>JAROYE020000006.1:7967500-9345000 GCA_029619315.2 Dynastes maya | reverse complement strand
TTTATGTTTGGCAAATTAAAAAGATACTTTTAACTTTTTTTAATTACTTATTACTAAGGTAGGATAATCGTGTCGTCCCAGCATTGCCGTAACAGCTGGAGCAGCCAACGGAACTCGGCGCTCGCCTGTCTGATGCGATGCGTAAACATCTGCCGGGTGGCAAAGCAGTTCAAATTCGTACACATTCATCATCACTAGCGCGGCGTGTGCGTGTGAATTAAATCAGGCGAGCGGAATACTAATTATTCAAGAAAATTTTTAAGTAAAAATGTCCAGTGTTCGCAAGGCTAAACAACGACCCTTTGCTGATAAAGTAAAAAACTTTATCTGTGAGTTTCCAGATTTGTTGTACGGCGGTGCTAAAATAGTTTGTATAGTGTGCGAGAAAACTTTGATGTGCTGGCAAAAGAACGACTGTAGGAAGCGTGTAAATAGTACAAAACACAGAAATAGAGAAAACGGCACGTCAAATAAAAATGACCTTATTTTCGATTTACTTGTCATGTTAATAACATGTAATTTGTCACTTAACATACTGGATAAGAAATCGTTTAAGAACTTTTGGAACAAATACAACCCGGAGTTGAAGTTGCCAACTACGGCAACAGCACGTAAGCATGTTTTATTTGTACCCAAAGAGGTGAAAAATAAAATCATATCTACATTAAAAAATCAGTTGCTTTGGTTGTGTGTTGACGAGACAACAGATTGTAAAAAAAAAATCTATTATACATGTTATAGTTCGTGTACTGGATCAACATAAACCGACATTTCCACTGTTACAAACTAGCAAATGATTAGAAGGGTGTACTAGTGCAACAATTACGACTGTGATACTTACTACGTTAAAAAACTTTCAAGTCTCAACACGTCAAGTGTTGATGTTTATGAGCGATGGTGCAGCGACAATGCGTGCGGTAGGCCGTTCTCTTCTTGAACACGGTTGCGACTGTTTACATGTAACTTATAAAGTGCATGCTTTACATCTTGTGGCACAAACTATTAGACAATGTTATCCCGAGGTAGATGCTTTAATATCAAGTACAAAAAAAGTGTTTTTCAAATCTCCAAAACGTCTTTGAACATTTCACGCACAGTGTCCCAGTATTCGTGAACCACCACAGCCGATTCTTACACGTTGGGGAACCTGGTAATTTCAACTTAAAATATAAAATATGGTATGCAAAAAGTTGTGTGATAAATCCCTGCCACGCACCGTAGATTTTATGGAAGGACCATATTACACCCTGGATGCAGGTAACGTAGGACATCTTCCTCTTCAAATTATGCCCCTCAGATGGATGTCTCGAGAGCACAAAGAAATTGTCCAAGTCAACAGACATAAGTGTCTCAATATAATTTACCAAAAATTCCGCATAACGTGAAATCTGTGCTAAAATCTTAAATTTTATCAACCATTTCCTACTTTCACCTATTACGAAATTTGTTTATATTACATTTAAAGTATGCATATTCAAGCTTCTGATTATACATATAACATTTGCAAATACTAATTGACTTACTGACTTGCAATACCATCCGGTGCGTCTAACGCCAAATTATCCCTTATTGAAAACAATTGCTATACATACATTAAAATTTATTAGTTGTTTTATCCTGTAAGTTTATTGGTAATGTAAGTGTTTAAAACACGATTTATGGCTTCAAAAATAGAAAGTTTACGAGAACGTTTTCAACATATACCTGCACATGGCGCTTTCGGAGTCTAAAGTAAGATAACGGCCAAAAATAATTGCAGTTTAATACACTAACAGATAATAGAGTGGAAAAACATCATATTAAGATCCTTTTGAATGAGGCAATATAAAAAATAATAGGTTACTTCCTTGAACATAAAATATGTAAGGACATAATAAAATTGTAGTAAGATAATTTATAACTTCAATACATTTACTTAGTATAAACAATAAAACACGATTAAGAACATTAAAGCAAAAATTTAAATTCAAGCTTAAATTCAACGTCAGTACAATAATGTATAGGCCTTCATCGTTGAAACATTTAATAATTAAGAATTATACATAAAAAAGCCAGATGGTTGTTTATGTCACAAGAGCGGTAAGTGCGGTCGAGCATGTTTACAGATCAAGGCGAAGCTACAGTTGTCACTTTCTGTTGCATACTAACACCTATCCCTATATCGAAGTATTATTACTCGCATCCCTAATTAGGAACGTAAAACTCCATTACATCCCGCTATCAAGTGCAACCAAGGTAAATAACACGTAAATCGCCCTTACATCTCCCCAATTAGAGCGTCAATGGTTGACTTACGTAGCCGGTAGTAGGAAAACGATTTTATTGTACGAGTAATTGATCTTCATTGCCAAACCCTGATCAAGTTCAACTGTTTAGTCAACTTTATGCCATGCAAACGTAAGACACAATGCTAATGACAAGGAACTGACCGTTTGGATGTAATACATTGTCGAAGTTCACTTCGCGCTTCTTTTATAACCTTTAACCTTTGCTTTTCAATGGTTTAATATTTAGCCACTCTTCTACAATAAGCTTTTTTGTATTTCTAATTGCATTTGATTTGCCGTTGTTCCTTGATATTGCAAATCCAGTAGAAACTTTGAAAGTGGCGTTAAACTTTTCAGTTTATTAAATAATAAAACCTTAAACTGAAACTGAATGAACCCGTATTGCAACTTAAAAACAAAAAAGATGTATCGTATGTATTAAAACATGACGTCTCCTAACAACTCATCAAATCGCTACAGAAACTGTGAGTTTCTTGATTGTACAGAATACCAACAAATTAAATGAAATGTGAAAAAAAGTAAAACATTAATAGAAAAACGATCTTAACAAGCTTGAAACTTGTCAAAATATATTCGATAAGATTATTAATTACCACAATTTTTCTAAATCTACTACCATTTGAGGAAGATTGAATTGTAAAACGGAAAAATTTCTGTTTCTTCTCAAACGAAAAAACAGTATGAATTAAATTGGAATCTATAGAATTGTATGTATTCAGAATTGAAATTGTTAGATTACTAGGAATTGAGAAAGTATGTAAGAATAAGGCAAGCAACATCAAAAATGTTTGAAACAACCCTAGGCCTTAAGAGAAGAATATAGATAAGTGAACTCTGCTATGCAGACGATATGGTGGATAGCGAAAGATCAAAGAACCCTCAACATACAGATCTACAAAAGGGTTTCGGAAAAAATCAACATGAAAATCAGCAATGATGTCAGAGGATGGAAGGTTGAATGAGGAAATAACAGAAAGAGTGACAGCAGGAGAAAAAATTATTTACAATAGCATAAAAGATACGTTTCTGGGAAACAAGGGAATCCCAAAAGACATCAAGGTTCAAATATTCAAAAAAGTAATAACAGCTGTGTTAACAGTCAGAGCAGAAACGTGGACAATGATGGAAAGAAGCCGAGCAAGAATAACAGCAACAGAGACGAGATTCTTAAGAAGAATTTAGAACAAAACGAAAAGAGATAGAATTAGGAACACAACTATCAGGAGTAATCTGGAAGTGAAGCCCATAGAAGAAGTTAACGAGGAAGCGCCAATGAGATGGTATGGTCACGTGAAAAAAATGCAAAATGGTGGAATAGTAAAACAAGTTCTAGAAACAAGGGTAAATGAGAAAATAAGAGGAAGACCTAGAAAGGCGTGGTTGGAGGATGTAAGATTATCAGTAGTAAAGAGAGAAGAAAACTGAAGAATACACGGCAGACTACATAGGACAGGAAGAGATGGCGGAAGATGTGTAAGAAGAGCATACGCTAACAGCCTAACTCCACAATGCCTTAAACAGTAGATAGGCAAAAAAGATTAAGTAAATAAGGATTTGTTGGTTAGTGGTACATATTAGAAATAAATGAAATCGTAGTAGAGTCCGTTCAGAATGAGAACGTGACATTATGTCACTAATTTCTGCGCGGCGGGAAATCGAGAGAACACTTCCTTCATTAACCCAGTATTTACTAAAAATTTAGAACAAAAAATGTATAATATACGAAAATTAAAACCATTAATAACAAATATATTACAACGACAATGACATCTACAAAAACGGCAATCTGATGGCAATTTGAGTAAGAACAGGATTTTGAGCATGCGAGTAATGTTCGACGTTTCTTAATTGGTTGGAATTATTTACATTTTTTTATATTCACCTAATACATGTGAACAACAACATTGTTGACAAACATTGTGTACAGGCACGTTTCAACTGTGATTATATCATTGTACAACCATGAGCAATGAACGAGTAAACCAATATTTCGCTCACGACTATTTAGGGCTAATGAACTCATGTAAAAGTAAATTCATTCATTACACTTGTGTGACGTGTTCAGGTTCTTATTCTGCGTAAATCTTAGAGTGTAGGTAGCTCATACGTTTCCATGTAATGACTCACAATCAGTAAATTGTGAAACTTAACCATAACCGCGCCTGTAATACACAGGTTTAAACAGTGTGGTTTTGAATATAGATTATACAAAACAATTTATGACAAATTACTGAGAATTGGCATAATGTTTTTCAACAAGTACGGTATCAATGAAGGCGCTAAGACAAAAAAGCATAAGTTCGTTTCGAATGGTATGCTGAAGTAAGTGTAATGACCACAAAATTAGATACACACAGTTTTGTACATAAGGGCGGGGGTGGTGCTCATTAAGTCCCTATTGCATCAAGATTAGTGTATCTCGATAGCTCTTTAAAAATGCTAAACGCCTGGCTACGACTTTAAATGCTTAAAAAGCTTAGTTGACTGCGCCTCACTTTGATTAAAGGCATGTTGTTATATTAGCCGAAGCATGATGTGCTATTGTTTACTTATACCGCGCATGATCAAGCCTGTGACCAAGTGCTGCTGTCAGCAGGTGGGGTGACAGAGTCAGCTAGATCTAAAAAGGGAGGGTGGCGAGCGCAATACCTCGCCTTGCTATTAACGCTGGGTGGAATTGCTAAATCATTTAAAACTACAGTTACAATCGTTGGCCATCATATTAAAACCACTTTTAAAGTTTTGTTGTTAAATATTTTGAGTAATATAAGCAGAAATCTCTAATCGTGGAGTGAAAGTTGTAGAGAATGTACATTTATACGTAAATTTTACATGCATTATGATTCCATAGTATGAGAAAAGAAATCCATTGCATAAGCTCTTTAATCGATTTCTTAACAGCCAAAAATTCCGGAATTATTTGTCGATAAGTAATTTATTTCCTCCTTTAGGACAGAAAAGTTTCACAAGAAACAAATTTTCAATTTATTCCATTATTTCAATAAAATCCTTTTCGTGGTAATATGACGGGCAATTTTTCACCGATTAAAATGAAGACTTGTTTGCAAGAGCGTGGCTGATTTAAGAGTCAACCATCAATCGCGTATTGATATCTTATTTCATCTTAAAAAATGTCTGATCTTTCTGTTTTAAACAAGCCTACTTTTGTTTAATTCAGGTGATAACTGCAGTAGTTATAGCTGTTTTTAGCAGCTCATCCTTTATGTGATATGACAAAATGTCAAAGTGGTGCATAATTAATTAAACCTTTTAATGATGAATTTAAAGTTATAGCTAATCTTATAGAATGTAATAATTTTTTTCCACCGATTAGTTAATGCCAGGATTTCATTCATCTCCATCACCCTCAAAGTAGTTCCCTTGGGAGTGCAAACACCGAAGCACCGTTCACGATTCAGTTTCAATCTCCTCTATCGTGTCAAATCTTTGCCGCTTCAATTTCATTTTCATCAACCATGTTGTTTTTCGCCAAAAACTGCTGTACCCAGTCGTTCTTAGATCAGTGCTAAGAACGTTTCCTTCTTATATTCTCACCTAGCTGCCTTAGGACGTCACGACAGAACTTTGCATTAATCGTCTAACGTGGAAGTACAAACTCTTTGGGGATAATCCCATCAATATCGCAAAAAACGGATCAGTAAGTACTTGATGTTGCTTTTGATTTGACGAATTTTTTTGACCGAGGTGAAGACCGATTTCCATTGTTTTGGTTTCAAAATTATACCCATAAACCTAACATTCTTTACCTGTGACGACCGTACAAAGAAAATCCAGTTCAGTTTGAAACTGTTCTTCCAATTCTCTACAGACATCCATGCAACGTCGTATAGCAACCGGGACATTATTTTAGTGTGAAACAAAACATTTTGGCTCAATTTTCTTTGTGAACTTTCAAATCATGGTAATGGACAATCCTTACAATGCGCATTGTGCTACCATTCCAATACTGTCATTTAAACTTTAGATTTTGATCTAAAGTCTTGAACCTAGATGTTACCTGCAACATGTTCTTTCAAAAACTTTTGGATTTATGTTAATTTTCACCACTCTCACAGATGATTGCTTGTTGTGTTTTTGATTGGCTGTTGTGTTCTTTTGCTATCAAGCAGAAACTTTTTAAGATTTGCACATTTTGTTTTTCAAAATTTAAAGCCCCAAAACGGGTTTCAAATATTTGAATATAAAAAGCAGAATGACATAAACTGCAATAAGTAAATCAAAAAAAAAGAGATACGTTCGTCGGCCAAAGGCTACGATGCTAAGGGCAATGATTCAATCAACATTGTGTCAGAGACATCTTTATCTCCCGATAATTCTTTCAACTTTACCATTGCAAAATTTTATTAATGATTCATCTCTCTTACTTAACTAGTTTATTGCAGATTAACACTTAAGAACTAAATACAAAACAAACCTAATTGTTAGATAACATGTGTATATAAGATGCTTGACACAAGCAATGCAACGTATCTTTTAACCAGCCTTATCACTATCAGAACTAGGTTTTCAACACATAAACGTAATACTTAAGTTTATGAGACATTAATCCAATTTGCTCGATAAAATCTTCAATATGTTTAAATGAAATCAACGATCTTTATGTCTGTTTTATTTAATGACCCAAGTAAGAGAACTTAGAAAACAGAGAATTTTTTATACGTACAGCAATAAAGAAGTATAATGTACAACATATTTAATATACTAAATACACTGTTTTTTATCCTTATCTTCCTGATAAACATTTTTGCCCCACATATAGTTGACATAATAGTACAATTATATTCAATTAGTTTCTAAATCTTGTAGAAGTGTTTTCGTACACGTACTTCACTTCAACTACTTTGTGAATTGCACATATATCCATTATTTATGAAAACGTATTAGATTTTTTATATCGTTAAAAACTATACAACACTGTAATTACACAATTCATTTGAGAAACATTTGAAGATATTTTCGTGAATCTTTCATTATTATAGACGAAATAACAATCAAAATTTGTAGAAAGGCTTGGTATTTATTTTTCTAGCTATCGTATGCAATTACGTACAGCTTTGCCTTGAAAGCAATAACGCAAAAATAATAAGAATATAAGGTTGTTCACTTGCTATTGTGCAAATACCTGCAATTTTTACCAAACGTAATTAGTATCCACATTTTCTTCGTCACACATAAAAGTTTAATTAATAGTTCTAATTATCAAGCTGAAGGCGTATGCATTACATTTATTATTCAGCAAAATAAATATATTTTGTTATGCATATAATTGTACAATTACAATAGAATGGTTTAGCATAAATGATTGAAGTATTAAAGGAAATTGTAATGGTGCTTGTATGTAATGTGGAATTCATCTTCCAATTTTAATGTTATGGCTTGAAAATAGATAAAAAAGTGTCTAGTACCAAAAGCAACGCTAATACAACTCATGATATTGCCTTCCTGGCATGTTGCTCCCGCTCCCGGCTTTTGATCGCTGCTTTCTAGGTAGTATGATTATTTCTTGATGCTAGATGGCGCCAAGAGACGTATTTCTTGCTGGCATGGAAATTAGTAATATAAGCTGGAAGGCAAATATGTAAGATAGGGAGCAACGCTGATGACGCCGGGTCGGCAGAAACATGTCAGCTGACTAGCGCTTTCTCTCCTCACATTATTTTTGCCGTGAGCGATTCCATAAACACCATTAATCTTTCGCTTGAATAACTTATTTGTGTATTTGGAACTTACCTTACGATTATGGAATCGTGTCATATCGTTACCTCCGAAACTAGAAGGCCTCGGCGCTCTTCGATGACGTCACGCTCGGTAGGCGCTGTATCGCCATGCACGATATTAGCGTAAGCGGTAAAGGAACCGCTTTTTGCATTCCCCTTTTAAATTTTGAAGAGTTTCCGGTTTAAAGAGGATGCCAGTCGTCAACCGAACCCTTCTTCGCATCCCATTCGATTTTATTTTGAAAAAACGAAGTTTCAAAGCAAAAACCAAACACGTAACCGAGCACCGTTTTCGTGAAAGATGTATTTGTGGTATTGTACATGTATTTGGAGGAAACTAAGGTTGAAATGATGCAGTAATTGCAATTTTATTTGAAATGTTCAATTTCACGAGAAAATTTACAGACATGTTATTTAACCAGTGTCTTTAAGTTCTTATTATGCGGTGTTTTACTTAATCTATCTTTCCTATTATGTGATGTTTGACCTAATTTATTATTACTTTTCCCACAATCATTTTTAAGTAAGGTATTTGTAGAACAAGTTATTACAATTGTTGCAATACATTCACTGTTGTGAATATGACATTTACATATATCAGTATCCAAAATGGCTACGTTCGGTGATGTAATTTAAAATATATTGTATTAAAACAGAACGTTTATTACACACATTTAAAACATCTCTTCGTGTAGAAAAATAATTTCGTTGAATATAACGTAAGAATATAAAACTATTTGAACAATGACATCTTCACATTTTTTGTCAAATACAACGAACAGTGAGGGAATTGAATTGGAATAGCACCTTTTTTAAGCCTAAGATATTTTAAACTTACAGTTATAGATTCACCGGTCCTTGAATCTGTAGCTGTTGAAAAATAATAGTATCTTCTTTTATTTTCAAAGTGTAACTCACAAACAAAACACCCGACGCCATGTTATAATTTGGATAAACCATTTCAAAACGCAGAGACGGTCTGAATGTATAGACGCGTTTATGGCTGATCGTCAGCCTACTTCAAAATACGTCAAAGCTGGCCTTATATTAGCGGTACTAACGGTCATATCCAATTACAACAATGAATAGCAGACCACCAATAACGTTGCACATTTTTTTGCGGGATCCCAAAGGACAATAGAAAAGTAGGTAATTTTTCGCGTTTTAAAAGTTTTTGTTGTACATTTTCTTCCATGTCTGCAAAATTGTGTTTCAATCCTTTTCCCTGTAGTCTGTATGACAAGTTCAAACGCATTGGATCGGTGGAAGACGATAAAAAAGCAATGACAAGGGCCACTGCTACTGTGGTCACAGACGATGCAAAACAGCTCGTCGACGACTTTTTTTGCTGCTAATCCGACTCAATTTGCGAGGAGAGCTGTAGAAATCTTGAGAATAAAGCGAACTTCACTTCAGCGGATAATGACACAGCTCGAAATTTCAGAAAGGCGGTCCGAGTTTGCACAGGTAATGCTAGAAAAACTTCAATCCAGTGAAATCGATGTAAAGAAAATTTGGTTCTCGGATGAAGCTTACTTCAGTTTGGATGGCCACCCAAACAAACAAAATTATCGGTACTGGGGCAGAGAACGGCCTGAAATCACTGTAGTCCGAAGCCTCCACCCGAAGAAATTGCTTGTGTGGTGCGCAATATCCTCGCATGGTGTGTATGGACCTATTTTCATCAATGGGACATTAAACGGAGCAAAATACAGGAAGTTTCTGGACGAGAAATTCATCCCTTTTCTTCATGGTTATGACATGGTCCAAGAACATTGGTTTATGCAGAGTGGAGCAAGACCACATCGTACGGCAGATATTTTTCAGGTGCTCGATGAGCATTTTGACGACAGAGTCCTTGGATTAGATTACCCAGTGCACTTCCAAGGCGGTATTGATTGGCCTTCGTTTTCCCCGGATCTTAACCCATGTGATTTTCACCTATGGGGTTATTTAAAGAACAAAGTGCGGTAGAAAAGTCGTACGACTCTTCCTGAACTGAAAACCGCTATTACAACTGCTGTCGACTAGATTGACAGCGGGCTCTGCTCACGCGTAATTGAGGGATTCCAGAACCGCCTCACTGCTGTCTTACTTAACAATGGAGGTCACTTCGAACCTCTTTATCATTAATTTCCCACTGTGTATTTCCTATTTTCATCATTAAAAACTTTTTGTCTCTCTTATTTGTCCTTGATTTTTCCATTTGTTTCAAACATTACCTGCTGGACCACCTTGTATCATATAAGGAATTTTGTTAATCAATATAGATAAGTTTTGATATGGCAATTAGTTCTTTAAAAATTATATCAAATGTCATGTACATGAACGACATCTTCTGTCTCAAATTAAGGCTAGGCCTTCTACCTCTGTGTTCTTTATTCATGTGTGTTGCTTGCTATTGGTAAAAAAGTTTTTGATGGATCATCCGTATAGATTCATCGTTGGCTCAGTTATCCATCTTCTTGCCGTGCTCTCTCATTGTCATGCTGGATCTCCCCCTAGATTCTTCTTACCCTTACTTTTGGAGGGGTTCTGTCTCGTGGAATGACCGTCATCTGTATCAAGGGGTGACTATAATCTGTTTTCATGGTGTTCACCTATTTTTTTGTTTGATATTCAGAAGATTTTACACCAGGCAATTAGTGAAAATAAAAGTAAAAAGCCCTTGAGAAGATAGATTCTAAAGTTTTGAATCTCGTCATTTCGAATAGATTCAATTATAACATTTTGGTGCAAGACTTAAACAGTGTTCACGTAGGGTAGTGCGAAATTAGCGTAAGAATTAGTGTGAAATTAGTAAAATATTTTGCACTAATTTAACAACTGACAGCAATGATTTGGTTTCTCATAACGTCTCTTAAATTTACCTTTCGATTTTAATAATTTCTTTTGTAATGCACGAAATTGCGTTATATGGTAAGTGTAGTCCTAATCTCTGCTGTAATCGTGATATACAAATTCAAACACAAAAGTAGAAGTATTGATGCAACGTTGTGGCAGCATCAAAATTCAACGTGTGCATCGTTTCGCACTGCACTAATTCTTAATTCTGCACTACACCGCTATGTGAACGGTTATATTCCTTTGCATTGTGCAAACATGCGCGCTACACCATAATTCTTGGACTAATTTCACACTACTCTATGTGAACGCAGCTTTAGTCACATAGAAGAACTTCTTTATCGTTTATCGCAATATTCGATAGAAACACAAGCAATACTAGATTAGAAAACATGATAAAAAAAACAACAATTGTCTTTTACAATCCTGTAATAGAGATGGATAGATAAATTTATCGAGAATTTAAATGATTGATTCAAAGAAGATTTTACCACTTACTTATCGAAAGTACTTCATAAAATTCTTTCTAAAAATAAATACACAAATCCGCGTAATTACGATTTGTACATATAAATCATGGCACCAACATGCTTTTTTAGTAAGTAAGAAACTTGAGTAAGTGCTTTCTTTTCTACCACATTGCCGCTTTCTGTCTTCTTCTTTTTTAATAATTAAGACAAGAAAAGAAATGCATGCGCCAAACACGAAGTTAAACTTTCTGTTAGCGACATTTCTTCTATACGGAAAAACAAGACAAACGTCCGGATATCACTTTCGACTTTAATATGAGAAAGCTGCGGAGATTAAGTAGATGGAACGAAGAAAATTCATTAAAAATTTACGCAAATATTTCTTTTTATCGCTTGATAAAATTATGCGTGCTAAAAGGAAAACCGCATTAAATTTGATAAGCTATCGCTTTTTAGACAGTCAGATACATCGAATATGCGTGTACTACATATATTTGCATACAAGCAGACGTAAATTTTATATAACGTAAATACTTACTATGTACGTTTACACAATGTTTGACGTCATTATGAATCTACCAGAGTTCTTTGTAATGTGCTTAATATAAAACTTGCTGATAATTTTGAATAATAATTTTTGAAAAGCTACATTTAAGTTCTGAAAAGCTGCTCATTTCTGAGCAGAGCCATTACATAAAACAGTAATAGTTTAGTGGCAGAATTTATCAAATTGTATCACCAATAGAGGCCATGAAGGGATTTGTAACAGAAACTTATGCATATAGTAGATTCCTTACTCTATAACATTTAAAAATAAAAATGCGTTGTTCTGCACAGCAGCGTTGCAAAACTATCATCCACACAACTCTTTCCAAATAAAATAGGATTTGATCAAAGATCATATTTTTCATAGTATGTTTGAAGAAATTCTGGGATTCTTTTTGTTACCGAAAAAACAAGTGAAAAAATTTAATTTATCTACCTGATATGTAATACAATTCTCCTCTTTATTCAAATTTTTAGACCCTTGCTGGATTGCTTTAGGACA
This sequence comes from Dynastes maya, assembly GCA_029619315.2. NCBI lineage: Eukaryota > Metazoa > Arthropoda > Insecta > Coleoptera > Scarabaeidae > Dynastes > Dynastes maya. The sequence continues at coordinate 9,332,612 of JAROYE020000006.1, read as the reverse complement.
TTTCTCAAAATCTAGGTTAAATTCTAATAAATTAAAGTCCATTGAAGATAGGTTTGAGAGAATCGACATCTTTTACTTCAAAATCTGAGTAATTAACAAAGATAAATGGAAAGGATCATTCTCTTAAAGAAATGATCCATCCAATCATTCAAGGGGTAAAAATCTAAACGCATTCTAGAATCCAGTATATACGAGGTACGCGCCATAAATTTTCGGCCTGACAGGCTTACGTAGGTTATAACGTATTCAAACTCCGTTGCGTCATAGTTGCACATGTGCGAGGCCCACACTACCGTTCATGGAAGTTCGGGCAAGCAAAAAAATATACGGAAGTCAAAGAAAATAAGAGAAATATTAAATGGCCATGTATTTAATACTTACTTACATGATTTTACATATTTTCAAACACAAATTTATTAAAAGAAAAAGTTAATGTAATACAAATAATTTAAATCCGATTTTCATCGAGAAATCCACCTTTTGCCTTTAGGACTGCTGCCACTATTCTCGGCATCCGATTCACTAATTTTGCTAATGTTTCATGGGCAAGCTTGTCCATACCTCCTGGAGAGTGATGCACAAATGTTCCTTCGATTTTGGACACTTTTTCCTAACACATCGGTCTAATTCTTCCCATAACAACTCTATCGGGTCCAGATCGGGGGACTGTGGCCGCCATTCCATAATTTTTAGGGTTCTTTCATTTTCTTGTTGCAGGTAATCTGTGCACAATTTAGATTTATGTTTGGGGTCCTTGTCCTGCATAAATTCAAATCCACAGCCAATTAATCGGACTCCTGACGGTATGGCATTTTTCTCCAGGATTTTCCGATATTCTTCTTTTTTCATTATGCCCTCAATTTTGAGCAAGTCTCCTGTTCCGATTAAGGAAAAACAACCCCAAACCATTATAGATTCGCCTCCATGCTTCCCCGTAGGACCTATACACCCCCGTAACATTCTTTCCTCTCTTGATCTGCGTACGAAAACTCTCCGTCTATTTCCAAAAACCTCAAACTTGATTCGTCAGTCCACAAAACGTTTTTAAAATCGTCCACTGTAATTATCAAAATAGTATCATTTCAGTCGGTTTATAATGACTCTCCCGGAATGTAATTACAAGCCACTAGCCCATGCAACCCAGTCTCTTTCAGCCGACGTTTCACAGTACTCACAGAAACTTTGGAATCTCGCTCATTATTGAATTCTGCAGCTATTTCTGATGCTGTTAGTCTTCTGTTGCGCTTACTAATTATTTTTATTCGTAAATCATCCGCAGGAGTCGCTTTTCTTGACGGTCCTGGCCGATTACGATCTTGCACGTCACCGGTTGTCTAAAATCGAACTACAGTATCATGTACTGTAGATTTTTTTTTTTAATTTATCCGCAATCCGTCTTTCTGCGTACCCTTCCTGATGCAAGGTAATAATAGCAGATCGTTTTTAAACAGCTAGAGGCTTTCCACGAGGCATTTTAAGCAGTCAAACCGAAATTATTTTATTTTTCACTTGCACAACCACAGATACTTTCACAATAACAATCTCTTCAGAACTACTGCGTTTACAAATGTTATAATACTTTATAAAGGGTATACGAATACTTGCAGGTAACACGAGTGTATCAGCTAACCCTCCTAGGGATTATTATAAAGCTTTATTGTCACTGTAATTATTGGGGATTTCCAACATAATTATAATATTTATGATAACGGTCTTATAATAGACAAATACTACCTGGAAATTGATAAAAGGCTTCCAGAAAAGGTTAGTTTTAATAATTCCTCACAGAAATGTATATTATATAATTTTAAATTTTTTTCCTTCCAGTTAATATAATTTGTCGGCTTGCTCGAACTTCCATGAACGGTACTATATATTACGACTCTAGGAGTAGTAGTTTTTAGTAGCCAGCCAGATAACGTGACTAGTGCATGGCAATGTCTCGGGTAACGAAAATTGATTACCGCGCAGTCATTAAATTTTTAACAAAAGAAGGGCATACACCTAATCACATTAAACAACTTTTAGACGGCGTTTATGACCATTTATCTTCTACATATTTCACTGTAAATGAGTGGGCAAAATGTGTCTGTTTGGGGCAAGAATCCCTTGAAGATGATGAGTCGGCCAATTGAGCTAATAACGCCTCAAAACATATCAATTGTTGAAGAAATGGTAATAGTAGATTGCCGTTTGAAAGTGAAAGAATTAGCAGTGATGTTTAACATTTCTGAAACCTGTATTCGCCGAATTTCCCATAACCATTTGGGTATGAATAAGATTAGTGCAAGATGGGTACTTAATCTTCTTTCTGCTCTCCAATGTGCACGTCGGATCGAATGCGCGCGCTCATTTTCAAACATGTGTTGGAATCTATTGTTACAGGAGATGAAACAATGATTCTGAATTATGAGTCTCTACCCAAAACGGAATGGATGGAGTGGCGACGACCCGATGAACATCGTCCCAGAAAGACATTTTGAAGGAAAAACTTCAGATTATTTTTACAAGGGTATAGAATTATTAATTGATAGTTGTAATAAATGTATTGAAGTTAGAGATTATATTAAAAAATAAAAATTGTTATATTTTACCAAGTTTATTTTTTTCTATATCTAGCCAAGAATTTATGACGCCTACCTCATAGATTAAGCCGTAAAAATCAAAGAGGAGAAACACCATCGTTACGACTTCTGTTTTCGAATACGAATATTTTCTTACGCATTCAAATACGCTACTCCCACTTTCACAAGCTAAAAATACATTTCTAAATAATTTAGCTTGTAAAATACGGATACCGCTCTTTTGGCAAACATTTGGTTTTTGTCAATAGCTCCATCAAGGAAAAACTAAACTTGCTCCGTATTATAATTTTTGCTTTTCACCTAATTATTTATTTTATTTCCCAAAAATGGTACATAAAGCGCAAATGGGATAACAGGTAATACATATTAACAAATACTAAACGTAAGAAGAAAATCGCGGTACAATATTGAAAAATTCATTAACAAATGATTTATTGTTTATTATTTGACAAACGTATTTTTAACCCTGGTTTAAAATTATCAAATAATAGTTCTCTGAATTGTGAAGGATGATTACTATATAATATCTTAATGCCCATACACATATGACTTTAGATGTTAAAGCTAATCTATGGCTAAGTATGTACATATACAATTAAATACATTGTATTGTAATTATGCATAGGATTATTATCTTTAAACAATTGTTATTTATTTTTGCGGATGTGCAGAGAAATTTCAAGCATATATAGAGATATAGCAGCTAATAGTTGAAATTCTTGAAAGAGAAGTCTGCAAGGTAGCATCCCGGAAACACCTGCCATTGCATGGTGAGCACTCTTCTAATATAGAGTAATGTCGTGGTTGCAGTGGTGAAATTAATACTTAGAATTTTAATTAATGCTGCTCGCTCAATGGAGATGCTTCCGATAAGAAAATTCACTTGCGATGAAATATGTCACAAAATTGATTGAAAGGTAATGTTTTTTTTAGACGTATTTTAAAAAATCATCGATTATAAAGTAAAAACATTTTCAGAAAAATCTATGACGTAATTGGTGATATAACCATCATAATTTAAAAAGAACCCTTCTAAAAGTTGTCTGTAGAAGACGTTTGATATAAAAGATCGTACCATTTGCTTGGGCCATTAAACAATTGAAGAGAAATGTTTCTACAATGTCCGGGGCAATGAGCAGCACTAAATGCATTTGAAAGCAACCACATCAATGATTCCAATTTGATAGAATGTTTCTATTAAAAGAATCATTCTTTAGTATTTATCATTCAAATGGAATAATATTAACCCATTTTTAAATGTCGTTAAAGAGCTCACTATAATTGAATATGCTTATATTTATGGAACGTAAAGGTAGCCATGCAAAACTATTGGTCCCATACTCTTTGTTTTGTAAATGCCTGCTTTAAAAGTGAGTTAAATTGCAAATAATGATTCAGACTGTATTTTATTTTTCAACATTCATTATTCATAAAAGAAATGACTTCCAAGAACAAAATTCATAAAAGCAAACATTCTGTTGCAAGCAACCTTCAATTCATGCCAGCTTACAGTGTTTGCGGAGGATTCGCTAAGTTCCCATAATGTCCCACCCGTGTTTGATTGGCGGAGGTCGAGAGATCTGGGTGGCCATGGCAAGATATTGACATGGATCTCTTCGAACCGGTTTAGAGAAGTTCTCGTTACGTGGGGACGGATACTATCCTGCTGGAAAAATGGGTCTTCCAGTTACTGAGGATATGGAAGAATATGGGGTTCCACCACTTCATCAACGTAACGCTGGACGTTCATGGTACCTCGGATGAACACTAACTAGGACCTACTCCCATATACTATAGCACCCCATACCACAATTCCCACGGCTCAGTGCCCACGCCTTTCAACAGAAAATTGAATGTCACGACGTTCCCCACGTCTTCGTCAGTGCATTCGCAACCTACACCACTCCAAACGTTGCTGTCGGTGTTGAGCCGTAAGTGGTAACACAAGATGTGGTCGAGAGGATTGCAAGCCCAAAGCCGTGATTCAGTGATAAACGGTTCGAAGGGTCACCGGACGACTATGACCTAACCGTAGATCAGCAATTGCCATTAGGCGAAGGTGGCGGTCTTGCACTTCATTAGTTCTTCTACAGCGACCTCCCTGGCCCTCCCTAGTCCATGACTGATAACAGCGCATGATGGTGGATTGGTTCCGATTAAGGCGATTTGCAATTTCCCTGAACGAAGGACCACCTTTGCACAAACCAATTTGACCTCTGTCAAATTCTCTCAACTGGCGGTAATTTCCACGTTACCACACTCTAAGCAAACCCTACAAACACGTTAAACAAAAGTATGGCAAGAGAAAACGATGAAAATTGAATCAAAACTCGCAAGAGATACACCTGACATTAATGTCAGAAAAGACCGCTTGAAGTGTCAAATATACCATGACCACTTGACTCATGGCAACAAAATTATAATCAATTATTACCTTTGAATAGTTAAACGCTTCTGCTAAGTTTGGTTAGAAAATTTGAACCCCTCCTTGGTGTTGCAATTTCCTTGTCATGTAGTAGACATTGACGTATAAACTAAATTCCTGAATACATATACTTCCATTCAGTTTTCCGATGATTTCTACCTTTTATCTAAGGTTATTCAAAGTAGCAAGATCTATTCCAAAATTGAAGAAATGGATCCAAAATACTGGATAGTGAATCTGGAAGCGAAGTGTTTGACAATGAATTCGGATCCAAAGGATGAGATAATAAATCCGGATCCGAAAACCGGATAACGGGTCCCAGAATCGGATAATTGATCCCAATCGAGTACCGGATAATGGTTCAAGATCCTAGAATCCGGATATCCATAGTTTTTTACCTCAATCTTATCGGATAGCAACAGTACTAGTAAAGACCAAAAAGACATTACTAAAAGGGAGTCGGCCATAATTATTACTCACTTTAAAACTTTTTCTTGGGGTTAGGAGATCCACAGTTAAATAATTTGCAAATATGTTGTGGTGATACCTAAAACTTGCGCATATCATTGCTGTAACGTTGAACAACTAATACACAGAAGTAATATCTGGATCTCTTAGATTAAAACATTTATTATCTACTTTCAATTGAAACTGGTGACATGTATCCGATATTTTTAGCTATCCTCTTGAAACAATACAGATTCTCACTTTTTACCTTATTATGAATCATTTTCGTAATCGTTAAAGCAAACACAAGTATTTTTATCCTATGTCCTTACTACAAAGAAGCGCGGTATACATAACATACCTGGTTACAAATGATTCATTTGATTCACATATCGCTGGTAAATTGACTTTTAATGTTTGACCTTCACATGCAACTAGTTAAAAAAATATCTTATCCTTTAGCTTGTGAAAAAAAAGTGTTGATATCTTTCAGACTGAATGTATCTACGTAATCATTTTAGCGTAATCGTATGCAATATTGTACTACATTGTTATGACTATACTTAATTGGGTAATACTTGCAAATTTATCCGTTAATGTAATATCTTACCTTTTTTTCTAATACCGCATGTAATACTTATTAATAACAATGATACTCTTTCGAAATCCGTTTTAAAAATTATAGATTACGAATTGAATAATTTAGTTTTGAGTAGTAATTTCTTAAATACTACTCACATTGTAATCTACCTACTAAGCAATACAGTACAACCTCGCAAATCCGAACTATTAGAAAAAGAAAGTGTTCGGATTAGCGAATATAACGATTTTTTCACTTAAATTGTTACAAATGTGTGTTTCATGAGCACACGTATGGATTAAAATACAGATCAAAATTTTATTTCAGACAAAACTTTACTATAAAAATATGAATCAATATGACGTTGCTCCGGGGATTTTATATGAGCAGCAGCTGCTTGACCTCTGATGCGCTGCTGAAATAACAGTTGATGAGCTTGCATGTTATTTTGTGTAGGTACTCCATTTGAGGCACTGTTGAAACACTTCAGGGCTTCTTTATGTGGAACCCTTCCTTTTTCGTTTTCTTCCTTATTGCATGCTTTGTCCAATGTTAATAATGAAATTATCCCTTCATCCGTAGCTAGAATCTCTTCATCGCCTCCCACAAGACACTGTGCAATTTCAGTGTTGGTTATATCAGTTTGAAAAATACAATATTATCGAGTATTTCTACATCATTGATTTGATGGGATTCAGTATCCTGAGCATCTTGAACGTCTAATAATTTACTTCGGAAATAAGCTCATGGAATAGATCCTCATTTTCAACATTTGTTTTGAGCAGCTCCTCCACATTGGGCGACGGTTTTTTCCATGACTGTTGAATAGGTCGCGCTGGTACAGCACTCCAAGCGTTCTGAAGAGTATCACTAACAGCAAATCAAAAAAGGACATCTTCGAATGCGATAGACATCAGTAGAAATTTGCGATAATACAGTTTTATCTTTTGAATCACAATTTGGTGGTGGAAATATTGCTTTTGTTTTCGGTAATAGTTCCTCTACATCGAATTGACCAAGGGCATTATTCAAAATAAGCAAATTCCTCATTTTCCTTTTAACTTTAAGCACATAAAAATCATGGAACCATTTACGAAAAACATCCATTGTAACCCATCCCTTATTTTGGCCCATATAAGCAACAGGAAGATTGGGACTCTTTGTAAGTGCCCTAAGTTTATTTACTTTTCCAACAACTATCAATTTCAGCTTATGAGTACCGGAGGCATTAGCATAAGACATTAGAGAAAACCTGTCCTTACGCACTTCGCTACCTGGTGGTGATTTTTCGCTTCGGTGTGCGAGAGTTTTTGAAGAACTCTCCTAAACAGTTTACTCTCGTCAGCATTGTAGACCTGATGGAGTGTTAAATCCATTTTTACCTCTTTCATAAAAAATTTTTGTTGGAAATGGCTGACAGCAAATTCATCGGCAGATAATTTTTCGCCATAGATTGGCGGATATCCTTACGTTCTTTTATCCAGCCATCCGAAACTTGCTTCAAAATAATTTCTCCCGATTATAACTTTTTGGCATATCTCACCAGATATTTTAATGTGCTGCGCACTTCGTTGTAAAAAAAAAAAAACATATAAAAAGTGGGGCTTCGGTATCTGAATTTTAATAACAATGCCTTCACATCCACCAACAGCTTTTGCCAATTACAGGGGGCATCGGCCAGCCATGAGATATTATTACGCCAGCGCCCGTAGAACGTCCTAAGATGTTCACCCTCAGCATTCGCCAAATTTCTTTTTCCTTTTAACGTCACTTGTTGCGGATTTTACACCGTACGATTTAGCAATTCCTGTCACGCTTTGTCTTTTTTCAAATTTGTTTATAATCACATCTATCCTGGAGCGACAATTTGCGTTTTCGCTTTGCCATGACTAAAGATATGCACTACGCACTCTATATCTGTCGAAATTCTCGAAACTTTATTTAATGCTGACTATACGAAAAGACTTAACAAACCTCGTAGTAAGTATACAGTCTTTGAAAATCTAGATTGTTCTGGTATATAATTTTTCCTAGAAAATTAAATCTAAATAGTCGTTAGCTAGAACAACCAACTATAGTCTTGTATGCCTCGCCAAGTGTGTACATTGAACTGTTCGCAAGTCGTTAAAAGAAACATTCAGGCAAATTTACAACATAATTCAGGCCTTACAACAAGAAACATGTAGGCTAAATTTATTAATAAATATGATGTATGAATAAGTAACATCTCCAATAAGATTTTAATAGACGAAATTACTACGCTACATGTAATAAAAGAAATACTAGCCGCTAATAACAATTTCTGAGACTTCATACATACAGTTTGCATTTTTTCCATGTTTTGTAGCAGTTATAACTTGTTATAAGTTATAAATAGAGCGGGCCAAATTGCGCCATTCAACAGAATCGGAATCAGGCGCAACGGCCGCTTATTGTAAATAGCGTATATGTGAGTCACAGCAGATATGTGATATTTCGAAATTAATACACAAGAGTAAAAAAATAAAAGCTGACGCAATAATAATGTTTAGTAATTAGAGCGGATATATATATATATATATATATATATATATATATATATATATGTACACGCTGAGGTGTTTTTATTTTCATTATGATTTTTTATTTGATTGAAAACGGTATGCGTTGTAAATGGGATGTAATAAGGAATAACTGAGAAACTGAACGCTTTTTTTATTCTGTTGTACTTAGTAATGTAACTGTAAATAAAGATAAATAAATAAATTCTATCCTTCTTAATAATGCGGATAGGCTTGTTTAAAAAGTTGCACCATCTGATAAGTTTCCACATTTGCCTCGGTGAAGGATGTTCGCCGAGACGAAAAAATGTTCTTATATTTCGAAAACGACCATTCCACGTCTACCGAAGTAAGACAGGCGTAATTAAAAATAACCTTTAGACTTAGTCAATGGAATCTGCAGATGCCCCATCGCACATTTGTCTTAATCTCGTGTAGTCCGGATTCTTTTTTAAAACACTATCGAACTTAGCTAAAAACTCGTCCACTTCTTGCATCGTTTATACTGTGTAACAATGTACTAACTTCGTCCACGACTTGCACTGATTCTACCAACGACAATCCAGAATTTTGCAAATTTTCTATCGCGTCTACTAACCCTTTGTAATTGTTGCTAATATTCTTTAGATGTGTTTCAACAGAAATATCGAGAAATCCCTTCTGGCTCATCCTAATAGCTCTAGGTTCGGCAGGGACGAATTGCAAAATAACGGATTTGACTTCTTGAAAATGTTCATTATAATAAAAAGCGGCTTTTAACCACGTTCCCCAACGCGTAAAAATGGGCTGTGGTGGTTCTCGAATACCAAGGCATAACCTGTGGAATGCCCTAGTCCTCTTGGGACTTTTGAGAAACACTTTTTTTGTGTTTGCTATTAATGCATCCACCTCCGGGTAACACTCTCGAAATAGTTTGTGCCACAAGATGTAAAGCATGGACTTTACACGTAACATGTAAAAGCCCTTCACACTTTTCTTTAAGGGAACGGCCTACACTACACATTGTTGCTGCACCATCGCTCATGAACAACAACAGTTGACTGGTTGACACTTGAAATTTTTGTAACGTTTCGAGAACTACGGCCGTAATTGCTTTACTAGTACACTGTTTTAATCTTCTGCTGGCTAATAGAATTGCAAAATTTGGTTTAATAGGATCTAATACGCGCACTATTATATTCAAAATAGAATTTTTTTTGCAATCTGTCGTCTCATCAAGACATAGCCACAGCTGTTTATCTTTTAATTCGGCTTTAATTCGATTTTCAATGTCCTCGCGTATTCGTGGAATATCTCTCCGTAACGCTGTCCGAGATGGTAGTATCCACTCGGTATTGTATGTACCCCAGAATTTTCGAAATGCTTTTTTATCAAGTATACGAAGTGGTAGACCACATACCATAAACGTTAAAAGCAATTCTAATTGAAATTGACGTTGTTGTGACACACCATTCTTTTATTTCTGTGGTGTGCGCTATTTATATGTCTTTCACAATCACGTTTGCTCCAGCACAGTAGTTTCTTTTTACAAACTTTACAGAAAATTGTACTCCCATTGTAGTGTAAATCCACAAATTCACTAAGAAATTTATTAACTTTCGTAGGTAATGGCCGTTTATTTTTAATAGTTTACGTTAGACATAATCACTAAAGCGAGCACACCGACGCTTGTTTCTAGTATGCCACGAAGTGGTGCAAACGTAACATCTGCAGACTCGTCATTTGTTGATGAATAGAGCGCGTCATCCGTAAATGAATAAGCGCGCTGTTAGTTCGTAGCCGTCGATGAATGAACTTTTTTTTTGTAGTGGCCCACTGTGACCAACGCCCTATTTATCAACGAACACCCAAACTGCAGGTGTATATTTGCGCGTCTTCACGACGTAATAGACAGTGGTTTTGGTCCTCGTCCTAATAATTACATATTTAAATTACCTATGTTTACATACATATATGCGCCCGGCAGCCTGATTGCGAACCTGGCGCGTGGCGCTCTTGGCCCGCTCTAGTTATAACTTGTTATAAGTTATAAATGCCGTTAAATATGCGTATTTCAGCTACTATTCGACAGATAACATTTCTATTTCATTAAAAATATAGACCAGTCTTTTATAACTTGTGGTATCCCTGTGTCTCACCTTTCTACATCAAAAAAAAAACGAGGATGGTATGATAAATATCTGTGTTAAGAAAGGCAACCCAATTGTTTTGCATTTAGTAAATTTATTTCTCGACATAATCTCCTTGTAACTCTATGCACTTACATTAGTCCAGCGATGTTCCAACTTTAATAATAGGATTTGTCGAACTCTATAAAATAGGCCTTTGTTTCGGCAATGGCCTCTTCATTTGACGTGAACCTCTTTTCCGTCAAGCCATTTTCTCAAATTTGAATAAAGAAAGAAATCACAGGGGGCCAAATTTGGTGAATATGGTGGATGGGGTACCAGTTCGTACCGTAACTGGACTAGTTTTGCTGTCCTAATTGTCAATGAGTGAGAATTCTTTTCTTCGCTAGATTGAGCTTTTTTCTCTTTAGTTCAGCGTCGAATCAGTCCAATAAATCAGCATAGTACTGTTCCTTGATTGGCCTTCCCTTCTCCAAATAATCCGTTAAGGTTGTGCCTTGCAAATCACAAAGAATCGTCGCTATATCTTTCCTGACTGATGGAATCGTCTTCACCTTCTTTGATACACGTTCGCTGGGGAAAACCCATTTTGTCGTCTGACCTTTGGTTTCTGGCGTGTAGTGATGTATCCATGTCCCATCTACAGTCATATAACGCTGCAGAAGCTCACTCATATTGCGCTTAAACATGTCCGAATATTGCTTTGAAGTTATCACGCAATTCCGTTTTGGATCAATCGTTAGTAGACGCGGCACCCATTTCGCCGATAGCTTTCTCATAGTCAATTTTTCGTGAAGGATGTTTTGTACACGTTCAATTAAGATGTTTATTGTATTGGCAATCTCTCTAATCTTCACCCGGCGGTCTGCTAACACGATATCATGATGATTGATCATATCGTCCCTAGTCACCTCAATGGAACGATCTGGCCGCTCCTCATCAAAGACGGGTGTTCGACCACGCTTAAATTCATTAAACCAGTATCTGATGGTAGTCATCGAAGGTGCATCGTCCTTATAAACTGCATCCAACTTCTCTTTGATTTCTGCACACGTTTTCCCATCCAAAAAAAGAAATCGAATCACTGACCGGTATTGCTCTTTTTCCATGATCCCACAAATGCATAAACTTGCTCACTTTTAACAACTCTCAAAACAACACTACTCAATGAATCTTTCCAAAATGTTGACAGACGACGATTAAGGAATACCCATAGTCGGTAAAGCAGATTTTGACACGAAGCGCCATCTGTCTCCAAACACGGGTACTTCTCATACCGAACTCGTATCCTAATTGGCTAGTGTAATTTATATGATAAATATACGGTGACGAGATTTAGTCATATTTATTTACTTGATGTTCACCTACAATCCATGTCCATAGAAAGCGATAGATGATTTTAGTTAAACCAATACATAATCTAATAGACTGTGTAGACAAAAGCAAATATTAATATTCATCATGTCATGTAATATATATCAAATGTTCTCTATTGACATAAACTTTAGCAATGACAAGGATGCCCAATGTCATTTTATTTAAGCTGATAGTGAATTCAATTTTGACACGTAGAAGTACCACACATGACGAATCTAAGATAACTGCCAGTATGCTATATTTGCTTATATAACGATATTAATTACCTACTGACTAACTGCGAAAAACCTTGAGATGATATTAGATTCTATAGCAAGTTCAAGAAGTAGCGGAGATCTGATTAAAGTAAATTTCGAATAGGTATGGAAGGCATAAAAAAATTAAAATTGAGCAATAGAATTTGAATACAGTTATTGGTCAATGGAATATTGTCACAGGAAAGACTAATAGTACTTATATGCAATTACAATGCGATTATTATGAAAACATTGATTGCAATATACTTTAATTACTGCAACATAAAGTGTCGTACATAAGCTCCTCAATTAAACTTTGACTTGGCCGTTTATTTGTACTTAAAACAATCATACAATATGATGACAAAATATCGCATTATTGTTCAAATTTTTTGGAAATATCAAAGGAAAAAGTTTAATTTTTTTACTGGTTTGCCATTTTTCAGCACTGTTCTTCACTCAAACTTAATGGAACTCATTTTTTAGAATAATTCAAAAATAAACTGTAAAAACAATGGAAAAAATATAAAGTTGTATTATAGTATTGAAAATTGCCATATTGGTAAAAAATTAAAAAACAAGTAACTTTTTCTTTCTTATTTCGCAAACGTTTGAAAAATGATGGCATATTTTGTAATTTTCTGGAAAAAATGTCAAAATTTTTAGAAGAGTCACGTGATTGTTTATGTACACATCATTTGATATACTTTTTAAGTGCAAATAAATGTCTAAGTCAAACTGTACCTATACCAATTATTGAGAAAATTTCGCATATGTCGATTTCTATTTTTTGTGAACTAACTTTTACCATTATTGGCAGTTCAATTGCATTTCCGGTGTCACCAGAAGTGGCGTCAATTTTCTTATTCTAAATGGAACACCCTGTATATTTTTATGTTTTTGGAAAGGTAATTAAAAAGCGAATCCAACGATACCACATATGTTATACTTTAACTTAAGAAATATGACGATATGCAGAAATAAAGGTTTTGGTAATCTGTTTTTGTTGTTACGCAAAGTTCGCAAAGGAAGAGCGTTTCTTGTGCCGCCGGACTCGTCTCAATTTCAAAAGCGTGAATTATCCTTATTGTTTATTGTCTATTGTTATTATGGCCTTGATTTGTCATACTTCCTTTTTTGTTCTCGTTATCATTTTCTCTAATTTTAACTTGCTTTTAATTGTTATTTCTTTACATTATCGAACTTCATTGCAATTAATTAATTGTGGTAAATTTATTTAAATGTGTTAGTTTTTGATTGACAATATGTATATTTTTTAGATTCTTTGCGCTGTTGCTTTTATGGTGGCATCGGCACTAACCATGCAAAGTTGCTGGGTCAATTTTAATACTATGTAAAGCGGACAACAATTATCACCTTATTTGGCATGGTTGCGCAAAGCTCAAATATTTCTGGCTGTGCAAGGGCAGTGTTCATTATGTTCCACTTCGTGGTAATTGTTGACAAATTCACCGAATATTAAAATTAAATACTTGATCTTACCTGGTCCATACGAAACCTGGTCCATACGAAAAAATTTAAAGAAACCTACCACAATTAATTATAATAAAGTTCGATAAAGTAAAGCAGAAACAACAATTAACAAAACAAGTTAAAATGAGAAAAAAATAATATGCAATAACAACGAACGAAGGTACGACAAATGTAGGTTATAATAACAATAAATAACAACAATGATTTACGCTTTTGGAATTGAGATTTGACAGTTTGGCAATTGTTATGATTACTTTGCTTAGCAACTAACCCTTTTGATCAGTCTGGCGTCACAAGAAACAATTTAGCGCCCTTTCCTAGCCAACTTTGCTGCATATCGTCATATTTCTTAAATTAAAATATAACATATGTGGTATCGTTGGATTCGCCTTTCGATTACCTTTCCAAAAACGCAAAAATATACAAGGAGTTTTATTTAAAATAAAAAAGTTGGCGTCACTTCCGGTGACACAGGAAATGCAATTAAACCGCCGATAAAGGCAGAAGTTAGTTCACAAAAAATGGAAGTCGACCAATTTTTTTCTAAAAACGCTAGCTTCTGTTGCTCAAAAGTTAGCGAGGGGGGACACTTTAGGACCGTACTGTATAAGTTATACAGTGCGGTCCTAAAATCACCCATAAAGTTTATGGGTGACGCTACATTTGTTTTACTGGATATCTTCAATTGTCCTTTAGCTCTGGTCTGGTTTTCTCTTCCATTAAGATAGAAACTTTCACAGAATCAATCAAGTCAGGAACTGCAAAACCAATATAAAAACTGCTTTGCTAGAATAATCATGATACTAACTGGTTCTGAAGGTTATGCTCAATTACGAGGTGTAAATTTGCCAAAACCTTCACTTATGGATCTATTACTAGCACTAAAGCACGGATGCATGCACTCCCAGATCATTTAGCATATTGGATTGTTTTTTGTGTCTGCATTTTAGCTACTCTCCTCTGTCAACAATAATTCTTTTCCTGCCACTTCCTTTCTTTTGAGTCACACCGAATAATTAATTTTTTGCAATATTAGCATTATCGGATATTGTTCAAATAAATTATAGAACTTGACGTGCTGGACTTAAAAGCTAATAGTATAAAATAAAGAAATTGTACGATGTACAACAATCGTGTTGGGGTTTGAGTAGTAGGTTTCTTTAGTTTCATTGTCAAAGGAACTTGGGATCTTAAGCAAGCTTTTCTAATGCAAATATTATTTCCAAGGCCCAATAATATATGTTGAAATATTTTTCTCGGGGGATTTTGGGAAAATTGGAAAATTTTCTAATTTTTAAACTAAATTAACGATTTTTAGCGGGTTCGGGAGTATCCCGGGATGCCCTTTCGGCAATTTTATAACGACTTGCCAAATTAATAAAACGAAATTAACGAATTTTAAAATTATACATGTAACTAATTTTGAAATTTGAACGATGCCACTGTTATATAAACTCCCTTTTCTCTTCAAATAAAGACTCACAATCGAGCACTTTAAATGGGGATCGGAGTTAAGAAACACTTTGATTCAACCAAGGCTGAATAAAGATTGATGAAAAATTATGGCGTTGCTCATCTTTCCTTTATTTTAAATCGCGAAAGGCCGGCGATTGTTTTATTCCACAGCCAATTTTGATAATTTAACCCAAATAGAAACTTTTACGATGAATTTCGATCAAATGAGATTATTTCTGCAAATAGCATACAAGAATGAATGCAGTGACTCAACTAGGAGGTTAAGTTTCGAGGATTCTTTGATACAAAATGTTACTGACAAGCTTTAAACGTGAAAATTCTCTAATAATTTACTTAAACCTCTCATAAAGATTTAATTGATGAAATATTATTTAAAATACCTTTCAATTTACGCTGTTGCTTATTTTAGACGATTTCTACATAAATTTGAACGAATTACGTGAATAGGAAAATTAACTGACGAGTAGTTTTATCCATGTTACCCCACACACGTCGTTATCTGGACTTATATGTAAGATTTAACATCAACGCCCCAAGGCCAGTTGGGTTAGCCGAGTGGCTAACCTGATATTTAGTCGTTCAGAAGTGACAGCTGAGGCAGGCTGTTGTTGTCGTACATACAACGTTGAACATAATGTATACCTCAATAGTACTTTAGATTTTACAAAACAAGAAAGTTACTGATGTTTCAAAATAGCGACACAATCATATGAGCTAAATACCGTAAATATTAATTACTTTAGAAAATTAGAATTCCTTATTTATTTTTGGAAAGCTGTAATGGCGTATAATTTTGCAAGCTTTTTAATTATCAACAACTTTCTTCGTCGATGCTTTAGAAAACGATAAATTATAATATTAGACAAGGCTTCATAGATATGTATGAAGCCTGACGGATGTGGTAAAATACGTGCACACGCTTTTATCATTCCATTAGATATCTAGGTTTGTTTTTGAGAAATATTGCTAATTATGGACATTAAATTATTACAGATGAAGGTTATTGCTAGTACTGGGCGTTTAGCGTACCCTCTTTCAAATAAAAGTTTATGAACTTATAGTCTGATTCGGTGTAAGAACAATAGTGATTTTTCAATAAAATGCTACCTTGCGGCAGTAGCTCAGAAACTTCAAACATATACGAATGGCTTTTTAACTAATCATAATAGAAAGTAACGTTAACTTTAACTGCTTCTACAGAACTAACTGTTCCAAATTCTGACGCAGTAGCAGGCCTCGACTACTGGCACAAACTGCCATGGTTAATTACGATACGCACTGCAGTTCAGAAACAAGAATCCAAGGCTCAGAAGAAATAATAACCGAATTCTTCAATTATTTGACATTAACCGGCGACTTAGTACTCGCAGAGCAGCTCGACAACTATAAACTTCGCAATCACGGGTGTGACGTACCTTTATCATATCATATATATGCATATCATAGAAGATCGTATCGTTTACAACCTCTTCACAATTTACACTCGGAGGATGCAGAAAAAAGGCAAATTTGTTGTGAGTGGTTTTTAGACGAAACGGAAAACAATCGATTTTTTGCATAAAATACTGTAGACAGACGAAGATTCGTTTACTAAAAACGGAGCGGCTGATTATCGTAATCTTCATGTCTGGACACATGAAATTCGAACACGTTCTTTTTAGAATGTGTTAATGTGTGGATGGGAATTTTACATAATAACGTTTGTGGGCCTCACTTCTTGTCTCCAAGATTAAACTCTGATATATTTTACGAGTTTCTTACCAGTAACTTAAACGATTTGCTTGACGACATACCCCTTCACTGGACACCTCCTTTAATAAAACATTTGCAACACTAGCATTTAATGTAATTTTCCTTGTTATTGAACGACTAATTTTGCTTTAATGTAATTTTCCATTATAAAAAACTTCAACAAACTGTAGCTCGAAAATGAAGCATTCTTGAATATATGTTTATATGTGGTTTTTTCATCAGTTTGGTTGGTAGAATACGCTACTTAAGTTTCCCCAAATAAAACTGAATTACCCTATATGTGGTGCAATTCATAAGCAAATATGATTTTTCTAAACTCATGTTCAAAATTAACACACCACCCAATGTTTCTGATGTATTTTCTATAATTTTTGTATTTTCTAAAAATGTTTTGTCTAACAGAACATAATCTAATAGTGTCACTAGAAAGTTATTTTAACCTTTCTGTTGAAAATGGCCGCAAGTTAATGTCAAATTCTGTTAAACAGTTTTTCTTGAGTCGTTTAAGTTACAGCTCAGGCATTATATAAGTTTTAATTATAAGTTTTTTAATTTTTTGCGTGTATAAAATTTAAGTTAATAAAGTTTATGTCGTAAATCATGAACGGATCACATCATTTAACCAATGATGAATGTGTTAGAACTTCAACATTGTTAGAAGAAGGAAGTACAATGCGCTATGTGGTTAATTTGCTGGACATTAATCATGTAACAGTCAGACAAATGGTTAGAAGATTCAGGGAAACCGGATGTCACTCTTGAAAATGTGGTCAAGATAGGAAATGAGTCACAAGTGCGAGAGATGATTGTTTTTGCAATTGTAAATTCTCAGAAGTGAGTGAATAACGAACATAGAACTCAGTAACCAGCTTGAATCAGTTAGAAATGTCAGAGTTTCTGCTTTTACTGTAAAGAAAAGGTTAAGACAATTAAGATTGAGTAGTAGAAGGCCTGCAGTTGGACCATTACTTACCACGGCACACAGAGTTCAACGTTTGAGATTTGCCAGAAATCATGCAGATTGGACAGTTGAAGATAGGAAGCAAGTTTTGTTTTCGGACGAGACTACAGTAAGTTCAAAATCTCCAAATGGTCGCGAGAGAGTATGGCGAAGAACTGGAGAAAGATATCTTGACTGCACAAGCTCTCAAAAGGAGCCCTTTGGTGATGTATCAAAAATACTCTAGGGAGGTATTTGCTTTGACGTTTGCACTGAGTTAATCCCTATTCACCAAAGGTCAATGAATGCTGAATACTACCTAGAGAACATTTTTCAGCACCATGTAATACTTTTTGCACCATTTTTAGGGAATAATTTCATGTTCATGCAGAATAATGCGAGACCACACATCGCTAGACAATTTTTGGAATACTTACAAGAGGTCAATATCCAAGTCAGAAGCACAGACTTAAATCCGATTGAGCACCTTTGAGATACTCTAAAAAAATCAATAAGGCGTCGTTTACCACCTTCTGGTAATCTCCAGGAATTAGAACAAGCTGTTCTTTTCGAGTGGCATAATATTCCCAAAGAAGTAATCCAAAATTTGATAGTGAGCTCACCACGCGAATCGAAGCAGTTGTCAGAGCGAGGGAAGGTATCACGCGTTATTAACTTTTACTCCCTTTTTTTTTGTTTATAGAGTTTTTTTAAAATTTACAATAATATCGTTTTGCTTCTGAATTTGTAATTGAATGGAATTTGTATTTTTTTCATAAGTTTCCATTAAAAAGGAATTTGATTGATGAACTAGTGTTTAATTGTCTCCAGTTATATTGTTTTCTGATGATACTAAGAAATATTTCACCAATTAAAACATTTTGTAGAAGTTATATAGAATTATTTGAGTGGTGCGTTAATTTTGAACATGAATTTATAAGGGAAACATAACTCGAATCAGATGAATGTACAGCTACGGATTAAAGTAAAACGCTTCGAAAACCAGGCGCAGCTTTGGAGGACGAGGGTTCGTTCCACCGATCATCTACCATCCTCAAGCTGACATACTCTCGTAACAGGGCCGACCTCCAAAGCTGGGCGTGGTTTTTGATTCGTCTCGATACTTTATTCTTCAGCTATACATGCGTATAAGATGATACTTTATATCTCTAACTATTTTTGATTCCCTTTTATTCTTAATAGTTCAAAACTTGAGCAAAAAGGGTAAGCCTGATTATTACTTTAAACATTTTCGTGTCTATTAGGAACTAGACCATACGAGATTGATTAAAAGTGTAGGCAGTTGAAAGTAAAACAATTGCCTATTATGACTTCACTGACAATAAAAAGCTGTCGATAGATCAATTCAGAGATTGATTTAAAACATCCGCTTTTAAATATTGCCACTTTTTGTATATTTATTATCTTTCGTGTTGCTGGGTTACATAATGGTATAATACCATCTGGTTTGTGTTACATACTGTTAATAAGCAATATTAAAATTGTACATATTTGGTTCAATCGCTTAAATTATCTAATAACTAACTTCATACGTACATCACTACACTGCTGATAAATCTTAAAGTAAATACAGTTCATAGTTAAGTCACTAAAAAAAACTTTCTCTTTCTTCAGGAATTAAGGTCAAGTATAAAAGACCATTAACCAAACTAATGCAATATAACACATGGTGCTTGCAACTGTTATTTATAATCTTTGTTAATGATGAGTTATAAATACTTTCAACGGCGTGAAAGATCTCTTAATAGTAAACAGCTTCGTAGATGAGAACTTTGTACGTTCCCAAATATGTTCGAGAGCCATTTATTCTTTTAATTTCTACTGTAATTAACGGAAAATCGAAGAGCTCAACATACACGAGCCAGACATTGATTTATATAGACAGATGTTAGCATATTACAATGACTAATACTTTTAGTTACTACCCAACGCTAAAACAGTTTATGGGTCTGCGTTGGTCTTGATTTTTTCTTGCAGATTATTTCTATTTATTCCGTTCAGATGTGTATGACGTTATAGTACTTTAGAAGTCTAAAATTAACACAATATACGCCTGGGTATCTTCATTTTGGACGAGGGACTAAAGTGTATTCCTTTATCTTGACGGATTTCGTTTATCATTCGTATGCTTTTTCTAATCATTAATTTTAATGTAATTAGAAATTGAGTCATTGACTCTTCATCCGACAGAACGAGGACACTCACTTTTATCGATTTTGACTCTAACAAATGGATGTGTATGATCAATTAAATCAAATACTTTGCTTGGGGCGAAATATTATAGTCCTAATATGAAAATGTTGTACCGTACTTCGAATGTTTTAAACAATCATTTGAATGAAGCCATACATTCGGTATGCTTGAGTTGCATAAATATTATCTTAAAATGCACGATAACTGCAAATGTCAAACGTGTCAAATTATTACGCTGACAATGGTGAAGATTGCTACACTACATATGTTGCCATGGACTATGGGTCATGTACAACATTTTAGTGGTAGGATTTTCGACTCAAAATTTTACGAAGCAAATTGTCACCTTTCACAAATTTATGTATTTTAAAAAAAAGTTCCGAATTGAACTTGCACAAATTATCGTAATAATGAAAGAAGAAAAACCAAAAGAAGACAGTGTCGAATAAAGACAGAGTTTTTAATTCTAATTTTAGATAATGACAAAGAAATGTAAAATGCGAAAAAGCACACTAACAATGAGTCAATACTCATATATAGGTGAATCCAACAAATGTAGCTTGTATTTTCAAACTTCATTGAGGGACTGGCCGTTTCGTGTTATCACTTTCAAGCCATTAAAATAACATTTTAGTATTGTCTTTGAATACCATACGTAATTGTCGTATCACGAAGTGTGCAAACTGTAATTTATACTTATAAATAAACAAGCTAATTAATGCAGTAATTTACTATTTTCGATCATTTATCATGCAGCACGAACTAATTTCAGTTAATCTGTATTTTTCGTGGTGTCCTCTATTAACTACATTGATCATCAATGTGATCACTAACGCTGGCCACGAGCGGTACCGCGCATCGGCGTAGAATCAGTTCGGACCGAGAGGAACGGTAGTATTACTTCGTCTGCGGAGCAGTACGGACATTTCGCTGCCGGTCATTTGCGCAATTGTTTATCTGTCCTAGAAAAATTATGATTTCGTCAGCAAAACGACCGCGGTCGGACAAACTTCGAAAATTTATTGCAGAAATTCCAGACTTAATATATGAAGGTGCTAAAATTAAATGTGTAATCTCTAAAATCCCGTTAATGTGTTGGCCCAGACAACATTGTCTACGACACGTAAATAGTGAAAAGCATGTCTCAAAAAGAAATTGCGCACGAGACAATGAAAAATTTATATCTAATTTATGCGTTACGTTTATCGCATGTAATAACCGTTTAATTTACTAGACAAGGAACCATTTATCTGCTTTTGGAATAACTATTCGGAGTGCAAATTACCAAGTCGAACATCGTTACGAAGAATTGTGCCATCTGCGCGCGAACATATTGAACAAAATATAAAATCGGAGTTGAAAGATCAAAAATTGTGGTTATGTGTCGACGAAACAACAGATCGGAAGAAACATTCTGTTCTTAATGTAATGGCACGCAAATTGGAACCTCATCAATCGGCACCTTCAATTCTATTAGTCTCCAAACGAATACAACAGTGTACTGCTGAAGTAATTTCAAAGTTAGTGTTAAATACATTGGACAAGTTTGAACTCTTGATGTTAGTGAGTGATGGTGCTGCAAACATGCTTTCTGTAGGCCGGTCACTTAAAAAGCATTCTACTAATTTGTTACACATTACGTGTAAAATTCATGCTCTCAATCTTGTGGCGGATAGTATCAGAAAATGTTATCCTGAGGCAGACGCTTTAATAGCGCATACCAAAGCAGTATTTGTCAAATCACCAAAACGTATTCGCGAATTTCACAGACTGTGTCCCCGTATACCAAAGCTACCAGAACCTATTCTAACTCGTTGGGCAGGGGAACATGGTTGCAGGCCGCGTTTTATTATCATAAATATTTTGACAATATTAAGAACGTGGTTTTACAATTCGATACAAAGGAAGCTGCCGCTATCCAGAAAAGCCAGTCGAAATTTCAAGATAGTCAGGTTAAAATGGATTTAAAAATCATTCACGACACTTACTTCGAGCTCGCAGATGCAATAGAAAAATTACAAAATCCTGCGGTGCCGTTAGAAGAATCTCTACAAATAGTGCAACATGTTCACGCACAGCTATGCGCGATTGAAGGCCAAAAAAATGTTTCTGTTCTAGAAAAATTTGAAAGTCTTTTTGAGAAAAATTCTGATTTTGGCACATTAAGACACATTTGTGAAGGTGCGTCAACAGAATCGTTAAGTTATTTGAAAGATTATTTTACTTACGCAAATATTACGTCACTAGATGTAGAACGTTCGTTCTCTGCATATAAACGCATTGTTTCCTCATGCCGTACTAGTTTTGCCGAAACAACAGTTGAAACATATCTAATGTTGCAGATATTTAACAGACATTATTCACTTTGTGATTTCACGGAGGACTCTTAAAATGGTAAGTGTTTGAGCACGTGTTATTTAATTTTTATTTAAAAGATGAGCGAAATTATTTGCGGCAGCAAACAACTCTATTAGTAGAATAACTCTAGTGGAACGCGAGGCCTGGTCGACTCTACGCTACTGCGCGGTACCGCTCGTGGCCAGCTTTAGTGATCACGCATGGCTTCATTAGCGTTCTCGTATTGGGTTCT
Organism: Dynastes maya; assembly: GCA_029619315.2. Lineage (NCBI taxonomy): Eukaryota > Metazoa > Arthropoda > Insecta > Coleoptera > Scarabaeidae > Dynastes > Dynastes maya. Next base: position 9,309,827 of record JAROYE020000006.1, on the reverse strand, counting down.
ACTATAAACTTAATACAATTGCTTATCTAAACGCATTCTTTTGCAAAGTATACGTGAAATTTTCTTCCGCATTCGTTTTCAAAATAAGTATTATTGGCATGAACATAAACTTAAAAAAGCAAGTTCTGTAATTCTTTGGAAACTGAAAATTTGATTTCTACAATAGATATGCATAAAAATGTCCTACGTTTAAAGCAATACTTTGAGCGCCAATGTCAACGTTTTTGTTTGAAATATGAATGAAATAAAAAAGGCGTTACAAAAGAAGAAAATAATGTTTAATAAAAATGTTCATACTCGTTTAATAAACTGTCGAAATACTTTTCTGTACAAAATAAGAAAATAAGTGCAAGTGTGCAGTGAATTATTTGCATTTTGTTGAAATGCAAGAGGCAACTAATAATAAGAGAAGTAACATTAATGCCTTTATTGCACAATAGAATTCTACTCGGGCAATAAATTTAAGTGACAAATATCCATAACAGTAATGAAAATTGATGTATAATAACATCAAAAACCTTTTAGGAAGTTCCAAAGGCCCAGTACATAAAATGGATAAATTAGGAATTACATTTCTGTAAAGATTATGATCAAGTGTAGATTGGGTAAACAAACAGATCAATCAGAGTCAGGTACAAAGTACATTTGGCTCATCTCAAATTCAGAAGGTTTGATAAATCTAGTGTTGTCCTACATATGCTTGAAAATAACCACAATGTTAAGAGGTTCAATTTAATTGTTATGAAGGCATGGAAATATCCAGAAACAAAATCACTTTAAATTCAGATTAAAGACCACTAAATTCCAGCCTTTATCCTTTGTTACATCACGTATAGTTAATTACAGCGGCAGTTATTATAAGTATATGTGCAATAAAGCGTGTATGAAGTATTTGTAGTTATTGTAATTGTTGCAATACGTTCACTGCTATGAATATGACATCAGTATCGAAATGGCTACGTTCGATGATATAATTCAAAATAAATTGTATTAAAACAGAACGTTTATTACACTCATTTAAAAACATCTCTTCGTGTTCAAAAATAAAATACAGTAGAATCTTCACGATATATAGATCATAGGCTCTACATTTTATGTGTATTAATATGGAAGAATCAATCTGATTACGTATTTTAAAATTTCATTACTCGGTCCATTTCAAAATTCGAGAATCGCCGCCTTATTATGCTTATCTACATGTATACAACGTGCGTAGATACCGCAATATCCTAGTAAGCGCTCGGTAAGAAATAGCAACGGTATATTCTGTTTTACAAGCAGGTAAAAAAAGGCTGTTATTGCATACATCCCCGGTCTGAAGTGTTTATTCGAGCGCACGAGACCATCGTCGGCTCTAAACTAAGTACAAGCACGGGACGGGATATGCGATAGATTCAGACAGAGAAAGGTAGATGCGCCGTGACCTTATGCTAGTCCGTATATTTCTTGAGCTTTCTGTACATACTTGATAACAAGAAAGATTTTCATAATAACCTACCTGATCTAAAATATTTTGTATAGTATTCTTCTAACAAGCGTTTAACAAATGAGTATTGACACAGAACAAATGCATGAAAACGACGAACATTGTCCATGTATATAGAGATTGCTTAACCGCGGTAATAAACACACACGTTTAGAATTTCTCGTGCGAACAAAGAACGCTCAATAATTTTCACGATCTATTTGTTAATTTATTTGAATTGCTAATAATACCTGCGGGTGTATATGTGTCTATACACGTTTCTGATGCGCTGAATCGCAAAATAAACTGAATCCGTCAAATTCTGTTTTGTTTGGAAGCGGCAAAACACTCCGAATATACCTTTGTTAGCGTGCATCTGTATGTGCTTGATGAGTGTTTATTTTTAGAACGCATTGAAACAGACTTGCTTGCTTTCGTATAATTTTCACGTCGGGTGAACTTGAAATTCGGTAGAACAGGAATTCTGTGGGTGGCGAGATTGTTGCACCAACGTTGCGTAAATCGTTATTTAATAAAGCAGACGATGGGAGACAGCGCGAAGAATCGTAATTATTTTGGAAATAACGATTTAATTGTTGTGATACGTGAAATAAATGCGTCACGTTTCTATCTGCTTTTGATTAACACGTTTAGTTTACATACCTCCATATTAATTTATGTGAAGGTTATATAAATATGTACTGTTTATTATTATATTTAAAATAAGATTCTATTGAATTTATTTACATGAATACGAATGGTAATTATTTATTCAAAGGTATAAAAGAACAAAGGAAATTATGTTTTTGTGCGACTAGAAGTAATTTACATTTTCGGCTCCATGTGCCTTAACTCTTTTCCTTTTTTAGTCAAAACTATTTTCATAATATGCTTTTCATTCTCATTTGAAACAAAAAATATTAAAATATCTACTCATACAACTCAACTCTTGTGACATATTCTACTAACGGTTAGTTGCACTAACATAAGTTAAAATTTAATCTCGCATTAAGTTAAAACGTCCGTCTTTCTACATAATTGACTACAATTGTCACATTCCACCTATCAGTTAATTCTAGATTAAATTTTAATTCGTGTCGGTGCAACTGATCATACGAGGTAGGCGAAAATTCCTCGAAGATGATGAGCTCTTCGGTCGGCCAATTAAACTGATAACACCTCAAAACATTTCAATTATTGAAGAAATGGTATTTATTATTTCTGAGACAAGTATTCGCCGCATTCTCCATAACCATTTGGGTATGAGTAAGATTAGTGCAAGATGGGTACCGCATCTTCTTTCTGCTCTCCAACGTGAACATCGGGTCGAATGTGCGAGCCCGTTTTTAGATATGAGTGGAGACGACCCGAAACTGATTTTGGAGTCCATTGTCACAGAAGGAAACGATGGTTCTGTATTATGATCCTGCCTCCAAAAAGAAATCGATGGAATGGCGGCGACCCGATGAACCTCGTCCCAGAAAGACGAAAGTCGTTTAATCAAAAAGGTGTCGGTCACAATATTCTGGGATTGTGAGGGTATTTTACTCATTGACTTTCAAGAGCGGAATACAACTATCAATAACACATTATGCATCTTTGCTGCAGAAATTGAGGGAAAATTGACAAAAAGTATTCGATTATAGCGCGACAATGCACCCGTCTATACTGCTGCCATTTCACAAGTTGCCATCCGCGAATGCCCGGACATGGCTCTTAAGTGATCATTTGTTTTCTCAATTATGGAGATGTTGTTTTAAGGATGATAGTGAGTTGCAAACAGCTGTAATACAACATTTTGAGGGAAACAAAACGGAATAGATGGAGTGGCGGCGACCCGATGAACCTCGACCCAGAAAAACATTTTGAGGGAAAAACTTTAGACTATTTTTACAAGGGTATAGAATTATTAATTGATTGTTGTAATAAATATATTGAAGTTAGGGGAGATTATATTTAAAAATTGGGAATTGTGATATTTTACTAAGTTTATTTTTTCTGTATGTGGCCGAGAATTTATGGCGTCTACCTCATATGTACTATACTAGTAGACCCCAATTGCTTTTCATTACCAATAAAAAATGATAGACCTTTATAGTGCAAAATTTCTATGTTCTGACTGTGTAGTATCTGCAGTAGATTTCTGCTATACCGGACCCTGACCTGAGTTATAACTAGAGTTGCCCAATTTGCGCCAACAGCCAGTGCCGGGCGCATAAAAGTTTACACAAAATAAATGGTCAGAAATAAAATATAATACGTGCTCAAACACTTACCCTCTTAAGAATCTTCCGTGAAATCACAAAGTGAATAATGTCTGTTAAATATCTGCAACATTAGATATGTTTCCACAGTTGTTTCGGCAAACCGAGTGCGGCGTGAGGAAAAAGTGTGTTTATATGCAGAAAGCGAACGTTCTACATCTAATGACGTTATATTTGTATCTTTGGAACAACTTAACGGTTCTGTTGACGCACCTTCACAAATTTGTCATAATGTGCCAAAATCAGAATCTTTCTCTAAAACACTTTCAAACCTTTCTAGAATACAAACATTTTTTGCGTCTTCTACCGCGCATAGCTGTGCGTGAACATGTTGCACTATTTGCAGAGATTCCACTAACGACACCGAATGATTTTGTAATTTTTCTATTGCCTCCACTAGTCCGAAGTAATTGTTCTGAATAGTTTTTAAATCCGTTTTAACCTGACTGTCTTGAAATTTCGACTGGCTTTCCTTGATAGCCGCAGCTTCCTTTGGATCGAATTGTAAAACCACGTTCTTAATATTCTCAAAATATTTATGACAATAAAACGTGGCCTGTTCCCCAACGTGTAAGAATAGGTTCTGGTGGCTCAGATATACGGGGGCACAGTCTGTGAAATTTGCGAATACGTTTTGGGGATTTGACAAACACCGCGTTTGTATGCGCTTTTAAAGCGTTTACCTCAGGATAACATTTTCTAATACTATCTGCCACATGACTAAAAGCATGAATTTTACACGTAATATGTAACAAGTTAGCACAATGTTTTTTAAGAGACCGGCCTACAGAAAGCATGTTTGCGGCACCATCACTCATAAACATCAACAGTTCGTTTGTTGAAAGTTCAAACTTTACCAATGTATTTAACACTAACTTTGAAATTACTTCGGCAGTACATTGTTGTACTCGTCTGGAAGCTAATAGAATTGAAGGTGACGATTGATGTGGTTCTATTGTACGTACCATTACATTAACCGCAGAATGTTTTTTACGATCTATTGTTTCGTTCACACATAACCACAGTTTTTTAAGTTTCAACACCGATTTAAGTCTTTTTTCAACATGTTCACGAGCAGATGGCACAATTCTTTGTAACGATGCCCGATTTGGTAATTTGCAGTCCGAATATTTATTCCAAAAGGAGACATATGCTTCCTTGTCTAGTAAATTAAACGATAGATTACATGCAATAAAGGTAACACATAAATTAAATTTAAATTTGTCATAGTGTCGTGTGCAATTTTTTTTTTAAGAATGCTGTTTACTATTTACGTGACGTAGACACTCCCTTTTGGACCAACACATTAAAAGGATATTACAAACTACACATTGAATTTTATCGCCATCATAATTTAGATCAGGCATTTCTGCTATAAATTCTGTAACTTTGTCCAGCATTGGTCATTTTCGCGACGTATGCAACATTTTTAAAACAAACGTAGAACTACGAAATAGTATTTACGGCAGCGTACATGTATACACAACAGATCTGGTTGAGACTCGCAGTTATACTGAGGGTTGTATCGAACCTCCGCTGCTGCCCGTTAGCGCTAATGAGCGACGGTAGTTATAACATAACCATTATTTTCAGATTGTTATTTTAACTTATGGTCCAAAAAACCGTTCGAAGCAAGTTTAAATGATCTTGTAAATTATCAATATTAAAAAAAAAAAAAAATAACATTTAAAACCTAATATTTTTAATTAATTATAAAACAAAATTCAAATAGAAACGTTAAATTGGCTACATGTTCTCACTAATTTAAATATCTTCAATAATATAATCAATCAAATAACACCTGAAGAATTAGAAGGTTGAAATATCGATGGGAATGTTTTAAAGATATTTCCATCAACCGTGCCATTTCACCTTCGATATAAAAGTAATTAAGGACCATGCAATTGGATGTTCTACTCCAATATTGAGGCACATGGAAAAAGCACATTATTAAATCATTCTCATTTGTTTCTTCGCCGAACTGTATAACTGGATCAATCGGTTAATCACGTGTAATTAAATAATTTTCCGCTCGAGTATTAATATAATTATGCATATTTAAAATATTATTAAATGCAATTACAGATTTAGAAATTGAATCAAGTATATGAAAGTGTGTTACTAGTAAGTGCACGTAATGCATGTACGTAGATACATGCGTGAACATATTCGTAAAGTTAATGAAAGAAAGATACTAACTACATACACTACCGGCACAATTATTTGCCCACATACATTGCTTGGATTTTAGAGAATTATTTATTTATTGTTATTTAGGGGTTGTAATTATTTAACATTAAATAATTCCGCAAAAGACTCCTCTCATACTTAGTTATTGATTGAATCTATGTCCATGTCCTTCATTAATAAATATTTAATTTGTGCAGGTAAAGATTATAATTCCCTATTTGCCTGAACTAGAATTACGAATTTAGATTTAGTAGTTATTATTATATATAAAATTTGTATTAAAATGCCGAAAACAAGAGCCTTTAGAAATTTGCGCAATAATTGTTGGTTCACATAATCTTGGCTGAAGTAACAGAGATATCGCAAGAATATTGAAATTATGTCGCCGAACTGTTGAGCGTGAAAAACGAGTTAGTTTAACCATCGTGGGTTAAGACAGGGCGGTTTATTTGTCCGATAGCGTTGCGTAAACCACTCTTACGCAAACAAAATAAAATAAAACGGCTACAGTGGGCTGTAAAGCAAAAACACTGGACAGTTGATGATTGGAAAAATGTTTTGTGGACCGATGAGTCCATTTTAACTCTTCGGTTTCAAGAGAAGAACGTTCGTTCGAAGGTCGAAAGGAGAACGAGCAGCAGAATCATGTGTAGTGCCTACAGTCTAGCATAAGTTTTAGATACTCACTTTTTCAACAGTAATTTAATATGCATGTCGGAAACCGTTGGAAACATAGAATTAATTTTAGCTGCCGAATCTTCAATATCTGGAATATATGTAAAGATGAATCCTACGTTTGTGACGTTTTTAACAGCAATGGACTCATTCTAGCATTAGTCCTTAGATCCTGTAAAAGGGTGCAAAGATATTAATACATGACGTAAGATATATAGAGTTAGACATCTTAAAATGCGAAGCGAGGTTTGCTGTTGCATGTATATGCTTGGTCTGTGTCGATTTACATAGTAAATTTCGAAACCCTATTTTGCATTTTAAAATATACATAGAATCTATCATTATTAATATAGAAAATCATTCATATAAGATTCATCCAAATGGAAGTTCTTTGTATTGGCAACGTTACTTGAATAAACAGAGCTTTGCGTTTGTACTGGTTGATAGGGTCGTGTACCAGAAAGCGTATCGTAGTATTTGCATTAAGTGAAGCAAGTTGATGAAGTACAAATGGATTAGTTCAAGTAGGCCCAGCAAACAATTGTTCATAGCAATAGTACTGTAACCTCTGACTGTAGCTACCACATTTTTCAGCCAACAAGAGTTATCGACAGCCGCGGTCGCGTGTTGCTACCGATGCTAATGTCCAAGATGTAGGGACCACTGTAGGGACAAGAGTCAACCGTGTTGTGTAATCGCCTAGTGTTCCATAATCGCTGGCATGACCTTCGATTGTCATGAAAATTTTCATAACAGCATGTGGACAACATTATGGATAGTATCATGACAGCATTTAAGACAGCTGTCAAACCATAGAATAACTGTTGAGCTTATCAAAATAAAAATGAGAGAAATCAAATTTCATGGACAACATCGTGTTGATTTTATTAAAAATACAGAAAATGTGAGTGTGTGCGGAACAGTCACAGTAAACACAATCCGAAGACAAAGCAAAAATATTGTCAGGATAGCGTCATGAAGTCATGATCGGTTATGGTTTGGGGTTGTTTTGGCGCTGCATCCATAGGAGACTTGGTTAAAATAGATGGAATTTTAAGAAAAGAGCGCTACCGAGAAATATTGGAAACAAGTGCTATACCATCTGAAATGAGAATAATCCGTGACCATTTTATATTTCAACATGATAATGATCCGAAACACACCGCGAATATTTAGAATCGATGGAACGCGAAAGCAATATCAAAATAATGAAATGGCCTCCTCAAAGCCCAGATGCTAATCCCATAGAGCTTTTGTGGAAGGAACTCCTAACCTCCTTAAAATGTTAAACGGAAAACTTCCGCTTATTAAAATGTTCTACAGCGAATATTACGTAGCAAATAGCCTCTTATTGCTCGTAAAAAATAAATGATGCGCTTTCTTCAAAATTCGCCAAGCAATTCATCAACACATTCCCTAAAGAGAAAGGCTTTAACTACAATCGGCGTTGTTCATTTCAATATTTCTCACTATTTGCATTACAGAAGCTTCTTACGTATAAAAATTTCTTAAGAGAAACATTTCAAAATTCCTACACGAAGAAAGCACCGTATAAAATTTGCATTTAAAAATAAAATATAACCCAACCGTCTAGGATTTTGCGTAATGATTACATAACGACATTTTTTACATCGAATCTTTTAATTAACCAATATCTTCTTTTACAGGCATCAACAATCGACGGTATTAGAAAAGGAGCATGTCTATTCTGTCAGGAATACTTTATGGATCTCTACCTGTTAGCGGAGTTAAAAACTATACGATTAAAAGTAACGACAGTGGACATGCAGAAACCACCACCAGATTTTCGTACAAACTTCGAAGCCACACCTCCCCCTATACTAATAGATAGAGGCCTTGCTATTTTGGAAAATGAGAAAATCGAAAGGTATATTATGAAATCTGTTCCAGGTGGACACAATCTTTTTGTACAGGTATGTAACTTACTATTCACTATTCTATTTTTTAGGGAATTTAATTTCTAATTTAAAACAAAAATATTCGGTTTTAACTTTACTGATATGCACAAATATTTAATCTATTACATTCATTAGATTATATAGATAGACTTTTGTAGGAGTGATTATATTGAGCTAAAATTGGTGACCGTATTTACGAGAAAAATTAAGGAATTGTTAATATATTTTGGCTTCCATCGGTGAATTATAAAAACCTGTAACTTCCCTGGAATTTCCAGTGTAATTCGATATTTGAAAAAATCTCGTTCCGGTAAGGAATCAAACCCTGACATCTTCCGCTTGCCGGACGGGCGTGCTAACTATTACACCACGAGGACCTTATGTTAGGAATATTTACTCTTTAATACCCAGTTGTTATTTTATCTGTAAATATATCATAATATTTCGTCACACAATATTTAATTCTTACATGCCAAATACACTAATCAATTAATATATTTTGGCTTCCGTCCTTACCGGGACGAGATTTTTTCAAGTATTTAATTACATCGGAAATTGCAGGTTTTTTAAGGAATTGCTGTTCTTAACATGATTTTAAATTCGGTAGAAAGTTTTATAAAACCGCACTAGATGTGAAATCAGCGAAAGCAGTAATGATCAAAGAAAAATTTGATTTGGCCCATGACGTAATCAGTGATCGAAGCTCCAATAAAAAATGTAGCAACAACATATAGCAATGTTAAATAAATTTTGGGCCAAAAATTAACTCTGAAAAGTTCCTGTTGATTCATTGAGTATTTAAAATATTGACGATTAATCAAAATAAAACGCAGCAGACTTCGTGTTGATTATTTACCAACACATGGTCACAATTAATCCTAGGGATTACTATAAAGCTTTATTGTCACTGTAATTATTGGGAATTTCCAACATAGTTATATATTTTATGATAACGGTCTTATAATAGACAAATACTACCTGGAAATTGGTAAAAGGCTTCAAGAAAAGGTTAGTTTTAATAATTCCTCACGGAAATGTATACTATATAATTTTAAATTTTTTTCCTAAACAGTTAATATAATTTATCAGCTTGCCCGAACTTCCATGAACGGTACTGTTCATTTTATATTTAAGCTGAAATGAAAGCAGACGATACAGATAAAATATAAGTTTTTTTTTGCGTTTCAGGATAAAGAAGTCGCCACCCTAATTGAAAATTTATACAGTAAACTAAAGTTAGTCCTAGTAAAGAAAGACGATAAGAAGAACGCAATGTTACAAGCCCATCTGGGGAGGATCGATAAACATCTACGGGAGAGAGCAACACGTTTTCTGACTGGTGATACGATGTGCTGTTTCGACTGCGAATTGATGCCTAGGCTACAGCATATTCGAGTTGCCGGAAAATACTTCGTGGACTTTGATATACCGAAAGATTTCGTACATCTGTGGCGCTACATGTATCACATGTACCAACTTGACGCCTTCACCCAAAGCTGCCCCGCTGACCAGGATATCATAAACCACTATAAATTACAGCAAGCCATGAAAATGAAAAAACACGAGGAACTTGAAACGCCAACATTTACAACTTCCATACCAATTGACATAAGTGAATTTTCATAATTAAATTTTATATACCTGTAACTTTATATACATATAAATATAATATAAAAATATTTCTTATTTTCGCCTACAGTACAGCTTGAAATTCTCTCTTCTCTTTCGCTTTTTTATGTAATTTATGGCATTAATGTACAAATTCTAATTATCCTACTGTTACCTATTTTTCGTTTTCTAACGAACGAGATTTTTTTTTTAATTTACACGAAAAATATGCCATATCTTATTTAAATCTATATTAATGTATCCTTTTTTGTTTTATTGTTGAATATTTTGTATTTTTCTCTTAATATTGACCATAAATTAATGATTTTTTTTAAGTTTTGGAGCTGGACTTCAATCATTTACTGCGCCCTTCTATTAAATATGATTAACATTATTACATTTTTAATTATCTGTATGTATAGTTTAATACTTGAAAAGTAAGTATTTTATTATTTTCGTTGTATGAGAAATATTTTTGTAATTCGGAAGTATTTTAATTTTATTCTATTACAATAATTATAATTTAAAATAATGTACAGTTTTTTCTTCAATTATATTTCTATAATTAATAAAGGATTTACTACAGTTGAATGTTTTATTTAAAACCTTCAGAATGAACTTGTAAATAAAAAAGTACATTCAAAAATTGAATACCAACACATTATAGGTTTGTTTCTGCAGCCGAGTTGTGTGATAGTTTGAGGTTAATTTGGTTTAATCTTCGCATATGCGAACTAAAATTGATTTAACAATTTAACTTCTCAGGCGCTTGCGCCATATTTACAACCGATTCTGTTATTTTCACGTTGTCTCTGTTCAAGGTTGGTAGAATACATTTACCCTAAAGGTTGTCTCAGTTTGCGAAAAGACGCTTTGGTATAGAATGTAGAACATACGAGATCCATCAATTTAAACGTTGTTACGAACAAGTATATATATTACTACCAATGACGTCAACTTTCGATCAAGTATTGCAAGATAGGAACTGAGACAACCTTTATTCTACCAACTTTGGTCTCTCTTAAAATTTATCAGGTGGTTTATAAATTACAAACATATTTAATAGATTTGAGAGAGAAAATATATTGAAATTGTCAGATGAAAACAACAGATTTATCTTACATTCAAATACAAGAGGTAAGCGAAAACAGAAGTAAACGCAAAATGTTTAAACAAAATTGCAAATTTATTGTAATCTTAAAGGAACTCTTAATTCGTAACAAAACCACATACACGTTAGCTCAGGCTTCACCGGGCTGCGAGAAATATTGTACGTATCGCGATCTGGCGTCCTTGCATTTATTCCCGCCGGCCAACTTTGCCGCGCGCAACTGCAGTAGCTCTGAGAAGCCTATCAGATGCACTCTTTGTCTTTTTGTGCGCTCGTAAGGTTCTAACAAGAGATCGTGGATTTCGAATACATTATGTTAGGTTATACAAGCGCAGAGATCATTAAATGGTATTTTGAGAATTGCCTTAAATGCCAACAAATAGACGAACAGCCTCAAATCTCTAGCGGGAGGAGAGAGAAGTGAGGGTTTGTTCGTTAGTTGAAATAGCCGAATCTTGCTTTAGCCGGCAAATTGCAGATGAAATCGGTGTTAGTAGAAGTACTGTGAAACGTACGACAAATGCAGGATATAATAACAATAAACAACAAGAATAATGTACGCTTTTGGAATTGAGATTTGACAGTTTAGCAATTGTTATGATTACTTTGCTTAGCAACGAACTCTAGATGAGTCCGGCGTCACAAGAAACAATTGGCGCTTTTTCCTTGCCAACTTTGCGTAACAACAAAAACAGATTACCAAAACTTTTATTGCTGCATATCGTCATATTTCTTAATAGTTAAAGCGTAACATTATGGTATTCTTGAATTCCTCTTTCGATTACCTTTACAAAGACGTAAAAATAGGTATACATGGTGTTCTATTTAAAGTAAGAAGTTGACGTCACTTCAAATGCAATTGAACTGCCAATAACGGCAAAAGTTAGTTCACAAAAAATGGAAATCGAAACGCTAGCCTCTATCGTTTAAAAGTTAGCATAGGGAGGTGGTAGGGGGAGACTAGGACCTCACTGTGTATACGTATTATGTTGTAGTAAATAAATTTGAATTTGAAATTGTTTTAAGACAGCCCGTTAGATAGATAGACCTGAAGTTAGACATTATGATGTTCGTATTATGTTTAGGAGAGTGATGTCGGTTATGTATGTACAAATATTAAAGGAAATACATCTGTAGTTCATGAGTGTGTGTGTTATTCATTTAAAAATCCTGACAAAGAGGATTACAATGTTTCATTTCTGAATAAGTCGGCAAATAAGCAATCATTTTATGTACAATACATGCGCATTTAAGCAAAGCAAGGTCCTCTTTCCTCATAAGGAAAATACACGGAAGCAAACGACTAGTGGCATTTGTTCTGCAACCCAGGAGAACGTAGCCAAGCTCTTTGCAGACTTGCAATTGTATTTTTGTCAATTTGCTAATATCGCTAGAAAAGAATGATCAAAAATATGTTTTAAAATGTACTTAAACTGTCGTTAAAATGTATTATTGTACTATTTTATAAAAAGAATGCAGTTCTACTATACTACGAAAGTTTAAATTATGAAAATTTCAGTATTCTTTCTGAACCATTTGAATCTGAAGACGGACTTTTATACACTAAGAAAATTTTGTTTGGATCAACTAAATTCTTGATTCAAGTACATAGTTAATTATATGTATATTAGTATTTCACATATTAATCAAAAATCGAAATACGAAACAAATTTATTATCGGCTTTAACTCACATTTATTCATTAATGTAATTTATTCCTACATATTATGTAATTAAACTTTAAAGGCATGCTTTGTTCAAAATTGAAATGAAAACAAATTAAGATTTATAATCTATATGAAACCAAGCCAGAAGAAAAGTGATGATGATTTTCCAATTAAAAGGAACTTTAGAAAATTGAATCTTCATAATTAAATTCTCCATTAACTCTGACTAATAATACATCTTCCAAGTTGAAAGACGCTGATCTACTGTACTCGTCAAATAATACATAATCCAGTGCTGAAAGTAATTGTTCCGCAGTGATTTGTGTGAATGGTATGGCCAATAATACGTTAGCTGTGGCAGACAAAGTGTTATCTTGCGTACTCCAAAAATCTAAAATATTTTCATTTAAAGGTAATCTTGGTTGACGTTCGTACAGGAAAAGATCGCTCTCCAACTGTGAAAACGACGATGCGATAGGTTCATTGGTAGAAACAGAATTCATGTTTAGCAGATAGTCGGAGAAAGATCTTGGCTTTTGGTAATTGCTACTGCTGCTGCTTGAAGGTTTGTCTGTGTCCTCTTTTATTTGTAGAGGCAAAAGTAAAGGCGAATAGGGGGTCATTTCTATATGAAAAAGAAAAATAGCTCAAAATAAATATTTTTATATTCAATAAAATTGTTTACCTGTCAACGACGTAATTCGTTTATGTATTGAAGTTATGCATCTCCTTGCTCTTGATATTTGATCTGCATCTAAACAAATTTTAATCCTTGGATCCAAAAATACAGCGGCTGTAAATAATTCATTCTCAAGCAGTTTAACGTTGGTTCTATTTAAAGATTCTATTAGAAAAGATTTAATTTCAGTGGTTGGAAAATTTTCAATTTCAAAAAGTAAGCTCATTATAATAATGTATAAATCGCTGAACAATAGTTTTTCTGTTTGCAATCTGACGGCAACAGCGTAAATCGGACTGAAGATTTTAATAAATTCTTCGATGAAACTCCAAGTGTCACTATCTATTGCTATATCTGCATCTTCTAAACCTAATGTATTTATTACCTCCCTTAAATCCAATAATCTTCCAATCATGTTGAACGTGGAATTCCAACTTGTCACACAGTCTACTATCGGTGTTTTGTAACCGCCATTTTCTAAAATGTTAAGGTAGGCTTGGGTGCTTAGTTCTTTTGAAACAGATCTGCATTTTTCTATTCTATTCTGAATTTCGGCGGATTTTAGAACATCATCCACACAAAGCTGCAATATATGTCTACCGCATCTAATGCATTCGAAGCGTTCAGCAATTAAATCTTCAGTTTTAACAGCTTTGTCTTCTAATGGATTTTCCAAGTCTATATCCAAATCGTTTACCGCTTTTAGTATATTCTCTTCATTGTCTGTAATAATCGTTAAAATTTGGTTTATGTTGATAGAGTAGTCGTTTAAAACCTCCGATATTGTCGACTTTAAATATTCACTCGAGTTAGACGAGAGTTCTTTCATAGCTAGCGTTTTTATGATAAGTGATTTGTTTTTTATATATTGCACATTTATTCCTAGCATACTTAAATCACGCCTGGTCGCAACATCGATTTTCAACGACAATAATTTTCCCTTTAAATCTTCAATTATTTCCGCTTTTAATGTTTGGGAAAATAAAACTATTCGTTCATTTATAGTGTGTTGGTTTACAGGTATCTTCAATGCATCAAACACGGGTTCTACTAAAGTTTTAAATGCGCGATCTTCAATCATACCCAGCGACCGTTTATTTTTGGTAAATAATTCCACAATTGCCAATTCAATATTATGTTTATTAACATCCTTGGATATTCTTGGTGTCGTTTCTTTAGTTTTAAATTGTAAGTTGGCTTTTTGTTTCATATATTTCGAGTATATCTCGTGGTGTCGAACCTTTAAGTGTCTTTCTAAATTGCCGCTGTGATCATTTAGAACTCTGTCTCTGCATTTCCCTCTGTTGCACACTACTTGATATACCTCATTTCTGTCGAATATATCGTGCAAAATATTATTTTTTGGTCGTGGCATTTTTATTTCGCTTAAAAACGTTACAAATCATACACAAATATATCGTACTTCACTGCTTTCACCTTCCGAATACAAACAACCACTAAATGTATCGTAGGTCATATAGTTTGTGTATTTCGTTATTATTCGATATACGTTCGTGTACACAAACGATACGAGACGAGATAAAGTAGATATATGTGTAGTGGTATACAAGTTCATCGAAAACCTAGTAGTCCTCATTCCCCATGACGACGTTGGGATGAGTGAAAGGTCAAATATTAGACTTGGATATCGCTGTACATGGTGCGTTATAATATTGACGTCTGCACATGCGCGCATACCTTCTAAAACAATACCACCGAACTAACAGAACAGTAAAACAAGCTGAAGTAAACTTGGAACCTTTTATCTTTTTCAGACGAGCGGTGACCTTGGCGCCATTTTGTCTGGTTATAGCTTTTAAACTTTGAAACGCGAGATATAGTTTAGCAAGTCCCGTTTCTGAAATCTGTTCAAAGCTTCTTAATGTAAAAATAATAACACTGCAGTGGAAATTAGGAATGTTTGCAGTTACATCATTAATCGATCGGTAAAGACAAGGGCGATATCTAAAAATTGGAAGTACACGTATACAAGCGAGATGGAAGTGTGCATGGTAGGATCGGTGTGTAATTTGTTTGTATCTGTTGTTGGAACTTCGTTACAATGAACCACAAATAAATGAAGGAAAGTTCAATTTCCCGCTGTTTTGGTGTTGTTGCGTATAGTTCTGGGGCAAAAGGTTGAGGGAGCAATTGTCACAATTTTTAATAACAAGAAAAAATTGCCCATACATTACAGGCTCTCAACACGATGTATAAGTAAACAGTAACTAGTATTACGGTTGTATAAAGATTATACTTGTTATACTAGCATACTTATTAATAAACTTTAAATTGAACCAAATTTTAAGAATATGATCACTAATTTACACCAGGATAACGAAGTATTAAGTAACAAATAATTGCAATAGAAATTATTTGTTACTTAATACATGTCCCTTTAATACTTAAACATAATCTCTGCAAAAACCATCTTCAAACTAAGAAAAGAAACTATACAATTCTTAATAAAATATATTTATTAATTACAAAAATAATTACAATTAATTAAAATCCTCTTTTATTTTTTTCTTCCACTTACCTCATATTGCTTAATGAACTTGATTTTATGACGGTAAATATCTCTACTTACAAAACAGTTTAAAAACATATTAGTAATATGTGCCGTTATTCCCCATATTCTTCTTCTCCCCCCTAAAAATACTGGAGTAGAATATGTGTTATCAAACTGTGTGTAACCCTGTTTTCCTGTATCACATAATGACTCTAGACTCACACAAAAGACTTCCTCTACTTCATTACGATTGATATTTAAGTTGTTTAAACCTAATGAAGTTACTATATGGCCTACTACAGGTGTAATTTGCATATCGTATATTTGTAAACTATTTCCAGTACCCCAAATTTTTATTAACTTAGGGTCAAGACCCAACTCCTCCTGAGTTTCGCGAATTGCTGTATTTTCCAATGTCCCATCATTAGAGTCATGTCTTCCTCCGGGAAAACTAACTTGTCCTTTATGGGAACTTAAATGTGAAGTCCGTAAGGTATATAGTAATGATGTTTTACCATCATAAATACAAATAGGTATTAAAACAGCAGCTTTACCAGTAGGTGTGTTGGAACCTAATCGTAACGGTTTTGTGGCTCTTAAATTAGTTAACGTTCTGGCAATATTTTCTTTGCTCACCAACTCTTCAAAGGTGAAGTTGCTTGAACATCTTACCTTATTTATATTTATTATTGCTATTCGTGACAACAATCTCATTATTCTACGTAGCAGATTATGTAATTTTATGTTATTGTCATCTTAGCAAGCACACTTTACGTAGTTTATTGTCGCAAATTTTATTCAAAAACGGCAAAATTGCTGGGATCATTTGCTTATCTTTACGAGTTACGTAAATGTTAAATTATATCACATTAAGATTACATGATACATAAACCAAAGACAAATTAATTAAACATTTGACGCATATTTGAGGTTAAGCAGTTCTATGGGTCACCAATGGTAATGTAGATATCGTATTTCTCAAATTTCATCAGTGTGGCAACTATAAGATAGATGACGCAACATGTATTGTTTCCTGCAACAGTTTCCTGTTTTAACCGATTTTTTACGGACATAATTTAATTTATACGCGTCCACCTATTGTATGGCCCAGCATGGCCGAAAGATAATTCCCTTCCTGAACAATTTAGATAAACAATTTTCAAATAAAAAATATTCGGAAACAAAGTTTGTTTAACATATTATACTTAAAGTATATAAATTGTGCCGTTTCTGCTACAAACGCAGATATAAGTAGTATAAGTTTAGTGTTTTAAATGGAATTCATGTAGATTATTAGGCTTTTGGGTGACACTCTTCTATCCATGCCAACTTTCTGCAATATTCCCTATATTTATATATAATTTGAGATTTTTACAAAATTACCCCGCTTCTTTAACCCTCTTACTACCTTAGAGTCGATACATCGACTTCCTGACTTTTGGGAGAAATACCTCGAGCCGATATATCGGCTTTCAATTTTCGAAACAATTATAGCCTATTCAATAACGCTTAATTTTAATAGAAGAAATCTTTGTAGTAGGATATATTTCTACTGAATAGGAATATGCATGTTAAACTTGTTTCGCCTCAGATATGTGTGCATACGAGAAATTAACGGTATCGATCTTCGCGTTTCTGTTTTAGTGCCAGAGAGTAGCACGCCTGTTTTGATGTAATTTTTATTATTTTTGTGATTATTATTAAGAAAAATATGTTAATTTTAAAAAATTTCGTTCAAATAGCATATTTTCCAAGGTATTTCTGGCCGTTACATAAAAAATTGTAAGGTAGTAAAAGGGTTAAAGATCGATATCTTAAATGCCTTACACACTGTAACTGTGATTCAAATTTTATTTGATTGCGTATTTCTTGGAGTTTTCGGCAATGTATCAATTTTTTTTTATTTCAACCAGAGTCTAGAATATGGCCATCGAAATCGTTGCCATGGGTGATCCATACTACACTTTGTTGCAAAATTAAAGAATATTTTTTTTTAAAATAAAATTTATATAAATGAGCAATTTTTTGACTTTTTTGTCTTTTTTATAGAATCAACAAAAAAAACTACAAATGTCATATGAATCTCCGTCGGCCACATAAAAAATTATCAAAGACCAACGTTATTAAATTAGTGCCTCTTGTTGAAGGGGGGCATTCCCAAAGAGAACTTGCTACAAGATTGATGATACAGATAAAGTGTCACGAAGTGTCGCGAGTTGGTCATAGACTAGGTACTAGGAGACCTTAGATCATTGTTAAGGACCTGGACAAGGGATAAAAATGAAAACAAAACCAAAAATAAGATCGTTTTATATATTTAACCGCTAAGGAAAAGATTTTGCACTGCAAGAGAATTAAAACAAGGCCTACAGCTTGCTACTGGTAACCTCGTCAGCATGGATACGAAAAAAAGATTAAAGAACGCAAGTTTGAAGCCTTATAGACCTGTCACTGGTCTCACTTTGACTACAGCTCACAAAAGCTGTTTGTAAAAAAACATTATGAACATTTCTTCAGCAATTACACTTTGGAACATCCACTTCCTTAGTGCACCACAAACAAGATTGACAAAAATTCAAAAAGGAATAGATCATCAATTAGCAAAAATATACAATCGTATTCCTACTAAAATTAAGGAACAACGAAATGAAATGAAATGTCATTTCTGCGCAATGCCTTTTACGCATTGTTAAAATTTTAAAATGTGCGCTTCTGTAATATGTATATTGTTTATTAATAATACAATATGATTACTGATTACTCATCTATATAGTCATTTTGAAGGCATAACCCTGCTTGATTTCATTCCAAATTACTTTCAGAAAGATATACAAACATTGCAATAAATTCATAATGTAAATAATTTATAACACAGTTAACTAATTCCTTCTAATTGGAATCTAAAATTATTCGCAAATATAAAAGGGATACTAATTTTGTAATATTTTAGGGGTTCATGTTTAGGTCAAAAAAATAAATACGCTTAAAAACGTAATTTTGATTATCCTTTTCAATTTTTAATTAACCTATTCACTGACCCTTTAATAATGCTTGGTACTACATCAAAATTTACATCTGCATATTTATCCGCAATAGTATAGTAAAATCATAATTTCTGTCTATGTTATTGTTACGTAATAGGAACATATCACTTATCAGCGACAAAGGATGACAGCTTCATTCATTATTCGGCATTTTATATTCGAAATGGCCATGTTCTACGTTTCATTTAAGCGATAAATAATTTCTATTGTCAATGATCATCAATTTTAATGTACTTATACGTATAGTCTGAATCGTATTTACCATTTGATATAGAATTCTGGAACGGTGTTCACTAGTTTAAAGGCAGTGATGAGTTTTTCTGAGGTATGTATTAGGAACAAGTAAGTACCCAAGCCATATTCGCATATACATTAATATGATAGATGAAATACTAACTGTTAAATATAAAAATCTACATAGTTTTTATGTGAATATGTGTGTTAAATTTTAATGAATACTTTCGTTTTGTTGCGTTGTTCAAAAATCCTCGAAGGACCACCACCTCAATCGTCACTGAAGGATATTTAAGAAAAGTGTATGGATGTAGTAAGATCTGTATCAAAATGATTTCTATTCAACAGTCGTTTCGTGTTGTGTTACAATTATTGTGTTAATATTCACTTTTTGCCAATAATATTAATTATAATAAAAAGTAATGCTTTATTTTTTATATTCTCGAAAAATTGGATTATTTATGTGAAATTTAGCGCTTATTGAGTAAATCTCACAAATACTTTGGAACATGCAAAGACGTAAACACAAAAACTTGAATCATATAATTTTCCTGAGGCTTACATACCTATCAGGTATTGCCTTCTTTTGTTGAATCTGATTTCAATTAAAGTCTGTAATATACGCATACAAACAAATTTCTATATAATTTTTTTATTTTATTTGTATATAATTGATTGATATTCACGTTTTAGGTGTAAATTTGTTATTTTTATAAGGAAAATATTTCGGTATGGTTCTGCAATATTCTGAATCAATATTTACATATGGCACTTAATGTTTACTATAGAATAATATATTATATTGTGTTGTAAAATAAGGAAATATGGAAGAAATGTTAATCACGAAATATTGATGGAATGGAAGCTGAAAGAGGCTAATGGATGTTATTAACATCAATGGAAATGAAGGGCATTTGTATTATTCTTATATACAGTAGTGTCTCGATTTTCGGAATTAATTGGTTCCAAAGAACATTTCATAATCTCAAATCGTAACTGGAATCAAATAAAGGAAATAGAAATAATGCGTTTCCATAACCCAAAAAATAATCAAAAATTCATTTTATGCATTTTAAATACAATTTAAGACACCTATACACGGAAAAAATGTTATAAAGAATCAAACAAATGTAGAACAATTTACTACAATTTGTTTGAGAATATACGATGGCTACAACTTGCGCAAATCGCTACTACTCGATTGAAGTTAACGGATTGTATTTCTATTTAATACATTATTGTTGTAAACATTTAGTCAATGATCTATTACAAAGGTTGCCACAATATTGCTCTAAAGATTCTACTGCATAATACAATATGTATGCAGTATTCTTATAATTGTAATGGTCGAAAGGACAAGCAAAACGCAATGACAATAACTATTCTTGTTTTCGTATCCCCAACAGCTTCCCAATTTACAGGTAGCATTGGTCAGCCGTGAGAATGTTACCAAGACCTGTGCTGTTTGGCAAATATGTAATACCATCCCTCCAGACATTCGTCAAATTGGGAGTAAAAAGATAAACTACGGAAGGCTTTATTCCAAAAGAATTGTGTACCCGATGAAAATGATTTGACTATATAAAACTAGATGATTTATTAGAAAAAAAAAGTTTTTGTTGCGACATCTATTGGTGAATAACGAATACTCTTGGGGTTTGATCTCAAGGCAGGAAACATTTGGTTCATGCATTTAGGTAGGCTTCGATAATAAAATCGTCTGTACAGATGTGATGATTTATTTCTATTATTAATTAAAAAAAAAATAGGAAGTTTTATGCAAAAAATTGCCACAATCTTGTCCTGCACATCTCGACACAAAGATTATTGTAAAAAATGATACATTATTGTGTAATAATAACTTTACAATGATATTTACCTGTTGTCAAAAATATGATTTTGTAATTTTTACCTATACGAACCTCGAATCTTCCTCCCGACCTAAATTCGAAATCGAATATCTCGCAAACTATTCGCCATACCGGAAAACGAAAATCACCTCACAGAACTACTTTATTATGAACTTTAAGAATCTAAAGTCAAAATTTCAAAATTTGTACCCATTTTTGACTACCTTGTATATGCTACTTCAAATTTGAATGTGTTAATATTATTTTTTCAGAAAACAGAACTTTTTACAGTCACTTCTTTTTCCTAAAATCAATGATAAAAAAATTTTCCACATGCGGTCGCTTAAGTAGACACTGTATAATCCAGTTAGTACTACTAGTATAGTAGTACTACTATACTATAAATAACATTTTCTAATCATGTTTTAAAATAATTTTACAAACCACTGTTTTTCCCAGTAGATTAAAGGTTAGATATATCTATCAAACAAAAAAAATCACAATCGT
This sequence comes from Dynastes maya, assembly GCA_029619315.2. Lineage (NCBI taxonomy): Eukaryota > Metazoa > Arthropoda > Insecta > Coleoptera > Scarabaeidae > Dynastes > Dynastes maya. Next base: position 9,288,103 of record JAROYE020000006.1, on the reverse strand, counting down.
GAGATATGGGGTGTGATTCCCAACGAGCGATAATAATAATGCTGAAATTTGGAGTTAATTTTCTAGAGTTTGGAGCAAAATGTATCAGGTGCTTTAAGTTTATTCATTTATTAGAAATAACCATTAGATACTATTTACTCTTGTTTCACAATATTTTTCTTAACAACTCGAACTCATTATTCATTAATATAGCGTTTTTGTAACCTTAATCATATTAATGACGAACACTTAAGCTTATCAGATTAGATAAGAATACATATAAACACGGCGACTAGGTATTCTGCAGTTTGTGACAATTAATCAACATATCACAATAAGTTCCGCTCATTGCAGAAATGAAATTCGTACTGTGTTTCGTTGCCTTTCTGGCAGTAGCTACGTTCGCCTTCGCTCAAGTCGAAGTAGAAGATCTACCACCTCCTTGTATGTGCCCAAGAATCTATCAACCATTGTGTGCTTCAGACGGTCTAACGTACCCGAATCCTTGTGAATTTGAGTGCGTATTGAAGCGTAAAAAGAACCTAACCGTTGTCAGAGCTGGAAGATGCGAAGAAGGGTTACAATGAGGTGTCACGATCTGGTGGCCTTGGAAAGTGTTTAAGCTGATCATTTACGTATTGTACCTGATGCAAAATAAAGTATAAATTTATCTCCATGCCTACTGCGGTTTTATTTCAATAACGATTATAACTTAGACCCCCCTGCAGCAATTAACTCGTTCAGCTTACAATTATGTAGTAAATAGGAAGTATTTGATTTTCTTGCAATTTAGTGATACAATTGCATGTGCAAGAAATATTTGAGTGTAGTGTTCTAAATTATGATTTAAAAAATTGATAAGTGTGTAGAAAAACCGCAAAATTTTGCTTGCTTTTCAACCCAAATGGTGGAATATTAATTCAGCTGGCATTAGGCCACGTATAGCAAACATTTATCGACTACTTGCGTGACCATTTTCAATTGTAGATAATTGAAAAAAGACAATGACACTTAAAAATCATAAACAATGTTATCGAATCCTTGTTACAGTTGCTTATATTCGCAAATGAGATCAAAATACTTCTAACGAGTGCAAATACTTACCTACATGCATACATTAGTCAAGGAACTTTTCCAAATGGGTATTTATTGTTTCCAACATATTAAACAACATTATTTTTCAACAAAATCATCATGCACTTGAAGACACTGATAACGTATTTATATATTTTATTATCCATTTCTTAATTACCTACTAAAGTAGGTGCAAAGATTTGAGTTGGGGTTCGGGTAGTTCTTCGCACGAATCGCCTCCATTCATTCCTGTCCTTGGCCTTGATCCATGCAGTACTCCAATCGTAACGCCTCTCCATCAACAATGCGGCCAATTAGTCCCCACGTTTTTTGAGGCCTTCATCTTCCTTTTTTTTCGCTGTTTTTGTTTTCCGTACTGTTTTGGCTACTCTTGTCTCCGGCATCCTCATCATATCATCCCACCACATGAGTTTCCTGATTTCTATTACACTTTCCAAAGGTTCCACATCCAACATCTGCCTCATTCTCACATTTCTCACTTTGTCCGTTCTTGTCACCACTATTATTCTCCTCAGAAAATTCATCTTAAAGGCTTTCAACATATTCTTGTACCTCCTCGTTATGGTCCAGGTTTCGGCTCCGTATATCAAGATTGGTACAAACACGGCGTTATATATCATGATCTTAGTCTTCCTGCTTACTTCTTTTTTATTTAGGAAAGTATTCCCTATTGCGTAATATACTCTATTCGCCAAATTTATTCTGTTGCTGATTTCCGCATCCATATCACCATTTCTCATTGCTCCCAGGTACTTTATTTTATCTATTTGCTTCACCATAGTTCCGTCAGTGTTCATTTGTAGTTCTCGTTTCCTTTCCTATAACCATTACTTCAGCTTTGCCCTTATTTATTTTGATTCCAAATTTAAGTGATTTTTTTGACCAAATGGATATCTTTTCTTCCAAGTTTCTTGCTGAAGTTACGCATAGTATCAAGTTGTCGGCAAACATTAGTTCTTTAACTATTACAGGCTGCAGATACCTGTATCCCATCATAACTCCTCTTGTTTTCGATTCTGCTATTTTCGCTACGTAATCTATAACTATTATAAACAGAAGTGGACTTAGAACGCCGCCCTGTTTGACCCCTCTTTCCGCTATAAACTCTTTGGTGTTACTCTTTTGCGCTCTTACCACGTTACTTGTTCTCTTATATATACATTTCATTATTTCTGGTATTTTTCCTTTTTCCAATAATTTTGCAAATTATAAGCACCGAGCTCTACTTTTCTGTTACTTTGTACAATGTTTCTAGTTATCAAAGTAAAAGGTTTCTTTGTCACACTTGCGTCAAAAATTGTAATGAGAAAAAATTAATAACTCAGAGTTAGGTAACGTTTTAATAAATGATTTGTGTAGGATCTACTTATTTTCTTTTGCTAATCGAATTGATTAGAAAATTAAACTATTTTTAGTGTTTAAGAGATACATTTTATTTTGTATTAAAAAAAATGTATTTCTTTTGACAAAAGACCTAAGATAATCTTTTTATTTGGCCAAATACAAAATTTTGGTATCTGCACACTGACGTTCTTCAGAGAATTGAAGTACTTCAATTGTTTAATGGGCTCTTTTTTAACAAAAATCATCAACACTGCTTTGCCTCGTAATAAATGGAACTAAATACGATTAAACCGTCAAAATAAAATACTTTTTAACGTGAGTAAATAAATACGAGGGCGAATCAAATATTAACCGGACTTTTGTTTTAGAACATTTATTGGTACAGTAAATACAATTTTGAATACGTCTTATTTTTCTATATAATCTCTTTTTTTATTTACACATGTTTCCCACCGAATCGGTTTTTTAATTCCGTCATCAAAGAATGAATGTGTCTGTAACCAATTGCGCATGAACGTTTCTACACCTTCGTCGTCGTCAAAGTGATGACCTCCTAGTTTTTCTTTGAGTGGCCCAAACATGTGGTACTCACACGGCGACAGATCGGGATTGTAGGGCGGATGTTCCAGTGTTTCCCAATGAATTTTGTCCAATTTTTCTTGGGTTAATGCAGCTGTGTGTGGCCGAGCGTTGTTATGGAGCAGAATCGCACTTCGAATAGGCATGTCTCGCCTTTTTCGTCGATAGGCCAGTTTCACTTCATCAAGCAGTTGACAGTAGTACGCAGCATTAACTGTACGCCGTTCATTGAGAAAATCAACGAGCAATATGCCTCTGCAATCCCAAAAAATCGTTGCAAGAACTTTCCCAGCAGAAAGACGGGTCTTGGCTTTCCGCAGTGCTGTTTCTCCAGGTTTTCGCCACTCCATGCTTGCCTGCTTAGACTCCGGGGTGTAATGATGCACCCACGTCTCATCACAGGTGACAATGTGCCTCAAGAAATCATCCCCCTCTGTTCGATATCGTGCCAAAAGTCTTTCACACACGGCAAGACGGTTTGCTTTCTGATCTTCCGTCAAGAGGCGAGGAACCCACCTTGCCGACATTTATCCGTAACCCAAATCATCTGAAATGATTGATTGGGCACTCCCATACGATATTGCGACGTGTGCAGCAATTTCCCACATTGTAAGGCGGCGGTCTCATCTCACGGATCGCAAGAATATTCGTCTCACTGGTGCTTGTCCGCGGTCGGCGTGCATGGGTCTCATTTTGCACTGACTCTCGGCCATCGGAAAATTTTTTGTGCCAGTCGTAGGTCAAAGGTTCTTAAAAGCGTTTTTTCAACGAACTGTGCAGTTAGTCGACGCAAAATTTCGGCAGGTTTTACGCCCTCCCGCGACAAAAATTTAATAATAATGCGTTGCTCAACAGACGTGTGCACTTCTTACTCAGACATGATGCTACTAACAACCAATCTGCTCTGGCGAGCCGAACCGATTTACTCCCCTCCACTTTACATCCCTATCCAACATATATCAACACGTCACGTTACTCACTTCACCTAGGGAGCGTTAAAAAGAAAAGTCCGGTTAATATTTGATTCGCCCTCGTATCATTAGATTAATATATTAATTTGTTCCAGCATAAATGTACTCGCTCATATTTGTTTTCGCTATACGTATATTCACTTACAACTGTTATACTAGTTAGTGGAAACTTGGGTTCCGCGAAAAAAAAGTCTCGATGGGTTCGATAACCAAAAAAGTTTGAGAACCGCTGATATAGATCATTTTAATTTATGGAATTGTAAGGTTTTGATCAAAAAGTTCAGCTTTTTTATTATTCTTAACAATTTTCTATTATTTAAGTAATGCTACTGTAAGTAACCTGAAGTTAGTTTCATGTAGCTTATGTAAATACAACACTTGGATGTTTATATATAAAAAGTGCAAAATAATCTGGAAAAATATCATCATATGATAAACACTTGGTCTTTTCATACTTAACTTTTGTACTCTAAATAAAATATTCCATTAAGTTTATTATATTTACTATGCATTTTCTAAATGTTTTCTGAAAACCGAATTTCTTGAAACAATTTGGAGCAATTAATTCTACAACTTCTATACCGATTTTTTACTTAAGAACTTAGCAAATAATGGAGATTCTTAACAATGGACGTGATATCACGTTTCTGCGAAACAAAAACAGTAGAAAATAGGAACGAAGTATATTGTAAAATTTAATATAGTGACGAAATTTCTTTTCAAACTTTTACTTTAACAATAAAAATTACCAAATTCAAATTACTAAGAAAAGAACATTTTTGATATTATTTTTGGCTGCGATAATTATGATGTATGTACACAATAGCTAATAAAGTTAGGTATTATCAAGATACGAGAGCAACACAAATAATAATTTTAGGTGAAAAGCTAGCTTTTTTGATTAATTATCCTACTGGATCTACTTTTCCGTGTAATTATATGCAGATATGACCAATCGATTAAAGGCTAAAATAATCTAGTGTGATAAAGCGACAATACATTTTTATTAATTTTGAAACCTTTGAAAAAAATTGCATATTTTTCCTTAGAAAAGTCAGAAATATGTAATTTTGGAAAATTCTATTAAAATGTTTACAAGGTAAGTTATTAGTGTTTACATGAGGTGCATTGCATAATACGTAGCTGGGTTACTGGATATCACATAGGTATTTCATAAAATTTAGCATGAAGAGCTCCTTTATAAATTCAAAGTATTCTTTACGAGTAATTGCTTTCTTCCTTAATATCTTATTTATTTTTATAAGTAAAATTCTGAGAATAATACACTTCATTATAGGCAATCTCGTCAAGTGTCCTGCAGGGGAGTGTAATGAGTCCTGCACTGAATCTTATTTGACGGTGCGTTTGCCAACAATATCAAATATCGTAGATGTTTTCTACGTAGGTGCATGTAATTATGCGAAAAAGCCTATACATCGAGTGCAATCAATAAAAAAAAACTACCACAAACTATTATGACCAACATATTTGGCTGTGCAGTTACTTGAGCAAAACGTAAGCAACCGGGTGTAGGTTTCAGAAAACCAAACCCAGAAAGTCAGAATTAGCACTAAATAACAAATAAAGTTACATGAGTTAATAAAAAAAAATTATTGTTACAGGGGAATTTTTATTTTCCGATTTTAAAAATAAAAACGAAATTATGTCCAACTTTAAAGATTTACAACTATCCAGAACGATAGTTATGAGAAGGCTCGAATATTTAAGCTTCAATGTTGGTTTGACCACCAAGGAATTCCTTTAAGTAACGAAACAAGTGAGAATCATGGGTGCAAGGTCTAGACTGTAAGGTGGATGATCAGAGGCCACATGTTTCTGCGCAAATACAAATCTAATCAGGTCTTTTGGATAGGAACAACTGATCATCCACCTTACAGTCCAGACCTTGCACCGGGTGATTTTCGATTGTTTCGGTACTTAAAGGAATTCCTTGGTGGTCAATAGTTCAACGACGACGATGTGAAAGCTGCAGTCATAGATTGGGCTTCTTCACAGGGGACAGACTTCTTTAACGTCGGAATTAAAAACTTGTTAAACGGTATGACAAATGTTTGAGCAAAAATGGAAATTATGTAGAAAAGTAGGTAAAAGTATGTAGAATATGGGAAAAATATATTTTAATGATATTTGCAGTATTTTTCTTCTTATTCAAAAACGGACCTTATTAAAAAGATACCTTTCGTAGTTTCCATTACGAGCGATGGTATTCCAACGGTGATATGTCCTAATCATGCTGTAAAAATAATGATAAACATCCGGATTTTATAACGTATCATTGTATCATTCATCAATTCGTGCTGCGCAGTAAAAGATTAAACACAGCAGATGTCATGAACAGCACATTTAAAACAAACTCGATTCGCGGAAAAGCATTGAAACGACAATTATTATTACAAGCAGATGACGAAAAAGAACTTCTGTTGCATAATCATGTTCGTTGGCTCAGTAGAAGTCAATTTTTAGAAAGATCTTTGTTGTTTATTGCTCATGTTAGAAATTTTCTTCGCCAAAAACTAAATTAATATCCGCAATTAAATGATAAAAAATGGCTATTAGATTTATCATTTTTAGTAGACTTGTCACGTCACACCTAAGTATTAGTAATACAACGTTTTTCATTCACCTACCTGTCCTCCTTCGTATGGGTTGCCGGCCTGCTCAGTGAAGACGGGGGGACTAAACAAAACAAAGATCGATCTATACTTAGATGCGCCACTAACCATCTCATCAGAAGACCACGCGGTAAGAATGTGAGCTGTTCAAAGGTAGAATGGAATCAGTCAAAATTTATTAAAGGGAAACCGACATTATTTAAAAGTGTCCATCCGTACACATATAAGTGCATAAGTGCAATAAACCACTAACGTAGGTAAAGAATTATCCGCACTTCGTGTTGGCCAAATCGCAGTACATTTATAACAAGTTTTTATAAGTTAAATTAATTAAATTTCTAACGTGAATGATGGGATGCAAACAAAATCAGGTAAATGTGTGCGATAATCACAAAATGTGATACCGGTGGTAATAGTGGTCAATAGAAGATATGAATTATTAATTGAATTACAAAAAACTAAAGTGTTACAAATAAATAAATAGATAAATCTGATTGTAGTACTCCAATAGACAAGGTGGTTCTTCTATATTGCATCAGTGACAGGTGCAATTCTCCTTCAAGCTTATATGATAACCATTATTTTTCCAGGGTAGATAAAAGTTATATCTCTAGGTAGCAGCTTAAGCTGCTAATTCCACAAAGTCGTATGTAGTAGATGCTTCTAATACATCAAAATCCAAATCAAACGTAGACTACACCAATAACCGGCATATCATCAACAAATAGTTAACCAATAGAAGAAATAAAGAGGAATCATTAAGATTGTAACATAAAAAAACCCTGATCAGATGAGGTGTTTTGAGCAAGAAAAATATAGATTTTCAGGGTTGCGTTTCCACGTGCATGTTAAGCCTGTTTTACACGCCGCGATTTATTGGCCAATTAATTGAATAAGTTCTTGGCCAAGAAATCGGTAAAACTATGCTGCTTTATCTTCTACAATAAATTGGATAATTTTTTAGCGATCGTGAATACTCGTATAGTTTCTTATAATCGAAAAATCGATAGAAATTTTCATCTGCTCCTAAAAATAGACCATACTTCTTGGTGTTTTATTATTCCAAATGGGATTTCATCTTGATGTAAAGTGAATAAAATCCTCCAGAAATTTCCAAATATATTGGGAATAATGTGAAAAAATTACACAAAATAACCAATTTGATGGCAACTAATGACAAAATTATCATCAACGTAAAAAGGAACTAATGCCATCAAAGTAGCAATTGTTTCAATAAATAAAAAAAAATTTACTCTACACTACATACGTCTAAAACTAATCGATCTTTTGAAACTCTTAGAAATAAATAGATAAATGTAGAAATCTAATGAACAACTGAAAGCGGCGCGCGATCCAATTCCAAAAGGACCTGCTTCTGACTGCGAGAGCGTCACGAGTCGAAGCTTAAAATATTGACAAGGAATAGTGTCAGTTGTTTTACCAAGTCTATCAAGTCAATCCGCTTCACCCGGCATACGATAAGCAGCTTAGCTAATAACCCCTTTGGAACGTTCACCCCAAAACAATAATTCTGTGAAGCGTCGTTCTTATCTTCGTTGTTTGAATTTACTTAAAAAACTCGGATACATACATTTTACAGTTATTTACAGAGAAATAAATTTGTTTAAACAAGTTATTTATTAAAATCTTGTTCTTCTGTCACTCATAGATAACATTTTTTCAACAATCTCACACCTTGTCTTCAATAAATTCTTTTTCTCTTCGGGTACTTTATCCGCCTTTAAATTCTTCAGTAAAAAGTGATGAATGAATAACCTCAAACTTTCTCTAAACATTTTCAATTTCTCAGATTGTGCAATTTTCTCGAAAACACCTGTACAACTATCCACTTCCTCGCACAGGAGAATTCCAAGAAGTATTTGTCTCATGAAACGTAATGTTGTCTTATCCAACTCTCCAAATTCCATAACCTAAATTACATTAAAAAGAAATCATTAAAAAGTATTAATACAACAATAAATGCCTTACCTTCAAAGTTGATATTGGCAATCCTTTTTCCAAGAATAAATGCGTTAATAGCTTTGCTAAATTCGATATTTGAGGTGCGGAACAATCAGACAATGCTTTTACTTTATCCCATACAGAACATTTGAATATCATCTAAAAATTAAATATATCGTCAATAAATTATAAATACGTCGAGATATGGCAACCGCGCCGAACTGGTGGATACGTGGTAAGTGGGTTAGCTCAGTCAGAGGTGATAGATGTCTAAATGTATATGTGTTCGAGGCGTTCGGGGGAATGTTGCTAGTTGAGTCGAAATGTCACATTAAATGTGTTGATGAAGCAACAGCAGGAACCTTTCAGACTTTGGAACAAGTGTATGGGAGTCATGCTCTGAAGAAGTCCGCTATGTACAAGTGGTTTAAACGTTTTAAAAATGGGTAGGAGTCTGGTGAAGATCTGCTTCGCATTGGGAGGCCCTCAATCCCAGTGGCGTAGCAACTGCCTTATTTGTCCGATGTGGTACTTGCTGACTTTTGGCTAATTCCTATCAAAATCGGACTGGTAAATGTTCTCCGACAGTAGATGATATCAAAGGCAATGTGACAATTGACTTACGATCTACGAGGGTAGCGTCTTAAGGTTTTACAAACGACCACTAGATGGTGCTAGTGAGATTTTACACTATTAGTTTCGTAAAATTTTGCATTTCTTATTGCTGAAGCAGTGACAGCACAGAAATCGACCCAGTAATTTGTTTACAGGGTGCGAAAAAAGTTGTCAGAATTTTATTTTAGAGGGCATTGTTATTGTGATTTCTTATTAATTCTGATGCTGTTATTGCATTCTACGTGTAATTTTGGTCTAGATTCTTACGTCATGTGTCGTGAAAAAGAACGTGCCGCTGTCGTCGAGTTGCATAAGGCCAGGATGAAGACGGCCGCCATTGTTCGCACGACCGGTTTTAGGTAAAGCATTGTCTACGACGCCGTAAAACGGTTTAAGAAGAAAATGTATTGAAGCCAAAGGAGGCGATTTTAAATCTTTGTTGTAAAAGTTTTTGTTTTCAACCACCGTTATTAAATTAATAAAAGTTATTATTCGTTTAGTTATGTAGATTCATTTGTTTATGCAATATTTTTATATTGTTGAAATACTTTAAGAAATTCCACCGCATCCTTCGCGAAGGTCGACCAAAATCGGTTGTTGTTCCAAAAAACATTGATGCTATGCGCGACATGATTGAAGAGGATCGGCATGTGGCTTACGATGGGATAGATTTTGCATGAACATTTAGGTATGAAAAAGATCTGTTTCCGATGGATTCCGCATAATTTGACCCAAGCACGAAACAGGAGTGAAAGGAAATGCTCAAAATCCGTATACAACATCGTAATAGGTACCGAAACTTAGAAATACAGTAGACTCCCGGTTATCCGAAATTCATATGTAGAATTTTAACTATTGCTTTATCCGAAATACCGGTCAAAACGCTCCCAATTATCCGAAATGATCTGTTTCGAAGCGAAAATGGTACGCTTCTTCTACAACCTTGCGAAAACACGTGGCGGTGCTTATCGGGTCGCTCCGATCAGTGGTTAGTTTCTGCATTATGAGCAGTACGTGTTATTCATTTACGAAAGTATGGGTACAAAACGAAAGCAAAAAGTGGTTACTACAGAAGAAAAACAAAATGCTCTAAACGTTTCGATTCCGGCGCACAGTCAAAAACCATAGAAAAAGAGTATGGTGTAGGTGAGCATAGATTCGGAGTGGCGAAAAAAACTGAAAGAAATCGAAAAATAGAACAGCGTGTTAACTTCTACTGCATTAATTCGGAAAGTTGTGAAGACCAGTCAGTCTGGTCCAATTCTTCAACAATAAGCAATAGAAATCAGTGAAGAACTTCCTCTGATTGAGGCTCCTGATAAGTTCACGGCATGTGAAGGATGGTTATCCAGGTGAAAAAATCGGCACGAAATTAAGCAGCTTCCAATATGTGGTGAAAAATTATCTGCAGACCCATTGGTTGTCGAGAACTTTAAAGTAAGGTTTAAAGAAATTGTTGACCAAAATTCTTATACTCCCGATCAGTTATATAACAGTGACGAAATTCTATTACAAAGCAGTTCCGTGTAAAACTTTAGCAAGTAAAGACGAAGTCTCTGTGTCTGGTTATAAAAAAGGTAAAGATCGGGTGACTATTCTCGCTTGCAGCAATTATTCTGGACATCATAAAATTCGCCTCGTGTGTACAGGAAAATCAGAAAAGCCAAAGGCTTTAAAAATCTGAGCTCTAACGTGATGCCGATGCACTATAAACATAAAAAAAACTCATGGATGGATTCGAAATTGTTTAGAAGCTGGTTTTTGGTTTTGGTTTTGTTACATTGGTTACAAAATTCCTTAAGAAAAATGGATTACCTGTTACAGCTTTATTGCTAGTGGATAATGCATTTGTCTAAAGACGAACTTAGTTTTGGAGAAATTAAAGATCTATTCTTACCACCAAATGTCACCTCTACTTCAGCCGATTGTTCAAAGCGTTTTGGAAAACATGAAAAGAAACTACCGGAAAAATTATTGCAAATTGTATTGGAGAAAGAGAACGAAAGAAACGACTTAACCGATTGTTTGAAAAATATTAACACAAAAAATGTAATATATTGAACAGCCGATTCCCGGAATAGTATAAAACAGTCAACCATACAAAAGTCGCGAAACAAAATTATTAATAAACCAAATGAACCAACAGAACCGACAGACATTAGTCCAGAAGATATTGATACATGGGTTCAGTTAGAAAAAGAAGATGGTAAAGAATTGTCAAACTTAGACCTAATTAATCTAATTAGTGAAAATGAAGATCCCCATGACGAAGAGGAAAATTGTGAAGCAAGAGGAAATCCAACGCAAAATATTTCACACCGGCAAGCAGTAGTTTTTAAACAAGGCATTAATTTATAACGGGCAACAACCGGAGGAAAGCACAACTGAAGTTTTTTTAATTAAAAGATGGAGAGACATTGCGGCAAAAAATCAATACTTATAGAAGTCTAAGCAATTAAAAATGGATTCTTCTGTACATCATTATTACCTTTTAAATAATAAAGAAATGTTTTTAATAGACATGTACATAACTACTTTATAAAGATCTAAAAAAATCTATAATAAAAGGTATCTAAATGTATGTACATACATATGTAAATGCAAAATTACATTTAGCTCTGTATTATCCGAAATTTCGATTATCTGAAATGGGTTCGGTCCCGCACATTTCGAATAATCGGGAGCCTACTGTATTCGTACGAGCTGGAAATTAAGCAGCAATCAACTGTATGGGTGTACCCAGATGGACCATATTCAACAAAAGTTGTTCATGCATGTAGCACTTCCTAGAAAGTAATTGCTTGTTTCTTACAATCATTTGGTTGTCAAATTATCAATGAAATCAGGATTTGTACCAATTTTTTTTTCTTTCGTTGTTTTTGTAAACACTTAAAATGTAAAGAGAGAAGTTGCAGCAATGGCAAGGCTTTTGGAACAAGTGTGTTTGTGGAGACGGTAGATATTTTCGAGATTTATACTACCCAGTGTATCAATGAGCTGGATGATACTTACTTGATACTTCCTGTCACATTCACAGAATTTTTGACCCAAAACGCCATAGTAGGGATTGTACTCCTTCTCTTGAAGGCAGCAATGTAGTATAACGTTAATTATATCTCTTTCTTGCTGATTCTTTAATCCCAAACGCAATAGTTTTTCAAATGCATCCAAGTAATCCTAGAAAGCAAATATCTTTTAATAAGGTACTAAGGATATAGTACTTTATTAGTACAAATTAATGGATTATGTGTGAAAATTACCTCTGCGGACATTATAATACAAAAGATACTTCTTCTTGTGTCTGTATTCATCCTTTGTTTCCTTGCCAAGTCTAAAAGTTTCTGCGAATATTCGTCGGAAACTTCAGTTCGATTTTTATCTGGATTTTCTTCTCTTGTACCTGACCATGCTGAGCCAACAATCCACCACTTACCCTTTTCATCGGCTAAAATTCACTCAAGTTAAAAACGAGAAGTTTTATGGCAATAATAATTACCTTTTACAAGATCATCTAACGTTATGTTCAATTGTGTGACGTAATTTCCCTTCCTTATAAAATTCTTTTGTAGCTTTTTTAAATGCTCCGAATACGATGTGTCGTAATTCGGAATTTTCGACATGTTATTGTTTTTGATTGCCAGTAATACGTCCAGCATGAATTTCACCCTAGCACTGTAACATAGAACACGAGAATAATATGGTTACTTGTAAATTAATAAAATATAATGATCTTACTTTTCTTTAGTTTCTTCTGATGCGTTAGTTGCCTTTTTTTGTAATTCTATTATCAAATTTTTAAGAGCTATTGGATCATCTTTTCTTAGACTAAATCCCACACTTTTTAAAATTGATAATATGCATTCTACGCATTTTTCGTCGAACTTGCTCGATAACTTAGATAATAATTCGTATAAAAGTTTTGCACTAAATATCTGCGGGAAAAACAGAACAAAATTGAAATTTGTTTTAAATTTGTATTTATTTGTATAATAAAATCACTTGTTCTTATTGCATCGTTCATTATTATGAAAAAAACGAGCAGTAAATCTATTACCTACTTAGCAGGATCCGAAACTATCATATTTCCATAAATATTATATCTTACAGTATCGAATATACTATAGGGTACGTAGAATTAATTTATAGGCGCAAGACCCAAACATATAGCGAATAATGTTGTCCCTTGTGCTAGGAGCGTCCCCGATTCGCTTCGAGCGACTCCCCACCTTATACTTTCATAGCGGGCAAACGTTGTAACACTGTCCATATATTTTAGCGGTTCACTTTACTACGGAACTTACTAACGTGGTACGGGGATGGTATGAAAAGTACCCGTGTTTGGAGACAGATGACGCTTTGTGTTAAAATTTGCATTACCGACTGTGAATACTATTTTAGTCGACGTCTGTCAAAATTTCGAAGAAATTCATCGAGTAGTGTTGTTTTGAGAGCTGTTGAAAGTGAGCAAATTTATACATTTGTGGAATCATGAAAAAAGAACAATACCGGTTAGTGATTCGATTTCTTTTCTTGGATGGAAAAACGTGTACAGAAATCAAAGAGAAGTTGCATGCAGTTTATAAAGACCGTGCACCTTCGATGACTACCATCAGATACTGAATTAATGAATTTAAGCGTGGTCGAACATCCGCCTTTGATGGGAAGCGGCCAGGTCGTCCTATTGAGGTGACTACGAACGATATGATCAGTAAAGTATATGATATCGTATTAGCAGACCGCCGGGTGAACATAAGAGAGATTACTAATATGGTAAACATCTCAATTAAACGCGTGCTAAACATCCTTCACGAAAAATTGAATATGAGAAAGCTATCGGCGAGATGGGTGCCGCGCCTGCTGACGATTGATCGAAAACGGAATCCCATGATAACTTCAAAGCAATGTTTGGACATGTTTAAGCGCAATACGAGTGAGTTTCTGTGACGTTATGTGACTGCAGATGGGACATGGATACATCACTACACGCCAGAAACCAAAGGTGAGTCGGCAAAATGGGTTTTTCCCAGCGGGCGTACACCAAAGCTTAATATCTAAAATCCTAATATCTCTGAAAATATTGAGAATTTCTATGTTAAACTTGTTTCACTTTCAACCCATAGTTCGCTGTTAAACTATACTAAACGTTGTTCGCTTATTTAAAAATTCGCAAAAAACTACACCCCAATTTTAGCGCCATATAACTAAGGTTCGACAAACGAGTGCAACGTCAGAGGCGTATCGCGCAAAAGTAGGTACGTGAGATACAGTATTATTAAAAAATAATATATCGTTACCTTTTATTGACGTCCTGATGTCCACTGCGAGAACCGGGTTTACCGGGGCAGTAGTATTTTGTCGCAGTGGACATCAAGACGTCAATAAAAGGTAATACATTATTTTTTTAATAATACTGTATCTCACGCACCTACTTTTGCGCGATACGCCTTTGACGTTGCACTCGTTTGTCGAACCTTACATATAACACACCGGATAAAATCCAATATGGCGTTTGTTTAGATATACAACCTATCCCAATATGCAACGTCAGAGAATGGTCGCGAATTCTAGAAAAGTTTCTCTATTAGATGAAGATGACGTACTGTTTTGATCTGCCATCTCTGACAATATCATTCTATATTCGACCATACTTCACCACAATAACATTTTGGACCTATTTTTACTTAATCCGTGAAAGTTGTTTCGCTTTTGAGTGCTCTTAAAATGGTGTGCAATAAAGCTCAGCATAAAGTTAACATCGAAATTAAAAACAGATAAATACAGTCAGTAGAATTAGTGTTGTTTCCGTTACCATAGCAGCAATTTAATCAACAAAGTGTATCTAATTAACGGAGAAAGTCTGAATGGGTCAGTGGCGTATCGTTAGGGAGTAATCAACAAAAAATGACAAAAGATTATAATCAAGGCTTATCGATCGAAACTCTGTATTTGGGTATACCTCTAAATTACAAACAAATCTTCCTAATAAAATTTCTGCGTATATTTAAAAGTAAGGGTACTTTAAGTCTTGGGAGGTTTTCAAAGAAACGCTGTTATTATTAACCTTAGAGTAGATCTGTTATATTCATTGTAAGTTTGGGTACATGCACCAACTTTTATCAAGAATACATTTTTTTGTGAAACCAATAATAAAAAAGTTTCCCATTTGTTGCATACGTTTTTGAACACACTGTATGTTTTAATCAACATCAATAATTTGTTTGGTACCATTAAAACGTATTAAACTCACTTTGAAGTTATACAATTGCGCAACGACGCTAACAGTGTTATCTAGCGATTTATTTTCAACATCTTGTTCTAACTCAAACAGTTCATTAAATTGTTTGATTACAGCATGTAGGAAGTGAGCACCTGAAAATTGGCAAACAAATTATGACACATGTATCAAGATGTATACCACTTACCGATTTCCGTTCCAACATTAGCATGTAATATCGCTATAAGTAAAACATGTTCAATCAACAGACGTTCAGGTGTAGTTACTTTTGAAGTTAAAGATTGTAATATTATGCTCGTAATTGTATCGTTCATATCATTTCGACTGTTGTTCATGTAAAGTTCTTCAACTTGTGTGGAAATACTATGCATATTTGCTTCTGTTAACCTGTTCAACAGACCTATTTTTGTGTTATAGCCAATTATGTAATAAAGAACAATGTATACCTTTGATTTGCCTCTTTAACCTTGCTAATTTTTCCATTCGTTCCTTATTTTCAGTTAACTCCCCATCCATTTTTGCTCTGATCGCTGGTGGAATATACTTATTGTTGCTATCCTGGAAAAGCAGTACGTTGCATAAGTCCTTGTAAGTTGAGAATAAAACAGTATGATAATAGTTCATGGAAATTAACTTTAACACTTCACTAGTTGCATCAAGAATTTATAAAATTTAATGTAAAGATTGCGATCAAATGTATATCACGCAGACAGAAAGATCAATCAGAATCTTAGGTACAAATTTAGAAAATTATAGCGCTAGATAAAACTTTATTCCACTAAATATAGTGGAAATTCCAATGAATTGGCAAAACTGAACAATGTTACTAACTTTAGCTGCGACCTAATTGGGTTTACATTCACTCAGCAACAATGTCTGCCTGTCCTTTTCACGAATTAAAAGATTTTATAAAATTTCCAGCCCCCAATGGATATTTATAGTAAAGTTCTTAAAGTTTTAAAATTTTCATTTGCTCCTGAGATATCGTGCCTTCCCATTTTTTGCTGAGCATGAAATTCTAATAAATTAAATACACACGAAAACAAAGAATTTGATGATTTCATAGCTGTTATAAGTATAATATAGATTACATCATATTACTTTTAATATCTCCAAAATTACGTTAAGTATCTACTTATTAAGATGAATGAGATTGTTATAACTTACAGATATAATTGCACCATCTCTTGATCTAATTCTTCCATAAATGTCTTCCCAGGTTTCTGCTTTATCATTATCGTTATTGTCAGCATCTTCCATATCCGAGTCACAATTTGAATAATCGTCCAATTGGGTCCTTTGTTTTTTCTTTATTGAAGGTTCATCTTTCGCTTTTGTTCTTCTATTAGATTTATTTATATTGTTATCGGAACCTTCATTGCTTTCTATACTATGGTCTGACATATCCCCTTCCGAGTTTAGCTGTTCTTCATTGTTACTTGCATTGTTTTCACCATCATCACTAAAATTCTCTTCATCGGCATTCATCATTTCACTATCATAATTTATTTCATTGTCACTATCTACAGAAGGATGTTTGGAAGTTTTCTTCAACTTTTCCTTAGGCTGATTAGTCATTAAAGCAAAATCTTCATCAAAATCATCACCAGAATCATTTAGCTCTTGTTCTGTGTTAACAATTCCTTTTATATTTTCCGAGTCACATACCTCTAAAATATCTAAGTTATGTTAAAGAAAAAGTTCTTATTAGATTGTGTATTAGATATAAACTAGCGTAATTAAAGGATACAATCTAAACCTTCAGATGCGAAAGTTTTCGGTATTAATTTGCTTTTTCTTTTATTCAATTTCAGTTGTTTTTCTAGTTGCTTTATATTTCGATCTTCCTGTAAATTTGCTCTAAGTAATTGTTTGTTCCTCTGCTTTTGCATTTCTTTCTCTAATTTATTTTGCTTTCGTTTTTCATTTTCAATTTCATCAAAATCAGAGTTTGTCCTTTTGTTAGGCTAAAACATGCAATATATATAAAATTTGTTTAGGTCGAAAGTGGTTTTTCTAGTCTTACTGTACTTTTAACCTTCTTTTTTTCCGGTTTCTCGATGCTTTTGTGATCATTTTCTACTGTTTCTTCGGTAACAACATCCTCACAGGGCTTCAAAACAAATCTTCCAGGTTTGTGTCTATTTGTATAATATTCTGCACGACGTTGTTTTTTAATTTTTCTTTGTTCTTTTCGTACTTGTTTACGAGTTTTTGTACGGTTGCTAAGTTGTTTCTTTTTGTACATTTTGCTATTAACCATTTTAAATAAATTAGTAAGGAAGATTCTTTTAATTTCAATAAGAGGTTATGTTTACACATGTGCAATAAAAAGTCAAAGCGAATGCGTTCAGAAAGAACTCTATTTGTCGGAATACCCGTCAAAGTACTTATAGCTTTCTTATAGTGCGAATATGTTCAGAAAGCTCTGGTATTTCTATATACAGATTGTCCCAATCTTTTGGAATTGTAGAATTGCGTCTACTATGTAAATGGCAAAAAGTCAAAAAAAGAAATAGAATACCTATATTTTATGACATTTCTGGTTTCTTAATTTAGAAATAAACTAAAGTAATACGAGTTTTATCTGTCTATTTTTAGCAAATTTCGAGATACTTATAATTTTGTTTCCAATCACCTAAATGTAGATAGCTGTTTCATTTTAGCCGAAATTTTTACGGGACCGAATTGCGTACTTCGTTCTATCTATAGACAGTATCAATAAGCGTGTTCTTTTTACCACAAAACTCTGAGCGACTTTGAGAAACTCCCACTAGTAATAACCGTGTTCTTTTTAGGCACTCACCTCAGAGATTTTGTCAGATGAGACTATAGGTTCGTTCCAACATGCAGTTTGTGTATCGTACATGTACGATACATGGATTAGTTCATGAACCGTTCTTTACGCATGCATTAATAATGTATTACTTTCCAACCGATTCCGTATCGTGGCGTGATGTTACGGCTTATGGACATTTACTGAAATTGGACCTGTCTGTCACTTTAAGTTTACCTGTGACTATACATATAGGTTCCCAAAAGAAATAATGAAATAGTTTTCATTATTTTTTTTGGGAACCACTAACTGAATGTCTAAATCGCCATCATCACTGGAAGAATTATTTAAGAAATCGGAGAAACCTTCCAAATCCCTCATTTTAACAGATTTCTTAAATAAATACTAATAGTAAACAATTACGTTATTTGCAGCTTATAAACTGCAGTCATTTATTGCACGGAACGCCAAATTTGCTTTGCGCATATACCCGACGGTTCACAAACGGGTTTGCTAGTGTGTTGGAACGAACCTTATGCGATTATTTGAGTGGGTCTTCTGAGCATGCGCAGTAAATTTATACATCAGTTTTCCGTATATTTTAAATTAAATTAAGAGGTTAGTTTTACCCATTTACCGGCTATACTCGGAATTTTGTGATTAATAGTAATTATTTATGGAAGTATACAAACAACACTCCTTTTATAAAATAACTAAGTGATTATAAACTGAAATTTTTTGCAAGTGATTATAAAGTGAACCAGTTCAACTGAAAGTAAAGTGAATAGATGTAAAGGTAAGATTCAAAAAACGTTAAAATGAGCTCATATGAATTGTCCCAGAATTTTGTGATAGCAATGATATATACTTTCAATCAGGGCAGTAATGACTAACCTACGTAGCCGGTAGTAGAAAAAATAAATTGTTACGATTTGAATTTTGAACAGAATATTTGTAAATAGAACGCTATCAGTAAGCTGGACAAATATGCGGCAACAGCCAGAGGCGTGGCGAGCGCATAAAAGTTTACACATAAAGTAGAAGGTACGAAATAAATTATAAAACGTGCTGAAATACTTACTGTTTTAAAAGTCTTCCGTGAAATCACAAACTGGGTAACATCTGTTAAATATTTGAATCATTAGATATGTTTCCACAGCTGTTTCAGTCAAGTCAGTACCACATGCGGAATAAATGTTTTTTAATGTCGAAACGACTGTTCGACATCTAGCAATGTTATATTTGCATATTTAAAATAATCTTTGAAACAACTTAATACATCTTCACACGCACCTTCTCAAATTGGTCTTAATATAAGAAAATCGGAGTCTTTCTCTAAAACACTTTCAAATTTTCGTATTACACACCAATTTGTTTCGTCTTCTACAGCGCATAACTGTGCGTGAACATCATTCACAATTTGAACAGAATCCACTAGCGACATCGAAACATTTTGTAATCTTTCTATTAGTTTTCTATTGAGAAATTGTGGCGCTTTTCCGAAAACATGTATTTGTGAAGTGAAAAGGTTCTTTCTACGTGAACGCTTGTTGTATGAGCATTTTTTAAATGAATAATGTGATTTACTGCCAACTCACTATTTTCTAGTCAATCGTGATATAAAATTCTGGTAATATCCTTTAGTTACAGGTGGTCCATGTTGTAAGGTTCGGTAATGTTAAAATAAAATACAAAAATCCTTTTCACCCTTATAAAATTTTTATTTTCACTGGAAAATTACTCGCACTACACTTACAACATTTTTATTTACATCAGCCAAACTACCTTTGATTGTGGCTGGTGATGGCATATTGGCGAAACTAGCTCCAATGTAAAGAAAAGATGTGTATGGAGTAAAGAGAATTTTTGTATTTTATTTTAATATCCTTTAGCTTTTTAAAACCCTCATTCTTTTCGATTACCCTTATAAATTTTCCATATCAACTTCGGTACATGACCTTTCAAAATTGTTTGCTATCTCAACACTGTTTTTCCAGCTACAATATAGAATTCGAAATAAAACCGCAATTGACTAGAATAAACGACAATTGCTGAGGTATTTCTTTATTCGTATATAGCTTCTGGGGGTGTTGTCTTGATTCGTCCTTTCCCGTGTCGTACACTCTGGAATTATTATCTCTTTTGATCTTTTCTATTTCCGTTTCGTCCACTTTGAAAAATATCCGATTTTCTTAATTCCTGTTTCCTACATTCAGGTAAAATGTTATCTTTGTATCGGTTTATGATTTCATATTACTACAAAGAGGATTCACAACAAAGACTAACGTTTTCTAATTAGTTATATATAAGTCTGGCACGCAGCGCTTCACGCCAGGTTAGAAGTGAGGTTGCGCGGCCCACGACGCGACGTATGTATGTAGACGAATCGGTACGAGCTATCTCAGCGATTGAAATTATTGATTTATTGCAACAGTTCCCCCTCAACCTTTCGCAGTGTTACACGTAAGTATAGCGAGATTAAGACAAATGTGTGATTCATTAACTAATTCCAAGGATTATTTTAATTATTCCTGTGTTCCTTCCGTAGATGTTGAACGGTCTTTCTCCAAATATGAGAAAATTTTTTCATCACATCCTTCATCGAGACAAATGTGGAAACATACCTGATGGTGCATATTTTTCACTAGTCTTATCCATGCTGTTAAGAAGTTACGTTTATTTATTTTATTATATTATTTATTGAAGTGAAAGTCCTTATGTGGCGTATTAAAATTAACAACCTTATTTTTAAAAAGCAATCAATGTAAATGCATATATTCGTTATCTTTGAAAATCAAAAGCGTCTTTTTTACTGCGTAACTATAGTTACTTATACATTTATGGTATTAAGTACAACAGATTTTTGAAGAAACTATTTTGTTATTTAATACAATTTGGGTTCCGTCGGTGAATTATGAAAATCAGTAATTTTTTTTCGCGATGTAATTAAATACTTGAAAAAATGTTGTCCCAGTAAGGAATCGAACCTGACACCTCAAAAATTCAATTGTAAATATTATGGTACGCATACTAGACCCTAGTAAACCTACATTACCACTGTTGCTAGCTAGCCGAAGACTACAAGAGTGTACTGCTGCAACAATTACGAAGGAAAAATTTCAAATTTCAAAAGATAAAGTGTTGATGTTTATGAGCGATGGCGCAGCGATAATGCGTTCGGTAGGCCGTTCTCTTCTTAAACATGGTTGCAAGTGTTTACATGTTACGTGTAAAGTGCATGTTTTACATCTTGTAGCAGAAACCATTCGACAATGCTCTCCCGAGGTAGATGCATTAATAGCAAGCACAAAAAAAGTATTTTTGAAATCTCCCAAACGCTTACGATCATTTTACACAGAGTGTCCTGGTATTCGTCAACCACCGGAGCCAATTCTTATACGTTGGGGAACATGGTTGCAGGCAGCTTTTTATTATGCTGAACATTTCAAAATAGTAAAAGCTGTTGTTGCACAATTCAATCCTGCCGAAGCTGTAGCTATTAAAGAGAGCCAGTCGAAATTTCAAGATATTTCCGTTGAAACAGATTTAAAAAGTATTCGTAGCTACTATAAAGGATTAGCTGACGCAATAAACCAATTACAAAATAGATCGTTATCATTATTGGAATCTCTGCAAATTATGGACGGAGTGCATACACAGCTACTGACTATACATGACGCAAAATATAATCGCGTTTTAGAAAAGTTCGAGAGTGTGCTACAGAAAGATCCCGATTTTAGCGCACTAAAACAAATTTGTAATGGTGTATCGAATAATCCACTGACTAAGTACAAAAAGTATTTTAATCATGCATGTATAACATCGGTTGATGTTGAACGCTCTTTTTCAAAATATAAACTCATTTTCTCACCACGGCGAACATCACTCACCGAGACAACTGTGGAAACACATCTAATGGTGTCAACTTTTTGCCACTCTTATCTATATGATGTTAATACTGATAATGGTGCTTCTAGTTTTACTGTTCTGTAGCCAAGGTTGTTCAAAAGGGTAAGTGTTTCACTACTTTTCACATATTATAATTATGTATTGGTTCTGTTATTTTTTTTCTATTTTCTTACTATTGTTTTTGTATACTAGGCTGGTACGGCTATGGCACGGCTCACTGTTACCTGGCTCTACTGATGTGTTTTTTCAACACGAAAGCGGTCGCCTAATTCCTCAATATAGAATTTTGTGAGATCTGGACCATTTTTTCATTCCTACCTTTCATACTTCATCTCACACAGAGTCACTATGGATTATTCAGTAACAAGAAAGTATAACACCGTATAGGCCAGCCGAGTTTCGATTTCTAAGAAATAGACACAAATTTAGGTGCAGGAAATAATAATGCATATTTTATTTTCATTTCTTAGATTAGAATACGTACGGGTTCCTCTAAAAAAAGACTTTTACTAGGGGAACATGTTTACGTCTGGACAGGATTTCCGAACATTCTGTATAACATTTTTGATACTAATTTATAACCATAAATTGGCGCACTTTGCGGTAGTATAAGAATGCTGTATATTGCGTTATTCCGCATTTTTACGACTAATCTAACTAAATCTAGGAAACAGGAACTCTCTACTTTGTTCCATACGGTACGTTTCGTATTTATCCTCATGTTTAGTTTAGTTTAACATTATTCTTTATTTTGTTTTTGCTTCCTTTACTTTTGTTTGATTGGTTGATCTTTCCTTGTTTTTTTTTGTTTGTTAGAATTTTTGTATTCGACCATTAATTTTACTATCCTTTCGGATACTTTTAATCAATAAAGTATTATTATTATTATTATTATTATTATACTCGATAGATAGCGTTGTTTTCTCGTTTTTTCCTACACCCAGAAATTGCAGCACATTGGGTTCATAATACAGCGCTTTTTATAACAAAATAAATTTTGATTCATGGGATGTATCGCAAATACTTTAGCTAAACATACCTCGTTTTGTATAACTTTTCCTACAAAAAGTTTTAAATTGTGTCCCACTTCCGACCCCCGACAACATTATAATTTGTCGTATTTCTTCTCTCGCATGTTTTCCAGAGCTTTACTTGTTTTTGTTCGAGGGGAAACTAATCGAAAAATACGCGGCACGTGAATGAATCTCACCATAGAGGCAATAACGGTTACTTATGAAGAAATATCGTGTAGCACGAAAGTCAGCCGTAGGAACCGTTTTTTAATTGAAATAAAATTGAATCAGTTCGTAGGAAAGATGATGTTATTTTTAATATGGATGAGATTCTCTGATTTTAATTAGCTACAAAGCCGTTAGGGAAGATTAATTAGTTCGTTGAAAAATTAAGCGAATATGCTGCTGCAGAATGGGACTGACTTATGAAATTTACGATTTCAGGACAATCTGCTGCACACTTCGGTATCTAATATTAAATCGTTGCGCACATTTTGTAATAATTAAAATCATGGTGGATAATCACTAGATTCCCGCAGACTTTTGGCATTGACATACAAGGGCAAAGTTGTATTTAATATTTAGATATTCAACTTACTAACCCCTAACATGTTTGCATCCCATTTCAATTAGTGTATGAATTTTTTTAATTCCACATACTGTACAATCTGTCTGTATTGGAGAGACAATAAGTACAATCTGTTGACACGGTGAATTTCAAGGAATTTGTCCTTCAAGTATTGCTGTCTCACCCATACTAACTTTTAAACGACAGGCCTTTTTAGAAAAATAGATCGATTTCTACTTCCTGTGAACTCATTTTCTCAAGTATTAAAATCTAGTGTTTAGTTTTGTCCGTTTAGATATTTTTGGACGTTTTTATGCGTTTGTTTCATTCACGAGTTTTCCAGGGGCAACGTTAGGATGATTTTCTAGTCTGTCCCGATACCGCACACTAAACCTTATTATTTCCCCTTTTACTAACGACACTTTTAAGTCACTGTCAATAACAAAATTGAACACACACCATAGAGCATTCAGTGTTGGTTGTAAAATTTTATTTTGAAATCGTTGGATGATCTCGATATTGCTTAGGCCCAAATTCGCTTCACAATCGATTTATTAGAATTTAGAATACTGCAGACCAAGTTGTGTTGTTTTGATGGATATGTGATTTCTCCATATTAACCACCTATACAAGTACATTGTTAAATATTTAACTGAGTCTACGTTATTTAACTGGCGATTATGAAGTTACATATTATAGAAAAAGTAATGTGCACGGATTTGGCTTGATTGACCTTGATTCTCGAGTGGTTGAGCGACGGCTGTATTTTATTTAAACGAGCTTGGAGATTATACTCTCGGTTTCCGGGTTGGAACCGCGTCGTTGTCGTAGCTTTTGTTTCGTCCACACTCTTATGGGACATCTTCAGGGCTGTTACTGCACACTGACTGGGGACTATTCATTCCGGTGGGGTTTAAATAGGGCTTATTTCGGGTGAATGGAACGGAAATGTTACGGATCAATGAAGGCGGTTGCTAGGAGGATTAATCAGTGGGGATTTTCCAGTGTGATGTAAGGGATAGCCATCTTCGCGATTTAAATTTTTGGGATGTTTGAAGATCTCTATTGATTCACGGATTTTTCTACTATAATAGCGAAAGTTGCGAGATAATATGCGCGTAGAGTTAAACTGGATTTGGTGGCCAGTTTTCAGTTTATGCTCAGTCAGCCCGGACCCGTTCGTGCTCAGTAAACCAAATGCTGACCGATCGCTTCGTTTCACCGATATACACACTACCGCACGAACATGAATTCTGATAAACACCAGGATCTCCCAGATGATTGCTCTTGTCGGTTTTCCATTCGAAACCGCTGATCCCATTCGCTTTGAAACACCCAAAATGTTCGCGCGTGCTAAACCTTCCTAAGTCATTAACCCACCCTGGCCTTAAGAAATCTGAAATCCGACCCTAAAATTGCTGTATTATGAGCTGATAAGGGAAATGCTACGGTAATCCTGGACAGTAAAGAGTATGAGCGAAAAGTTCTTTCCTTACTGCAAACCGGCACCTATCAACTTCTTAAACGTAGTCTTATATTCTCAATTGAGCGTTCCATTATTACATCACACATGGAACTTTCAACTGATTAAACCTCCTAGCAACCGCTACGGCTCATTGATCCATTCCATTGACCCGAAAGAAGCCCTTCATAAACTCCTTCGGAATGAATAGTTCCGAGTAAATGTGCAGTAATAGCCCTGAAGATGTCCCATAAGAGTGTGGATGAAACGTCGGCAAAAGCTACGACAATGAACCAGTTCCAACCCGGAAACCAAGAGTATAGTATACCCGGAAGCCTATGTACTAGAACTTGGAGATTTTTCGAAGTAGTTACTGGTTTTCAATGAGGAGATAACACAGCGGCATCGTCTGCGAAAGTTGTGGTTATGGTTAATCCAGTCTTGGCAATTATGCGATAACGCCTTCTTGTCGAACTCTAGAAAAAACAAATAGCAATTCACTACGTTGAACGTAAAATAATCTGCTGGTTAGGTAGAATTCTAATAGGCCTGTGTGCTAGACCTTGCTATAGGCCAGTGGCATGCTGAGAAAAGCTGCAGAACAGTACTCTTTCCCTTCTATTTTCTTATTTTTTTTTACTACATGATGTATTTGCTCGATTGTTCCATGTTTGCCTCTAAAACCAAACTGGTAGTCAGGGATTAGTTTGTTTGTATCGATGACAGTTTGTATTCGCTTGAGGAATATCTTCTCGAACACTTTTGATAGCACAGGTAACAAATTAATTGGTCTGTAGAAACCGATTTCTGTTGGCCGGGAATGTGATGACGACAGTTTTATTGGGGTAGTCGTGTAGTGGAATCGACTATCTTGTAAAAGAGAGAACAATATGACTTCTACATTCAAATGTCGTGCGACCTAGCAACCCTATACCGCAAAATTTGCAACGAATGTGCGAACCTATAAATTCCAAACCAGAGAAACGCCAAATATATTTCTTCACATGCGATGTAAGAAGCACACCAGGCATACGTCCCATGTGTTCGAAAACACACAATGACAAACCGATAAATAACCAAACTACTCCTCAATGTCTACTGCATTACTGAACTCTGCATCCATCTACGTACATCTCCCCCCCCCCCCACCCTCGCACAGGCGTCTTTGCGGGTGCAACCGTTTGTCACGCTTTAGTTATAACACAAAACAATATTTTCTCAAGTAAGTAGTTTTCTTAATTCCAGGAAGCGTTTAGGTATTGCTCATAAATCAGTAGCTTGATTTTCTTAAAATAAAGCATTTTTTACTTAGAATTCTTGAAACGCATATTATTTATATTCACACTATTAATTGCGCTTACATTGTTACGACATTGTACGACATATCCGTACATAATGCAGTAAATTATTCACATTGCTTGTGATTTTAAAAGCTTATAAGCTTAAGTATTAATTCATTAATTATTAAACTACATACAAATAATCCCTATTTAATTATATTATTAGAGAAATAATTTAATTATATCGTAACATATAAAAGACAACCTTTTCATTAATTCCTATATCCTTGTAGCTACCCTGATGATGTGTTTTTGAACTTGAAACTGGTCGCCTAATTTCTCAATAGAACTTGGTCATTTTTTCATTCCTACCTTTAATATGAATATTTTCTTGATTTACAACTAAATGATTTACTTCCAAGAAACATTTTTCTGTCTTGATTAATCCTAAATTTCTAACCCTAAGAAAATATTTATTTAATCTAAATAAAATTTCAAGAAAATTATTTTCTTGTATTATAGATTTATATAGTCTTGAGATAAAAATATTTTCTTGAATAGAGACTAATTTTTGTAAGAAAATCTATTTTCTAGATTCAAAAAACCATTTCTCTGTGTATAGGGAAGCCTAGTAAACATTTTTGTTGCAAAGCTTTTGTCTCAAAATTCTCCAAGTAGTAGCGGTGTATGCAGCTTCAGTTTATACGCACTTTGAGTTTAAAATTTTTTTTTTCTAAATGGAGCGTAATTGCCTCTTTCATTTACGTTAGAAAAATCTACTCCACTTTCGAACCGAGGAAAACGAAGTGTCTATTTTTAGTTTCATTGTAACGCAGTGCAACGAATACATTTTAAATAAATCCACATGTTTAAAAAGTACTGGCGTATTCAATTCCCTGTAAACGCAAACACTATATAATGCGTTTTTAATTTGAGCTGCCGTATAACGTTTCGATATCAAGTTTAGTTGAAGTTTTGAAAGTACTGTATAATGTGTTTTGTACGCTACGCGGAGATCGTAAAAGTTAATCATTTATAGTGTTAGTCGATGTAAAAATGTAAAAAATAGAATGAATGAAGTGCTGTAGAATTTAACCGACCGTCACAGGATATTGTAAAAGTCACGACCTGCATCGAATTGCCTTTTCAGTGAAATAAAGCTTAAGATAATACCTACAGCAAAATACAGCGCGTATGGTCCCAGATGGTTTAGTGCTTTCACCACCTACGCACGCATAAGATTTCATTCATTCTCTCTGGAGACGGGCACGAGGGTTGATATCACGATTGAAAGGTTACATTAGGTTATTCACATAAAATCACTTAGTCATTCATCTTTGTTTGAAATTCATGCTTCCATAAAAACTGCTAGAATAACTCGATCTAAAATGCCCTGGATTACAGATAACATTAAACTAATGCAAACACTTAGAGACAAAGCTAAAGCAAAATATAAACGAATCCGCTCTGAGAATGACTTTAAATACTACAAGCAGTTGCGTAACTTTACGACATTTGCCAATCGGCGAGAAAAAATTGCTTATTTTAGGTATCTTCCAGCTACAAACAATTCTGAACAGCTCTGGATAGTACTGAAGCAGTTCAATATTTGCGCAGAGGACGGAAATTCCGTGGGTGCATGTCCCGACACCCCCAGGTTTGGAAATTTCCTATACGTCATCATTTTGTGTCGTTTTGTGCTTTAATATTAACAGACTTATAACGGTTTCATTTTGAAATTTCCTATACCCTATAATTTTGTGCTCGTTTTGTGCCGCAAGAAGAACATTTTGTGCTCCAATATTAACCGCATTATAACGTTTTGAATTTCGGGCTTGGCGTGTTCCCGGCCTCGCTACCATTGAATTTTGAAGTTTCGTATACGCTATCATTTTGTGTCGCGAAATGTTTATGGATATGCCATTCTTGTGGCATGTAATTTCCGACTATGAAAAGTTCTTACCAAAAAAATATGCTTCGAGAGCAAAAGATTGAAGTTTCTGACTAAAGGGAAGGAGTTATTTAAATGTAAGAATCGTACGAAATGGGCGCATTTTGCAATAACAGTCAAACGTTCACGGGGTATTTCTTAAAAATGAATTTACTCCATTTGCTTAAAATGACCAAATTTTGAAGCAGATTGGCTACCGTTTATTTTTGTTTTTGTTTCGTGAAATAACGATGTTTTCTCTATACGTTCTAGACCCCTAAAAATATTTGTGTTGCTGAAAGCCAGTGGCTGACTCATAAAAGTTTACACAAAATAAACACGGCCGGGACAATTCGGTATAAGCGTCAGTATAACTGCGACTCGAAAGCCGATCTGTTGTGTATGCATCTACGCTGTTGTATACTATATCGTAGTTCTACGTTTGTTTTGAAAATGTTTCCTACGTCGCGAAAACGACCAATGTTGGACACAATAAGAGAATTTATTGCAGAAATGCCTGATTTAAAGTGTGATGGCGCTAAAATTCAATGTGCAGTGTGTAAAATAGATTTAATGTGTTGGTCGAAAAGTGATTGTCTACGACACGTAAATAGTGCAGGGCATGTTTAAAAAAAAAATTCCACACGAGATTATGACAAATTTAAATTTAATTTATGTGTTACCTTTATTGCATGTAATTTACCATTTCATTTACTAAGGAAGAAAGCATACGTCTCGTTTTGGAGTGAATATTCGGACTTTAAGTTACCAAGTGAGAGAACATTACAAAGAGTTGTGTCGTCTGCTCGTGAGCATGTCAAGAAAAGAATTAAATCGGAGTTGCAAGATAAAAAACTGTGGTTATGTGTGGACGAAACAAAAGATCGTAAAAAATATTCTGTGGTTAATGTAATGGTACGCACAATGGAACCACATCGACCGTCACCCTCAATTTTACTAGCTTCCAGACGAATACAACAATGCACTGCCGAAGTAATTTCAATGTTTGTGTTTAATACATTGGAAAAGTTTAAACTTTCAACAAATCATCTGTTGATGTTTATGAGTGATGGTGCCGCAAACATGCTTGCTGTAGGTCGATCTCTTAAAAAACATTGTGCTAACTTATTGCATATTACATGCAAAATTCATACTCTCAGTCTCGTAGCAGATAGTATCAGAAAATATTATCCCGAGGTAGACGCTCTAATAGCACATACAAAAGCTGTGTTTGTAAAATCCCCAAAACGTATTCGGGAATTTCATAGATTATGCCCCGGTATTCCTGAACCACCACAACCTATTCTTACTCGTTGGGGAACATAGTTAGAAGCTGCATTTTATTATCTTAAATATTTTGAGAATATAAAGAACGTGATTTTAGAATTCGACCCAAAGGAAGCTGCGGCTGTAAGCCGCTTGAAATTTCAGGATAGTCAAGTTAAAACAGATTTGGAAATTATTCAGAACAATTACGTGGGATTAGCGGATGCAATAGAAAAACTACAAAATTCTTCGGTGTTGTTAGTGGAATCTTTGCAAATAGTGCAACTCGTTCACGCACAGCTATGCGCGATAGAAGACGCAAGAAATGTTTGTGTTTTAGAAAGGTTTGAAAGTGTTTTAGATAAAGACTCTGATTTTGGCACATTAAGACAAATTTGTGAAGGTGCGTCAACAGAACCGTTAAGTTATTTGAAAGATTATTTTACATACGCAAATATAACGTCACTAGATGTAGAACGTCCGTTTTCGGCATACAAAAACACTTTCTCTTCACGCCGCACTCACTTTGCCGAAACAACTTTGGAAACATATCTAATGTTACAAATATTAAATAGACATTATCCGCTTTGTGATTTCACGGAGGACTCTTAAAACGGTAAGTGTTTGAGCACGTATCACATTTAATTTATTTTGTGTAAACTTTTACGCGTCCGCCACTGGCTTTCAGCGCAGTTGCGTTGCTCTACTTATCATGCTTTATACAAATCTCCTAAAAAGTTGAATAGATTTGATGCTTCTAGATGTATTTGTACCTTACAAAAATTGTTTATCGTTGATTCTGTTCGAATAAACAAAAAATATAATAAATTCCATGGATTCTTTGGTCAGCGTTTGATGGAAACCTTGTAAGTAGAAAATAAAAACACAAAAATAGTATATTTAATCGACAATTGCTTCGGATTTTACTCCATTACCAAGATATACAGAGTCCGGCAAAAAAAACTCCCTAAATTTAAAAGGTAGTTACAAAGAAACTAAGAAAGATACAGGAAAAATACTTTTATTTGTGAACAACGAATACTATGCCATTTTACATTACTTGGTTTTAAAAATTATATCCGGTAAATGACGTCCTCCATTGTTGACACATTGACGAAGTCTTCCCCGGAAGTTGTCCATAGTTCTTCGTGCCATTTCTCTTGGAATGACTGCCACTTCCTGGGTGATTGCCTCCTTAAGTGCTTGCAGAGTTGTGGGACGATGTTTACAGTACCTGACAAGTGGAAGTGGGCCTCATCAGAAGAAATAAACAAAGCGCCAGGGGGAATGTTCTGAAGAATTTCCTCACACACAGCTCTGCGAGTTTCAAAATCTCTATTACTTAATTCCTGGGTAACCATCATTTTGTAGGGGTGCATATGAAGTTCTCTATGCAGAATTCTTCTTACACTCCTATCAGACAATCCCAGGGCAGCTGAATGTTTAAGTGCTGAACGCTTTGGGGATTGCTGGACGCTTTCACACGCGCCACATTTTCCGGCGTTGTTGCAGTCCGAAGTCGGCCAGCAGGTTTTCTTTTCAGTGCTGAACCTGATTGTCTAAAGTTTGACACCCAAACTTTGATAGTTTTACTATCAGGAACACGATCATGTCGGCCAAGTTGGAATCGAATCCGAAACGCTCGCTGCGTAGTAATCACAAAACCACCGTTACGAATAAATTCCTCCACAACAAACGCACGATGCTCACCGAGCCAAGCCACTGCGCACACTGAAAATGGCACGTACACCACTTTCAAACGATACCCGCTCCACATCAATACCCCCACTACAACTCATACAGCGGCTTCTTCAAATACGGAAATTTTTTTTGCCGGACCCTGTATAATACAAAATCAAGAACATGGTCAACTACATATACATGGAAACTACCTGACGGGGATTATATTACAGATTTAAAATCTAGTTAATAAAACGAACTGCAATAATTTGACTAGCGATTTACAATGTAATTGCTCTCATAAGCAGTGGTCACATCCAAAAAGGCGAAGAAGACTCTCTTATTAAGAAAATTCTTAAAAGGAAATCAACAGGAAATCGACCTAGAGGGTGCCGGAAAATGAGATGGGAAGAGCAGATCTATGCGTGAAGGAGGAAATAAACATTACGGGTTGGATAAGGGAGGCGAAGAGCAGAAAAGAATGTAGGAAAGTGTCCGAACTACTAAAAAACATAACAATCTTTAACGAAAGAAATATGAAGACCAGGAAAACGGACTGATGCACAGAGGAAAAGGGATTAGAAGATCTCACACGAGCGGCTGATACTTTAATAAAGTTTAGGGCCAAAATACTCTACTGCTCAAGCCGTTTGTAAATGATGTCGCGCGTATATACAAACTGATCCACACCGCACTTATATTCTTCCTTTTCCATATTTACGTAGAGACGTGTAATTTATTTATCTTGGTTAGTAAGTGTTGTCTTTTGACAGTTTGAACTATTTTAGTTCCTTATTTTTACGAGGCGAAGCAGTGTTGGTGACCTCTTCTCTCTACGGTCCCCTAGTTTGATTTCTTTTCTTCGTCTTACACATGGAGACAAAAAGTATTTTCGTTAAAAAAAAGTCCAGTAAGTAACAGATAACGTTAGAATCTGATTTTAGTAACGGAAATTCAAATAATATGACTTAAGAATAGAAACTATGGATAGGCAAATTGCTATTCATATTTATGCAATTTATGAATTTAAAACATCTTTCTCATTGTAACCACTTTTAATAATATATGTAAGTGTCATGGCGCCTACAGCGTTCGTGTGCTTTGTTTGTGCCAAAACTATCGGCAGATATCACGATTATATTACGTGTAATAATTCGTGTACAAGAAATTATCACATAAGTTGTATCAATCTTCCTGTTGAGGTGTATACTAAAATGAAAGAAGATGGTACAATAAAAATATGGAGTTGCACCGGTTGTAGTGAAAATAACACCGATAATATCAGTAATTCCACATCTGAAGACACTCATACGGTGGTAGATAAGGGTATGTCAATTGAATATCTTTCACAATATTTAGAAAGTAATTTGATTAATGCTATCACCACTTCGGTAATAATGCCATTAAAAGAGGAAATTCAACATCTTAGTAAACAAAATGCAGATTTATTTAGAGAAGTTGAAACATTGAAATCTGTAGTACAAACATTAAACAACTGTCTTAATAATTCGAATGTAGATGGTACTAAAGCTCAAGATTCGTCAATATTGAAAAAAACAGTAACAAGGGATAAAAAACAGGCAACAAATGCTAAAGAAAACATAAGTAAACAAAAACCGGATGACATTGAACTTGTGCATGATACGAGTAATCAAAAAAAGATAAACATCACCCGGTCTTTAGTTGTCGAGAAAAGTGGGAAGTCGTCAATACAAGAGGAGAAAATTGAAAATTGCAATGCCTCAAACTCCACTAATGACGGATTTACTGTAGTACAGCGGAGAGTAGATAAGAGACGGTTTATTAAGAATACACCTATCCACGGTAATGCGTCAGGTTTATCCATAAAAGGTGCTATACAGTATGCTCACTTTCATATTTGTGGGTTGGATGTCGATACCACCATGGATGAAGTTACGTCTCATTTAAAAAACAACAACTTTTTGGAGGTGAAATGCGAAAAAATGGTATCAAAACGACCTGAAGAATATTCGTCATATAAAGTCTCTATTCCTCTTGACAAGGCAGATGCAATTAAACAACCTGAGTTATGGCCATCCGGCGTTCGAATTAATAAATACTTTTTTCATCAATTCACCAAGAAAGCAGCACCGAAGTAGCAACAATTATTAATAAAATTCCGATTAGAATTTATCATCAGAATATTCAATGTCTGAGTACATGTAGCAATGAACTTGAAGTAATTCTTAGCGAGAAACCTGGCTACGCTGTTGTATGCGTGACTGAACATTGGCAATCTCAGGAGCAACTAATGTCATTTCGCCTCGGAGGATATCACTTGGTATCCAGTTATTGTAGGAAAATATTGGAGCATGGTGGCTCAGCTATATATGTGAACAATACTCTTTTGTCTAATTTCTATGCTGTGAATTCAGTTAACGCGCTCGCTATTAGTTATGTTTTTGAATGTTGCGCTGTAATTGTTAATGTAAATAACAAGCGTTATATAATAGTATGTATTTATAGAACACCAAACAGTGATATCTGGATCTTCCTAAGAAATTTTGAAAAAATGTTAGATATTCTAGTAGATTTGAACACTGACTGCATAATTATTGCAGGTGATTTTAATATTGATATTCTCAAAACATCTATGGCATGCGATAGGTTTAAGGATTTATTGTCCGCTTATAATTTAATATTTACTGTTAATTGCCCTACCAGAATAACGAACTCAAATGTAAGTTGTATTGATAATATTATTATATCTGAAATTTTTGGTAATAGTACTGATGTTAAAACTGAAACGTTCTTTACAGGATTTTCAGACCATTTAGCTCAATCGCTAGAATTTATTACAGACGTGTCTTTTAGTAACGTTAAATACAAATTTGCGCGAAAATTTGATAAATACAGCTATAATAGTTTTTATCAAGATATATCATCTGAAACATTTGCAGATGTATACAACAAATGTAATGTAAATGAAATGTTTAATGCATTTTCAGACACCCTTTTATGGTATTTTGAAAAACACTTTCCTGTATATAAAATCAAAATTACAGAAAAGAGAAACAAATCGTGGTATAACAATGAAACGATTTTAGATGCTAAGAATAATGTTATATTGACTCAGATGCTATCTACTTTTGACATCAGGTATAAAGAGTTGTTTAAATATTATCAAAACCATTATAACTTTTTGCTTCAAACGCATAGTAGAGCTTACTATAATCGTAGATTAGTTAATTCGGGTAATAAAAGCAGAGAAATGTGGAAAATTGTTAGAGAGATACGTGGCGAAGTAAAAGACCCGATACTTCCTAAGGGAGATTCTTTAATAAGTTTAGCAAATTCTTTTAATGATCATTTTATTACAATGGCTGCAAATCTAATAAATTTAACAAAACAACTAAAAGATAAGTGATTTAGTAGTTTCAAATCTAACTCTGATTCCTTCTTTTTTGCTCCTGTTGACGCAAATGAACTTAAAAATCTAATTATAAGTTTTGAAAATAAGAAATCATCTGGTGTAGATGAGATTCCTGTAGCTATATTGAAAAGGTGTGTTAATGTAATAGTTTCTCCACTTTCTCATATAATCAATACATCCTTTATAACTGGAATTTATCCTGACAAATTAAAAATTGCCTTAGTAACTCCTATATACAAAAAAGGAAACAAAAACGATTGCGCAAATTACAGGCCGATAAGCGTACTAACATCGCTAAATAAAGTATTTGAGTCAGTAGTGGCTAATCGCGTGTTTGGATTCTTTTCTAAATATAACTTATTTGCGTCTTTTCAACATGGTTATGTATCAGGTAAATCCATACAAACTGCGCTTTCTGATTATATTAAAAATATCCTACAGATCTGGGAGCGGCGTGGCCTGGCTTGTGGGATCTTCCTTGACCTGTCAAAAGCTTTTGACTGCATTGATCATTCTTTGTTACTAAAGAAACTTGAATGCTACGGAGTACGCGGAGTGACTAATTCTTGGTTTTTATCATACCTTTCTAACAGATATCAAATGGTCAAAGTAAACAGGGGTGGTGCAACAGCGCAGTCTAGACAAAAAACAATCAGTATGGGAGTGCCACAGGGTAGCGTACTTGGTCCTCTGCTGTTTATAATTTTTTTAAATGATATGTTCTTGTCAACTTGTGGTACCGATTGCACAATAACTAGTTATGCAGACGATACAAATCTATTAATTAGAGCGGACACATATGAGGATCTGTTGAAGAGTTGCAACACACATTTTGAAATTGTGGAAAAATGGTTTATATTAAATAATTTAGTATTAAACAAAGAAAAAACTTCGTGCATAATCTTTAGAAGTAATACTATTACATCAATACCAGATGAAATTCTCCTAGGCAATAATACTTGCAGAATAAGCGACTCCGGTAAGTTCTTGGGGATTTTTATAGATCAACACCTTAGATGGAACTTACATATAGACGAACTCTGTAAATCATTAGGCAAAACTTGTTTTCTGATCAAAACTCTGTCGCACGTGTTAGACATTGGTGCTTTAATGACTGTATATTACGGGAATTTTTATTCCAAAACCAAATTCGGCATTATATTTTGGGGTCAATCGACTGATATCAACAGAATTTTTGTTCTACAAAAAAGAACAATAAGATTTATCTTTGGTAAGAACTATCTAGAAACTTGTAGAGGACTTTTCAAATTAGGTAACATTTTAACAATATACGCACTTTATATTTTGGAATGCATAATATTTGTTTGCAAACATAAATGTAGTGTTAGTGAATGCTTTTTTGAGCATGAATATTTAACAAGGAATAAAAATAATTACAGGCTACCTCAACACAGACTGACTGCTAGTGAGAAGTCTGTACAGTATGCTGGTATGACTTTCTTTAATAAGTTACCGAATAGTATAAAAACTATAACAAATACTGGTTTATTTAAGAAGCAGTTAATAAGGCACCTTTGCGATATAGAGCCGTATTCAATACGAGAATACTTAAATTATTAGAACCATGCAGCTTTCCATTCTCTGCTTTTATTACGATTTCTCTTTGCATTTCTTGCGTTGTAATGTTACTTTTGTGTTCATTTCCTAGCCAACAGTTTGTGATCTGCTTGTTAGTTGAGTATTGTCTCTCTTTGTGTACACATTTGACTGTTTCCTCTAACATTTGTTTGAAGAAATACATTGCTATTATTATTATTATTATTATTAATACACCGTACCTGGCACTACCGTACATGGAAAATGGAACATCGTCTCCAAGGGGGATGGAATTATGAATGGATTTAGAAAAGTCAAGATTTATTTATTCAAAATACCTAACTGGAAGTTGGGATAACAAAAACAAGAAGAGACAGAAAAGCAAGTTTTCGACATCAGAAAAATGTCAACATTTAAATAAATTCACTTCGATCTTATACATCGAAATTACAATCCAAGGAGTAAGACTCAAGGAGCAGGATACTTGGTTTTAAATCGGGGGCTGTTACGAGTCTAAGGATGTCAAAATCGGACATCGATGAACTGCCTCCCTGTGAGGAACAGCAGTGTGCAGGCACCGAAATTTAAATATTTGGCCAAATAATAAATTCAAAAAAGGAAAATCCAATTTTCTTTAGTTTATCAAAATGTTTAAATTTCAAATAAATAATTTAACGCTTAAGTCGGATAGCGATTGAAATAGGTTTTGATTCATGTTTTGTTTTAAAATAAATATAATCTTTCCAATTTTTTTTTAAACACAGTAAAACTTACTATCTTCTTAAAACAATAAGTCGTTTAATTTTTCATATCTTTTTCGATTTGCAAAAAGTTATTAAGTCAGATCCCACAAATAACGAAAACATTCTCAAAAAGTTAGCCCTTAGATTCATTTAATTTACACTGACTCAAAAAAGTCTCCACACACCTGTCACCATTTTGATTTGAGTGCTTAAAAAAACAATGCAATCCTATTTTTTGCAGAAAATTGTTGGTGAACAGTATATTAGAATACAAATGAACAAGATAACATAAAAAGATAATGTTTTATTGTACCAGTAACATTACATTAAAAAAAATAACAAAAGTAGGTACAATTCCAATCTCAAAAAAATATTCATACACTTAGCAAATCCGGAATTATTATTAGAATAGTAACTCCATTTACAAAGTTTAGTAACTTGTTAATCCACCCTTTGCTTTTATAACTGCTAACATGCGTCTCTTCATACTTTCAACTAATTTGTTCGTTACTGTGGGATCAATAGAGTTCCATTCTTGTTGTAAGGCGATTTGTAGCTGCTCCTTGTTGCGGATCATGTTTCCTTATTCTTCGTTCCAGTTCATCCCGTAGATGCTCTATAGGATTCATGTCCGGCGATTGTGGAGGTGTATGAAACTGCTTTCCCACATTAAATATCAACCATTCCTTGACCCGTTGAGCGGTGTGCTTGGGATCATTATCTTGCTGGAAAATAAATGAGCGTCCAAGACCGAATTTTTGGGGACTAGCTTGTAAATTTTCTCTCAGTGTATCCATGTATACATAATTGGTTCATTATACCGTCAATAAATTTTAAATTACCAACGCCTGCAGCACTCACTAAAACTTTTCCACACACTAAAACTTCACCAGTTCTTCTGACCCTAACATGGCCATCTAACCCAAAAATGTTATACATATAACATTTTTGGGTCAGATGGCCGTACATTGGTATGGCGAAAGAGAAATGAAGAACTGGAAACTAAAAATTTGTGCGCGACTGTAAAATTTGGCGGAGGAAAATCTATAACTTTCCTTGGAAAAGAAAATTGCAATATATTTGCCGATAAATAACACCTAAACATTAAATGTTGAACTTCCTCACATATTAGGTCCTTTTATGCCTAATCTAGATACAAAATCATGTGTGTCTAACGTGTACTTCTGGAAAAATAACAGTTTCTGTGAATAACTT
This sequence comes from Dynastes maya, assembly GCA_029619315.2. Classification (NCBI taxonomy): domain Eukaryota; kingdom Metazoa; phylum Arthropoda; class Insecta; order Coleoptera; family Scarabaeidae; genus Dynastes; species Dynastes maya. The sequence continues at coordinate 9,249,897 of JAROYE020000006.1, read as the reverse complement.
TTTTAAAAGAAACCCTAATAATTATGACAATTTTAGGACAATATTTATATTCTATTAGAAAAATACTAGTTCTGGCAGCTACGAATTTGTGAGACATCCTATAGAATTCAATCTTCTCGGAAATAAAACATTGAATTTGTTTTTACTCATGCAATCCAGAATGGAATTCCATTTTTTAAATTTAATTGACGTCTAAACCCTAATAATAGAATAAAAGGTACCATTAGGGCGTAACAACTTTGTAGATTCTGCACATTACAGTAGCATTTTGATTAATTCTACTAATTGCTTAGAGAAAAAAGTTTTCTCTCTAACAATTGGGCAAACATCTTATTTTATGTCTTTCTTTCGTTACTTCTTCTTTGAATTTTCATGAAAAAGGATAATGTTTTAGGTTTGTTGGTCATTAAGTTTAATGACGTTTATTTATTACAGTTCAGTCTTGCTGCTGATGATGATAGCTTGGCTATCGAAACGTGCGTCCAGTACGAATTAAGTGTTGTGGTAAGGGTTTTAGTGAACTGTTTCACGTTTATTTATTAAATTAACCGAATAGACGAGCATTTTCCCCAGTAAAGGATAAATAAAATTAGATGAAACGTCACGAAATAGAGAAATAACGGAAATACCCCCCGAGATTATTTTAATAAAATTTCGCAATTTACAGCCGGTTCTTGAAAGTTTAATTAGCGGCAATAATGTAGTGGGACGAACCTTTTCTGAGAATTCAAGTGAGCGCGCGCCTTGGAGCGCGACCGAAATGGAAAAATCAAAGTGCATTTCCAATTGCGAACGACATTTTCTTCCTTCTGGGAATCATTTACGACATAGATAATCGCTAATTTGGAAAAACACCCGTTCTATCTTCGTGAATTACTTCAGCAGGGAGAACTTGACCGGCTCTAACTAAAAACTAAACAAAATAAAAACGTGGGCGTGATAGTCGATGAATTAGGTTTGGCGGGAGCTTTTACGCATGTCCCCGTAGAACGCGAAGGATGCATTGAGGCGGTTTTGTACGCCCGGAAAAGAGACAACGGGCCTGCCATCGTCCGAAAGCTTCTTAACGTTCAGTTCGTTCGAAACTGTGTAGTGTGATAGTTTGAATCCGCTCGATTTAGTGGTGACAGTTTTACGTGTACGTGTGTATTACACGCGTTGATTTTCCATCGAATTTCCCCCATACAGAAAGCGGAGTGGTGAAAAAATCGGTAAGTTTTAACCCCCTCTAAACGCAACATTAAAATTTTAGCCGGGGAGCAGCTTTGATTTATCGTTGCGTTCGTTTTGTCGCTTTTTCGTTACCGGAAAAGTTGATTTACTCCTACAAGTGACCGATATTTCTGCTCGATATCAACATGTGGTCTCAGCGCGATGTGTATTTATTCAGCAGACTGGCATTCGTGTCGTTTTCGAGTTATTCTCTTTGGCGGTGCGAATAATAGCAAACGCTTTTCACTCTATTCGATTCAAACTCTCAACTATCGTAATGTATTGCGTTCGCGAATGTAAATAGAGCTCGATATGTGGTGACAGCTTCTCCTATTGTAATGGAAATTCAATTGCATGTTATAAAAACCGTAGCGTGTTTAATGAATGGTGTAATTCAAATGAGATATTTAATTAACGCTTTCCCATTTATTTACCGTTTGCGTTGGCTGAATATTTTTAGCTGGTTGCTTATTAATTTTAAATTATTACTGTGACTATGGCTGAAAGTAGTTGTTGTTGGACCTTGGTCATTGGGGCAAACTTTGGGACTTGAAAGTTTTGATGGCAATAACAGGGCGATAACAATAAATAATAATAGTAATATGTATGTAAAAATATGATATAATATACATACAATGTGTCCACCTAATGCGTGGGTGGAAGATAATTACTTCCCTGAGCAAGGCATCAGCGCACTCATTTGGTGGGAGCGGTCAACTTTGATTGTTAATAGAAATTGTTACAAAAATTTTGTCATTCCTATATTTTGTTAAAACGATCCCCGAACATTCTTCAATGCGACCGTGGAAAGAAATTTGGATTAAAAGGCGACTAACGTTGTTGAAATAAATAAAGTTTGCGGCAGCGCGCTCATTTAATCATGACGGTCAATTTTGATTGTTTATAGAAATTGTTGCGAAAATGTTGTCATTTTAAGATTTCGTTAAAATGGTCTCCGAACATTCCTCAATACAAATGCGGAAAGAAATTTAGATTAAAAGGTGACTAACGTGGTCAAAATAAATAAATTTATGGAAGCCCGCTTAATTAGTAGGAACGATCAGGAAGGGTTAGGAGCTTCGACTGTTTATAAGAATATTGTTAGTTCTAGACTTTGTTGGATATTCTCTGAACTGATTTTGTTTACACTACGTGATTGCATTATATTTTAAGTCGATTTTTATTTTTAACTTTTATTGCTAACTTCACACTGCTCAATAATTTACCCGATTGTCAAGTCGGGCTTAGGACTAGGACATTGTTGCCAAACGGCTCTACTTGAAGTAACTGACAGTATAATCTGCAGCTTAGGCAGAAGTATGGTATCTATACACATTGGGAAAATGTGAAATCAGCTATACCTATACCGGGTGAGTCATATTTCAGCATATGTGGAATAACTCGCTTAATATTAGAGATAGAGAAAAACAGCATTAAGAAGAATTGAATAGCAGTTACACGGTTATAATTCTATTGGATCAAATGTTTCCGAACTTCAACTGTTTTGGCGTGGCCACTTCCCCTTGTTTTTTTTTTAAATTGTATGATACCCATTTTTTCACACCATTTGATAGAGAATTATTTTCTCTTTCTGACGACTTAAACATTTCAACACCTTACAAAACAAAAATCTCGAGAAAAATGCAGATAAAATTTCCATCGTGATAAGCCGTGGACATGATATGAAAATCATAAATCTGTGGATTTTTTCAACAAATCACGTTTAAAACTTGGCATATTGCATTATCTAGAGCGATTGAAATACAGCAAGGAAGTGATAATGTTTATTACAGAGTGATGTTTATTTAATTAAAATCGTAAAAGCCATCACCTGTCCACCATACACAGACGCGCGTTTCGTAGTTTACTGCTCTTTAGTGTGTCTTGTGGAAGGTAGTGGCATTTCAATATTTTTTAAATCGTATATATACGAAGTAGATGTTTACATGTACGCATGAGGAAATCCAATTAGGAGATCCTCATTTGCACATTTTTGTTGAGTTAGTAGCTGCAAACGCCTCTATAAAACTGAACAAATCATATTGCTCCAGATTCTCACGCGATAGCAGTCCTCGACTAATGGCTTAAACGGCCATAGTTAATTAATGTTTATGTTTATTTACTTTCTACATTAATAATTTACTTTTGAATTCTGACAATGTGCTTAAAACATTAAAAAATGATTATAAAAACTAAAATGCGAACAACAGTGAAGATATTTATCAAAATTTCCTGCGAAACGAGTTACCACTATTATTAGAGAATATGAATCTGCAGTTATGACAAGAAATAATTTTTCAACATAATGGTGCACCACTTCATAATACAGGAGTAACAAGGGAATTCTGAGATGACACGTTCGCTTCATGGATAGGAAGAGGTGGTACAATACAGTGGCCGCCAAGATGTGAAAGAGTGTTTATAGAGAGATTCCCATCAACATCAAGAATATGAAGATTAGAATAAGAGATGCACATTTTTATTCCCTTACTGTAGTTTAATAGCCCTAGATAATGCAATACGACAAGTTCTAAAGCTAATTTGTTGCAAAAATCCACAGATCTACGATTTTTTGTTATGTCAGGTGTTGAAATGCTTAGACTATCAGAAAGAGAAAATAATTCTCTATCAAACGGCGTGAAAAAATTGGTGTCAATTTAAAAAAAAAATAAGGAGGAGGGGTGGCCACGCCAAAACGGTTGAAGCTTGGAAACATCTGATCAAACAGATTTGTAGCCGTATAACTGTCATTCAATTTAGGCTATTTCCCTCTATCTCTATAATTAAACGAGTTGTTTCACATATGCAGAGATATGACTCACCCTGTATATCTACGGTGAGAGAGCGAGGGGGGGATTGAGTGGAATTCGATCGATTCGATGCGGGTCATTAGTACGCTTATAACAACGTTGGCATGTAGACCTACTGTGTGCAAGAGCGCATGTAATAATTTTAAATCATGGTCGCCTGGAAATGAGAGTTTTGAATAGTTATTTTGTTGTTGCTACGAAGCTTAGACGAAACTAATAAGAAATTCTAAATACGAAAATAAAAACAGATTCTGATGAAATAAAAGCTAAGTCGTCCACACATAATGCAGTCTACCTCGTAACTAACTACTTTGGTAACCGTCGTGAACCATCGACTGCCGCTAACCCCTCCGCTTGTGGTGAATCACCCATTCGCGTTTACGCATGTACGCTTTTTCGTATAGCTAGACATTTTCTTTCCTTATGTGTATGTTGGTTTTATTAGATAGTTGTTTCTTGATGTGAATATTGCGTGGTATACTGGTTTTCTCATGTTTTTTGGGAGGATGTTCCGTAGTTTATTTAGTGTCGCTATTGTTTTTGTGTTGGTCTTTACTGATTGGTTTATGTGCTTGTCCCATTTTAGATTGTTTTGTATTGTTATTCCCAGATATTTGATGTGTTGTACTTCTTCTATTTCTTGGTCTTTGATCTTTATGTTGAATTTGTGTCTTTGTTTTGTTGGTGTGAAGATCATGTATTTAGTTTTGTCTTAGTTTATCGTTAGTAGGTTGTTGTAGCACCAGTCTTCTATTTTCTTGATGTCTTCGTTTATGTTGTTTTGTAGGGTTTTTTGTTTTGTTCCTGTGTATATTAGGCATACGTCATCTGCATACGCAAAGATTTTTCCTTTGAGTGCTATTTCTACGAGGTCGTTTGTGTATTGGATATATAATATTGGTGGTAGGTTTCCGCCTTGAGATATTCCGTATTCAGTGGTGAGTGGGTTGCTTTTTTCGCCGTTTATTTGTGTTGTTTGGCTTCTGTTTTTTATGTAGGTTTCTATTAGTGTTAGTTCTTTATTTTGTATTATTTTGTATAAAAGCGAAATATTGGTGAAATTTAAGAGTTACATTTTTTCAAAAACTTTGGCGATCATCCCGACAGTTTCAATCATGTGTTAGTAATTAAAACCATTAAAATGTGAAATAAACCAAAAAATCCTGGAATTTTAATTTCATAAGAGTAAATTTGTTTGTATCAAGGACAGTTTCTTACATAATTTTTAGATTAAAACCTCGTTTACCTCAAATTTCAGGTAATATTCAATCATTTTTGCCTTATAATTACAGCTTGCTGAGCTAAAATTCTTGAATTTTTTTACAGTGTACATACATGTCAAGTATTAGAATGTCTGTTAAGTGCGCAGGCATTTTGTGTAATCGTTGTGCGGTTCTTATTTTGAATTTTGGTATGAAATAGGTTTACGCTTTATTCACACGGTGAAATAACCCTGTGCACTTAGAATTAAGGTGCTTAGTTCCATAATTACTCGTGCGACCAAAGGTTTTCAAAAGCCGGATCCATTTTAGTAAATAAATCGAATTTATAAAACTGTATTTATTTCAACAACGTGATTTATTTTAACTTATATACGGAGTTAACTTTCCTTTACGGGGTTGCAACTAACCCTATACACGTTGGCCCAGGTCTCACCGGGGTGCGTACGTGTACGTGGCGCGATCTGGCATCCTTGCATTTATCCCCGCCGGCCAGCCTCGCCGCGCGCAAATGCCGTAGCTCTGAGAAGCCTATCTGACGCACTGTTTGTTTGTCTGTGCGCTCGTAAGGTTCTAACAAGTGATCGTGGGTTTCGAACACACGCAGAGAAGATACAGATCATTAACTGGTATTTTGCCTGAAATTCCTACCAAAGCACTGCCGATCTATTTGCCGTAGAGTACGTGAATCGTCCTATTCCTTCGCATTCGACGATTGCAAGGATCGTCAAAGCGTTTGGGAACCTTGGCTGTGTAGTCGCGAATTGCCGTAAATGCCAATAAATAGACGAACAACCTCAAATCCTTCTAATGCATCCCGAGCGGGAGGAGAAAGAAGTGTGGGTTTGTTCGTTAGTTGAAATGGGCGAACCTTGCTCTAGCCGGCAAATTGCAGAGTGTTAGTAGAAGTACTGTGAAACGTATTTTGAAACACAACAAATACAGAAGTTACAAAGTTAATAAAGTAACATTGTTAGAATTTAAATTTATTTTGTATAATTATTGAAGTTATTTTTCTTTAGTTTAATTTTATAGGAATCGTTGTATATTTTCCTACTTAGAATTACTTTTTCGTTCTCCTACATCGCATAGCAGCAACAAAATAAATATAAGCAACTGTACTTTCTAACATAATCTAAGAATACAGAAAAATTACGCAGTAATTCTGTATTAACACAATTTGTCACAAGGCATTGAATTATAATATTACGTGATTGAGCGGACATGCGTGTTTATAATATTTGTGCGTACCGTTGCTCGCTTTATGATATACTGCGACTGGACCAACGTGTATAACGCGAGGTCCTAAAGTGTGTTTTCGACTTTGTCTCTGATTTACAAACAAATGTAAAATCCTCTATATGAACATCGTTTCACATCATTAACTAAAACACAAAATCAAGTTAAACTTTGGCTATTCTACGCATTTTCCCTGAACATCATGTCGGACGGAATGCGCCAAAGGAAACCTTTTTGCGAATCCCACGTAAATTCTCTATTAATAAAGGTACACGGGAAAAGGTCCGAATTAACAGTTGTGAATAATGAATGTCGGGGAAAATTTTATGAAATGCACCGTGTATTTACCTTAAGTACCCTTTCCTTCTGAAACTCGGCTACATAAATACACAAAATTCTGCCTTAATTATTTCTTAATCTCAGAAAACATAATCCAATATAAATAAGTGCGAGGCACTTCGGATGAAGCGAGGAATAATTCAAACGTAATTGCGCTGTGTAAAATCGGCTACGCTAGGTTATGTATTAAACTACTAATTATTAAGGACTGAAGTAATTAACACGCTAGGCTGTAGAAAGGGTGAGATTAAATTTGCTCCTTAAAAGTGGCAATGAGCAGATATGATAAGAGCTGCTTTGTGAGTTCTTATTTATTTACACTAACGATTTATCGTCTTACTTTACTTCAAACAAGCGTAGCAATGCTATTATTTGCAAGTAAAGCGTTAATCAAACTCTCGTAGCACCTTTGATCCAGGATGTTAGGAAAACATACAAGGATGGTCTGTTGTTGACTTTTCGTTGCCAGTTCTGTATTCCTGCGCTATAAGATCTTTGTTTACTTCCTGCAGTTATGTTGATCTTGGTCTGCCTCTTCTTCTCTGTCGCCAGGTTCCCAGTTCACGATCGTATTTATCATTTTCGTTCCAGCCCTCCAGCCATTTGACTGTTTGTCTTTTTATACGTGTTACTACACCTTCCCCATCTAGTATGTTTAGAATTTCGCTATTCACTAATATTCTATATTCGTTTTCCTCCAACTTCACAGGACCCAGTGTGCATCTCATTATTTTCCTTTCCGCTATTCTTAGATCTTCCTCTAATTTTTGTGTCATAGTTACTATTCCCGCAGAAAATAGGACATATTTGCAGATAAAAATAATAACTAGGTATTAAAAAGTGTACGTTCCTGGCATCAAGATCCTCGTGGTGTAGTGGTTAGCACGTCCGTTGGGCAAGCGGGAGGTGAGACGAGGTTTTTTCAAGTATTTAATTACAATATACTTGGTTTACTTTTTACTGTTATTACATTACATACAAATACAAAACAAATGCTGTTTTCAAACAAAAAATTGCAATAAAAACTCAACGCGTGCATATATTCGCTATATTTACCAAACATTTTTGTTGCGTCAGTTTTTATTTTTTACCATATTGATTTCTAAATTTCACTTCTGTCGGGTGTGAGTCACACATACTCTTTATTTATAATACTCGGCCCATGCGACTGATCCGATTCTGTCGCGAAAACCGATTACGACAGCCTTACTTATCCATTAGGTACTATCTTTTATCTTTTACAAATTGTAATATCTTTCACAAAATTTCATTTACGTCAGTTTACCTAATATGTATTCCTCGAATGGTGTTTCTAAAGCCTATGTAACATGATATAGTCCAGATATTGCATGCATTGAAATGTAAACAAAAGATAATTTATCACCCTGCACTCGGTGGTGTCTGAAAGGCGCCGTGTCAGTAGTTACGTTTTTTTTTTTTTTGAGCTTTCGTTATACATAACCGGTGTTTTTCTGAGTGATTTATAGTACAGTATTTAAAAATATCTATGCCCATTGAATATTGAGTTAGTAGTTCGTTGAGCCTTAACATATACAGTTGACATTATGGGTAGTAAATGTGGATTATGTGATGAAGAAATAGCGAAATTGTTTGAAAATTACGATTTTTGGATAGAATTTGATAACGAAAACATCTATCCCGAAAGCGACCTAGGTTCAGATCATGAAAGTGTATCTAGTCATGATTAGAGTTGCTCAATTTGCGCTAACAGCAAATGGCGGGCGCGTAAAAGTTTACACAAATAAATGGTCAGAAATAAAATATAATACGAGCTCAAACACTTACCGTCTTAAGAGTCTTCCGTGAAATCACAAAGTGAATAATGTCTGTTAAATATCTGCAACATTAGATATGTTTCCACAGTTGTACATTGTACGTACCATTACATTAACCACAGAATGTTTTTTACGATCTGTTGTTTCGTCCACACATAACCACCGTTTTTTATCTTTCAACTCCGATTGAATTATTTTTTCAACGTGTTCACGAGCAGATGGCACAATTCTTTGTAACGATGCCCGACTTGGTAATTTGCAGTCCGAATATTTATTCCAAAAGAAGATATATGCTTCCTTGTCTAGTAAATTAAACGGTAGATCACATGCAGTAAAGGTAACACATAAATTAAATTTAAATTTGTCATAGTGTCGTGTGCAATTTTTTTTGAAGAATGTTGTTTACTATTTACGTGACGTAGACAATCCCTTTTGGACCAACACATTAAAGGGATATTACAAACTACAGAATCATAATTTAGGTCAGGCATTTCTGCTATAAATTTTGTAACTGTCCAACATTGGTCGTTTTCGAAAATGATCGTTCTACATCTAGCGAAGTAGGATTTGCGTAATTCAGATATTCCTTTACCTCTTCTGTGCATTGTTATTTTCAGTAATAGACCGAACCTTTTGTAAATCGGGATTTTTATTTAAAACTGCATGAAATTTTTGAGCGACATCTAGTCCTATAGGATCCGTCAAGCTTTCTAGAGCAGTTTGTAAATTATCTAAGGTATTTAATGAGACTCGAAAAGATAAGTGACTGTTTTGTAACAGGATATAGCTTGTTCAACTACAGAATAGTTTATGGAAATTTCATCTATTTGTAATTGAATGTCCGAATTGGAAAAAAGTTGCTGACTCTCTCGAATCGTTGCAGATTCATTTGATTTAAATTTTAAAATCACATCCTTCACATTTGCGAAATATTTATGATAATAAAATATCGCCTGGAGCCATATTCCCCATCGAGTTATTACAGGCTGAGGTTGTAGTAGTTTCGGACACAATTGTTTGAAAACACAGATATGTTTGGGAGATTGGGCGATTTCGCAAACACTGTTTTGGTAGATGCTATTAAATTATTCACCATCGGATACTTCTTTCGAATGGTTTCTGCAACGAGATGATACGCGTGTATGAGACATGTTATGTGAAGAAGAGTCAGAAAGCATATTTTCAACATCCTACTAACTTTCAGCATTGTTGCAGCTCCATCAATAACTAACATTGTGACCCCTGTGATACAAAATTCTCTTAACGAATCTTTTATTATCTTCACAACGGTTTCAACATCACTTTTTTCAATCCTTTTATTGGTTAACGACAAGGAAGCTACTGAATCATTACGTTTTAAAGGACGCACATGATAGACACTACGTATTCCTAATCCTAATCTTCCTCATTAGTTCCATTGTATCTTATTCACGTTTTTTCATCGTCTTAATTGTGACAACATTTAATTCTTTTAATAGTTTTATCATGGTTGTAGTTGTACTCCCTTTGCGTCTTAAGACATCGCCTGAAATATATATATTTTTTGTTATTTCTTATTATTATTAGCAACAACAACAACATAACAAAGAATTTGCTACTAGGCTTTTCCTTTCTCATCATTAAATACCATTGTACCTCAGCATTGGAATTTATTTGCTTGATTAATTATATATTCTTCTATTTAGACATCATGGTTTTATCCTTATCTTTGTCCTTAATTTCTTTTATTTATTTCCTAATTTCTGTTATTTAGTCGCCAATTTCCTTTATTCTTTCAGTATTTCTTTAATATTTAGTCCTTGTTTTAGATACAATAACCAGCATCAATGCAGAGTTAAAGCTGTAGAAGAGTTAATTCACAAACAATAACATATGCACCGATTGGTCGGAAGCAACCCCAACGCTATAGCTTAATTAATTTATTTCTAACAGGCATTGTTAATTCTTGTACCTATAAAGTTGTTTATTTTTAACAAAGAAAGTTAGTTCTTGAGCGAATCTGTGAACCCGATCGAGTTGTCTATTTCAATGTGGTAAGGGTTTAATAAAAAATATTCTTCTTCGTATTTTTACCATAAAATCAACTACTTTAAAATCAATTTTACATACAATTTACAGACATACACTTCTCTATAAAAGATTAAAAATGTTAATATAATTTTGCTTGAGCCTTACTTTAATAGAATGACAAGTCAAAGCTCGCACTCTGGCGAAGGATCTTCGGGGAGATTTGCAAGTAATAAATTGACTTATGTTGTACGGTGTCTTTGCGACGCGTTTAGTATTCCGAATCGATATCAGTTAGTTGAGCTTCTCGTAATGAAATTACTCCGTTTTAATTATTTGAAAACGGTGTAAGGATGGTTGTCATGGAGAAGGTGAATATAGAGTCCTGCGTTAATTAATAATCCCCCGTCTGAAGTCTGAATTAATTTTTTTGCACGCTCGCAAGCTTTATTGGAAAATCTTTTGCAACTATGTAATAAGAGCTCGTCTTTGAGACTTTGTCGCAAATTTTATTATTGGTAATTACCTTACGTACTTGCCGTTTTTGAGAGAAGAGAAAATAAACGATACTGAAACATTGATTTCACTCGTTTATTAAAACTTCTTGCAGCAAGACGGTAAATTTGTCGTCTTCAAATAAGAATTAAAAAACTTTACGAAAAATTAAGCAACTGCTCTCACAAAGCAATTTCGTTTTCATGAATCATGCAGGTACAATTTTGTAGTTGTAGTAGATAGACTTATGTATACAGGCTCATTCACGACGATGGCTTATTAAAAGTATTTTTGGAAATAATTAAAGTATCTTTCTAAAATTCTGGTGTGCGATATTATGGATAATAATGTATTTCCTAAAAATATTTTCAATTTCATGGCACTCTTGATTAAACCGGAAACAGGTATCGACTTTCTTATTTCAGATGGCATAGTCTATATATTATGCATCCGTTACAGAGTTCCTAAACTTTATCAGTCCGCGGCGCACTTACAGGTTTAGTATTTTGTTGAAAACAACTTTTAAGATAAACCTCACAATGTGAAACTCACACTTATTAAAATTGAATCACAAGAACCATCAAACTAAAACGTGAAAATACAAACAAATATGAAATAAATAGTGAAAGTGTTCAACGACAAGTAAGTTAATGTGACGGGTGAGCTTGCTGATCGCCACACATTTTTTCAAAACGCAGAATAAGGTTTGACACTGCCACTCTCATTTCTCGCTCCACGATTTTTGAGCGATATTTGCTTTTTATTACAGCTACAGCCGAAAATTCGGCTTCTCATAAATAGGTTGTCGCAGACGGAATGAGGATTCTTACAACTTTTGAACTCAGAGTTGGATATTTTTTGATTGATATCTAAAACTCCACTAGATCCGAAGAAGCAAATTTTGTTTTCAGGCTGTTGTCGGAAGAGAGTTCAATTAGACTCTCTTCTTCCTGCGAAGTGAGCTTGAGCATGGAAAGGATCTTGGATCCACACAAATTTCTCGACATTGTCTTCCTCAAAGTATTTTGCAAACCAATCAGTGAGCTTTGAGAGGTGTTCCTTGAAAAGGGATAGCAAGTCTTGTGAAATAACGCCTTTATTACAGGCCACGTATTTGTGTAATTCGGAGAAACAATATTGACTGTCATCCTCACTGATTTTTCTTATCCACAACGGCAGCTTTTTCCCAAACACCACAGCCTTCTCCAAAATGTGCATGTTATTACCTTGCAGAGACAGACTGAATGCATTCAGCTTGTCGAATATATAGCACAAATACGCTAGTTTCAGCCGGGTTCGGCAAGGTACCTGGAGTTTTCATGACCTTCCTCTTGTAGAAAAGTGTGATTTTTTTGATATAGCTCGAATGCACGGGTTAAGACGTTGCAGCGTGAAAGCCATCGTGAACTGCAGTAGTATAGCAGGGCCCTGTGTTCAGCTCCCATGTCTATACATAGCTTTTTGGAATATCTGGCTTTCAGTGGCCTAGTTTTTATGTAGTTTACTACATCTACGACACGAAATACGAAATTCAATTGAGAGCTCATCGACTTTGATGCAATTGCTTCCCTATGGATGATGAAATGGGTCCACATAGCATGCGGGGCTTTGCTGCGAATAAGCGCCTGCAATCTTCCAGCGACCAGACATTGATCGAGCTCTATCAGTGCACATTTTCCCAATTCAAATCATTTTCGGTTATGAACTTGTCAAGCATCTCAAATAAGTCGTGAGCCTTTGCGCTTCCAATGATGCTTTTGCAGAACAGAAGGTCTTCAACGATATTATCATCCAGGAAGCGTACATAACAAATTAGGTGTGGGACAGCTTTAGTCCATGCATAGGTATACTTAATAAAGAAATACATTAAAATAATTTTACGGAAGGATCACAAGCAGTGGACAAAGTTGCATGCAAAAAGTGCATATTTAATGTATTAGGATTATTAAATGTAGGAGGATGTTCGGAAGGGATTTTGGAAATTTCCAAGCGACGGAAATTTTTCCAGAGCATGCGAGTGTCGCCGCTAGCGAGTAAAGAATCCACATGAGCCTTTTTACTAATTCTGATCATAGAAGTAATGGGATTGCGTAATTGCTTATAATACCCCCAATGTGCCTGTTTAAATTTATGAAATGCCCTATCTCTTATCGCCATCATACTCTTAATATAATCCGTAAACTAAGAGAATGGAGATCGAGTGAAAGTACGAGTTACAGTTGGTGCGAATATATCCAGAAGATGAACAAGTGAATCATTGAAGAATGTAAGTTTACCATCAATATCAGTGTCATATATAATGTGCCATGGAATACTTCGTTAAAATAATAGGAAAATACTGGAATTAAATTTTTTTAAATCTCTGGAAGTCTCAAGAAGCCATCAACGAAACTTTTAGAACAAATAATTTCGGGTATGTGTTCAAGTGTATATTCCGAATACCTAAATGTATTGAAAATCCGTGAGCCTCGGTTGAAACGTTTTCTTGATAAATGCGTTTGTATGGCAGATTAGTGTAGTGGATCGGATTTTCGTTTTTAAAACATCGCAGCATTGTGATCAAAACGGACTGTTTATTAAAATTTAACCCTCTGTTTAATAATTTAACCTCCGGTTTGGTTCCTATCGCATTTTCTAAGTACTTATTGGACTACAACTTTCTCATTCATTGTATTTGATATTTTCTTTCTTGTAAACGTTTAACTCTTCGTATTGGGTAATAAACATTGTAGTTTGTATTGACCAGCATTATCTACAAAAATTCATTTCTGTAAAGAGGTTAATGAGGGTGCCGCGGCCACGACGCTACGTATGTATGCAGATGAATCGGCACGGGCTACCTCAACGAATGTTATTACTGATTTATTCTAACAGTTTCTCACCATTCGGGCGTTAGTCGTAATTGTAGAGATAAATATATGTATGTAAGTATGTCTAACGTACGCAACGAAAATAAACGACCGTTGGCAAATAAAGTCACTAAATTTAACAGTGAATTTCCGGATTTGAACTGTAATGGAACTAAAGTATTGTGTAGAGTTTGCAAAATACCTTTAATGTGCTGGAACAAAGGTGACCATAAAAGACATATAAACAGTGTACAGCATAAAAATGAGAAAAATGACCTGCGACCTCAAACCCGGTTTAAGTTGAAGTTAATTCAGTTTTACTGCTGATGATGATAGCTTGGGTATCGAAACGTGCGTCCAGTACGAGTTAAGTATTGTGGTAAGGGTTTTAGTGAACTGTTTCAGTTTAAGTTGGATTTACTATTGATGTTTATTGTTTGTGGTCTACCGCTTCGCTTACTCGATAAAGAACCGTTTCGACAGTCTTGGCGTACATACAATCCCGAGTAGAACTTACCATCATAGACAGCGTTACGGAAAGAGCTACCAAGTAAACGTAAAGATATCGAAAATCGGATCAAAGCAGAATTAAAAGATAGACAGCTGCGGCTGTCTTGATGAGATAACAGATTGTAAAAAAGAATTCTATTTTGAATATTATAGTACGAGTATTAGATCCTGTTAAATTTACAATCTTATTAGCTAGCAATAGACTAAAAAAGTGTATTGGCAAAGCAATTACGGACGTAGTGTCAACTAGTCAACTGTAGATATTTATGAGCGATAAAGCAGCGAACTATTCGAGAATGTTACCCGGAGGTGGATACATTAATAGCAAATACAAAAAAAGTGTTTCTCAAATCTCTCAAAGGGATTCGAGCATTTCATAGGCTTCGTACCGATATTCGCGAACCACCACAGCCGATTCTTATTTTGGAGAACATGGTTGCGAGTGGCTTTTTATTATTCTGAACATTTCCAAGTAGTAAAATCTGTGACTTTACAATTCGACCCTGACGAAGCTACAGCTATTAAGGAGAGCCAGAAAGGATTTCTAGATACTTCTGTCGAAACAGATTTAAAAAGTATTAGCAATAATTACAAATGGTTACTAGACGCAATAGAGAAATTGCAAAGAACTGGGTTGTCGTTAGTAGAATCAATGCAAATCGCAGACGAAGTTAATACGTTGCTACGCGGTATAAACGACGCAAAAAAACGGTCGCGCTATAGCAAAGTTCGACAGTGTTTTTAAACAAAATTCCGATTATACGAGATTAAGACAAATGTGTGTTGGTGTATCTGCAGATTCATTAACTAACTCCAAGGATTAGTTTAATTATGCCTGTGTTACTTCCGTAGATGTTGAACGGTCTTTCTATTTATTATATTATTATTTATTGTTACGGTATTAAGTACAACATGTATTTGAAGAAACTACATTGTTTACTTTTTACGGTTATTACTAACGCTGGCCACGAGCGGTACCGCGCATCGGCGTAGAATCAGTTCGGACCTCGAGGAACGGTAGTATTACTTCGTCTGCGGAGCAGTACGGACATTTTCGATGCCGGTCATTTGCGCAATTGTTTATCTGTCCTGGAAAAATTATGATTTCGTCAGCAAAACGACCGCGGCCGGACAAACTTCGAAAATTTATTGCAGAAATTCCAGACTTAATATATGAAGGTGGTAAAATTAAATGTGTAATCTCTAAAATCCCGTTAATGTGTTGGCCTAGACAACATTGTCTACGACACGTAAATAGTGAAAAGCATGTCTCAAAAAGAAATTGCGCACGAGACAATGAAAAATTTATATTTAATTTATGTGTTACGTTTATCGCATGTAATATACCGTTTAATTTACTAGACAAGGAACCATTTATCTGCTTTTGGAATAACTATTCGGAGTGCAAATTAACAAGTCGAACATCGTTATGAAGAATTGTGCCATCTGCGCGCCAACATATTGAACAAAAAATAAAATCGGAGTTGAATGATCAAAAATTGCGGTTATGTGTCGACGAAACAACAGATCGGAAGAAACATTCTGTTCTTAATGTAATGGCACGCAAATTGGAACCTCATCAATCGGCACCTTCAATTCTATTAGTCTCCAAACGAATACAACAGTGTACTGCCGAAGTAATTTCAAGGTTAGTGTTAAATACATTGGACAAGTTTGAACTTTCAACAAACCAACTCTTGATGTTAGTGAGTGATGGTGCTGCAAACATGCTTTCTGTAGGCCGGTCTCTTAAAAAGCATTTTGCTAATTTGTT
Source organism: Dynastes maya (assembly GCA_029619315.2). Taxonomy (NCBI): domain Eukaryota; kingdom Metazoa; phylum Arthropoda; class Insecta; order Coleoptera; family Scarabaeidae; genus Dynastes; species Dynastes maya. Next base: position 9,233,646 of record JAROYE020000006.1, on the reverse strand, counting down.
ACACATTACGTGTAAAATTCATGCTCTCAATCTTGTGGCGGATAGTATCAGAAAATGTTATCCTGAGGTAGACGCTTTAATAGCGCGTACCAAAGCAGTATTTGTCAAATCACCGAAACGTATTCGCGAATTTCACAGACTGTGCCCCCGTATACCAGAGCCACCAGAACCTATTCTAACTCGTTGGGGAACATGGTTACAGGCCGCGTTTTATTATCATAAATATTTTGACAATATTAAGAACGTGGTTTTTCAATTCGATACAAAGGAAGCTGCCGCTATCCAGAAAAGCCAGTCGAAATTTCAAGATACTCAGGTTAAAATGGATTTAAAAATCATTCACGACAATTACTTCGGGCTAGCAGATGCAATAGAAAAATTATAAAATCCGGCGGTGCCGTTAGAAGAATCTCTACAAATAGTGCAACATGTTCACGCACAGCTATGCGCGATAGAAGACGCAAAAAATGTTTCTGTTCTGGAAAAATTTGAAAGTGTTTTTGAGAAAAATTCTGATTTTGGCACATTAAGACACATTTGTGAAGGTACGTCAACAGAATCGTTAAGTTATTTGAAAGATTATTTTACTTACGCAAATATTACGTCACTAGATGTAGAACGTTTGTTCTCTGCATATAAACGCATTTTTTCCTCATACCGTACTAGTTTTGCCGAAACAACAGTTGAAACATATCTAATGTTGCAGATATTTAACAGACATTATTCACTTTGTGATTTCACGGAGGACTCTTAAAATGGTAAGTGTTTGAGCACGTGTTATTTAATTTTTATTTAAAAGATGAGCGAAATTATTTGCGGCAGCAAACATCTCTATTAGCAGAATAACTCTAGTGGAACGCGAGGCCTGGTCGACTCTACGCTACTACGCGGTACCGCTCGTGGCCAGCTTTAGTTATTACATTACATATACAACAAATGCCATTTTAAGGCAAAAAAAAAAAACAGATAATGGCAATAAAAACACTACAACGTGTGCATATATTTGCTTTATTTACCAAACATTTTTGTAGAGTCAGCTTTCATTTTTTACCCTGATTTCAAAATATCACCTCTGTGGGACGTACACTATCTATAATCCGCGCCCCATGCGACTGATTCGATTCTGTTGCGAAGACAGATTGTGCCCGGCTTACACATTAGGATTGACAACTGGAATCCGCGAAATTCTAAAACACGTGATTCGAATAAATTAATCGATAACTTGGTTGCTGCAAAGTGTACTGATACAAGTTGCTGGTTACAACGTCAACTACTTTGGAAGTAGGTACGAATTTGCCTGAACGAAGTTATTCTACTTAGGTAAGCTCATCTCTCCCAGATTAATTTGCATACTTTAATCATTATTCCTTCTTTGTTCTGGCAATTAAGGGCTAACTTTGTTAGAGATTCAGTAACTTTCGATGCCTCTTGAATAACTTGAACGTGTTAATAATATCGTATTTACTATACGGTTTTGGAGTTAATTTAGAATATGCTGATATTTACATATATTGACCTACTATAGTAAATAATAATTTTATATTATTAATTATTTGTGCTGTACAGAACTCGTATTACTTGACATGCATACAGCCTTAGCCAATAAAATTAAGCACCTTAAACTTTTCAAAACTTACAGCTTTATTGAAATATAATTGCAATGGTGACTTCATTATAAAATTCTACGTGTAAATATCGTGTATGACCTTAAGGAGCTTCAATGACTGTACACCTTTCGGCATTGTACTCACCAATCCTTCGTAATGCGCCGGTGAAATATTTTTCCACACTTCTCTTATTGGAAAAGTGTTTTTGACCTTTTGGTTGAGTTTTCGTAAAGTGATACAAATACGAGATTGGATTTTGGCTTAGATATTGGGCAGGTCAATCCAGAAGATGGAATCCATTTTCGTGTACCTAATCTTTAGTTTTTTGAGTTGTGTGGCTAAAAACGTTATATTGTTGGAAAAAGCATTTTCGAAAAGCTCATCTGAAAAGAAATTGCATACGATGGCCTTAATGTCGCATTTAAGACTTTTTATATTAATTTCACACAAGTTTTCTTCCTATCCAGAAGAGAAAGCTTTTGTAATGGACGGTCCTCCTTGGCTGTTGTTGATTCAAAATTGAGTTTTTTTTTTTTAAATTGAAAAATCAAAAATGTTGGAAGACACAACTACAAAAATGCACGTCAGAGACAATACACACGTATGCATACGTAGATCATACATTTAGCTAAGGGTAATATCCCACAATACAAGTAGTATACAGTGCGGTCCTAAAGGTTCTTCCCCACCATGCTAACTTTTGAACGACAGCTAGCGTCTTCAGAAAGAAACAGGTCCATTTCTATTCTTTCTGAGCTAACTTATGCCGTTATCGGTCGTTGAATTGTATTTCCGGTGTCACCGGAAGAAACCGGAGAGCACCGGGTATATTTTAACGTTTGTGGAAAGGTAATCGAAGTGCGAATCCAACGATACCACATGTATTATACTTTAACTTAAGAAATATGACAATATACAATAAAGGTGTTGGTAATCTGTTTCTGTTTAGGAAAAAAGCACCAAATTATTTCATGTGACGCCAGACTGATCTAAAGAGCTCGTTGCTAGGCAAAGTAATTACAACAATTGCCAAACTGTCAAATCTCAATTCCAAAAGTGTAAATCATTAATTTAATAAGTTGCAATCGTTTCGAATATAGCAATTTTATTTCTATCGTATAATCTAAAATTTCGGGCGTATTAAAAAAATGTTTAAGCTTTTGTAGTTTTACGGAAAACCAAGAATTAAAATATAATTTAAAGGTGTTTATTATTGTTTTTGGTTAATAGCAGATTATATTTTTTTCATAATTTTTGCTCAATTGTCGAAGCATGAATTCATTATTTGTCTTTAAAGGCGGCTTTTGACTATAGTGACTGCAGGACATCTGTATGACTATCATGTAACAAAAGCTTATAGAAGATTCTTGAAGACTTCAACGTATCAAATGTGAAGCAACAATTGTGCCTTCCAGGGGTGCTCTTTCTGTCCAGCTTGAAGCCGCTGCAATAAAGACAAAACTCTGACATTTTCCACGGCTTATATATCCATGTTTTGAGTGACGTAGCGCTTTTTGTTCACGCATCCTGACCTTGTACGTGACGCCTATAAGCAAAACAGTTTTAAAATACATTATTGCACAAATTCCGTAATGATTGAAATTATATAACATATACACTAAGGCTCAACATAAAATGCTAATATACGCAAGATACACTCTTGCTCAAAATAATCGGTTCTGGCTTTGAAAAATTAGTTAATAAAATAAGAGCTTACAAAATTGATACATGATTTAAAGATTGACTGCAAAGGATAAGTACATAATTTTACGTCTTTTTCTAGATTAAACAGTCTTTAAATCGGAAGGACTTAGATGGTTCGTCACAAACTTATATGTATTATCTAGTAAAGGTAAAAACTCAAAATTCGTGGTATGATTTCTTTAGAAACTCCGGATAACACCGACATTCCTTAACAGTAGGTGTCTGGCAGAAGTCATTCATGGTTGCATCACGGTTGAAAAATGTCGTAAGTAGTGGGGCTGGTGGTGACGTAAATGGGAGGCCAATTATGTACAACGCTTCGATTTGCTCGTGTATTTTCGTTGTACACTACAATGTACACGATATGCAACGGAAATACACGACGGAATTGAAGCGTTGTAATACAGCTCTGCATCTACAGTACACTAGCCGCCGCTGATCATGTGTACCTACAATAATTAACCACCCCGAAATACACATTAAAGTCTAACTGAATTCTACATTAGTATTGGTGTTAGTTAGTCACAAATAAAAAATACCTGGATGGAAGAGTTCTAGGTGGATGATATATCATATCATGTATTATAAATCTATCCTATATAGTGATAAAATCGTTAGTTGAAACGCTTTCAAACTGTATTGTCAAATCAATTTAGGTTCCACCTGACTGGGCGCTTTTATATCCATCTAAGTTTGCTATAATATGATGACCTTAATTATAAAATCGATATTAGGTGCTATCTAGTGATTCCCATAATTACTGCCAATTCGGGTTTGTGATCTTAAATTGAATTATCAATAAGTTTATATCTTGTACGTGAATATCTACACCAAGTAATCCTCTTTTATTTATTTATATTATAGTTAAATTGATAGTCTGTCGGATTTAGCTTAATAAATTGTTGTGTAACTTTAGTCAATCCTTAATAAATATAAATTTCTATATTATTATTTCAAAATATCATCTTTCCTATAAACACAATTTAATCTCTAACTGTATCTGTATCTTCAATAATATTCCCAAGATTGTAATTAAAAGTATATTCTGAGAATGTTTCTCTTCATGGCGGTTGTGTTAAGGAAAGTATAATATTAATTCTGAAGTTTTTGCTTTTATGCCGAAATCTCTTTTCGATAATTGAGACCATGTCGAAAGTTATGGCAAAGTTGTTTCGGCCAAACCAGTTCTGTAACTTTCACCGACATTTGTTGTGCGTTCAAGGGCATTTCAAGTAAAAGTTACTCTAAGGTTATAACACACCCTTGAAAAGGATATCAAGAGATAATGAGTTTCTTTGAATTAATCTGAAATACTCAAATAATCATTTGGAAGTTGTGTATCATTATTTTGAAGCTATTATATTCAGGTAGAAAATATAAGTGTGTTGGTGGTGATTACATTTAGTTGTCCATCTTACCAGATGTTTACCGTAGGAGGTACATTGATCATTAGAAACGACATGCGGCAAAACCTCGAAGAAGATTTTACGAAATTTCGAAAATAGGGTTGTTTTAATAATATTGTAAAAATCGTCAGGATTTTGGAATTCTCCGAAATGTGCAAACTGTCGCTTGCTTACCGAAAAAACAATAGAAAATGAAATAAAACGCTGTGTATTGCTACTACTTAACACATGCGCTAAACAGCGGGACATTTGAAAATATAAATCTTCAGGGCCTACTAAGTGTTGCTCTATCTGAGGCTCATGTGGATTTTGTTCTTATTGCGTGGCTTTTACGAATTGCGCCTCAAACGCTCAATGACATCCTTGTATATAGCTGTTCATTTTTAGTAATCCTTTGACAGCAGTCTCATAACAATTTCACATATAATGGGGAAATCGTGGTGAGCGGCGATGTTGGTGTCTGCGGACGTCCAATCCAGATATCCTCAAAGTAGTCCACAATGGACCATCCTCGAGTAGCATGTTTTCCTCAATGTTTTTAAACGCATCGACTTGCTTGGCCGCAAATGGTTATGCTAGAAGTAACTTCAGTTTGAATATAAATTCCGCATCGGTTTCGTACTGGTTCCTTAAACGTTCTATAATAATAATGATTTATCCATAATCCGTTCTTGACTGTTGTTAGTGCACTTGCTGGGAAGGGAAAGGAAGGAAAAGTAGAACATGCACTTACACTAACAACTAGACTTAATTGTACTGTATAAATGAATCGAAAATAAAGCCGGGTCGCAGCGCACCCGTTCCCAAACTATCCAAGACTCTACTCATACTGTTTTTACTACAGACGTGTGCACTTGGACAACCTCAAAATCTAACTTTAAATAATGGCGCGAATACATTTTTAAGTATGCACTGTGAAACATTGGAGAAGCATCCACGATGCCTTGAAGCTATATACATGTATATACTCTTTTAACTTTTGCGGGAAACGAATGTAGGTCTGTCTTGTTTCGTTTGGTAATTACACTAATGGAATTGAAATAATTTTCTTTAACCCATGCAAAGCAACTATGGCACTGTTCGAAATGCTCCGTCCGCGTACCAATGGACCATTTAAGCTCTTCTCGTAGTAAAAACCAGCGCATTATCGTTATTTGGTCCAGAATTCTACAGCAAAGAGGATTTCCTATTTATTGCTAATGTGTATTTTTTGTGGAAAAATGTTGTCTCTTTGATGGAGTGGTAGAGCCGGTGGAGCTAGTTCTCTTCCACGTCTACTTATTACAGTTCTCGTCATGCTGGAAACTTTTTGCAAATATGCTGCAGTAGCTTGGCAAAGTCCAACAGATGCAGTAGCGATGACGTGATGTGGTGCGCCTTGAGTGGTTAAAACGTTTTCACTTTGGCATCTGCAGTATGATTATGCTCTTCACTTTTTTAAAAACAGTTTCTCCAAGCGTTGCAATTATTTTGTTTGAAAAAAAGGGAAAGAAAAAGTGAAGAAACGTATAGGATTAATTACCAAGGAGGAACAAAGTGCATATAAGCAGTTAATGCAGAGAGAATTATGTAAAATCCATGACACCGACTACATTGCAGAAAAGTGGAGGAATATACGAGAAACGATGGAAACAATGGCAACAAGTTGTTATAAAACTAAGAAAGCGCTGAGGGATAAAAAAAGAAAATATAGAGAAGGCATCCACAAAGATATAAAAGAAAACTGCCGAAATAATGAAATTAGACATCTGTAACAAGGGGTGAAAAAGCAAAAAAGGAGTTATAAACCGAAAATAGTACTATACAAAAGTAAAGATGGAAAGATCATAAGGAGGATAAAGATATATTAGATGTGTTTACCTTCATGATTTTTAGTTTCTTTCTTATCTCCAATTTTAGTAGTATAATAAACATTTTATCCTTAAGTTCAACTAAAACAAGGTTTCCTTTTCTGGTTTTTTAATTTATTATGTTTAAAGTAGGCGTAGGATCTCTTTCTGTTATAAAATTGTCATGATCTGAACTTTCTGATGCTCCCAGCACATTCGAATCATTTTCGTCACCTGTTGATTCTTCACTTAGTTTCCTTTTTACAATTTTTTTCTTAAATTGAACTGACTTCTTCCTTTCTCTTTTCCTTTGTTTTTTCTAAAGTGTCAGTTGCTACAATGCTTTCAGATGTTCCTATTTTCTTACAGTTTTCCTTTCCTTGGTAGTGAGGAGTGGGAATTGTTCGAGTAATGTGCAGAATTTAGTACCAACGAACAAAAAAGTAAATATTTTTACAATTCCAAAGAAAACAACTTTAATGGTACAACCTTTAGACGTTTACGGTTTTAGAATGTAGACAAATTTTGTGAGAGATGAAGTACTACTTATGGATTACGACATAATTCTACACCAAAGAAACAGTGTTATTCAGTTACAATCTTTAACTCAATCAATTGTCATCGCCAAGGTCCTTCAATCTATTTAAATACGCATGGTATAAAAGTGGATACATCGCCGAACGGCTACCACATTTTAAAGATCCTGTAAGACTCTGTTTCCCGAAGGATGCACAAAATACACAACAATGGGGTATTTGCGGCAAGTCTGCGCTTATTCGTTGCGCATGGAGCAAGCAATTCCTTCGTGTTCAACATTTCCAAACTCAACACTACCCCTTGCTGTTTGACTCAATAGCTCAGAAACTATGAGAGATTAAAAAAAAAGTTAAAACAAGATTTAAATATTTTCTCTACAACGAACATTTCTTTAGGTAAACGATTCCCCATCCCCTTTTTTGCAGATTTCAGAATTTTTATATACTACAAAAAGGGGTAGTATTGAGTTTGGGGTGCTCTATACCCCGCCAGTTAAGATAGTTATCGTTGTTCTTAGATTAGATCGGTCTATAAACATGTTTGATTGTGGAACACTTCCCTACCACATTTTACTTTACCGTCATTAAGAGTGTTCTTTTTATTGTAACAGTTTCGTTAAAGAACATCAATTTTCCATTTATTAAAACAGTAAAATATATGACTGAAAATCGATAGTAGATAGACATACTAAAATATAAAATGCTTCCTATGTGAATGTAATGCAGATTTAATACGTATTCTGAAATGTAAGTTATTTTAGGTCAAATGCATAAGCTTTTCTCATGGGAAAATATGTGTTCACGTATTTATGACTTAAATTTATTATACGTACGTAAAGGGTAAACGCGGAAACTGCAGAAACGATTCTAGCCAGTTTACCTTATGACTCCATGACGGTTTAATAGCTTTAATAAGCAAGTTACCATTGTGGGCTTGTTTTAGTGCGACTCACTTTCTACCAAAGCTCGCGAATAGCTTCTATTGTATGATATTCCGGTAACTTCGGATATGTGTATAGCGTAAGAAACGGGCTTTAACGCCGCCTTCGGAAATGGCTATGTTGGAATTGCGAAGGCGGATAGTACCTTAACACCTTTGAAGTCGTTGACTCGTAAAACTAATTGCGTAAAAGTTAAATACATCGTGTCATTCTTTCGCGAGGTTCCTTTAATAGAAATGTCGGCGGGTAGTAAATATTACTTTAGTATAATTAAATTACGCCACCACAACCTTCCGCCTTGCGTCTCCTGCGTAGTTTGGGGAAGAAAATATGTTTATGTTCGCGTAGCAAACGTGTGTAGAATGTAAGTAGAGGTTGTTAACAATATTATGTTTTAATCAACCCCCGTAAGAGTAGAACAAATAACATTATTTGCCTTTAATTAAATTCTGTACCCGCAGTTTAGTTCTTTTTTTGAAGGTTAGAAAGAGTTGGTTTATCTGGTGAAAACAGCGAAGGAACCATTGATCTTTTGTGCACAGTTTTTATTAACCGTTAAGTGTGCAATGGACTTGGACCATCTTTTGAAGATGCCGAAGTCAACACTGGTGGAAGTGCATTTTTGTAACCTAAAATACCATTGCTGGCATCAAGTAAATAGATTCTCTTGCAAAAATCAGTCTATTCAGGAAAATATTTTTACTTCAAGACTCTAAAAATCTATGATATAAGAAAATAATTTTCTTGAAATTTTGTTTGAATTAAATAAATATTTTCTTAGGGTTAGAAAATCTAGCAAATCCAAGACAGAAAAATGTTTCTTCCAAGTAAATGATTTACTTTTAAATTAAGAAAATATCCAGATTAAAGGTAGGTATGAAAAGACGGTCTAGATTTCGCAAAGTTTAATTGAGAAATTAGGCGACCAGTTCCATGTTCAAAAAACACATCATCAGGCCAGCTACAAGGATATCCAATAAAAGAAAAAATAGAACAATGAAAAAATAACCTAAAGTTAATGGTCTAACGAAAAAGCCTTTTTTTATAGGTTACAGTCTAATTAAATTATTTCTTTAATAATATGATTAAATCAGGATTATTTTATGTAGTTTAATAATTAACATTTAAGTTTATTTATTCCCATTTTGAATATTATTGCTTATTCCATATTAAAAAGAACTGTGGTAAAATTAGTACACGTAGTATAATACTAATAAAAAGAAAAAAATATTACATTAACCGGTATCTTTTGAAAATATTTATGAAACGTTGTACGTTAAATATAGGACTATATAGGACGGCATGACTATAACTACTGACATGGACATTATAACATGCTTCGGTTTGCGGCAAGTGATAAATGGCCCGACAAGAATCACCGCAAAATCCTCGACGCAGATTGATATCTGCACAAATGCCAACATTTCTGAGGCAAAGATCTTAACAACAGCTCTGTCAGATCATGAATGTCAAATTATCCAAATTTCAAAAGACCTACAACTATATGCACCCCCTAAAAGCAAATATGAAAGGAAAAGGTTTTCTAAAAATGCAAAAATCAAATTATGAGCGCGATTGAACTTCTAAAGGGAAACATTTCCAAAAGTGAGTATGACTCTTACTGTACACATGTAACAGAAGATATTAAAAACGCAAAAATAAATTATAACTCTGGTTACATAATGAACTCAAATGATAAAGTAAAGGCTACTTGGAATTTAGTATCTAAAATAACTGGTAAAACTCATACAAAAAATAGTATATTGAAACATATACAAATGGAATATAGTACAGATGATAATTTACAAAAACTGGATTATATCAACAAATACTTACTGAACGTATGCACTGACGTGAATAAGAATAAAATTAATAACTTCCCAACTACCGTACCTTCAGAGAAGTGTTATATGCTACCAACCAACTCAAATGAGATAGTTAATATCATTGCTGAATTAAAAAGCACCTCCTCTGTTGGACACGATGAAATACTAGTGACGCTACTGAAATCATTTGCTGCTTATATTGCTGAGCCACTAGCTCACATAATTAACCTAAGTTTTCAAACATGTACTTTTCTAAATTACTTAAAAAAATGAATTGTAAACCTTATACACAAGAAAGGCGATAAAAAGCAGATAACAAGTTATAGGCCAATAACTTTATTATCGAATATATCTAAAATATTCGAAAAAATTATACACAAACGGTTAATATCATTTCTAGAAAGATAAGCAATAAGCAGAGTGGCTATCAGAATGGAAAGTCAACAGAGAAATTCTGCAAGGCGTGAATGATGGTGACCATGTGGCTGGTCTATATATAGATCTGTCAAAAGCCTTCGATAGTGCTCATCACCACACATTAATTCAAGAACTCGAGGATGCAGGAATTCGTGGACAGAGCCTCAAGCTTCTTCAGTCGTACCTTGAAGGAAGAATGCAATGTATGAAAAGAAACGTTGTATCCGAAGCATGTATAGTCTAAAAAGTAGAGACACTTGTAAGGACCTTTTTATCAACCAGAAGATACACACACTTACCGGTTTGTATGTTATTGAATGTGTAATGTTTGTTCGCAAGAATTATCACACTTTTTCTAAACAATTCGAACTTACCCATGCATACCCCACTAGAGCGACAACGTAAGTGCTTATATATCAGGACCAAGACCTAATTTGACGATAGACCAGAAAAATGTTGTTTTGCAATTAATTAAGATTCATAATTATATACCCCTAGCATTACGCCTTTTAAATAACCGACAGTTTAAGTACAAATTAGAATTAATATTATATAAACATTCTTTTTACAGCTTAAAAGATTTTTTCAATTGTAGGATGTTATTGGAATAGCTTTCCATTGTTTTATTATATATATATTTTTTTTGTTTTGTGGTGTACAGGTATTATCTTTTTGTATATATTTGACGTGTTCTATACTATTAAGTATCATAGAAACGAATATAGAACTAAACTAAAACTAAACTAAACTATTCATTTCAAGAATTCTAAGTAAAAAATGCTTTATTTTAAGAAAATAAAACTATTGATTTATTAACAATAACTAAACGCTTTCTGGAATTAAGAAAACTATTTGCTATCCTTAAGAAAATATTGGTTTGTTCTATAATGGCCATTTGTGTACTTATGTATACTAAGAATCGCTCTCTTCAAATTTTCTGCAACATTTTCTTGAATCAAGTTAACAAATGTCTGAAACAAAGAAGTACAATTATTTCATTAAGCGGAGAAATAAACGCTAACAAAATATTTCTTTTCATTTAAAGCATTTATTGTATTGGGGATAATTGAAACAGTAATTGCCTTGAATTAAGGTGTAGTAAAAAATTCGATTGACGAAGGTACTTCCTCTTCAATTAATATATTTGGCTTCCGTTGGTGAGTTAGGAAAACGTATAATTTTCCTTGGAATTTCCTGTAATTAATTACGTCTGAAATTCCAAGGAAAATTATAAATTTTCAAAATTCCCCGACGGAAGCCAAATATATTAGTTAAATGAGGGTACTTGGCATGTAAAACTAAAAATTATCTGTTGAAATATTACGATATATTTGCAGATAAATAACATCTAGGGATTAAATAGTGAACTTCCTTACATAGGTCCCCGTGGCGTAGTAATTAAGGCGCCCACCCGGAAAGCGAGAGATGTGAGGTTCGATTCCTTGCCGGTGACACAATTTTAATTCCTTTCCTTCAAAAGAATTCTAATTATAAATGCAGCTCCAACCATGTAGAGAAAACTGCTTCAGAATATCATTTTGTTTTAAAATTGTAAACTTTTATTGGTTTAGAAAAGTAAGCTGTTTCACTGTCCTGGAAATTTTGGCAAGGTCATGTTTTTTGGCAGTCGAACGGAAATTTCTGAATATGTTTCTATTGAAGGTTTCCCCAATTGCTGTTTATACTAATGTATAATCTTTAATAATATACTTTGTAATGAAGCGAAACACTTCACTCCAGCTTACAGTAGGGCACTGCTTTATTTTATCCTATTAACTCGACCTATGTAGTACCGAAAGGTGAAAGGTCTATATACTTTCAGTGCTACATGCAAAATACTAAAGCTCTTCACAGCTGATCACGTGCCTTATATAGTCCTCCACAGTTTGCATAATTGATCCTTTCCCTTTCAGATTGTTCCGAATAAAGTTTGTGGTGCTAAAGGTTAAATTACGATTTTAGCTCCACCTGTTTTTTCGTTATTCGATCTAAAAGATATTTTAAGGTATTATATTGATCTATAGCACAATGTTTTAAATGGGTTTGTCACTATAATACGAAGGTAGTTCTATATTTGTTTAGGCACAAAAAATGTATTGATTTCTTCGGAAATTAAATAAATAAAAAATATAGACGTAATGAACTTCAAACTAGTTTTTGAATTTGCTCTGGTTTTGGGAATAGTTCAATGTTGCGCTCTTGTTGAAGTTAGGGATACTGTGGTTTCATAGATTTGTGGTTTTCGCTAAAAATATTTCAAGTAGTACTCTTTTAACTTATTATTTTGGTTTTGAAATTACATTAACATAATTCTAAAACGTTTTCCCTTTAAAAATTAAATATTTAGTTCACTACAGACTTTAGAATGTAGACACTAATGATCAAAACTAAACGTTTTGACAATACACGGAAAAAGAATGTTCGACAGTATTGTAGAAAAAATATTGCAGCAATCATTAATACAATTAGGTAACCCGCCCGTAGATTTTTGTTTATTATTACTTGATGTTGTCACAGATAATACTTCTAAGTTGTAATCAATTTTCAGTTGTATTGTTTCAAGTAAATGTACCATTTCTTCCAACATTTGTATCGATATGTACAGGACAAGATTATGGCAATTTTTTACATGAAACATCCTAGTTTTGTCAACTTTTCTTAAATATTAAAATGGCCTCATCTAAATTTAATGTACCAATGGCAAATTAGGGCGATGAAACTAGCTATGTAATACGTAGGTGTTTATAGAGATTAGGTACTGTGGCTGCATTTATTCTCTCCAGCCTTTACTGGATGCTATTGCGGTATAACATGATAAAAATTTTAACAGACACGCGGTTGTTTAGTTTGGTATATTTGTGCACCCACCATAATTTGGGTTTGTTTAGAAATTCGGTCATGGACGAGTTTGTTACAAATAAACTTGAAGAGTGGCGATTCGTCAAACTACTGGTTGTCTTCAAAGGTAAGTTAAGTGGTGAAAGTTTATTCTTTTAATGTTATATCATAATTGATCTATTGCCACTCGTTGTGAGTTAATCATAATTGGGGTCAATAAAAGTGGTTTATTACTCACAAGGTTTGTTTAATAATATCTATCAGCGTTACCGATTTCGAGACAAGCTCATCCTCAGGTAACACTATAAAAGGACACCAGGAATAAATATAATATAATACAATTATATCATAAACTAATTAACCATTTTTTGTTTTTGTTTTATAAATCATTCTTAACTATAAGCGTACGTGAAATATTTTAAGTATATTAATTATTTGTAAATAAATTTTAATTATAATTTAGTGTTTACAAAAAAACATACAAAAAAACCCTACATCTCTATTCCTTTCATTGGTACGGTGTCTTATTCGGTAGCAGAGGTACTTAGGAATGATTTTAATATCTCCTTTAAGACGATTCATCCGCTCCGTAATGTAATCTTAAATAATAAAGATCGAATAGATAGATCCAAAAAATGTGGTGTTTATAAACTAACCTATGGGGATTGCGAGAGTTGCTATGTTGGCAGGACGCATCGCAAATTCGACACTCGGATAAAAGAACATGTAAGATGCTTACGACCCGATGCTTCTGGATTCTCTCACTTTGCTCAGCATCTGGTCTTTTGTGGTCACAGTTTTTCGAGGGATGAGAATTTTAAAATTTTGCATTTAGCCAACAAAGGTTATTAGCTCAATAATCTTGAAGCGCTTGAAATCATGAGAGAACAGTATAACAATATAGAAAACTGCTTAAAATTTAGTTAACTTTTGAATCTACGCCAGCGTTTCAAATATCCTTCGAATAGATGGCACTGTCGTAGACTCTCTTCAGTCTAATTTTTAGTCAGCCGCCGGTAGATGTCAGTAATAATTTTGTAAATTCTCTTTAAATTATTTATTATAAAAGGACTAGTATTGTGATTTACATTGACAATGTCGGTATTTTAAAGTGTGTGTGATAGTCCTTGTTTTACAAATATTTTAACTTATTACTATTTTTAATTTGTTACTTCATATGTATCCATTTCTTATTTAGAATTACTTTTTGGTTTCGTATATGCCTCCTAGCAGCAACAACATAAGTATGAGAACTAATTTTCAACATAATTTGTGAATACATAATACGTAAGTTTCGTAATCGTTCTCTGTCCCAACGAAATTATGCCTACCGCTTCTGTTAACCGTAGTAAGGGGATGCGGTCGCTGAGTCACAATCGCCACGATGCATATACGTACACAGTATTCCACTGTTTCAATTGAAAGCCCGTATCTACAGCCGCTCAGTGTCGCAACATGTATATATAATATATAATCTAAGGACGGCCAGATAAGAGATATAATGCACATTAGAAAGCTCATGAAAAAGTAATATAATTGTAATAAAGCTTATTAACATGGTGATAAAGATTATTCACTCACTTTTATTACTTAGGTTTTATTATCTATTTTTTTGAGTCAGAGCACCTATAGACCTTGAGAGCAATGTTCCTACCTCCTCGAAAATCACTTATAAGAAACGGTATTACTATTTTTCGCACTGACATTGAGTTATTGAACTTATCGAACTAATCGTTTTCTAATTTATATTACGCACAATTTACTGTTAACATTTCAATGCAATACAATTTGTTTTTGTGTGGCAGTTTGAATAAACAGTGGTGTATATACGCAAGCATTAATTATATTTCGCCTCTAGAAATAAAGTTTTGATTATTTTATTTTGTAAAGCTATTGTAATTTCGCAGAAAAGCAACAGCTATAAACAAATCCTGCGGATCTGTAAGCTGAAGCTTCGTATTCGAAAATTGCGTTGTACCAAAATTCTAACTCGGCGGTAGCTATGCGTTGGCGTTGGATTATTTTGTTGTTGCGGGAACAGAATGACAAAGGAATGGTGAAAGAGAATGAGCGTATGAATTTGTGAAAAAATACCATCTGCGTCTACATTTTACAAACACAGACTACTGACTAATGTAGGATGTGCTTCTAAACGCATTCTTCTGTCGAGTGGGATTAAATAGGATAAAAGAAAATTCAAAGACCACCCATGCGTTTGCATAACTAGACCATGGCTCGATCGAGGCAGCAGGTGTTAAAAAATTTGTTGTTTCAGAGTAGGTAACATTTGCTTAGAGTTTATAATTTTATACTTTGAATTGCGAGAAATACAGAGTATTATTGGGAAGAAACATAGTTATGAATAGAGCTCGGTAACTGGAGAGCAGTCGCAGCGGCGGTGTGACTGTGTTTAGGTGGTCGGGGAGGGCTGGTCGATTATGATACGACACGACAAATCATCACCACGCAGTTCAGTTTAGCATTGGATAGCGGATAGGGCGTGTTGATTTTATTGATATAGACGTAGTTATTAATTGTAGTTCGTAGTGAACATGTCGAAGGCTAAAAAACGACCCTTTCAAGATATAGTAAATAAGTTTATTCCTGACTTTCGCGATTTGTTTTACAACGGGAGTAAGATAGTTTGTAAAGTGTGCATTTGATGTCAAATAAGAAGTGGAACTGTACAAGACCCGTCAATTCCGCACAGCATAGAAAATGAAAATTGGGCATGCCACCGAGAAGTGCATTTTTTTAATGTAATTCTTATGTTGATAAACTGTAATTTGCCACTATGCTTACTCGATAAACAACCGTGTAAGGACTTTTGGTATAAATACAATCCCGAGTTGCGGTTGCCAACGGAGAAAACGGCACGTAAGCATGTTGCATTTGTACGCGATGACATGGAAAAGAAAATGAAACGCATATTGAAAAAATAGTTTCTTTGGTTATGTGTTGACGAGACAACAGACTGTACAAAAAATTCGATTGTAAATATTATGGTACGCGTACTAGACCCTAGTAAACCTACATTACCACTGTTACTAGCTAGCCGAAGACTACAAGAATATACTGCTGCAGCAATTACGAAGGTTGTACTTAGTACGTTGGAAAAATTTCAAATTTCAAAAGATAAAGTGTTGGTGTTTATGAGCGATGGCGCAGCGATAATGCGTTCGGTAGGCCGTTCTCTTCTTGAACGTGGTTGCAAGTGTTTACATGTTACGTGTAAAGTGCATGCTTTCTTGTGACGGAAACCATTCGACAATGCTCTCCCGAAGTAGCAAGCATAAAAAAGGTATTTTTGAAATCTCCCAAACGCCTACGATCATTTCACGCAGAGTGTCCTGGTATTCGTCAACCACCGGAGCCAATTCTTACACGTTGGGGAACATGGTTACAGGCAGCTTTTTATTATGCTGAACATTTCGAAATAGTAAAAGCTGTTGTTGCACAATTCAATCCTGCCGAAGCTGCAGCTATTAAGGAGAGCCAGTCGAAATTTCAAGATATTTCCGTTGAAACAGATTTAAAAAATATTCGTAGCTACTATAAAGGATTAGCCAACGCAATAGACCTATTACAAAATAGATCGTTATCATTATTGGAGTCTCTGCAAATTATGGATGGAAAGGATTTTTTCTGCGGCATTTATTGATGAATATTTGACTATTTGAACATAGTGTTAATATTGCTATATATATTTATGTATATCGATTACACCATTTCATGTTTGTTCATTACATGTATTTGTATTTATATACAATATATTTACTTCTTATCTACACATTAGTGTCTAATAACGAATAAATTGTCTTTCTACCTATCTTTTTCCTGCTTGTAGGTAAATCAAGTTTCCATTTTGCTCGTCTTTAACTGCTTGGAAAACATCATCTGCAGTGTAATTACATTTTTAAACGTAATTTCTGGACATATTAATTGGTCTATAAATAAAAAAGTACTGTTTACAAATACCCTCGGGCTATATTGCCAATTACCCTGCATTTATAGAGGCGGACGGAAGTAATTTCACCACCAAACGGGTTATGTGATTTGATGTGATAGGTAGAGAGGCGCACATTTCAGGTGACTGGTCTTGCTTACTGTACGAGGGTATGTGTAGATCAGTGCAAATAGATATACACACAAGTCTCATTTATATTTAGGGACAAGAGCATGTATATCGGGCAAGCTCAGGGAGAGATATGTAGATATAGTAATCTGAGTGAATGACACATATACTGGGCGAGCATATGTAGTTTGAATTTTCATTAATAAAGAAAAGATAACGCGGCACCAGTGGTGCACCGTTTCTTTTCGTATTTTATAATTATTTTAATACAGTAATTAAAATCAACATAACTGCTAAAAAACAACAACAATACTTAAATGATTATACCAAGGTCATGAAAAAGAAAAACAAGGTTTCTTTTGACATCAATTTTTTTGTTAAATTTTATGATCCCAGTAATTTTTATTTGTTTTTTCAATTTTACGTGTTACGTACAAAGTCCATGCTTTACATCTTGTGGCACAAACTATTCGAGAATGTTACCCGGAGGTGGATGTATTAATAGCAAATACAAAAAAGATGTTTCTCAAAAGTCCTAAACGGATTGGAGCATTCCACAAGTTTTGTCCTGGTATTCGCGAACCACCACAGTCTATTCTTACGCGTTGGGGAACTTGGTTGCAAGCCGCTTTTTATTATTCTCATTTCCAAGAAGTCAAATCTGTGATTTTGCAATTCGACCCTGCCGAAGTTACAACTATTAAGGAGAGACAGAAAGGATTTCTAGATCCTTCTGTTGAAACAGATTTAAAAAGTATTAGCAATAATTATAAAGGATTAGCAGACGCAATACAAAAATTGCAAAATACTTGATTGTCGTTGGTAGAGTCAGTGCAAATCGTAGACGAAGTTAATACATTGCTACATGGTATAAACGACGCCATAAGTGGTCACGTTTTAGCTAAGTTCGACAGTGTTTTAAAAAAGGATTCCGATTACACGAGATTAAGACAAGTGTGTGGTGGGGCATCTGCAGATTCCTTAACTAACTCTAAAGATTATTTTAATTATGCCTGTCTTACTTCGGTAGATGTAGAACGATCTGTCTCGAAATATAAGTACATTTTTTCATCGCGGCGAACATCCTTCACCGAGGCAAATGTGGAAACATACCTGATGGCGCAACTTTTTCAACAAGCCTATCCGCTTTATTAAAAAGCTCCGTTTATTTTTTATATTGTTATTTATTGTTACGTTATTAAGTACAACAGATTTTTGAATAACTACATTGGTTACTTTTTACAGTTATTACCTTATTAGATCACATTTACAACAGATACCGTCTTCAAACAAAAAAAAATAATGAGAATAAAAACACCTCAGCATGTGCATGTATTCGCTCTATTTACCAAACATTATTATTGCGTCGGCTTCAATTTCTTACTCTGCTGTATTGATTTCAAAATATCACATGACTGTTGTGAGTCACATATACGCTATTTATAATAAGCGGCCCAGGCGTCTGACTCCGATTCTGTTGCGGGGATAGATTTGGCCCGCTCTAGAGATAACTTAATTTGTTGCTGCCATACGTTAGATTAATAATAATATATTGTTATTTGACAAAATTAATTAAAAGATTTGAATCGAGGAGATAATCTGTTTTTGTATTTGTTTTAAGTATTTACTTATAATAGAAAAATGAATTTAATCTAATTAAAATTACTTACAGTTATTGAGGCGTGTTTTTTTTTTAATGTGTGTGTGTGTGTAAAATCCTACTAGTTGCTGGTTCCTTTTTCCCTCTTCTTCGTGAAATCCTCTTATTTTTTATTCCTTCTTCCCTCTGCTTCGTAGAGTCCCCTTGTTTGGAAGCCCTCTGATGGTTTTCGTCGGTTAAGTTTCTTCAAATGGTTTTTTAAAATTTCGTGACTGATCAAATATCGTTAACAATCGTTGAATATCATTTATAGTTCACTTGAAATGTTTTTTATATATTTGCACTGGTGACTTTCACGATGTTTTAACTTTCTTGTCTCAAAATTCTAAAAGTCAATCGGAAAGATGTTATTATCTGTCGGAATTGTTTTTCGTTGCCGACTTCTCTTTTTTTCTCGTCGTCCCTAACGTTGCCAATCTAATGACTTGATATTTTAATTTTGAACTTCCAATTCGGTGTCGTAGGTAACGCAAAGGATTTTAACGGTCATTTCCAAATACAATGTGATTTTTGTGTGTATCTGTGTCATTTTTACAATTAATGTCTTTAATATATAAATAACTTAAAATAAGCTGAGATTTTCACTCTCAATAATCAATAATGTCGGAACTCGAATATTAATCGGAAATAATTCAAGTTCCGCATTAAACTCTATTAAAATCTATTCTCGGCGAATTTTGATATAGTAACAATTATAGTGAATTTAACATACGCTATTCACGTTGAAACATCCCACTACAATATATTGAAATATCTTTCTCAGGGTTTCTACTCTAAATTTTGTTAAATTTTCAAATTTAACTCTATTAAATGATTTTCGTAGGTTCGGGGGTAACCCTAGATACCCTTGTGGCAATTTTGAAT
This sequence comes from Dynastes maya, assembly GCA_029619315.2. Taxonomy (NCBI): domain Eukaryota; kingdom Metazoa; phylum Arthropoda; class Insecta; order Coleoptera; family Scarabaeidae; genus Dynastes; species Dynastes maya. The sequence continues at coordinate 9,213,943 of JAROYE020000006.1, read as the reverse complement.
GAATTTGTAACTTAGTGAAATCAGATTAACGAATTTTTAAGATTTTAAAATCAACTAACCTTTAAACTTTCGACCGACGCCAATGTAAATAAACACCCTGTTTAAATACACACCACAGGAACTGCCTGTTCTGGATATTTAACCCAATTTGAATTTCTAATAATGACTTTCAATACACCACGAACACTTATCTTTGGATTTTATTCACGATAAACTTTGATTCAACCAAGGCCGAATAAAGATTGATGATAATTGATTCCCTTTCATTTATTTTAAATCGCGAAAGACCGGCGATTGTTTTCTTCCACAGCCAATTTTGATAATTTGCCTAAATAGAAACTACCTCTTGAAGACTTTCAATCTAAATGATATTTGTACTCGAGAACGAATGCAGTGACTTAACCAGGAGGTTGTTTGTTGATGATTCTGTGATACGAATTGTCACCAACAAGCTTTAAAAGAGAAAATCCACTACGAATTTATGGAAACCTTTCAGATAAGGATTTAATTGACGAAATATTATCTGTTGTGCTTTGAAATTTACGTTGTTGCTTATTCCAGACGATTTTTACATTAATTTAGAAGAAGTAATTGAATAGGAAGATTGATAAACGAGTAGAATTGTCCATGATACCCCACACTCGTCGTTATCTGGACTTATAATTAATTTCTACCTTCCTCGCCCCAAGGACGGTTGGCTGAGGGGGGAAATGGTAACGCAAAAATTACCAATTATCCCCGCAAGAGGGATATTTGGTTGCCAACGAGTGGCCAGCCTGACATTTACTTCAGTACCGAAATGATAACCGAGAGAAATTGTTGAACATAACATAACAATATATTATATTATATTATATTATATTATATTATATTATATTATAAATCTTCAAATACGTCAAGTATGTATCTAAGTGTTTCTAATGTATATTTTTCATATTTCAAATTTATTATTAAAATTATAATTCTGAACATTTCAATAAGTGGCGAAAAATGTATATATCTATATCTCAAAGTTGTTTTTTTTTTATTTCAATTACCCCAACTCAAAACAGGAAATGTGTATTAAAATGACTTTTAAATGCACTTCTGTTTGTTTTTTTTTTTTATTCAGGTTTAACATATGTACATGTGTATATTATAATACTACAGGAAACTTTACTTCCAGGAGTCGGTTCTATTTTTTCAGTTAGTATAGTCGAGTTGTACAGCACAGGTAAATTTCCCGAATGTTTAAAAGTATTTGTATACTGATAACGTTCTGCGTTTGAACAAATTCCCTCCGATATAAAAACTTTCTTGGAAAATTCAAAACATCAAACGTTCCATTTAAGTTTCATAAACGCCTTTAGAGGGCATATATCTCTGTCAATCTTTCGGACGTACGTTTCCTAAAGTTATACACTTTACTATTCCGCGGGTGCGAGAAACTCTTATGAGGGAAAGATAGTCTACAAACAACAGGCAATTTTTCAAAAGATTAATATCCGTGGAACAATGCGAGAGATCGTGATAAATTTCTTTATGGAAAGTATCTGTATCAAGATATTTTAATACAAATGACACGCAATATTTTTCCTTTCCCTCAACAGGTCGACTACGATTCTTCTCCGCCCATTTGTCAATATCACGCGAGCGTACGCGAAAGCCGCCCTTTCGACGTGGATATTATTGCATAAATATAACCGTCGAAGGCCATTACCATACATATACTATCGTGCTTGTTATTCCAATAAACACCATCGATCACTCCTGGTTGGTGTATAACGAAAATCAATCAGTTGGAGGAAGCGATATCGCAAAGGCCAACGGGATATATTCATTTTGAAAATGTAGGACAAACTTATAGTCTTATTGTTTACACTAGCATGTCATTTTCGCACTAACGAGTGGTAAATGTTTATCCAGATGGAATGGAAGATAAAGAATTAACTAATGGGTTGAATTATACAACAAACAGGAAGATTAATATTATGACAAACACTTTTCACAGGGAGTAATGGTTATAATCCTAAAACCAAAGAACAGTGGTGACAATGGAAGAGAAAGTCCATATTCACTTTAGCCGATAGAAGCTCGTCATGTCAAAGACAACATCAAGTTCTTACTGATTTGGGCTTTTTTATATTAATCTGAATCTTGTTTCAGAGATGGAGCAAACATAATAAGATTGTAGTTAAAGATCTGCTATGCTGGACTTGAATACAATGTCTCTAACATCCATCTTGAATTTGCCACGTGAGGTCAAGATCTTTATTTGTTCCCATCTTATTAATCGTTTTCCCTGTTTTAACGGGGTTATATTCTTGGGTACGCTGTTTTGGTACCTTGCTTTGGAAATTTTTGGTTATGGATATACCTGATTTGGCCTAACATTTTTGGATTATTACCTTTTTGGAACCACTTAGATATACGCGTGGCCTTACCTTTTTGACCTTAATTTAGTAGTTTATTTAATTCAAGTCTGTTTATATCGTTCTTACATTTCATAGTTTAATAACTTAATCGATTCAAGTTCTTTTTAACGCATTCAGTTTCAGTTTAAAACAAATTATTTGAGTTAAGTCTTTTACTTGTCATACATGTTAACCATGCATTTTAAGTAAAACAAACATGTATTGATCTTTTGTCATTTAAGAATTTCCCCTTGCTATTTAATTTTTTGTAAATCTTAATTTTAACCAGGTCTTTTGAACCAGTTTTGCTTCGTACATATACAACGTTTACTTTTAATTTACTCTCATAATTATTACTTCGCGTTGGCCATTGCATTCGGCAACACCTTAATACTCTAATTTGTTAAAAATTATTTCCTTTTTTTGTTTGGCTAGTACAAGTTTTGAATACCTACCGATACATACAACTTTTACAACCTTTTTTTTGTTATCATTAAATGAATTTTCTCATACGTTAATTTGTGACTTTTTTTTATTATTCAAATCATCCCGCAACATCTTCTCCCCCCCCCCCCCCCCCCCCCCCCCCCCTTCCCACCAGTAATTTATTTTTATTACCATAGTGGTGGGTTTCTGTTTATCTCAATCACCTGACAGGGCAAGCAGGTGGCGCCTTAAAAATTATCCGTTACTTCTGCTGGTGAGTAGTACCGAACCACTCCCTCGCCGACGAGCAGGCTGGCACCCTGAATGAAGGATTCACTGTTTATTAAATTATTAAATTTACGGGGGAAAGCTGTTGTATCCTTTTGTTATTTTGGATTCTTTTTTTTATATAATTCCTTTTGCAATTTCAAGGCGCTAGAACGTAGCAGAATAGTTCTGTACTATGATCAACCAAAAAGGAATCGATGGAATGGCGGCGACTCGATTAACTTCGTCCCAGAAAGACATTTTGAGGGAAAAAAAAGGTATATAATTATTAATTGATGGTTGTAATAAATCGGATTATATTGAAAAATAAAAATTGTTATACTTTACCAAGTTTATTTTTTCTATATCAAGCCGCGGATGTTTTGGTACCTACTACGTAGGCGCATTTGAAATATCGAGTATATGGGTTTGTAAATCTTTTTCCAAATTTTGTGAATAATTCATTTCTATTTTTTTGTAGTATGTATGTAAAGCAATGAACTTGGATTAGGTGACATTAGCAAACAATCAGTAGGCTTTCATAGGTAGTAGCTTCCATATTAAAACTTTATTGGACATTAACTCTAAGTTTCAATATAATTTTATATACTACATGCTCACTAAATTTTGTATTAAGGCTAAAAGCTTTAAATGCATAATCAATCAGACGAAGTACCTGCAATTTAGTATTAAAAATCAAAGCATTACACGCTCCTGAACAAAACACAGCGGTCGGAAATGGCTTGATTAATCAAATCGATATGGTAGGTCGCTTAATTTTACTGATTTTTATCACAAAACGGTAAACATGGGGACGTTGTCCTACATAGATGTACATACATAATACATATGTATGTACATATGTATGTATGTAACCACGTATGCCGGTAAATATCTTCAAATCGTACTCGTACAAATCAATATTTAAACGCATCGGAATATTTTGAACGAAAACATTTACCTTTAATCTTAAAAGAACGTACTTTTTTATGAAATGGAGAACGAATGTTACTGATGTGGACATTTCGTGTGTATTTGATGTTTCAACGAACCAAAGGTGGGTTATACGAGAAGCTCCAAAAATTGAATAAATACTGTGAGGTTTACTATTACAACAAGCTCTTTAACTGTGTTCGGTATTTATGAACAATCCTACAATCTTGTAATTTTATTGAATTTGATGGAGTAAACAACTCTCTATGTTAGGTACGTTATGCATGACTATGTCATGATTACGTACTTTTGAATACTCCTTACGTTACTAGCTGCTGAATTATATTTTTTTCTGCATTGTGTAAGTTACACATAACTAGAGCGGGCCAAGAGCGCCACGCGCCAGGTTCGCAATCAGGCTGCCGGGCGCATATATGTATGTAAACATAGGTAATTTAAATATGTAATTATTAGGACGAGGACCAAAACCACTGTCTATTACGTCGTGAAGACGCGCAAATATACACCTGCAGTTTGGGTGTTCGTTGATAAATAGGGCGTTGTTCACAGTGCGCCACTACAAAAAAAAACTTCATTCATCGACGGCTACGAACTAACAGCGCGCTTATTCATTTACGGATGACGCGCTCTATTCATCAACAAATGACGAGTCTGCAGATGTTACGTTTGCACCACTTCGTGGCATACTAGAAACAAGCGTCGGTGTGCTCGCTTTAGTGATTATGTCTAACGTAACTATTAAAAATAAATGGCCATTACCTACGAAAGTTAATAAATTTCTTAGTGAATTTGTGGATTTACACTACAATGGGAGTACAATTTTCTGTAAAGTTTGTAAAAAGAAATTACTGTGCTGGAGCAAACGTGATTGTGAAAGACATATAAATAGCGCACACCACAGAAATAAAAGAAATGGTGTGTCACAACAACGTCAATTTCAATTAGAATTGCTTTTAACGTTTATGGTATGTGGTCTACCACTTCGTATACTTGATAAAGCATTTCGAAAATTCTGGGGTACATACAATACCGAGTGGATACTACCATCTCGGACAGCGTTACGGAGAGATATTCCACGAATACGTGAGGACATTGAAAATCGAATTAAAGCCGAATTAAAAGATAAACAGCTGTGGCTATGTCTTGATGAGACGACAGATTGCAAAAAAAATTCTATTTTGAATATAATAGTGCGCGTATTAGATCCTATTAAACCAAATTTTGCAATTCTATTAGCCAGCAGAAGATTAAAACAGTGTACTAGTAAAGCAATTACGGCCGTAGTTCTCGAAACGTTACAAAAATTTCAAGTGTCAACCAGTCAACTGTTGTTGTTCATGAGCGATGGTGCAGCAACAATGTGTAGTGTAGGCCGTTCCCTTAAAGAAAAGTGTGAAGGACTTTTACATGTTACGTGTAAAGTCCATGCTTTACATCTTGTGGCACAAACTATTCGAGAGTGTTACCCGGAGGTGGATGCATTAATAGCAAACACAAAAAAGTGTTTCTCAAAAGTCCTAAGAGGACTAGGGCATTCCACAGGTTATGCCCTGGTATTCGAGAACCACCACAGCCCATTCTTACGCGTTGGGGAACGTGGTTAAAAGCCGCTTTTTATTATAATGAACATTTTCAAGAAGTCAAATCCGTTATTTTGCAATTCGTCCCTGCCGAAGCTAGAGCTATTAGGATGAGCCAGAAGGGATTTCTCGATATTTCTGTTGAAACACATCTAAAGAATATTAGCAACAATTACAAAGGGTTAGTAGACGCGATAGAAAATTTGCAAAATTCTGGATTGTCGTTGGTAGAATCAGTGCAAGTCGTGGACGAAGTTAGTACATTGTTACACAGTATAAACGATGCAACAAGTGGACGAGTTTTAGCTAAGTTCGATAGTGTTTTAAAAAAGAATCCGGACTACACGAGATTAAGACAAATGTGCGATGGGGCATCTGCAGATTCCTTGACTAAGTCTAAAGATTATTTTAATTACGCCTGTCTTACTTCGGTAGACGTGGAACGGTCGTTTTCGAAATATAAGAACATTTTTTCGTCTCGGCGAACATCCTTCACCGAGGCAAATGTGGAAACTTATCTGATGGTGCAACTTTTTAAACAAGCCTATCCGCATTATTAAGAAGGATAGAATTTATTTATTATATCTTTATTTACAGTTACATTATTAAGTACAACAGAATAAAAAAAGCGTTCAGTTTCTCAGTTATTTCCTTATTACATCCCATTTACAACGCATACCGTTTTCAATCAAATAAAAAATCATAATGAAAATAAAAACACCTCAGCGTGTACATATTATTTATTTATTTTTTTACTCTTGTGTATTAATTTCGAAATATCACATATCTGCTGTGACTCACATATACGCTATTTACAATAAGCGGCCGTTGCGCCTGATTCCGATTCTGTTGGATGGCGCAATTTGGCCCGCTCTACACATAACTTTGTATTGTTTAGAAACCTCTTATGCATTGTTGCTTACTTCATGTGAAATTACTTAGTTTTAATAATTTAGCATAGCTTTCCAATAAATTCACAAACATTTATACACAGGAAAAAAAATGTCGGAGAGAAAGAGTCTCCGTTTTGGATGGATTTTGCACCAAAAAGCGGTTATATTAGATGAAAACAGCGAATGTTTCCTCAGTTTCGGACAAAATTTTGTCCGATACGGAGGCACCAAATTTCCTCCGCTTTTACCAACACCGTCAAGGAATAAATTACCTCTTTTTTGTTTCCGCCTTCTACAGCTACGTATTTAACCTCTAAACATGAATAAGTATGCCCGTATCCCATTATATTTTGTCCTTTACGGAGTTTTTGCGCAATAAACAGTTTTATTTCGGCATGTATTATTTTTAACATAACGCCGAGAAGGAGGAAAGCTACCCCTAAAGGGAAGAACCGTCTTCCAAGTTTTATGTTAACTGTGCAATCCTCTACTAAACGCATGTGCAGATCAACTACATCCCCATTCCATGACATAATTTATTTTATTTAAAACGGTGTGATTCAGCGGTTGTTCGGATGGAAATGACATACTTACTTTTATATGTCAAAATTAAATACGAAAACCTTAAATGGTGGGTAAAAATTGTTGGCAGCAATATCATCAAGGCAGATATACACTACCGACCATAATTATTTGCTCTCCCAAATAAATACGCATAAATAAAGGAAGTGCTGAAAAGTAAATTGTAGTTTTGCATTTATTGACAAAAAAAAATTTTTCGTTTTGTCGAATTGTCCACCTCAACAATTAATAATTGCGGCACACACTTGCGGCATTTTCTCTATCAATTTCGTCAGAGTAACGGGTTCTATTTTAAGTCAGGCTTCTTGCAGTTGTTTCCACAACGATTTCTTGGAAGTTGGAGGATCTATTTTCATCTGCCTATCGGGTTCCTCCCACAAAAGCTCTATCTAACCATTATCATGTTCAAATATAGAATGGTCATCGATTATTCTCATTCCAGATGGTATAGCATTTTCCAAAATTTCCTGGTAGCGCTCTTTTCTTAACATTTTATTTATTTTAACCACCTACGGATACGGCGCCAAAACAACCCCAAACCATTACCGATCTATCCCCATGCTTGACTGTAGGCACTACACATGATTCTGCTGTTCGTTCTCCTTTCGATATGCAAACGAACGTTCTTCTCTTGGAACCAAAAAGTTCAAATTTGGACTCATCGGCCTACAAAACATTTTCCACTCGTTAACTGTTCAATGTTTATGCTCTCTAGCCTACTGCAACCGTTTTATTTTATTTTGCTTGCGTAAGCGGGTTACGCAACGCTATTTGGCCAGATAAATCATCCTCTCTTAACCTCCTTTTCACGGTGATTAAACTAACTGGTTTTTCACGCTCAATATTTATTTCAGTCGTTATTTGAGGTGCAGTTTTTCGTCTACCCCCTTTACTCGTAATTATTCGACGATCTTCCGCCGGTGTTGTCACTTTCTGTCGTCCTGCTCGTTTTCTATTTAATAATGTGCCAGCCTCTTGATATTTTTTAACGTTATAGTCAACAGTTCGGCGACTTAATTTAAATATTCTTGCGATATCTCTGTTACTTCGGTCGATCATGTAAAGTAACAATCATTGCGTGGATTTCTAAAGGCAACTCTCTTGTTTTTGGCGTTTTAATACTAATTTTAAATAATTTTATACAAATAATCACTGTATTCTCCATTTCTATCGTCTGTTTCTATCTGATATATTAAAAAATAGATATGGGAAAACCTTCCGAGCTAACTACTAATACGCAGTACTCGCGGCGGTAGTTTGTACGATTAAAGAACCGGTACCGGAGGAAAGATCGATCTTTCGTCTATCCATTGTGGCATATTAGGTTCCATTGGGTTGTACATAGGCCAAGAAATTAATTTTCGAAGAAATCGAGGCGCCAAAAATTTGAACACGGAACGTATAGAGCGCGGAAGCCACAACGAGAATGTCGCGATCAACATTCAACATGGATGCCGGTAATATTTATGATTTTTACGTTTCCCCGCCCCCCGTTTGTGATTTCACGGAAGACTTTTAAAACGGTAAGTGTTTCAGCATGTTTTATAACTTATTTCTTACCTTCTATTTTATGTGTAAGCTTTTATGCGCTCGCTACGCCTCTGGCTGTTATCGCATATTTGCCCAGATTAGTCATAAACTTGCATCTATTACAGCCTTTCTCGGTATTTTGTAATTGCCGGTCGTGTGCAAATGGCCTTATATCCATACAATTGAATATTTAATATTATTATATTCAAACGCATTGATTCTGTAAAGGGTCCCTTGCCATAAAGCGTTACGTCAGCTGCTTTCGCAGTATTTAGATAATTATTGCAATTGCAAACAGGTACTGGATTATTCTAATCCAGGAAATTTTATAGTGTCATAGTTAAAGAGCTAGGGAACAGATCCGTATCGAGTTTATACGGCATATTCTCGAATGGACGCTTCGTTTTATTCTAGCAGATGTTTTTAATGTGTAAGAAGGCAATACGCTTTTTTATCATGAAATTTTGGAATAGCATTTAATCTAATTTCAGAGGGTGTAGCCGCGCCTGTATATTGAGGTGTTTTAAATGAAATATAAAATTACAAGATAATCGCTTTTTTTTATTATTTTCAATAGTGTGCTTACAATTAATTTCGAATTACTTGCAGCTGCAAGTGAAATACTTCTTTCTAAGTGATATTCACTCTTCAATCATTCATTCCTCTTATGTTCTTCTAAATACTTTTAGACTGCTTTTGACCTTTTTTAATAAACATAGTACTTTCAATGTTTGTTTTAAATTAAATTTCTAAATAATTTTTCTACGAAACTTGTCTGTTGTCAAAAATGTCCATTAAAAGAAAAATTACAGTAAAGGGAAAAAAACCTAAATTTAATAATTAAAATTAGGAGCAAGTGAATGAACTAATGAAAAAGTTAAATTAAATTATTTCTTTAATAATGTAATTAAATAGGGATTATTTTTATGAAGTTTAATAATTAATGAATTAATGAAACAGTTCACTAAAACTATTACCACAATACTTATGTAACTCGTACTGGAGGCACGTTTTGATAGCCAAATATCATCATCAGCAGTAAAACTGAAGTAATTGTAAGTGAAAAACTAACCTTATACAGCAAATAAATTGCCCAATATGTAAATTTAAAATAAGCTTAGTAACCCTTAATTATATCTTAATTATATATATATACCCTTCTAGTTTAAGTGTTTCTTGATGAGCTGCATGACTATAATTAAGCCTAAAATGCAAATCTAAAGATAAATAATCCCCAAATTAAAATGTAAATGGTCAGGACGACCTAAGTTATTAAAATCCTTGTTTTTCAATGAAGCGGTTCATTGCACATGGTTATAATTACGCCTGTAATTAACTAAATATGATGTAACAAAGGATAAAGGCTGGATTTTAGTGGTTCTAAATCTGAATTCATTAAGTGACTTTTGTTTTTGTAAATTGCCATTCCCTCATAACAGTTTAATTGAACAATGCTCTTTTCCTTTTTAATTAACTTTATATTATCAACATTATGGTTATTTTCAAGCATACGTGGGGCAACGCTAGATTTATCAAACCTTCTGAATTTGAGATGAGCCAAATGTTCTTTGTACCTAATTTTGATTGATCTTTTTGTCTGCCCAATATACACTTGATCACAATCTTTACATGAAATTTTGTAAATTCCTGATTTATCCGTTTTTTTTTTTTTTTTGGCATTAAGGGATCAAGGCCATCAGCCACATTACCATCGCAATGTATCAAATTATAAAAAAACTTCACCTATTAAATTGTAATTCGACAGTCAACGAGAAACTTAATAAGAACTCTATAAATTTCAATGTTGTTAGACCTTAGTAGTAGTATTATAGAAGTGGGTAAAGCTACTTTATGTGCTACTAAATTCTCAAACAGATTTCGTCTTTGGTGCTCATAGACGCGGCATGCTAAAATAAGGTGATTTAAATCACCCACCTCACATTCACATGTGCAAGCTGGAGAATCCAAAAATTTATCCATGTTATTCACTGGGTCTTTGGAACTTCCTAAAAGGTTTTTGAGGTTATTGCTTGAAGAAAAAACAATCTTGCGGTCAACTTTAGTAAAGATTTTTTGAAGACCTTTTGTGTAATTTGGATAAAAAGGTAATTTAACATATTTCTTATTATTACGGCCGTCAATGCGTTCTAGTGTGCTTATATTTCTAATTCTTAATCTATTCTTATGTTTCTTAATAGTATTATAGACGACATCTTCAGAGAATCTGTTAAAGTTAGCAATATCTATCTTTAGTTAAAGGAAAATTGAGTAACCGGTGCGCCAAAATGTTAATTGCCGAAAGTTTGTGTTCATATGAGTGATTAAAATCCTGTAATATAAATCTATTATTACTAGTAGGTTTTCTATATAGGTCTATTTCTAACTTATTTTTATTTCTGATTACTAACATGTCGAGGAAAGGAATGCTGGTGTCTTTCTCTTCTTCGTGGGTAAATTTGGTAGAGGGAAGATTTGAGTTAAGTTGTTCCATGAAATCCGTTATTGAACATTTGCTGGTGTCAAAGATGCAAAAAATGTCATCGACGTATCTGATCCAAAGCCGAAGAAATAAGCCAAAGTATTCTTCAGACCGGCTTCAAATTTACCCATAAAGAGGTTAGCCATAAACGGAGATAAGCTGTTACTCATTGCCGTTCCTTCCGTTTGTCGATAAAAAGTGTTGTTAGTTTTGAAAAAGTTTTGTTTCATGCAAAGTTTTGTCAAAGAAATTAAGCTAGTAACTTCCTCTCTATCCATTTGGTTATCTAATCTATATCTATATCTTATCTATATACTTCTCTTAAGCGGATAAAAAAACCGTTAAAACAATTATTGTGTAGTGGATAATTGAAACAGTAATTGTCTAGAATTGAGGCGGACTATTTCGATACAAGTAAACGTTTCTCTGCGTGTACATTGTAGCAGCTACAGGTTATGTAATATTATAGTAACCTTGCAAATTCATTCTCATAAAAATGCAATTTTGTTTGAATAAGGAAGCTAAAATACTAGTTACACTGCTTGAGCTGGCCTCATTATAAACCAACAAATCGTTTACTTACAATTTAGCTTGTATAATGTAGTGCATTTTACAGTTTACATGTATGAACTACATACTTCTATTAACTCTGACCATTTATTAGCTATTCTAATTTGGTTGCTGTTCGGTTTTTAGACATATTGTATTTTTTGTTAGGTAAAAAAAAATAAAAGGTATGCAATGTGTGTAAACAATTTTATTAAAATAAAAAAATATATAATAGATAAACATCCACGATTTATATGTGTCCATATTTGTTAATAAATTTTAATCTTTTTTCTACATTCCTTTAATAACTTTTTGTCGTTACTTCATAAACAATGTCTTCTACGTTACAAAAATAAAATATCAGGCTAATACATCGATATTATTCAGGCAACATTGTAGTTTGCTGCACATACAAGTTATAACTAAGACCTTTATGAATATATTCTTGAAATAATTATACACGTTATTACAATACAATTTGTAAAAGACATTTCTCTTAGTGCACTAGCAGAAATATTTTTTGAGGTAGTGGGTAGTCTACCTTACTACGTTGATGTATGTTATTGGAGTTCAATATATTTGATGGTTTGTCAAATTATTTGCATATTTTCAACAGGTAGTACTGGGCACTGTATATGAATCTGTTAGCTGCATAAGAATCCCAACTTCAATTACAATTATTTATTTATCTGCTTAACCCTTGATTAGACTAAACATGGATTAAAATTATTTGTTTAGTCCAGGTAGAGTATCTTGCAATTTCTAAAGTACCTCTGACCCCTCTTAATTATAAAATTGTTTTGGAAGTGAATATAAGGGACGGTGGAATTTGAAACTGATCAGTTAAGTATCGCACTCAAAGCAGTTCAAATCGTTTAGTCTCGTAGGTGATTCAAGTTTGAAAGATATTTAATAATTTAGAAATCGGTCGTATTCAAGTGCAGCAATTGATTTACTTGTATGTCTGTGGTGTTTGGAACTTTTACCATTCAAAAATCAGTGTTGGAGTAACAGCGTCACATAACCTTTATCAACTAATATCCTATTGTTTACATCAAGGAAGATAAGGTTAGTAGAAGTAGAAGAATTTAAACAACAAACCACAGCACCGAGTCCGTGAGTTTTCTTTCACCTCTTTGCTTTCTGCGGTCAGCTCTTCGCAAGATGTCATTTCCGTTGCCGCCAATTCCATTACCAAATTTTACCGGAGATGTAGAAGAATGGATTCCGTTCACCCAGATGTTTGATTCACTTGTCGGATCTGACCAAACTCTGTCAAGTATTCAAAAATTTCTTCATCTAAAATCGTGCCTTAAGGGCGGAACAGCAGAATGCATTGATCATTTGGAAATTAGCGAAGAAAATTATGCAGTTGCATGGACCTTATTGAAAAAGAGATATTTTGACAAAAGTCGTTTAGTTAGAAGGCACATCATGGCAATATTAGAGCTGCCAAGTTGCACCCATAAAAATGCATATGTTTTAAGGAAAATGGTAAATGGATTACTGGACCATGTCGAAGCGCTAGAAGCTTTGAATCGCCCCACTGACCAGTGGGACGATTGGTTGGTCAACATTATATCTAACAAATTAGATCGAAAAACTAACATGGAATGGGTAGCCTCCACAAAGATGACGGATATTCCTACGTATCCAGAACTAGTAGAATTCCTTAAATGCAAGGTAATTGCTTGGGAGACGTTGTCTACCCCAGCGAACGCAAGTAGAAAACCATGCGCTGTTTGTAAAGGTGATCATTCCCTGTATCACTGCCAAACATTCCGAAATTTATCTGTAGATGAACGTATGAAACTCGTCAAAAAGGCTAAACTGTGTTTAAATTGCTTCAAATCAGGTCATCAGTCAAATGCGTGCAATTTCCGTCGCTGTCAAGAATGCAATCGCAAACACAATACATTGTTGCATATACAACCTGCGGCGAACCAGTTGACGGTGGATGAAACAACTCGTTCAACGAGTCCCGAATTCCCAACGCATGAGTAACAAAAAGCTGCCACATATCCATCCACAAGTATTGTTCATATCTAAAACAGTAGGGAAACATTTCACGAATGCATCTTGATATAGAATTCATTAGCTACGAAATTAGGACTAAAATTGAAACCAATTAATGTATCGATATGTGACATAATTCAAACAGGGGAAGGTTACCAGGTCTGCTTCTATGAAAATAAAATTTTGATGTAACACGTTTGAGATATCCGACCTTCTAGTTGAAACCATCGCCAATGAGATTTCTTCTGTGAGGAATAATAAGAACAAGATCGACATCCCGTTCCGGAATTTAATATTCTACGCGAAGTATGTTAGATATGTTGACAGGCATAGTTGTTGGTGTTTACTGTATGTAGAACAAATTGAGATATCTGATACTTTATTTTCCCTTAGAAAAAAATTCAATTTGTATGGATACTTGTTGGAGCAATGCATCAAGCATCGTTGGCACATTTCTGTACATGATCAGCTGCTTTTATACATACTGATGTTTGAAATAAAATATATTTTCCCGTTTATTTTTTGTATTTTTCTTATTTAAGACAAAACAATAACTACGTATACCTGTAGCGTATCCATCTAATGCGTGGGTGGAAGATATAATTCTTTCTCTGAACAATTTAGGGAAAAAATGTTATGGATGTGATAAAAAATTATTTCAGCATTAGAATAGAATAGAATATTATTTATTTATATTAACATAAAAATGTATATAAATCGTCACAAAAAAAACAAAATGAAATCAAAATCATGCAAATAAACATAATTTACAATATAGAAATAAACCTAAATACAATAAAAATAAAACTGACAAAAAAAAATAAAAAAATAAAAATTATACGCTACGAATTAAGAAACTCTGGAATTGAGTAAAATACATATTGCAGGAGGTAGTCTTTTATTTTTTTCCTGAAAGCTTTGTAACTTCCAACGTTTTTTAAATCGGCGGGTAGTTTGTTGTAAATTCTCATCCCCAGATTAAGGGGTCCCATGCTTGTAACCTGAAGAGTGGCCGTAGGGATATGTAGGTGTTCTCTTATTCTAGTGTTGTAGTCGTGAACTTCATGGTTACGTAAATGAGTATGCCCATTAGCAAATATGAAAGAAGCTGCCTCGAGAATATATATGCACGGCAAGGGAAGGATATCTAACTTCTGAAAGAGCGGTTTGCATGGGTCTCTGAAGTATGCACCTACAACACCACGGATAACTGCTTTTTGTGCTATAAAAACGTGGTATGCTTCAGGTGATGATCCCCACAGTAAAATTCCGTACTGCAGTCGTGATTGTATCTCAGCGTAGTACAAAGAAATTAGGGTGCAAGTTGATACTTGTGAACGCAAGCAGCGGAATAAGTAAGCCTTGCTAGATATTTTATTTGCTAGGACGCTGCAATGTTCTTTCCACACAAGGGTGGATTGAAGACTTACTCCCAAGAATTTCACTGTGTCTCGCTGCTGTATCATTTCTCCGCCCATTTCTAGATCATCAGAGCTAACATTTCGCTGTCTTGTGTGAAAAGTCATAAACGTTTGTTTCTCTGCACTTAAGACTAATTTGTTTCGCGCAAACCAGTCGTATAGAGTCTCCAGCAAATGACTTGTTGTAAGATTCGTATTATCTACAAGAACTGAAATATCATCAGCATACATTGTAATGTAGATATTGTTAAGCAGTGAGGCTATATCATTTACATAAAGGCTGAAAATAACAGGGCTAAGCACTGAGCCTTGAACAACTCCTGTATTTAACGGTAGATAGGTGGAATCAAACGGATGGACCATACCGTTGGAAGTCTTAAATCGCACGCGCACAAATTGAACCCTGTTACTCAGGTACGAATGCAACCATTCTGCTACATTTCCTCTAATACCATACGAGCATAATTTCTTTAATAATATGTTGTACTGTACGCAGTCGAATGCTTTTTTCAAATCACAGAAAATAGCAATTGTACAGATGTACTTCAAAACTTCTGTGTAAAATTGAATCAATGCTGAAGATGTTGAGCGACCTTTTCTGAATCCATGTTGGCACGATGAAATAATTGAATATTTTTCAAGAAAACTGTTTAAACGATCAAGCATGCAATACTCTATTATCTTGGAAATAACTGAAGTTAACGCTACTGGCCTATAGTTGGATAACTCTTGCCGGCTCCCTTTCTTGTGTAATGGAATAACTACTGCTATTTTCAGTACATCAGGAAAAGTACCTTTTTCGAAGGATAGATTGACTAAATAAGTTAGTATTTCTGCAAGTAATATACTAGAACGTTTTATAATTGCGGCTGCAAGTTCATCAGGTCCCGTCGAATACTTGTTTTTCAATTTTGTGATGATAGCAATCATTTGGAAGTAATCCAGTAGAAGAACTATTTGAGTATTGTGATGTAATGTCCAGTACACTATCAATGAAGAAATTGTTAAACTTATCAGCTACAACTTTAGGATCTTGAAAAACGACACCATTTTGCATTATTTCCATTTCCAATTTTGATAACCTTCGCCGTAACTTGTGGACTGTTGAATTATTTTCCACATCGCCGATGTTTTATTCGTAGAATTGTTAATAAATCTATCATTATGTGTTATACGACTTCTGTTAATTAAACCTCTGTGTCTGGCTCTAGATGCTAAATAAAGTTCTTTTAATTGAGGGTACGTTTTGTGCAAAATGAACAGATCGTGTAGATCCTTACTTGATTTTTTTACTTCCTCGGTTATCCATTGTTTATACTTGAGATTAGAAACCGGATGTCGCCTATATGGGAAGGCGTTATTGTAATGAAAGCAAAGGATATTCATAAAAACAGCAAATTTTTCATTCACATCATCTGTGCGAAAAACCTGCTCCCGCAACTTATTTGACAAGTAATTTTCAAATTCCTGCTTGTTAGTTTCATTAAACACTCGTTTCTCTATAGTGGTAAGTTTGTGAACTTCCAGAAAGTCACGCTGCAGATACAAAACAACATAGCGATGATCAGATAAATGCGTGTCGGCAACGAAAATATTAATTTCAGGACCAGTATTTAAGAACTATTCTGAGTTGTTCTAGTATACTCCTCAACAGTAGCAATAAGACCATAAATAGCTGTAGTACTAATTAGAGATTGTCGCTTTAAGGAATCGGTAGCAAAATTCACATTAAAATCCCCACAGAGATAAACAAAGCAATCATTTGTGTGTACAGTAAGGGTAGACAAAAGATGTTCTAGTGAATTAATAAACAAATTGAAGTTGGATTGAGGCGGCCTATATACGTTGATAATTACAATCTTTTTATGATTAAAATTAAATCTTACACCGCACACTTCAAAACATCTTTCCACTGCGAAGTTAGATAATTCTAATTTACATACTTGCAAATCGTTTCTTGCAAAAATGCAACTACCTCCTCCAATACTACAATTTCTACTAAAATAAGAAACTAAACGATAATTTGCTAGGTTCACATTCTCTATCTCATTTTGCTTTAGCCAAGTTTCTGTTAAACACATAAAATAGCAAGGATACGATAGGAGCAATAGCTCCAAATCATTAACTTTATTATTAAAACTATGCAAATTTAATAAAAATAAAAAGCAAGTGAAATCATTATTGATTAACAGTGGATTAAACATTGATTGCTATTCAGGGGAATACTCTGTAATAGCCTTGGCACTGTCTATTATTTTCTGGTAGCAGTTACATTGATTATTAAAGGCTGCATGATCGATATCGAATTTAGAGTTATATCTGCTATTATTGTCTACACAATTAATGCATTTGTAAGAGTCTGATTTACAATCTTTAAGAGCATGACCTTCGGCACATTACATAAAGATAGCTTAGTTTTTGCTGTACACGCTACAAGTTGGCTCTCTTAAGGGCTTTCTCTAATAGGTTGTGGTATAGGGAACTAAATATAAACCTGCGCCAACCTATATTTTGAAAAAGAGCGTTCAACATCTACCGATGTTATACATGCATGATTAAACTATTCTTTGTACTTAGTCAGTGGATTATTCGATACACCATCACAAATTTGTTTTAGTGTGCTAAAATCGAGATCTTTCTGTAGCACACTCTCGAAATTTTCTAAAACGCGATTATATTTTGCGTCATGTATGTCAGCAGCTATGTATGCACTCCGTCCATAATTTGCAGAGACTCCAATAATGATAACGATCTATTTTGTAATTGGTCTATTGCGTCGGCTAATCCTTTATAGTAGCTACGTATATTTTTTAAATCTGTTTCAACGGAAATATCTTGAAATTTCGACTGGCTCTCCTTAATAGCTGCAGCTTCGGCAGGATTGAATTGTGCAACAATAGCTTTTACTATTTTGAAATGTTCAGCATAATAAAAAGCTGCCTGCGACCATGTTCCCCAACATGTAAGAATTGGATCCGGTGGTTGGCGAATACCAGGACACTCTGTGTGAAATGATCGTAGGCGTTTGGGAAATTTAAAAAATACTTTTTTTGCGCTTGCTATTAATGCATCTACCTCGGGAGAGCATTGTCGAATGGTTTCTGCCACAAGATGTAAAGCATGCACTTTACACGTAACATGTAAACACTTGCAACCATGTTCAAGAAGAGAACGGCCTACTGAACGCATTATCGCTGCGCCATCGCTCATAAACATCAACATTTTATCTTTTGAAATTTGAAATTTTTCCAACGTACTAATTGTAAGTACAACCTTCGTAATTGCAGCAGCAGTACACTCTTGTAGTCTTCGGCTAGCTAGTAACAGTGGTAATGTAGGTTTACTAGGGTCTAGTATGCGTACCATAATATTTAAAATTGATTTTTTTTTACAGTCTGTTGTCTCGTCAACACATAACCAAAGAAACTGTTTTTTCAATATGCGTTTCATTTTCTTTTCCACGTCATCACGTACAAATGCAACATGCTTACGTGCCGTTGTCTCCGTTGGCAACCGCAACTTGGGATTGTATTTGTACCAAAAGTCCTTAAACGGTTGTTTATCGAGTAAGCCTAGTGGCAAATTACAGTTTACCAACATAAGAATTAATAAAAAAATGCACTTCTGGATGCATGCCCAATTTTTATTTTCTATGCTGTGCGGAATTTACGTGTCTTGTACAGTTCTACTTCTTATTTGACATCAAATGTATTTTGCACACTTTACAAACTATCTTACTCCCGTTGTAAAACAAATCGGGAAAGTCAGAAATAAACTTATTTACTATGTCTTGAAAGGGTCGCTTTTTAGCCTTCGACATGTTCACTAAAGTCTACAATTAATAACTACGTCTATATCAATAAAATCAACACGCCCTATCCGCTGTCCAATGCTAAACTGAACTGCGTGGTGATGATTTGTCGTGTCGTATCATAATGGACCAGCCCTCCCCGTCCACGTAAACACAGTCACACCGCCGCTGCGATTGCTCTCCAGTTACCGGGCTCTAATAATGAAAGACTAAGAAATTGACTTGTTACAGTTTAAAGAAAATAAATCACAGTTCTGAAGAAGACAAAAAATTGTCGAAACATTAAAAATGTTTATTTTTATGAACCCTTGAAAAATTTATATCAACAAAGCTGCTAAAATCAAGATTCAATTTTCAAACTAACTGCAAGAACGACTAAGAAAGAAATTACAATATTTTGTTGAAATGATAAAAACATAATGTCGAGCTACTAATGTGATGTTTTGAATGTTTTATTACTTTTATCGTTTTATAGGCAATTACTTCGAGTATTATTTTCTTGGGGTAAACAATATATTTCATTTTTCCTTGAAAATGTATATATTTTCGAGGAAAAACTCTCGTTACCGCATGCTTTTTAAATAATGTTGTCTACACGTCAATTTTAATCGGAAGGAAACACAGACCGTACACTAAAGGTTGACGCACACTTATCCGGCCGGAATCGGTCGGCATCGGAGGGCAAAAATTCCGGAACGGTATCAAATAAACTTTTACGGTCGGAATCGGCTCGATTCTTATATTCTGAAGGGAATCCGCGGTGCAAAATTGCAAATTTGATCGTATTTGTGTTGCGGTGTTATGATGGAAACTAGCAACTCTGAAGAAAATATATTGCTATGTCTTCTCGCAGACATAGATCAGGAGGAAGAAAACCGTCGAAAGAAAAGAAAGGTATGGATCAATGACATAAATATGAAACGTAAGGTAAAGTATTATATCGATATATTATTCTAAACATAAAATATTGCTCCTTTGTCGAACCTAGTTGATAAACTGTTTAACCGTTTTTTCAGGAATTTGGAGAATTTCACCATCTATTTAACGATTTAAAGAAAGATGATAGGAAGTTCTTTCAATATTTTCGGATGAGATTTGAAAAGTTTTTTGAATTACATCGACTTGTAGCTGCAAAACTTGAAAAACAAATTACTGTTTGCTTAAGGTAAAGTTTTAAAAATAATGAAGGACATATATTTTTATTATTATTTGTTTATTAAAAATAACATTGGCTTATAATGTTTTAAAATAAGAGTTAGAAAAGAGAATTTGTTCATCGGTAGCTGGTGGGGAAAATGGGGAAACATCCGTTGGACTGGGAGCAGGTAGTCTATATTGGGAAACTGCGGATTTTCCTGAATTTGGAATTCTCGTGAAGATTGTTCAGAAGTTTGATTTTCCATAAAAATACGAAATTCCATCTCGTGAATTAGTGCGCTTAGTTTTATCTTTGCCTCAATTTGATACTTTGTGGGAAACCATTTATCCCCATTGCTTCTCCAATTGCTTCCCAAATGTTCCGCCTTCTTAATTGATTGTGGTAATCAGATTCACTCTGATCATATAATTCCTTGTATTGTTGTACTAATAATATTAATTTTTCTCATCCATGATGAACAACTTCAGATGTTCACAAAACACACGTACACAAAATACGAAAGACAGAGCCCTGCCGAAAGAAATGGCCGAATCTATGCTATCGAAAGCAATCCCGATTCGGCGTTCCGAAAGGTCAGCGGCCGAGCCGATTCCGTCCGAATTAATGTGCGCACTTACACAAAGAAGTCATTTATTTATTCGTTCGGAATTTTTGCCGTTCGATGCCGACCGATTTCCGCCGGATAAGTGTGCGTCAACCTTAGGTACGAGGTCTGGGGTAGAGAAGAGCCTTAACATCTATAGATCTGGGTGTACATTAAAACTTGCCTTCATTGGAGATCCAATAAGTAAATATAATTTCCAACAAAAATATTTCTTACCAAAAACGTCCTTTTACGTAAGTAACATATGGAACACTTTTTCAGTCAAAAATAATTTATGTACTGAGATGTTTCAAAGTGAAGTAAAGGTATGAATTTGAAAAGATTGTATGTCCGCTTTATTTTCAAGAGTCTATATACAAATTTTCATAAGTTTACTTACAGTTAATACGCTTTGTGTGTTACGTATAATGAAATCCTCTTCTATAATATCCTCTTCCGTCCCTCTTTGTATTCTCTAAAGCCCTCTTCCATCCTTCTTTAGATGTTTTTGTCTTCAATTTTGCGTTTTTTTTTTTTACTTTTCAAATGTTTCCACGTTGTATTGATGTTGTTTCATAACTTTAATACTTTTAAAAGTTGTTTTTCTGTAAAACATTTTTTTTTAAACCGTGATTAATACGTACTTCCCGATTGCTTTAATGTATGTACATATAATCAATAAACCTTATTTACCCTAAGGCGTTAAGATGACTTGCAAATGCAGTTTATTTAAATATTGGGTTGTTTTTGTGTTGACTTTGCTAGCCATATTTCTTGTTGGCTGTCTCGTTTCTCCTATTCTTACTAGATGTCCAAACCATTTTAAATGTTGTCTCTCGATGGTCGTTAGAACAGGTTCTACTTTAAATACTTCCCTTATCACATCACTTCTTATTTTGTCTCTTTTGGTTACCCCCTTCACACCTCCCAAATATTTCATCTCTGGGGATGTATTTTACTTTTCATCTGAATATTTAATATCCAACTTCCACATCCGTAAGTCATAATTGGTTTAAATATTGTGTTGTAGAATGTTATTTTTGTTTTCTTCCATATTAATTTTTTTCTTATGAGTGTGATGTCTAGCGCATAGTATAGTTTTGTCGTTTTCTCTTTTCTATTATTTATTTCTGCATCTTTTTTTCTGTCTTTATGTAATTGCTTTAATATTTATTAAATCCTTTTCACGGCACCGATTTCGGGCAGAACCCTTTCTCGGGCATTAAAAAGAGCTTAGTGGTCTACGATATATTAAAATTGATATATTTAATACTGTGAATAAGATTTTTTTGAAATTTATAAAATTTCGTAAAGTTTATAGAGCCGAAGATGCAAATATGGAATACCATTTTGTTTTATGAGTACATCTTCGTTGTAAATCGAGTTATTTAAAGTTCAACTTCACTAGAATATACTCAAAACAGTTACGGACCAAGATCTTTACTTAAATTTCTTGTGGTTCTACATATTCTCGAAAAATAATTTCTTGAAAAAAATGCCAAAATTGTTACTTGAGGAACTGTGGTCCAAATATGGAATACACTGGAAATTTGCTACGTAACATTTATTTATTGATAAAACCTACAGGTATTATGATTGCAATGATAATTGATAACATAATTATTTGCACCGGTCACATCCTTTCTTCTCTTCTGTAATTTTTACAAACTCGACGTTGATTTCTTCCTGGCATTCTGACAGAAAAAGGAAAGCTTTCATAGAAGACATGTGAAGAAACGAGTGTACAAATATACAATAGTATTATTACAATATTGTTACGTATTAAAAAATAATAAATGGCAATAGTATTTTTGTAAAACTCATTTCACGTACTAGTCAATAGTAGTAGAAACTTAAATAATGACAAGCTACGAAAACAAATAATCACTCATATGTACTTACCTGTTAAAGTTTTGAAAACACGCAGTTTAAAATATAGCTTCTGTTACCTTAATAGTAGATCTAGGTGAAAAGTTCACGACTCGTTTGATAGATCTAACGACATGAATGATTGAGGAGCATTGGTATTCCATATTTGTACCTTTTACTCTATATATTATAAATTAAAATTGATGTGGAATTCGTAACTAGTTCCACGTGGATAGGTCCACTTCAATAATCAAATGAAAAGTCTTTTGAAAATTTTACAATTTACATATAGATCTTACAAAATTTTATAAATTTCACAAAAAATCTTATTCACAGTATTAAATATGTCAATTTTAATATGTCGTAGACTATGTATTAAATTCTTTTTAATGCCGGAGGAAGAGTTCTTCCCGAACCGGTCGCATGAGAAAAAGTTAGTAACATATTAAAACAATTACACATTAATCAAGATTTTTATTTCAAATACTTGATTATGGACATAGCCAATATTTTTTTTGTTTGTTTGTCCGTTTCCCTTGGATTGGTATCCCTGTGGAACTACAAAGAACTTCCATATTTAAATGGTTGACTTTTTTGGTGTCTTATTACAGATGGCGTTCTGAACTTTGATGATTAGATTCTATTGTAGCTGTGTTAAATGTTTCTATGCATTTTTTAACAAAAATTAGCAATACAAAGTAAGTTGTTGAAAATAATTTTAATGGAACTTTTTGCTAAAATTCAAATAACACTAGATATTTAAATTCTGTAAATTTAATGTCGAAATATTATAATAATTAAAAATTTAAATTCTAATTATATAAAATGGTAATATGGGCGCATATATTTCACGGTTCATTTACATTAGGTCATAAGTGAATGTAAATATACTAATCATGTCATCAGTTGCAGAAAGCTTTAAGGATATCAAGTAATGACACCTGTATTTTATTGCGTTTTTAGGTGCTCCTCTTCAATGCATGTCAAATTCCTTCAATATTCTTTGTTCTATGTACGTCAGTTTTTGAAACAATTGATTATTTC
This sequence comes from Dynastes maya, assembly GCA_029619315.2. Lineage (NCBI taxonomy): Eukaryota > Metazoa > Arthropoda > Insecta > Coleoptera > Scarabaeidae > Dynastes > Dynastes maya. The sequence goes on along the minus strand of JAROYE020000006.1, from coordinate 9,190,387 downwards.
ATATTTTTGCGAAATATCGCTATTTGTTTAATGCCCGATATTTTGTTCGAATAAGTGCTGCTTTTCACCAGTGTATCGAAGTGCCTTTATACTAGGTGTGGCAATTAAATAACCGGACTGGTGCTACAAAACATTTTATTGATCACCACTTATATTACAAAGTTTATCCCCTTCAATGTACTCTCTTTGCCGATCCCTACAATGCTCCATGCGAATTGTCCAATGTCGAAAGCAGTGCTGGAAGTCCGTTTCTGTCAGCTTGTTGAGAACCTTCGTCGCTTTCGCTTTCACCGCTTCCACACTGTCAAATCTTGTCCCGTTAAGCTCCGATTTTCCTTAGGAAATAAAAAAAGGCCACAGGGGGCCAAGTCGGGCGAGTACGGTGGGTGGTTCAACACGGTGATGCCGGATTTCGCAAAGAACGCCTTCACAGATAAGGCGGAATGGGCTGACGCATTGTCTTGGTGAAGCATCGAGGATTTGCTCTTCCACAAATCGGGTCTTCGTCTTCTCACTCGTTCACGAAAGGTAGTTAGAATCTCGTGTTTCACAAGAAACTTGAGGTTAACTCGTTGCTTGATCTAAAGACTGCATTTTTCAGACGCGAATTTAGCGTAAGGATTTGAACGGACGATTGCTACAGCGAGACTGAGCGACGTACAATCGTGCCCATTGAGCTCAGGGTGGGATAAACATCTACAAGTACAAACATGTTCAAACCTGCCGTGGCGTGCTCGCTGTTTGTCGATAGCAGCACCAGCCCGGTTATTTAATTGTCACACCTCGTATTAACCCCGCTCGACAAAGATCCTGTATATTTCTTTTATAATTTGTTATAATTTAGAACATTTTTATAGGTATTTATCTATGCCTGAAATCGTTCTTCTAATCCAGTAAATATGAAATTACATGGATAAGTTTTTCGATGTAAAAGTTAAGTTAAGTTTTTAGCGACAATTTCTATGTTTTCTAACTCAATTTTAGAAAGTACCACTTCCTATAGTTAAATAATTCTTAAAATTATGTAAATACGAACAAGATATGGTTAAGTGTTCGGATTATACATTACTCTGACGTCATTTCGTTACCTGAAGGGTTTCCTTACCTAATTTCTGTTATTATTTAAGCTTTGGTATTTCCAGATTTACTTACCTCCTTTCATTCATAGACATTTGTAACAGTTAGCAAATTATGTTATATCTGCCCTTTTGAACGTGAGAATATTAATATCGCTTTCTGTATAGTGGATTGTGTATTTCGTGTATTCTTGGGCGCGTGCTTTCTGTGAAATATATCTATGCAGGTAGTAAGAATACAATAAAGTAAACCTCAAATCAAATTTTATGGTTCTTTGCTTATCATTAGTTATCGTTTCAATTCAATCGCGTTCACTTGTGTTTATCTACTAATAAAATCGTCAATTTAATTTTGTTTGCCCAGTAATGAATGAATGTGTTATAGCTAAGTTAATATTATTAGCTGAAGTTGTTTTTAGTTGACGTTACTCTCCATATAAAATATATAACCGTTGTATACCATAACAAAGACAAAATTGGTTTTTTATTTTAATTTTTCTGTAGATATCTCAAATAGTGCTGTCGATCGGCACGAAGGAGCTGTTCTAGTATAGCAAAAATACGCATATTATGCGCTCTATTTAGTTATTTTCTGTGCCGGTACAACTCTGAATAGTAACTTTGGGAAAATTAAACCACCCATAATCATAAATAACGCTGGCCACGAGCGGTACCGCGCATCGGCGTAGAATCAGTTCGGACCGAGAGAAACGGTAGTATTACTTCGTCTGCGGAGCAGTACGGATATTTTCGCTGCCGGTCATTTGCGCAATTGTTTATCTGTCCTAGAAAAATTATGATTTCGTCAGCAAAACGACCGCGGTCGGACAAACTTCGAAAATTTATTGCAGAAATTCCAGATTTAATATATGAAGGTGCTAAAATTAAACGTGTAATCTGTAAAATCCCGTTAATGTGTTGATCCAGACAACATTGTCTACGACACGTAAATAGTGAAAAGCATGTCTCAAAAAGAAATTGCGCACGAGACAATAAAAAATTTATATTTAATTTATGCGTTACGTTTATCGCATGTAATATACCGTTTAATTTACTAGACAAGGAACCATTTATCTGCTTTTGGAATAACTATTCGGAGTGCAAATTACCAAGTCGAACATCGTTACGAAGAATTGTGCCATCTGCGCGCGAACATATTGAACAAAAAATAAAATCGGAGTTGAAAGATCAAAAATTGTGGTTATGTGTCGACGAAACAACAGATCGGAAGAAACATTCTGTTCTTAGTGTAATGGCACGTAAATTGGAACCTTATCAATCGGCACCTTCAATTCTATTAGTCTCCAAACGAATACAACAGTGTACTGCCGAAGTAATTTCAAAGTTAGTGTTAAATACATTGGACAAGTTTGAACTTTCAACAAACCAACTCTTGATGTTAGCGAGTGATGGTGCTGTAAACATGCTTTCTGTAGGCCGGTCTCTTAAAAAGCATTCTGCTAATTTGTTACACATTACGTGTAAAATTCATGCTCTCAATCTTGTGGCGGATAGTATCAGAAAATGTTATCCTGAGGTAGACGCTTTAATAGCGCATACCAAAGCAGTATTTGTCAAATCACCGCGAATTTCACAGACTGTGCCCCCGTATACCAAAGCCACCAGAACCTATTCTAACTCGCTGGGGAACATGGTTGCAGGCCGCGTTTTATTATCATAAATATTTTGACAATATTAAGAACGTGGTTTTACAATTCGATACAAAGGAAGCTGCCGCTATCCAGAAAAGCCAGTCGAAATTTCAAGATACTTAGGTTAAAATGGATTTAAAAATCATTCACGACAATTACTTCGGGCTAGCAGATGCAATAGAAAAATTACAAAGTCCTGCGGTGCTGTTAGAAGAATCTCTACAAATAGTGCAACATGTTCACGCACAGCTATGCGCGATTGAAGACGCAAAAAATGTTTCTGTTCTAGAAAAATTTGAGTGTTTTTGAGAAAAATTCTGATTTTGGCACATTAAGACACATTTGTGAAGGTGCGTCAACAGAATCGTTAAGTTATTTGAAAGATTATTTTACTTACGCAAATATTACGTCACTAGATGTAGAACGTTCGTTCTCTGCATATAAACGCATTTTTTCCTCATGCCGTACTAGTTTTGCCGAAACAACAGTTGAAACGTATCTAATGTTGCAGATATTTAACAGACATTATTCACTTTGCGATTTCACGGAGGACTCTTAAACTGGTAAGTGCTTGAGCACGTGTTATTTAATTTTTATTTAAAAGACGAGCGAAATTATTTGCGGCAGCAAACATCTCTATTAGCAGAATAACTCTAGTGGAACGCGAGGCCTGGTCGACTCTACGCTACTGCGCGGTACCGCTCGTGGCCAGCTTTAGTCATAAATATGCCGTCGGTAGAAACTTAGAAAATTACAAATAACAAAATACCTTGGCAAATGAAAATAGAGTGAAACCAGTAATAAATAAAATAACAAAATCCAAATAAACAAAACCACTTCTCTTAAAACATAACAATATATAACAAAAAAAAGCATAAATTTGTAATAAATAAAATTTTAAATAAATTGTAAATAAATACAATATTAAAGGAAAACAATAACTAAGAAAATACTACTCTAAATAAATAATATAACAATATTAGAGAAACCAAATTAGTATGTTTTGTTTACTGTTGGTATGGTAACCAAACAAAACCTAATACCAAAAATAAGTGATTTCTCATGTTAGGTTTTGTTTCGATGCAATGACCAAATGCGGAAGTTACGTTTAACCATAACTCTCTTACTTTCAATATTAGACATATACATCATCATACAATAATGTTAGATATAAATTTCCTATACGGTGGATACAGAAGTATATGGTGCTATTTAAAAAGATGACATATATGTTTGAATTTGGCAGACTCTGGTGTTTAACACTGAACAGCCTGTGTGTTTCGAAGGCGTTTTAATACCGTGTCTAAATAGAGCCAAATATGTAATATCTTGTAAAAAATTATGCTAAAATATATTTGGATTCCGGATTTTTTTAAGGACATTCAATCAACCAAATCGTAATTTTAGACGGCGACAAAGATATATTTTTTTTAATTTAAAGAAACATAATTATTTGATTCAAACATATGATCTCTTGAAAACAAATAACTATATCTATATATAAATATATCTGTTTGATTTAATATACGTAATATGTTTAATTCAACAATACAGTTCCTGCTCTTCTTTACCACTTAATTGACTTCATCTTTTAATGGCCAATTTAAATAATGATTAAAATCAACTGTTTTCAATCAATTCTACCGCGTAACCACATGCGCATATTTATAAGGTTAGGTTTTTAGAACGGCGGCGTATGTCTTGTTTACGAAGTATTCCTAACAAAGAACACGTTCGCTTTCTGTTTACAAAGTCTTTTTTGTAGCCGTAAATAACAACTTCCAATTTGTTAATAAAAAATAATCGTTGTAAATGATTTCCTTTTTATACGGAGCTACTCGTTGTTGATTAACAGATAAAAGGATGATTCACGGCCCATTGTGCAATATTGAAATTTACACTTCCTATAATTGAAAAAATATGTCGAACTTTGTTACGGTCTAATATTATTCGGTTTTATATTTTTTAAAATATAAAAAGTAGAAAAATGGATATCGACAGTAGTTCAGTTTAAGTCCATATAACAAGGAAACGGCTGATTTTTGGCTGCTGATATACTAGTAATTTTTTGTCTAGAATTTTGCCAAAACTTCAAACTAAAATAATGTGCAACAATATGTCGTACCAACTTAACTCAATATGACACGCATCTCATTAACAATTCAGAACCACATAACCACCTGTATATTAGGTTCGAGTTCATTACCGCTGAGTCGCGGAGTGCCCCAGGGTTCTATTATGGGCCCTCTTATGTTTTCTATATACACCAGCTTGCTGCCAACATGTATTTAGTTCTGCAAAATACATATGTACGCTGATGATATGCAGCTGTACCTATCGTTTCCTATTAGTGAATTGGCTGGTGCTGTTGATAGGATCAATTCAGATTTCCGATCAATCGCAAAATTTGCTGATGACCATGTTCTGCTGATCAATCTTATAAAGAGTACTGTGCCTTTGTTCGGGAGGGAATCCGACGTCGATGCATGTCGAAGTGGGTTACATATAGTAGTGAACGGCTCTGGTGTTGCAGTGGCGTCGCAAGCTAAAAATTTGGGACTTATTCTCGATATCACCTTTCGATATCGATCTTACATATCCAAGATCATTGGAGCGGCGTTCAATAACCTGAAGCAGCTTTACGCTTCCAGAACCTACTTTAGTTGAAGCGTCAAATGTATGTTGTGCGAGAATATGGTGCTGTTTCTCTTTGACTACTGCCTACCCGTTTACGGGCCTTGTTTGGACACAGTTGATTTTGGTAGGGTTCAAAGAGTGCAGAACTCTTGCGCCAAGTATATTTTTGGCCTGAGAAAGTTTGAATTGGATTGGTTGAATATGCGCGGTCGCATAGCTCTGCGCTCTCTGAACCTCTATCATAGGCTGCTGTTGTACAAATGCCCACCTTATCTTTTCCGTAAGATATCGTATCGATGTGATGTACACAACATTAATATCAGGCACAGGAACATAATAACCACTCCACTACAAAATACCGTATTTTTTGAGAGGCCATTTTCCTATAATATTTACAAATTGTACTACTCAATTTCTGAACATGTTAGGGCTGCGAGACCAATGGCGTTCAACGTCGCGGTATATAAATATCTTTTGGATAAACAAGCAGTGTAATGTAGCAATGTCTTGGGTTGCCTTTAGTTCTGAGTATGAATGTAGTACAGAGGAATGTTTGATATTAGAATATTATTATCGCAGAATAAGTTAAGTTAGTGTAGGCATATTTCAAATTTTTTATTTACTTTTCTTCTCAACTTAAGGGATGGAGTAAAAGCAGGGAGCAGTTCATTTCGAGCTGCTCATCTGAACTGTTCCTTATGGTTCTCATATACACATACAGTTATGTACGTTGGTATATTTACTTATTATAGAGTAATATGCATTTTGTCATGTGAGAATAAAGATTTATTATTATTATTATTATCTTCTCCGGGTCCATACAGCAATCTTTTTGCATCCATAGAAGCCTCCATATAAACACGTATTTCATTTTTTAATCAGGCTAGCAGACTTGCATGTGTAACAAGAGACAGGTACTATGCGGAGCAGCTGGCGCACCGCGCAACGGGCTGCAGCGTTCGCTTCGATGTTCGGAAAAAATAAGTTCTTATTCTCATATCGACTTATAACTTTGGAATTGAATAGTCTAAGGACTATACTTTCGCATGGTGACATTATCTCAAAATCGATTTTTCCAAAATTTATGACTGGAGGTAAACCCCTTAAGATCTTTTTTTAAATGAGAAAATAAATAATAATCACTTATAACCATGTCCCGACTATACGGTGGATGTTCCAATTCAGTTTGTGAAATGGCGGCAGTATGGACAGGCACTTTGTCGTGCAATAATGGAACGCCTTTTTTCAATTTTCCTTGACGTTTTGCACGAATGTTGTCGTTCAATTTATGGAGCAAAGACACATAATGTGTGCTGTTGGCAGTTGTATTGCGCTCTTTAAAGTCAATGAGTAAAATACCCTCCTTTCTTGAACGACATTCCCCTTTCCGATACGAGTTTCATCGGGTCCCCGCTATTCCATCGATTCCTTTTTGGATAGAGGATCATAATACAGAACCATCGTTTTATCTCCTATAACAATGGACTCCAAAATCGGTTTCGAGTCGTCTCCACACATGTTTAAGAACGAGCGCGCACATCGACCCGACGTTCACGTTGGAGAGCAGAAAGAAGATGCGGTACCCTTCTTGCACTAACCTTATTCATACCCAAATTGGCGATCTACTAATACCATTTCTTCAATAATTGAAATGTTTCGAGACGTTATCAGTTCACTTGGCCGACCGGGGCGCTCATCATCATCAAGTGATTTTTGCCCCAAACGGAAACATTTTGCCCACTTTTTTACAGTGGAATGTGAACGAGATAAATCACCAGAAACGCCATATTCCTTGTGGGACAGCCTGTATGGTACATCAACTGAATTGTCAAACGGGTTTCGTTTTACTTACCATACTAGTTCGAACCGATTTTCATGACAGAATCGAATCTTTACATCTCCACAAAGTGTGATATCTGATATGTAAAGCTGGCCACGAGCGGTACCGCGCAGTAGCGTAGAGTCGACCAGGCCTCGCGATCCACTAGAGTTATTCTGCTAATAGAGATGTTTGCTGCCGCAAATAATTTCGCTCATCTTTTAAATAAAAATTAAATAACACGTGCTCGAACACTTACCATTTTAAAAGTCCTCCGTGAAATCACAAAGTGCATAATGTCTGTTAAATATCTGCAACATTAGATATGTTTCAACTGTTGTTTCGGCAAAATTAGTACGGCATGAGGAAAAAATACGTTTATATGCAGAGAACGAACGTTCTACATCTAGTGACGTAATATTTGCGTAAGTAAAATAATCTTTCAAATAACAACGATTCTGTTGACGCACCTTCACAAATGTGTCTTAATGTGCCAAAATCAGAATTTTTCTCAAAAACACTTTCAAATTTTTCTAGAACAAAAACATTTTTTGCGTCTTCAATCGCGCATAGCTGTGCGTGAACATGTTGCACTATTTGTAGAGATTCTTCTAACGGCACCGCAGGATTTTGTAACTTTTCTATTGCATCTGCTAGCCCGAAGTAATTGTCGTGAATGATTTTCAAATCCATTTTAACCTGACTATCTTGAAATTTCGACTGGCTTTTCTGGATAGCAGCAGCTTCCTTTGTATCGAATTGTAAAACCACGTTCTTAATATTGTCAAAATATTTATGATAATAAAACGCGGCCTGCAACCATGTTCCCCAACGAGTTAGAATAGGTTCTGGTGGCTCTGGTATACGGGGGCATAGTCTGTGAAATGCGCGAATACGTTTCGGTGATTTGACAAATACTGCTTTGGTATGCGCTATTAAAGCGTCTACCTCAGGATAACATTTTCTGATACTATCCGCCACAAGATTGAGAGCATGAATTTTACACGTAATGTGTAACAAATTAGCAGAATGCTTTTTAAGAGACCGGCCTACAGAAAGTATGTTTGCAGCACTATCACTCACTAACATCAAGAGTTGGTTTGTTGAAAGTTCAAACTTGTCCAATGTATTTAACACTATCTTTGAAATTACTTTGGCAGTACACTGTTGTATTCGTTTGGAGACTAATAGAATTGAAGGTGCCGATTGATGAGGTTCCAATTTGCGTGCCATTACATTAACAACAGAATGTTTCTTCCGATCTATTGTTTCGTCGACACATAACCACAATTTTTGATCTTTCAACTCCGATTTTATTTTTTGTTCAATATGTTCGCGCGCAGATGGCACAATTCTTCGTAACGATGTTCGACTTTGTAATTTGCACTCCGAATAGTTATTTCAAAAGCAGATAAATGGTTCCTTGTCTAGTAAATTAAACGGTATATTACATGCGATAAACGTAACGCATAAATTAAATATAAATTTTTCATTGTCTCGTGCGCAATTTCTTTTTGAGACATGCTTTTCACTATTTACGTGTCGTAGACAATGTTGTCTGGACCAACGCATTAATGGGATTTTACAGATTACACATTTAATTTTAGCACCTTCATATATTAAGTCTGGAATTTCTGCAATAAATTTTCGAAGTTTGTCCGACCGCGGTCGTTTTGCTGACGAAATCATAATTTTTCTAGGACAGATAAACAACTGCGCAAATGACCGGCAGCGAAAATGTCCGTACTGTTCCGCAGACGAAGTAATACTACCGTTCCTCTCGGTCCGAACTGATTCTACGCCGATGCGCGGTACCGCTCGTGGCCAGCGTTACTGATATATCTAACTAAGCCGAACCGAAACTAAAACAATTCACATACTTCTCAACCGGACTGTAATAAGACGGTTATTTCAATAGGCCCAAGTTTATTGCATTCATGTTTCAAAGAGGTCCTGTAGCATACTACATCAATTGTTTAAAGCTTATTCTCCTGGCGATATTTTCACATCATAATTCCCTGTATTGAAAAAAATTCGATCCCACAGACTACGAAATAATTAAATATGAACTGCCTTTACTTTTTCGATATCATATTTACGCGGTGAATATGGGACGTAAATATTTCATCAGATACTTAGATCCGGCCCTCTTGGCACGGCGTAAATAATAAATGAAATGTCAATAAACGTTCTCTATTATTCTCGCTTACCAGCCAAAAGATCGATAAATAATAACAGCAGGGAGCAAAAGGGATACGATACTTTTTTGTATAATGAACGAAGGTACGCGGGAATGCATGTATAATCGAATGAGAAGGTAGATGCTAAATTCATAATAGCAATTACTGGTTGGGAATCAGAAAAACTGAATAATTCTGATTACCACGGCCTATTACTTTGACTTTTCATAGTAAAATGTTAATGGAATTCTACAATAGGCATAATTTATTGGTTTTCCTGGTAAATACCAGGATTATTTCATCATTTATTTTGGAAAAAAAGAGCTTATTGACGGAAAAATATTGATCAAGATATTTTGAATACTGTATTATTTGATACCTGAAATGCGATATTTTTTTCCATTATATTTGAACGATAATATGCAAATTTTGTAAAGTGCTGTTAATTACATGCAATGTATATTAATAAGATATATTAATTGTAAAAATTGCGTAATTTTAAAAATTTGCCTTACAAAAATTAACATGTTAAAAAGGGTAATTTTTTTTCTGTTTTTATAAAGCTCTAAATAAGAATTTCAATAAGAGTTACTTGGAAACCACCCATGGAAACGTTTTTTAAGTTTGTAAATAATACCTACCTGTCAGGGAGGAAACATTCTCCTTGTTTCCTAGGAAAATATGAATGGGCTCTAATAAACCTGGTCGCTATTTCTTACTTCCTGACTTTTGGTATTCAGTTGATGTTGAAAAGTTGCATAAATTATTAGTAGAGTTTATTAAAAAGGTGGTACTGGCAGTGGCGCATCGCATAAAAGTAGGTACATAATATACAATATTAGTGAAAAATAATATTGTTACCTTTTCCTGTCGTCTTGATGTTCACTGTGGCAATTGGCAACCGCCCTGGTAAGCTGCGTAGAATTACAACATCAGCAACGCTTCCATTGTCGATTCATTCAGCCGTCGACGGTGTTGTGAATACGTTGTCGTACACTTCGAAAATGATCGTTCGACATCCAGTGAAGTAAGATTTGCAAATGTCAGATATTCCTTTTCCTCATCTGGGCATTCTTGATTTTCAGATATTGATAAAATTTCTTTACAGCAAAGAAGATTGCTAGAGCTTCTTTGTCTATCATTGAACATTTATTTTCAGCAGGACTCAGGGTCCTTGAAGCATAACTAATTGGTTTCTCGGTGCCATCCGGTAAAACGTGTAATAAGTAGAGGTTCGGTACAACCCTCAGTATAACTGCGAGTCTCAACCAGATCTGTTGTGTATACATGTACGCTGCCGTAAATACTATTTCGTAGTTCTACGTTTGTTTTAAAAATGTTGCATACGTCGCGAAAACGACCAACGTTGGACAAAGTTATAGAATGTACAGCAGAAATGCCTGACCTAAATTATGATGGCGTTAAAATTCAATGTGTATTTTGAGAATATTAAGAAGGTGGTTTTACAATTCGATCCAAAGGAAGCTGCGGCTATCAAGGAAAACCAGTTGAAATTTCAAGATAATCAGGTTAAAACGGATTTAAAAACTCTTCAAAACAATTACTTCGGAGGGAATAGAAAAATTTCAATTTAATCCTTCGGTGTCGTTAGTGGAATCTCTGCAAATAGTGCAACATGTTCACGCACAGCTATGCGCGGTAGAAGACGCAAAAAATGTTTGTGTTCTAGAAAGGTTTGAAAGTGTTTTAGAGAAAGATTCTGATTTCGGCACATTAAGACAAATTTGTGAAGGTGCGTCAGCAGAACCGTTAAGTTGTTCCAAAGATTATTTTCATTACGCAAATATAACGTCACTAGATGTAGAACGTTCGTTTTCTGCATGTAAACACACTTTTTCCTCACGCCGTACTCGGTTTGCCGAAACAACTGTGGAAACATATTTAATGTTGCAAATATTTAACAGACATTATTCACTTTGTGATTTCACGGTAGACTCTTAAGACGGTAAGTGTTTGAGTACGTATTATATTGTATTTCTGACCATTTATTTTGTGTAAACTTTTATGCGCCCGCCACTGGCTGTTAGCGCAAATTGGGCAACTCTAGTGATAAGACTCCGGCTATACCGTAAGAACTCGCATCGCATCGCATGATAGTTTAATCGGGAGAGCCGGGTTAAAATGTATAAGTATATTATCTGAAATCATTATCTCTTTAATTTTTGAAAATGAATCATCACACCACTTATTCTAGTCAAAATGCGCCCCTTTCTTCAACAAATTTCGCATAATAATTTACCATTCCAATAAACGATTTAAGTTGCGTAACATTTTTGGGGGTCGCATAATTTAAAATTGCTTTAACCTTTGACAAGTCTTTCCTTAAATAACGATGTTAACAAAAATATTTCTTTGAATTAAAAGAATATATGTTTGCCGCTAATTAAAATTACGATTTGGTTGACTGAATGCATATTCGTTTGAGTCAAGAACTTTTTTTCTCTGGGCAGTTGCAAAAACTGCAGGATGCTGGAATGAATGGCTACGTAAAGTTCATTTCATAAAGACCTACTAAAAATATTTTTAACCAAAGCGAAGGTGGTATCTTTTTTAGAATGTAGTTTATTTTAAAGTTCTACACGAAGGAAGATTGGTTTTTCAATTCGCTAACACTGTAGGCAGGCTTAATTTAACAAATTTACTTGCTCTTCATGTTTTGACTTCATTAATATTGTTACTTGAAGGGAAGCTATATCAACTCGAGTTGAGGACATTTCAGGTTTTAGCTTTGCAAGCAGAAGGTCTTGTGGTTTTAAACATTCATCTCACATTTCTTCAGCCAGTAAATTTGGCCAGTAAATTTGTTCGTTTAGGATGTTTCTTTTAAAAGTACCAGTGATAGATGGACTTGTTACATGGTGTAACTTTGTGATAGTAGAGGATCAGGAGTTATGGTTCACTATAATATTGTATGACACGCGTTAACGGACAATATCTAGACATAATAAAAGTTAATTTCTGTGTATAAACTGGGGTTCCACAATTATTAAGAAGGGGTCATATATTTCCTTTTGCCATGTACCTCGTTAAGCTCGGCCACCTCTGCGTCTCGTTACTACCTCCTATAAAAGTTTCATGGAGCATAAAATGTTGTATACCGTAATGAAGATTGGAAACATTTGATGGGGCTTAGATGGCAATTAAATATAGTACCTTATGCATTTCATTTCGATGCAAATATGCGTTCGTTGGCTATGCTATTGTTGAAAGTCGCGTGTAACGAAACGGGATTCGGTATTTTTATAAAAGCTAAAGATATTACTAGAAATTGCTAGTAAAATTGGCTGCTCAATTGATATACAAGGGTGGTTTAATGCAAGTACATTACCTCTCCGTCAATATTGCACGTAATGGCAAAAAATAAATTATTTATGACGCAATTTTCTAAAGGTTAAAATTTTGCGATGTCTCCCTACACAGGGTTATTCACGACGATGGCATATTAAAAGTGTTTCTGGAACTAATTAAGGTACCTTTTTGAAATCTTGGCGAGCGATATTACGGATAGTGATGTATTTTCTAAAAATATTTGAACTTTGATTGAACCCTTGATTAAACGGGAACCAGATATCAACTTTCTTATTTCAAATGGTATAGCCTGTGTAAATACTGAAATATTTGTCTATGGAGATTTTTGGGAAAAATTTGAAATTTTCTAAATTAGTCTAAATGTTTAAATTCTTTGTGGGATCGGGAATTTTCCTGAATAGTCTTTAGGCCATTTTCTAGTGAATTTTCAAATTAATAAATCGAAATTAACGAATGTTAGAATTAAAAATCTAACTAACCTTGAATTCGAATGAAACCGATGTCATATAAACGCTCTGTTTATAATAACTTCTACAGGAAACTGGCTGCTCTAACGTTCAACCCTTTCTTCTTTGAATAAATACTTTAATTTTACTATCGAACATTTTAAATTGGTATCGTAGTCAAGTAAATACAAAATGATTCGACGAAAGCTGAATCGAGATTGATTAAAATGTTGGCGTCGCTTATCTTTCTTTTATTTGTAATCGCGATGGTGATTGCTTCATTCCACAGTAAGTTTTGATAATTTAACCTAAATACAACATTTTATGATGCATTTCGATGAAATTAAGTTATTTATGGAAATAGCAGAATGAATGCAGTGACGCAACCAGCTGACAGAAAGGCAAATCTACGACCTAAATTCTGTCTGACAAGGTTTAAACGTGAAATTTTCCCAACGATTTACTTAACATTTGGACAAAGATTTAATTTATGAAATGATGTTTGAAATACCTTTCAATCTACCCTGTTGTTTATTTAAGATTACATTAATTTTGACGATTTACAAGATTAAGAAAATAAACCGAAGAGTGGATTTGTCTGTGTAACACTTAACTTTATTAGTTAACATCAACGCCCCAAGGCCAGTTGGCTGGGGGGAAATGATGACTTGGAAAATTACATTTTTACCCGCTAGAGGGACTTTTCATTACCAACGAGTGGCTAACCTGAGCACCCTATTCGTTCCGAGGTTGACAGCCGATATTGTCGTTGTTGTTAATATTGAACATTACAATACATATCAAAAATGTTGTGCATGCTGTTACAAAAACCTGGTCAAACACTAACATATTCAACAAAAAAAAATTAAGTTTTATTAAATGGCAACCCCTATTTTTAAGAATGTTTACATATTCCACTTGAAAAAAGGCGGGGAAAACATAGTTTACCTTCTATACCATAATTCGTGTGCTAGTGAGAGAATGGCTCGGACATTCTTTCGTGCTATTTTGGTCGTTTAAAATGGCTGCTCCAATTGAAAATCCCGCCGACTGTGAACTGCGTGCTGTTATCCGATTTCTGTGTGAAGGCTGCCGAGATTCATCGTGAACTTTGTTCCGTTTGTGGTGAAAATGTCATGAGTCACATTATGGTTAGAAGATGGTGCCGTATCTTTCGAGAAGGACGAACCGATGTCCATGATGAATGTCGAAGAGAAAACTCGTGAAAATCGGCGACTAACAATCACAGAACTGAGTGCTTTTTTCTCTCAAATTTCACATACAGTTTTGTACGAGGTTATTACTGAACATTTAGGTTACCACAAATTTTGTGCACGGTGGGTGCCAAAACTTCTTACTGGGATCGGCACTAGCTTTTCTGACACGCTGCGATGTTGAAGGTGGTGATTTCCTCGGGCATATCGTAACAGTTGATTAGACTTGGGTCGCCTATGTCAACGTTGAGACGAAAAGATCGGCAATGTAGTGGGGTCGCTCTAACTCTTCTACGAGGAAACCTTTAAAGTGCCGTCAAACATTTTCTGCGAGAAAAGCCATGGTCACTGTCTTTTGGGACAACAAAGGCGTCCTTCTTGTAGACTTTATGGAACGAGAGACCAAACATGAAGAAATGGCTTGGATCACAACAGTTTGAGAGCGATGAAGAGCTGAAGGACAGTGTTACAGCATGGCTTAATTCACAGGCGGCAGAGTTCTATGAAGAGGGCATTAAAAAACTGGTTCATCGCTATGACAAATGTCTTAATCTTAATGGCAACTATGTAGAAAAATAGCTAAAAGTAGTAGCTTTATGTTGTATATAATAAAAACCTCTTCATGTATTGGTGCTTTTTTTAATAACCAAACGGAACTTACAAGGTGTGGCAATTAAATTACCGGACTGGTGGTACAAAACATTTTATTGATCACCAATTACATTACAAAGTTTGTCCCCTTCAATGTGCTCTCCTTGCCGATCTTTATAACGCTCCATACGAATTTTCTGCTGTCGAAAGCAGTGCTGGAAGTCCGTTTCTGTCAGCTTGTTGAGAACCACCGTCGCTTTGGCTTTCATCGCCCCCACATTCTCAAATCTTGTCCCCTTAAGCTCCGATTTTACCTTAGGAAATAAAAAAAAGTCACAGGGGGCCAGGTCGGGCGAGTACGGTGGGTGGTCCAACACGGTGATGCCGGATTTCGCAAAGAACGCTTTCACAGACAAGGCGTTCTTTGGCTCATTGTCTTGGTGGAGCATCCAAGATTTGCTCTTCCACAAATCGGGTCTTCGTCTTCTCACTCCTTCACGAAGGGTAGTTAAAACCTCGTGTTTCACAAGAAACTTGAGGTAACTCGTTGCTCGATATGAACACTCTGCATTTTTTCCGACGCGACGCTAGTGTAAGGACGATTACTACAGCGAGACTGAGCGACGTACAACCGTGCTCATCGAGCTTAGGGTGGGGGAAGCATCTACAAGCACAGACATGTTCAAACCTGCCGTGGCGTGCTCGCTGTTTGCCGATAATAGCACCAGTCCGGTTATTTAATTGCCACACCTCGCACTTTACGAATCACCCTCGTAAATATAAGCTCTTAACAGAAAATTCCAAAAGTTCATCACAATTTCAATGTGACATCAATTTTTGCTCGCCAGTGTAACTTCTTTGCTTTCTTCCAGCAATCTGGTTGCATCCATCATTTACTATTTAATTTTCTTAAGAGTTTCTTCTAGTTCTTCCTTATGTTAAACGAACAGGTGTAAAATAATGAGGAATTATTTACGTAAATCATATGCTTAACGCCGTTCTCACACTAATTCTAAGTACTTAACCTTAAACGTAGGAAGTTATTTATTAATTCTCGTTAATGTAACCTGTAACCCTTAGACAACGGTTGCTGTATTTACGGCCTTAATAACGTTTCACCCGAATAATTCCAACTATCCTCGAGGTGCTTAATGTTTGGTTTAACGTTTTTATTAAAGGGCAGTAATAAATTTCCCGTGAAAATATAATTTCTCAATTCCCTTTCGGCTTTTCCGGGATTTCCCTCGAAATAGAATTTCGAAAGTAATTAATTCAAGTTCCCAATTTGGTAGATCGATTTGGCTAAGCGAGGTGTAGATATGGCTCTCTATTCGTCGTAATTAGTGCGAGGTAGAAAAGCAAAGGATCAACAAACAATATAAGATTTGGTTTTATTTTACTTTGTCTTGTGCATAATTGATTAAGGTTTTACGATAATTCAAGAAAACGAAGTTTGTAATACCTGTGTTATATTGACACAAAATTATAATGGCATAATTGTCTGGTAAAATATTTCTCATACCATTACAAAAATCTTTGTGAAATATTCTATTAAACGGAATTGTATTCATCTTGTAAAATTATTTTCAAGTATGCAATAGAGCAGTCTGTATTCAAGGATCTAGAGCCTTTACTATATTTAAGCTGACACAATCGGTCGCATGGGCCGCGGATTATAAATGATCGTGACTTACGCCCGACAGAAGCGAAATTTTGAAATCAATACCCCAGTCTAAAAAGTAAAAGCTGACCCAGTAAAAATATTTGGTAAATAAAGCGAATATATACACACGTTGAAGTGTTTCTATTGCCATTATTAGTTTTTTTTTTTTGTTTGAAAACGGCATTTGTTGTATATGCACTGTAGTAACCGTAAAAAGTAAACAAAGTAGTTTCTTCAAAAATCTGTTGTACTTAACACCGTAACAATGAATAATATAATAAATAAATGTAACTTCTTACCAGTGTGGATAGTATTGTTGAAAAACTTGCACCATCAGGTATGTTTCCACATTTGTCTCGGTGAAGGTTGTTCGCTGTGATGAAAAACATTCTTATATTTCGAACAAGGCTGTTCAACATCTACGGAAGTAACACAAGCATAATTAAAATAATCCTTAGAGTTAGTTAATGAATCTGCAGATGCACCACCACACATTTGTCTAGATCTCGTATAATCGAAATTTCTTTTTAAAACGCTGTCGAACATGGCTGTAACTCGACTATTTTTGCGTCGTTTACACCGTGGAGCGATTTATTAACTTCGTCCACAATTCGCACTGATTCTACTAATTACAACCCAATATTTCGCATTTTTCTATTGCGTCTAGTAATTGTTTGTAACTGTTGCTAATACTTTTTAAATCTGTTTCAGCAGAAGTATCTAGAAATCCTTTCTGGTTCTCCTTAATAGCTCTAGCTTCATCAGGGTCGAATTGTAAAATCACAGATTGTACTTCTTGGAAATGTTTAAAATAACAAAAAGCCGCTTGCAACCATGTTCTCCAACACGTAAGAATCGGCTGTGGTTGTTCGCGAATACCGGTACAAAGCCTGTGAAATACTCGAATGCGTTTGGAAGATTTCAGAAACACCTACTGGTAACATTCTCGAATAGTTTAGGCCACAAGACGTAAAGCATGAACTTTACACCTAACATGTAAAAATCCCTCACATTTTTCTTTAAGAGAACGGCCCACACTACACATTGTCGTTGCCCCGTCGCTCATAAACATCAACCGTTGATTAGTTGACACTTGAAATTGTTGTAACGTATCGAGCACTACGCCCGTAATTGCTTCTCCAGTTCACCTTTTTAATCTTTTGCTAGCTAATAAAATTGCAAACTTCCGTTTAGCAGGATCAAGTACTCGTACTATAATATTCAAAATAGATTTTTTTTACAATCTGTCGTCTCATCAAGACATAGCCACAGCTGTTTTTATCTTTTAATTCTGCTTTGATCCTGTTTTTCGATATCTTTACGTATACTTGGTAGCTCTTTCCATAACGCTGTCCGTGATGGTAAGTTCCACTCGGGATTGTATGTACGCCCAAAACTGTCGAAACGGTTCTTTGTCGAGTAAGCGAAGCGGTAGACCACAAACAATAAACATCAAAAGTAAATCCAACTTAAATTGGGCTTGAGGTGGCACGCCATTTATCCCATTTTTGTACTATACACTATTTATATGTTTTGGCTTGAAGGTGATTGCAGTTAAATCGATTATTTCTTGGAGCACCAATAAAGTTTACATCCAAAACCGTATTAACATCCTAGCCAGTGCCCTCACTTGACCTATGAATTACTTAACAATTGAAATGCTTGACAGTTCTCTAATTTAAAACATTTTTTGTGTCTCTCATCTTACTTTGTAGGGCTAGCCCACTTTGGTGAATAAATTCTAGTGGAAATTTTGAAATATATAAAAAGGTGTATACCGAAATAATATAATGCTGTTAGGTATGGTATAAATCCTATTTGGCAGGGTTAGTTAATGTTTGAGTCACCAAGTAATCTATATGTTAAGAGATGGTGCTGACGGAGGGCGCTGGAAAGTAATAAACTTTTTCCTACTATCGGCTACCTAAGGCATTCATTACTACCATGATTGGAGGAAAGTAAGTGTAATTTTTTCTTGTGGAGGCTATTTACCGCGGTTGCCCTTGGTAGCGGGATGTGATGGAACTTTACGTCCCTAAGGACGTAAAGTAATAACATATTAATATAGGGATACGTGTATCCCTAGCAGAAATTAACAACTTTGACAATAATTATTATAGAAGTATATAAGCAAATGTCACACATTTTCACATATTTTGGTGAAATGCTGATCTGAAAATGTTGGGCCGGTAGTAGGGAAAATATAATACCTACGACATTCGGGCCAGCCTTAAGTGCTTTTGCGGTCTCGGATATATTGCAGACCTCGGCTTCGCCTCGGTCTACAAATAACATCCTCGACCGTAATACTGCATACGTCCCTTGTGACATAAATAAAAATAACTATTTTATTGTGTACATATCACTTTAGCGGATCTTAACTTCAGTTTTCTGAAAATAATATACCATTGTTGGCTGAATATATGGTACCAAAAGATTTGAAAGGAATCAAGGTATACCAAAATAATTCAATGTTCTTTTTTAATAATGTATTTTCTCTAATTCTTTGTACATTTTATGTTAACAGTGCACAAAATAGAATAGAAATTGTAATTGAAGGTTTTTCAGGGTATTGTATACGAGAATAGTCTGAAAAGTTTTAAGCGTGAATATGAAGATGGCGTTACTCGTCCAAAATATTCTGGTAATATAATTGCGCATGCATTTGTGCGAAATTGAACCCTGTTATAATGGGAGGTATGGAGTTAGGTTCCACCTCGTCATAAAATAGGCATATGCTGGTATGTACAATATTTTATATTTGAAATTTATAAAATAATATAATATGTATAATTAAACTAATAAATGTATATGTAATTGTAAAAATAAAATAACATTTTCAATAACAAAAACAAAATAATATTTTATCAAAAAAACGTGAAATTTCAATGAGGTGTTATTATTTCTATGTTGAAGTTCTTGGTTTCGGATCTCTTGAAAAAATTATCGAGTGTTAACTATCCCAGAAGGGTTATGCCAGACGACAAATGTGTAGTACGTCAAGGTAACAGAGGTTTCTTAGCTACTTAGCCACCTACGGCTGCTCTTAATTGGCCAACAGTTCGACTGTTGTCAGACGAATGATGATTTTAGCGGGAAGGTACCCCCTTTTATGCCTTTTACAAGGCGCGCGTAAACTCCAACCAGAATGTGAGATATTTCGTACACCAATAATAATGCAGCAATAGGTATATTAGCTAAGACGCAAGCGAGATGTGCTTATAGAAATGGATTAATTGCTAATTAGTGCGATTCGCTACGGATAAAATTTAATGTAAATATGACCTTATTGTAGAGCAAGACGAGTACTGTTATTGAACTAAGTATTGTTTAAAAACTAGGAAAAACAAAGAAATTCCAGGACTTAGAAAGAGTATGTGATGCGTTCAGTTATAAACTGAGGCATTATAATTAACGAATACTGTAATGAGTAATGAATGTAATTCAAATTTATTGCTACAATATGCAAGAATGGTCCATTATGAAGGTATTTAACCCGGTAGAATTTTTAAATATCAAATATTGTTTTATTGAAAAATAAACATAGCAATGAAACTCAGATCTAGCGCAAGGAGGCACAGATTCGACCATTTAGGGGCGTGATTAGTGGTGTGTCATACAAACGGTGGGAAATATCGAAGTGCGTTACAATGATGATATTGGCGCGAAAAGAAATAACGCTGTTTGAAGCATTTTGAATGTAGATTCGACAGAATGGTTAATTATGGTGCAACAATATTTATTTAACTCTTTGGAATTCTCATTCGTTTACTAGAAAACTTGTGTGTAATCTCTTCAAGAATTGGGCTTAGAATTGTTAGATTTTTGACACTGACGGTCGTACAGTGAATTAAGAAAATCTACAAATTTCTGAAACATGTCTGGAATTAGTTAAATATTTTGTGTGGTGCGCTGTGTTTTCGAGATTTTTGTCTATTTTGCTAAAATATTGTTTCTTTTTTGTTCTATAGTTAATTTGGACATGGTTCACAGTATGCAGGGTCAGATTCATACTAACAATAAACGTGATACCTTCAGAATTAGACGGCAATATTGTTCTATTAAATTATTTTAATGCAATGATAGAATTACACTACCTACCTGTAGGGTAATAAGTAGAGTTGGCCACGCGCGCCAACGGGCAGCGGCGTTGTTTCGATTAGGCCTCGGGTTCCACTAGAGCTATTGTGTGTAGATGTTTGCTATCGTAAATACTTTCGCGTAGTTGTTAAATAAAAATAAAATAATGCGTGCTCAAACACTTACCATTTTAAGAGTCCTCCGTGAAATCGCAAAGTGAATAATGTCTGTTAAATATCTGCAACATTAGATATGTTTCAACAGTTGTTTCGATAGACCGAGTGCGGCGCGAGGAAAAAAATGTATTTCTATGCAGAGAACGAACGTTCTACATCTAGCGACGTTATATTTGCGTAATTAAAATATTCTTTGAAACAACTTAACGGTTCTGTTGGCGCACCTTCACAAATGTGTCTTAATGTGCCAAAATCAGAATCTTTCTCTAAAACACTTTCAAATTTTTCTAGAACACAAACATTTTTTGCGTCTTCTATCGTGCATAGCTGTGCGTGAACATGTTGCACTATTTGTACAGATTCTACTAACGACACCGAAGGACCTTGTAACTTTTCTATTGCCTCCGCTAGTCCGAAGTAATTGTTCTGAGTAGTTTCTAAATCCGTTTTAACGGGATTATCTTGAAATTTTGACTGGCTTTTCTTGATAGCAGCAGCTTCCTTTGGATCGAATTGTAAAACCACGCTCTTAATATTCTTATAATATTTATGATAATAAAACGCAGCATTTAACCAAGTTCCCCAACGTGTAAGAATAGGTTCTGGTGGCTCAGGTATACGGGGGCACAGTCTGTGAAATTCGCGAATACGTTTCGGTGATTTGACAAACACTGCTTTTGTATTCGCTATTAAAGCGTCTACGTCAGGATAACATTTTCTGATACCATCTGCCACAAGATTGAGAGCATGAATTTTACACGTAATGTGTAACAAGTTAACAGAATGCTTTTTAAGAGACCCGCCTACAGAAACCATGTTTGCGGCACCATCATTCATAAACATCAACGGTTGGCTTGTTGAAAGTTCATACTTTTCCAATGTATTTAACACTAATTTTACAATTACTTCGGCAGTACATTGTTGTATTCGTCTGGAAGCTAATAGAATTGAAGGTGACGATTGACGCGGTTTCATTTTACGTGCCATTATATTAACGACCGAATGTTTTTTGCGATCTGTCGTTTCGTCCACACATAACCACATTTTTTTTTCTTTCAACTCCGATTTAATCCTTTTTTCAACATATTCACGAGCAGATGTCACT
The DNA here is from genome assembly GCA_029619315.2 of Dynastes maya. Lineage (NCBI taxonomy): Eukaryota > Metazoa > Arthropoda > Insecta > Coleoptera > Scarabaeidae > Dynastes > Dynastes maya. The sequence goes on along the minus strand of JAROYE020000006.1, from coordinate 9,168,418 downwards.
ATCCTTGTAACGATGTCCGACTTGGTAATTTGTACTCCGAATAGTTATTCCAAAACAAGACAAACGCCTCCTTGTCTAGTAAATTAAACGGTATATTACATACAATAAAAGTAACACATAAATTAAATATAAATTTGTCATAGTCTCGTGTGCAAGTTTTTTTTGAAGCATGCCGTTCACTGTTTACGTGCCGTAGACAGTCCCTTTTGGACCAACTCATCAACTGGACATTATATACTACACATTCAATTTTAGCGCCATCATACGTTAAGTCAGGAATTTCGGCTAAAAATTCTCTAACTTGGTCCGCCTTGGGTCGTTTGCGCGACCTACGCAACATTTCTAAATAACACGTACCGCGCTAATGGAAGGTCGAAGCTACACTGAGGCTTGTATGTAACCGTATAGATACGACGCAGCTGCCTGTTGGCGCGCGTGGCCAACTCTAGTAATAAGTATAAGAGGGTCGGCGAAATGCAATAAAGCAAAAAAGGTAGCTGAAAAGGTTTGCGGCGATCTAACAATTTGTTAGGTACTTTTTCATCAAATCCTCCATATTCGAGGATTAAGCTATTTTCTTTTTTCCATAGTTGAACCGCCGACTACGGACTTTTAACTATTTGCATTTTTAATTGTAACCGAGAAAAGTTTGCATTATAAATTAGCTGAATTAATTTTCGTCGGAATCCAAGTTTTGTAATTAAACACCATACCGGTCTTTGCTCTTTGTGCACACTTGCCCGGATTTACGTCCGGCGTAGGACTGCTCAATCGGCTTCCCTCTATTTAATTGCTAATTTGCTTAATTATGGTGTAGATGTTTCTGAAATTAAAAATGGAAACGTATACGTGTTTTAAGCCGTAAACTAGGCTACACGGGATTAAAGTTTGTCGGAACGCATATTCTTTTCAATTAAAGCAAGAAGTGATACTTGAATAATTAATTCTTGGGATCATTATACCTATATTACCTATGTTAAAAGTGCAACTTATCCATATTACTTACTAAAATTAGCTTGTAATATTTTCGAAAACAATATAACATGGATAAATAGCTATCGATATACGAGGTAGGCGCCATAAATTCTCGACCTGATATAGAAAATATAAACTTGGTAATATAGAACAATTTCCCTTTTTCAATATAATCTCCCTTAACTTCAATTCTATACCCTTGTAAAAATAATCTAAAATTTTTCCCTGTTGTATTACAGCTGCTTGCAACTCACTATCTGTCTGCAGATGTTACGTTTGCACCACTTCGTGGCATACTAGAAACAAGCGTCGGTGTGCTCGCTTTAGTGATTATGTCTAACGTAACTATTAAAAATAAACGGCCATTACCTACGAAAGTTAATAAATTTCTTAGTGAATTTGTGGATTTACACTACAATGGGAGTACAATTTTCTGTAAAGTTTGTAAAAAGAAACTACTGTGCTGGAGCAAACGTGATCGTGAAAGACATATAAATAGCGCACACCACAGAAATAAAAGAAATGGTGTGTCACAACAACGTCAATTTCAATTAGAATTGCTTTTAACGTTTATGGTATGTGGTCTACCACTTCGTATACTTGATAAAAAAGCATTTCGAAAATTCTGGGGTACATACAATACCGAGTGGATACTACCATCTCGGACAGCGTTACTGAGAGATATTCCACGAATACGTGAGGACATTGAAAATCGAATTAAAGCCGAATTAAAAGATAAACAGCTGTGGCTATGTCTTGATGAGACGACAGATTGCAAAAAAAAATTCTATTTTGAATATAATAGTGCGCGTATTAGATCCTATTGAACCAAATTTTGCAATTCTATTAGCCAGCAGAAGATTAAAACAGTGTACTAGTAAAGCAATTACAGCCGTAGTTCTCGAAACGTTACAAAAATTTCAAGTGTCAACCAGTCAACTGTTGTTGTTCATGAGCGATGGTGCAGCAACAATGTGTAGTGTAGGCCGTTCCCTTAAAGAAAAGTGTGAAGGACTTTTACATGTTACGTGTAAAGTCCATTCTTTACATCTTGTGGCACAAACTATTCGAGAGTGTTACCCGGAGGTGGATGCATTAATAGCAAACACAAAAAAAGTGTTTCTCAAAGTCCTAAGAGGACTAGGGCATTCCACAGGTTATGCCCTGGTATTCGAGAACCACCACAGCCCATTCTTACGCGTTGGGGAACGTGGTTAAAAGCCGCTTTTTATTATAATGAACATTTTCAAGAAGTCAAATCCGTTATTTTGCAATTCGTCCTTGCCGAAGCTAGAGCTATTAGGATGAGCCAGAAGGGATTTCTCGATATTTCTGTTGAAACACATCTAAAGAATATTAGCAACAATTACAAAGGGTTAGTAGACGCGATAGAAAATTTGCAAAATTCTGGATTGTCGTTGGTAGAATCAGTGCAAGTCGTGAACGAAGTTAGTACATTGTTACACAGTATAAACGATGCAACAAGTGGACGAGTTTTAGCTAAGTTCGATAGTGTTTTAAAAAAGAATCCGGTCTACACGAGATTAAGACAAATGTGCGATGGGGCATCTGCAGATTCTTTGACTAAGTCTAAAGATTATTTTAATTACGCCTGTCTTACTTCGGTAGACGTGGAACGGTCGTTTTCGAAATATAAGAACATTTTTTCGTCTCGGCGAACATCCTTCACCGAGGCAAATGTGGAAACTTATCTGATGGTGCAACTTTTTAAACAAGCCTATCCGCATTATTAAGAAGGATAGAATTTATTTATTATATCTTTATTTACAGTTACATTATTAAGTACAACAGAATAAAAAAAGCGTTCAGTTTCTCAGTTATTTCCTTATTACATCCCATTTACAACGCATACCGTTTTCAATCAAATAAAAAATCATAATGAAAATAAAAACACCTCAGCGTGTACATATATATATATATGTATATATATATATATATATATATATATCCGCTCTAATTACTAAACATTATTATTGCGTCAGCTTTTATTTTTTTACTCTTGTGTATTAATTTCGAAATATCACATATCTGCTGTGACTCACATATACGCTATTTACAATAAGCGGCCGTTGCGCCTGATTCCGATTCTATTGGATGGCGCAATTTGGCCCGCTCTAGTAATCACTTGGAGCCACGTTCGGACTATACGGTGGATGTTCCAATTCTTGAAAGGCGCATTCGGGGATGGCAGCTTGTGAAATGGCGGCAGTATGGATGGGTCGTCGTGCAATAATCGAACATCTTTGTCAATTTTCCTCGACGTTTTACATGAATATTGTCCCTCAATTTATGCAGCAAAGGCGAATAATGTGTGCTGTTGACAGTTGTATTGCGCTCTTTAAAGTCAATGAGTAAAATACCCTCACAATCCCAGAAAATTGTGACCATCACCTTTTTCGTTGATTGAACGACTTTCGTCTTTTTGGGACGAGGTTCATTAGGTCCCCACCATTCCATCGATTTCCTTTTGGATAGAGGATCATAATACAGAACCATTCTTTCATTCCCTGTGACAAAGGACTCCAAAATCGGTTTAGTGTCGTCTCCACACATGTTTAAAAACGAGCGCGTACATTCGACCCGACGTTCACGTTGGAGAGCAGAAAGAAGATGCGGTACTCATCTTGCACTAATCTTATTGACACTCAAATTCGGCGAATAGTTGTTTCAGAAATGTTAGACATCATTGCCAATTCCTTCACTTTCAAACGATGATCCGCTAATACCATTTCTTCAATAATTGACATGTTTTAGGCGTTATTAGTTCAATTGGCCCGTGGGGCGCTTATCATTTTCAAGGGATTCTTGCCCTAAAGGGAAACAGTTTACCCACTTTTTTACAGTGGAATATTAAGGAGATAAATCACCATAAACGCCATCCAAACGTTGTTTAATGTGATTAGGTGTATGTCCTTCTTTTGTTAAAATTTTAATAATCGTGCGGTACTCAGTTTTCATTACCGGAGGCATTTTCATGCACTAGTCACGTTGTCTGGCTGGCAACTAAAAACTACTACTCTTCGAGCCGTCATATATATAGTGCAACTATGACGCAATGGAACTTGAACACGCTCGAATCTGTATAAGCCTGTCAGGCCGATAATTTATGGCGCCTATCTCATAGATAAATAGATTGCTTCTGATGGCTACTAGAATCTTCCCAAAGAAAATGATTGCTGGCCTACAGCGGAGGACATGCAAGCTCCAATACTTCCAAAAATGATAAGTGCGGAATAGTGCGGACTCATCAAGCAATACTTCCACGTGACAGACATCCAAAAATTATATTTTCTAATATAAAAGAGTATCTGAATTGATAGTAACGATAAAACGTTTTCGTTCATATATAGTTTTTCTTCAGGATGATGCTGCCAATGACCTTAACATGGAAACAACATGCGTTTTTATGAAAAAGTGAAAAAAAACAATTTTTGTAAATGGTCACTTCACTACATTCATTTGTAAAACATTTTGTGAGAATTGCAAAAAGGAAAATGGATTATTTTACAACTCGGCCTGTAGGAGGTTAAATTGTTATGAAGACATTAATATTTACGAAAACAAACACATTTTAATGACATCAGATTTAAAACCCTTAATTGAAGCCTTTACTTTTGTTAAATTAGACGTGACCGCGGTCATTGTACTACCACTTTAAAAACGTACAAATAATGTAACTTTTAGCGTAATTCTTTAGTTCAGTTTTATTGTTTATGGTGGATCATTCTGCTTGACGCTTTTTATTATACAAATATATTTTGAAAATTTAGCTGTGCTGTAATTCCAGTAAACCATAATGTAGGCAAAAATGTATATCACGAAATTTCAGGTTTTTCGATGTGTTATGTGAACTCTTGCTGTACCAAAGCTAAAAATATCCAGAGCGGGGTCGAAATTAAATCAAATTACTGCCAAAGGGTAAAAATGTCGAATCTACATCAAATTTAGACCCACGTCAGTACATAGGTGACCCTACTCTTTTTTAGGGGAACGTTAGTCGACGTAAATTAACTAAAAGCGTTGATTTACATGTAGATCAATACGTTTGTTAAGTACAATTGCGGAGGTTTCAAATGGTGATTGAATAGATGTTGATATTTACAAGCGCTAAAACAATTATTCGGGTTATGTTAGTATACAGAATCGTCTATTTATGGTAGATGCGGCAATTGAATCGGATGATTTAAATCTACATATTTTAGATTAACCTTTGACGTTGGAATTCCGTTTAACCCATTACCACATTGCAAGTGGCGATGTACTAAATATGGCATATCAAATAATAAAATATATGCAAGTGGCTGTGCACGGCCTACCACTTAACACAATTTATGTTTTATTTAGCTTATCGAAACGTATTAAAGCAATAATCATCTACAGAAAAAATAATATTAGAATAACTTCCACAACTGTAGCAAATGCCCCTACAAATAGTTATAGGATCCGCACGCCGGACAATTTGTAGTAATTAGTGAAACAATATTGTAGGAAACCAGAATTGCAATGTTTGCTGCAATAAGCTTGCATATTTTTCAACAATTGTGCAAGTGTATGTATTTTACTTGTTAAAATGCTAATATAATGAATTTTAGCAGATACTACATTAGATTGCACAAGTTGCAACAATTATTTGAATAATTAAAACATTCTGTATTAATTCCAATAGTCTTGGGACTGTACTACTGTTCCAAGACGTCAATAAAAGGTAAGGATATATTATTCTTTAATAATACTGTATCTCACGTACCTACTTTTGCCCGATACGCCTCTGACGTTGCACTCGTTTGTCGAACCTTAGTAATGAGTAGAGTAACCAAAACTTGCGGACTCGCATAGGCGTCGGTATTACGGGTTAATATAAGAATACGAAAAATTCATAAATAAACTTACTTGCTAATTATTCAACAAATTAGAGACATCAGGATGTGAACTACTGTAAACTTGCATCATTGCATATGTTTCCACAGTTACTTCTTTAAACCTTGTGCGTCGACAAGAAAAAATATTCTTATACATAGAAAACGATCTCTCCACATCTAAGGAAGTTACATTTGCATGTAGAAACTGTTTTTCAAAATCACTTAAAAGTTCACTCTTCTTACACTTATTATAAACGGCCTCTAAAGTATTAAAATCGGGATTTTTTCCTTAAAACATCTGCCAACTTTTGACTAGCGCATAATCCTGGCGTATCATTTAATGTGTGTAATTTATTTTTTACACTCTCCACTATGTCTAATGATTCCTGCAATGACAATTCAGTACATTGTAGTTTTCTGATGGCATCTAGTAATACTGTATAATTGGTACATATTGTTGTTAAATCTCCTAAAAGTTGAGGAATTTGAAATTCTCTTGAATATTTTCCACGGTACATTGTTGAACACGTTTGCAAGTTAACAAATATCGAGATGCCGTGTTCTCGCTAGATAAAACGCGAGCTATTACATTCACAATACTGTTTTTCTTTATATCGGTCGTCTCATCCACAGTAATCCATATTTTTTTGGAACACAAATCACGTTTACACACATTTTCTAGCATCTCTTTCATTCGCGGCAAATGATTCTGTAATTGTGTTTGTGAGGGTAATGGGTACTTTGGAACGTATTGTCGCCAAAACGTTTTAAAAGCTGCTTTTCTCACCAACGACAACGGAAGATTACAAGAGGTAAACATAATTAATAAATGTATGAGGAATAGCGTATAAGGTATTTCAGTTCTTGCATTTCTCATATGCTTAATACATTGACATCCTCTGGCAATCAGTTCTGTCCAATGCAGCCAAACGAACATTGCATATTAAGCAAAAAACTGCACTACCGTCATATTTTAAATGGGGAAAAAGTGACACATACTTATGTACATTAGTAGCAAAGCTATTACGAGGCATTGTTTTCTTAGGTATGTAAATATTATTTATATATGAAACGATACACTAATTATGTACTTGGTATAATACTACAACACAAAAAACACCAGCTATATTTTCAAAAGCGACACGTAAGTACATAACCTTGACCGTTCGACTAATCTCTGCAACAGCTCAACCGGTACTAAAACGAAATTCTCTCAGCGCGGTTTAACATGATTTATATTCAAGGTCGACACTACATGCCTGCTTCTCTACCGGTTTAGTTTATGAATTTTTCGTATTCTTATATTAACCCGTAATACCGACGCCTATGCGAGTCCGCAAGTTTAGGTTACTCTAGTAATGAGTTTAGGCGGAATTTTACAAATTGGCACTTACGGGAATTTCGTAACGGATGGGTTTTAAACTTCTCCATTAGATGAGGTTGAAACGTTAATTTGATTGATTAGTGGAGTTATGGCTTTTTCTTACTAAGCCGACGATATGTGGCATTCTTGGTCTTTTGATTGCCTTTCCAAAAAAGTAAAGATATACAGGATGTTCTATTGAAGATAAGAAGGTTGAAGCCTAAAGCTTGCTCATAAAAATTAGAAATCGACCTATTATTTTCAAAAACGCTTGCTTTTGTCGTTCAAAAGTTAGTATGGGGGCCTTTCATTAGGACCTCACCGTATATCACCATACAGACCAAGCCGGTAAACATGTTTGTCACTGCTGAAACTTACCCAAAAATTAAAGGACATAAAATATTTTCCATATCAAAAGGTTTAAATCAGTTTTATAATAGAAAGGAATGATTAATTGATGCTTATTCGAAAATACAAATAGAGTACCCCAACAATCATGTGGCGTAGCAATTTTAAAGGAATACCTTCTATGAAGTAGAATTTACAAATTTAACACTTCCATATATTACGTGTATCTCAAATCTACAAGTTGCGCTAAAAATAAGTTTTATGGATATCGATCCACCCACGCTATTTATATCGGCAAACAAAGTTTCGTGATTTTAAAGCTCGCGTTCGTTTTTGACGGTTGAAAGGAAGGCAGTGTTTGTGTGCGTGGGAAATATTGGCAAATGCAGTTATTATTACAGAAGGGTTCCTGTAAGTAGTAAATAAAACAAACGAAAAAAATAATTTAATGTGGACGAAACCAAAAGAGTATTCGAAACTCACCAGATTTTGAGTATATTTAGAATTTGTTTTACGTGTGGTGACGGCCCAAAGGGGTAAATAAATCTTAAAGCTTGTCATAACTTCATGAGCCTTTTAGTGTGTAAATGGTGGGTGTAAAGTGTTCAAGGACTTTGCTACAATCACTCCTTCATCCTAGAGAATGAAGCATAGTTAATTATTCCTCAACATGCTAATGGTGGCGAGATCGTACGCAGCCTATCAGGAAAATCTGGCACACAGATCTTGGTAGGGCTCGAACGCACAGCGCCTAGCTCTGCCATAGTCAGCAGCAGAGTTTCTTGAACCACCGAGCCGCTTGCAATTACAATTACAATAGTAGGACGGAGTGGGTAGCCTAATCCATCCGTCTACGTACAACATCGATCAACAAGGTAATTCTAGAGTTCGCTAAGTAGACCTCTCCTATCGCCAGGGAGCGGACCGACGGCTGTCTCTATCGACTATGAATCACACGGCATCGGCTGGCTGCAATCGTTCAGCTTTAGCATGCATATGCGTTAGAGGTTGGGACACTCGTATCGGTCAGCACTACTTGCATGATCGTTTATTCGTCCTTCGCGCGCTAGCAAAGTGTGAGTTTTCAGTGCTGTGGATGGGCGTTAGGTTTATCATACGTGGAATATGAGGTTATATTTTACTTAATAAAATGAAAGTAATAGAAATGTACGTTCGGCATGATTTATAGCACATATTCTAAATTTCCTTGTCTGAAATGAGTCTGTTTGTCAGTCAGAACATCCTTAAATACAGAGAAACTTTTCTAGCACCACAATTAGTGAGATATGCATTCGAAAAGGAGATATAAGATTACTGCATCCGTCATTTTCATTATATGCAATATTTTCGTTGCAGAAACGTTTTAGTATATTTAGAATAGGATTAAGAGCAAAACCTAGATTAAATATTTACTCAAAGGAGTATCAAAATTGCTGGATATATTCTTCAGTTTGTTTAGAATATTATTTCTTGTTTGTGTTTTGCAGTATTTACTTCTTTAGCCGAATCTCCCAAATATTCATGGATGAAATTGAAATTAATCCGCTCTAAAAGTTAATTAAACACCGATTGACATATCATATACTCTCATCTAACACGAGAATGTTGACAAATTCAGTTTCAAATGAAAGTAGAGTGTATTTGTCAATCGTTTATTTCCACTAGTGTTAATACTGGATTATTTCACATCACTATTTTGCCACAAAAATCCAAATGGTGTCAAAGATAGAATTACATTCGCTTTTCGCAAAGTAGGCATCTAGCATCACACCAGTTTTTAGAAAGTTTCTCAAGAAGCTCACAGTGTATTTGGCGAAACGTCAAGTACGTTCGTGCAAACACGAAAGTCACTACTTTAGTCTTAATAAATTATTTGCTACAAACAATCTGTAGACTGATATTCAAATTTTCACCAATTAAGATGCTGTATTAACTTACAAACGTGGATAAATTTATTTGGTTGCTTTTTGTCAATTATAGCACTAATAACCAAGAAATATTATTTGAGAAGTAACGAACTTTCTCCGTAAAATATACACCACGGCATTCCCCAAAGCAAGATATGTTTCGCTTTGTTTTGTTTTCTCTCGGTTATATACATATACACTTGGAAGATCAGGCTAAATTCTAGTGGATTGACGCTTCGTTTCGCGTTTTAGAGGCTTCTCAGTTACGATAACGTAGAGGCTACGTAAAAATTTATATTGCGAGCTTGTTACGAGGGTTTCCGCTAGAAGGTCATTACTCATTCCTTAGATAGAATAGCCGCACTGCATATTTTATGGACACTTCTACTTTCATGAGATTAATATTGATTGACTTTGAAAGATGGAGAGCCTACTGGAGAAAATTAGGTACGATAAAAATCTTGACTTATCGTTATTATTGCTGTATCGATTTCGGCTTGTTTTGTGAATGAACATAGCATAAATTTAGGAAAGAATAAAGAAGTACAAAATACACAGGGTTGGTGCGAGCTTCAGCGTTGAAATGGTTTAATTGGGAAGTTTAGCAGTTAATCTAGTGAAACTGGAATAGTTTTTGAGTACCTTGGTGTAAATAAACAATCCTTTGACTGAGTATCATTTTAGCACAATTGCCATTTTGATTTCTTGTTTAACGTTTTCAGTCTTGAATGTTTAGTATTCAAGATGAAAATGTTTGGCATTTGGCATGAATTATGATTCAGAGCAAAGGAGAGAGGAGAGAAATCTGTAATAGATTATGCTCTTATTAAGAGATCCTATAGAAAAGACATTGAGAATGTAAGGGTTAGAAGAGGATCTTAAATGAAGAGCGACCACTATTTAGTAAGAGTAAAGACCAAACTTAAGGAACTTAAGGAAGAAGACACAAACAACAAAGTGAAGCAGAAAAGATTTGGACGCTACCCAAAGAATGAATCAAGCAATACAAGCTAAACGAAAGGGAAGTATGGCAAAAGTTTGAAAGAATAATGGGGGTGAAATTAAAATCCGTTGAAACTGGGAACTTGAGTCTAGAGGAAATGTGGAAAATATTCAAAATTAATAGAAGCAGCTAAGAAAACTTGTGGTACAATAATAGTGGCTGAAAATAAAAGATAAACTGTGTGACGGAACGAAGAAATAAAATACCAAACAAAAGGAAAGAAATGCAGATGGAAAATTTACCTTAAAGATAGGAAAGAGGAAAGTCATGCTCGATATAAAGAGTAAAATGACTTAAAGAAGTTAGTTAAGGAAGCAAAGAAAGAAGCTTGGGAAAAAATCGGTAAGAAGACTATCACAGCAACCAAGTACTATTTTACAAAGTATTGAAGAACATAAGGACAAACAATCAACAACAGCGGACTATAACACAGATAAAAGACTAACAACGAGTAATATTAGCAGAAAGTAACCAAGTAATGGAAAGATGACGAGATAATTTCATAGATCTATTGAATGTAGCGGATGGTCAGGAGGTGGCATGAAAGAGGAGACGAGAGTCCAGGAAATAAGGAAATAGGAGAGGAAGAGATAATGGAGGGAATCAATAAGCTAAAAAAGGGGAAAGCTGCAGGCACTGATCAAACATCAGGAGAAATGTTACAACATATAGGAGAGACCGGTTTAAAATTCGTAACAAGTTTTTATAATAGATGCTGGGCTGAGTTATCTATACCTGAGGAGTAGAAAATGGGTTATCCCCATTTTTGAGAAGGAAGATAGAACCCAATGTGAAAATTATAGGCAGTACCTCGATGAGCATTCCATCAAAAGTGTACGAAAAATTATTGGAGCAAAGATTAATAGGTGAAATGGGACATGACATGGAAACATCGCAAAGTGGATCCAAGAAAGAGAGGCTATTCAGGGCCACATTTTTACTATCAAACAGTTACAAGAACGAATAGCAGAAACGGAAAAAAACTACTTCCTGGCTTTTGTAGACTTGGAAATACAAGTTTCAACTGATTTCCGCCGTAGGTATAGGAACTAGGAAGTTGTGACAACTGCCACTATCGGATTTAAACATAAATGAATACTAAAAGTGAAAACCTGTATTGAGTTCATTTTACATAATAACTTTAGGAAAATATAATTTAGTTAGCACGAAATTTTTGAAACAAATTTAATATTTTGATAAACAAAGAGACACTTGGCATTTTCGCAATCAATTCGTGAAAGCCTTCCACAAATTTCAAACTTGCAACGCTGTTGGTAAACTAGGCAATCAGAAAATGCTAAACCTTTTGTTATTGGCACAGTAAACTGGAATAAATCCATCCAGGCATTTTTTACTACTTCGTCATATTCCACATTGGACTGATATTCTAACCAAGCGTTGCAAACAGCTAAATTGAAATAATAGAAAATCTCTTCACGTCCATTCGCTTGATCGAATGAATGTACGGTACGGTCTAATTAGAAAACTGCTATTATTCACCACTCCCATGGAAACATTGCTGGACATTCTACCATTACATAGGTGCTTTCCTTCGTCTCGCCGTTTTACTTCATTCTCTGGTTCGATCCCAATAAAATTTGATGCTGTCCTTATAACATTATTGTCCTATCAACGAACCAGTACGATGTTCGTATTTTCTGTGACAAACGAATCATGTTTACCATAACCAAGATTCTTTAGTTGATTGTCAGTTTTCAGAGAACGTTTCTCAAGTCTATTAGGACGAAAGGTTCTTGCCATGAATATACCTTCTTCTAACAGTTTACTGTATGCTCTGCGTTCGCGAATTTTGTTTAATAGGTGTAACATTGGTAATTTGAAAATTTGTCTTACAAATCGTCTAAAGCTGCATTTCTGGAATTCTAAGAAAAAAATGCTTTATTTTAAGGAAATGAAACTACTGGTTTATGAACAATAACTAGACGCTTTCTGAAATTACGAAAACTATTTACTAGCCTTAAGAAAATATTGTTTTGTATCATAATGTGTTATAATGGCCTCCAAATTTCTACAAGATTTTCTTGAATCAAGTTAACAAAGACGCACAATTATTTCTTTACAAGTATATACTTCTTTTGAGCGGAGAATTGAAACAGTAATTGTTTTGAATTAAGGCGGACAGCTTTGATACAAGTAAACGTTTCACTGCTTGTATTACAGAGGCATACATCGAATTGTCTACGCGGGTAGACCATGTTGAAGCGGTAGAACTAGAAAATGGTACAAATTAAATAAGACTTTTTCTACTCCCATACTTTAATTGAAGGACTATATGTGCACTACCTGTACTTTAAGAAGGTTCATTAAGATACAAGTTCATAACCAATATAAATACAGCTTACACCCATAAAAGTTGCCGTGCATTTCCGAGAAACAAAAACTTTTTCAATCTGACAGTTTCGATGACATTTTCGCAACATTTCTCCTAATTTGTTCTATTAAAATAATTAAAATCAGTGACAATGTCTCTTGATGAAAGCGGTAGTGAAAATTTAACACCACCTGAAATTACCGAACACGCCAACAGGACGACAAACGACTTATTACCGTCAAAATCCCGGAAGACATATGAAAAGTTTTATTCCCAATTCAACGACATCCACTCATAATATTACACAATTGCCCATGCAATTGCACTTTAATAATTATACAATCCGGAATGTCATTACTTACCAACAAGAATAACATTTCTTTCTTACTGTTAAACTTCAAATATTTTGATATTTCAGTTCGTTTATTTTGTTTATTTCCTTTAGTATTTCTAGTTGTGACTTATGAATTATGAATAATAAATGTTTAAAATAAAGGTCTTTCATTATTGTAATTGGACGTAGAAAAAATAATGTATACGACTCTCATTTAATGGCTATTAAGACATTCATTACGACAATCGCCAAGGCTCGTTTCGTAATTCTCATACTCGTGTCTTAATGACTATCATTAAATGATCGTTGTGTAATATGCTATTATTTTAATCAAAATAGTTTTTGTATCTGAATGACATGTCCAATTGTTGTAAAACGTAATTTTCCTTTTGCCAGTTCTTATAGTCTTTATTATACAAACCCCACAAACATTGCTCTGAATTTCACTCCATCCTATTAATATTTCATCATAAAAAAGGTAAAATAACCAAATATAAATACTTGTTGCACGAAATGGTGCAAGGAAATGCCCTTCTATCCCGGCGAGCATACATATGCGCCTAGTTTTTACTGGTTCTGCATCTTTGTTTGGCGCATGCGCCTTGCTTTGTCTCCTTGCCTTTTGTTGCATGAAAAGAAGCTCCGTCTAAATAAGCCTTAAGGAAGTGATAAACCTTGGTGTAAGCTTTCTTTTTTGTACGCTCAACACAAATCTTTGTCCTGCATACTGAAACTCAGGAAGTGTTCTACAGCTTATGCATTTACATTATTAGAACTTATTAATTTATTTTTTAATCGTGTTGTTTGGTATAGTTTACATAGTGTTTTCGTGTGAAATACTTTTCTTGTTTTTATCGCAAGCAATAGGGTTAAAAGAATGAGTCAGTAAATAGCTGCAATACATCACAGCTTTAATTTTGTCTACACAAGTCTATGTAGCACATATAACAGAGTGGACAAAAAAATTACAATTGAAACAAAAAGTATTAATTAAAACTAATTCATGTATTTCAATTAAATGAAGTGGAAACTAGATTGACAGTAATTAACCACAACGGAGGTAAAGGTTTTAAGAAAATTTCAGCAGAGGAACTCGCAAAATGCTAAGTGGACAAGTGGGACCAATATACGAGTTGAGGTACTCTGCCGAATCACATACAACTGTGTTAAAAGTTGAAATCGTTGGATGTATACAATGAGGGAACTACGTTGGCTTGTCTTTAGTAATTTGGTAAGAGGGAAATGGTAGTTAGAAGTTATATCGTGTGTTATTAAACAGCAATAACAAGACTTTCTTAGACTTGAGAATGTATTTTAAAGTGGTACTGGTATTGTCAGTAAGGGAGGATCAACATTATGTGATGCTATAAGAAAAAAGGATTATTTTCGAATAAATTATAAAGTTTTTGGTTTATAACTTTATGTTAGTGTCCTCTTTTAATCCGTGGCACATTATTTCAAGATACACATACCACAGTGATACCCAGTGAAGCCAATATTCCCTACTGTAAGAGGTAATGTGCATAAAACGTCTTTATGCTCAAATCAATCATATAATTATTTATTGTCTGCTTAACCTTAAACTTATATCATTATAAAATACTTACTATTTTTCTCTATCAGATAATGTGTTAATTTTCACTTATCGCAATTGTTTTAAAGTACAATTTGTTGTGATAGAAAGCAAATGTAAGAGTAAGATTGAGAAATCTAACTTAGATACGAATTTTCTGAATCAAATTTGTTTTGATTTAGAAGTTGAATACTATACTCTTGGTTTCCGGTTTGGGTTCGCTTCGTTGTCCTAGCTTGGCAGAAGTTACGACAACGACGCGGTTTCATTTTGTTTATTCTTGGATCATTTAGCTTCCTTTTTGTTTTTCCAGTACCTGGTTTTCTTTGAATACTAAACGTTAATAATAAGAATGCTTTATTGATCACAAGTAATAAGTACCACAGTCGTAATTGCTGCACTAGTACACCCTTGTAATCTTTTGCTAGCTAATAACAGTGGAAATGTCGGTTTATGTTGATCCAGTATACGAACTATAACATGTATAATAGAATTTTTTTTACAATCTGTTGTCTCGTCAACACGCAACCAAAGCAACTGATTTTTTAATGTAGATATGATTTTATTTTCCACCTCTTTGCGTACAAATAAAACATGCTTACGTGCTGTTGCCGTAGCTGGCAACTTCAACTCCGGGTTGTATTTGTTCCAAAAGTTCTTAAACGATTTCTTATCCAGTATGTTAAGTGACAAATTACATGTTATCATCGTGACAAGTAAATCGAAAATAAAGTCATTTCTATTTGACGCGCCGTTTTTTTCTATTTCTGTGTTTTGCACTATTTACATGCTTCCTACATCGCACGCCACAGCCCCTAGGATGATGAATTTACGAATTTGAACTTTAGCCACTCGTGATGTTACAAATCGCACACAGAAAGTGACGGTCGCAGATTCCGTTGGTGTCAGCTGTTACCATGTGGACGACAACGATTATCTTACACTTATTTAGACTCACACGTTTATAACCACCATTGTATGAAATTACGAATTGGTTTGCCCAATTTTTGCATCATAGAAGTATGTGATAGTGTTTCTCTTGGCGGATATTACGTTTAACCTACGTTAAAGTTTTAATGAGCTGGTGTTTGCCAATTCTTGTTTCATATATTTTTTGTTCCTAATACGTTTCATGTTTTGTGTTTTGAGCAGGTATGTGAAATAGAACATTTTCTGTTCCAAATTATTTGTAAATTTTGACAAATCAAATTAACATGTATGTTTTACCTTTATAGGGATCGGTGCTCTCGGGTGAGTCCAGGAAGACATGGAAAACGGAATTACTTTTATGGATACACTGGTATTATTTTTGCTGTACGTCAGTGGTGAGTAGTTAGTTACCTTTCATGAATGTTGTACATTTGTTTGCATATATTCATTTTGAGATAAGAGCTTAAGCAAAACTTGTTCCAGCAGATAATATAATTCAAAACCTTCGTTGTATAATTGTAAATTTAGGCTTATTTTCTATAACAGCGAGTTACCTAATACGTAACCGTGAATTCAATTATATTCTAGTAATCATTATTTTTCTTACTCCTACATTTGTTTATTGTCGAAAGCTCTTTAGTGTCTTGTAAAAGCGATTTAATTGCAACTCGCGCTAATTTTATGATTTATACGAAAAATAAGAAACGAATGCTGGAAGCACGTACATGTGTATGCGAAAGCTCATGCAATTGCAACATTTTACCGTAAATACGTTCGTATACGTGAGCATTGTCTCGTGATATTTTGTCGTAATATGTGTTCAGAGAGCAAGTTATATTATTTTTTTAATAGATGCCATTCATATAAATACAAGGAATTCTTATTGTAGAGAGGAATCTCTTCTATAACTTTTTAAAGTTAAAAACTCTTGCCTAGCGAAAATTACTTGCATTCATTTATTATTTATCAATCAGCGACTAGAACAGATAGCGGCAGGCTGTGGTGGGGTTGGGAGTCTAATAAGTAGAGCAACGCAACTACGCTGAAAGCCAGTGGCGGACGCATAAAAGTTTACACAAGTACTTACCGTTTTAAGAGTCCTCCGTGAAATCACAAAGTGGATAATGTCTATTTAATATTTGTAACATTAGAAGTGAGTGCGGCGTGAAGAAAAAGTGTTTTTATATGCCGAAAACGAACGTTCTACATCTAGTGACGTTATATTTGCGTATGTAAATTAATCTTTCAAATAACTTAACGGTTCTGCTGACGCACCTTCACAAATTTGTCTTAATGTGCCAAAATAAGAGTCTTTATCTAAAACACTTTCAAACCTTTCTAAAACGCAAACATTTCTTGCGTCTTCTATCGCGCATAGCTGTGCGTGAACATGTTGCACTATTTGCAAAGATTCCACTAACGACACCGAAGAATTTTGTAGTTTTTCTATCGCATCCGCTAGTCCCACGTAATTGTTTTGAATAATTTCCAAATCTGTTTTAACTTGACTATCCTGAAATTTCAAGCGGCTTACCTTGACAGCCGCAGCTTCCTTTGGGTCGAATTCTAAAATCACGTTCTTTATATTCTCAAAATATTTAAGATAATAAAATGCAGCCTCTAACCATGTTCCCCAACGAGTAAGAATAGGTTGTGGTGGTTCAGGAATACCGGGGCATAGTCTATGAAATTCCCGAATACGTTTTGTTAAAGTCCGAATATTCATTCCAAAACGAGACGTATGCTTTCTTCCTTAGTAAATGAAATGGTAAATTACATGCAATAAACACATAAATTAAATTTAAATTTGTCATAATCCCGTGTAGAATTTTTTTTTGAAATATGCTCTGCACTATTTACGTGCCGTAGACAATCACTTTTCGACCAACACATTAAATCTATTTTATGCACTACACGTTGAATTTTAGCGCCATCACACTTTAAATCAGGCATTTCTGCAATAAATTCTCTTATTGTGTCCAACTTTGGTCGTTTTCGCGACGTAGGAAACATTTTCAAAACAAACGTAGAACTACGATATAGTATACGACAGCATAGATGCATACACAACAGATCGGCTTTCGAGTCGCAGTTATATTGACGTTTATACCGAATTGTCCCGGCCGTGTTTATTTTGTGTAAACTTTTATGCGTCAGCCACTGGCTTTCAGCGCAGTTTGCGCTGCTATTACTAATAAGTAAAGCGTGACAAACGGTTGCACCCGCAGAGACGCCTGTACCGGGGGGTGTATGTACGTATGTGGATGCAGAGTTCAGTAATGCGGTAGACATTGAGGAGTTTGGTGGTTCGGTTATTAACAAACGTAATATAAGTTAAATCAAGATAACATAAAATTCTAGTTAGGTCGTATCCATTTACAATGTTTAGTAGAAAAGATATCTTCTCAAGAAAATATATCAGGTAGTGTAACAATATGGGTCTGCTTAAACTATTTATTATCTCCAATGGTCAAACGTTTGTTACGGGTATTAGCGAAATGAATTTTCGGTCTTATATTCTTTAAGTAAAAATAAGGCAAGTGATTTTGCGCGGATCTTAGTACAAGTTAATTACAGACTTGAATAATCTAAACGGCGGTCTTTTTTGCGGCGGAATCTACTAAGCAGCTGATGGCTACGGGTAGGATTCAAAAAGTATTCTAGAGTTGCCGGCCGAAGCTGACTACCTTCGGGATACTTCTCGGATTCAGAAAACATTCGAAGGTTGCCGGCGAGAATCAGACTATCCGAGGGATACTTCTGGAGGGTTTATATACAATTCTTGACCATGACGTTGCACTTTTTGCTTATGAAGTTGGCACGGTCTCCCAAAAATTCACAAATCCAATATCTCATTGCGTCCTATTACCAGCACTATCGATAGCCCTATCTTCAAATTAACGAAATACCTTTTTAACCTTCTAAAACCTTACGCTCGACACAGCGACTCTTTCATCCAAAATTCTCAACATTCCTTCAAACGACTGAAAGGGTTGACAGTAGATCCTGGTGATTTACTTGTCAGTTTTGATGTCGAACCTTTATTCACCAAAATTCCCATACCGGATGCAGTATCTGTTATTAGAGAGTTCCTCATTTCGAATGACCAACCGGATGATCTGGCTGACTTGGTTGAAGCTTGTCTTTCTTCTACCTATTTCCAGTTTCATGGTAAATACTACAAGCAAGTTTCAGGCGCAGCTATGGGATCGCCTCTGTCTCCTGTCACCAACATCTTTACGGAAGCGTTCGAACAACAAGCCCTATTATCTTAAGTCAAAGTGTTGGTACAGGTACGTTGATGACACCTTTGTCATCTGGCCTCATTGACATGAATCTTTAAACAATTTCCTATCGCTTCTGAATTCCCAACATGATTCCGTACGCTTCACCATGAAGATCGATTCGGACAGTTGCCTTCCTTTCTTAGATGTTCTCGTACACCGGCGCCCTGACACGGTGCGCTGGAACATTCCGTTTACCGAAACCCCATGCACATGGATAGATATCTCAATGGCTTCTCACATCATAATCCAGTCCAAGAAACGCGGTGTTATCAATTCTCTTATTCTAAGAGCCATTTCTATATCTGAACCCAATTCGCTTTCTCAGGAACCGGACCACAGCATTAAAACTTTGGTCCGCAATAATTATTCTAGGAAAGATATTGAAACTACTATTAACCGTCCAACCAACCCTTCTCCACAGCAACTCCGCTCATTTAATCCTTATTTCCGTAAGCAAGCGTATCTACCCTACATTTAAGATGTCGATCGCATCAGCAAGTTTCTCTCCAGGAACAACATAAAAACCGTTTTCAACCCTAATTTCAAGCTCTCAGACTGCTTTCCCATCAAAGACCGCGATCATCTGGAAGAGTCTGGTGTCAACCAGATTCTATGTTTGTGCTGTAGTGTGTACATCGTTGAAACAAAGCGATGGGTGAGCATTTGTGTTACTGAACACGAGCGCTGTAGCCGCGTCCGCGCTAGTTGAGCGTAGACTGGAAACTGGCCACCAAATCCAATTTAACTCTGCCCACGTCTTATCTCGCAACCCCCTCTGTTACAGCAGAAAAATCCGTGAATCAATAGGGATTTTCAAACATCCCAGCAATTTAAATCGCGAAGATGGCTACCCCTTACATCGCTCGTGGAAATCCCAACTGATTAAACCTCCTAGCAACCGCCAAGTTTCATTGATCCATAAGATTTCCGCTCCATTGACCGGAAACAAGCCCTATATAAATCCCTCCGGAATGAGTAGTCCCAAGTCAGTGTGCAGTAATAGCCCTGAAGATGTCCCATAAGAGTGTGGACCGTCGGCTAAAGCTACGACAACGATGCGGTTCCAACCGGGAGACCAAGAGTATAGTATTTTTGACGGCCGTCGAAGCCTACGTACAAAATTATTACTTTGTTTGCTGTATTTGTACTACAATTTATCGAGTGTGAATTTTATTTTCTTCAATTACAGCAATTTATCCAAGGAGTTTGACAACATACTCACAACAATAAATGCCAATTATAATAAGCCATAATGCCAATATAATAAGCCTTCGTAAACGAATTCTCATTAAAATAGTCTCCACAAACAAATCCTCTTGTATTTTTATATAAATCACTTTCATTATGCCGTCTAATCTGGCACTATCACATTTACTTTGTTGTATGTTTCCCCACATAGCAACGATATAAATATTTTTTTCTGGCCTTGATTAATACCGTGGCACAACACAATAACTCCCATGAGTTTGAATCTCCATATTCCACACGTCGCTGCGCATCACATCGAATCTTTACACAAGAATATTTTGAGGTAATATTTTCTAAGAGGAGTGTGTAAGTAAATATTATGACGTAACGAGTGCTGTCGATTATTTAATATACACTATTTCCATGTATTTTCGTTGATAAAACTAAGTTGTAGTAAGATTTTAATATAAGTTTTCTTTCACTGCATTAGAGGGTCTTTCATATTGGGTGACTTTTCCTGTACCATATTGAACGTGGCCGTAGCAGGAAGGTCAATTTACAAAAATAGAAATCGACGTTTTTTTAATGGAGAGTGCTTATTTTTATCTCTCTCGAGTTTATAAAACTATCTAACACAAGATAAGATAATCTCGGCTGGTAATGATTACATTCGTTGAGAATATAGTTCCATGTCTAACGATGGTTATATTTACTTGAACGTATTTATTGTAAGCAATTGATATGGCAGTACGGACCTTGAAAAGATTTAATTGAATCGTGACTAGTAGGTATTTTAAATTTAATTGCGCCTTGAAATGCAACTAGGCGTATGCACTTAGTCTAACAAATTGGATATTTTTTCCAGTCTTAAATTTACTAATTGGTATCATGGTATAATAAAATATACTGTTTATAAAATTATTTATTTGTCATTGAGATACAATTAAATGTAATTGTAGTAGCTAATACGTCTTATCAGATCATTAAATTTTATCTTGTGCTAGGAGAAATATTTACCAGTATTATTAGTGCAGCAAGTATAATTGTTTGGGTAGGATAGCTTGTGCTGGCAGGATTTGGTACTTCGAGGGTAGTCGATGGTAAAGCCCTATTTTTAATTAATTTCCTGAGAACTTCACTAGAAAGCTTCTCTTTTCGGGGTCTTTCCGGATCATCAAAATCTACGGAATAAATACCAAACCTATTTACGTAACCATGTACCCATTCAAAATTATCCAGCAGGGACCAAGCGGTATATCCAACTACATTCACATTATCCTCATAAAGAGCCTCCAAAACGTAGCTAAGATATGTAAGATAGTAGTTTACTCTATCATAATCTTGAATTTCTCCACGATCTGAATAACCATTCTCAGTGATGTAGATTGGATAATCACCGTATCTATCTTTAATTTTCTTCAGTGTTTTACGAATTCCATAAGGGACTACTTTCAACCAATATGAAGCTGAAGAGGGCCAAGATGGATCCCACCAATAAGATATTCCAGCATCGCTATCCCATGATACAGTAGTTAAATCAGCTTCTCTGTCAGCTATTTTGATTGCGGTGTAAAAATTTAGTCCAAAGAAATCAGCTGTTCCTTTAATTCTCTCCACTTCTTTAGATGTGAAAGTCGGTAATCTTGATGTTTCGAAACCTTGCAATAAGCTACGGTTTCCAACGACATCCTTAACAATTTGAGGAAAATCTCCAGTACCATAAATTGGATTTACGAAGATACCGAAATAAAATTCGTACACCCTCTCAACTGCTGCCTCATCTTTGCTTGATGATGATCCTGCTTCGTACCAAAAATTATCCATTGTGAAACCAACTTTACCTCGTTTATCAGAATTGAATTGGTTATGGTAAAGATGATATGCTTCAGCATGTGCCTTGAGTATGGTATAAACGCATATATAGTCACCTATACCTGATGTTTTGTAGCCTGGTGCTAAACTTCCGTCGCCATAGCCTAATTTGCAAATCTGCTTTGGTTCGTTGATAGTAATCCAAGTTTTTACTCTATCTCCAAATTTTTCGAAAGCGATCCTTGCAAAATTTACGTAATGGGTGATCAATTCAGGATTTGGCCAGCCGCCCAATTCCTGAAGACTTTGAGGAAGATCCCAATGGTAGATCGTAATCACAGGCTCGATTCCGTTGGAAATCAATTCATTTATCAAATTGTCGTAGTACTGAATCCCTGCGTCGTTTATTTTGTTTGAGTACCCAGTGGGAAGAATTCTCGTCCATGAAATAGAAAAACGGTAATAATCAACGCCTAGCGATTTGATTAACTGGACATCTTCCTTGTATTTATGGTAGGAATCACACGCTATATCTGCTGAACTGCTATCCAAAATTCTGAGAGGATATTCGTGCGTAAATCGATCCCAAATGCTCTCACCTTTACCGTCTTCATTCCAAGCGCCCTCAATTTGATACGCAGCAGTCGCCACACCAAATACGAAATTCTGCGGGAAACTCTTATTATTTAAAACAGTTATTGCACATACACTTTCGCGTGCGAAAGCAAATACAAGTATTATAAAATATTCCATTATACAATTCATTTTGATATCTAAATGTCGCGTATTATGTATGTTCTAAGTAAGTAATCATGTTTGTTTATTGATGTTCTAGCACTTATATAGGAATTTAGAGTGTTTATCTTATCTAAACAGTACGGTTGTTTCTTATTTACATTTATTTGGTTATAAACCTGTTAAAGTGCATTTTATCAATTTATATTGGTTTTTTAACGTGTTATCAAAGTATAGCGACATAAAATTGCAAGATTTGAATGCAGAAGTGACCAGAGCGAGAACAGTTGCTATTGCCGATATAACAAGGCCTCAGCGCTTTTTGATGACGTCACGCTGTTTAGGTGGTGTATCGCCATGTACGATATTAGCCTAAGCGGTAAAGGAATCGTCTCTTTGCATTACTTTTTTAAGTTTTGAAGGGCTTCCGATTTAAAGAGGATCCTAGTCGTCAACTGAGCCCTTCGCATCCCATTCGATTTTATTTTGGAAAAAAGTTTCAAAAGCAAAAACCAAACACGTAGCCAAACACCGTTTTCGTGAAAGATGTATTTGTGGTTGATATTTAATCGACTAATTATAATTATTTGTAATTGTACATGTATTTGGACGAAACTGATGTTGAAATGATACAGTAATTACACTTTTGTTTAACATTTTGTTACTTAATCCTTGTATTACTTAATCCTAGATCGTACCATCATAGTTGAAAATATTATCACCATTAATCATTTATAAACTATACACGTTGGTCCAAATACAAACAGGGGATTGCCTTTGTGAATGATAATTGCGCATTCGAGTCTCATTCCAGTCGCAGTACATCATAAAGCGAGCACCAGCACGCACGCATATTATAAACACGCATGTCCACTCAATCACGCAATATTATAATTCAACACCTTCTGACAAAATGTGTTAATACAGAATTACTGCGTCATTTTTCTGTATTCTCAGATTATGCTAGAAAACACAGTTTCTTATATTCATGTTGTTGCTGCTGTGCGAAGTAGGAGAACGAAAAAATAATTCTAAGTAGGAAAATAAACAACGATTCTTTAAACTAAAGAAAAATAACTTCGATAATTATACAAAATAAATTGAAATTCTAACAATGTTACTTTATTAAGAGGAAAAATCTCCTGGCAATTTTGAACTTTGTAACTTTTGTATTTGTTGCGTTTCAAAATACGTTTCACAGTACTTCTACTAACACCGATTTCGTTTGCAATTTGCCGGCTAGAGCAAGGTTCGCCCATTTCAACTAACGAACAAACCCTCAGTTCTCTCTCCTCCCGCTCGGTATGCATTAGAGGGATTTGAGGCTGTTCGTCTATTTGTTGGCATTTACGCAACCAAGTTTCCTAAAAGCTTTGTCGATCCTTTCAATCGTCGAATGCGAAGGAATAGGACGATCCACGCACTCTACGGGAAATAGATCGGCCGTGCTTTGGCAGGAATTTCCGACAAAATATCATTTAATTATTTATATCTTCTCTGCGGTTATAAAACTAATATAGTGTATTCGAAATCCACGAGCACTTGTTACAACCTTACAAGCGCACAGTCAAACGAAGAGTGCGTCAGATAAGCCTCTCAGAGCTACGGCAATTGCGCGTGGCGATGTTAGCCGGTGGGGATAAATGCAAGAATGCCAGATTGCGCTACGTACAATATATCTCGCACTACGGTGAGGTCTGGGTCAACGTGTATACAATAATACTTGAATTTGTTTTGTAATACCAATGTTTGTCAATCTTTTCATGATTTTCAACAATAATGTGTTTTTATTTAACTAGTCTTCAGAATTTTATTTATGAAATCATTCTTAGTATGTTCTCATGCTCTTGAAGGAATTCAAATTTAAAAACTGTGCTTGTCCGTTCGATAATACCGTTAAACAGACACTGGAACTGTAGCAAGGTATCCTGTTCAAGGAAAGAAACAGGCAGTCATTTTCTTGGAAGTGCTTCGTAAACTTTTGAAGAACTTTTGTTGGATTCGGTTTATGTTGGAACACCTAAATAGTTGACTGTTCGATGTTGTATACGGATTTTGAAGTTCCTCTGTCGAATTTTCTGAGCATTTCCTTATACCAATTGACACTAGCCCTTTTGTGCTTGGGTCAAATTATGCGGCATCCATCAGGAATAAATTTTTTTCACACCTAAATATTCATGCAAAATCGAACGTACTACAGACTTCGATATGCATAAGGATGCCTCTATCTCGCGGTAGGTCACATGCCGATCTACTCAATCATGTTGTGCCCAGCATTGATGTCTTTTGAAACAATAACCGATTTTGGTCGACCTTCACGAAATTCATCACTGACGGAAATACAGGATGGGGCAATAGGGCGAGATTTTTCCATACCACCTTTACTATTGGTAAAAGAAACATGACTTCCTACACAAAAATTATAGATATGCAGTTACCAAAATTGTCCAATCTGTATGCTTCTTCTTGCCTCTCTTGATATGGACGTCCAAAGGTAGTAAATTTAGCATGTTTTCCATAGCAGCCGTCGGAGAACTTTTGCTGGCACCAGTTATACATAAACATACCAGATTCTGGATTCTCGAAAGATTAGTTATGGTATGCTTCTGTGAGATCCTAGACCACCAAACCAAGCAGACATAAGTTATCGTGGGTCTTATCACTGTAATGTGCAGCCAATATGTCATATGTGGTTTAAGTCCCTATGTTTTCCCAATTATTCTGCAGGTGGTCATTAACACCCTCACACGTTCGTAGGTCATTTTTTGAAGATGTTTTTAAGGTTTATCTAAGTGGAAAGAATGCCTAATACAATAACCAAAAAATAAATGCTAATATAGCTCATGGTATTGGTGGAATCATTCCCGGCAAAAACAATGTAGCAGAGAAAATAGCGCTAACACATGGGACATGTTTCTGCCTACTCGGCGTCATCAGCATGGTTCTGAGCACTATCTACTGCCGCTATCATTGAGTTTGCCTCTCAGTTTATATTGCTAATCTCCAAAGCAGCACTGAATATGTCTCTCGGCGACACCTATCGCCAACAAACACAGTCACCCGATAGGTGGTGGACATCTACACTCCGGTTTGTCTTGCTACCCTCTGGGACGGCGTGACTGTGTTTGTTGGCGATAGGTGTCGCCGAGAGACATATTCAGTGCTGCTTTGGAGATTAGCAATATAAACTGAGAGGCAAACTCAATGATAGCGGCAGTAGATAGTGCTCAGAACCATGCTGATGACGCCGAGTAGGCAGAAACATGTCCCATGTGTTAGCGCTATTTTCTCTGCTACATTGTTTTTGCCGGGAATGATTCCACCAATTCCATGAGCTATATTAGCATTTATTTTTTGGTTATCTAAGTGGTTGCAGAGAAATCTGTGTGAAATAGGTAGTGTCATAACTAGTCTGGGCAAACAGCGGTAACAGTCAGTGTAGTAGATATGTGGTCTGGAGTCGGCGATTCTTTATTTCACGCGTTCACAGCGCCAAAGTAAAATAAATAATGATGTGCAGATCTAAACAGATTCTTGAAATTTATATAAAGTATGTATACGAAAGTAGTAGAATACCAATGAAGCTGTATTCGGAAAACGTGTAAAGCTGAACAAACATAAGTGTAGCGTATTAATTAGGAAAAACAGCACGTCCAGAATGAATAATACTACTACGTACGTAAAAGGAAACTACCCGCATTACATCAATGCCTGCATTGCGAGAATTAGTTTGTGACTGTTGAAAAGTTTTCCTGCGGAAGATGCTTTGTTCTCAAAGCATCTGCCTCCAACTTCGGCTACTTTAGAGATCCTTTCAGTAATATATAACGAGCCATTATTTGTTTCTAAAACAATGTACACATCAGAGTTATTATAGATGTAGAGTGTACTTTTGAGCTACTTCTGTTATATGAAATTACAGTTTTGAAGGAATGGGGTTACTGTTTTCTTATCCACTATACGTAGAAATTGCGTATTATATCCTTGGATTATCTGATTTATTTATGAACTTTTATACGCGGTTTCGTTTCATCGGTTTAAATCTTTAAAAGAGAATGATACAAAATCACAAAGTTAACAAAGTTGCATAACCGACTTTTGATTAAAGTAACTATAAAATTACATTGACCGAAAATAACTTTCTCTATAAATTTTTTATTGTCATTAAACTTTATTATAGCCATCAAAAATTCATGGAACTGAGTATTTAACTTCAGTAAAAATTCTTTTCTCTGAATGGCTTTTCAGTTAGCTTGGCTACGCAACCTTATTAACTTATCTGAGGCTTATGTAGCAATATAACTTAACGCACTTAAATGAAAAACGTTAAGACCATTTTACTTTGAAATAAGACAATTTTGGAAACAATTTTAATAAAACTTAAATGCTGTTTTTTTCATTTTGACCTCTCAAATTATGTTCAGATTCAGATTCATTCTCGAGGTGGTTCTTGACCTATCCCACTGCCACCTTTTTAGATCTATTGTAGTTCCTCTATCATTAGATCAATTTCATCAGACCTTGTGAGTGATCCCTTTGCGTAGCTTTCGACTTTTGGATATTCTGATCCCACTTGTAAGACTCGTATTCCTTCTAATGCTGTACAATCGCACAGCACGTAGACGGCAGTTTCTTCTTCCACTTGGCAGAATTTACACGCCGTGCCTTGCTTGGTAGGTCTGCTATAAATTTAGGTCTGTGTCCAATCAGGAAGTGCTTGGCCTGTCTTTGACCTGGGATACTCTTCCACCAGTCTTGAGATTTCTTATTTTTCTATTGTTTAGTAGTTCCTTTAACTACCGTATATGCTATGCCCACCGAATGTTTTGGGTTTCTGTCAGCATTTGACGAGCCTGCTCGGGCTAATTCGTCTGCCCTAATATTCCCTCGATGACCTTCGAGTTCTGGCACCCAGACCAGGGTACACAACATCACTTTTGGGGTTAATCCTCACGTTTTTCCATACAACCTCTTACATCTGCCTAAGGCAATAGTAGATTTGTTGATTGTTTTATTGATGTGAGTGTTCCATGTAAGTCTTTGATCGAATCATACACCAAGGTATTTCGTTTCTTTGATCAATGGAATCTCCACTCCTCCTAGCATAATTGGCTTTAAGCCTCGAGTTATGCGTATCTTTGTGAATACAATGATTTGTGTCTTTTGGCTATTGACTATGTCTTTACTGTTTACGCCAGTTATCTACTGTTTTTAGGGCATTTTGCATTCTTTCTGATATTACCCCGGCAAATTTGCCTCGTACTACTGTTGCTAGATCGTCAGCATATCATAGGCAATACAGGCCTTCTTTGGACAGCTTCGTTATTAGGTCGTCGACGAGGGACATACATAAAAGGAGTGCCAGTACACTTCCTTGCGGGCATCCTGCCCTTACTCTCAAGTTATATCACTGCATTAACTTATTTGTTAAGAGTAGTGCTGTAGGTATCTGAAAGAACTGAGATCCGGATATCCGGATCCTAGCATTCGGATTCGTTATTATTGTTTTGATAATTGATGAAGCAAAAATTAACCCATTTCAATTATTTCCATCAAAATTGTTTATTAAGATAAATTTATATGTTACTTTATAGACACAAAACAGCAAAATGTAACTATGATATTTGCTTTTAAAACACAGTGTCTAATTAAAAATTATTTCACAAGGTGACCCTGGCAACTCTGTATAAAGGTGTTTTAACCTCTGTTACCTTCTCCTGATATGAAGTACGATGCCGCTAGTCGTATGCTTCGGCTTATCTTTCTTGTTTTGGTTTATAAAATACCTGCTTATTAGTAGCACAGTACGTTTGTATGAAAATAAATTTATTAAAGCAGTTCCCTTATAACAATAAAAAATATATGAAACAGAGGTTTCCGTGTGGTCGAGATATATAAAAAATATGCATATACCGTATTGCTTAACCCTTGCGGGACCAACTTTTTTTAGAAACAACAAGGACCAAGGGGGGTCAATAAATGTCCACACATATTTTAACCAGAAACGTACGTTGCTATTGAAACAGATAAAAAAGAAAAGATACACAAATTCTGGACTTCCTGCTGTGCTTACCGCATACATACTTCTGGCCTTCTGAACAAACAATGGTTGTTTTTACTAACTCATTGGTCTTTTCCCTTTTGGATTTTGCTGCGCAAATGGCATTTTCTATGTTGGGATGGTGTTAAAGCTACAGCTTGAATAAGTTTGCGTTCGAGTATATTTTCCATGGCAGTACAAAATGCTGAAGTCCATTTAAGTTTGCAGCTCTCTTTCAATAAGAGGTAGCGTTAAGGCAAGTCCCAATTCTTGCAGAAACAAACGACGACGGTTGCTCCTATTTTCATTCCAATTTGGAGAATTGAGAATAAATAGGGAATACATATTCATGGCTGCAATATCCAACAGAGTGAAAAAAAAAAACTGAGAGTGGCCTTCTTCTAGTTTAGTGGTCTACGGTATCAACACCTCCTTTGGCCTTATTATAAAGAAGGTTGATATCTGATTAATTTTAGTATTCGTATGTACATTTGTATAAGTGTGTCTCTAGTATATATAAATCGCAACGTTTGCATATGTGTCTTAAATTCGCAACGTGTATCTGTTACATAATTGTAAGCGCATCTAATACGAGTGCTAAGCATTTTGCTACCTTAAATATGTCTTCAGTATCGCAACGTTTATATGTATGCATTATTATTAGGGCCACCACCAAACGCTATCGGAGCTCGAATGTCTAGTCGCGGAGACAGTAGCAGTCGAAGACGGCTACCCAGACGTTCTTGTGATAGTATTTGCTGCGGTATATTTCTTGTATGTATGTATGCTCCGTGCTACTACCTCCTACAGAAGCAACAAAGGCGAAAACCAGACATAGTGCGGGTCTAAGCGATGCATGACTCATGGATGAAGAAGCGAAGGATGGTAATCGTTATATCTCGTGCTCTGCCGAAGTTTCGTGCAATTCGACAAAGACATGCGTATTTGCATTATGCTTGCTCTCTCGGCGGTGATTCTTTGTGCAATGCTCGACCGCAATGGTTCTCTGTTTAGCATGTGACTCACTTTATATGCGGGTGTTTTTGTTATGTGACGAACCATCCCGTTTCGTCAAATTTAAAGACTTTAATTCTGAAAGAACGAAGAAAAATTATTGTTTCAATTTTTACCTGTCTTGTTTAGCCTTTAAATCTTTGTTGTAAATCGTAAATTTGTTTCTTTTAATTCTTGTTTCAAATTTTAGGACTATTTAATTTTGTATACTAATAGATATTGTTTTTATGACGTATTTCATACTGTATTAGTATCATGAAATAAATTTCGTTATTATTATTATTATTATTATTTAAGTTGTACTCCAGCGTACTCTATGAATCTCATCATTTATGGTGTACGTTAGTACATATTGCATAAGCACGATAGTTACGAATTCTGTGATGAGCGCGCGCCGTTTACATACAAGATCGCATGACGTAGAAAGACAAAAACGAGTAAATTTTGCTGTAAAAGGCGTTCAAATCCGCGTACATGCATCTTTCTGCGGTGCAAGCTGCGAAGGAACAGTCTTTCTGTGGTTCACACTACGAAAGAACATCCTCTTTGCTGGCCTAGGCTGCGAGAGCTTCGACTGCTTAGACTTCATCTCTCGGCGGCTGTTGGCTGCGTTTGACGAAGTGTGGATACAAAGTCATAATACCATGATAATGTGGTCTTAGCTATTTATCGTGGAATTTTGACTGAAATTATTCAAAGTCCGTCCTGCCGATATTATACACGTCGACGTTCCGTAGTAGCGTGGCTTCTAGCTATCTAATGCGAAACCTCGACTACCGATACATTCAAAGCCCATTACCGAGAATTTTGCAAGTGTCTTGCCGCGACATAAAATTCAGACCCGATTAAAGCCTGACCGAACTCGACCGATCTGTGTATATTTGTGTACGAATTTGATTTTAGTTTGTTAGAGAATGTTATGTTATTTGGTGAAATTATGTATAAATAAAGTATTGTCGTTGCACTTACATCTTTTCCTGTTAAATTGGACCCTTTGGCATTTTCAACGCTACCCCGTAGTTAAGACTGCCCACACACACCGAATCAATCAATCGGATATTCACTTAACTTTCCTTGAATTACTAAAAGCCGCAAACATCTAATAGTTTTATTTTAAAAAGTAAATAAACATTAAGCCACTTAAGACACATGTTTATAATTCTGATATCTGACAGTTAAAAATCCTCTGACAACTAACGACATCCCAGTAATGGCAAATCAAACTATATTATGAAGTTGATAATATAGATCTCCTGTACACTGAGTATGAGATCTTAGTGTTTAAAATAAGAGAAGTTAATGTTGTATACTTTGTTCCCGTCTGAATCACTCAGTAACATCAAATTGATTAAAAAGATTGTCTAAAAAGTAAAACCGTTATAGATTCTTTATACGATATTCTCTCGTATATCATCCAGAGATGTCACTAGTGAATAGAGTCTATCTTGTATGGTTTGGCAAGTGTGAAAAAGCAGTCGCCTTGTAACTTTGCGTCTAAGAATAAGAAAGTTATTACAAATTTGCACTCGAACAGAGACCCAACATTACATTCTAGCGCCGCGACCCGAGACGTGCAACCGTTACATTTCGACGTCCGGAGGAGAGACGCACTTTGCAGTTACATTTGTGTATATTAAATGAATTTAAATATGGTTTTTGTGTTAAATATGTACACATACCATATTTTAAATAAATATAAATACAATACATATAAGTTTATAAGAAATAAAACAAATGGGATGATGAATGTACAAGTAAAACGAATAAAATATTAAATTTACAAAATGAAACAATAGAATGATGAGTCTACAAAATAAAATAAATGAAGTAACGGATTTATTGGCGTAAAAATAAAACCAAAATGGTTAGAAGCCTTAGCAACATATCTATTGGTGTCCTTTTTACGGTATTACATGTAGAAATACGGTAATCACTTTTAAATTGCCAACGAGATCAATTTTTTTCATAATTATGAGTAATCATTAATCATAGATACGATCTATAGCAAGGAATAAAGTATACCAGGAAGCGATTTCGTATAAATATCTGATCAGCACTGGGAAATAGACATATACACAATCATATACAAGAATTAAATTTTTCGTAGATGCAATAAATTTCACTGAATAATAAATTGGTGAGAAAAAGCAATATCATGGAAACGGGATGATAAAAGGTTATCCATTACGCACATATCTTTGACCTATATTGATGGAGATACAGAGTACAAATTTGTAACACTGTGAAATGGAGCGCTTGTATTGTTATGAATAAATAAATCCGAAATGCCTTTCAGCATTCTGATTATTTACTATGTGTTTTCATGAAATACACTCTGCAGCGGTGATCAATAAAATATAATCCCGTTGTACGAAATTTACAGTTTACCAATAATGGAATGCTATACAATGAAACTATTTTTAATTTAGTAATTTTTAGTGCAACTTCAAAAGTGCATATTGAAGCGAGATTACTGCGTTACGCATTAATTATTGGCCTTGTTGCGTTTCGATGCGTGTATGGAAAAATTGTTGTTGACAGCTGAATTTTAATTACGTTTATTTGCTTGTTTTTTTGTTCTTTTTTGTGAAGTAGCTCTTTTATAGAGTATTCATATTGTATGTTGTTATAATTACTAGAGCGGGCCAAGAGCGCCACGCGTCAGGTTCGCAATCAGGCTGCCGGGCGCATATATGTATGTAAACATAGGTAATTTAAATATGTAATTATTAGGACGAGGACCAAAACCACTGTCTATTACGTCGTGAAGACGCGCAAATATACACCTGCAGTTTGGGTGTTCGTTGATAAATAGGGCGTTGTTCACAGTGGGCCACTACAAAAAAAAAGTTCATTCATCGACGGCTACGAACTAACAGCGCGCTTATTCATTTACGGATGACGCGCTCTATTCATCAACAAATGACGAGTCTGCAGATGTTACGTTTGCACCACTTCGTGGCATACTAGAAACAAGCGTCGGTGTGCTCGCTTTAGTGATTATGTCTAACGTAACTATTAAAAATAAACGGCCATTACCTACGAAAGTTAATAAATTTCTTAGTGAATTTGTGGATTTACACTACAATGGGAGTACAATTTTCTGTAAAGTTTGTAAAAAGAAACTACTGTGCTGGAGCAAACGTGATTGTGAAAGACATATAAATAGCGCACACCATAGAAATAAAAGAAATGGTGTGTCACAACATCAATTTCAATTAGAATTGCTTTTAACGTTTATGGTATGTGGTCTACCACTTCGTATACTTGATAAAAAAGCATTTCGAAAATTCTGGGGTACATACAATACCGAGTGGATACTACCATCTCGGACAGCGTTACGGAGAGATATTCCACGAATACGTGAGGACATTGAAAATCGAATTAAAGCCGAATTAAAAGATAAACAGCTGTGGCTATGTCTTGATGAGACGACAGATTGCAAAAAAAATTCTATTTTGAATATAATAGTGCGCGTATTAGATCCTATTAAACCAAATTTTGCAATTCTATTAGCCAGCAGAAGATTAAAACAGTGTACTAGTAAAGCAATTACGGCCGTAGTTCTCGAAACGTTAACAAAATTTCAAGTGTCAACCAGTCAACTGTTGTTGTTCATGAGCGATGGTGTAGCAACAATGTGTAGTGTAGCCCGTTCCCTTAAAGAAAAGTGTGAAGGACTTTTACATGTTACGTGTAAAGTCCATGCTTTACATCTTGTGGCACAAACTATTCGAGAGTGTTACCCGGAGGTGGATGCATTAATAGCAAACACAAAAAAAGTGTTTCTCAAAAGTCCTAAGAGGACTAGGGCATTCCACAGGTTATGCCCTGGTATTCGAGAACCACCACAGCCCATTCTTACGCGTTGGGGAACGTGGTTAAAAGCCGCTTTTTATTATAATGAACATTTTCAAGAAGTCAAATCCGTTATTTTGCAATTCGTCCCTGCCGAAGCTAGAGCTATTAGGATGAGCCAGAAGGGATTTCTCGATATTTCTGTTGAAACACATCTAAAGAATATTAGCAACAATTACAAAGGGTTAGTAGACGCGATAGAAAATTTGCAAAATTCTGGATTGTCGTTGGTAGAATCAGTGCAAGTCGTGGACGAAGTTAGTACATTGTTACACAGTATAAACGATGCAACAAGTGGACGAGTTTTAGCTAAGTTCGATAGTGTTTTAAAAAAGAATCCGGACTACACGAGATTAAGACAAATGTGCGATGGGGCATCTGCAGATTCCTTGACTAAGTCTAAAGATTATTTTAATTACGCCTGTCTTACTTCGGTAGACGTGGAACGGTCGTTTTCGAAATATAAGAACATTTTTTTGTCTCGGCGAACATCCTTCACCGAGGCAAATGTGGAAACTTATCTGATGGTGCAACTTTTTAAACAAGCCTATCCGCATTATTAAGAAGGATAGAATTTATTTATTATATCTTTATTTACAGTTACATTATTAAGTACAACAGAATAAAAAAACCGTTCAGTTTCTCAGTTATTTCCTTATTACATCCCATTTACAACGCATACCGTTTTCAATCAAATAAAAAATCATAATGAAAATAAAAACACCTCAGCGTGTACATATATATATATATATATATATATATATATATATATATCCGCTCTAATAATTTCGAAATATCACATATCTGCTGTGACTCACATATACGCTATTTACAATAAGCGGCCGTTGCGCCTGATTCCGATTCTGTTGGATGGCGCAATTTGGCCCGCTCTAATAATTATGTTACGGTTTATTAGTGCCTACTTACTCAGTTATCTTAGAAATTGTTATCCGCTAATTAGTTTATTGTTTTACTGCATATTTATATTTAACCAATACTAAATAGAAAGGGATACGATAGAATAATCGATCTGTTATGTATTTTCAATTGTTCATGTTTACCAGTCATTACTTTACTCATTCTTTCACTATACCACTAACTGAAATTTTTAACTTGAAACATAAAACAGGAGGATTTCCAAGGTCATGGAAAGTTGCCAGAATTACACCAGTCTTTAAAAGGGCGATCCAACTGAAGTAGAAAACTATCGACCGATTGGTGTTTTATCGAAATTTGCAAAGGTGTTTCAGCACTTGATATACACCAAAGGCTCTCAATACGTCATGCCCTTTTCGTCACCGTATCAATATTGATTTCTTCAATAGTATACAAGATACGGATACTTGTCCCCGCTACGCCTGCATAATCGTTTTTTAGTCCGTTTGATAAAGAAGAAGCGAGAAACATGAACAAATATGAAGACGCGGTAAAATTAGGAAGTGTGCTACTATTTGCATTAAATATACAAAGTGTTAACAAAAAGCTTAACGAAACCAAAAATAATGCTAATATGGTATTGGTGGAATCATTCCCGGCAAACGCAATGCGAGCAGAGAAAAGAAAGCACTAGTACACGGACATGTTTCGTCATCAGCGCGGCTACGAGAACTCCCTTTCTATGGACATTGGGGCATAAACCGAGAGGTAGACACAATGCAAGCAGCAGAAAGGGAATGTTCGTAGCCGCGCTGATGACGTCAGGAAGGCACAGAAACATGTCCGTGTACTAGTGCTTTCTTTCCTTTGCTCGCATTATGTTTGCCGGGAACGATTCTACCAATACCATGAGCTATATTAGCGTTATTTTTGGTTTTGTTACAAGACATTTTCTCATGTGTAAAAGCATAACGATTTACAAGTTTATTTAAACAATCACCTTCCAAAAGTCATCTGCTTGACCGAAACATGGTCCAAAAAAGATGAATTAAATGTACGCTCAATACAAGATTGCAAACTCATAAAGGTTAGAGCAGACTAAGCAAACATTGTTGAACAACAGTGGAGAAACA
Organism: Dynastes maya; assembly: GCA_029619315.2. Taxonomy (NCBI): domain Eukaryota; kingdom Metazoa; phylum Arthropoda; class Insecta; order Coleoptera; family Scarabaeidae; genus Dynastes; species Dynastes maya. The sequence continues at coordinate 9,132,830 of JAROYE020000006.1, read as the reverse complement.
GTTGGGCGACATACGAGTTCGCACAATGCGGACGTATTGTTCAATAGTTGGGCTGCTGTTGAAAACCTGTTGTATTATGTTCGTTCCAGAGGCGCACTTCAAACGAAATGTGGTTCAACAGTGCGCCAACAGCATCCTTAGTGTGTACGCCATATACTGCAGAAATTGCATTTAGTTTAATTGTAGATTTCTAGGACGAGACGTCGATACCGGTAGAGTTCATTCATTGTTATGAAAAATATCTCACGATTGGAATGAAGAGCGAATTATAACCTTAATTGGGTTTAAAAGAGGTTATCCGAATATGTGGAATCCCGAAAATGAGACTTATTAGAATAAAAACAGGCGTACTGACGCATTTAATAATATTGAACCAAATTGGAAAGTTCTTTAAACTCAATTTAGACGTTATCATTAATCTTATCTTTACACATATTATTTGGATCACATCAGAAGTCCTAGATTCTAGTTCCAAATTAAAAGATATGTATTCATCACAAAGACAATATCCAATATTAAGGAAAGTTAATAAACAAAATCGATATGCCTACAGAAATCTAGTAAAACTAGCGAAACTACGAGGCACTTTCAGGAAATAAGTTCCGTTAGTATTTATTGCCGTAACAACGCTGCAATCACAGTACGGCGCAGGCGCAGCAGTTGCTCTGAGTTAGGGAGAAGGAGATGGCGCCATTTCGAGATCGCTGTTTGTTGTTTACAGTTTATAGTGCTAGGTTAGAATGGCAAAGTTGATTAAAAATCCCGCCGCTTGTAAGATTAGATCTGTAATTCGTTTTCTGAATGCGAAGAACACTAAAACAGTCGACATTCATCGACAAATTCGCGAGGTTTACGGAGAAAATGCGATGAGCGATTCAATGGTAAGGAGATGCGTGCGACAGTTCAATGAAGGACGATAACGAACGAAGTGGACAAGTTTGGTTAATGAAGAATTGGTTCGTGCAGTTGAAGAACTCGTAAAGGAAAACCGTAAGATTACAATATCTGATCTTTCTACGAAATCTTCGCAAATTTCAAGACCACTTCTTCATGAAATTGTTTCCGAAAAATTGAATTTTCAAAACTGTGTGCTCGTTGGGTGTCGAAAACTCTTACAGAGCAACACAAAAAACAGCGTCAGGGCAGTGCACTTGATATTTTGACAATTTACAACAAGTAAAGTAATGAAAATCCCTCTGGCGGATGAAAGTTATTTTTCGAAAGCCACAATTTCCCCCCAGGCCGACTGGCTTTAGGGTGTGGACGTAAAATACAAGTAAATAATATAAGTCCAGATAACGATAAACGCGGAGAAACGTTGAAGTTATTCCTCTATACTTCATCTTCCTATTTACGTAACTTTTCAAAATTAATATAAAACCGTCGTACAACAAGCAACAGAGTAAATTCAAAGGTATTTGTAACATTATTTCGTACATTAAATATGTTTCGTTAAGGTATCTTCGTTTTTGGTGGTGAAATTTGTTATATTTATGTTATCAGTTGTATTTTAGAGCATAGAGTCGTCTAGTTGAGTCATCTAGTAGCGTCACTACATTCACTTCTCTGATGCTACATCTAAAAATAACTTTATTTATCAAAAATTACTCGTGAAATACATATTTGGGTAGATAAAATCAAAGTTTGCTGTGGAAGGAAAGAATCGCTATCGCGATTAAAATAAAGGAAAAGAGGGACGCCAATAAATTAATCAATCCTGGTTAAACTTTCTTCGAGTAAACTAGTATTTTGGCTGCGGTCCCAAGTTAAAGTGTCCGATGTAGAATTTAGGAAGTAAATTCAAGGTAGAAGAAAAAGTTTAAGGTTAGAACGGGCAGATTTCCAGTAAATGTCATAATGAACTTAGTGTTTATATGACATCTTCTCAAAATCAAGGTTAGTTTACGTTTTTCAATTTCAATATTCGTTATTTCGGTTTATTGACATTAAAATTCATCAATAATTGTCGAAAGAGTATCAATTAATACTCTCGAATTCCACAAACGTGTAAAAAAATTTAATCAACCTACAAAATTCCAATTCTTTACAAAAACCCCTGAGAAAAACCTTTCAATATATTGTAGCTCTACAGGCCGTTGTGGCCCATGTCTTGTTTTACTATTTTTTTTCCATTTCAGCCTCCCGCTTCTTTCTTCCAGTTGGTGATGATCACTTTCTTGAGATCTCCTTCTACTTCATTTTTCCACTTCTCTTTTGGCCTTCCTCTTCTCCTCTTTCCACCTATAGTCTTATTCAGTATTAGTTTTGGAATTATTCGGTTGTCTATCCTCCAAATGTGGCTCAGCCACTTGATCCTCTGTGCTTTCACTACTCTTGTTTTACTTGGCTCACCATAAAGTTTCATTAGTTCGGTATTCGTTCTTCTGTCCCATTCTCCTTCCACTTGTTTCCCCCATATATTTTTCGCAGAACCTTTCTTTCCAACACTTTTATAACGTTTTGGTCTACTTTTCTTACTGTCCACACTTCACTTCATGTCACTATTGGTTTATAAATTCGCACTTTAAGTCCTCTCGAGATCAGTTTGCTCCTGAATACATTTCTCGATGCAAATAAGTATCTATTTCCAGCCACCATTATAATTTTTTTATTTATATTTTATATTTTTTATGCGGTTTATTAAAATTGATCTTAAAACTTGTTTTGATGTTTGTCTAATTCTTGACTGCCTTGCTTTCGTTGACAAACGTAAATCCCTAATAGCTCCAATAATTCCTCAGTAAGAAGCATGTTATTGATTGATTTATAAAGAAAAGAAATATGGGATACAGTTCTGATTGGTCCGAAAGATATAATCGAAGTCTGACACTAATAATTCGAAATTTTAACTTCTTGAAATCACTGTATTCTACTTAAAAAAGTGCCTCAAAGATGTCAAAATTACTTTCATGTAACTTCACAAATAAACGGGATATCGGCTTGTATCGCAAATTTACAAAACAGATTTGTTTCTAACTCACAAATAAAAGACGAATTTCCCTTTTCATTAATAAATTTACCTTAAAAAGGGATATCGAGAATGTCAATTTTTTTCTATATCTGATTGTTACCGTGTTTCAATATAAAAATATCCAAATTTCCCCAGCCTGTACAAAGAATTACAATCGATTGTAGTTATTATGCTCCCTATCTTTCACACAAGGAACCTTCTCACAAAGCTTTGTATTATATTAGAAACCAGATCAAAAAAGACGAAGTAGTGCTGTTTATAAATTAATTAGTTTACGACACCGGTTAGCTCAACGTTATTTCCAACATCTGCAGTAGAATGTTAATACTGTACCTTGTTTAATCACGAGGCATATTGATCCTTTTTGGAGCTGCTCTGTTGACGTGCGGCAACCTAAGGTCTTCTTAATATTGTAGGGGAGTCGATGTGAATTCAATTAGATGCTCTCCGGGTTGTAATATCACCGACAAGAAAAAGTCAGGTAAACAACAAACGTTCTCCCAAAAGAGAGCGTAGAAATGAATTAATTATTTAACGGGGAAACACGAAACAATGCTTCCATGTTAAAATTAAGTTGGAATGGAATGTAACGCGATACTTTACGAAGCTTTCTATGTATACGTACTCAAATTATAAAGTTGCTTGAGATGTTTGCTTCTTTTCTCTTCACAGATGGCAGTAATTTTTGTATTCAATGAAAACTTGAAGAACTTTGTCATGTCGCAAATGAAACATTTTTCTTGTCGTAAATATTTTATGCGACAAGCTGAATAATTTATAACTACTTGAACAATGTTCCAAAGACAATTCAGGAAAAAATCTTTGGATGCGTTTCCGACATCCACAAGATCCCGGACATTAGCTTGGCGGTTGTGACTGACGACACAGTATAGGGAGAATACAGCAATGACACTTGGACTGTTAACGAATTAAATCTCTTACCTAATTTTGATATCCTTGAAATGCTGCTGCTACCGCCATGCTCTTTCTAAACTAATGAAGAACCGTTTTCTGCTGCCACGCACATTATTGCCGCTATGCGAATCTTATTACGTTTTGAAAAATTGTCTGACTGAAAACGATCGAGTGCCATCTGCGTACCAGATAGCGAATTAGCGCACTCTGCTACTGTGCGGCTCTTCTTCCACTGCCGAGCCTAATACATCATTGGAGCTGAGCTGCAGGCCACTTAACATGGCTTAACATGGACGAGATGACTGATTTTCCCCGTCAAGTGCGAGTTGTAACGGGTCAATCTCCTCACACTAGAGCTAGGCGAAAGTCTGAGCTCCTTAGTCTGATGTATGCTCTGCTTTTGTTTTACAGATTCACATGCGGCCTTCAAAATAATATAATTCGATCACGCACTCGAACCACTCGGCTTATGGGAGGGGGATGATTTTGAGGAATCTCCACAACAACGAATTTGCCGAGTTTTCCGCCCGGTGTTTTCCCGCCAAGTGCTTGGTGACAGGGTTACGTTGTTTATGAGTGATGGTCTTGTGCGGGAATCGTGTCGGAATTTTAAAGACTCGCAACCAGACGTTCATGATGAAGGTAGACAAGGACGCAAGTCTGTCGCTAGTGGAGATCTTGTTCAGAGAGTTGACCAAGTAATTCGAGAGCAGCGGAGATATTTAATTATTCATTAGTAAGTTGTTTGCGAATTTTCCGGACATTTCAAGGTCGTAACGGAACACCTAAACTACCGTAAACTTTGTGCACGTAGGATTCCCAAAATGCTCTTTGAGGATCACAAAACACGGCGCGTGGCATCGGTCTTAACTTTTCTCAGACGCCGATGAAGGGGAGCGCTTTTGAAATCAATCGTTTCAGGACAGGAAACTTGGATTCTTTATAACGATCCAGAATGGAAAGAACAATCCAAACAAGGGATACGCATACACTCCCCGAACAAACCCAAAAGGTTTAAACAAACGTTTAGCAACAGAGAAACCATGGGATCAGAAAGGTCTGTAGAACTGAATTTTCTTTAGTCTTTAGTTATTAGTTAAATTTGTATGTTTTATTTCTTTTTATGGCTGAAATGTACCTAAAATTACATTAAATATCGTCTTCTTATTCATGTTTTTTTAAAATAAAATGATTTTTGTGTTTACCGTTTTTTTAAGTATTTGCCTAACATGCCTAAATCACAGTTTTTCGTCCTAAATACATAGTTTTCAAGGCCTAAAAAAGGGCATTTTTAGCTGTTTTTTACGTCCTAAAATCCCGTCTCTATACATTGGGTAACAATTTTAAAGCCTTGAGTGCCAGCGCCTTTAAATCTCGCGTAAGGAAAGTCCTATACCAAAGACAGTTTTCTGTGTGCTAGTCAGTTGAATATTGGTTATATGTATTACGTTTTAAATTGGTTTTGTGTTAATATTTGAGCTGTTGAGCGTACGTAAATGAATTAGAGTATATTTTTGTTCACTTTTAGTTTTTAAGTCCCGTTAGCCATTTGTTGAATATAGTCTTTTGTTTCAATTATATACAGGGATAGTGCATGCAGAATCACTCTGAGACTCGCCCCGAGATTGCCTGTAATTATGTATTTTTATTATTTGTTTTTTATCTACTTCAAGCAATAAAGACATTATTATTATTATTAAATTAAATGGGGTAACTGTATTTATAACATATCAGCTTCGAAGGAAATATTTCTTCGCAGTAAGTTCTGAATGTTCTCCCTTTTCTATCTTCCGGTAGGACATTGATTTTATAATTTACTATGATAATTTGCGTTATTTGTAACTATCACAGATGGCCTTCCAAGACATCTTAGGAGCTGATCCTCAAACCAATGAATACAATTTTCATCATCCATTTGGAACAAATTATCAGTTTATCAGGAATATATTAGGTATAAATCCATCGACACTTCTACAGCAACGAAGAGCTTCAAGACGCTGTGTCGGCGCCGTGGAAGCCTATCTCACTATGCAATCTTCTATGAAAAGGGTATTGGAAAAGTCAATATAATAGTATAACAAATGTCTCAATCTTCGTGCTGATTATGTCGGAAAGTAGCTCTCATCGTATTTGACTTCTGGGCAATTTTATGCCCTACTGGAGGCCAAAAAAAGTGTCCCTCGTATCATAATCGAGCAAAACGTTTTTCCTTTTTTTCCCAACCAATAATGTCATGGAATTCTCCCACGTTTTAATTTCACATGCCTCAAGCATTTTTGCGATTTCAGAATTTGACGATTTATGTTCGACTTTGATCTTGCCAAAGGCTGTGGCGTTAGTGACGTACAGCTGGACTTGTTTTGTTTTGGATGAAAGTTGATTCCAGGAACAGATTAAAAGAGATGCTTTTTCCATAATGTAGGACTTATTAAACGGATTCAATATGTAACAAACAACAAGAGCCACGGACTGGTAACGACATCAAAAGAAAAGCTGTAGAGTACCTATGAAATACTGGAATTGTGAGATCATAAATGAAATGCGAAACCAGCCGTAACTTTTACATTTATTCCATTCAAATTCCTTAACAAATAAAAATGCACAGAATGCTAAACGGGACGTTAACCATTCTAATTATCTCGCATCGTTAAAATACCGTATATACGATATTTATCTGCGAGTTGCTTTCACCTATCAAGCGAAAAGTTTTCGCATAGAAAATGCAAAGAATCTAGCCGAAAGTTGTAAAAATATTCAGCGGAATATTATCTTTTCGGTGTCGCCTCTAGAAAATAGATAGAATGTTGAACGTATTCAAAAAAAAGAACGGCGAATAAGTTGTAATTTAATGCAGAAAAGAACATCTCCGGAATTATTTCGCGTGATGAATTGGTGCAGCGCCACCGCGTGCGACGGGGAACGTTTGGAAGCGAGGAATTACAGCGACGCTCTCCGATCTAAATGAGACCGCTACTACGCGAGGAAGAAATTTCGGTAATATCCGAATAAATTTTACGCGGTTATTTTGGAATGTAGTCTTTAAGATAATAGAAAGGGTATTATTGCGAGATACGCCTTTAAACACGTCATATTTCAGCGAACAAAATTTATACATGTCTGCGGTTTGATTCAATATTACGCTGGTTGGTGGGATTCAACGGAATATAACTGGGGAGCATACTTATTTGTACGGGCTTTAAATTTAATTTGTGTGATCATACAGCTTTTATATTGTTAATTACAGAGTGTTGAAGATGTTGAATGGATAGACATAAGATGAAAGCGGTATAAATTGAAGCTCACGAGTGGGACGAAAGAGACGGGGAAAGCAATCGAGAAGCGAAGGAGACCTATTCTTTTTTTTTGTAAATGACTGGGTTGGTTTGGTCTCATGAGCTGGTGCAAGTAACACGAGTGTAGACAACTGAGAAAACATTTTACTCCAATTTCTAATGAATTGTTTAACATTTCGACAATTTTTGGTCCTTTTCAGAAATATATGCTTTATTTTCTTTATACTGTAACAAGTCAATTATTTAGTTTTCCATTATAATTTTTTGTTTTATATTATATAAAACATGTCAGCGAACATAACACTTTAAAATATTTTATTCTTTTTATAAAAAATGATATGGATCAATGAAGCGTGGCGGTTGCTAGGAAGTTTAATCAATTGGTATTTCCACCTATGATGTAAGGGTAGCCATCTTCGCGATTTAAATTGTTGGGATGTTTGAAAATCTCTATTGATTCATGGATTTTTCTACTATAACAGTGAGGATTGCAAGATAAGATGCGGGTAGAGTTAAAATGGATTTGGTGGCCAATTTCCAGTCTATGCTCAGCCAGTACGGGCCTGGCTACACGCAACAATCGCGTACAATGCTCGTGCTATTAACACAAATGCTTTGTTTCACCGATGGGAATTGGAAAATATTAAAGAACGCAAATTACCAAAAATTTAGTATAGTTCTAATAAGGATTGTAGTAATAATAAAAGATTCCCAGAGTATATCCATACGGCAATGAGAATTACCATGAGAATTACCTTGTATTGTTGTGGTCGAGCGGCGGTAAATCGGCGCTAATCCTGTCCCCGGGTTGATTAGGACGCAATCTTGTAGCAAAACTCCACCCTTCAGTAGATTTCGGCAAAATGTGCTTTAAGGAGAACCCAAGAAAAAAACCTAAAATGTGAAAAATAACGATCTATAATGGAGGATGTACTTGCCGATGATCGATGATTATTCAATGAAGGACTGGCGTGCCGTCGTGAAAATTATCACACCCTTCATTGCCGAAAATGATTATATAAAAAACTGAATACGAGAACCAATAACAGTATTCAACACTCTAATACTTTGAAAATCTCCTACATTAAGTAGAGGCAAATAGTCACAAACAGATTTTTGATAAGCGGCCCTTCTCGGTTGATGGTCGCCACCAGAAAGAACGCGGGTTCATTACCAAACGACGAACATCGTGCATTCTATTGCAATGAACTTCGGTAAATTTAGTTACAACAAAAAGAACCAAAATAAGAATAAAGGGAAAGAAAAGCGTGATGAAAATAGTTCAATAACCAACCTTTATAATTGAACTTACCAAAAGTCATTAATAGAAATTATAAGCATATTAGAAAAGATAGCGATATCTATTGTAAACATAAAATAACCCTTGATAGTAAGAGATACAATTATGTTGATAAAATAGAATTTGACACGTTACATCATTATCCATAATATCGCTCACCAAAATTTAAAAAAGATATTTTATTTATTTCCAGATATACTTTTAATAAGCCATCGTCGTCAATGAAAATGAAGGCGATTATATGAAACGTTTTACACAATGCGAATATTCTGAGAGAAATAACGCTCATGAAATGAATAACACAGCTGACATACTTGTATAAACCTGTAGATGTTGAATTTCCTAGTGTAGCAGTGTGTATATCAGCTATCTTTAGAAAATCAATACTGAAGGTATTTGGAGGATATGAACGGATATATGGATACATACATCTTGCCATCTGCATTACATGTTTTCGGAATAATTTCTATTTGAACGATATATCCAGTAAGACTGTTTAGCATAATATATGCATCTACACGCCAGTGGATAACGGAAACCAACATATGTACGTATCTACATATGTTCATATACACATATATAAATGTGGATATATACTGCTACTATCTGGGTGAATTCTGTCCTCTGCAATAATTTATCTCGGGTGTTGCAAAATTTCTTAACGTACACGTGTAATCTTCGGCAAAGATGTTATGGCCACCCGAAAATCTAATGTGGGTGCTTGCTCTGAGGATTTTGTCTGTTAATTAATTTTCAGACGCCAAACACATTTAATTTAGTTTGCCCGAAGGGAGCTTAAAATATCCTGTTTACTTAATCAAACTTTCTGCTTTCGACCTACATGCAATGATTCACTTCAGGCAGTGGTATAAATATAATTACTGGTTTGTTTGTATTCGTAATGTATGTACGTTCTAGTTAGTTGTTCACTTCAATGGTAAATACGTTAAAAGATTTTACTTAAGAGTAATGCATAGGGTAGTGCAAAATTTGTTTTTCCGTTACTGTAAAAATTGCCCCTCATTTCAAATGTGATTTATAATATTATACTTTTCCCAAGTATTTTTTGGCTGTGAACTGATGAATAGAGCGGGCCAAATTGCTCCATCCAACAGAATCGGAATCAGGCGCAACGGCCGCTTATTGTAAATAGCGTATATGTGAGTCACAGCAGATATGTGATATTTCGAAATGAATACACAAGAGTAAAAAAATAAAAGCTGACGCAATAATAATGTTTAGTAATTAGAGCGGATATATATATGTACACGCTGAGGTGTTTTTATTTTCATTATGATTTTTTATTTGATTGAAAACGGTATGCGTTGTAAATGGGATGTAATAAGGAAATAACTGAGAAACTGAACGCTTTTTTATTCTGTTGTACTTAATAATGTAACTGTAAATAAAGATATAATAAATAAATTCTATCCTTCTTAATAATGCGGATAGGCTTGTTTAAAAAGTTGCACCATCAGACAAAGAGAAAACAAAATGAATCTGGAGGAAAATGGTGGAAAGAGACCACCAGCCGCGCAAGCTGCTACTAAAAATCTAAGCAAGCATGGTGGTATTTAGCCTGTACATAGGCTTTTCCAGATAGTATGCTCACTGTTGGGATATCCTAAACGGCATGAGCTAGAGAATAATTCTAAATTGCAACATTGCAAATTTAAAAGACAAAAAAATGGTAGAGTGTATTTCTTCATTTAATTCGAAAACTCCATTTATATTCTACTTCTTCGTACTACATTCAAATGCACTAAATCTTTATATGTACCTGCGTATATTTACATATTGTAACAGTTGTCTCAGGATGTCTTGTCGGATACACACGTCTAACACAAGGACGTGATCCACATCACTCTGAGATTCTCCAATGGTACACCGTATCCAGAAACCGAAAACTTAATTTCATCGTACGTGAATACTTGAAAGGGAAAGCAAATACGTTAAGATTTATCGCGCACTTCTTTCTATTTAGTTAGCGAAGTTGTAGAGGAAGCAAAAGCTTTTTTGTATAAAGTACGAGCTGACCTTATCTGTGGTAAAAAATATAATTTTTGGTAAAGTTATTAATCGACTAATGTTACCTACGCAAAATTTCATGCCTAAATTACTTCGCACTAGTCTACTGAAATAACGCTTTAACTCTGACCAAACTTGAAGATGGATTTAATTTTAAAAAGCCTATCAAATTTTGTACTTTTTTCTAGTGTTAATATTCACCATAGTATTATAACGTGCAACGAAGAAATCGAATTTAAACAGCTTGTAGAACAAAGGTATAAACTGAAGTAGAAGAACATGAACCAGATACAATTCTAAATGTTCCATGGTGACTGTGTGAGTTCTTCATGATAAGGGAAGAAATAGAAGTGGTTATATTGGTTTACACAATGCTACCGGTTTCGTGCATAAAGCATATCCTCAGGCAAGAATTTGTTAAAACAGTAAAAATTGTCACCGGATAAAACTAGATGTTTTAAATTTACTAAACTGCACGCAGAGAAACGCTTACTTGTATCAAAGCTGTCCGCTTTAATTCAAGACAATTACTGTTTCATTTATCCGCAGTACTATAACTGTTTTAAATCAAAAGAAATATTTTTTTAGCGTTTCTTTCTCCGTTTAAGAGATGTATATACTTGTAATAAAATAATTGTATTTATTTGTTTAATACATTAGTTAACTTATTTCAAAAAAACCTTGTAGAATATTTGAAGAAAGCGATTCTTAGTGTTTAGGTATTCATACATCAATAGTTTAATTTCTTTAAAATAAAACTTTTTTTACTTATAATTCTTGAAATGCATATTATTTATGTGCACATTATTAATTGGGCGTACTTTGTTTAAATCAGTACGACATATCCGTACATAATGCAGTATTATTCACAATGCTTGTGATTTTAAGAAGGCTAAAGTAGAAGTAATCTACAGAATAATGTGCAAACAAAAGTGAACTTAATGTAGAAGTACACATGAAAAAAGTGTCTAGAAAAAATAACGAAGATAACGCTAATAAATAGCTCCTGGTATTGATGGAATCACTACCGGCAAAAACAATATGAGAAGATAAAAGCATTAAAGCATTTTGTTCTTACCCTCATTGCTCTTACATCTCTCAGTTTATGCCACTAACCTTCAAAAACAACAACTGAAATATTGCCTGGCGTCACCTAGTGCCATTAGTTATAGTCATGCGGTCCTACATAGTAGCGATGGCACCAGAATATATAATAAATAATAATAATGAAACTTACCAAATATACTGTTTATAAAGAACAATTTTATTCATACAAAGGCCATAATAGTCACTGCAAGTTAAATTGTGTTTATATAAATAGTTGTTTTTTTATCGAACGGTAATTACATGTTAAGGCAAAAATTTTCGCTTATAGCTTTTTCTGGAATGTTTAATCTGTGGACATTCTCGCTTGATGCTCCAACAATAGTCAGCCATCATATGTACGGCGAAACTCACAAGTAACCGGACACCCAACAGGTCATAGCGCATCAACTCTTCTCTATCGCACCGACCCTGCCTTTCCTAGCTGTATTTTGTATTTAGTCGCTTGCCGGGCCTCGTCCGGTAAGGAACAGTTAAGGAAGTTGCATATAAGATGCATGCTTCTCAGGACAAAGAACGATACAGCTGTCTCAACGCGCTATGCGAATCGGCTACCTGCATTGAGTGGGTCGTAGAGTATAACGGAAAATATACAATTGTATACATTTTACTACCTGCTAATAATGAGAAATTTATACACGTAATTTGTAATAAGCGATTGTCGCATTTTGAAATGTAAAGCGTGAAATAGAAATCTATACAGGTGAAATTGTAAAAATACATATGCAAATTGATTATATTATTAGTTACTCCATATAAACAAACAAAATTCATAATCTATTATGCATTATTTATTGGGTATCATGATTACTTTTATTTTAGAATTGAAGCAAAACAGTAAACGTTCGCGATATACGATTTTTTTGGTAAAATATGCAGGTTTCTCCTAATTATTCTAGCATCTGCATTTATTTTCCTAAAGGATAAACGCAATTAGGACTATTAAATATTAATGACACTAATCCAATTTCAAAACAAAACTGGGAAAGCCTGCACTTAATACTTAATACCATCTTGTCTTAATGTTCATCCTTGAACACCTGATTATTACGTGATAATTTGAAAATTATTGGTTTCTATGAAATGCCCATTAGTGTCTATTAGTAAAATGCATTTATAAATAATGGATATGCTTGAAAATTTGCATAACGATATTACAAATAGTTCGCTACATACATAAAAGTAAACAGTACTTAAATAGATTTTAATGATCCATCCAAGAAATATATATTTCTACATTTTTCTAAGAAATTGCGACTTGCCTCCAAACTTTCCGTCGGTAGTGTAAATACGGCAAAAAAGTTAAATCGTTCAATAAAACAGTTGCCCCGAGATTAATTCAACAAAAAGAATTCCGAAAAAGAAAGAACAATTTTTAAAGCAGTGAAATGCAAAAAACAAATACATATATAAATATACTTATAAATAACAATAACTTTCATAAGAAATAATTCCCGCGACCGATGCTGTAACACTCGCATATAATACATATTTAGTCGGTTTAGAAATAATGATCCTTCCTTAAACTCTAACATCGATTCGCTGACTATTATTCGGTACGGCGCGGCGCGGCGGCATATTCTATACAGATTGTAAAAGAGGGTTTTATGACATGCATTTCATACCAACGCCAACGTTGGTTACTCGAGGAAAGCCGGTGATGAAGTAAGCTAAGGCGATGCGGGTAGTTGGAGCGGGGCGACTCGCCTAAAAGTGCGATAGAGACGCACAACTTGCGTACAACTCGTATTGTCCGGTTACATTTGTTTATTGCCGTACATCCCATCTAGCTTGATACCGTGCCTCCATCTCCTTCAAATCCTGGTGAAATCGCTCACCCTACTCATCACTGACTGCACCAAGATTTTCCGGGAAGTTAGCAAGATGGCTATGTAAAAAATGCAATTTGGTGCTCATGTTGCAACCTAGCTGTTTGAAGCTCTCCAAGAGTTGTTGGACAATTTTGGGGTAATTCTGTGCTCGTGTATTTCCAAGATAGTCTTTAACAATGTTTTTGAATGCCAACCAAGCATTCTTTTCATCCTGGATTTCGCGGAGAGTGGTCACATTCTCATAAGGTGTAGAGATAAAACTTGACGTGGTAGAAGAAAACTAACTACAGTTTTGAAACCAGCAAATTGTTCCTCAGTGTTATTAAACTACTTAATTACATTATTAACAAAATAATTTAATTACACTGTAACCTATAAAAAAAAACCTTTTTCGTTAGGTCATTCACTTACTCCTAATTTTAATTATTAACTTTGGTTTTTTTTTCTATTGTAATTTTTCTTTTATTGAATACCCTTGTAGCTGGCCTGATGATGTGTTTCTTGAACACGGAACTGGTCTCCTAATTTCTCAATAAAGCTTTGCGAGATCTGGACCATTTTTTCATTTCTGCCTTTCCCGAATAGGGAAGTTTTCCATATTAATTTATCTACAAATTGTAATAATTTAAATAATCAATAAAGTTCTTGTGTGGTTATTTTGGATGTACTTACCAGATTTGCAGTCTCAACATGCAAACATATTTTCTCTCCAATGGAACTTGCTATTTGTGTTTAATTCTACTCTCCTTTACATTTGTCATTTATGTTTCCGTTATTAAATGTTGAATATCCGAACTAAGTATTTCAGTGGCAATTGTCTATTGTAGTGTTTGATAAATCCGATTAAAGCGCAATTGTGGCCTGAGTACATACATTCGGCAAGCGCCATAAATTCCCAGTCAATATCGATGTATGTACATGTTTGCACAGGATTATATTGTTGCAACGTATTGTGTAACGTTTTAATAGAACATTGTCTTAATTTTAGAGTGGGAATAGAACGAGGCATGTGAGAATAAAAAAATTCTTTTTCTCATATCACTCGGTTGTGCGGTTGATAATGGAAATCTATGAATTTTCGAAACATGTGTTCTTAATTTATTAAATACCTTGAATAGTGCGGAGTGCACTGTTTGTCATACTGCCTTACTGTTCTTGCTGTCATTATCTAAAAGAACAAGTAAAGAGAAACACATTTGTACTCGGAAAATAATCAGCTTTATTGGAGTTATTGAATTCACGTGCAATGTGGAATACGTGTGCCATTGTATTTTTAGAGAAAAGTTGAGCTATAAGCTAGGTCTGAAGTCAATAGTCGGCTGGATTGATATCAGTAAAATATGCTAGCAACATACCAAAAAGTTCCCACGGAATATTTTGCACCTAAAAATTGTAATTGTAAGTACCTCGGGAGTTTTACAAAATTAAAAGTTGTTTTACAATAAAATGATTAGATTTTCTGACAGTTATGAATATTACTATGCATTTTCAGATGTTTAACATAAGCTTTAAATAAAATGACATTCTTATATGGATAATATCACATGGAAATAAACTTCTAAACCATTTACAATGTGTTCACTGATTAAGTTGGGACGAAGAAAAATATTTATTTTGATAACTAATTTAGATGTCAGTGAAAAGTGATTTACGGCGGTCTGGAGCACGACGCCCATCAATTATCTACCTGAGATAGCTTTGCTTTGTCCAGAGTCCTTGTAATGAAAACAGGTAGCTTTTTATACTTCGATTAATTTACAAAATTTGCAAAGAAAAACAAACGACATTTGGATTAAAGCAAAATAAAATGAAATATAATTCTTATCTTCGGAATGCAAATATAAACAAATTTCAATTAAACAAAGTTCTAAATTTTTAGTTAAAGTCATGTAAATTAAAATATATTTACAAAGGGAAACAAACGGTGCTTCGGAAATGAGTCCACACGTCGGTAAAATCACATAATAAAAGTACCGTCAGCGAATTAAGGGAATTCAGCCAATAAAATTACCGTCAGCGAATTAAGGGTATTCCGACAATAAAAATTACCTTCGACGAGTTGAGGGAATTCAGACAGTAGGAATACCGTCCGTGAAAAGGCCGGGCAAGAGAAAGCTCCTGCAGAATAAAGTTCTGCACGGCTTTATATACCTGAAATTTGTGAGACGTATCGTTTCTTGTACGTGACATATGAAGGCAAGAAAAATTTTCACAACAGAACATTACACAAGCCCTAGAGCGATTGATTAGTAAATTGTACGCTAACTTAAATATACTATTTTGTTAAATATTTAAATCGTTAAATGCAGCTGTCAATCCGGTACGTATAGTGTATTCGGTATGGCCAATCCCTTCCATATGAAGTTCCTTCTGGCGGCTATTAGTTGCGTTCAGTAGCCACAATTTCCCTCCAGGCCGACTGGTTTTGGAGTGGGGATATTACAAACTTAATTTAAGTCTAGTCAACGACAGGCAGAGGGTAATGATGAATTAACTTCTCTTCATTTCATTCTCCTCATTTCGTAAATCCTCAAATTTTATATAAAATTCTCCTAAAGCAAGCAATAGCATAAATTCGGAGGTATTTTTCGCATTATTTCGTATATTAAATATGTTTCGTCATTTATGTCAGGAAATTTTAGTATTTTAGGATTGTCGTTGAGGGTCTGTATTACAGAGTATCTCATGCTACTTCTAAAAATAACTGTTTATCAAAATTCCTCGTTGAATTATATTTGGATAGAAATCATCAAAATTTGCTGTGGATAAAAACAATCGCTATCGCGATCAAAATAAAGGAGAAAAGGGACGATAATTAAACTCATCACTTCTGGTCAAGTTTTCATCAAGTTAACTCGTATTTGACTGCGCTCCTAGTTTAAAGTGTCTAATACTTAAATCATAAAATAAATTCAAGGTAGAAGAGAAGGTTGGAGGTTAGAATAGGCAGGTCATAAGAACATAGAGTTTATATGACATCTTCGTAAAATCGAGGTTAATTTGCATTTTTTTCAATTTTAGCTTTCGTTAATTTCCATTTACTGATATCAAAATTCGTTTAAAATTGCTGAAAGAGTGTGTAAGAACACTTCCGAATCTCACAGTTCATTTAAAGATTTAAGTAATTTACAAAAATTGCAATTTTATGAACAATTTCCCTGTATTAAAACATTTCAGTACAGAGTTGTCGAAAAATATGTTACAAAATAACGTTTGAATAAAAATTAATAACAA
Source organism: Dynastes maya (assembly GCA_029619315.2). NCBI lineage: Eukaryota > Metazoa > Arthropoda > Insecta > Coleoptera > Scarabaeidae > Dynastes > Dynastes maya. Next base: position 9,116,153 of record JAROYE020000006.1, on the reverse strand, counting down.
AATAATTTCAAGAATTGATATATAATTACTTTACTAACAATTTTAATATTTTCTTTACCTTAAGAGTCTCTAAATTCGTGCGGACAGAAAACGGTTCGTCACAGTTCCTTATTCTAAAAAAGAGAAGTCACCCGTTATTTTCCAGAATTCACATCGTTATAACAATTTTTGTCAAAAAACACATAGAGGCATTTTAAATATCGGCCATTTTGGAATCAAGTCATTAAAATTGATAACGTCATCTGCATCAAAACATGCAACCGTGAAAACATTAAACTATGGACTAGGACTAGGATTGGTATCCCTGTGGAGATGGATAAACAAACAGAAAACGTATTTGGTAGTAAAACAAACGTTTTGAAGAAAGTAATCGTAAAAGTTAACAAATAAGCAAATTCAGAGAGCATTTAAGTTGTGAAACGGTACTGAAGTGTTTTGAAATCATTTGGGAATTAAGTAAAACACAAAATTGGAGATAAGAATATTCAAAGAGATACCCAAGGGAATATTACAGAATATAAAGGGGAACCAAAGAGAATTTCACAATACATACACACTTTACACAAAAGGGAATATTATATATTTGGAATCAGGCTAGCTGAAGAGCTATTTAAAAATATAAAAATATACACGGTGTTCCATTAAAAAAAGCAAAACTATGTTTTGCTGGCCGCGCTCCCTATATACAAATTTTTATTCGATAGAGGTGAAACACTACAACTTTTGTTTTAAACATTTTTTTGTATCTACGATAGTAACGGAAATAAGTAGTGGTAAAAAAAAATGAAAAACCCTAATTTTCATCTGCTTAACTGCCAATTCGACATTTATATCCATTTAATTAAGATTGCGGTCGAAAGAAATATGATGTTTTAGCTTCACCCTCGTACGTAGTCCTGGTGCAACGTTTCCGCAACGAATAAATCTGGAACCAGTTTAGGCTTTAGCTGTGCGATTTGGTCGCCATTTTAACAAAATCAAGTCAAATCAAATGCCGGCTCCAAAATGTTATGGAACTCGAAAACTATTTTTAGCACCATACGTGTGTTCAAAATTCAACAAATTGGTTTGCTATATTTACATGTTAATCACATCTGCAACATTAGATATGTTTCAACTGTTGTTTCGGCAAAACTAGTACGGCATGAGGAAAAAATGCGTTTATATGCAGAGAACGAACGTTCTACATCTAGTGACGTAATATTTGCGTAAGTAAAATAATCTTTCAAATAACTTAACGATTCTGTTGACGCACCTTCACAAATGTGTCTTAATGTGCCAAAATCAGAATTTTTCTCAAAAACACTTTCAAATTTTTCTAGAACAGAAACATTTTTTGCGTCTTCAATCGCGCATAGCTGTGCGTGAACATGTTGCACTATTTGTAGAGATTCTTCTAACGGCACCGCAGGATTTTGTAATTTTTCTATTGCATCTGCTAGCCCGAAGTAATTGTCGTGAATGATTTTTAAATCCATTTTAACCTGAGTATCTTGAAATTTCGACTGGCTTTTCTGGATAGCGGCAGCTTCCTTTGTATCGAATTGTAAAACCACGTTCTTAATATTGTCAAAATATTTATGATAATAAAACGCGGCCTGCAACCATGTTCCCCAACGAGTTAGAATAGGTTCTGGTGGCTCTGGTATACGGGGCACAGTCTGTGAAATTCGCGAATACGTTTCGGTGATTTGACAAATACTGCTTTGGTATGCGCTATTAAAGCGTCTACTTCAGGATAACATTTTCTGATACTATCCGCCACAAGATTGAGAGCATGAATTTTACACGTAATGTGTAACAAATTAGCAGAATGCTTTTTAAGAGACCGGCCTACAGAAAGCATGTTTGCAGCACCATCACTCACTAACATCAAGAGTTGGTTTGTTGAAAGTTCAAACTTGTCCAATGTATTTAACACTAACTTTGAAATTACTTCGGCAGTACACTGTTGTTTCGTTTGGAGACTAATAGAGTTGAAGGTGCCGATTGATGAGGTTCCAATTTGCGTGCCATTACATTAAGAACAGAATGTTTCTTCCGATCTGTTGTTTCGTCGACACATAACCACAATTTTTGATCTTTCAACTCCGATTTTATTTTTTGTTCAATATGTTCGCGCGCAGATGGCACAATTCTTCGTAACGATGTTCGACTTGGTAATTTGCACTCCGAATAGTTATTCCAAAAGCAGATAAATGATTCCTTGTCTAGTAAATTAAACGGTATATTACATGCGATAAACGTAACGCATAAATTAAATATAAATTTTTCATTGTCTCGTGCGCAATTTCTTTTTGAGACATGCTTTTCACTATTTACGTGTCGTAGACAATGTTGTATGGACCAACACATTAATGGGATTTTACAGATTGCACATTTAATTTTAGCACCTTCATATATTAAGTCTGGAATTTCTGCAATAAATTTTCGAAGTTTGTCCGACCGCGGTCGTTTTGCTGACAAAATCATAATTTTTCTAGGACAGATAAACAATTGCGCAAATGACCGGCAGCGAAAATCTCCGTACTGCTCCGCAGACGAAGTAATACTACCTACTACTAGTATGTATTTATTCTTACAGCATGGATTATTTGCAAATTATTTATCTTATTGAAAACATTTAATTGAACCATGATATCTCCTAAAGAACCGTTAATTAACGCATCTTAATCTGAAAATGCACCGCTCAGAGCTACCTTTTCGACCTTCGCTGTAATTAAACATTCCACTGTGCTCCACATTTGCACGTTCGCCATTACCAGAGAGCCGTTAAGCTGCGAAATTAGTCCAGGAGTGTATAGATATAATCGAACGCATTTACATGTCCTGAAATCTTATTTTATTTGGACAATTAGAATAGTATAACTAATTTCACCGCGTTTTATTTGATAGAAGTGCATTGGCGTTGGCCGTAATACTCCACCATCAATATCTTTGACCGCGGCAGTCCGATGGGCAAACACGCCACTGTGTACACACATGTCGGGTGTAATGAAGCGATTCCCCGCCTTCTAGTTATTAGAGAGCTCTAAGGGCGACCGAAGCGACCTCTACGTATTAGTTAAGTGAATTATTTCTCCCAGATAACCGGACAATTTGACTCGATAAATATTAATTATGCTTCGGCGGAGGTATTGTGCTTAAGGGGCGATATTTATTCAGTGCAAATAATTTAAAGGATTGAACGCCGGCGAATATTTTAATGGTATTGCATAATTAAGGTTTATTACGGCTCGACAACTTACGTGATACTAGGGATTTAATTAAAATATTGTTGGCAATAACATAGTACAGGTACTGTGTGTTTGTACGAGCTGGGGTTTTGCGAGTTACAATGAACTACATTTCCACACAATCGCTGGTATTATCTATACGTGCAATCAAAATGCAATTACTGTAGATTTTGGTTACGTTTGCAACGGTATTTTGTTTGTTTGTGTAATGATTGTCCATATAAAGTACCACTAGTGCTTAACAGAATTTCTACTAATTATTATATCGGATAAAACTGTGGAATACAACGCTTTAGTGAATTATGATCTTGATTGCTACATTACTTTATAATTTTTTGACAAAAATGGAAGTAACAAATAATATACTACATGATATGGAAATTGCAACACTAAGAAAGGGTGACTAAACTTGGCAGAAACGTTTAACTAATCAAAGGTAATATGTGTGTCTCACTTTAGACGGCATCACCCCAGTATCTTTTTTATCTATTATCGATTAAAAAAAGATCTTTTTTCTGATTATACCCCTCACTTTTAGGGTATGTTTTTAGGGTATGTTTTTAGGGTATGTTACTTTCCCTTCACAGTAAAGTGCTAGTCTACTACGATTTAAAATAAACAGTAAAATTGAAGAAGTCGTATTGAGGACTTTTTTATAAAAAAATCTTGTTAATAAATGTTGTTCGGAATCGTTCAAATAATCTAAATCCGAAATTTCATTAAAAATAATATAACAAGTTTGCCATGAGTTTTCATTAATACGTCAGAAACAATCTAACCACATGCCATTTATCAAATTGTGTACAATTGATTAAAATCGTTGAAAATAAGGTAATATGGTTGCAAATTTTAATTTATATAATGTTCATTCAACACGGGAAGCTGCTCATAAATTTAATATCAGATATCCAGGCCGTCCTCCCGTTACACATACGACTGTGCTAAGAATTAACAATTTATTTAATCGTATTGGAAATGGTAATGTTATTTTGAATTATATCACTGAGAATCCAACATCCAGTCTAAGAACGATGTCCTTAGTTTTAAATTAATCAAAAGATCAAATTTGGAGGTACCTTCGTAGACATAAGAAAATTCCTTTCAAGCCGAAATTTCTGTATACCTTGAAAGAAGGGGATCTTGAGAGGCGTTTGGAATACTGCTTTTGGAGTCAAGGTAATTTTTTAAATGATCAGTGTTTCCTAAAGAAAATTATGTTTACTGATGAGTAGAGCAACGCAAACTGCGCTGAAAGCCAGTGGCTGACGTATAAAAGTTTACACAAAATAAACACGGCCGGGACAATTCGGTATTAGCGTCAGTATAACTGCGACTCGAAAGCCGATCTGTTGTGTATGCATCTACGCTGTCGTATACTAGATCGTAGTTCTACGTTTCTTTTGAAAATGTTTCCTGCGTCGCGAAAACGACCAAAGTTGGGCACAATAAGAGAATTTATTGCAGAAATGCCTGATTTAAAGTGTAATGGCGCTAAAATTCAATGTGTAGTGTGTAAAATAGATTTAATGTGTTGGTCCAAAAGTGATTGTCTACGGCACGTAAATAGTGCAGGGCATGTTTAAAAAAAAAATTCCATACGAGATTATGACAAATTTAAATTTAATTTATGTGTTACCTTTATTGCATATAATTTACCATTTCATTTACTAAGGAAGAAAGCATACGTCTCGTTTTGGAATGAATATTCGGACTTTAAGTTACCAAGTGAGAGAACATTACAGAGAGGTGTGCCGTCTGCTCGTGAGCATGTCGAGAAAAGAATTAAATCGGAGTTGCAAGATAAAAAACTGTGGTTATGTGTGGGCGAAACAACAGATCGTAAAAAACATTCTGTGGTTAATGTAATGGTACGCACAATGGAACCACATCGACCGTTACCCTCAATTTTACTAGCTTCCAGACGAATACAACAATGCACTGCCGAAGTAATTTCAACGTTGGTGTTAAATACATTGGAAAAGTTTGAACTCTCTTTAAAAACATTGTGCTAACTTGTTGCATATTACATGTAAAATTCATACTCTCAGTCTCGTAGCAGATAGTATCAGAAAATGTTATCCCGAGGTAGACGCTCTAATAGCACATACAAAAGCTGTGTTTGTAAAACCCCCAAAACGTATTCGGGAATTTCATAGACTATGCCCCGACATTCCTGAACCACCACAACCTATTCTTACTCATTGGGGAACATGGTTAGAGGCTGCATTTTATATTTTGAGAATATAAAGAACGTGATTTTAGAATTCGTCTCAAAGGAAGCTGCGGCTGTCAAGGTAAGCCGCTTGAAATTTCAGGATAGTCAAGCTAAAACAGATTTGGAAATTATTCAAAACAATTACGTGGGACTAGCGGATGCGATAGAAAAACTACAAAATTCTTCGGTGTCGTTAGTGGAATCTTTGCAAATAGTGCAACATGTTCACGTACAACTATGCACGATAGAAGACGCAAGAAATGTTTGTGTTTTAGAAAGGTTTGAAAGTGTTTTAGATAAAGACTTTGATTTTGGCACATTAAGACAAATTTGTGAAGTGCGTCAACAGAACCGATAAGTTACTTGAAAGATTATTTTACATACGCAAATATAACGTCACTAGATGTAGAACGTTCGTTTTCGGCATACAAAAACACTTTTTCTTCACGCCGCACTCACTTTGCCGAAACAAATTTGGAAACATATCTAATGTTACAAATATTAAATAGACATTATCCACTTTGTGATTTCACGGATTACTCTTAAAACGGTAAGCGTTTGAGCACGTATCACATTTAATTTATTTTGTGTAAACTTTTATGCGTCAGCCACTGGCTTTCAGCGCAGTTTGCGTTGCTCTAATCATGATTTGTTTGAATTGCAAAATTATCATCGATTTACAAGGAAATGTAAATTTATTGGAAAATTCAAATTATTGTGTATAACACATAATGTATTCGTTGCTGACTTATTTAAAACATATTTTCGTGACTTTTTGTAGCTTCTTGCAGTTTCCTGTTAAAAAAATCCTTTCTCCGAAGCTAATAATTTTATTACTAATATTCATATGTGCATGTCTGCTTTTTGAACCATAACAGGATTAGCTTTGTTTGCGTCTACATTGCAACCCTATCTGTGATGTTATTGTAAAATACTGATGGAGAAATCCTGTTAGAACATGGTTCAACGGCGAACACAAACAGTAAAGTCCACAGTGGACATAAAAATGACATAAATTACCTAAAAAAATGTAATGTCTTTATTATGCCATAATGTTTCGCACTGTGCGCTGTACATTTGCATGCAAATTTCAAAAGCGTCAAAAAGCGTGTCACATACAATCTTATTGTCTAAATTAGTAAATTTCTCGTTGTGTAGTAGCTACATTACGAGAATTATGAGACGCTTTTGTAATGATTTTGGCTGTCTCTGATTTACATTTATCCTACTATTAACTATTAAAATAATACTCTAATTCATTAACTAACATATGCCATAAAAATCCATCTTCTCCAAATATTGTTCTTGTTAAACTTCTTCGTTCTTCCCTTCGCATACTAGATCTACTAGATGTTTGTCCGCCCAAGTAAAAACTTATTATTATCATTAGGATTGTTTATTTAATATTCATACTCTAACAAAACTCTCAAAACTTAACATTTTTCTAAGCATCTGGGATCCAATTATTACACTTACATATTTGGCTTCAGTTGCAACAGCTTCTTGGACATTTATTTGTTGGTTTACAACAAGAATTTTCTCGGGCCAAATAGCTTAATATTTGAATGTAAAAAAGAATAAAAATGGTTGAATCATACTCACAATGGTTTCTTCAAGAAAATGGATTTGCTTGCAAAAATCAATCTCTATTCAAGAAAATATCTTTATTTCAATATTATAAAAATGTATAATATAAGAACATAATTTTCTTGAAATTTTAATTGTATTAAACGAATATTTTCCTAGGGTTAGAAAATCAAGAAAACCCAAGACAAAAAAATGTTTCTTGTTAAGAAAATATTTATTAGTGGTGGTTGAAAAAATTAGATCAATTAACAAAAATTTAATATTCATTAATCTATTGAGAAATTAATCGACCGGTGTCGTGTTCAAAATACACATTACCAGGCCAACTTCAAGGATATGCAATAAAAGAAAAATGACAATAATGGAAAGAAGAACCTAGTTAATAAATAAAATTAGGAGCAAGTGAATGAGCTAATGAGAAAGTTTTTTTTTAATGTTATAGTATAATTAAATTATTTCTTTAGTAATGTAATTAAATAAGGATTATTTTTGTGTAGTTTAATAATTAATGAGTTAATATTTAAGTTTAGTTCCTTTTTTTATTATTTATTATATATTAAAAAAAGCTATAGTTAGATTAGTACATGTGGTAAATAGCAATAAAAAGAAAAATAATATTATATTAACGGGTATCTTTTGAAAATTTCGGTATTCCGGTTTTTACTATCTAGGACAGAATAACTACACCTTCTGGCGGTAGGTGGCGCCAGGAAATATTTCAGTGCCGTTTTTGAAGTTTAGGGTCGTAAACTGGGAGATAAACAGCAATGTGGACAGAAGCAAAAAGCGTTAGTGCTTTTCTCTTCTCACATTGTTCTTGCCAGGAGTGATTCCATCAATACTACGAGCTATTTTATTAGCATTATCTCCGTTATTGTTTTTAGGCACTCTTTTCATGTATACTTCTACATTAAGTTCACTTTTGTTTGAACATTATTCTGTAGATAAACCTCTACCTTAGCCTTTTTAAAATTACAAGCAATGAGAATAATTTACTGCACTATGTACGGATATGTCGCACTGTTTTAAACAAGGTAAGCGCAATTAATAATGTGCATATAAGTAATATGCATTTTAAGAGTTCTAAGTAAAAAATGCTTTATTTCAAGAAAATTAAACTATTGATTTATGAACAATACCTAAACGCTTTCTTTTATTAAGAAGACTTTACTATTCTTAAGAAAATATTGTTTTGTGTTCTAGCGACCATTTACTAAGAATCGTTTTCTTCAAATTTTCTGCAAGATTTCTTGAATCAAGTAAACAAATGCCTTAAACAAAGAAATACAATTATTTCATTACAAGTATATACTTCTCTTAAGCGGAAAAGGAAGCGCTTAGAAAATATTTCCTTTGACAGTTATTGTATTCTGGTTAATTGAAACAGTAATTGTCCTGAATTGAGGCCGACAGTCTTGATACAAGTTAACGTTTCTCCCCGTGTAAGCTTTGTGCGGATTGACGCAAAAGGTTTTCGCAAAACAGCTTAGATAAAGCAGTGTCTTTGGGTGTTAGTCGTTTATTTAAATTGGAAATGTATTTCTTGATTTTTCTATTCGTTTCAGATTTTACTTAAGTTGAATTAAATGAGTTATAAAACGAGGGGATCTAGATGATTATTTTACACTCATAAGACCTGGAACTTTTTAGTAAAAAAAGCTTGAAATTGCAATAAAAGCTACAGAGGAACTACTTGCAAATAAAATTGCATCTACCAATAACTTTACCAATTACTTGGACCGTTTTGCTTCCAATCCCTTCATGTATATTAGTCGACTGTTTAGTAGTAGTAGCATTAAGTTAAGCGCTAGCTTCAGACACTATTTACAATTTGCAAATAATACATGACATTTGTGTCCGTAACTAGACAGCTGTATTGATTGCAATATAAAATAAAAAAGCTCACATTTAGATCTATTTACTTATTTATTTATTTTTCTTTTGTTATTAGATATTTAGAAGAAGAACTCTGTGTAGGTGGTAATATTATCGAGTTAGTGAATTAAAAATTTATTTATTGCGCAGTGATTATAATATAATCAATAATGGTTGCGGTTTGTAATAAATATACAGATTTCTTTATTATGTTTTAAATCTTAAATCTGATCTGCATAGAGTTGTGGATATATTTATTGGAACTCTACCGTATCCAAGGAACACCTTTGAGATTAACACTAAAGTATCGGCACACCATTTGTGGATTCTTGTAGTCAACCGAAGTAATGAAATAGCAAAACAATTTTGACCGTTTTTAATATGTTGTGTACGACCCAATTTACAAGTCTTTTAAAAATTTCATTTACTCTAATTACCCACCACACAAGTAGTCCAACAATTGTTGATATATAGAATGTGTAGTTTTTATTTTTATTTATTAATTTGACAATTTCCTTACTACTACTTTTAACTCGAGCCTGAAGATGGGACATTAGTCCCGAAACCGGTCGCTCTTTCTTATTAAATTTTGAGTTATTGTGAGAAAGTGGACTTTTCTTTTCCTCCAACTTCATGATGTATTCCTCACAAGATAAGAAAATTGCTTGGGAAAAATATGTCCAAACAAAAACAAGGGAAAATAAAGAGGGTTATAATAGGAGGAGAAACCTGGTAAAAATAACCGTAAAGGAGAAAAAAAAAACTTGGAAAGAATTAGGGGAACAGATTACAGTGGATAGCAGAAAATTCTGGACAAGAATAAAAAGATTAAGACAAACCAAAAGAAAAGAAATAAAGGTCATAAGAGGCAAGAATAATCAGCTACATATAGGAACGAAAGAAATATTAGAAATATGGAGAGGACGCTATGAAGATAAATTTAACTCAATAAATACAGGAGAAGACATAAACAGAGATGTAGTAGACCAATAACAGGGAATAACAGAAGAAGAAGTGGAAGAAGCCATACACAAGACTAAAACAGGAAAAGCAAGTGGAGAAGATGGTGTATTACCGGAAATTATCAAATGACTAAGACAAGAAGGAAAGAAATGGATACGGAAGATGTTGAAAGTATTATGGAAGGAACAGAAAGTACCAAGGGAATGGGAAAACAATCTCACAGCACCAATTTATAAGAAAGAGGAGCAAGCCCAATGCGAAAACTACAGAGCTATATATTTAGCACAAACAACTTACAAATTATGCACAAGAATATTAGAAAAACGACTAAGAGAATATGTGAAATTAGAAGAAGAATAGGCAGCCATCAGGCCAGAAAGGCAAACGAGTGACAATATATTGTAGTGGGATGTTCCAACGCGAAAAGCGTATGTTAATATGTTGCTAAATTCATTCTAATTAATATTATATCAAAATTCACTGATATTAGATTTTAATAGAGTTTTATGCGGAATTTGAATAATTTTCGATTAATATTCGAGTTCCGACATTTTGATCATTTATATTATTAATCGTTTATTAAAAAAAAAGGACTTAGTTAATTATATGTTACAGGGGAATATCAAAATTTCAGCTTATTTTAAGTTATTTATATTTTGAAAACATTTTTTGTAAAAATGACACACACACACACGCACAAAACACACTGTATTTGGAAATAACCGTCAAAATCCCTTACGTCATCTGCGACATCGAGTTCGATCTTCAAAACATCAAAATTAAATATCAAGTCGTTAGATTGGCAATGCTAGGGACGACGATAAGAAACAGAAGTTAGCAACGAAAACAATTCTGACAGAAAACAAACATCTTTCGATTGATATTTAGAAATTGCAATATAAAAGTTAAAATATCGTCAAAGTAATCAGTGCAAATGTATTGAAAAGCATTTTAAGTGAACCATAAATCATCACCAACGATTGTCAAGAATATTGAATCAGTTGGAAAATTTTAAGAAGTAATTCGAAGAAATTTAATTGGAGAAGACGATCAAAGTGCTCCAAAATAAGAGGATTTTACCAAGATGAAGAAAGAAGGAACCATTAGGATTATACACACACACACATATCAAACACACGTCACTACATAACTGTAAGTAATTTAAATAGATAAATTTCATTTTCTTTTTTGTAAGTAAAAAGCTTAAAATAAACACAGATTATCTTCCTATTCAAATCTTTTAATTGGTATCTGTAACATAACAATATATATAATAAAGAACTTAATAGAACGAAAAATATAAGAAGGAGAAGAAATGCTCTAGGTATTCATTGATCTGAAGGAAGCATTTGACACAGTAAACAGAAGAGAAGTCCGGAAAGGCTTGGAGGAAATGGAAGCATCTAAAGCTTTAATAAATGCCATCAGAAGTACATATGAGAGAGTAAGGGTTAGAATACAAACTGCAATAATCTAAACAATTTAAAGCGAAAAAAGAATAAAACAAGGAGACAGTTTATCCACACTATGATTTGTTCTAGTTTTGGATACAATACTTAAGCGAATTAAAGCACAAAGCGAGCATCTCAACGCGATAATCTGATATAAAAACCTATTTTTTTCGATATATCCCATGTTCGTGGAAAATAAAACCGTTAGACCGTTTCCATCAGGAAGAATTCTTTCTTTTGCAATTATCGCCTTCACTGCTAACTCCCATGCTTTCAACTTCATTATTTCCAACAAACTAATCAACACGTATGTATGGAAAATGAAAACGTACACTCTCAGTATCTATGGGTTCAAACGTACAGTTCAGACCGTGGCCAGTAAGCGAAATATATGGCGCTTTTTATGCATAATTATCTCTTTCTGACAGGTACATGAGTCGCGTACATTTTTTGCCAAATCTGTATGTGCATACTAGGGTTGCTACCCTTAGTATGTGTTCGGCGAAGACGTCTAAACGAGGGGGGTTAGATACATCAAGCCCAATGTCAAAATAAATAACTAATTTTAAGTAAGGAAATCTAAAAAAGAAGAATATAGCGCTAACTTCACATTTTTTCAAAGAAAACCAAATAAAGTACAATATACAAATAAATTCTTTATTATACATATAGAAAAACAAAACATTTAGTGAGTTCATGCAGATGGGAGGACAATGTAATGACGGAATTATAATGAAAGACAGAACAAAATATAGGTTATCAACTACTGTCTTATTAATACTCTACAGTGTAGCCAACACGATTTAACTGGTGCCGTCGTTCTCTTTCATGTACTGTATTCTGTGCTTATTAGACTTGTTTCATATTGTCGATAAATTTGATAAATTGAGCAAGAATTATTATTTATTTATTAATAAAGGGTTAAAGAGCTTGCATTGCGAGGATTTCAAATGAGGACAAGAGGACAAAGTGTCTAAATGAGGACAGTTCTCGTATAACGAGGACGTGTGACAATCCTACATATGATAAATGCATGTACATACATAATATGCATGAGAAAGTCTGTTTTAACAACCGTTTATTTGAAAAAGTATTCAATATCAACGTATCTGAAATCAAGTGTAATACGTGTATGTGTATACGTATTGATTTTGTTCACACAAACACACTACAATCTAAAGCCTTAATATATGTCATGTAAAATAATGCAAATATAGTGAATTCCTTAAATTGATAGTTACCTGTAGTCTGGCGAGATCACTAATATTTATGGCTAACCCCGAAGCACATAAAATTGTTACAACGTCATTTAACCACCCCCACTAAATTTACTCTCCACTAAATCAAATTAGAAAATCGATATTGGACATTGAATTTAATTAAGCTTAAAATTATAATTTAGTGATGCATTATTTCGTTAATGAAGTTACGTTTAGTGCTTTGTTAATTCCTTTAACATTTTATTTTGTAGAAAGTAATTGTAGATCATTTATAAATTTTAATAAATGTAATCACATAAATTTTGCTAAGCCTAGCATTCCAGCAATTTGCGTTATATGTTTTCAGTATTATTGATTAATTACGCTGCAGTTAGAGAATTTACATATGTCGCTGTTGTTGGGTTATCGATAACTAGGGTACGAGCTTATAATTAATGGAAATACGATACCATTATTTATATAAAAGAGCGACGATAAAACCTATTAAATTACAGTTACAACAAAGTAACAGTTTCAAGTGATTTTAGTAACAATTGCGCTAATTAACCAAATGAGATCTGAGTTCTAACTAATACGAAGGTTGTCTTTTAGTTTTAGAGATATCCATAACAGCAAATAGTGGGTCAATTTAAAGTACTTCATTGTTTTTCAAAGTATTCTCTAGAAAAAGTATCAATATTTCAAACATCTATTGAAGCAATTATGCCAGTTGTCAGTTGGAACAGTCAAAATTGCTATTTTGTAGCGACTAGAACCGTTGACCACGCTACCCATTTTTGATTCTAGAGAATGTAAAAAAACTCCTTGGGTCGTAGGTCAGGACTGTACGGGGGATGATCAAATAACTTGATGTTTTGCTGCTGATGTTTTGCTGTTCACCAATCTGTGGCAACTATTTTTTTTTTATGCAGAAGTTTTAACGTTAGTTATCCAGTGGTAAAAATATATAAATCCATTATATTATTTACCCATTATTTTCTTCATTTAAATCTCACCGCTTACAAACTACCATCTCACATAACCTAAACTATGTAGGACTGTGGTTGCGATTGCCGGCGCTCACGCAACGGAAATTGCCGACGACGCACTAAGCGTTCGTTTCTAACATATATTTGTTTGACTCAACAACATTAAGTCAAATAAAAACTTTTGTACATTCAAATAAATTCAATCTGTTGTTCTTAACAATGTGCTTTACATAAACTTTCTAGCAAAAATATGACAGTAAAATTCGTTCTGAACTATAGCTTTCATTTACGAGAGTAGTCTGAAAAGTTTCCAGCTTAACACAGAAACAAGTGTGTTTTTGTCAAATTCAATTTTATTTCTCAATCATAGCCTTATAAATAGACTGGGCAAACAGTGGTAACAGTCAGTGTAGTAGATATGTGGTGCGGAGTCGGCGATTATTTATTTCACGCGTTCACAGCGTCAGCACTAAATCGATGCTGTATGCGAGTAGTTTTGTGTATATGTAGGCTGTCGTAACTTATTTCCTAATTCTACGCTTATGTTTGCTTTAAAAATGTCTCAGTTAGGTACGTCGCGAAAACGACCAATGGCAGACACAGTTAAAAACTTTATAGTGGACATGCCGGACAAAATTTTTGATGGCGCTAAAATTCAATGTCTAGTTTGTAAAATCCCTTTAATGTGTTGGCTCAGAAGCGATTGTCAACGTCACATCGAAAGCAAACAGCATTCTTCTGCAAAAAGTGGCATACGAGACCAAGAAAAATTTACATTGATTTATGTGTTACTCTTATTTTATGTAATCTCTCGTTTCGTTTACTAGACAAAGAAGCATTTGTCTCCCTCTGGAATAAATATGATAAATCAAATTAACAATTAACTTTTATCAAAACCAATTAGAATTTTGTACGTACGAGAATTGAAAAAAAAATGCCAAATGGTGAAGGGCAAGGTAGAGAATTCGATTTGTAAAAAATTAGCTTCAGTTCTTGATAAGAATGTAGGATACAAAAAGCTAAAAAATGTTTCTAAAATTTTTTTGTGGTAATTTTAGTGCGGATGTCGAACTACCCATAGATCCAGGAATATGTAAAAAATTCAATCATTGTCCAATTGCATCAGTCTACGTAGAATGGAGTTTTTCTGTGTTCAAACATATGTATACCGACAATCGCCGCAAATTTTTAATAGAAAATTTTAATAAACAGTTAATTGTTAATTACTTTGCAAATGTTAGCTAATGTGATTCTTGTATTACATTTTTTACTTGTTATTTTGTACTTTAGTTATACTACCTTTCTTGTGTAGCTATATAACTTTATAAAAAATAAATATGTAAACAGGTTTATATACTCTATTATTTCACATAATCTTTCTCGCTACAGCAAAATTCCATTTTTATATTATAATTGTATAAGTTAGTGTGGTATCTTTTACAAAATAGTGCATATTTGAAATTCATGCCTTGCATATTTTCGTGCATATTTTCGTAAAAACATCTGCATATACATGTGCATATTTCAGCCGTTTTCTTTGCATAGAATCCTCAGCCTACTAATGAATAGTTTACACTTATCTGAAAAGAATGAATTACAACTTTGCTTCACGTGTATTTTATACTTACAATTAGTCACTTGTTTAGTTACAATTGTTCACCAACAGAATTGCAGCGCGATTAAAAATTGTGTCAGTTGAATAATAGACAATACTCGCCTTTGCATTATTTTGAATTAACTAACACTACAGGCTTCTTTCGATGAATTTAAGGCTTTGGTTGTAAGTGCTCATAAATTACTAAACAATTTTGTTCAGGACATATTTTTAATTTCTCAGAAACCACTAGCATTTAAGGTATGTTTAGGTTGCTTAAGTAAGTGTTATAATCCTGTTTCTTCAAATTCGTATTCGAGGAATGCTAACTAAGGGTTATATGAATTGGGCACGGAAGTACGCCGTAGATTGGTATTGATTTCTTCAACGCTTAAACACGGGGAGCTCAAACAATGTTGATGAATACTTTACATAATTTCGCTAACGCATTCCTTTGGCCCGTTTTTCGCTCGAACAAACGCACACATATACATACGTAAGTTTATGGGAATACCAAGCTAATGAAAATTTGAAAGTGTGTGCTACCTGAGGGAATGTATCGAATTCTCTTGCTTGAAGCAAACTCGGGACTGTTTATTGCTCTTATTTCTCCAAAGTTTCCCTAACTACCAAATAGCACGGTTGCATCTAATTCTATAAAGGCTTTTAGTTTGATATCTCGGTATTAATACCCTAAATATGTTGTACGTGTTGCCTTAGGGAACGACTCGGTCTCAAAGTTCTTGCTAATATAAGTTCATCCTGTTAATTACAACGTAATTCTCTATACAGTGAGGTCCTAAAGTAACCAACCCCTCCTATAGTAACTTTTGAACAACAAAAACTAGCGCTTTTAGAAAAAGTTAAACGATCTCTGTTTTTTGTAAACTAATTTTTGGCGTTATCAGAAGTTCAATTACATTTCCAATGGTCTTCTCTCCTCTTTCCAGAGCCGGGCCTTGGCCCTTAGGCTCCCCTATCACAAAGTGTTCGTTTCTCTCTGTCCGCGGTTCTAGTTGTTATCTTTCAGAGGTTCCTCGTATTGATGCCAGTAGGAGTCGAATTCTCATGGAAATATCTTGTCAGCGACCCTGATCACCGCACGTCGAGGAGCAGGACGGTCCTGTGGCTCCACCGCCACCTGCATCAGAAGGGGATTTGTGAATTGTTGCACTCGCTCCAACATACTCCGGCTCATGAACCATGTAGCGTTGGCGATTATCCTTAATGTCTTGTTTTGGAGTGCTTCTATCCTTCGTAGGTGACTGGCGGCTGCCGTGGACCACGCCAATGTGCCGTATGTTGTTATCGGCCTAAGACATGTGGTGTATATCAATAGTTTCATCCTCAGGTCTAGCAGGGAATACCGACCGAGGAGAGCAAGTAATGTATTCTGGGCGCAATCGTATTTCTCCCTGACGTGCTCGACGTGCGTACCTCATGTCAGTCGCCGATCAAAAATAACCCCCAAGTATTTGACCGATGGAATCTTGGGGATATCAATTCCATTTACCGCCACCATTTCTGATAAAGATCCTCTCTTCCATGAAAATCTAATGGCAACACACTTTTCCGCGTTCACCGATGGACCCCATCTTGACAGCCACTCGGTCATTCCATCCAACGCTCCCTGAAGGCGCCGCACGACGAGGTCTTCGCTGCGTGACGCGGTGTAGAGGGCCGTGTCATTAGCTTAAATAGATAACTGTACCTGTGGAGCCCTAGGAATGTCCGAGGTGTACAAAATAAATAGCTCGGGGGCAAGCAGGGAGCCCTGCGGCACCCCGGCAAGAATCGGCTTTCTAGAAGACACCGACCGACCAACATGAACAGAGAATGTCCTGCCCTCAAGGTAGGACCCGATCAGAGCGACCATATCACGACCAATGCCCATGTTTTGAATGGTGAACGCATTTAAAAATTGTGACAAACCGTTGACCGTCCGCAAGAATTTAAAGACTTTTCAGCTGAAAAAATATTAAAATCGTTAGTAGAATAATTTTGCATTAATTCTTTAAATTATTTTTCAATTTTGTTTAACTTTTGCTTTGTCAGAAGATTTTCAACGTCGATGTATGTTGCTTTTGAGTGATAGTGCATTACTTACTGATCAAGCGTTCTAGAGCTTGTTTGTCGTTTTATTTTGAAATTGTTTTTGCCTCCATATGTCACGTACAAGAAACGATACGCCACCTCTTATCCATATCCTGTCCAATTCCTTACCTCGCAGACGGCTGGTGTTGTCTGAATCCCTTATTTTGCAGACGGCTTGTGTTGTCCAATTCCTTTACCCCGCAGACGGTTTGCATTGTTCGACTTCACAGACGACTTATGATGTCCGAATCCCTTACCCCACAGACGGCTTATGTTGTTCGAATCCTTTCTTTACTTCCAAGTGTTGTCTGTGGTTTTACTGACACTTCGCGATATATCTCATTTCCATTATTACCGTTTTTTTGGGGTTTTTTTGTAGAAAATGCGTGGGAAAGATTTAACAAGTGGACAAAAAGCCGCTATACAAGCTCTTCTACAATCAAACAAACATTCACAACGAGAAATTGCAAAATTACAGAAAGTATCTCCTTCTTCTGTATCGCGTTTAGCTGAAACTTAAACGAAGGAGCTAGCACATCGATACAAAGACGGGCAAAGTGCGGTCGGAAAAGAAAAACTTCGAAGAGATCTGACCGTGAAATTGTTCATCAGGCTTTGAACAATAGATTTGCTACAATTAAAATGATTCAAACAAATTCACAAGAAGGAATAGAGATTTCGAGCAGAACTGTCAGGCGCCGATTGCACGAAAATCGCCTAATGGGCCGAAGACCTGTAAAAAAGCCGCGTTTAACAGAAAAAATGAAATCTGTTCGTCTCAACTTTGCAAGGGAATATCGACATTTCACAGACGAGAATTGGAAAAAGATGAATAACTCAACATGATTTTTACTGAATTAATGTTTGCATTATTTAATAGGTTTTCTTTAGTGACGAGTGCTCGCTCTGTGTGTTAGTGCAGCGAGCACAATTTGTTCGTAGACGACCTGGCGAACGTCTCACAGAGTCCACGGTTCTTCGAACTGTAAAACACCCTCCGTAGTTAATGATTTGCGGAGTGATTAGTGGAGACGGACCCGGCTCTTTGTATTTTGTACAAGGTACAATGCGTCAAGAGCAATACATAAATGTGTTAAAAAACAGGTTATTATCATATTTTAAGCCAGGACGACAGGGCGTATATTTATGCAAGATAATGCTCCTTGCCATGTGGCAAAAAAGGTTAAGAAATTCTTTGAAGACAATCACATACCTCTTTTACGTTGGCCCGGAAATTCACCGGACCTCAATCCTATCAAGAACGTATGGATTCGACTAAAAAGTAAGGCATATGAATGGGAAAACCCTACAAAGGGAATATTAATGAAGAATACAAAGGATGTTTGAGAGAACGATGAAGATATAAAAGAGACAATCATATCTTGCATTGAAAGTATGCCCCGAAGAATTAAGGGTGGTTATGGACTAAATATTAATTACTTATTTAATATTTACATATGCTACATATTTTTACAATATATTTTACAAATAAAAAATATAATACATGTATAGTTTATATTTTATTATGAAGAAACTACAAAATATTGAGTGTTTCGAGTAATTTGGCCAGGGACTGTAAATGTGTTTTGTCAGTAAATTGTGTGTTTATTAGGCTCAGCGAAAAAAAACAACCCTCGTATATTAAAATTCTTATAGTAGTAAGCTCTTATTCTAAGAGTGCCCGTAGCAATGTCGCCTATAAATTTTATCATAAAGTAGCGAAAATCAATCCTTCGGTTCTCCACATATTTCTTATTGAAGTCAGGAGGCATGAATAAAAGCTCATTCTTTGAGAATACTATAAATCAAGTATCGACTCTTGTTATCCTTTTGCATTCTTCAATCCCTTCGCCGTACTTTTTGAAACGCAATAACGGTTTATCTGGTTTTCACATAATTCTTCTGCCTGGGTTTCACTAAAGACATTTGAACGATTCGCATACATATGTATATACATAAATATGCTTGTGTAACTTTTGTATTTCTTTCTATTCCTGAAGACACATACATTCACTTGTCGTCTCTACGGATGAATATTGTTGATCCTTTGAATTATGGTGTTATCTGTTTTTTTTTTTTTCATCTTTTAATCTATTCATATAATGCCGGAGAAAGCAAATTACATATTTTTTGGCTGAAAAATGTAAGGATAAAAATAAAGGAATTATTAAAAGCATCGCAAAATTGAAGTCAACATTTTATCATGAAATAGTTTCAACGAAACTTAACATGAAACATACAAGAAACTTCACGAAACACTTTTTCATGTATTACTTTAACCATTCCTGAAAACTTTAGCGAATTATTGCTTGAAGTATCAACTTCCTCTAGTAAAACGTGTTGTGAATGACAATGAGATTTCTTCTCCTTTTTTGTGGGCCAATTACATAAAAGTAAAAATAATACTGAAATAGGAATAAAACAAGGTTTGTAGCACCTTTGAAATCGAAAGAAAAGAAATGCGATTTCATTAAATTGCATACATATAGCACTACCTCAATTCTTTCTGATAATACGCTAAAGGTTTGTTAGTTCGACCACGGACATAAATTTAGGCGTTTGTACCATAATTTGTACCTTAAATAAAAGACCAATAGTTCCCGCGATTTCAGAATTAACTAATCTCTAGCTCGTAATACTCTTAAAACTATATTTGCAGATATTTCCTATGTTAGCTTTCTATCGTTTAACGTTGAGTTCATCACTGTCTTTATTTATAATTCAAAATGGGTCGTATCATGCTGAATGAAATCCGAAAAGTTTCAAACAGTTATCTATATAAAAGCAGATGTCGCTACAGCTTTCAAACAACTAAGTAGTGGTAGTCAACTTTATTTGGAAAGGATGCGGGCTGGAAAACTTTACTAAATTCAGTTTTGTCTTTTGCACAAAATTCTCCCAGAAAGTTCCTTTTCCTACCACTTTCTTAGAGAATTTCTACGTCGAAGAAGACGTTCTACCGGTTAACTGAAGAAGCGCGTTCTAATTTTAGTATTAAAAAATAATTTGTGAGAAGAATATTTCGGTGAAAATGTGATCCGCTTTTTTCTGTATGGGTTTGTGATAAAGTAACTACAATTATTTGATTCTTTTCTTAAGAAATTTTTAACATTTTAGGTAAGTTTATACAGAATGTTTACATATGGTTATAATAAAATCTAGTTCCATAAATTATACCTGCAATATGAATGTCATTTTCGACGTAAAACTGAATAAATCCAATTTTGGACCGAATGAAAATGCTGCGTTCTAGAAACTGGAATGTTTCATTTTGATCCAAAATAGATAAATATTAGTGTAACTGTTGACAAAAGATCCTTCATATTAATGAACAAAAAAGCAACGATATAAAAAAAATCTTGATCTCTGAAAAATCAGAAGAATTGGAGGAATTTCTTGAAAACCGGTACCACTTACCAAATCTTATTCTGTCATAGGATAATACCAGCAGAATTCAACGGAATAACCTCACAGGCGTTAATCATTTCTCAAATTCCTGTTTCTTATAATCAAATTTTTTACAGGAGATTACAACTTTCCTCTCTCCATAGCCATGACTAAGCCTGGCATTATCGGTCTTCGCGGCAAAATCGAATCAGTCGCATGGGCTGCGTATTATAAATAAAGAGTGTATGTGTGACTCACACCCTACGGAAGTAAAATTTAAAAATCAATACCCTATGGTATAAAATAAAAACTGACGCAATAAAAATGTTTGGTAAATATAGCGAATATGTGCACGCGTTAAAGTGTTTTTATTGCAATTTTTTGTATGAAAACGGCATTTGTTATGTGTGTAATGTAATAGCCGTAAAAAGTAAACAAAGTAAATTGACTTGAAAAAACCTCGTCTTGGTAAAGAATCGAACTTGACACCTCCCGCTTGACGAACGGGCGCGCTAACCACTACACCACGAGGACCTCGATGCCAGGAACGTTCACTTTTTAATACCTAGTTATTATTTTATCTGCAAATATATTATAATATTTCGACAGATAATTTTTTTATTCTTACATGCCAAGTGCACTAATTAATTAATATATTTTGGCTGCCGTCGAGAAGAGAAGGAAATGGGATAGTAAGACCAGAAAAGGAATCTTCATGGGTTATGGAGAAAACACTAAAGGGTATAGAGTGTATTTCCAAAACAATCAAAAGGTAGAATCGGCCAGAGATGTGTTCGCACCATACATTCCAGACATGGAACGAGCAGAACTGCATATTGGACACCAGCAAGAGGAAGTGTTAATGGATAAAGAACAAGAAAAAGAGCAGTCTGATGAAATAAACGTTGAAACTTCGGATGACGAATCACAATCAAATGTCAATATAGAAGAGGATGTAGACAATAACATAACAAACATGTCGATTGATGAACCAGCAACGTACAACTTAAGAAACAGAGCGAATTTAAAAGGACCAGTTAAAATGGACGATTATGAGACATATTTTTCAAATCTAGCAGAAGCAAATGAGTCCCTTACTTTTGAGGAAGCGACGAAAAATAAAAATAAAAACCATTGAATAAAAGCAATACAAGAAGAAATCGCAAATTTGAAAGAAAACAATACCTGAACAGAGGTAGAAAGATCGGAAAATGTTAATGTGATTGATTCGAAGTGGGTTTTTAAAATTAAAAATGATAATGAAGGAAAACCAATTCGGTATAAAGCTCGTTTGGTAGCCGGAGGTTTTCAACAAAAGGATGACATAGATCTGGATGAAATTTATTCACCAGTAGCTAAACTTCCGACGTTGAGAACTCTATTGGCAATAGCTAATCATTATGGGTTGCCAATTTACCAAATGGACGTACAGGGCGCGTTTTTATACGACGAATTAAAAGAGACAGTTTTTATGGAGAAACCGGAAGGTATAACAACAAATAAAACAGACAATAAAGTATTTCAACTTAACAAGGCGTTATATGGTTTGAAAAAATCCCCTAGATATTGTAAAAATTCAATGACATCATGTTAACCGAAAATTTTAGAAGGTCCAAAAATGATTACTGTTTATATACTCGGTTCTCAAAATCAGAGAGAACATATGTACTTTTGTACGTAGATGACCTATTAATAATAAATTCTAAGGAGGATAAAGTTAAACAGCTTAAAAATAAACTTTCTGCAAATGTTAAAATGAAAGATCTAGGACTAGCTAGTAATAACCTCGGAATAAACATTGTTCAAATCAAAGAAGAAATACAAATAAACCAAATACCCTACTTAGAGGAAATTTTACGAAAACTTGGAATGGAGGACTGTAAACCAGTGGCCACGCCAATGGAAATGAATTACAACCTGTTAATAGAAAAGAAATCAAGAAACCCTGAATTAGAAACCAAAAGTCGACAATTAGTAGGAAGTTTGATGTACGCGATGTTGGGTACACGGCTGGACTTGTGCATATCAGTGAATTAAGTCGTTTTCAAAGTTGTGCAAACCCTGAACTTTTGAGCGCGTTAAAACGGGTGTTACGCTATATTAAAGGAACAATTAATCTAGAACTTGTTTATAAAAGTAGTGAACGCTCAGAGACCTTATGTGGTTACGTGGACGCGAATTGGGGTAGTGACATTAATGACCGCAAATTGACAACCGGATATGTGTTGAAAGTATTCGATTGCACAGTGTCATGGGCATCCAAAAAGCAATCGTCGGTGGCATTGTCTTCCACGGAAGCTGAATACATTGCTTTAAGCCAAGCAGTCAGCGAAGCCTATTGGTTGCGAAAAGTGTTAAGCGACATGAGTGTTGCGGGCATTTTGAACAAGCCAACGCTCATATACGAAAACAATCAATCTGCGATACGAGTTGCCAAGAACCCTGAAAAACATGATAGACTGAAACATATAGACATTAGGTCCCATTTTGTTCGCGATAAAGTGTCAGAATCTGTTATTGATATAAAATATTTAGAATCACAAAAACAAATCGGCGATTTGTTTATTAAATCACTAAACAGTGTAATGCTGAACAAGTTTTGTAACGAAATACGTTTAATGTAAACTGTTTATGTAAGATGTAGAAATAAATTTTATTGAGGGGGGGTGTTAGAGCAATAAACTTTCTTAGTTTGGTAGCACTTGTGTGGTACTTCAATAAAATAAGTAGTTTAGAAGTGACAGTCAAGTTGAGTTTTTGTAATCCGTTATTTATAAACACATATTGTACTTGTAAGGTCTATAAAATAATGTTTCTACAGTTTGTAGTAAAAAGCACTTTTGTTTTTTCAGAAACAACGAATATATGTATTTATATTGATTGCTTTTTAAAATTATGGTTATGTTAATTTTAATACGCCATATAAAAAGTTTGACTTCAATAAATAATATATAATATAATAAATAAACGCAACTTCTTAACAACGTGGATAAGATTGGCGAAGAATTTGCACCAGATATCAGAGTTGTTACATCTGTTTGCTCCTATTCTTGCCCCTCCTTTGATATGAACGTCAAGTGGGGATAAGTTTAGCATTGTTTCCATACTGAATTTGACCTTAATGGGTATTAAGTAATGAGAACTAGTTGGTTATATTAGAAACAATATTGAAAGTATTAAAGGTGATTTAAAAATTAGAGCTTTCAAAAAATACTACATTTTCGTGTTTTTGTATGTTTTCTATGATGTTTTAACTATTTAATATTTCAGCTTTTACAATGGTTGAACTTTGAATGATAGATCGTTGTTACATGTCTCTAAACATTTATGGCTATCGCCCAATTGTATGTAATATTTCGAATTATGGAAATCAATAAGTGAAGCTACGAACTTAGCACATAATATATTAATTAATTAAAATTATTATACAATAATATTTACATTGGATTTTGTAAGAAAGAGCATTAATGTACAGTTATAAAATTGAGATAATTGTGAATTCAGACAGGGAAAGGTATTTGGTGCTAGTATTGTGGCGATAAAGGAAGCACTTATCTTCGCTTTCCCACTCCAACTCGACCATCAATTTTTATTCAACATATTAAAGGTTCGTACAATGGTTTCTAAACGTATAAACTTCATAGATGACAACATTCTAAACCCCGCTCGTTATAGATTTTATTACAATGCGTTGAAATATTTATCAGGCGAAATCTCGCTGTGTATTGGTATGTAAACGTCGAGAATGTTGTGTGAATAAAACATGAAATTCTGAGCACCCAAGTTATTGGATGTTTACGACTAAGTTATATATGCTAACATGTGTTTTACGTAGTCTAGAACTATTACCATAGAATACTTTTCTCTACTTTCGCTGGATTATGGTTAAGATTGTAGATAAATTTCGTGAAAAGTTTTAGCTTAATCATACACGAACATACATATACATATATACATATTTCCAAGAATTTTTCCGTGATATGAAAAAAGAACGGTTTCAACACGGTTGTTTTTGCTTTGACGAAGAGGAAGGGGTAAAATTGTTTCTTATAGTAGCTTGGGTATTCATTTATTATGTACATACTATAATTTTTTATTACTCTTAAGGATCTATTCAAGTGTTCAGGTGTTCTTCCTTCTTCTGTCCAGAGATCTTTTCTCAAGTATTATTTTAATAATAATTCTTTATTTCCCATTTGATCTTATCAGCTTCGTCAATTATCTATATGAATATAAATTGCGACGTGTTGCTTTCTCTGGACTGTTTCTGAAACTTCAACATTCACTAAATTGCGAATAAACAGTTCTACTTATTATTTTCATTATCCTGTCTTACTTTATACTTGTGAATAAAGGTGAAAATAAAACGCTTAGAGGAAACTATATTTGCGAGCTTAGCAAGGTAATTGACGGTATTGGTACATCCAGCTCATAGATGTCGCCAAAGGTACAATTTTAAGAACTGTCAAAATACTCAGATTATTTTTACAACCTATCACCACGTGGGAGTTGCCAAATAAAATGTTTACGGACAGAGTGATTTTGAAGTGAATTTACGGTGGTGTCGAGCACGACGTCCATCAACGTTCAACCGGCATTAGCTGTATCCAGAGCTCAGTGTCGGAACAAAAACAGTAAGTAATATTTACAAATTTATTTACAAACTTCAGACTCAAACATTCACTACAACATAACAACAAAAGCAAGTGTGATTCAAAATTGAATCAAAATAAAATAAAACTCTGGTTCGGTTGTGAATATACGGTTTTCAACGGAAAAGACAAATTCTCAATAAAATATGATAAGCGGTGAAACGATATGTGATAGCTTAAATCATTTACTATTTTAAATAGTCAAATATTCACAACGGGTATTGGTATGAATTAATTTACGTTGCATTTGCAACGGTTAACGATAGAAGTTAAAATACGGACTTGAATAATTTACACGGCGGAATTTATTAAGCAGCTGAAGGCTGTGACTACGGGTGCGGCTTGAAATATTCCAGAGGTGCCTGCGAAAGCCGACTGCCTCTGGAATACTTCTCGGACTTAGAAAATATTCCAAGGTTGCCGGCACCAGATCCAGCCCTAGTCTAGGTATTCGGAAATGCTATAAAAATAAGTCGCAGTAAAATAATCTTTCACAGCCCTCTTAAATTTCAACGCACCCAAGGATCTTAACTCTGATGGTAACATATTAAATACCTTAATATATATATATCTTGTTTTTTTTATATATAATGCCCTGCACATTATATAAAAAAAATAACCAAAAAATTAATGCTACTATAGCTCATGGTACTGGTGGAATCATTTTCGGCAAAAAACAAAGCGTTTTTTGCCGGAAATGATTCCAGCAATACCATGAGCTATATTCGCATTAATTTTTTGGTTATTGTTACTAGGCAATCTTTTCATGTGTATTTTAATACATCATGGTAAGCCTATAAGAATCGTTTAAAGGTGTGGACACGCGGCGTCTTAGGCGCCATGCCATCTTGCGTTAAGCAGTCCAAGAGCTGCTCGATAGGTGGTAGGAGTCTGTATCCCGAGTTGTTGTCGCTATTCTTTAGACAGTATGTCTATGTTTCTCGACACTAGGTGGCGTGGGGAGATATATCGTGATTCTGTTCGTGGAGAATGGCAACATATACTCGAGAGGAGAAGAACAATAGCGAGGGAGAATGATAGGTACGGAATCGCGCTGATGAAGCCGCGTAGGCAGAAAAATTTACGCGGATTTACGCTGTCCTTTTACCCTCGCTTTGTTTTTTGCTGGGAATAATTCCACCAATACCATGAACTATATTAGCATTAATTTTTTGGTTATAGTTACTCTATTTGGCATATTTAACATCGCCAAAATGCATGTTACCCACTGGGCCGAACAAGAAGATTTTCTAACCTAGGATGACTCCATAAGTCTATCTTATCCGTGGGCATTTATGTTGTTCAGCAAATTCAGGAAGCTTGTACAACTTAACAAAAAATCTGTCTCTAACTGCAGTCTTTGCTGACTATGCTCGACTAAGGAAACACCTTCACAGAACGGGTCTCGTTCATGATTAAGAGTAAATTGAGAAACTACTGGTTTGTTAAAAAAAAACTATGATTTGCTGTATTCATATTTTTTAAAATGTTCTGAATTATGCAACTAAGCAATAGTAGCATTGGATTTGATTACTGTGTTGAATAAACGGGATTTAATTAAATTTGAGAAAAAACAGGTAGTCTCAACGTCATTTCACCTCCATGTACTTTTCAATTCGGAAACACTCTTTTTCAATGTACTACTAAAACAACGTTCTTAATCAAACACTATGCATAAATTAAATGTCAATAATAATTAAAAGTAAATTCATTTAAGTATTAATCCGTACTGTGCTGTTAGTAGTTTGTATTAGATACTCGGGTTCGTGTTGAGCGACAACGAAATCGATGTTCGAAAGAGACCGAGCTCCTATTACGAATATGCTATCGTTTCGACCAAGCCGAGCTTTCGCATGTGCTGCGTGTTTTGCCCTGGGAAAATACCTGTAAATCCCAAGCTGTGGCGCGGTCCATGATTAAAATTAAATTTCTGGTGTAGTTGCGAGCTAAACTATTGCTTCGAGTAATGTTTGCAAACTAAGTGAATGAATTAGCAACGCTTTATTATAAATTTAACTATATAGGAGATACAAATTGTCTTAGTGCGTTGTTTTATATCAAATAAGTGTACGAGGATGGTATGACAAATACCGGTGTTAAGGAAGGCAACACAATTGTTTGGCATTTAGTAAATTTATTTCCCGGCATAATCTCTGTAACGTTTTTTTTTTTTTTTGGAGCACAGTGTATGTGCGCACTTTTATTTCTGGGATCGAAGAATTGGTCAGTATTATTCATGATTAGAGTAACCTAAACTTGCGGACTCGCATAGGCGTCGGTATTACGGGTTAATATAAGAATGCGAAAAATTCATAAATAAACTAAACCGGTAGAGAAGCAGGCATGTAGTGTCGACCTTGAATATAATCGTGCTAACGGCTGAAAGTTCGTTTAGTACCGGGTGAGCTGTTGCAGAGATTAGTCGAACGTCAAGGTATGACTTACGTGTCGCTTTTGAAAAATAGTGTGTTTTTGGTGTTGTAGTATTATACAGTACAATAGTGTATGTTTATGAACTATATTCATACCTAGACAATGCTCATAATAGATTGCTATAATTACATAAGTTGTGTCACTTTCCCATTTAAATATGAGGTAGGCAGTTTTGCTAATATGAAATGTTCGTGGCTGCATGGACGAGCTGATGCCAGAGCATGTCAATGGTATTAAGCATATGAGAAATGCAAGAACTGAAATACCTTATACACTATTCCTCATACATTTATTAATTATGTTTACCTCTTGTAATCTCTCGTTGTCGTTGGTGAGAAAAGCAGCTTTTAAAACGTTCTGGCGACAATACGTTCCAAAGTACCCATTACCCTCACAAACACAATTACAGAATCATTTGCTGCGAATGAAAGAGATGCTAGAAAATGTGTGTAAACGTGATTTGTGTTCCAAAAAAATATGGATTACCGTGGATGAGACGACCGATATAAAGAAAAACAGTATTGTGAATGTAATAGCTCGCGTTTTATCTAGCGAGAACACAGCATCTCGATATTTGTTAGCTTGCAAACGTGTTCAACAATGTACAGCGGAAAATATTCAAAAAGTGATAATGAACGCTTTGAAAAAAATTTAAAATTGCCCAAGATCAAGTTGTGATGATTGTGACAGATAGTGCAGCAACGATGTTAAGTGTTGGGCGATCTTAAAACATATATTTTTCCTAACTTAATACATATAACCTGCGTGCTGCATGCTTTGCATTTAGTTGATGAAGTTGTTCGACAACATTACGGAAACGTTGATCGGATGATTGGAAGTACTAAAGCAGTGTTTCGTAAATCTCCTAAACGTTTAAAAGAATTTCGTAAATTTTGTTCAGGTATTCCAGAACCTCCTGAATCAATTTTAACGCGATGGGGTACTTGGCTAACAGCAGCTTCTTACTATTTGATCCATTTTCAACAAATGCAATCAGTTATAATGCGATTTAATCGAAATTAATCCAAAGCAATTAGAGAAAGTCAAAGAGAACAACTATTACTAGATGCCATCAGAAAACTACAATGTACTGAATTGTCATTGCAGGAATCATTAGTCATAGTGGAGAGTGTAAAAAATAAATTACACACATTAAATGATACGCCAGGATTATGCGCTAGTCAAAAGTTGGCAGAATATTCATACATCTTAAATTCTGAACATCCCATGTGTGATAAATTAAATGTTGCATTGTTACTGGAGAGTATCAATTTTCAATAAATTCATTCATTGGTATATGTAATTTTAAAGAATACATTGTAAAAGAAGGAAGAAACATAAAAATCAAAATAATAAAAAAACAGTTGATTTTAGAGATACGAAACCTTAATACAAATCATTGCATAACATTTCATGGATACTAGAAAAGCAATAAAAAGTATGTCATTTCATTTAAAATGTTAAAGTTGGTTATGACTTCCGGTATGACTGAAAGTAATAGGTGTTTAGAAATAATTTGTTGTAATAGAATGGACGCGCTTATTCCTTGCTACAAATTTTTAAAACTACGCTAAGATGTTAACTGTGAAAACTTTTAATGATCTGGCGCCTAGAAATTCTTGTTTGTACCTTGTTAACTGGAACACAATAATGGTACTAAATAGAATAGAATAAAATTTTTTTATTATAAATCTTTATCTAAGTATAAAGATTCGTCAAGTAGATAAAGAAAATAATCAAGACAGGAAGCATTTCGAAACAATTAAAACTTTGAGAAGGGATAAAAGCAAACATTGAAGAGGGCCTAAAGATACACCGACCACTCGGGGGCGGTAAAAGAAATCGTTCTTCGAATGAGTTCTGAACAATCTACTCAACTCAATGACTAGAACACTTTTATCATTACGCAATCTTGAGATTCAACTTGAAAAAAGTCATGTTCGAACTTGGTTTAAGTATAGAGGGTGATATCGGCTCTAAATATGTCATTTGCGAAGCTTAAATTTTAATACCAAATAGACAGCAAATTTTCTAGGGTATTACATTTTAAAACACGGAGACAGGTATTTACGAATAGAACGATAAATTAAGCGTTGCATCATCAAAGCGAGCTTTATTTAAAATTATAACGACTATTAAGTGTGAAGCAATTTGTTTTGGAAGAAGTGCTCGGACAGGTCAATTTTATTTTTGAAAAATATACATTTTTGCATCAAATTTAAGTTTCCTCCACTGCTGGTTTTCAAGTAATAACGTCATCGATAATTCTTTTGAATGACCACTCCCGTTTTTTTTTTTATTCTGATAGATCACTTGCGCGATCACGTACGGGAGCAGAGAGAATCCTCACTGCATCACTGAAGCACTTACTCAACACCTTCGTAATGTTAATGTGTGGGCAGAGAAAGTTCATTCGCCCTTTCTTTTTGACGAAACCCTCACGGGGCAGCGATATCTGGATTTTTTGAGAGTTGCACTTGTTGCACCTGCTCTTACAGAAATGAAGACGATTCTGACTTACCAAATGGCGATATTACCAATGGAATGACTCCTCCTAGATTCCCAGCTCTTACGCCCCTTGATTTTTTCTTATGGGGATATTTAAAATCAAAAATCTATGTTGACAGACCACAAAATCTAGAAGATTTAAAAAGTAGGATTAGGTATGAAATGAGTGGAATTAGTTCTGACGTCATTCGCAATGTACAAAATGAATGCGTCCATAGATTTGCCTATTGTCAAGAGGTCGGTGGATGGCATTTCGAACATGTGATTTGAAGGAAACGATCATTTCGTTTCTTAAATAACAACGTTTATTTTTGTTTTTTGTCATTAATAAAATTTATGTTTTCCACTTTTGAAATGACGTTTATTCGAAAATTTTAAATGAGGTAATAAAATTTTGATGTTACCATTTAGAGAGCGGCTTCAGGAAAGGATATAATACAGAGGATTACATATTCACAATGCAACAAATAATTGAGAAAGCAATAAGGAAGGATAAAGAGATATACTTAAGCTACATAGATATGGAAAAGGCTTTCGACTCGATACAAAGGGAAATATATGGAGCAGTTTACATAATAAACAAGTGCAGAAAGCAATTGAAGCGGCAAAGTGTATATATAGAAACACATCAAACCAAGTAAGAATGTGCAATATGACACCAGAAAAACTTGAAACAACAAAAGCTGTAAGGCAAGGAGGAAGCTTAAATCCAATATTTTTGAATATTCCATCAGGACTCAATTGTGAGTTTTGGGTAAGAATAGGAAAGAGTAAAAGGCAGGTCCAACTTCTCATAAAATTCTATGCTAGAAAAAGGCGACCAATACTTTTTATAAATACCATAGATGAAATAGTGAAGAATATCAGAAAAGCATTGAAAAAATACTACATTGGATGGAACAGGATGCAACCGATGAATGCAGAGATGTGCATTTTTGCAGTTGCCATAGTTATGATGACAGACACCAAAGAAAAACTGAAATACAATCTATAGGTATCGAACGAGGAAGCAAAGAAGTACAACTTAAACGTGAACAAAGAAAAAATCCAGATCATGAAAATTACAAGGAAGGAAGAAACAACAGAAATAGGAATAGAATTAGAATACCAAAAAATAACACAAACAAGCACAAATACCTGAGAACAGCAATAAACAGCAAAAGAGACATAGAAGATGACGTCAACAACAGATGACAAACACGGGGAAATTATACCAGGCAGTGAACAGAGGATTCATAAATAATAAGGAAGTTTCGACGGGGACAAAAATGATCATATACAAAACCATATACTTACCAACACTCGCATACGGAGCAGAAAACTGGGTTTTAAGCAAAAAACAGCAAAGTAGACTGCGGGCGGCAGAGGTGTGAGGTTCGTAAAAGGAATCATAGGAGGAGGCATACGCCAACCTCGACACCTCATGGTACAAGAGCAACGATTATGTTATGTTACGTTATTATAAAAATTATATTTTAGCATAGAAAGTGTTCGGCTTCTGTTGCATACGATAAAAGATGATTTTTAAATGGAACACCTTGTAGATTCTGTGTTTTGGATGTCTCTCTTCGATTAATGTCAACGTTCTTCATCATGTCCTAAACCCCTTTATGATGAGTCGTGGTTCAAAACTTGTTAGGTTAAGCACTTCTTGGAGTTTTCAGTTTTTATATCAATTAAGTTGTGTCCAAGTTATTGTATACGATTAATGTTATTTCACTTCATTGAACTGGAACACAGTGCATTTTCTTTTAGAATCTGAGTGCATTTTCTTTTAGAATCTGAAAGGAGTGTTTTTCAAAAAACTTTCTTATAAGTATTTCCCTAAACCTTAGATGGGACCTTCTTTGGGAAATTAAATATGAAAGTGTAGATAAGCTTTCGTTTAAATGCCTAGAGAGGACTCGCCATAAACTTTTGTTTCTTTAAACATATTCATTAAAAATAGTGTGTAAAAGCTATATTTTCTTGCACAATTCCAACACTTACTTAAACAGACCAGTATTTCTCAGTATACGTTGTCCATCATGTACAAATGGCGAGAACGAGTAGACAAATGTTGATTAGACTTCAGTATAAATCGAATAGATTTATTTAAATCACGGAATGCGGTTTTTTCAAACAGTAAAGGAAAAATGTGAACAAATTAAAAGTTTTTAAAAAGCTAAAGAGGAATGTTTTCTGGTTATTTTTTTAACGCACCTCGGACATTATATAGAATAAGGCTGCTGAAATATTCTTTTTAACAAAAACCAAGGATTCTCATTACAATTTGTATACAGATGGTGTTTATTTTGAGTTTGTTTTACCTTACCTAAAAGGTATGAAAAGCCAGCGTATTATTAACTTTTAAGCAATTATTTTAAGTATACCCCAGCCGTGACTTATTAATAATAGATGTATTTACTCGCAATACGTAGTAAATATTTAGTATGGGTTGGGTTATGTGTACCCTTTTTTTAAAAGCTTCAATACTAAAAGGTTGCACTCTAAACTTGGGTAATCTGCGGTGTGATTACTAGAATTGCTCAAGTTGCGCCAATAGCCAGTGGCGGGCGCATAAAAGTTTACACAAAATAAATGGCCAGAAATAAAATATAATACGTGCTCAAACACTTACCGTCTTAAGAATCCTCCGTGAAATCACAAAGTGAATAATGTCTGTTAAATATCTGCAACATTAGATATGTTTTCACAGTTGTTTCGGCAAACTGAGTGCGGCATGAGGAAAAAGTGTGCTTATATGCAGAAAACGAACGTTCTGCATCTAGTGACGTTATATTTGCGTAATTAAAATAATCTTTGAAACAACTTAACGGTTCTGTTGACGCACCTTCACAAATTTGTCTTAATGTGCCAAAATCAGAATCTTTCTCTAAAACACTTTCTAGAACGCAAACATTTTTTGCGTCTTCTACCGCGCATAGATGTGCATGAACATGTTGCACTATTTGCAGAGATTCCACTAACGACACCGAAGGATTTTGTAATTTTTCTATTGCCTCCACTAGTCCGAAGTAATTGTGCTGAATAATTTTTAAATCCGTTTTAACCTGACTATCTTGAAATTTCGACTGGCTTTCCTTGATAGCCGCAGCTTCCTTTGGATTGAATTGTAAATCCACGTTCTTAATATTCTCAAAATATTTATGATAATAAAACGCGGCCTGTAACCATGTTCCCCAACGTGTAAGAATAGGTTCTTGTGGCTCAGGCATACGGGGGCACAGTCTGTGAAGGTTGCGAATACGTTTTGGGGATTTGACAAACACTGCTTTTGTATGCGCTATTAAAGCGTCTACTTCAGGATAACATTTTCTAATACTATCTGCCACATGACTGAAAGCATGAATTTTACACGTAATATGTAAGTTACTTTCATAGGGGAAGAATAATTGTTGTTTTTGATGAAAAGGTCCTTGTTTCTTTGCTGAGGTCCTTAGAATCATAAGAGTAATTATGGACTCTATTCTTCCTTAACTTTCTGCATTATTTTATCTTAATTAGACCAGTGTTTCTTAAGTCTCTACAAACGACCACTAGATAGCGTTATTGAGATTTGATATTACTGTTTTCGTTAAGTTAGATATTGATTATAAGCAGTGACAGCCAAGTTTTGCGTTGGAGGATCGAAGAACAGTTAATGCTAATGGTATACAACAACTTGTTTGCCAGAAGTCATCGATGAAATCAAGGCCAGCACTGCATAAGAAAATGAACTGACTCTTTGTATACAATTTATACAGAAAAAAATTAAACTGTTTGAGGATTACTGAAATACATGTAAAATGTAAACAACAGTAACTAGTTCTATAATATCACGGCCTATATATGGTGGATATATAGTGATATATGGTGGAGGCGCTGGGTAACAGATTTATATACATGGATGGACGGAGGGACTCAATTGTGGCGCTAGAATCGGTAGTTGAGTAGCCTTTGGATAGAATGGTGAACTGATTTCACTAGTTCTCTCTTCATTTTATGAGGAGTGACTTGCACATTGACTGGCTTTCTTTTCTTCCATTAGTTATCATTGATGTCTTTGTTTTCTTTCCTTTGCCCGTTGTTGCGCCGTTTTGGCATTCCACCGTCTTCCTCCCGTCCGGCTTTGCCTTGAACTTAGCTCATCTGTTTATGATTCCTCGTTATAGCTTGGACATGCTTACATTCGATAGCATTTGGAATGGGGATTAGAACAACGCACACAGTGACATGAAACGAAGCAAACACATTCCACTGTACTTATAATAATACATACCAACCACTTATGTAGATAACATGTTGGTTATATTTTTTTTTATTAAAAATAGTTTAATGAATTAAAAGAATTTTAATTCTACAATGAAATGTTCTAGGTAACGAACCTT
The DNA here is from genome assembly GCA_029619315.2 of Dynastes maya. Classification (NCBI taxonomy): domain Eukaryota; kingdom Metazoa; phylum Arthropoda; class Insecta; order Coleoptera; family Scarabaeidae; genus Dynastes; species Dynastes maya. The sequence goes on along the minus strand of JAROYE020000006.1, from coordinate 9,081,600 downwards.
AAAGAATTTTGCTTACATTTAATATACATCTGTCACCTTGCACCTCCAAGGTGCAACTTTCCAGAACTCCTCCAGGCACTACGTTGGTTATCCCTCTTCGAAAGCAACCCACGACGAAATAGAAGAGAAGAGACAGACAGTGTCTGTGAAATGTCAAAGTAATGGAGGAGTCTTAAATGAATCATGATGTACCATATAGTGAGTAGATTAAGTTACGTAATTACTGGTGCAACTGTCTATAAAATTGCTGCTCTTACTTTGAATGAAATTTAAAAAAATAATTTTTATTACTTCTGACATTCATAGTATGGGGAAAGGATTTCTCAGATGTGGAAAAATAAGTACATGCAAAAGTAACTGCGAGCTGTTTCTACTTTGGCTTTTAAATAGTTCCTCGTTCCTTTCCTTTCCCTCCGTAATTAGGAATAATGAGGAAGGCAATTAAAAGAAATTTTATTTTTCTCAGGTTTATGTAAATGAAAATTATTAATAATTCAGGGATTATCACTTCACAGCCTCATTACTATTTAATTTTTGCAAATTTAATGTTTTGAATTGGCAGTTTACCTTTTCTTTTCATTGAGTAGATTATTATTTATCACAAATACTGATCAGAAGATGTTGCTAATATGAATATTAATGATATTTCTAGCACTAGTTAAGATTAGAAGAAAGTTTTTGGTAGATATTTTTAAATTTCCAAATTACTAATGGCCTACAATTAAAATAAATTTCAATTGATTTTAATAACAAAGTTAAACTATTAGTTCAATACCGTGACCCTAAAAACGTATTGAAGTGTTGGAAATTTGACATCGTCGAACGCAGCTGTCATTCCAGCACGTATAGTGTATTCAGTATGGCCACTAGTTCAATGTGAAATTCCCTCTGGCGGCTATTAGTTCTTTTTCAATACCTCCTACTCCTCACTGAGGCCCCGACGTTTGGAGCGGGGGTACTAAATAATTATTTTAACCCCAGCCAACGACTAACGTGGCGGAACGGTGAAGTTATTCCTCTTCATATGCTCTACATTTGTATTAACAGTAAGTTTCATTAAAATGCAAATTTGACACTCACCTCTCTTGGTTAGCGTAATTGAAATTTTTTGTTTGTTGGAACCAAATTTAGCAATTTTATCAAATACCTCTGGTAAACATACAAATGTGATGGTTTATTTTGTCTAAGAAACGGTAAAGTCACATACACTCTACTTACAAATAAAGGGAAGGCAAACAAATTGAACGGCGTACATTTTAATTCACCAACTTTTCGATTCGTTTCTTTCGGCAAATACGTAATTTCCTTTTGATAAGTGGAAAAAAGAAACAAAGATGCTTAACCGAAATCCCGGTATCTGGGTTTCACTTTGTCGATTCCTTCCACTCCCATTACGCTAAATAAAATACGAATTCAGCATTCTCTTTCCCTATCTTAATCTTCCAATTCTTTGTCTGGAATTTCTTCGATCTAACGCCCGTAACGCTCCATAATCAAACGCAGGATTAATACAAATATAAACGGAATTTGGTCGATTTTCTTCGTGGCTTGTTTGTCGTCGTCCTCTGTGTTCTAAATGTCTTCCCCCGAAGAAGGATGATTATATAGGTGATACAAGTTCTTTTTTTCCTCTGATGGTTTACTCCTTTTATTCTCCGGACGATCGAGGTTTTCTCTATTACTTCAGATCTAGATGCCTCCTGTAGAAATATAGCCTGTGGAGAGATCCAACAAATCAATTTCGTTTCAGATATTTTGCACACATTCACTACATATAGGGTATCTCACGAGTTTAAAACTATTTTGCAGTGTATAGGATAGTTGCATATCAATGATATATATTTTTTTAATAGAGCACTCCGTATACTCATTAATTTTTTAATTTCACCTAAAAAAATAAGCTTGTATTTTTCAAGATTAGGGGAAAGGGACGCAAGAGTATGTACTTAATCTAAAAAAATTGATGTAGTCGTTGAACGATGTATTTAATACTTACGTTTCTTCTGCGAGTCTTTATAATATGTTTATAGTTTTAATGGTGACAATAAACATTAATATATAGTTCCTTAATTGAAATAAGAAATTGTTAGCAATATGTTGAAAATGAGTACCCTTGGGAGAAATCTAAGCGACGAGTTCAACTGTAAATTTTCCTGTATTCATTTAATGTTAATTTCAGTTCTACACAATTGCATCACTGCGCCGATCACAACGAAATTCTCCAAGTTCTCTGTATATTGTATAATTTTCAAGCTGTCGTTTCTGACAGAATTTACATTGTATCCAATCTGTATCCGACCTTTGGCCGGGAAAAATTGAACGGTTCACTTACAGATATGAAAGCTTATTCGCCTTCAAAATACTCTCCTTGGCACCGTATACACTTATCCTAGCGTTGCTGCCACTGTTGGAGGCATCTCTGGAAGGCCGTTTTTGGAATGCGGTTCAGCTGCCTCATCACATTCTGCATAATGTCCTCCCGAGTGTCAAATCTTTTCCCTTTCAACTGCATTTTCAACTTGGGAAACAGCCAAAAGTCATAGCCATGTCGGGAGAACAAGAAGGCTGACGAACAACTGGGATGCTGTATTTGATCAAGAAAGCCGGTGCGTTATCATGATGCAGCTGCCAAGTTCCCGCTGTCCACAGATCCGGTCTCTTGTATTGCACGGCATCACGAAGACGACGGAGGACTTGCTGGTAGTACTCCTTGTTAATGGTCTGCCGTGCTGTGCTTTCTTTGGCCTCTGAGATATTGGATGTTTTCACTGGGAAGACTACGCCTTTGTTTCAGGGTCGTAGCCATAAACCCACGACTCATCACCAGTGATAACAGTCTTCATGATGTCTGGGCCATCATTTGGCGCGCCCAGCATGGTCTGCGCAATTTCTCCACGCACCCTTATGCTCTGCTGTTAGCATCTTCAGCACGAATTTTGCGGACACTCTCCGGAAGCCTAAAACATCATTCAAAATGGCATGCACGGAACCAATGCTTATCCCAACCTCGTCTAACAATTCTCTAATAGTGATACGATGGTTCTGCAGGATCAAGGTGTTAACCTTCTGAATGGTTTCGCCATTTCGGCTTGTTGAGGGTCTGCCATCGTCGCCGAAAGCTTCCTGAATCTTCCGAATGGTGTCCGCTTGAGTATCACCAAGCGTCTGACAAAATTTGATGCAGTAGCGCTGCTCCAGTCGTTCCGTTATTTCGTGAAATTTACAAACACGACGAGCTACCAGCACGCTATCACACTCACGAACTTGCCATTGCCGAAGATCACGAGCTGCGCACGGAATATTTTACACACATGCGCACGAGGGTACTCCACAACTCCCTACCAAATATCATCGCACTCGCTTTATTACTTTCGCGGGAAACATGGCAGGTCGGATACATTTTGAACAGACCTCGTACAGTTTATCGCAAATGGGACACCGAAATTCATTAAAAAAAAGTTAAATTCAGTTAAAAAAAGGTTTAAATGGGTTTTTTGTCAAAATTTCTGATTTCTTTCTTTTTCCCCTATTCTTTTGTTGACTTTCACGTGGTGCTTTAGTGAACGGATATATTATCTAAGGAGACGCCATATACATATACGAGGGTACTCTGAAAAGTTTCTAGCCTGACAAATACAGTTTTATTTCTCAACAGAGTCTCCTGTAAGTTTATACACTTTTCCCAGCGATGCCCTCATCTCTTTAACCCGTCCAAACAGTAGTTGGCATCTTGTTTTGCAAAATAGGCGTCTATGAGTGTGATGATTTTATCATTAGATGAAAATCTTTGTCCTCCGAGCGAAACCTTGAAAAGAATCGCTGGGGCCTAGATCTGGTGAATAGTGTATGAATGGTAGATGGTCTACCAGTTCCAACCCTAACTCGTGAAGCAATGGCGACTGCAAAAACTGGAAAAACAACCAGATTTGAAGAAAAAAAAGTTTTGCTCCGTCCTACACGGTACATTGTCTTGGTGAAGCAAAACTTTTTTCTCTTCAAATCCGGCTGTTTTTCCGCAATTTCTGCCTTCAGCTTGTCAAGTAATGGTGCCCCTGTTGTTGATTTTCCTTTTTCAAATTTCAAGGTAGTAGATTAACACAACTCCGTGACTATTGGAACTGATTTACCCTTCGCAGTTCACTGTTTCGAGTGTCCCTTGGCTGCAGGAGTGTATCCAAGTTTTACCTGCAGCTATCAATCGACGCCAAATCTCCGACTTATTTCGCTTAAACTGCTTTGAAAATGTTCATTCGAATGCGGTTTTGGTCCTGAGCGATCAAGCGCGGCACTCAACGCTCAGTTAGCTGTTGTGCCCAAGTTTAGAGGCGAAAATCTTACAGCATCCTTCTTCTAACACCACAAAAATTGGCAAAAGCACGCTCAGGAAGAAAGTGGGCAGTTTACCTAAAAAGGTTGCGCTAGTCCGGACTGTAAGCCGGATGTGGTAGCAACTCCACCACATCAAATTCTTCCAGTTTCTGGAGAATTCTTTGAGTAGTATACGGCGTATCATTTTCTTAATGGTATAGCACGAGATTTATGTCTAATTATGACTAATTCGGGGTATCTTCCTCTTAAAACTGCGTACATTCGATCCAATTGTTCGCAGTATAATTCGAAGTTTGACGCTTTAACTTCTGGTACCAATTCAAAGTGGATAACACCTTTGTAATTCCATCAAGCACATAGCATCACCTTTGCTTCAAAGCTTTTTAGCTTGACCACAGGTTCTATAGTTTGGCAATGAGTTAACATTTTAGCTTGACCACAGATTCTACAGTTTGGCAATGAGTTAACCACTGATCTGATCTGTTTGGATTAAGGAGGTAGATTCACTTTTCGTCATACGTTACAATTTTTAGATAGAAGTGGAGATCCTAAGGATTGACAAGAAGTTAATTACAGATTTGCAGTCATCGCTGTGCCTGTCCTGAACTCAATCCGTGGGGCACTTCTCTGCGTCGTTTGTGTACTTTCTTCAGTTTATGAAGACGGCGACCTACTGTCCAGTGCGATAGGCCTCTTGCGGCAATTGTTGCGAAATGGAAACCGGAAACCGGAGTGACCTCAATTATTTTGCAAAGAACTTCTTGGTCAATGACAGAAGATGTTCTCGAACATCGTTCCTCTGGAAGATTTGTTTGACATTTCCCGAGATTTTTATACAAATTTTGCACAGCCCGATCTGAAATAACACCTTCAAACTCACGGAGTTTGCAAGCGACATCAACGGTGCTTCTGCCTAATTTCCAGTAATGACTCAAATTTGCCAAAATCTCTTTATTTGTATTGGACATTTTGGTTCCACATATGTGTACTACTATACCAAAGAATTTTATAGGTATTTCAAGTGTAAAAATAAGAGTTTAATTTCTTTTTCTCTGTGAAAATGTTTTATAAAATAAGGTTTACGTAGTAGACAATATTTCTCTCTATTGGATTGTATATTCGTTGCTCGATTTACTTTATTCCCTAGCTTTCCATCTAAAAGATACTAAATTACGTTACGCACCAGAAACTTTTATTTCTTCAAGCGACCATACATTCAAATCGGAGCCGTTTGTTTCAAAGCTCGAGTGATAAACGACCCTTTCTCTATTGAAAGATACTTATCGGAAAATTCTTATGGAGTGTTGGCGATACTACTCCATTACCAAATAGATATTCCCTCTTCGTCGATTTCGATGGCCTAAGAGAATATTCTTCGCTTTTTTATTGCCTTCGATTTAGAATTTCTCTATTTTATTTTTATATTCATAGGTAAAGTGCTAGAAGTGTACAGGGTGAGTCATCTCCGCCGATTCGGAAGATTGTGTCTTTGTGAATGAAGATTTTTAAAAACGGTTTTTCCACCTTGTGAAATCTGATTGTGGGCATGGTTTTAAAATTACATTGAAACCAATAGGCTGCCTCATAACCTCGTAACTTCCCAAAGTTGTATTGTTTTAAATGGACCTTGTACACAGGGGCCACTTTGGAAAATTCTGAAAACTTGGCAGTATGCTAAAACCTACATGTAAACAAGTTTTTGTTTCATGTTGACAGATGGGCTTAGTTTTCTGGATTTAAAAAACATTGTCACTGTTTCACCGTAAAAATGTTTTTTTTTTCGGAGACAGTGCGTTAACAACCTGATGTTTTTTGTTACATTTGTGGTAAATACTGTGTTGCAACAGAAAAAAAAATACAACTGATTTCGTAAAACAAGCGTATCAGGCGTATTTTGGACATCAACTTGGACAGCAAAGCAAGGTATGAATACCTCATAATTTTGGCGTATCTATGGTGTGGAGTAAGCCAAAAGATCATTTGGATGAGTGCTACTTTTGCACTGTAAATATAAAAGGCATGAATAGGTGTAAGAAACACAAATGGTATTACCTAAATATTGAATCCGAGACCACATAGCGAGGTACCAGTATTCATGTCTTTGTATGAAGTTGAAATGAATGAATGTGATGATATTGAAATGTTAAGTACACTCAGTGCAAGCGACAGCTCAGATGAAAGTGAGTTTGAAGGAAGTTCCTCTATTCTTCAACAATTTTCCCAAAACGTGATTTAATTCCTGACCAGAATCTATCGAAAAAAGGTACTGACCTTTAGCATCCCGGCTTCAAGAGAAACGCTGTCTTGAACCGAGTGTTACAATAACATATTATAGAATTAGAGAGCAAGTAATATTACCGTTGTTTAGGCAGAACAACGACCTTATACATTTTAGCAATATTTCAGAACTTATTCTAATGACGAGCTTACCAGAATATAGACCAGAAGACTGGAGACCCTTTCTGGATAGTTCTAGAAGGAGCTTGAAATGTGTATTACTACACAATGGAAATAATTTTGCGTCGATTCCAATCGGTCATTCAACAACCTTCATGGAAGAGTATGGCAATATTAAATTAATCTTAATAAAAAAAATCGTATATTCAGCATCAATGGTCTGTTTGCGTCGATTTAAACATTGTGAATTTTCTTCTTGAACTGCATTAAATATCCTTGCCTTATTTGTTTATGGGATAGCCGTGCATAAGAGAAGCACTGGCAGCAAACTGTATAAGGGAAGACCTAACTCTAGGAAAAGGAAACATCATTAATGAGGCATTAATAGACAGGGAAAAAATCATACTGCCGCCTCTCTATATCAAACTGGAGTTGATCAAACAGTTTATTAAGGCCTTGGATATGTCAGGTGATTGTTTTATGTGTGTTTGTCGAACATTTCCAGCACTTAGCATGGAATTCAAAGCAGGAATTTCGGACGGTCCACGAATTTGCAAGCTAGCTAAGGATAAAGAATTTGTCAAATATGCAATTGAAGTCGAATCTGAGGCCTGGCTTGGTTATGTATCGGTTATACAACATTTTATAGGCAATCACAAGGCTGACAACTATCAGGAACTAGTCCACAATATGTTAAACGGTTTTGAAAAGTTACGAGCGCATATGAGTATTAAAATACATTTTTTGCACCGCCATTTAGACAAATTCCCGTCCAATTTAGGAGATAACAGTTAGGTACAGGGTGAACGGTTTCATCAAGATATCCGGGCAATGGAAGAGAGACATCAAGGAAGATGGGACCATCACATGTTGGCCGACTACTGTTGGAGTCTATAGAGGGATTGCACTCAAAAATAAAATCTTATAAAAAACGGCTTTCGTAACTTTTAAGGCCTTCTATGTAATATATTCTGCGTTTACTTACAGAATTTCCTAAATAAAGTTTAATTCAAAATCTGAGGAATTACTATGTTTATTTTTTTAACTTCTTTCCACCTATAAATACCTAAGGCGTATACATATCTCAAAAACTGGAGCCAAGCAAGAGAAAATAATATCGCATTTATGACTAGAAGCACCAAGTTATTCAAAAACGACTGTTACATTTCTGGCAACAGTTTGAGTGTTCCCCACTGTTACGCATCTAAAGTGGATACTTTTCAAGATATTTAGGAAAATGTGTATTCACACAATTTTCTTCCAAAAAAAGAGTACCCACCAATGAGAATATAGCTTATGTCGTTTTTTAACATGTTGTCCAACTTTGGAGATATCCAAGTTAGTCATGACCATTAAAACTAACTGTTTCAAAGTTATTAACGTTTTTTGAAAAGTTGACATTTAGAGAAATCTCCATGGAAGTGTACATTAGACATATGTGATCTACACATGAAAAAGGTGCCCAGTAACAATAACCAAAATTAATGCTAGTATCGCTAGTATGGTATTGTTGGAATCACTCTCGGCAAAAACAATGCGAGAAGAGAAAAGTGATAGCCAACCACGTTTCTGCCTACCCGACGTCATCGGCATCGCTCCGAGCACAATCCTTTCCCACCGTTATTATTCACCTCTAGAATATATGCCACTAATCTCCACAAATAGCACTAAAATATATTTCCCAGCGCCACCTAATGCCAAGATATATAGTCATTCCGTCCAGAAAGTAGCGACAGAAACCGGGGTGCAGATGCCCACTACCTCTCGAGCAGCTCATGGGCTGCTTAACGCAAGATGGCGTTGTGTCTGAATGCTGCGGCACACACCATGAGCTATGTTAGCCTTAATTTTGGTTAGATATGGTCTAGATTAAAAAAAAGACACTCCCTTATGTGGTTCTGAATTGCTAATGAGATATATGTAATATTGTTACGTTGGTATGACCTATTAGTTATGAGACACTCTGTAGGTTTCATTATAATTTAAAATATTCCCTACAATCAGAACTCATAACAAAAAAGAATCTTCCGAACCGGCGGAGATCACATCCTGTATATGGTTATTTGATTTATATTTATTTTGAATATGTGAGTTGTGAATTCATTAGACCTTCTAAAATGTTTTCGTGTAAAGAAGCGGATTTCAACGAAATCCATTTATCAAGACATGGTGTGATGCTGTACTCGCATCAGTGATTTATGACTTCGTAATGGCTAGAAGATCTTAGTTGCGTGATGTACCATAATAATCGTTTTTTGTATATATGAAATATTGCCAACATTTTTTCTAAACTAAGGCAATATAAAAAAATAAGCTGAAACGTCTTAAAATGGCAAACGACTGAACTAATAAATAAAATGAACAAAACACGAAAGGATCCAAAACAGCAGAAAAATAATTGTTTCGTAGAGTAAATATAGCAGCTGGTTCCAATTGGCAAGATAAAAAATTCACGGGGAAGTTGTTATGTGTTTGGAATGTATTAATTTAATGGTAAATTTAAATATACCGTAGCCAATGCCTATTATTAGGTTTATTAATTTATTAATTAATTAAAATGTATTAATTTATTGGCGTAATAACTAATTGTAAGTAAATTTATTTTGTTGGGAAAAAAGTCAATGCAAAATTGAATAGCTTTTGATCTTCATCACCCTATAATTACTTTTTCCTGACCTCAATGACCATAGTTCTATTTTTAAACTGACTTTCAATTCAATGTGTCTTCTTTTTTCCTGTTTATTACTTTCTGAAATGAATGAGGTAGTATGTTGGGATGTAGAAAAAAACTTTGGTTTGATTATATTGTTTGTTAAAACCAAATTTAGTGTAGCAATTCTAGGACCAATACTAAATAACGCGTTTCGATATGGATGTGTTGAATGATGTGGTTATGAAAACAAATAGCAGAATAATATCTGGTCCGTAGGCTTCCGCGGCCGTCAATAATACTATACTCTTCATTTCCTGGTTGGAACCGCGTCATTGTCGTAGCTTCGTTTCGTCCACACTCTTATGGGACATCTTCAGGGCTGTTACTACACACAGTCAGTGTGCTACGACAACGCTAATGCTGTAAATTTTTTACGACTCTTATCCTATGGGTGATAGTACTGATAATGGTGCTTCTACTTTTAACGTTCGGTAATTCTGATGTAGCGCGCCAACCTACTTGATAATGCTGCTTATGAGGGTGAGGGTTTCACAACTTTTCAGATATTATAATCTTTGATTGGTTCTGTTATTATTATTCGATTTACTACTTATTTTTTGATATTGTACTTGCTGAAGGAAGCGCACGTCTATGCCGCGCAGATACATTACCTCGCATTAGTTATTATCCTTTGAAACAACAACCGCCATCTAGTGCCAAGAGATACACACCTGGTGTCTAGGAAGCAGCAACAGAAACCGGGTACAATTTCCAATCAAACTTTCGAGCAGTGCACATGTAAGTGATTCCGAGAGGCACCATGACGAATTAAAAGCACATCGGAAAATGCCTAGAAACAATAACCAATACAATGCTAATTCATAAGGTTTAGGACTTTCAGAATTCATTTAAAGAAAAATTAATTGCTATTGATAAATATTTCTCATGAAAAGCTCTTTAAACTTGCATTTATACAAAAATATTACTTATCATTAAATAAAAAGCAACCTAAAGAAGTAATTATTAATTTTTATGATTGTAGCTCTTTAAAGTTCACATAAAAAAGAATTTAAGTTTTAAAATTCTTGGTAAGTCAAGAAGATCTACAAAATATAATGCCGTACGATAATTTGCTCGAAGACATGCAAAACAATACAGAAGTGTAACATCTTTCATGGCTACCTGTCTTAGTCGATAGATTGTATAACATACCGAAGAAAGTTTAGAACCTAACTCTTGTATATGAGACCTCAAATTTATGTTATTATCCAAAGAAAGCCCCAGGAATCTAGTTGTAGGAACTTGTTGAATGGATTTATTATTAATTCTGGGTAAGTGGGCTTCATTAATTTTGGTAATGCCCTGTGTAAAACGTATGAATGATGCTTTATCGACATTTAATTACAATTTATTGTTTGCAAACCATTTGTAAGATAAATTTAGCATGCTAAGGGCTTGTTTAATGAGCCTATCGTTATCGGTAACAGATATAATAAAACTACTATCGTGATACATAACCATATCGTTAGAATCGTTTAGAAAACTAGTCAACATCAACGGACCAATAGCCGATCCTTGCAGAACACTTCATTGGAGAGACAGGAAATTGAATTTCCAATTCCTAACTGACTTTTGTCTATGCTTATAACTTAACATTTGAATTATGTACACATATTTTCAATTAATAGATTATTTTGCTGTTTTCCGTTATATAATAGGCCAACAAACACATCTTTTTTATTTTCGCAATCATGTTAAGTTATTATTAATTCATAAATTTTCACTTACATTACGAAATACGTATAGTAAGAGCAATTTTGTTTTAAATTAATACGTAGGAAATACAATATGTGAATCAAGCACATATGAGAATGCTCATTTTCTTCCACACTCTAAGACAAAGATATTATTAAAAAAAAATAATGAAAATAACAGAAAGAAAAACGATGTCCGTACAACGGATCGAACCGGTATCATCGTTCCGCCCGTGTTCCACCGCTCTAACCACTCCGCCATCACGCCTTACAAATAATGAGATTATATAGGGTATATAATAAGGTATCTATAATCCCCAGTTATCTTTTTCTAAAAATTCAATTTTTTATTTTTTAATTTATCAGATAAGCTTGTAAATTGTATCGTTTGTCATCCTGGCTAGGGATTTTTTTATGAGCATGCTTCCTACAGATGCAGATGACAGATGATTTTCTGGCGGCGAGATGGCGGCAAGTGTCGAGTAGTTTTTGTATAATTATTTTTTTTTTTATTTCTTAATCTGTCAGATAAGTTTATAAGTACCGAAAAAGAGGTTTTTTTTACATTGTCTTTTCTATATACCAATAAAAACAGGAAATATATGTATAAGAAGACAGGAATAATTAATTAGAATACAAGAAGGTAATAAATCTCACGTTTCGCCCAGACATGGACATGCGCCCGGCGTGTTTTTTTCACCCCGGTTAATATACTTGCGGGCCTCCGTTTCGAACGAAATTACGCCTGCTTTATAGGAAAAATAGCCCTCTTTCGATATAGATCGATCGCGTGCCTCCATATCGCTCGCCTTTTTTCGCAAGTTCCGTACAATTTGCTCTCTTTTGACCCTCTTTCCCCTCTCTCGCGCCTAAGGACGACCGATTTATAACCGAGGACGCAAGAGAGGTTACGTGTTTTTCACGACCACATACGTACATATTTTGCGGGAAAGTTAAATATCCATCGAAAATCCATCCCTTTTATGTATATTTTTACGATTAATGGGGTCACAATGAATTTTAACTTAAAACCATGTATAAATATAAGTAGTGGAATGGCTTATATACGAAAATAAAATGCACTATATCCGTTCGCTTTAAAAATTTATTCTTTCCCGTAGGCCTCATGGCCTACTTTATATTTAAAAGAATATCTAACCCATACTTTAATATACACACATTGGTATACCGCTGAAACCCAGCCGAATTATATCTATCCTCGTATAGCCTTTTATCGGCGCCAGATTACCTAAAATTGAATAGAATTCCGCGATCTGGAAGGATAGGAAGCCCCCCGTTTTGGATTACCGTCGCTTTCACGTTAAACGGAAGGATAGGAACTGATACCACCGCCGTACGGTACATTGGAATTGGAGACCTTCTCGCACACATAGAGCGTCTCTTTTGAGCGCGCCTTTTTCGGCCGCCCTAATCTGTTTTGACTCGTTGGAAAAGGAAACGTAGATGAACTAGTGCTGCCATGATAAACGCGCAAAGATATCCGTGAGAGCAAAGTTTGTTTATTTTCTATCAAAAGACGATTGTGTTGCTGCTTTCAACGTCATGCTTCCTATCTACACCAGAAGCTATATATTTTTTGCTAAATTTTTCAAAGGAAATGCGCAGTGTAATAAAAGTATTACCTCAATGCTTGTAAACTGAATAATAGTCTACATTCTTTTATTAAACTCTATGTTTTTAGCGTACAAGCTATTAATGGTAGTTCAGCAACGGTTATTAAAATGCGAACCCCACTGAAATCTCGCAAGGGCTACGTGAAAATTTCATTTTAAGTCAAACAAGGAGGAGGATTCTGTTCAAAACATCTGCCTGCCTATCACGCACACCAGAATGCATTTGCTCATTTTGGCAATAACTATAAAAATCTTTGATTCAGTGTACCTGAGCTCCTTGATTAGGACCTAGGCCGAAACAAAAATTTGTTCAACAGTGTTAGAAAGGGGTCTCGATTACTGGCTCAACGTTAAATGAAAAAGCGCTCTACTTTGACGTCTTCTCTGTCAGGATTTTGAATATATGACAGCTCGCAATCGTTGGCTTGGCGGGTTAAAAAGAAATACATGTAGTGGGCTATTTATCTACGGAAATAAGTTTGCAAAAGCATCAATATAAGATATATAGACGTAATTTTATTTCAACATTTCTCATGCAAAAACTAACAGATATGTTCTAACATGCAAGTGTCATGTTTCACATTCTTTCGCTTCGTGTATATTTTTTTGGATATAGCGATTCTTACACACTGTTAGCATATCTGTCATCCTTTGTTTTAACCTTATTAATACACCTCTGTTTTTTGTTCAAACTCTTATGATTCTGATTACCAATTTCTTGATCTTCTGGTTGAACGTCTGCTAGGCGACAAATTAAGAAAGAAAGATCTCTGGGAAGACATCATTCATTTGTTTGATTTTTTAAATGATCTTGGATTAAACTAAATCTAAGATCTTTTATGAACTTTGATTTTGGTATTTCCACCTGTCTGGAACATTTATAAATAATATTACTATTCACAGTAGTAATATGTAATACAGCATATCAAATAGTTAATGGTCAACGACGAATCTCCTGACCTGTGCGATATACACTACCGACCATAAAAGTAAACGAAAGATATCACATTAAGTAATTCCGCAAAAGACTCCTCTCATACTTTGTTATCGATTGAATCTCTTTAATCCAATAATTAGGGGTCCAGGTAGGGCTACAAAAAGACCCGAAATGTAATACAATTGTCCTCCACTAATAAATATTTAATGTAGTGCAGGTAAAGATGACAATTCCCTATTTATCCAAACTAGAATTATGAATTTAGATTTAGTAGTTATAGTTCTTTTAAAGAGTGAATACCATTAATAAAATTATCTCAAATTAGTATTCCGTACAATGATAATCTAGACCGAAGTAACAGAGAGATCACAGGAAAATTGAAATTAAGTCGCCGAACTGTTGACTACAACGTTAAAAAATACAAAGAGGCTGGCACATTATTAAATAGAAAACGAACAGGACGATGGAAGGTGACAACACCAGCGGAAGATCGTCGAATAATTATGACAAGTAAATGGAATAGAGGAAAAACTGCACCTGAAATAAATATTGAGCGTGAAAAATGAATTAGTTTAACCACCGTCAAAAGGAGGTTAAGAAAGGGTTTATTTTGTCGAATAGCGTTGCATAAACCACTCTCACGCAAGCAAAATAAAATAAAACGGCTACAGTGGACTAGAGAGCGTCAAAATTGGACAGTTGATGAGTGGAAAAATGTTTTGTAGACCGATGAGTCCAAATTTGAACTCTTCGGTTCCAAGAGAAGAACGTTCGTTCGAAGGTCGAAAAGAGAATGAGCAGCAAAACCATGTATAGAGACTTGGTTAAAGTGGATAGAATTTTAAGGAAAGAGCACTACCGGGAAATTTTGGAGGCAAATGCTATATCATCTGGAATGAGAATAATCGGTGACTATTTTATATTTCAATATGATATTGATTCGAAACACACCTCTAAACTGTGCCGCGAATATTTACTGTCGGTGGAACGTCAAAATAATGAAATGGTCCCCTCAAAAACCCAGATGCTAATCCCATAGAGCTTTTGTGGGAGGAACTCAGGCAGATGCAAATAAATCCTCAAACTTTCAAGAATCCGCTACTCTGACGAAATTATTGCCGCAATTATTAAGAGTCGAGGTGGACATTTCGACGAAATGGAGATTTAATTTTTTAGTGTCAAATTAATTTTGTAATTCAATAAAGGCTATCAATTTCTTTGTTTTAAGAGTATCTTATTAAATGCAAAACTACAATTTCTTTTTCAATTAGCACTCCCTTTATTTATCCGCATAATCTTATCTAGAACAGATGCGAAATAAATAAATTAAAAAAAAAACATGTAACCATGGCTATGTGACATACCTTAATTAATCTCTTAATTGACAATTTAAGCAGATACAAAATACGCCATTCTTTTTATTTACGCAAAAAATAACTTACCCGTACTCCACACTTGCCTCTCCAAAAATTGCGTGTAGGCGACACTAATTTGTAGTTGAAAACGCGTTTATTTTTGGAATTTATTTATCAAATCATACAGGTCACTAAATGTTCAGTAATTACTAACTCCAGTCTTCGTTAAACGGTTCACTGAAGCATAGCTTTAATACGGACGAAAATGAAGTTTCTGCAAGCTCCCTTAGCAATCATTTTACCTCTTCGTGCAAACTCCTCTCATCCACTTACCCGACCCTTAAATCCGTGCCGAGAAGCTCTAAATAAATGCGTTATATAATGCAAAATATATTATTGTTTAATTAATATATACAAATATTCGTATTTTGTTGATTGTCTGTGTTGGTGGTAGAGTGTACTTACCCCCACCACAACTATTTGTTACCTTTTTCCGGTTTATAACCTCTTGGGCGTTTCTAAATAAAACCGAGGGGGCGCTTTTTTAATTACAACTTACTTTATACCTTTCAAGACTACTATCACTTTTTCCTCACTCGATCGCTGGACTACTGAGACACCCAAAAGATCTTTCTTAAAGTGGGTGACAAGCGTAAACAAGTGGAGAATTCACTAGAACAGTACACGTAGAGAAATGGTTTCTTACACCAAGAAAATAGATTTTCTTGCAAAAATCAGTCTCTATTCAAGAAAATATTTTTATTTCGGGACTATAAAAATGTATAATCTCAAAAAATGATTTATTTGGGTTTCTTAGGGTTAGAAAATCAAGAAAGTCCAAGACAAAAAAAAACGTTTCTTCCAAGTAAATCATTTAGTTTAAAGTTGAGAAAATATTCATGTTAAAGGTAGGAATGAAAAAATAGTCCAGATCTCACAATGTTTTATTTAGAAATTAAGCGACCGGTTTCGTGTTCAAAAAACATCTCACCAGGCCAGGCTACAAGGACATCTAATACAAGAAAAATTACAATAATGGAAAGAAAACCTAGATATGTAATTAAAGTTAAGAGCAAGTGAATGAACTAATGAAATAAGTAATAATTAATGAGTGATTATTTAAGTTTATATATATATATACAGTGTGTCCCCGGATGGACTGAACAAGAGGGGAAACATTTTTATTTGTAACTTAACGCAAAAATGTCATTCTTTATAAAATTTTTTGCTCGTCTCAAAACCACCAATTCTGAAACAAAAATCAGAATATTCTTTTTAGCAGCTGAGAAAATTACAAAAACACACTTGAGCTAAAGAAAAACATTTTATTTTATTCAACCTGGTATCCTCCAACCTCTACACACTTTTCAGCTCTACGTACAAATTCTTTATAAACATTGTGGATCATATCTTCAGTGACAGAATGTACCGCTTCCGTAATTTTTTGTTTTAAAATTGCGATATTGTTATCCAAATTAGTATTATAAACATGCTGTTTAACATATCCCTATAAAAAGAAATCCAATGGGCTTAAATCAGGGGAATGAGCCGGCCAATTGACGGGTCCGTAACGACCTATCCATCTGTTTCCAATATGTTCCTGCAGATAATTTCTTACCAACACTGTTGAGTGAGCAGGACATCCATCTTGTTGAAAAAATACACTTTCAAAGTTAGGTTCACCTTTTACTGCAGGCAACAAAAAATTTTCAAGCAACTCCAAATGCGTACGATGATTTTCATTAAAAAAATATGGACCGGTGATTTTTCCATACATAACACCACACCACACATTGGTTATAAATGTCGATTCATCCGAAAAAATAATGTTTTTGCAGAAATTTCGACTTACAGACTGATTTTCTCCTACCCATAAGCAAATGTCTAAACGCAAAGCATCATCACCATTTCTTAATTCAATACAGAAATCGGTTTATAAGGTAAATGTGGTTTGCTAATTAACTGATTTAACTGTGCAAACCTTTTTCGTAAGGATAATTTTGGATTTGTTTCTGTAGAAAGAGCCAGTATTGGAGCAGCATCTCGTATCCTTTTTCTTTTCTTGATGTCATGTACGCTACCTGTTCTTTCACATTTTTCTACCAAATTTCGTAAAGCATAAACGCACACGTGAACATTAGGAAACTTCTGTTGAAATTTTTGAATTGCAAAGTTATAAGCCTCACCAGTTCCATAACATTGAACGAGGTAATCTCTTTCTTCTAAAGTTAGCATTACTATTAAATACGTCTCAGTAAAGATTCACAAATATGTAATGACATTGACAAATAACACGTGACTTGATTTACTTATTCAGTTATCATGGAAGATAACAGGATAATCTGATTTAATCAAAAACATGAAACTTTGAAACTTTTTTGCTTAAATTTTTGTGTTTTTGTAATTTTCTTAGCTGCTAAAAAGAATACTCTGATTTTTGTTTCAGAATTGGTAGTTTTGAGAGAAGCAAAAAATTGTATAAAGAATTACATTTTTGCGTTAAGTTACAAATAAAAAATTGTTTCCCTCTTGTTCAGTCCATCCGGGGACACATTGTGCATGTACATCTAAAAAAACTATAGTTAAATTAATACACGTGGTAAATAGAAAAAAAAGATCAAAGAAATATTACATTAACCGGTATCTTTTGAAAATTTACATGAAACGTTCTACGTTAAAGGTAATATCATTGTACGGGTAAGTATGGCATCTGTATTCTGTGTTCCGGTTTCTAACGTTACTATCTATATCTCTTGAAAGTAGATGGCGCCAGGAAATATTTCAGTGCTGTTTTTGAAGATTAGTGACATAAGTTGAGAGATGAACACTAATGTGCTTTTTTCTTCTGACATTGTTTTTGCCGGTAGTGATTCCTTCAATACCATGAGCTATTAGCATTATCTTGGTTATTGTTTCTAGGCACTTTTTTCATGCGCACTTCTACATTAAGTTCACTTTTGTTTGAACATTATTCTATAGATAACTTTACCTTAGCCTTTTTAAAATCATAAGCAATGAGAATAATTTACTGCGTTATATACGGATATGTTGTACAGTTTTAAACAAGGTAAGTGCAATTAATGACGTGAATATAAGTAATATGCATTTCAAGAATTGTAAGTAAATAAATGCTTTATTTTAAGGAAATGAAACTATTGATTTATGAACAATACCTAAATTCTTTCCGGAATTAAGAAAACTATTTACTATCCTTAAGAAAATATTGTTTTCTGTTTTATCGACCATCTACTTATACTAAGAATCGCTTTCTTCAAATATTCTGCAAGATTTTCTTGAATCAAGTTAAGTCAAGTGTCATACAAAGAAATACAATTATTTTATTACAAGTATATACTACTCATAAGCGGAGAAAAAAACGCCGAGAAAATATTTCTTTTGATTTAAAACAGTTATTGTATTGTAGATAAATGAAACAGTAATTGTCTTGAATTAAGGCGGACAGTCTTGTTACAAGTAAGCGTTTCCCTGCGTATACCCACTATACATCGTAAATTGTGGCAAATATTGGCAAAATAAAAGAGTTCTTTGCAAAATTGTGGTTACCATTTGCTGTTAATTTACATATATGGAATTTACATATTGTACTAGAAGAGTACTATGCAATGAGTTTTTGAAGCTTCCAACAGCCAAAAGCGTGAGACTGAGATGTACTCTTCCCCAACCGTGTTTCATTAGAAAAATAAGCATTTACTTTGCAATTTATTCTAGCAGATTGTTTGATGAATAGTGGTCTTCATGGAAATCACTTCCTTGAAAAACAAGGAAACCCTAAACGAAATGACGACTGCTTCCTTACAGTTAATGCGCTTTCCTTTCCAAAATAAATGTTATTGATTTAAGTATTTGCTTTTTGTTCATATTAAGTGCTACGTGCGAAAAGTCGATACTTAACATGCGCACTGTTCTGGAGGAGTAATTCTGCGAATCGAAATATTCCTATGTGTACTTTTTTTAATGGCTTTAGGAGTGTTACGCGTGCAACGATATTCAAGGTTATTAATTACAAGTTACAATTTTACCGTTTCCAGAAAATGGAAAACAGGAACTTCATTAGTATTATGTATGAGGCGTAATAACACTTCATTTCACACCTACGCGAAGAAGTAGATGAAAACCATGATATGCTAAATGTTGCCCTTTTCGTCCAGGAACGGTACAATGGTTTATTTCTGTACAACTATCGGCTGCACCTTTTGCTTTTGGAAGAATTGAAATGCAATATTAATGCCACCACAGACGATTCTTAGAGCAAGATTCCATATAACTGTGGTAGCACTCACTATACGTCGCTTTCTGCATTAAAAGTCGACAACTTGATTAAATGCTACTCAAAACACGCATAGGATGTAGTGTATATAGTAATAGAAATATTATCGAGTTATATATCTACAGTAATAAAAATATTATCCAATAAAAGAAAAATTACAATAATGGAAAAAAAACCTAAAGTTAATAATTAAAATTAGGAGCAAGTGAATGAGTCAATGAAAATTTTATATAGGTTACAGTATAATTAAATTATTTCTTTAATAATGTAATCAAATAGGGATTATTTTTATGTAGTTTAATAATTAATGAGTTAATGTTCAAGTTTATTTATCCCCTTTATTATTAGTAGGGTGACACACGGGAGACGGACGTTTCTGAACTGCGCACTACCGAGAGCGTGGTGGGGGAAGGTCGTATGACAGGTAGTTCTTCTCCACACAAGACGCCATTTTAATAACAATGGAGCAGTGAGACTTGCAGCATCGTTTGTTCATCGACAGTCTCGTTAAAAGTGATGAATCTGTGACAGCTACGCAGCGAATGTTTCGTTTACAATTCAATGTCGATCGACACGGAGGTGTTCCGAGTCGTAACACAATACTCAGATGGGTCGAACACTTCAGGTCAACTGGGAACGTAATGAATAAGAAGCATACAGGTCCGAGACGCAGTGTAACGAGATGTTGAACCGTGTGATGCAGGATTTTGAGAAGAGAATTGAGACGTGCATTCGAAATGATGGACATCACCTTGACGACATTATTTTTCACACATAAGTCTGTCCTATATAAAAATGGCAACTAACTAGTGAGCTTTAATTACATGTCAATAAACATACATTAATTTGTGAATTTTCTGAGTATTCTTTTATTAAAAAACGTCCTTCTCCCGTGTGTCACCCTGTATTTTAAAAAAACTATAGTTAAATTAGTACAAATAGTTATAAAAAGAAATAAATATTACATCTTTTGAAAGTGTTTATGAAACGTTGTGTGTTAAAGGTTATACCATTCCATGGGTAAGTATGGTATCTGTACTTCAGTTCCGTCGCTACTACCTAAGACGGCATAACTATAACTACTGGCACTACGTGGCGCCAGGAAATATTTCAGTTGCTATTTTTGAAGATTAGTGGCATAAACTGAGAGATGTAAGAGCAATGCGACCAGAAGCAAGAAGCTTTAATGCTTTTCTCTTCTCATATTGTTTTTGTCGGTAGTGATTCCATCAATATCATGAGTTAATTATTAGCATATTGTATTGGTTATTGTTTCTAGGCATTTTTTCATGTGTACTTCCACATTAACTTCACTTTTGTTTGAACATTATTCTGTAGATAACTCTTCCTTTAGCCTTTTGTACCCAAGAATACATACGTAAGTTTAACGTATCAGTTTTGCAAAAATAACTAGTAAATTTGATGAATCGTAAGTAGGGGTCCAATGCGCCGGCAGCGCTTTCCTCCACTCTTTCACTATGACAAGGTATTGTGGTTAACCTATTTCCCGCTAAGAAAATATTTCTTTTGATTTAAAACAGTTATTGTATTGTGGATAAATGAAACAGTAATAGTCTTCAATTAAGGCGGACAGCTTTGATACAAGTAAACGTTTCTCTGCGTGTGCAAGTATGTAATTAGTAGAGACGGAATTTTAGAACGTAAAAAACAGCTAAAAAGGCCCTTTTTTAGGCCTTAAAAACTATGTATTTAGGACGAAAAACTGTGATTTAGGCATGTTAGGCAAATACTTAAAAAAACGGTAAACACAAAAATCATTTTATTTTAAAAAAACATGAATAAGAAGACGATATTTAATGTAATTTTAGGTACATTTCAGCCATAAAAAGAAATAAAACATACAAATTTTAACTAATAACTAAAATATGTAGATTCATTTGGTTTAAAATAATAAATTAATTAATTAATCGCCGTGTAACATGTCCTCAAATTTCGCGTTTGCGTAGCACACAAGATGTTTTTCCAAGTTGTCGTTAGTAAAATTTGTTCTTCGGTCGGAAAACAGCAGTTTGTACGAAGCAAATGAACGTTCTACGTCACACGAGGTTGTAGGACAAAACTTAAATATGGACCAGTCAGCTGTGGTATGAGCGGTAGCTTCAACTGCTTCGCCACTGAGCAGCTCAGCAAACTCTTTAACCGTATTGAAACCTGAATTTTTCGAAATCACTTGGTTAAACTTTGACAAAATTATTTTGCCAACTTTTCCTGGGGCATTCTTGAGAGCTGCTTCGGCATTATTAATTACTGCAACAGAATCTGTAAGAGGAAGGCCGAATGTTTCTAATCTTTTGATGTTGAGAAATTTATAATGCGACTTGATGTATAAAAGATCGTTTTTGACATTTTGATTGGAAAAGTATTCTTGCACTTGCTCAATACAGTTAGCTGAATCTTTGTCAAACGATATTACAACCTAAAACATAAAGCGTTAAATAAAAACAATCTTATTTAAAAATTTTGCTAAAAAAGTACTTACTGATTTTATTGCTTCGAAATTATTAGCATAAAAAACTACCGCCTCTAACCAAGTTCCCCAACGTGTTAAAACAGGTTCGGGAAGCAAAGGGAGATCTGGCAGATTTTCTTTATACACTGCCACACGCAGTGGAGCTTTTAAAAAGACTCTCTTGGAATTTGAAATTAAACCATTAACATTAGCATATTGATTTCTTAGACATTCACACACCAAATTGAGTCCATGTGCAAAACATGTTAAATGATTAAGATTTTTATAAAAAATCTTCAAATTTGTACCACATTTGAGCATATAAGAAGCACCATCCGTGACTAAAAGCTTGACTTTTTCGTACTTAATTCCATCTGTTGGCCAAAAAATACCTAAAATACGAGAGTTGCCTTTAACTTAAATATCTAGCATTAAATTTACAATATTATTAAAGTAAGTTTTTTGCATAATATATCTTACCTAAAGCTTGGTTCACGAATCTTGCCATTGTATTGCAATTTGTTCTTTCAAGTTGCTTTGTAGCCAGCAAATACGGTTTTCCTGGTGTTTCAGAACAAAGCTTACCCACAATCATATTTGCCATAATACGACCTTTAGAGTCAGTCGTCTCATCTATAGATATCCAAATATCGTTGTTACCAACTTCTTCGCGAATAGTATTAATAGTCTTAAAAAATTAATAAAAGTATTATAGGTGTAAACAAAATCTTAATGACACTCAAGTATGAAAATACATTTTTAAATTATTATTTATTATATTAATTACCTCATTGTAACATTTTTTTACATATGTTGTTCTTAAGGTTTTCACGCTTGCCATATTCTTGTTGCAGAATTTACATTTAAGAAAGATGCACGTGTGTAAAAACCATATTTATTTAAAATTAAAAAAAAAAAAACGTTTAGACCAAATAAATATGATTTTAGGACAAAATAGGCGAAAAACCACGATTTAGGCTGTTAAAAGTCCAAATAGGCAACTAGGCAAAATAAAACATAGCTAGATCGCTTTGATTTGTCGAGAAACATATAGATTTTGTATTATTTTTAATTTGCCTTGAATCTAAACAAAGAGGCATTTTGCCTAAAATCCCGTCTCTAGTAATTAGAAACCGCAATTAAGTAATAAAATACATTTTAGCGCTATTGAATCATTTCACCTAATTGCAAACACTTGTTTCTTCTATTTTGTTTTCAAACAACAGTTGCAATGCCTTGTTCTAAAATAGTTAAGTAAATTAATAAAGAATACAGATTTTGAATAATGCACGGGATATTAATTTGACTTACGTTTTCAATTCCTAATTTGTAGCATCACACTTCAAAGTCTACATATATTTTAATTTTGAAAATGTATTGACGCGTTCATTCACTCTTATTTCGTAAAATTTGTAGTATAGAAATTCGGGATTATATAATATAAAATTTTGTTCATTATGGAAACAGCTTATTTGTCTTAAAAAAATTAAACTGATCATTTAACAGTGGGAAATTAAATTTAAACAGATTACGGGCTGTGCGTTAGTAATTTTATTCAGATCACATTCAATTTTCCTCCCGTCACAACTCCGAACATAACGTAAATCCTGAATTTTGCTTCGATATCGATTGTAATTGCACCACGTCCGGCAATAAATTTCTAGACAATTTATGGTGCTTATTATTGTTTGAAGTTAAATTACCCTATAGTACTTTACCATAGCTAGCTTTGTTCCTTGCCAATAAAGTACAGCGAGAATCGAAATTAAGTTTCAATTTACTTGTTCGCAGTGTATTTAATTTAACGTGGTAAAGTTATAAATAACATTGGTGAATTTATGCCAACCTAATATATGCATCGCTGTATTTAATATTTAGGTTCAAAGTAAATTAAATCTTAGTCGTTTCAATCCGACAAATTCTGCATGTTTAATTGGCGTTGAAAAAGTTAGCTTCTCGTTGGATCCCACATCTTTTAACTAAGAGGCAACTCACGTTAATTGGCGTCAAAACACTTTCAGCCGGTTCAACAACGGAAGCTACAAAAAATTTTTATAGTATCGTGAGTGGCGACGAATCATGATGATCGCGATTTATTCCTATGAACCCGAAACCAAACGTCAATCTGTGTAGGTGTTTCAAGATGAAGAAAAGCCAACAAAAGTTGTTCGTTCCCGAAGTGTTTCGAACAAAATGGTTGCATTTTTTGTCTGGTTAATGCTAATTGATATACAACCGTTTCTTTACCAGAAGTGGCGGTTGTGTTCCGAAAAATTAACCCATGACGAATCATCCTCCATCACGATAAATCAAGTTAAGCAAACCATCGAGTTATTAGATCATCCTCCATACAGTCCTGTCCTAAACCCCAACGATTTTTTTGCGTTTCCTAAAATCAAGAATGGGCTGCGTGATTAACGGTTCCAGTAGCCGGAAGAAGTAGGCGATGTCTTTAATATGGCAGTTTTGGCTGTTCCAACTGATGACTAGCATAATTGGTTTGAAAAAATCAAGAAGTATAGGTAGAAATTTTTGCGGACAATGCTTTGAAACACAACAGAACACTTTAAGTGGAGCTACTGTTTGCTGATAAAGCTATATGCCGAACTAAAAATACAACCCTTGTAATATGGTTTGAACCTTCCGTATAGAAATTGAAATTTCGCATTTAACATCATAAGAGGATTCTAAGTCAAATAGATAATAAACTCTATAAGAAGAGTTAAAGGAATAACAAGAACAGATAAAGTGCATTTTTGCTTCCTGATTATATTTCCTAAAGTTTTATGGTTTTGCAACGGATGCAGGTATTCTAGTTTGTCATGCATAATTATTCCAGTACCTAGTGCTTTTGCTGTTTTTTCACGCTTTTATCATTGGTGCTATTTTGCTTCATAGTTTCGAGAAGCATAACACATTAATCGCACTAGCTTGCATGTTGCCTGACACACTAGCTCGCTGTAACAATATTCAGCGTTATCTTCGCGACTTTGCTCTTTATCAGTCTCTTCCGCTTCATTAATAATTGGTTTTCCGTTGTGAAAGCGTTTAAATCTTCTTAATGCGTTTGGATGATATCTTTCTTTA
Source organism: Dynastes maya (assembly GCA_029619315.2). Taxonomy (NCBI): domain Eukaryota; kingdom Metazoa; phylum Arthropoda; class Insecta; order Coleoptera; family Scarabaeidae; genus Dynastes; species Dynastes maya. The sequence continues at coordinate 9,056,696 of JAROYE020000006.1, read as the reverse complement.
GAAATAACTACTGCATTGGAGGGATATATTTGTCTTTCTAAATTCATTCTATATAACACTGGAATGTAGATTATTTCACACTTCACAGAATTTTTCTGAAAACGCTTTCTTCGATCAATCTTGTCCTATTTAGGAAATGAAGGATAATCCTTGACTTAATCTACCCATATGGGATATAAGACATTCTGGAGTGTTAGGCTGTTATGTTAGGCTCTTCTTATATATTTCCGCTATCTCTTTCTGCACTGTGTAGTCTGCTGTGTATTCTCCCAGTTTTCTTCCCTCTTTACTACTGCTAATCTTACATTCTCCAACCATGCCCTTCTAGGTCTTTCTCTTGTTTTCTTATTTATTTTGACTTCTAGGACTTGTCTTATTATTCTACTATCTTGCATTATTTTCATGTGACCATACCATCTCATTTGTGCTTCCTCGATGACTTCGACTATGGATTTTAGTTTCAAATTACTCCTGATGGTTGTATTCCTAATTCTTTCGTTTTGTTCTCAATACTTCGTAAGAATCTTATCTCTGTCGCTATTATTCTTGCTCGGTTTCTTTCCGTCATTGTGCACGTTTATGCTCTGAATGTTAATACAGGTGTACTTTTTTGAATATTTGAACATTAATGTCTTTTGGAATTCACTTCTTTCCCAGAAACGTATCTTCTATCCTATAGTAAATTTTTCCTCAAGCAACCTTTCATCCTCTGATATTATTGATTCTGGGTATTTAAATTTCCGTACTTGTTCTAGTTTCCCTTCATATACTTGTACTACATTTTGGTGTTGTGTCTTTACTATTGTTATGGTTTAATGTTGATTTTCTCCAAAACTCTTGTAGATCTCTGTTATTATTGAGGGCTTTTTCATCTTTCGCTATGATGACCATATCGTCCACATAGCAGAGTTCACTTATCTCTATTCTTCTTATCTTCCAATACCCAATTTCATATGCGTTAGCCTCCTTTTTCCCTCCCTTTATTGCTTCATCCAGGACCAATGATAACAGTAGCGGACTCAGGATATATCCCTGCCTAAGGCCTGGGGTTTTACAAAAAATAATAGAACATAAATCCAATGAACCATTTCTTCTAAATTTTTGTTTACATTCTTGGGGTAATTGTTATCTTTACGTTATTTCCAATTATCTGCATTATGATTATGTTGTATGCTGCATATTATTATTAAAGAAAAATATAAGGGGGTCAAAGGAGGAAATCATTTTTTTAAAAGGGTTCGAAGCAAGAAAAAGGTTGTGAATCACAGAGTTAGACCGTTTAAGTAAGCTATGTTGTAATTAGTTAAAATAAAACTGAAAAACCTTGCTTTGGAATGGCTCAAAGGGCAGACAGATACGAACGGGAGGACGATGATACCGGAAAACTTAAGAGGAGAACATGTGGCAGCATATGACACCACGAAAACTGTGCACGAGGAGCTTCTGTTTGTACGATTAGCCAAAAGTAACAATACAAAAGTATCGTCACGTATTATTAACTATTCATTTCTTATGCAAAAATTATACGTAATTTCACTTGAAGATGAAGATTGAGAAATCGGCTTAAGAGAAAATGTCTCTAAAACATGTCCTGACAATTACTTAGACGGTCATACAAGCCTACTTGAGGTCTCTTTATATTGTTTCATTATCCTCTCAAAAGTAATACAGTTGACATTGTGGAATTGCAATTATTATTTTGAACTGTTCACTTTGATATCTGAATGAATAAATTTACAATTAAACTCGGAAATTTAAATTTAAAAATCTAATTTTCTTCCAAATGTACGTGCCATAATATTGGTGGTTTTACATCGTTATGCTTAAAATAAGTAGTAGATTTATCCTTCTTTGTTGCTCGTCACGTACTGTCCTCGATTGCCCGAGAAAAAAAATTTAAAATTCTAAATACATCGAACGAGAACCAGGTCATTCATGGATAATTGAATCTAGCATCCACTGAATTTCTTCGAAGTAGATGGCTTCACGTACGATTTTAAACAAGCTGAAGTGTAAAGCGAACAACTCGTGATTGGCTCGGATATAATGTGACCACGTGAGACTATTCTGCTTTTATAGGGGGCCATTCCATTTTAGAATTTAATTTAGTTGGATTGAAAAAGTGTTTTTAAAGATGGTATATATTGTATGCATGCGATATCCTAGTTGCATTTATTTTTCAAGCAGTAATTCTACATTTATTCCGATTTTATAAACGAATCAGTTCCAATTATACAAACTATGTTTATACGTAGTGCACACGTTGAGATTTTCGCTTTGTTGTTTTTTAAATTGCATAAAGTACGAAAATTAGGAACAGCGGAAAAGTCAAAGACATAACGCGAATGCTGACATCTACAAATATTGTGCTACACGGAAAAGCTTCCACCGTAAAATTTGAGAGAATTTCAGGTGAATTTATAATACACTTTGGGATTAGATGTGAAAATATTTTTCGGTTAATAACAGTACATTACGGAAATAATATACGTACTTACAAATTTCTCTGATAATAATAATAATATTCTTTATTTGCCCAACAGTACAAACTATTTATAGGACAACATATTACATCTAGGTGCAAAATAAATTGCATATGTGCTTAAAATGTAAGATAAAAATATTCTTATAAATAGTAAACATAAAACACAACCTAGTAACCTTCATTCGAAAAAAAAACAAAACAAATATACATATAAGATGTAAAGAAATATAAACAATAAACTTAAAAAAAAACGAATATGTTTGAAGAAAGCTAAAAAGATATGTCTTCATAAAATGCATTGTGGTTCTTCGACATATGATAAATCAGAGCTTTGTATAGTATATTCGTGTTTCCTCTAGGGATGTTAATGAAATCATATGACCGAGTGTTATGTCTTGGTACATTGAAGCCCACTTGCGACAGCAACCATAGTGAGTCAATTTTGTCTGTTAGTAGTCCATGCAAAAATTTGGCACTATATTTTTTTCTCCGTTTAGAGAGCGATTCCACTTCATGTTGTTGTAGAAGGTCCATGTAGTCTGAATCCTGTAAGGCAGGTATGGGCAACCTTTGCTTGGCTGAGGGTGTAATTTCGGGACTTAATCAGGTCGCGGGCCATAGGTAAGAAATAAGTAGGTAGTAGTGAATAAAAAGGCGATAAAAATTCACACATTTTTTTATTTATTAGAATTATAATAGCATAATCAAACATATAAAAAGCAAATTAACAAAAAACGATAGAAAAATCAAATGAAAATCAATAAGAGACTTGAGTTTGAAGCTGAGAAACAAGATGATTAATATTGGGGTCAATATCACTAGTACATAGGCGCAAAGTGTTTTCTAAATTAACATCTGTAAGCCGAGTACGATGCTTATTTTTATTAATTTTCATGATTGAAAAAAACTGCTCACATTTATACGTGCTTCCGAATGTGCAAATTCTTTTTCTTGCGAAAACTCTCAGCTGTGGATACTTTTCTTCGGAAAGGTATGTTCTGTAAAAATCGCTTAGTTCCACATCATCAAATTTAGACTTCAAATATGAGTCGTCTTGAAGCTCGATCAACTCCATTTGTAGGTGAAGCGGAGCATCTTCCACATTACACTTACACAGATTTGCAAAAATATTGAAAGTGTTATCCATATTCCTAAAATCGGAAAACCGATCAGTGAATTGCTCTGACAGTAGTTTCAGTTCTTCAGCATAGTGACCGTAATCACTGTTTTCGTGACTGGATAATGTTACAAAATGAAAACAGATTTTACTTCTCATTTGTGTTTCCCACAAGCGAATTTTGTTTCGAAAAGCTTTAAGATGACTGTACAGCTGATTTACCAATTGCCCTTGTTTTTGAAGCTTCAAGTTCAGGTCGTTTAAGTGTCCTGTGATGTCTACCAGAAATGCCAAGTCACAAAGCCATGTTGGATCACAAGTTTGCGGCAATGTTTTCTCTTTCATTTCCATAAAATCAGCCATTTCTTTTCTAAGGTCATAAAATCTTTTTAGCATTTTGCCTTTGCTTAGCCACCTTACTTCCCAATAGTATGTCACATCATCGTGTTCTGAAGAGAGTTCATCCAAAAATGCTTTAAACTGGCGATGGTTAAGACCGCGGGATCTAATAAAATTGATGGTATTTACTACCACATCCATAACGTTCTTCAGTCGAATGGACTGGAGAGCACAAGTTTTGTTGGTGAATAATACAATGCAGAATTATTAAATCACATTCTTGCACATTCATAGCGGTTGCTCTTTCCTTCAGAATTTCGATAAAACCTTTTCGTGGACCGGCCATTGAAGGCGCACCATCTGTGCACACTCCAACTAATTTACACCACTGCAAACCATATTACCCAAAAGTACTTTGCACCTCGGCAAAAAAATCTTTTCCAGTAGTGGTTCCTTGTAGCGGCCGTGAAGCCAGTAATTCCTCTGTCACTACAAATTCTTCATCAATACCTCGTATAAAAATAGCTAACTGGGCTGTGTCAGATAAATCTGTATTCTCATCCAAAGCAATCGAAAATGCTTGAAAACCAGCCAGTCTATCAGTCAATGTTTTTTTGATATCACTAGCCATCATATCTATACGTCGAACAACAGTACGTCGCGATAAGCTCACTTTCTCAAACTCTTTTTTCTTTTCTGGACACAAAAGTTCTGAAACATCTACTAGGCACTCTTTAACAAACTCTCCCTCAGAATATTGATGTTTTCGCTATTTTGGAACTAACTATAAAACTAGCCTTAGGTTTCCCGGGAAGGAATTATCTTACACCCACACAGTAGTATTTCATATGATATTCTGAGTTTTCAGTTTGTGCATTTTTGAGACGATTATAGTGAATTGACCTCATAGTGAGATGCCGAAGCGACGTACGACAAACTAGAATTACTAATCGAATCACCGATGTCGTTTGGATACAATTTACGCATCTTTATAGCTGTAATTAAGCAAGGTGTTTTACGTGATGTTCCCTAGATACTGCAAAGGTAATTTAATTTTACGCTGTATTACCTCGACAAGCAGCGACAGCGTCGAATTTTTGTAATACCGCACTCAACGAGGAGACGACACGAGATCTTCTCTTTACGTAGCGGAACGTTCAAGAGATAGTCAATCTCTTCGCCGGAGCTTCGCGCTTTTTCCCATATCGAAAAACGTAAACACTTTCCGATAAAGAGGGAACGAAACATCGTGACAACAGCGTGCTTTACGACAGTTGCTCGCTTCTTGATTTCGGCAACAAAGCGCCATAAAACGCGGAAACTTCGGTGCCCGCGCTTCTTGCTTCTTCTACTTTTTGGGAAGTGATCTCATGTCGCGTATCCGACCAGACGGAATAATAAAGAATGGGCCACGTAAAACAGGTGAGAGCACCGGAAAAAAGAGACCAGTAAAATGTCGAGACTACTAAAATGCCGTAGGACGTAAAACGAATTACGAAAATTATGTTACGTATACTGCAATTGCAGACGCTAGGACGAACGAGAGATTCGTCTTAACTACTCCTTACGCTCCACTACCTAGTTCTGATGAGTTAGTCGTCTTGTTTATTGCGTCCTAGAGAATTCCCGGGAGAACAATAAACCGATGTTTTGCAATTGCGTTTTGTGCATCCTTTACCTAGCAATTTCAAGTTCTAAGATGGTCGTTGATCGGAATAAAATATGTATATTCCGACGCTATAATACAATACACACGTCTTCCTTTTTGTTGATTTCTGGATCTCATCTTTCTTCCTTATTTTCAAATATTTCATTAGTACTAAATGAAAGCGTTACAGTTTTCCCCCAGCTACTACCAGTTTGCGCGGACAATCTTCTAAATTTTTATTTAGTAGGAAAATATAAAAATTACCTTAAATTTCGACAAAGCCCAGGTGCAGATGCGAAACCAATTTTCGCATGCGTAATTTTCGAGCAGTTCCCGGGCTACTGTAATGCATTATATCAAGTGATTCTTTTCTTTAGCTCCAGTCATCTTCAAGTAACTGCAGTGAATTAGTTGGATGTTTGAAAACGGCAGCTAAAGAGAACATTTCTAGATCTCCTGGATGGAGTGCCCTTTTAAAAAAATACAGTGTTATGCACAAAGCAATAATACCGATTGAACCCAGTTTGGATGCACTTGTATATCAGACTGGCATTGCTTATGCAAATAAGAAAACTATGATGCGTCATAAAGAATTAATTTCCAAAGGAGATTGTGGTCGACGAAAAAAATTAAGAAATTAAATGTATTGTAATATGGTTATTCTTAGTAAAATAAGACGGCATTCCAGTATTTTTATTTTAATATGTCACAGTAATAGAGAGAGAGAAGGGAATCCCGATTTTTAGTTTCCTTTCAATTCTCTTTAGCCTTTCTCGTAGTTTCCCTCTCAACACAGTATCAAAAGCTCTTTCAGTATCCACAACACCAAAGTAGGGTTTTCTTCGATGCCTTATTCTCTATTGCTTGCATGGCCTTTCGCAGTCCTAGCCTTTTCCGCAAACGTTGTCAACGTGAAGTGTGACGTAAATGAAATCAAGGCGGCACCCAGTATTGTACCTATAGATGGGCGGCCAGCCTCGGGCGGCACATATTTTGGGGCGGCTTTTTTTATATGTCTAAATTATATATATACTCTTTGGTGCAAACTAATAGCGGAGCTGACTTGCTTAAGCTGTTGTAGCTAGCAGACAAATGACGCGATCGTGATTAAATTCCGCACACAAGACCACAGAGGCGCCAACTCAACGCATGCGTAAGCGACCGCCACTACGATAACCTTCAAAGCTATAATAATATTTAACTTACCCTCGTATTTATAACAGCCAAAGGATAACCTTAACTTTCCTAACAGTTGGTATAAGCATTAATAAGGGCTAGATTTACAGATTTAAAACACCCACAGGGTTTCCCAATATTTGAAAGTTTTGGGAAATCAATTCCAAGTTTCCGATAGATTTCTAAATTGACATTTTATCTTCAAACTTAATCCATCGGGAGTCTTTAAACATTGACGTAGTTGTAAAAGCCTACTCGGAAAAGGTCAGAATAAACCCTTTTCCATGATTTGACGCTTTAAAGGAACGTACAGTTCCATTAGGCAATAAGCAACGTTTCAAGATGAATATTTTAATTAATTTATTTCGTGACAACCTAACTTGTGTTTATTGTTCACTATTGATCTGTGTTGACATATTCGTGCGAATGGAAACCGTTTCAATATTTATGGAAAGCTCTGGCAGATAACAAACATGGAATGTGGATTGAAAAGCTCTGAAGTGTACTTTTCGTCAATAAAGTTTTATCTGGTTTGGCATTAATTTGCGAATGAAATGCAAACAGCGGTTATTGCTGTACTTTGTATCGATTCCCCATTGTGTTTATATTTTACTTAATATATTATTTCAGAAAATTAATTTTTTATCGAAAAATATAGGCAGAGAACAGTGATAATTATTAGTTATGCAAACACTCCGTAAAAATAATAAAACGCTGACATATATCCAGTTACTATTCTTATTATTTATTTTTAGAGATAAAGCGTAAATTATACGGTAAATACGTACGTAATTTGTGTATAATACAGTGATAACTAGAGTTTGTTAAAAAGGTGGTACCGGATGGCAGTAGCGTAGCGCTAGCGGCGTGGGTAGGGGTAATTTTCAACTCGTAGTCGATCTCGACAGTACCGCAACAGAGTTCAAAGCGACAGTACGTTGCACGCTGCACGAATGTGAATAAATGTCTCAGGCATTTCCCTGGATTAGAATATAGAAGTATTTATTGCACAATATGCAGTAGCGGATTGCTAAGTCGCGATAGGTTTGAATGTAGAAAACATTGTAAAAGTATTCCATATTGGCAATTTTTATATGATTTTATTTTTATGTTAAGTGTGTGCAACATCTCACAACATCTAGTATCTAATGAACAGTTTCGTCTTTTTTGGGCTACGGTACGTTCCCTCATGGAAGCTGCCAACATCTATGCAATTACGATACAATTTGCCACGTTTGCAAGGTACAGTAAAGGAATGTATAAAAGACGAGTTGACAAATAAGAAACTCTGCCTACGTATGGATGAAACAACTGATGCTCAGAAACACAGCGTCATTCATGTTGTAGCGCGTCCTTTAAAACGCGATGGTCCACCAGCTTCATTGTTGTTATCTAGTAAGAGGATTCAGAAAACTAATGCAGAAACCGTCGTCAAGATAATAAAAGATTCGTTGAGAGAATTTTGTATCACAGGAACCCAAGTCACAATGTTCGTTACTGACGGAGTCCCAACAATGCTGAAAGTTGGTAGGATGTTGAAAATATGCTTTCCGACTTTTCTTCACATAACATGCCCCATACACGCATGTCCCCTCGTAGCAGAAACCGTTCGAAAGAGGTATCCGATGGTGGATAAGTTAATAGCATCTATCAAAAAAGTGTTCATCAAATCTCTCAAACACATCCGTGTATTCAAACAATTGTGTCCGAAATTACCACCACCACCTCAGCCTGTAATAACGCGATGGGGAACATGGCTCCAGGCAGTATCTTACTATCAGAAATACTTTTCACAAGTGAAAAATGTCATTTTGAAACTTGATTCAAATGATTCTGCAGCAGTTCGAGATAGTCAGCAACTTTTTTCCAATTCGGACGTTCAACAACAAATAGATGAAATTTCCATGAACTATTCTGAAGTTGCGCAAGCTATTGAGTAATTAGAAAACAGTCACGTATCTGCACGAGACGCATTAAATTGCATAAACAATTTACAAGCCGCTCTAGAAAACTTGACGAACATTATAGGAGTCGATGTTGCTCAAAAATTTGGTGCAATTTTAATCTGAATTAAAATGAATTTATTTAATTACTTTTATATTTATAGCGTAAATTACAAAGAAATGTAATTACATAATTTTTAATTTGCACATGTGTTGTAAGATTATCAAAGCTGTGTGACAATATGCAACACCGGGACGAGATTTTTTCAAGTATTTCATTAGAAAGTAAAGGGAAATTACAGATTTTCATAATTCACCGACGGAAGCCAAAATATATTAATTAATTAGTGTATTTGGCAAGTGTTGTATCCCCAACAAACCACTGGTTCAGAAAAAAAATATGTGATGACTTACCGAATCCGTTCGTGCCTGTTATTAGTGCACTTTGTTGGAAAAGGAAAGGGAAGAAAAGGAGAACATACACTTACACTAATAACTGATCAATCGAAATTATTCCGGGCTGTCGCAGCACACTCGTCTTCTACATTATCCAAGATTGTACTCATGCTGTCTTTACTACAGACATGCACTGGAACAACCCCAAAACTTTAAATATTGGCGCGAACAGCAAGTAAGAATTAAAATTGTGTGTCGAAATATTATGATATATTTGCAGATAAAGTGACAACTAGGTATTAAAAAGTGAACATTCCTGGCACAAAGGTGCCCGTGGTAAAGTGATTAGCACGCCCGCCCGACAAGCGGGAAATGTCAGGTTCGATTCCTTGCCGGGACAAGATGTTTTCAAGTATTTAATTACGTCGGAAATTCCAAGGAAATTACAGATTTTCGTAATTCACTGATGGATGGCAGATGGTTACAATAGATTCTGCAAATAAGTATAAAGTGTATGTAAAAAAATATAGTAGAGCTTGTAAATTATTAGAACGCATATGGAACAACTTACAATAACGTTTGAAAATTACGTCTCTCGATGACAACAAACAGCCTTGGATTGTCGCTGTAAACTTCCAAAACAATTATTTATAGTGCATAGTTTGCAATCCTTTTGTTAGGTTCTTTTACTATGGTTACACATTTTATGACAAATTACTTATTCCGGGGCTAGGAAAGATCTTGGGCAACCTAAATCTTCTATTCTCCGTGCATCGACGCTCCTGGAGAACGTAATAAACATCAACGAATACTTATTTACGAATTTGAAATGGTTTTTTATTTATTTCCCCCTAAGTGCTATCTTTAGGTTCCGCCATTGGATAGCTTTATTGCATCCCGTTTGAAGGATATCTTCAGTGAACTGCATAGGGCTACTTTACCGACACATTTTGACGATTTAGAGGAAGAGATGTAATAGAAAGATCCAAGCCTCGCCTATAAGCATTCGCGAGTACGTACTATTTGCTATATTCGGAGAATACAAATTGGTTTATATCAGCAGTATACACATGTTGATGCTTCCCCGTAATCTTATAACAAGAAACGTCAACCATTGCGTCATTTACCGGAACTGTAACAATGCGTATGAAAGTGTACAGAGTGAATGGTCGTGACACGCGAGGAAATTGAAAAATCGCTGAATTGAAGAAATATTTCCCATCTGGGCGAACCCGCCGTCGCCGCCTTAGCCTCAAAATATGTTTCCTCTTTTTTGTTATTTGGCTTCCCCTAAATATAACGTTGTGTTGGTAATTTTTCCGGCAACGGTGCTTTGAATGCAAATGCCTTTCCATATCTGTGTGTTTGCTGTTGTTACGAGGACCAAAATGGATGGGCAGATGCCGGAAGTTCTGACCTCTCCCGCTTCTTTCGGCTTCCTCTTTTTCTTTGTTTGTATGTGAGAAGGTTTCCCAGCGGGAAATACGCAAAAATAAAACGCGATAGAGGTCGCCACCGTTAGCGCTATGTCACGGTACACTTAGTGCAATTTTGATGGGCTGTGAATGTTCCGCAACCCCGTTTTGAGGTTGCGAGATTGCGGTTTGCTTCCTTGCCAACGCGACTGTAACAATATAAAATTTACTTGTTGAGCTTTCACGCAGGTTCAGGAAAGTATAACAACCGTATAAATTTACAATTTTTAATTTTTCTAACGTTTATTTTCATACCACTTACGAAAAGGTACAGGTACACTACCGCTCATGGAAGTTTGAGCATGTTGAAAACGTAAAAACCCCTATAACTTCATTTCGTGCTTATACAATGTTATCTTGACACTAATATATCGTTCTTGTGTTTAGGAAACATTCTAATTGATAATAATATTCTTACGAGTGGAAGATGAAAATTTTTCAGCTTAGCTCAAAGATCAGTGATTTTTTCTTTGTAAGGTTGGTACACGTATTACAAAAACGTACGTCAAGTGTCAAGCTGTGTAAAATAATTCGCTTTGTAGAGCGTTTTAAAGCAGTTGTGTATTTCGTTGAAATGGATAAACTGGAATATTGTGTCGTCATAATTTTTTTTAATTTTGGACTGTTTATCACAAACGGAACTTCATCCAGAGTTAGTAAAGTCTTATAAGGGGTCTGCTGCTTCATTTTCAGCCGTGAAGAAGTAAGCAGCTGAAGTCAGATGTGGTCGTACATCTCTTCATATCAAGGACAACGAAAAACTTCAACCACAGATGAATACATCTAGAAAGTGCACAATATGGTATTGGATGATCGGCGATTGAAGGTGCGTGAAATATCTGAGGCTGCCGACATATCAGAACAAAGCGATATGAATCAAATTTGAGAAAGCTTAGTGCAAGATGGGTGTCATTCGTCAAATGCAGACTAAAAACAAATGCTTAAACGAAATCCTCGACAACGTTTGGACGGTTTTAAAAAGAATCCAACAGAATTTATGCCCCAATTTGTCATTATACATGATAGGTGGTGCCATCACGCGCCAGAAACAAAACAGCAATTAAAACAGTGAGTGGATGAAAAAATTTGTGAGAAGAGGCCAGGATTGCTAAAGCAGAAAATCCTCATTCATCGGAACATTTCACCGATCTACAAAAGTGCTTTTGCAATGAGGAAACTGAGGGATTTCAAGTATGAATTGTTGAACCATTCTATTCACCTTCACCCTCTAACTCTCCCACCTATTCTTTAACCTGAAAAAATGTGTGGTTGAGAAACGTTTTGAGTCAAATAAATAGGTTATAGTTGTTGTAGATGGGTATTTTGCAGACCTTCCACATTCGTCAGATTCGTACTTAGTGATATAATTCATTCATTGGAGAAACGTTGAGCAAAGTGCTTTGAACACAAGGGGGATTGTATATAAATTCATTTCTAAACTAGAAGCACGTAGCCTTTTACTGATAGACCAAGAACTTTTCACCTTTCCTTCGTATTTGCCTTGGGATTCCCCAGGGTTCTGTCATTGGTCCTGATGATGTGAACTGCAAGTGTACCATCTGTTAGAAAGTATTGTTATGTTTAACGTTGTATATACGATAACAACAGCCTCTCTCGGTTGGTAACTAAATATCCCTCTTGCGGAGAAAAATGGAAATTTCCTCGTTACCATTTCCCCCCAGCCAACTAGCCTTGGGGCGTTGACGTTAAAAATTAAATATAAGTCCAGATAACGACGAGTGTAGGGTAGCATGGACAAATTTACTCGTCGGTTAATTTTCCTATTCACGTAATTCGTCCAAATTCAAGTAGAAATCGTCTAAAATAAGCAACAACGTTATATAAACAGAGAGTTTATATAACGTTGGCACCGTTCAAATTTCAAGATTAGTTACACGTATAATTTTAAAATTCGTTAATTTCGTTCTATTAATTTGGAAATTCGTTATAAAATTGCTGAAAGGGTATCCAGGGATACTCCCGAACCCTAAGAATCGTTAATTTAGTTTAAAATTAGAAAATTTAACAATTTTTCCAAATGGATATACCACTTACTTAAAATACTCCTCCTAACTTGGATACAGGTTGTTTTATTAAAAAATTGAAACTGATTTTATTCTACTATTATATTTTCTAATATTTTCGGTCCATACTTGGCAAAAAGTTTATGCATGTCAGGGGACTTTAAATTATGCTAGAAGATAGTTTTTCCCTATTACCAGAGGTGCACGGTAGCGATAGAGACTTACTTTCCCCCCTCCACATTCTACGCCACTGTCGTAATCGTCATAGTCATATTTTTTTGATTCCCCATTATTTCCTAAGTAAATATTATCCTCTTGTCTCATTGTGATAGTCAGTAGTTTTCCTACATAATTTAATGTTATTGCTTACTTGCATCTCACATGAGTTTTGTCACAAATTAAGGGCGAATTTTATAAAAAGAATTAAAAAATGCGTTGAACTCAATGGAGGCCACTTTGAAAATTTATTATAATAATTGTTGATTATTTCTATTTTATGTTACAAATAGTTCAAATACATTTTTTTAAACCTAAATACGTTTATCTTTCATCGTTTTATTCTACTGACATTTTAAAATGAAACATCCTGTCATCTCGATTAGGAGGAATATTTTATCCAAGTGTTTGAGGTTAAATTTTCGTATTTTGGGTCAAGGATTCCCCAGCTGCTATATGGACAATTATTAATGAAATTATTAATGAAAAAATGGAATGTGTAGTATTTGAGAAAAAGAACTTTGCCATCTTTAAGAATCTACGACTTGATCACTCTTATAACTAGAGTAACCTAAACTTGCGGACTCGCATAGGCGTTGGTATTACGGGTTAATATAAGAATACGAAAAATTCATAAATAAACTAAACCGGTAGAGAAGCAGGCATGTAGTGTCGACCTTGAATATAAATCATGTTAAACCGCGCTCAGAGAGATTTCGTTTTAGTACCGGTTGAGCTGTTGCAGAGATTAGTCTAACGGTCAAGGTTATGTACTTACGTGTCGCTTTTGAAAATATAGCTGGTGTTTTTTGTGTGTTGTAGTATTATACCAAGTACATAATTAGTGTATCGTTTCATATAGAACTAATATTTACGTACCTAAGAAAACAATACCTCGTAATAGATTTGCTACTAATGTACATAAGTATGTGTCACTTTTTCCCCATTTAAAATATGACAGTAGTGCAGTTTTTTGCTTAATATGCAATGTTCGTTTGGCTGCATTGGACAGAACTGATTGCCAGAGGCATGTCAATGGTATTAAACATATGAGAAATGCAGCAACGATGTTAAGTGTTGGGCGATCCTTAAAACATATATTTCCTAACTTAATACATATAATCTGCGTGCTGCATGCTTTGCATTTAGTTGGTGAAGTTGTTCGACAACATTACGGAAACGTTGATCGGATGATTGGAAGTACTAAAGCGGTGTTTCGTAAATCTCCTAAACGTTAAAAAGAATTTCGTAAATTTTGTCCAGGTATTCCAGAACCTCCTGAACCAATTTTAATGCGATGAGGTACTTGGCTAACAGCAGCTTCTTACTATTTGATCCATTTTCAACAAATTCAATCAGTTATAATGCGATTTAATCGGAATGAATCCAAAGCAATTAGAGAAAGTCAACGAGAATTTCAAATTCCTCAACTTTTAGAAGATTTAACAACAATATGTACCAATTATACAGTATTACTAGATGCCATTAGAAAACTACAATGTACTGAACTGTCATTGCAGGAATCATTAGACATAGAGGAGAGTGTAAAAAATAAATTACACATATTAAATGATACGCCAGGATTATGCGCTAGTCAAAAGTTGGCAGATGTTTTAAGGAAAAATACCGATTTTAATACTTTAGAGGCCGTTTATAATAAGTGTAAGAATAGTGAACTTTTAAATGATTTTGAAAAACAGTTTCTACATGCAAATGTAACTTCCTTAGATGTGGAGAGATCGTTTTCTATGTATAAGAATATTTTTTCTTGTCGACGCACAAGGTTTAACTGTGGAAACATATGCAATGATGCAAGTTTACAGTAGTTCACATCCTGATGCCTCTAATTTGTTGAATAATTAGGAAGTAAGTTTATTTATGAGTTTTTCGTATTCTTATATTAACCCGTAATACCGACGCCTATGCGAGTCCGCAAGTTTTGGTTACTCTACTTATAACACCAGAGGAGTGAAAAATAGGTACTTGTGTCCTATGTAGACGACAAAAAGCTGTGTGAATAAGACTGTTTGTGTATAAGTAATAAAAGTTTGCATGAACTGAAGAGGGGTAAACAGAAGCGTAATGATGTACAGGGTGTCACATGTAAAAATCAAACTTGTATCGTGCGTTGCGGAAACTGAACACCCTGTATACTTCAATATAGTTTAATGTTGTGTAGCATTTGCTTCTGAATATTTTTTATTTGAAAACTTTTTCTCTAAATTAATCGAGGAAGGAATTATCTTCCATCCAGAGACGTGCGGAGGTTGCATACCATTTAGACTGGGACTGATGGATTTATAAATGCGGAAGAAATACCTTTCCATTGATGAATCAATTTACTCATCACTTAAACACTAACGTTGAAACACATGCAAATTTCTGGCTTTAAAACAAAAAGAAAGCTTTCTTATTCACTTGTTTCAATTTGCAACTCAATTTTTTTTTGATAACCGTATTCGATGGATTTACAACGACGGTAAAAAAGGAAACATTAACTTGAAATCCCATTTTATTGGAACTTTTATCTTCGTAATAAAATCTGCAATATCCCTGGCTTACGTGCAAATCCACATTGATAACGTCAGGCCGATGGTTCATGACATTCGGTCGTTAAGAATTTAAAAAGAGAGGTATGTATATATACGTTTCGTACGCGATTACCAGACCAACACGGTTTACATAAATAATCACTTCCAAAGCTCCTAACGCGAAATTGTTTTCTAGGAGGAAGATCAATGTTTTATTAATATTTCGCTTCTGTTCCTACGTATACTTTCGACCGTTATTACATACGTCTTCGAGATAGAAAGTCGAGCTTAGGAATACCCGAGGATTTAGCGTATCCTTTGGACATACTGGAGCGTCTCGGATTACAAAGTCTGCTGAACTATCCGACATACCCTACCAGTTTCAATTTATTTGTTCTATACTTGATGCTTCGCTTACCATGCTGTGAGTGTATCTTGTATACTCGAGGTGCGATGCGAGGTATCTACTTAATCTATACCAGTCCTTGGAGACTTCAAACTATATTTAGCGGAGAAAATTTACGACGCCCGACTTTTCCTCATCACCTGCAGGTATACTGCGACCATACAGGTAGGTATTATAGATTTCCAATATTTCACACGAAATTCATCTATTTTTATTTGTGTTCGTTTGGGAATAGGGAATAGAATTACATATACAGGTGTTCCAGCCTTTTCAAGAAAAATTGTAGACAGAGGCTGGTGCAATAATGTGAGATTCTTCGGTAGCACCTTTACTATTGGTAAGTAGGAGCATAATTTAAAATTACTCTGACATACAGGGTGAACCAGAAACACATACCAAAGTTATGTTCTTTTAAACAGAACAGCATGTATACCAGACCCAGTTGCTTTCTGCTGGCGAATCTAGGGTTACTTTATATAGGATTAAAAATATGATTTTGGGATAAGATTTAGAAAAACAGTTGGTAATGGTGCAACATGCAAGTACGTAAAATTTGAACATATATTTACTTGGTCCTCCTCTGTGTTTTATTATTTCCGCAATCCTTTTTGGCGTACTGCCAATGCAGATTTTTATTGTTTTTTTTTATTTCGTCGCTATTATACCATACATCTTCAATATGTTGTTGTAATTCTCCTTTGTAGTTGAGTTTCGTGTACTTACGATGTTTTTCAAGACATTCTACACATTTTCAATTATATTTCAAAGAGTTTTAATTTTATTTGTGTGCCTATTTTCGCGGTCAATTATTATTATAGTGGGAAAGAAGAAGGATATAACCACAGAGAAAAAAGCACGAATTTCTGCTCTTCTAGAGACGGGAGAGTTCTCTCAACTTGAAATTGCACAAAAATTCCGGCTATTCTTTCCGTTCTATGTTCTAGTTTTAATTAAGGTAGTGACCTACCTAATTTTTATTTTAATTTTTTTCGTTGAGGAAGTCTACTAAAGTCATTTTTTCAAATCCCGCTAACAACGCTGTTCATTTTTAAAGTTAACTGTGTTTATAAAAAGACAGTTACTTGTCACTATACTTGTCAGTATAGAAATCTATACTAAACGACAACATTCTCTTTCATATCTAAAATAAGAATGGACGCGGAAATTCCGCGTCCCAAATGCATATACACCGGCTAGACTGTGATTGGTTGTTTGGTCAGGCGTCTTACTGTTGACATAGCAAATATTTCATTCCAACCTATTGTACGTTGCAACTATAAGGTATAATTAATTTCAGAATAGTGACCACGGAATAAATAGCAATCCGCGGGATATTCAAACTGTGCTTTCGCAATAATTACGTAACATAAATTTGAATAATTTTGTTTAAGAATGGAATTACATTTTTAAACGATATATCAGGGTGGACACGGGGCCTTGCGGCCTTATAGACTGTATTTTTAATTATCACACTTAAAAAAAAAATTATTAATACATTTGTTTTGTATTTTCAAATTTTTCAGAACTTCACAAACGATGAAAACCCAAAATGTATAGGTAGACAGTCCCGCGGAAATAAATTAGACCTATTTCACGACGTATAAGTATTCAATTTTACTTGTGAATTTTAAAACAATTTCGTACATGCATCCGTAAATATAGGCAGTGTCTTCTATCCATTGAATATAATTTATGAGGTAAGGGGTAGTTGTGTGGTATGGTACGCACGCAAATGTTTTATGCAAAGCTGCGAGTTTGACCTTACGCGGCAGCGTTTCACCTTCACACATACACGCGTTGTCCTTTCTCGTTGGAACGTATTGTTGCTTTTAGTCGGTGGTGGTTGGGCCGGAAAGCTGGAATTTCACGTCGGTCGGGCATGCTTGTTCTAGGGATAGATGAAATATACATATGTATTTGTAAGTGTGAAATGTAAGTCGAATTAATTTCTCTATTAAAATAATATTATTCCGTATTCGCGAGTGGGATTTTGAATAAATTGGACTTATTTAATCCGTAGTTGGGTTACTTCCGTAATTTAATTAAGTGGCAAGCTAAATTGAGATTTTACATATGCGTTAGTCGAGTTGAAGGAATTTGGTCTATTGTTATTTTGCTTGTAACTTCAACAGTAATTGTTCAGCGATAACCACTTTAATGTCTTCTAGTCTTATGGATTGTGAATTAATTGAAATAAAGAAAAATTACTGCTTTTAATAGACGAAAAACATTTGTTTGCTATATAGCAAATTTATTAATTGGTCATCTAAATAATAAGCAGCCTGGTAGATCGTATTTAATTGCTTGTAAACAATTAGAAAAAACAAACCATCTCACAATATTAAGATTTAATGTTAATCAAAGTTTCATGAATTCTTTTCTTCCCGATGTTGTTCCCACGGGAAAAATTTTAGTCATGTTGTCCGATGCAGCGGCATATATGATTAAAGCGGGTCAACAGCTTAAACTTTTATACCCTAATGTAATACATGGTGGCTGAGGAAATTTGGCAGCAATTTTCAGCAGTAAATACATTAATCAGTAACGTTAAGAAAATTTTCTTAAAGTCACCATTGAGTTCAGGTTTATAGAGAAAAGCTGCCGGATACTGCTTTACCACCTGAATCCGTCATTACCCGATGGGGTACTTGGTTAAATGCCGCAATATTTTATGCAAACCATTATCTAGAGATCAAAAACATTATTTCAGAATTCTCTACCGACAACTGCATTTCTATTGCAAAATGTCAAGAAATTTTTTAAAACTCTTCTTTGCCTAATGAGTTGATATTTATTAAAGCCAGTTATGAATTTGTTTCTTTGACAATAACAAAACTTGAAAAAGAATCGCTGCCACTAACTGAATCAGTTAAATTGATCAATGATTTAGAAAATAGTGTTTCAAATATTCCAGGTAGAATAAGAAACTCAATAAGTCAAAAGTTTAAAGAAATAATTAATAAAAATGTAGGATACAAAAGTTCAGCAAAAATCAGTTTGATTTTAACTGGTGAATTAAAAATGGATGAAACAGAAATAAGTATAGAATTAAGTCCTGAGATTATGAAAGCATTAAAGTACGCACCAATAACTTCCGTTGATGTTGAAAGAAGTTTTTCGATATATAAATGCATTCTCACAGATAGGCGACATAATTTTTCATTAGAAAATTTAGAAAAGCATTTAATTGTAAATTGTTTATATAATTGTGATTTTAAAATGTAAGTGGGAATAACGTAAGAACAATAAACGGTTGTAAAATGCTTCGTTGTGATTATTCTTGTTTTATAACATTTAACAAGAAGTGAATCGGTATCAGAAGCATATGTGCATAAAACTGCATATTTAGCAAAAATTGCGCATATTTCGAAGAATTTTTCCGCATATATATGCGCATATTTTGTCGATTTCCGATGCATATAATTCCGCTCTCTAGTTATCACGATATAATAATAATAATAATAATGTCAATTGATTCCATAATACACAAATTGTATAGAATACGTCACACTTATATAAGAATAAAGTACATCGAAATATGCATGTATAAACTACACCATATTTGTCGTTAAACGTAAATAGAAAAAGTACATACAATATATAAAAAACACAAGCAACACAATCAAAACACACATTAAAAAATAATTTTGTAAAGAAAATTACCCTACAGAAACTGTTTTAGTAAAGAATTCTCTAGTAGAGTAAACGATTCACCGATCAAATATTTTTTAATTTGTTTTTATATACCATTTTTGTGTTGTTTTTAAGTGTTTCTGGAAGGTGATTAAATATTTCAGACATTGATGTATGGTTTGCTTCTGCATCTAGTAAGATGTGTTTTAGGCGGTAATAAGTGAGAGTTAGCGTTTCCTCTAGTACTATGGTTATGCGCGAGTTCATATTTTTTAAACAATTCACTGTAATGTTGTTGGACAAACAAAGCAGTCTCTAATATGTAAATAGACGACAAAGTAAGTATTTTGTTGTTTTTAAATACTTCCCTGCACGAATCTCTAGGTTTTGGCTGAAACACTGCTCTTATACAGGCTTTTTGAATGATAAAGATTCTTTCAATATTGACTGCATTCCCCCAGAATATAATTCCATACTGCAGCCTCGATTGTACACACGCGTAATATACACTTAGTGCTGCTGCAGCGCTCACACTCCGCGATATAACTTTGAGTCCGTAACACAGCCCACTCAGTTTTGATGACAAGTCTTCAATGTGAGGGTTCCAGGATAATTCCGAATCTAGTGTGATGCCCAAGAAAGAAGCCCGTTCTACACTGGTAAGTATTTCACCCCGTAGTTCACCGAAAAACTGCCCGAAGTTATGTTAAATGGCAGGATTTGGGTTTTACTTGGATTTAGTTTTAAGTTGTGTGTTTGGAACCATTTTTTAAAAGTTGTTAAATTGGTTTCTATTATATCTGTTATTCTGTGAATCGTTTTTTCTCTTACAACACAAGAAGTATCATCCGCGTACAAAATCGTCAAATTATCGATGATTGCAGGTAAGTCATTCACATACAAAAGAAACAGGAGAGGCCCAAGAATAGTTCCCTGCGGTACGCCGCACCGGATGGTCCTCCAGCTGGACTTTATTTTTGCTCCAGAATTTTCACTTGCTGTAACACACTGCTTTCTCTCCGTTAAGAAAGACTCGATCCAATTCAGCGCAACACCCCTAAATCCCATTTTTTCAAGTTTGTACAGCAGAACTCCATGATGAACACTGTCGAAAGCTTTCGTCAAATCCATTAAAACACTTACTGTAATGTCTTTGTTATTAAATCCCCTTATTGTTTCTTCCAGTAGTTGAAATATAGCGCGTGCTGTAGACCTCTTCTTTACGAACCCATTTTGGTTGTTATGTAAGATGTTATGTTTACAGATAAATCTTGTCATTCGATTATACATCAACTTCTCAGCTATTTTAGATATGTTTGATGTAAGTGCAATGGGTCTATAGTTGCTAAATTCAGTTTTGTTACCCTTCTTATGAATGGGTTAATTATTGCGTATTTTAATTTTTCAGGAAATTCTCCATTTTTGAAGGAAGTATTTATAACGTGACTTATAGGAATCGATATATTGTTTGCGCAAATCTTTAGCAGCGAAATAGGTACCTCATCGTCACCCATTGCTTTAGAGTTACTCAATGAATGTATAGCATCCCTTACTTCCACATAATCCGTTGGATATATAGAGAATGTTTCGTTTACGTATTTAACCTTTTGATACAGTATTTCATTTCCATTTTTAGTATTTTCACATGCATCAATAAAGTAATTATTTATAGCTGTTACGATTTCCTTACTGTCATTGTATACATCACTAAAATCATCCAAGACGAAGGGAGGCTTCTTGCTAATACCTCGTAATTCATTGATGGTATCCCATGTTGCTTTACTTTTATTTCTCGAGTTGTTTATATATTGCGCATTCGATCTCTTTTTAGATTCATCAATTTCTTTCTTCAGAGCGTTGTTAAAATCTTTGTACGTTTTTCTATCGACCTCATTCCTCATCAATCCCTCATACAGTTGTCTTTTGATAACAGACATATTTCTAATCTTATCAGTTAACCAGCATTTATTGGCTTTATTTGAAATAGCAACAGTCTTCTTTCCAACATATTTATTAATAACTGTCATAAGAATTCCCATGAATTTAGTGTAACAACTATTAACTTCACTCAAGCAAATTACCTGAGACCAGTCTACATTGCTGAGTTCTTTTCAATTAACTGTATTTTGTTTAATGTAAATGATCTAACCTCCAAGCTGACCGATTCCTCTCGTATAGGTTTGTGGACTTCTATAGATAAATTTTGCGCAAGATGATCAGAAAGTGCAGAGGCGATTATTTTACTTCTATATGAGTTAGCATTAGTGAAAATATTGTCTATTATTGTTCGTGATGTGGATGTGATTCTCCTTGGTTCAAATATTGTTTGCCTCAAGTTGTGTAATTTTAGCATATCCAAAAAGGTAGTAGCAATTTTGTCTTGTTTCGCTAAGTTAATGTTGAAATCTCCACTTAGTATGATTGTCCACTTAAACTCTATTGATATTTCTTGCAAAATTATATCTAATGTTGAAAGAAACTCGTTAATATCTCCCAAAGGTGGTCTATATACATTAATAATTATCATTCCCACTTTCTTGATTTTAATTGCGCTGCACTCTATAATTAATTCTTTACTCTTGTTTTTTAGGGATTCCAACTCCACGTACTCGGTCCCCTTTGGTACCAAAATACAGGATCCTCCATGCAGAGCAGACGCCCTCGCGAAGCACGAAGCTATTTCAAAGCCATCTACATGGACATCCTCATTTGATCTTAGCCAGTGCTCAGTTAAAGCGATTGCATCAAATTGCACACCCAACTGATTAATAAAAATTATTAAATCATCAGCTTTATTTCTTACACTTTGTATGTTTTGATGTAAATAATTATAAGTAAATTGGGGTATATTGTGTATTGAAGTTTCATTTGTTTATATATATATATAATAATCACACTGTACAAGTATATGCTCAATACTAATATTACACTTTAAGGTTCGATCTTTTGTATCGTTCCTGTGTGGGTATTCCCTTTTCCCGTGGCCTACCTGTCTTTGTTTTTGATATGCTAGTCACACGATCGGCCCCAGGTCTGAAACGTGTGTTCGGGTGGGTAGGGAAGTATATGTACGTGGCTAATGATGTTCAGTCAAGGCCAATAATAATAATAATAATACATCTTACAAAGATCATGCTTAAGTTAAATATTCATAGAAGCAGTATCTTAGTTGCAAGACTCTTACACAAATGTGCTTTCGGAGTAAACATCAGCATATCAGAAACCGGATTTGCGATCCGCTGTTATGACATGGCGGTCTGGGGCGTTTCGCGTTCGCGAATATGATTGTCAGGAAATATTACGGTGTTCCAGCGATGCTTTTTCAGTTAGTGTTATTACGGTAACTCGAAGACGTCGTCTGACTTTACAAATGTTGTCATTTCCAGGGTATTACCGATGGAATGGCATCGCTGTATATACACATGGTTGGCTGAAGGTTGCGTTGAGGAACGGTAACGTTTATCGCTTCCATTTTCAGATGATTGTATGTTAACTACATTCATTGTAAGCTCAGTTAGAACAAAAAATTTCCCTTAATATAGGGCAGGTTTTTTAATAAAGTTAGATTTGTACTTTTAAAGCAGCACGAGCAGCCATTGTTTGAGCTGCACAAAAAAAGAAGAGCGAATGTGAAATATGGCTGAAGATAGATTAACTTTCCTCGCCCTATAAAAGTGTGAATATTATTTGTGTTCATTTAAAGAATGGAAATTCTGAATTACTTAAGTTTCAATATTTCTTTTATTGGCTTAAGTAATATCACATATAATCTACGAAAATAACTATACATATAGGGAAAGAAAATGTCTAGCTATACGAAAAAGCGTACGTGCGACAACGGTAAACGCAAATGGGTGATTCACCACAAGCGGAGAGGTGAGCGGCAGTCGACGGCTCACGACGTTTACCGATGTGGTTAGTTACGAGGTAGACTGCATTATGTGCGGACGATATTAGTAAGAATTTCTGGAGCATTTATTTTTATTTTCTTTTAGTTAATCAGAATCTGTTTTTATTTTCGTCTTTAGAATTTCTTATTAGTTTCGTCTAAGCTTCGTAGCAACAACATCTCAACGTTGTTAGAAGCGTACTGACGCCTAACACGCGATTTGCATCGAATCGATCCCGCCAGAGGGATTTTGACGTACTAAACTCACTATACATGCTGGTAATGACAGCTAGGTTCGATGTAAATTATAACATTACAATACAAATCTTCTATAAATACATGCAATATCCTCCACGTTGCTGCAAGTTATCCTGCAAGTTGTTTGAAGAAATTGCATAGTTTGAGTACCAGGTTTCATGCAATTTTTCTTCAAATACAGGCTGGAATAGAAATACTGAAAATTAATCTTCGTAGCCGAAAAGTTAATTATCAAAAATGATTTTAATAACACTAAAAGTTAGGTCATGCCGTTGCCTCAGAAGACTTCGCCGACACAATTTCAAGATCTGAGACCCGTTAGCATATTGCCATGTTTATCTAAAATATTAGAAAAAGTAATTGTTTTCAGGTTAGGGAGCATTTGGCGGCAAATGATATTATACTTGGGACACAATCAGGATTTAGATCTGGCTACAGCTACATAACCGCTTTGCTTCATGTATCTGATGACATTCTATCGGCCTTGGATGACGGTAAGATGGTTACAGTGGTGTCTCTAGATTTTACAAAGGCATTTGATATCATTGATCACGACTTGTTGATTTGTATACTGCACTATGTTGTTTAGGTTTCAACACAATCTTAAACCACACCCACAATCATTAGTTATAACAAGAAGAAAGAACGTTTTGAAAAAGACGCTGATCTTTTCAATACAATAATATTTTTCAATCAAAACAACAGTAGATGTACTTACGTCATTCTTTACACAAAAAAAAATAATTTTTCATTATTCTTCGTATCATGTGGAATATCAAATATACGCTTCGCTGTTCTCTATAAAAAGTTAAACACCATTCATATGCATCATTTAAACATGCATAAAATGCGTACAATCTGTCAATGAAGTAATAGTATGCATAATTTTGTTATTAAGTTATTTTTTTTTGATTTCCTGTGTTATATTATATTATAGTTAAGGATTGCTATGCTTCTTTTAAATTCACAAACTGCATAATTTATTTGCCATATAAGGTTAGTTTTTCACTTAGTTTGTTAATTCAGTTTTACTGCTGATGATGATAGCTTGGCTATCGAAACGTGCGTCCAGTACGAGTATTGTGGTAAGGGCTTTAGTGAACTGTTTCCTGTTTTATAGTCATGACGTAATCATGTTTTCTTGAACTGTAACACAATTTTTCTCTAACACAAATTAAATTGCTATTATTTTTCGAGTATAATGACACTCCACACTGTTTCATTTTATTATCTGTATACTACGCTCCTTCGCTAGGCACTGTGCTATTTACAAGCGAATCAAGGTTCACGTCAAATGGTACAGTCAGCTCTTAGAATTACCGATGGTGGACTGGCAATCCTCATTATGCAATGAAAGCCTGAATTGGGTATTACTTTAAAACCAACATTTGTAGTGTTACTGGTTACTAGTTATACTAGTTGTGTAGTGTTTTTAATTACCAAACAATTGGGCCATATTTCTTCAAGGAAAATTTGAATTCTGAGAGATACCTGCGATTTCTACAAAATGTCTTGTTAGAAGAACTTGAGAATTTGTCTGCAGCAATAAAACAAAGGTGGTTTTCCAGCAAGATGGAGGTTTAGCGCACAGCACACGCTGGGTTCGAGATTTCTTAGATGAAGTATTTCCTGGAAAATGGGTAGGAAGATATTCTAAAACCCCTTGGCCACCAAGGGCGCCTCACATGACGTCATGCGATTTTTCGCTTTTTGAAAAGTAAAGTTTATAAACATCATCCATTCAGGGACATTGATCATCTGGAAAACACCCTAAGAGCGTGTGCTGCAAGGGCGTAATTGACGTTTTCTAATAGCTTTTTTCTGTATTTTTTAAAATAAAGCCAGTAAAGCCATTTTACTCTTGCCCGAATTTCATTTTTAGCACCTTCCCCGTATACCTTTGGACATTGTTCCAACTTTCACAGTGTAATTTTAATTTGAGGCGATGCCACGTACTTATACAATATCTAAATCTTCCTATTGGGACTAATAAAAAAAAAAACATATGTCCCGCCTTATCTGGCAGTCACTACAAGCATCATTAGTAGGCCAGACGCAAATAGCTTCGCGCCAGGTTAGAAGTGAGGTTGCTGCGCCCACGACGCTATGTATGTATGCAGATGAATCGGCACAGGCTACCTCAGCAAGTGAAATTATTGATTTATTGCAACAGTTCCTCATCAACCCTTCGTAGCGTTAGTCGTAATTATAGAAATAAATATATGTATGTATGTAAGTGTGTCTAATGTACGCAAGGAAAATGAACGACCGTTGAGTAATAAAGTCACTTAACTTATCAGTGATTTTCCGAATTTGAACTATAATGGAACTAAAGTATTGTGTGGAGTGTGCAGAATACCTTTAATGTGCTGGAACAAGGACAACTGTAAAAGACATATAAATAGTGTACGGCACAAAAATGAAAAAAATGGCGTGCCACATCAAACCCAATTTAAGTTAGATTTATTTTTGATGTTCATTAGTTGTGATCTACCGCTTCGCTTACTCGATAAGGAACCGTTTTGATAGTTGAAAGGACTACCAAGTATACGTTAAGATATGGAAAATAGGATCAAAGCAGAATTAAAAGATAAACAGCTGTGGCTATGTCTTGATGAGACAACAAAAAAAATTCTATTTTGAATATTATAGTACGAGTACTAGATCCTATTAAACCGAAATTTTGTAACCTTATTAGCTAGCAAAGGATAAAAAAGTGTACTGGCGAAGCAAATATGGGCGTAGTGCTCGATACGTTACAACAATTTCAAGTGTCAGCTAGTCAATTGTTGATATTTATGGGCGATGTAGTGTAGGCGCCACTCTCTTAAAGAAAAGTGTGAGGAACCTTTACATGTTACGTGTAAAGTTCATGCTTTACATCCTGTGGCATAAAGTATTCGAGAATGTTACTCGGAGGTGGATGCATTAATAGCAAATACAAAAAAAGTGTTTCTCAAATCTCCCAAATGGATTCGAGCATTTCACAAGCTTTGTCCCGGTATTTGCGAACCACCACAACCGACGGTTGCAAGTCGCTTTTTATAATTCTGAACATTTCCAAGAAGTAAAATCTGTGATTTTACAATTCGACCCTGACGAAGCTACAGCTATTGAGGAGAGCTAGAAAGGATTTCTAGATACTTCTGTTGAAACAGATTTAAGAAGTATTAGCAGCAATTATAAACGATTACTAGACGCAATAGAAAAAATGCAAAATACTAGGTTGTCGTTAGCAGAATCAGTGCAAATCGTGGACGAAGTTAATACATTGTTACACGGTATAAACGACGCAAAAAACGGTCGCGTTACAGCAAGGTTCGACGGTGTTTCAAATTCCGATTATACGAGATTTAAGACCAATGTGTGGTGGTGCATCTGCAGATACATTAACTGACTCTAAGGATTATTTTAATTACGCCTGTGTTAGTTTCGTAGATGTTAAACGGTCTTTCTCGAAATATAAGAAAATTTTTTCATCACAGCGAACAACCTTCACCGAGGCAAATGTGGAAACATACCTGATGCAAGTTCTTCAACAATCCTATCCACATTGTTGAGAAGTTACGCTTATTTATTATATTATTCTTTATTGTTACGGTATTAAGTATAATAGAAGAAACCACTTTGTCTACTTTTTACGGTTATTATATTACATATACAGCAAATGCCGTTTAAAAAAAACAAACTAATAATGGCAATAAAAATATTCCAACGTGTACGTATCTTCGCTTTATTTACCAAACATTTTTATTGCGTCAGCTTTTATCTTTTACTCTGGGGTATTGATTTCAAAATATCACTTCTGTTGGCTGTGAGTCACATATCCACTATTTATAATTCGCGGCCCATGCCACTGATCCGATTCTGTTGCGAAGACCGATTGTGCCCGGCTTAATAATTAGTTGTTACCCTGTTCAGTAGTTGTCATTCTCTAAAAATATTTTTCTTTTTAGTTTCCTGACAATTTTGCAGACGTCGTTACTTCTATCTACCTAATTTGCCTCTTTTTTAACGAAGGGACATTTTTTAAAAATTCCATTTACTCGAGATACTCTTGAGGAATCACCGACGCCAGACTTGACTTGCAAACTGTTGGGTCAATAACCCCTTGCACACTGTATAAATATTCTAACATTTTTCGTCTAGCCAAAAAATAGACCACACTAAAGATAGCATGTAGCATACTGCAAATTTTTTGCTGAATACTTAATATATCATAGGATACCTAACCTAATTGAATTCTGCTTCGAAGCGTACACATCCTTTACTAATTTAAGGGCAACCGTGTGTACTACATACAAGCAAACACAAGCAATTAAACTTAAATAGACCCAGAAATACTAGTAATCGTGAGCTCACAGTAATTGAAGAGGATTTAAATTTGGAACCGGAAGACCGGCGTTTAAAAGGGACTGATGTAAATGAGTACTATGCGTATTCTTCAACATCACGAAATGTTTAATTAATTCGAAATTATTCGGAACGTAGCGGAGTAATTTACGAAGTGAGGCGTGCTTTGGAAAGTTTTTATGGGGCGCTTCAAACGGCATCATCTCTACCTATACATGAAATGGAATGTGCGATGTGTATTTGTCGAGATGAATACTAAATCAAATTTGAAATACGGCAAAAACACTAGAGGGGTTCACAAACAGTCATTTAAAAATTATATGCGAGTAATCCGGATAGACTCTAAAGGTGTTTTATAAAAAAGATGGGCAGATTTGATTCATCAAATCTAACACGAAAACGGCCAATTAAGTTAAGGTTGCCTTCGTGCACCACGGTATTGGATGTTTTACGAAATGTAAAAATACTGCGAACAATTGACAAATTTAAAGCTGTCTTCATTGTGAAGAACAGAAATTCTATTCGGAATGAATATTTTAAGTCCATAAAGAAGCAGTACAATCCAGAATTGCTGCCGGTGAATCAGGTCTAGCAAATTTATCAGCGACATTCCAACCATAATCTCTTCTGAAATTCGGCGGGGAAACCAAGTTCATCCAACAGATGTTCACTACAGTTGAAGTTTGGCTACCAGAATGTCTGCGGCATTCGTTCGAAGCCTGATAATGTGTTTTCCATCAATGCTCCAATTGATTTTGACCCTGTTTTATTTATCGAAACATGGCTAAGTTCAGGCATCACCGACTTTGAGATTTTTGATTCTTCTTTTAATGTATATAGAAAGGATAGGGATTTTATAGCTGTTAATCGTACTACTGGCGGCGGAACTTTAACTGCCATTTCTAATAGTATCCTATCTGTCCAATATAATGTTAATAATAATAATAATAATAATAATAATAATAATAATAAAGTTTATTTGTGTTTGTACAATGTAAATTGTTGACACTCGTCTTATAGATATACACATACATTACAGTAATTTAGAAAAGACACAAAAATATGTATATAATATACATAAATACAAACAAGATACAATTACTCTTCAATAATATTTCGTATTATCATTAAAAGAAAGGAATTCTCAACTCACTTCAGATTTAAGCGTTTCACGCACGCGTTCATTAAAGATGTGTACGTATATGTAAATGTTACCTTGATGTAATGACTTTGTTTATTGTTAATGTTTATATATGTACTATAAACTTCTAGGATTATACTATCAAACATGACCACAATTGCGCTAATAAAACGGAATTAAAACGAACAAATGAATTGACAATTCCGCTAAAGAAACGAAACAACATGATAATGGTTGTATCCATTGCATGAACCTTTTTTAACGCCCGTTCCGCATGACAAAATAAATTTCCTCACCTTTAATAACAGAATATATTTTCTTTCTTGTTCTATGGAAATTTATTATTGTAGATACGTTCCGTTTTATTAATGGTGTTCTATATTTTAATTGCGTGATGCATGCAAGCGAAACCTCGACGTTGAAAATTTCGCGACATTAAAGTTTTTTTCCTTTTATGCGTTTTATACTACCTCTTATATTAAAATTTAACAATTGACTTTTCCCATAGTGCGAGTTAACCAAATCCATCCATTTTGATTTCGGATTTTTTTTCCGTGTGTTAGTGCTATTTTCTCTGCTACATTGCTTTTGCCAGAAATGATTCCGCCAATACCATGAGCTATTAGCTTTAGTACTCTTTAGTGTTTATAATAAACAAGTTAATAAAAATTAATTAATGTGTTCTTCATATCAATAAATCTGTTTATTGTATATTGTATTTATGTACCTTTTTCGTTCAGTGTGCCCACCGGAATTTCAAAAAGGTATTATTTCTATTACTTTGATCCTGTATAGTCTATAGATATTGCATATTCATGATATAAAACGTAATTTGCTAGTTTCTTGAGGACATATATATTATCTTGCTCCTAAATGGAAGCCATGTCAAATAATACGGCTTACGTAAACCCCAAGTGCAGCCACATCACTATATATTCTTCCCTTCTCGGAAATGGTCACTTAGGTATTCCACTCCATGCATTATGTAATTTGAGAGCTACTCGTAAAAATCCAACGTCGCGTTGAGCTTTTCAAAGGGCTCCAAAAGTGTAATGTGCATGTTATATATAAAAGATGAACGTCTGCATCGCATATTCTCCACATGTTGGCTATGTGTAAACTATTTCTGGAATGTTGATAGATGTTGCTTCATATAATTGCAAGATTTCTGGGCTATGTAATTACTTTGCCACTAGCTCCACTACTGCCTTTAAGGGCAGCGTAAATAATTTACATTTTCCATACTTAGAAAATTCAGCGAGGTTATTTAAATTAGTTATAGCGAAGAAGATGTGTTTATATACAGGCAGCTGCACTTAAGCTTCCGTTTTAAATGTTTGAGTTTCTGTAATAGTTTGAGATTTAATTATAGAAAGTATGTATTTGATGCGGAACGATATTACTTAAAAGAAAACTGAAATTATATGGAGTATCGTAATGGAAATTGAAATGCATTTAAGATATGGGAGGAAAGCATTTCAACAATAAATTTACTGTTGAAATTTAAATACTAATTTTACTATAATCTAAGGGTTTTTATTTTACGATGTGTAGTAGAAATAGCAAATATCTGTACTAAGAGTTTAGGGATTCATTTTTATTAGAACTAGCAATAACAACTTTGCACGAATGAAAACAGAAAATCATTAGTAAAGGTAAAAATAAAAAGCAATGGTCCAATTTCTCACAAAATTTTATTAAAGATATTAGGCGACCGGTATCGTGTTTTTACCAACACATCTTCCGGCCAGCTAAGAGGGTATCCAAACTAAAGAAAACGTAATAGAATAAACATAATATAAGCCTTCAAACAATATGAAACAGTGAAAAAGGAATCAAAGAATTGACATTTTCTTTTTTTACAAATTATGAGTATAATTTGCAATATAAAAACATCTGTACTATAGGCTTTAGTCTAGTAACTAAATTATTAGATATCAACATGTATAAAAGGACTCTTCCTCCTCCTGTCCCTTCTATCACCAAAACCCTACTGTGTAGATTTGTGCAAAGTATGTGGTGCAATTAGTGTACGTGGTCCTTGGTAATGAAAAGGAAAAGAAAAATAATCTTTAAATTCTACTTACAATTATATATAATCGGTAGGAGGCGATGTCAAATCTTAAAATTAAAATTTAAAACTGTGTAAACTACATACAAGAGATAATAAAGTTTTGAATGTATAAAATTCATTTAAGTACAAAAGTATAAATAAAATTATAGGAAGGACACGTACACACCAAGTTAAGAACTGATCTATTATAATAAAACTAAATGTGACAAATTGTAAAATGTTATTTTTTATATGATATATAATAATCCTTATTAAATGTTAATAACAGATAAGGGGACATCCGTGGTTGATGGGAAGAACCAATCCAGAAAAATCGTCGAAGTATACCCTAGCTTCAAATCACATGCGACAGAAAACAGCAACGCAAGCATTAAACATATTTTCGGCTGTTAGAACCAATATAAAGAGCCGAAAAGGGATCAAGTTTCTAATAATATTTGAAAAGAGGGTGTAGATTCAAATCGCAGTTGACCGTTTAACGAGTATCTTCCACCAGCAAGTTGTTGTCTTAAGATCTCCAAGGATTCCAAGTTGTTAAGCAAAAATCCTTTGTTGGCAATTCCTTTGAGATCTTAAGACACGTTGCACACACACACATGGACACATCAACAAGAAGTGTAACTTGTACCTAGAAATGCATCTCGTTTAAATATAAAAGTTTCTCCCAGAGAGATGTTGTGAATTAAGAAAGTACTGCCTAAGCAACACTACACCAGTTCACAGGTAGAGTGACCTGTAGGTACTGGCCCAGCAACAATTAACATTACCAAGCCAATAATGGTGTTGCCACATATTACTGCACCGATAACTGCTCAAAATGTTTGTGTTTGTTGGGAGCTATCGAAATTCATTTGTAAAGTCGATAGTACCATCCATAAGATATGTTAATGGCCCATAATATTTGTGTGTTTTGGGCAATATTTCATCCTACTTATACATAACTTGCTGGTCTCAATCTTTGTGTTTGAGGAACTTAAACTTTAACAGTTTGCACTTAACAGGAATTTATTGTTTGCAAAGGGACTGGTAGCGCGGTGCCTAGCGCGCCGGGCTACCAGTCTCGGGGTACCGGCTTCGAACCCCGGCCCTATCACTCTCAGAGGAAGATTTTGGGTAGTTTTCCTTACTCCAAATTTGGCGAATGCTGAGGGTGAGCATCTTAAGATGCTCTACGGGCGCAGGCATAATAATATCTCATGGCTGGCCGATGCCCCCCGTAATTGGTGAAAGCTGTTGGGGGATGTGAAGGCATAAATTATTATTATTAATTATTATTAAAATTAAACAGGTAAAAAAAATGTTTAACAAATTGCAAGTAAAATTTTACGAAATCAACTATTATCAAAAAAAAACAGTCAATTATTACATCATATTCATTGTAAAAGTATTTATTATTTATTATGTCACAAGTGCAATAAATAATTCTCATGTCACTGTTTTCGCAGTTTTCTTTGTCCAGCTTCCACCGATTCTTAATGAAGCCATTTCTTTGTGGGTCCATCTTAAAATAACCAGATCACAGGCAATATGCTTTTTCTCAATCTTAATTGCTACAGGAGTATTTTCACTCTCTCCCTTTCTCAAAACCTCTACGATTCTATATTTTATTCCGTGTTAAAAGTCCATTTTGCTTAAAGGAGGTAAATCATTAAAAAGTTAACGTCTCTGTGAATACGCTAAGTTGCATTTCCCTCTGGAAATGAATGTTTAAAAAACTTGATACTGCTCAAAACGAGAGCAGCTCCTTATAAATTTTGATTAAAAAATAATAATGTTGACAAAAAATTTCATTTTGCATTAAATTTTACGTAATATTGATTTTGTATTATCTCAAGTGATGGTTGAAATAAACTGCTACATTTACTTTACCTATTTTTAGCAGTGCACTATCAAAAAAGTGGACACAAATTTACTTTTTTTACAATAAATGAAGAGGTGCGTAAACATCTGTATTTGAAATTCATTTTCAAATTTGTAAAATAATAACACTACAGTCTACAACTGGTGATAAGTTACAATTAGAGTTGCCCACTAGCGCCAACGGGCAGTGACGGAGGTTCGATACAACCCTCAGTATAACTGCGAGTCTCAACCAGATTTGTTGTGTATACATGTACGTTGCCGTAAATACTATTTCGTAGTTCTACGTTTGTTTTAAAAATGTTGCCTACGTCGCGAAAACGACCAATGTTGGACAAAGTTACAGAATTTATAGCAGAAATGCCTGACCTAAATTATGATGGCATTAAAATTCAATGTGTAGTTTGTAATGTCCCTTTAATGTGTTGGTCCAAAAGGGATTGTCTACGTCACGTAAATAGTAAACAGCATTCTTAAAAAAAAATTGCACACGACACTAACACGACAAATTTTAATTTTATTTATGTGTTACCTTTATTGCATGTAATCTACCGTTTAATTTACTAGACAAGGAAGCATATGTCTTCTTTTAGAATAAATATTCGGACTGCAAATTACCGAGTCGGGCATCGTTACGAAGAATTGTGCCATCTGCTCATGAACATGTTGAAAAAAGAATTAAGTCGGAGTTGAAAGATAAAAAACTGTGGTTATGTGTGGACGAAATAACAAATCGTAAAAAACATTCTGTGGTTAATGTAATGGTACATACAATGGAACCACATCAATCGTCACCTTCAATTCAATTAGCTTCCAGACGAGTAATTTCAAAGTTAGTGTTAAATACATTGGAAAAGTTTGAACTTTCAACAAACCAACTGTTGATGTTTAGGAGTGATGGTGCCGCAAACATGCTTTCTGTAGGCCGGTCTCTTAAAAAACATTGTGCTAACTTGTTACATATTACGTGTAAAATTCATGCTTTCAGTCATGTGGCAGATAGTATTAGAAAATGTTATCCTGAGGTAGACGCTTTAATAGCGCATACAAAAGCAGTGTTTGTTAAATCCCCAAAAAGTATTCGCAAATTTCAGAGACTGTGCCCCCGTTTGCCTGAGCCACCAGAACTTATTCTTACACGTTGGGGAACATGGTTACAGGCCACGTTTTATTATCATAAATAATTTGAGAATATTAAGAAAGTGGTTTTACAATTCTATCCAAAGAAAGCTGCGGATATCAAGGAAAGCCAGTCGAAATTTCAAGATAGTCAGGTTAAAACGGATTTAAAAATTATTTAGAACAATTACTTTGGACTAGTGGAGGGAATAGAAAAATTACAAAATCCTTCGGTGTCGTTAGTGAAATCTCTGCAAATAGTGCAACATGTTCACGCACAGCTATGCGCGGTAGAAGACGCAAAAAATGTTTGTGTTCTAGAAAGGTTTGAAAGTGTTTTAGAGAAAGATTCTGATTTTGGCACATTAAGAAGGTGCGTCAACAGAACCGTCAAGTTGTCCCAAAGATTATTTTAAATACGCAAATATAACGTCACTAGATGTAGAACGTTCGTTTTCTGCATATAAACACACTTTTTCCTCACGCCGCACTCGGTTTGCCGACACAACTGTGGAAACATATCTGCTGTTGCAGTTATTTAACAGACATTATTCACTTTGTGATATCACGGAAGACTCTTAAGACGGTAAGTGTTTGAGCACTTATTATATTTTATATCTGACCATTTATTTTGTGTAAACTTATATGCGCCCGCCACTGGCTGTTGGCGCAAATTGAGCAACTCTACTGACCACAACGCTTCGCTAAAAGCGAACGCACGTTTCCATAACTAAGCTATAATCTTTAGGAGAGAAACATCAGAGTTTAAACTAAACTGTTTATATATTTTTAATGTTACGACAGAGTGTGGTCATACTTGATTTAACAACGAATAAAGGTTGGAATGTAGGGGCCCTAAATCTGAATTCATTAAAATTTGCATGTTCTTTGCAAACTTCCATGCCTTCATGACAATTTAATTATACATTTTTGTTTGCGTTGTTAATTAACTTTATAAGCTCCTGGACAAAATTACGCATCAGCAAAGCTTCTCATTACTACCTGTAATTTTTCGAAGCTTAAAATCATTAAACATCTAGTGTAGGTGGTCTGGAGCAACCTCTGTCACCGCCGATAAACAATTGTCGTTTTGGCAGATGTCAAGTAATTTTAATAAGGCATTTAACGCTGTTTAAAATGATTTGTAAAAGTCAATACATTCAGTTTTCATTTTTCAGCGATATTTTAATATGGATTCTTCAAAAACAATTTATTATCTAATTAAACCTATACTAACTAAATATAGGGAATTACATATTATTATTTAAATAACAATACACGGTTTCAAAATAAAATTTGTACATCACAGTGTTATAATATCACATTTAACGAGTTTTCAAGTCCACTCAGATACAAGTTGACATTGGTATTTATGCGGTTTTAATTAGCAATAGCAAGGAAGATTTTGGAAACTAATAACATAATTTGTATGCATGGAATGAACCATAACTCTCGAAATGTAGAGAATCTTATCTACAAAACAAAGATTTTAGTTTAGAATGTTATTTACTGAATTTACGAAGTAAAACATGCTTTCTAATAATTTGTGAAATATTCATGGTATAGTATTATAAAATGTAAATTCATAAAAGAAAGCGCCGGTTGGAGCCGGAATAAATTATAATAAATTTGAATTTTGCAATTAGCACTTTTCCCGATTCTGCTGTTATCGTTTTTTTTAAAGTATCTATACCTTACAGCATATCGCGCGGTAAATTCAAATGTGTGCTTTCAAAAGGGAAACATCAACATTCCGTATTGTTAAGTACATAAATATTTCAAAAGAGTATCTTGTAAGTTTAACACATCCCGTTACGCTTTCTGTTTGCTTCCACTTTAAAAAAATAATAACGTTTCGAGAGATAAACGACAGCACGACGTCCCAAAGACATTATTTTAATTACTAATTAAATGACAATGCTCCAGTTCTTGAAGTTTTGCGGCGTCGAAAAAACTTGCTTTTACTTTAAAGCAAATGTTCTTTGATACCTTTTTTCATTAGCGAACTTTTCCATTTCCGGCAGACGCTCTGGAATAACGAAAAATGTACAAGACGCAAGTTAATTATTCTCGAGATAGTACTTCTTGATAGATTGCGGAGTTTATACAAAGCAAGTGAAATACAATTAGAAGAGCCTGTAAACTGGTTCTATAATCTTTTGATGTGTCCTTACGATATCACTAGCTTTCGTTAGTAGATAATAATAACACTGTGCTCGAATTGGCGACTTTTTTGCAGCAAGCTGGGCTCCCAGGCGGTGAACCTAAATTGAATATTCTGAATCCAATGGCGCTTTAAAAAGTTAGCTCGCGCTTTCAAGAAATTTCAATTTAAAAATTTTGGGCCCAAAGACCCCCAAAAAATGTAGTTGTTATAATTTTTTTGACCATTTATTGAATCTAAATCGATAAACAATCGCCAATGCTCGGGATTATATTCATTTTACATCGTTAAAATCAAACCACGGATATCAGCTCAATAAGCGAATGAATTATTCTCAATGGATTTGAAAAAATTCGTAAAACTATCATGACGATTGATTGCTCCGTATACCGATTGGGAAAATGTGAAATTGATATCGCTATATATATGGCGGGAGAGCAAGGAGGGGATTGAGTGGAACCCTATCAATTCGATGCGAGTCGCGCTAGTATATAGTACGCTTCCAGCAATGTTGTAGACCTACTGTTTACAAAAGCGCACGTAATAATTTGAAGTCATGGTCTCCTGGAAATGAGAATTTCGCAGATTTATTTTGTTGTTGCTACGAAGCTTATACGAATCTAATAAGAAATTCTAACGACGAATATAAAAACAGAGTCTGATGAAATAAAAGAAAAGAAAAATGAATACTCCAGAAATTCTTTCTAAGATCGTCCGCACATACTGCATTCTACCTCGTAACTAACCACATCGGTAACCGTCGTGAGCCGTCGACTGCCGCTAACCCCTCCGCTTGTGATGAATTACCCATTCTCGCTTGCCATCGTCGCATCTCTTACTGGGACACGCTGTATGTATTCATATATACATGTTGGTACAAAAGCCCAAAACATCATTTCGAAAATTGTGATAGCTATAATAGGCCTTGCCTGCCAACAACGATCGAAGTCTCTTTTGAAGTATTTAATACTAACAGTATTTTTTATGGAATTAGGTAATTTACACACATTACACATTAAACCTTTTTGATAAAGTCAGGTGCCATAAATATCTGGCTTCAAGTGGCGCTTAAATTAAGTATCGTGAGGATGATCAATGCAATTTTTGTTGAATAAACCATAATTTTTGAAAACAAAACACCAAAATTCATCAAATACCGGTTATTCTAGGTTCAAAAGGTTCCCTTGTGAGTGCTGAATAGGCATTTTTCTGATCGAAAACCATTACATGTCAATGACATTTCAATGTGTCGTAAAATATATATCTTGCCCGAACGTTATGTGCAAAGAATAATATATATCACACTTCGGAAAGAATGTGGAACGTACATAAAAGGAAAACTTTTCAATCAGAGTTCACATTGATATTTTAAGTGAGTACTTGCTGTAACAACTTTTCTTCGTGCCAAATCGTCGACTTCGCTCCTACGAAAACATAAAAATGATATAACTTTCACGAGGTCATTTAAGTTTCTCCATTTTGATAATGTCGGCCAAAGAAAAGATAAAGTGGTGTAATGACACGGAAGGTACGGAAGTAGTAATCATCGTTAGGTTGTTACGGTGGCCGCTTGTAGCTTCCATGTGCACGTTAATAACAACGGCCAATTAACAATTAAATTTAATTACGTCGATGTAAGGAACGAGTTATTACACGGTAATCTATTGGACGTTATACACGAAAGTAATTTTCAATTATACACATGGATTATCGTGGTTTTCTTTTAGTTGAACTGTTTGCTCTTAGGTCTGTTAAATGTTTTATTGTCTCGTTTGCATTGCGTGACTGGCGATTGACAGGTTTCTACCATTTGACACCTGTTAGGAGTAAATTTACGACTTTATAGGGCAAATATTTACCTTTAGAAAATTACCTATTAATCACAACTTTCTCAACAGATATATAGAAGATAAAACCAATAAATTGCGCGTGGAAGAGTAGCTGTCTTCAACGAAGAATTTCTGATTAGCACTACACGTGAAATAAGTAGGGTAACACATTTATGATGTGCTTACACCATATAGAAATTTTGCGACACACTGATGCACGTTCGGCTGTATTCTTCTTCTTATTCTGTAGCACTACAGCCCACCTTGAGCCTTGGCCCCCCTTAACTTTTGTCACAATTCCTGTTTGCCCGTGGTTGCTCTTCTCCACGTACGGGCTCTCAAAAGCGTTTGTGCGTCGTTGGTTACTGCGTCCTCCCACCATTTCCTTGGCTTCCCGACTGCTCTCTTTCCCTGCATTCTAGTATTAAGTGTCCGTTTGGGTAGTCTGTCTTCTCCGAATCTTATCACGTGCCCAGCCCACCGCAGTCTTTGTATCCTAATGAAGTCTGAGAGAGGCGGTTCTTTGTATTGTTGATATTGTTCGTTCTTGTATCTTACTCTAAAGGCTGCGTTATCTCTCAGTGGTCCCAATATTCGTCTCAGCACTTTCCTTCGAAATATGTCAAGTTTATTTATTGATACTTCTTTCAGGACCCATGCTTCACTGCCATAACATGCAGTTGGGCAGATTAATAGATTAATTAGGTAATATAAATAGATTCTTATTTTTGTATTTCGGTGACATTAGTTGAACGGGATATGTGTGGAGAAAGGAAAATAAGCTCTGTTTGCCTGCATAATTCTCTTCTGTATTTCCCCGTCCTCTGATACGTTTCCACAGAGTTCAACTCCCAGGTATGTAAACTTTTCGACATTTTCGATGTTATCTTCATTAATGTCGATTTCGCTTCTCAAGTCTTTTAACTATTTCTTGGGTTGCTCTTTACACTAAGAAGTTTCGTTATTTAATTTGTGTTTGCTTCCTTTATAGTTAATTTTCCAGCTGTCTGGCCACCTAGTGCCAAGAGAGCTGTCCAGGTGGATTAGTAGCCCAGGAGCTGCTCGAAACTTGGTTTTTTCGCCGCTTTCTACACGGCATGTTTTTTTTGACACTAGATGGCACCGAGAAAGATTGCTTGCTGGTTTGAGAATTAGTGATATAAGCTGAGAGGTCAATAACGGTGTGAGGTAGGTAGTGAGATCACTAACATCATTAAAAGGACGACAGGAAGCAAGGCAGCCGATATTAACATTATCAACTCTATGCTAAAACATCTTCCACAACCCACAATCTCTCGGTTTGTGAGCATAGTAAATCCGATTTTGGTCCTCTCCTATTTTCCCATGACATGGAAATGCGCTAACGTTGTAGTCTTCAGGAAGAAGGTGTTACACTTTAATTTGCAGTGCCGTTGAAAATGCATGTAAAATCACTGGACTCCACACAGGTAAAGTCGAAACTAGTATGGGAATGCATGAATGCCCTCAATAGGCTGGGCAGCCGATCTAAGGTGACCCTGGTCTGGGTACCAGGATACGAAGGTCATCGAGGGAATGCTAAAGCAGACCAAGTAGCCCGAACAGACTCGTAAAATGTTGACAGAAACCCAAAACATTCGGTGAGCATAGCATATACGATAGTTAAGGCAACTACTAAACAATAGAAAAATGAGAAATCCCATGACTGGTGGAAGAGTATCCCAGGTCAGAGACAGCCCAAACAATTTATGATTGGACACAGGCCTAAATTTACAGTAGACCTACTAAGCAGGGACAGAAAGTCTGTCAAAACAATAGTACGCCTGCTAACAGGACACTGTATGCTCAAGAACCATATGAGCAACTTAAGCCTGACAAAGGAAGCAGCGTGTAGATTCTGCCAGACGAAAGAAAAGACTGCCGTCTACGTACTGTGCGATTGTACAGCACTAGCAGGAATGCGGCTCTTAGAAGTGGATTCGAAATATTCAAAAGCCGAAACCTACGCAAAAGGCAAGACTAGCGTAATTTATCTAATGATAGACGAACCACAATAGATCTAAGAAGGTTGCAGTGGAATAGGTCTAGAACCGCCTTGATATTGAATCTAATCTAATTTGGGACAAACATACAGGTCACTTGAAAACGGAATAACGGTAAAGATTATACAATAAAGTAAACAACATCTCTTGTAATAAAGTATTAGAACAAAATATCACCTAAATCTACAACATTATAATACTACCTAATTTTATTTCATATGATCATGCATTTCATTTTCAACCCTTGGTGCAATTTGGCTCCGAGAGTAGTCGTTTAAGATACACAAGCAGAAATTGCAAGAAATATACTTAGAAAGAAGACCGTTCGTTTTTAGTTTAAACGCAAGAGAAAATTTCATATAGCGACCTCCACCGAGTCAAGCAAACGTAGAATTTTCATAAAGAAATACATACATTGCACTGATTTTCGGTTTATTAACGAAAATGTTATTTTGTGAAAAGTTAATATTACGTTTGCTGAAATCAGCAACTAAAATTTTGTAAGAATCTGTACTTAGTTTTCAATGTCTAATATTACTGCAGATCTGCGTTACCTGCTAAGTCCTTTTTGTTTTTATTGCAGATTACCCAGAAACATATACGATGCCGTTAAAATTTTATGCCGTTTCGTACAAATGAGGATATCTAATTAGATTTCCTCATGCGTACATGTAAACTATCTATCCTCGTTTTAGAGATAATTGACATAATTTGAAATTTTTGCAAAATGCTGTTTCTTTAACGGTCGATTTCTTTAGCGCCTTATACTCTAGAGTGGTGATTCAAATTTTATTCTGTTGAGTATTTCTTGAAGTTTCAGGCAATACATCGAAAAGTTTCTACAAGATGGCAATCGAAATCGCTGTCATGTTTGATTCATGCTATTTTAATTATTTCTTTTGGAACACTCTGTATATTTTTCGACGATCAAAGAAATTGTTACAGATTTTTTCTTGTAAACAATTTCTTGTACCTAAAATGTGTCGTTCTTTAGTAAATTAATGCAGCCACGAAACACTATAAACTTTTAATCATAGCAAGGAGTGTGGGGTATAGCAAATAGCAATATTCTCGAAACACTCCGCACCACACAAATTATTAATTAACTCGGAATAGCCGTTTCGAAGACGCGTGGGTCTTCATCTTCAGCCTCGTACCGATTGATGTGAGAGAACATATATTAAATCTATCTCGTTTCATTTGACCAATACAGGCTC
The DNA here is from genome assembly GCA_029619315.2 of Dynastes maya. NCBI lineage: Eukaryota > Metazoa > Arthropoda > Insecta > Coleoptera > Scarabaeidae > Dynastes > Dynastes maya. The sequence goes on along the minus strand of JAROYE020000006.1, from coordinate 9,015,382 downwards.
TATCATAATCACCACATAATTTTGTAAATTCCCGACCTTTCTCTCATGTCCGGTTTATTAAACCGGACAATATAGGCTTTGCATGTGGTGATTGTTATAAAACCTATATTGATCAAACGAAACGAGCGAAAGGTACTAGATTCAATGAACACATCAGGCGATACAGGTACTAGAAGATAGAAGCGTTAAGTGTAGCACAACACATAAACAATACCGTGCACAATATTAAATTAGAAAACCTAAAATTGATTAAAAGCGTGATTTCGCCGCTTGAACTGGACGGCTATGAGACTATTTACATAAATAAGAGTACAAACCTAATCAATAAAGAGAAGGGACCTTTACACTTTTCCTGTCTTTTCGATTTAATACGGTAAAGAGCTTATTTGATTTATGGTATGTGCTATAACAAGAGACGTCGATCCTTTCGTATATTCCACATGTGTCTAGTTTTTAGTTTAGGGGTGTAGGCAGAACGAATGCATATTTGCCGGATAGAAAGGACATAACCGTTGTCTCATTCGATTTTTATTTTAATTAGGGTGGGATGGCTACATGTCTTGTGTTTCGTGATGACAACACCTTTTCCATCTTTTTCTCCTTATTTTAACTTGCTTTTTATTTTTAAGCGGTAAAAGTAGGTAGTTGTACATATTTTTCTTGAAGAGTAGGTATAGAGGGGATTCGTTAGATTTAATATATGTATGTTTTCTCACATCAATCGGTACGGGGCTGAAGATCCAAAACGACTGTTCCGAGTTAATTATTAATTTGTGTGGTGCGGAGTGTGGCGAGAATATTGTTGTTTACTATAAACTTTTGTTTTTCTGAAGATATTCATTAAAAATAAACTGTAAAATTTAATTTATGCCTACAATTTCAACATCTATTCGAAGCGAATACCATAATTGCCTCATACAAACAGTAATACGATTCTTTGGAGTATTATTTTGTGTCATTTCCACGTTATGCATTGCCTTAAGAAATTCAACCAAGAAATTCTTTCATAAACATTTCTATTTAGCTGAACTGCGAAATTGTTTAATCAACTTCCAGTATGTTCGTATTTTTTATTGCTGAAAAAATTGACTGTGTGATGCTTTAAATAAATCTATTGCTTTTATGTTAAACCCTAATCGCCATTTCTTATTTTCGTTATTATTTATGCCGGTTAACTTACTAGAAAATGAATGTAGCAAAATAGTGGTTACTTTGATGATGGGATTGTACAAAAGAAAATAACGTTTACAGTTTTGTTTTCTTATGGCACTTCATCACAACACTCTAGGTGTTTAAACGATAAACATATCTGCATAGCTTCATATTTAATTCACTAAAGAAGGACACCTTTTAGGTATAGGGAAATGTTTACAAAAAAGGTTCTAGCTGCTCTATTAGAGTTTGTAAAACTATACAGGCTGTTCTATTAAAAAAATGAAATAACATGAATCAAACTTGGCAACGATATCGATGACCTTTTCGTAGAATCTGGTTGATATAAAAAAATCTTCGATGTCTTGCCAAAAACAATAAATATGCAATCGAATAAAATTTGAATCACCGCTCTAGCGTGTAAGGCGTTTAAAATATCGGAACAGCAGCATTTCGTAAAAATCTCAAATTATGTCTATTATCTCAAACACAAAGATAAATTGGTAGTTGACATGAAATGAAGAGAAACATCTAAAAACGTAAAAATATTTAAGGTGTTCTATTTAAAAATTAAACTTGTATTATGTGCAGCGGAAACTGAACACCCCGTATATTCGACTATAATTTTATTATTTGAACGCTTTTTCTCTAGATTGCTCAGGAAAGGAATTATCTTGCGTCCACACGCTGGGTGGACACGCTACCGTGAGTTGGTACTACAACGAAATCCACAAAATCACCACAAAGTTACTAAAAAATTGACGAAAATTACAACTGGTTCTAAATTCATGGTCAATTTGAATTTCTAAATTGGCCAATTTATTAGCGTGTGTGAAACCAATAGATTTATTTAAAGCATCCAACACTATTTTCAGCAGTAAAGCAAAGAATAACAACATACTGAAATTTATTTGAAAACCCATATTTCAAAGTACTTATGTCTGGTTTTAATTTTGTGGTAATCTCGCAAGCTATATGCCTGTACTTACGTAGCAAACGTGGGCAACTGACCCCCTCCGATTTTGATAAAATTTTACAGGGATGTAGCGCATCGAAAAATACTGGACACGTATTTTTTTCAGCTGCTTTTTTTATTTTAAGGGGGAGTAATTGACGCCCAAAGTTACCCTCCGAAAATACATTTTTGTTATATATAGGAGCAACACAATCTTGTCTTAGCACTACATTTCAAATGACAAAAAATAAATGTAATTGCATGTCATCTATATTCCGGTTTCTATATTCTTTACTCTCTAGGACGGCGTGACTATAACTACTGTCGCTAGATGGCGCCAGGAAATATTTCAGTTGCTGTTTTTTAATATTAGTGGCATAAACTGTGAGATGTAAGAGCAATGTGGCCAAGAGCAACAAGCTTTAACGCTTTTTTTCTTCTCATATTGTTTCTACCGGTAGTGATTTCATCAATACCAAGAGCTATTTATTAGCATTATCTACCTTGGTTATTGTTTTCATGTGTACTTCTATATTAACTTCACTTTTGTTTACACATTATTCTATAGATAACCTCTACTTTAGCCTTTTTTAAAATTACAAGCAATGTGAATAATTTATTGCATTATGTACGCATATGTCGTACTGTTTGCAACAAGGTAAGCGCATTTAATAATGTGCATATAAATAATATGCATTTCAAGAATTTTAAGTAAAAAATGAACTATTGAATTATGAACGGTACCTAAACGTTTTCTGGAATTAAGGAAACTGTTTACTATTCTTAAAAATATATTGTTTTATGTTATAATGGCCATTTACTTATACTAAGAATCGCTTTCTTCATATTTTCTACAAGATTTTCTTAAACCAAGCTAACAAGTGTCTTAAACAAAAAAATACAATTATTTCATTACAAGTATATGCTTCTCTTAAGCGGAGAAAGAATCGCTAAGAAAATATTTCTTTCGATTTAAAACAGTTATTGTATTGCGGATAATTGAAATAGTAATTGTCTTGAATGAAGTAAACGTTTCTCTGCGTATAGTAGCAGAGAACAGTCCCCTTTTTAAATAAATTCAATATCTCTTCTTGTTCCTGAGATATAGCTAAAAACGTGTTTTCGAGGGGTAACTTTGAACGTTAGTTATACCCCCCGAAAAAAGCAGCTAAAAAAAATAGGTGACCAATATGTTTTGGGTGTACTATATCCTAGCGAAATTTATCCAAATCGGAAGGGACAGTTGTCCACGTTTGTTTGTTAGACGTCGAAGACCAATAGCGAATGTGCATTTCATGATATTTGTTATGGAATATACATACGTTTACTCATGAAAACATTTCGAACAAGCGTAACTACGTTTACTTTACCAACTTTATTCGAGTAAGATTTTGTGTTCCGTGATAATGTTTTTCTTATCTTATGTCGTATTTTATGTTTATATATTTTTTAAATACAATTCGTTGTTCGCACCTGCAACGGGTAACACAAGAAAGGTTATATTACGTCTATAAAGAAGGTAATCTAAGAAGTTGTGATTATGGTTAGTAAATAAATAAGCGGTAATTGAGAAAAAATGATTACTTTCTCTCACGGAAACCACAGATTTTTATTTCTCGAGCTACGGAAATTTACAAGGTAGTAATGGAAAGCAGATCAATACACCGAAACCACACTATGAATAAGTAAATTCGCGGCAGTTTACTTTCAATTACCGAAAAGTCGAAAACCTAACAATATCGATTATCCGTTAGGATTATGTAAAACGCATTTTTTGGAGATAGTGCTTCCGTGAGTTCTCGACTACGTCTAGCACTGAAAGGATAGAACGAGGGTAGTTTGAAAAGTTCTAAGCCTCAATATGAAGATGGTGTTATTCGGCAAAAATGTTCTAGTAATATAATTGTGCATGAGTTGGAAGATACTTTTGATAGTTTCAACCATGTTGGACGCTCAAAGAACGTATTTGTCCGGTGTCGGCTGGTAGATGGCAGCACCAGGATAGTCTAGTCCCGAAATATAAGAGGCAACCCTCGTATGCACACGTCGAAGTGCTTTTATTGCCATTATTAGCATTTTTTTTGGTTGAAAACGACATTTGTTGTATATGTAATGTAACAATCGTAAAAAGTAAACAAAGTAGTTTCTTCAAAAATCTGTTGCACTTAATACCGTAACAATAAATAATGATACAATAAATAAACGTAACTTCTTAACAGTGTGGATAGGATTGTTGAAAAGCTTGCACCATTAGGTATGTTTCCACATTTGTCTCGGTGATGGTTGTTCGCTATGATGAAAAAATGTTCTCATATTTCGAGAAAGACCGTTCAACATCTACGGAAGTAAGGCATAATTAAAATAATCCTTAGAGTTAATTAATGAATCTGTAGATGCACCACCACACATTTGTCTTAATCTCGTATAATCGGAATTTTTTTTTAACACTGTCGAACTTTGCTATAACGCGACCGTTTTTGCGTCGTTTTTTTTACTTCTAGATTTTACTTCTTGGAAATGTTCAGAATAATAAAAAGCCGCTTGCAGCCATGTTTCTCATGAAGTAAGGATCGGCTGCAGTGGTTCGCGAATACCGAGACAAAGCCTGTGAAATACTCGAATCCGTTTGGGAGACTTGAGAAACACTTTTTGTATTTGCTATTAATGCATCCTCCTCCGGATAATATTCTCGAATAGTTTGCGCTACAAGATGTAAAGCATGAACTTTACACGTAACATGTAAGAGCTCCTCAAATTTTTCATTTCAAGAGAACGGCCTACACTATACATAGTCGCTGCTCCATCTCTCATCAACATCAACAGTTGCCTAGTTGACACTTGAAATTGTTGTAACGCATCGAGCACTATGCCCGTAATTGTTTCGCCAGTACACTTTTTTAGTCTTTTGCTAGCTAATAAGATTACTATTTTCGGTTTAACGGGATGTAGTACTCGTACTATAATATTCAAAATAGAATTCTTGTACAATCCGTCGTCTCATCAAGACATATCCACAGCTGTTTATCTTTTAATTCTGCTTTGATCTTATTTTCGATATCTGTACGTATACTTGGTAGCCCTTTTCGTAACGCTGCCCATGATGGTAAGTTTCTCTCGGGATTGTGTATACGCCAAAACTGCCGAAAATAATTCACTGTTATTGCATGAGCATCATGCTTCGCTTGCCCGAACTCATCAACGCATTTCCTGGTTTCATTCGTTCGCGTATGCTGCTTTAATGCCGTATTATCGACCTTGTTATCCCTTAATCAGAAAATGATATTGCCTCAGTTAACTTGTGTGTGTACGTTGGCATTTAATCTAGACAGAACAGAAATCGATAAACTGGATGTAAAATATCACCTCTTACGGCACGTAATGTCCTATATTTAGTTAGTATAGGCTTAATTGCAAATTGTTTTTGAAGAATCTATATCAAAATATCGCTGAAAAATGAAAACTGAATGTATTGGCTTTTACAAATTACTTTAAACAGCGTTAAATGCCTTATTAACCAGCAATTCATCTGCCAAAAAACGACTGTAATTGTTTATCAGCTGTGACAGAGGTTGTTCCAGGCCACCTACATTAGATGTTTAATGACTTTAAGCTTTGAAAAATTACAGGTGATAATGAGAAGCTTTGCTTATGTGTAATTTTGTCCAGGAATATATAAAGTTAATTAAGAACGCAAACAAAAATGTATAATTAAATTGTTAGGAAGGCATGGAAATTTGCAGAGAACATGCAAATTTTAATGAATTCAGATTTAGCGCCCCTACATTCCAACCTTTATTCGTTGTTAAATTAAGCATGACCACACTCTGTGGTAACATTAAAAATATATAAACAGTTTGGTTTAAACCCTGCTGTTTCTCTCCTGAAGATTATAGCTTAGTTATCGAAACGTGCGAAACGCTTTTTTTTCGATTTATCAAAATAGTACTTATATTTGTTGATATTACTAGCAATTTCCTTATAACCTTAATAATGGTGCCAATAATGTAATACTTATTTCTAGTACTTTCGAAAATATTACGCTTTAACGGGAAATGCGTTTCTAATGTTCAATATGCGTGACATTTGATACAGCTAGAATAGAAAACAATGCTCACCCTACAGAACTGATCCAGTGACCAATCGACAGCTTAAATATCAACTAAGTTATATTTTTCATTGCATTAAAATATAAAAGTTTTTTTTTTAATTATCTGAAAAAAACGTAATTTTTTGATCGACTTCACCCCGGTTGACGGTCTCTTATAAATTTACGCTAAAAGCAACACAACTTTTCTTAGTGTAATCTTCTAGAAACTATGTAATTCGTGCTTAAACCGAAGCTTCATATACTCAAGTACCGATGATTAATAGGATACTATGAGTAGAATACTAATGAAAGCTTATATTATAGGGAGATTATCAAAATTTCTAAACATATCCTTATCTCACTCTGTCGCCTTAATCAGATATTCACCGATTAACGCTTTCCAAGGCATATACCTACGGTACCTCCATGTCGACGAAATATTTAGCTTCCAGTGACACGAAACGCTGTTATTAACTCCTCTAATTTATTAAGATCCAGTAATAAAACGATAGAATATAACATTTTGCTGTATCATAGCGCGTATTAAAGAGGAATTTATGCTATGTTGATAAACGTGCATAAACGGAATTAAATTTGGTTTAATGTGAAACTGTTTCCATTCTGTGGATAACGTACAAAATAAAGTAAGCATATATTATTATAGTGTTTTCTCGAAGATAAATAATGGTAAATTTGTAGGTATATAAGAAAGGAATACTGCAAATGTAAATTTATTGTAACATATATGTGTAAATTTACTTATGTTTCTTCATTAATGTTGATTGTGTAGTATTTGGGAAACCGCTATGATTACTGCACAGATAATTCACTTTTCGATAAAATGGGAAAATTGCAAATTTTACAAATTTAAACCATTACCGGGTGCGCCTTTAATGCGGTCGAGTTTAGCGTGAAAACTATCAAAGATGGAGAAATTAGATATATTGTACGTATATAGTACACACAGGGCATTTTTGTAAAATTATCTAAAATAAGTAGGTTGTTCCAAATTTCGGCAATGGCCTTCAATTTTTTTATTTTAAATGGATTGCTATATTTTTTATTGTCCTTTTTGATAGCCACTTATCTTTGCGTGATATATGATTGTGGCACTTTCGATAATTACTTTCGGCTAAAATTGCAAGTTTTGTTAACATTTTGACAGTTATAGTACCCCTTGACATTTTAAGACATAGCCAGAAAACAGAAGTGTCGCGATTTTACTTCTTTTGCTCCCAAATTTAGGAGCTAACGTTTTATACATTTCAAGGTGGTATAATGTAAAAATATATACAGGGGTTTTTGTATATGTCCTGCAACATTTACGATAGTCATGCAATTGTTTAATCGACTACAAGGTGACCACGAGGAACATGTACTTTTTTAAAAATCAAAACACTATCAATTTAACAAAAAAAATTATTCAATTTATCTTATTTTTTGTTGGATACGCCATTTACTTTATGTAGCGAAAATGAGGTCAGGAAGGTGACGTCCGGCTTCCCTGATGCAATTTTCACAATTGAGGTGACTGTTACACCACACATTTACACGAGGTGAATGAAGAGGTCTCTCATGCATTTGTCTGGGATTTTCCCCTGCCCATATCTGCAATTTTGCTGATTAACAGTCCCATTCAGGAAAAAATGGGCCTCGTCGCTAAATAAACAATTAAAGCATCAGGTTCATCGTGAAGAAGAACTTGCATTTGCGCTGCAAAATCCTCCCGTTGGGCATAATGGGCCCTACTTTCTACTTCTGCACCACACGATCTTGGTACGGATGAAACTTGAGATCCTTTTTTCAAAATTCTCCTTACCGTCTCACGTCCCTACGTAACGCAACTGGATGCCGTCGAGCTGAACGTCGGGGACTGGTGGTGGCTGCTATCTCACTCTCTCAACGTTTTCTGTTGTCCTCACCGTTCGTGGAAGACCTGGTGATTTATTGTTATTTATGTTGCCTGCTGCTCGAAACCTTTTCAACCCACTTCATAATGGTTGGTCGGCTAGCGATTGCTTCATGCCGGCCAACATTAAAGTGAATATGAAATTTGCTTTTTTGAGCCGCTATCACTGACTCACCGTTTTTTTACATACGCATCGTATGTAAAAATGCGCTACTCGACTGACCACTGTCCCATTGTGACTAAAGATACCTAATGGCCACCTCCCCATCCAAAATGTAAATGCTCCTCGTGGTCAAGAAAAAAACAGGGTATCTTGAAAAAGGAAAAACAAAACAGGGGCATACTGCGGATCATTTCTTGACAAACTGAAGGCAGAAATTGCGAAAAAACTGGCCCGTTTGAAAAAAAAAACCAAGACAACGCACCGTATCACATTTCAGTGGTCGCCATGGCAAATATTCACGATATGGGCTTCGAATTGATTTGATCACCCACGCTATTCACCAGATTAGCATCCAGGGGACTTTTTTCTGTTTCCTAGACACAAAGTTTCAGTCGAAGGGCAGAGATTTTTATTGAATGAGGAGGCCATCACCGCTATTTTGCAGAACAAGATGCCAACTGCTATTTGGACGGAGTAAGGGATGGGAGGATTGCTGGGAAAAATGTATAGATTTACAAGGACGCTATGTTAGAAATAAACTTTAAAAAATTTGACAAAAAAAACACTAGTTTCCCGTGTTAGGCTGGAAGCTTTTTTAGGTTACCTTCATTTAAGAGACATTAAAAAAATGGATAATTATCATCTGCTATTTATATCAAATAAAATGCAGACTTCTGATTTGTTGATTACGACGCATTCGACCGCGTAGACAATTTCACGAGAATTCTTGAGTCAGTTATTATTATCTTTTTTTACTAATTGGGAAGAAGTTTTATTATACTTTGCAGCGGATACATCAGATGCAGTTGGGACTGACAATCTGGAGCTGTTGTAATTTACAGTAACATACAGTTGTAATTGCATTTTGAAGGTTGGCGTAAAAGAAAACGCCTAATTTTAAGCAGTAATAAAACGATAAAGTTAATTTCTATGCAACATTGAATCCGATGCTTTGTTAGTTCCAGTTTGGTCGGAGAAGCCGTAATTGTTTGAGTTTCAGTTACAAATCAACAAACACCAAAAAAAGGGCGTCCAGATAACTTTAATAATTGAAAATTAACATAACGATTGATAAGAACATTTTCTAATTAAACTTGAAATGTATATTTTATTAAATTTAATTGTATCTTAATATTTTATTTGCACAAATGTGCGGATATGGTAACATAATTGCCGTATATCTCATAGTGACGTACTAATGAAAATGTCATGTAAGTGGAGATATTTGAGGTGAATAAAAGCTACGAATAATTCAAATGTAGCGCAGTCTTAGCAATTTATTTTTTTAAACGAGTAATGGTTGAAGAGATAGAATGGGAGTTCATATACGTACATATATTACGATGATGAACGATCGTACTAAAATTCATATCAGCGAACGTTCAGATGGAACTTATTTCCGCAAACGGAAGATTTATTCCGAAGTGTTTTTACGGGAGTGCATTATGACTTCAACGTTGTGTTTTTCTATTCAAATGGGTAGGATTAAAATGAAATGGAGCTTACAGCAAACTTCATTCTGTGTATCTCCAATGCGAATGAAGTTTTAGTGCTTGATTTTCAATCATTTCTTCTGCAATAGATTTTTGATAAATTGATGAGATAGGTAATATACAGAGTGACAAGAAAGTAACGCAGGGTGTCTTATGATGTATTAAATGTTACCTGCAGTTCTTTTTGATGCTACGGAAACTAACTTCCCTTCATTTAAATAGCAAACCATCGCATTTTTTGCAGTATTAGAGAGGTTTGGTTTAATCCCCTTAACAATTACTTCGTTTCTTAATATTATTCATTCACGTTATTTTAGCTTATACTTCAGTGCGTGGTAGATCATCGTAAATTTTTGAATTTGGTCATTATTTGACGCAACCTTATACAGAGCAGGTTATTTACAAACAGTGAGTATGGCAGAATACATATGTATATGTATGTATGTATAAAAGTAGATATGTGTGCATGTTAAACAGAAGGAAACGGAAGTAGAACGACTACTTTCGTTATTGTCAGTCGTAAGGCGAATTTACACGATGCTAGTAACTCGCACGAGTTACTAAAAGCGAGTACTGGGAAACAAGTGTCAACATAGTTTTTTAGTAATATCATCCTAGTACATGCCAGAGTACAAGTAAAACAACAGCTACCCTACGTACGTTAATTAACGGAGCGGGCCAAATCGGTCCCCGCATCAGAATCGGAGTCAGACGCATGGACCGCTTATTATAATAGCGTATATGTGACTCACAGCAGACATGTGATATTTTGAAATAAATACAGTAGAGTAAAAAATTGAAACCAACGCAACAATAATGTTTGGTAAATAGAGCGGAATACATGCACACGCTGAGGTGTTTTTATTGTCTTATTTTTTTTTTGTTTGAAAACGGTATGTGTTGTAAATGTGATGTTTAATAAGGTAATAACTGTAAAAGGTAACCAAAGTAGTTATTCAAAAATCTGTTGTATTTAATAACGTAACAATAAATAATAATATAAAAATAAACGGAGCTTCTTAATAAAACGGATAGGCTTCTTGAAAAAGTTGCACCATCAGGTATGTTTCCACATTTGCCTCGGTGAAGGATGTTCGCCCCGATGAAAAAATGTACTTATATTTCTTCAAAAGCCCGTTCCACATCTACCAAAATAAGACAGGCATTATTAAAATAATCTTTAGAGTTAGTTAAGGAATCTGCAGATGCCCACCACACATTTGTCTTAATCTCGTGTAATCGGAATTCATTTTTAAATACTGTCGAACTTAACTAAACCGCGACCACTTATTGCGTCGTTTATACCGTGTAGCAATGTATTAACTTCGTCCAGGATTTGCACTGACTCTACCAACGACAATCCAATATTTTGCAATTTTTCTATTGCGTCTGCTAACCCTTTACAATTGTTGCTGCTTTTTGAATCTGTTTCAACAGAAGGATCTAGAAATCCTTTCTGGCTCTCCCTAATAGCTGTAGCTTCGGCAGGGTCGAATTGCAAAATCACAGATTTGACTTCTTGGAAATGTTGAGAAAAATAAAAAAAGCGGCTGCAACCACGTTCCCCAACGCGTAAGAATAGGCTGTGGTGGTTCGCGAATACCAGGACAAAGCCTGTGGAATGCTCCAATCCGTTTAGGACTTTTGAGAAAACACTTTTTTTGTATTTGCTATTAATGCATCCACCTCCGGGTAACATTCTCGAATAGTTTGTGCCACAAGATGTAAAGGATGGACTTTACATGTAACATGTAAAATCGCTCACACTTTTCTTTAAAAGAACGGTCTACGCTACACATTGTCGCTGCACCATCGCTCATGAACATCAACAGTTGACTAGTTGACACTTGGAATTGTAACGTATCGAGCACTACGACCGTAATTGCTTCACCAGTACACTCTTTTAGTCTTTTGCTAGCTAATAAAATTGCAAATTTCGGTTTAACAGGATCTAGTACTCGTACTATAATATTCAAAATAGATTTTTTTTGCAATCTGTCGTCTCATCAAGACATAGCCACAGCTGTTTATCTTTTAATTCTGCTTTGATCTATTTTCGATATCCTTACGTATACGTGGTAGATCTCTCTGTAACGCTGTCCGTGATGGTAAGTTCCACTCGGGATTGTATGTACGCCAAAACTGTCGAAACGCTTCTTTATCGAGTACGCGAAGCGGTAGACCACAGACAATAAACATTAAAAGTAAAACCAACTGAAATGGGGTTTGAGATGGCACGCCATTTTTCTTATTTTTTACGCTGTACACTGTTAATATGTCTTTTCACAGTCGCGTTTGTTCCGGCACATTAACGGTATTTTTACAAACTCTACACAATATTTTGGTTCCATTGTAGTTTAAATCCGGAAATTCACTGATAAATTTAGCCATTTTACTAGCTAAGGGCAGATTATTTTCCTTGGGTACGTTAGACATAGTTACATATATAAATTATATTCATCTATAATAAGTACGATTAACGCTGCGAAGGGTTGACGAGAGACTGTTGCAATAAATCAATAGATTGAAGGCCGTGCCGACTCAGCTGTATACATACATATGTGGCGTCATGGGCCCGGCAAACTCATTTCTAATCTGGCGCGGGGCTCTCTTGGCCCGCTCTATTAATTAATTCAAAATGGATTAAAACAGAAAAGTGCTCAAATTTTGAAAAATAAAATTACAATTTGTTTGCAAGTATTATGCGAAGAAATAATAGACATATGACAGCAAGAACTGAATCCCAAAAAAAGGTTGTGGATAAGAAAGTGGCTGGCTAGAAGAAATACTCTTGCAACCTCAAACTTGCTCTTAAAAGAGCTTGCTTCGGAAGACATTACAGAGTACCGAAACTGTATGAGAATGTGTCCAAATTGCTTTAACGTTCTTTTACAAAAAATATCTGCTGTGGCATGCATTTTTAAAAATAAAAATACTCGTTTGAAATTTCCGCACAAGTACATAATTCGTTTCGAATTTTTTTTTTATGTTTTCCTCTGTTTAAAACAGTACACTGTTTTAATAATGTATTTTGATCTGGAAACCATTGTTATATTCACGTAGTTGTCTCTAGAAAAAACATCAACAATTCGGTAATTCCACAAACATTACCCAAATTCGTTAACGAATCCATTTCTATTTGTATTTTTTCAAGTATTATTAGAATTATAGGAGTTTTTTCTTAGTGTCATATTGTTAAATACCTACAGCTCATTTGCAAAGGTAGTTTAAGTACAGAACAAAATTTTAGCCAAAATGTTTTTAGATAAATAATTCATCAGTCTTATTAGCGAACCGTTCGCTATTGATACACCATTTTAATTTGTCGGTGTCATTAACCAACGTGCTGACAATATGATTAGCGAAACACCAAGACTAATTCAGCGACAGTGAAACACTCGGAATATTGGATATATATTATGGAGTTTATGTTCAAAATATGTAAAATCTCAGAATAAAATACTCAATTGCTTCTTTGTTCTCCCTAATCGAATTCAGGCAGAAAACGATTGTCACTAGAGCCCGGTAACAGGGGACCCGTGCCATAGCCGTACTTGCCTACTATACAAAAACAATAGTAAGAAAATAGAAAAAAAATAACAGAACTAATACATAATTATAATATGTGAAAAGTAGTGAAACACTCGCCCTTTTAAGCAGCCTTGGCTTCGGAACAGTAAAACTAGAAGCACCATTATCAGTATTAACATCATATGGATGAGAGTGGCAAAAAGTTGACACCATTACATGTGTTTCCACAGTTGTCTCGGTGAGCAATGTTCGCCGTGGTAAGAAAACGAGTTTATGTTTTGAAAAAAGAGCGTTCAACATCTACCGATGTTATTATACATGCATGATTAAAATACTCTTTGTACTTAGTCAGTAAATTATTCGATACATCATCACAAATTTGTTTTAGTGTGCTAAAATCGGGATCTTTCAGTAGCACACTCTCGAACTTTTCTAAAACGCGATTATATTTTGCGTCATGTATAGTCAGTAGCTGTGTATGCACTCCGTCCATAATTTGCAGAGACTCCAATAATGATAGCGATCTATTTTGTAATTGGTCTATTGCGTCAGCTAATCCTTTATAGTAGTTACGAATATTTTTTAAATCTGTTTCAACGGAAATATCTTGAAATTTTGACTGGCTCTCCTTAATAGCTGCAGCTTCGGCAGGATTGAATTATGCAACAACAGCTTTTACTATTTGAAATGTTCAGCATAATAAAAAAGCTGCCTACAACCATGTTTCCCCAACGTGTAAGACTTGGCCCCGGTGGTTGACGAATACCAGGACACTCTGTGTGAAATAATCGTAGGCGTTTGGGAGATTTCAAACATACCTTTTTTATGGTTGCTATTAATGCATCTACCTCGGGAGAGCATTGTCGAATGGTTTCTGTCACAAGATGTAAAGCATGCACTTTACAGGTAACATGTAAACACTTGCAACCATGTTCAAGAAGAGAGCGGCCTACCGAACGCATTATCGCTGCGCCGTCGCTCATAACGTCAACACTTTATCTTTTGAAATTTGAAACTTTTCCAACGTACTAAGTACAAACCTTCGTAATTGCTGCAGCAGTACACTCTTGTATCTTCGGCTAGCTAGTAACAGTGGTAATGTAGGTTTACTGGGATCTAGTATGCGTACCATATATTTAACAATTGAATTTTTTTTTACAGTCTGGGTTGGTCACCTGTCAAACATAACCAAAGAAACTGTTTTTTCAATATGCGTTTTATTTTCTTTTCCACGTCATCGCGTACAAATGCAACATGCTTACGTGCGTTTTCTCCGTTGGCAACCGCAACTCGGGAATTGTATTGTCTAAAAGTCCTTAAACGGTGTGTTATCGAGTAAGTCCTAGTGGCAAATTACGGTTTATCAACATGAGGAATTACATAAAAACATGCACTTCTCGGTGGCATGGTCCAATTTTCGTTTTCTATGCTGTGCGGAATTTACGTGTCTTGTACAGTTCCACTTCTTATTTGACATCAAATGTATTTTGTACATTTTACAAACTATCTTACTCCCGTTGTAAAACGAATCGCACTACGTCTGTATCAATAAAATCAAAACGCACTACACTAAATAATAACTACAATTAATAACTACGTCTATATCAATAAAATCAACACGCCCTATCCGCTATCCAATGCTAAACTGAACTGAGTGATGATGACTTGTCGTGTCGTATCTATGATATGACACGACAGTATCATAGTCTACCAGCCCTCCCCGCCCACCTAAACAAAGTCACACCGCCGCTGCGATTGCTCTACAGTTACCGGGCTCTAGTTATCACATATTTAGTTGATCGATTTAGCACCACCAACGTTAGTAAAATAGGGAACCAATATCCATTAGTTTCCTATGTGCAATCAATTTATTTTGCATCAGGTTCCATTCAATACTCATTGTACGAGTACATCTACTTTGGAAAATGAAAGAAACGTTGAGTGTAGTACTGAAAGTATATTACATTACATCAAAAATTCGAATATTTTAATGCAGGAGCAAGCCGGTTTAAATTAAATTCGTTTACTTGAGCTTCCGCGTTTCTGTCTAGATATTAGAGTTCAGATAGGATAACTCGGAGATTTCTCCCAATTCTGCGGGATTACTTAGCAAAGTTTAATTAGTTCGTCAATAAACAACATTCTAATAGTTTAATTTGTTTGTTAAATCCATATTAAATGAAATCTTCCCGGAATGAAGTTTGTTCGAATTTTGTAATTTGCCTCGGCGTTACGCATACTTCCGAAGTATAGCAATTAACATGAGGTGGTATTTCTATCAAGTCACGTCTAGCTGCCGTAAATAACTGTGAAGAAACTTGCAGAAACTGTGATGGAACTTGCCACGCGTCTTATTGTTGAAGGAAATTAACTTAGAGGTAACAGTATAAATCTACATATGAAACATTAGTTAGAAATTTGTGAAAAGTAATATGTACAAACTGTTACATTTTAGTTTTGCCATTAATATTTTCTGTTAGTTATTTACCTTTGTGGTAGAGGTCTCTTTAGTTTTGAAATTAAAGGTACAGTTTTAGGTTGTGTAGTTTGGCTGTTGATTCATAGATGGCGTCACGTATTTTTTTATTAAGTGCTTCCATATTCAGAATTGTTGAGAATTTATTATTTTTTACCTTTGGATACCTAATTTTCATTTGATTTCTCTCTGCATTTCAATTTGAGGATAATTTTGTCATTGGTTGCCATCAAATTGCTTATTTGGTGTAATTTTTTCACTTTACCCCACTCTTACTTCATCATCTTGTCTATTGGAGTATTGCGGTCAGATTTAGCTATTTATTTATAACATTTTAATTAAATGCAAATCAGTTATCATATCTTGTACTATTGTCACCAACAAAGTCTATTGTAGGGCCGACAGCGAGTTTTCCTCGACTCTCAGGCGTTACAGAAACCCCACCAAACAGAGAAAATCAGATTCCGCAAGCAGTAGAGCAATGGCAGAAGATGTGCACAACTGTTTTCTCCTCTTCCATTCATAGAAGGCGCTCCTCCTCTTGGGCTAGCTCCATACTGCGTAGGTGTCTCCCTAATGGAGCATGGCCGGTAAGGACTGCGGTTATAGCCCCGACAGACTTCCTGGCTCTGTCCCTACTGTTCCTCACAATGCGTAACATGCGTTTTGGCTATTAAAAGATATACCAACTAAAGGTTCTGGATTTCCTAGTAAGGGCATCGGCCGCCTCATTGCTATCAATGCCAGTGTGTCCCGGTATCCAGATGGAAGTAACCTTGTTCCCACCCAAAATATTAATATTATTTCTACAGTCAGCTACAAGTCTGGGGAAAGCCTTTCTCCCCTCAGTACAGCTTAGCTATAAGAGAAAATTTGTATCGATCTGTGTCTGACACGTTAACTCCAGGTATTTCGACACCCATTACGATAGTCGATGTTTCTGCTTGGAAGACTGTCGCATATCTGCCCAGAATACATGTCCGTTTAATTAGGGGTTTGCCATAGTAGATTTCTGCACCGAGTTCTGTGTGCTTTCTGGAACCATCAATTTTTTTATAGATACTTTCTTTATGAAGTTATTGAAACACACGAAAGTGCATAGATGTAAACCTACTTAACATTTCAATATCTGAAGATAATATAGAAATGTAAAGAAAAAATATGTGATATTTTCTTGCCTCAAAACGTAACCTGGAATGAAATTACGTGGATGCAAGATAAATGCAAAGTTTTTGTAGATTGTCTCACAGTTAGAGAAATAATCATCTTTTTTTAGTGCAGAAAGCTTGTTCATTTATCCGTTTTAATACTGCTTTTCATAGAAAGAAGGTTCACTACTATTCTTTATTTAATTGCCTTAAATTTTATTTTGCTATATTTCACAAGAGATTGGCTGTAGCAATAAATCAAGTATCGGAAAGGTAGCTAACCAGTGTTAGAAGTGTAATACGTTTTTTAATTAACAGGTGAATTGAACGTGGGTATACCCAGGTGCATAACATGGAGAAGTTATAAATACTGGACATCAAAGTAAAATTTATGGCCAATTAATCAACTTAAACAAAAGTTGAACACATTTTTAAAAAATTCTAGTGTTATAGAAATCTACCCGATATTCCACACTAATATAATGTATTAGTTACTGTTTATGACCATCAGATTAACTCCTATTGCAAGAAAGAACTTTTTGTCATGCATACTTTTGCGTTTGTAATTAATTAGAGAATGTTTTATGAGTTTAGTTCTGTGGGAGAGCATATTCATGCGACGCAAGGTAATTTGCATGCTTGACAATTTCATAATTACAGGAATATCTCCATTGGGCACTAATTTTACTAATTAGCTGATATCTTATTGTCCAGTTACGGAATTTTACATCTGACTTTTCACCAATGTAACATTACAACGCACAGTGGTCGAAATTCCCCAATTAGCCGCTATTTACCTCACGGACTTTAGAAATTAATATTTCTAAAGTCCGTACTTTACGAGTATACTAAATGTAGGGTAATATATTTGTAGTGTAATTGTATTCTTTAAAATTATTCCATGTCTTATGGAATAAAAATTTTTTTTGAGTTTCTTTGTTCTTTAATAGAGTCTACATTTTTTAGCAAAAAAATGCAGAAAGCGAATTATATTGCATTAGATAGCCAATTTAATAAGTTTTACAAATATGTACGCTTTATTGCCATAAAATACCATATAAGAAAATTTGGTATTAGCCAGGGTTTCGTCACCAAGAGAGAGTTGAAACAAGGAAAACAGGGCTTCATACATTTTTACTCAATGGACTTCATTTACAAGATCATAAAGGCAATATTACCGAGAAATTAAATAAAAAAGTTGATAGCATTACTAAACAGTGTCTCGCTAGGTGGAAAAAGCCATTATTCTCTTTAACGTTTCTATCTGTTGCAAATATTGGAGCTATTTAAATAAATAACAATAATTTATCTATCCTTGAAACAGTTCACTAAAACCCTTACCACAACACTTAATTGATTAAACACACAGTCTTGCTGCTGATGATGACAGCTTGACTATCGAAACGTGCGCCCAGTACAAATTCAGTGTTGTGGTAAGGGTTTTAGTGAACTGTTTCAGTGTTCCAGTGCCACAGTTTTAGAGTACCCGTTTTATCTATCCTTAATTATATTTTGTTGTTTAGCAGGTGGTATTTTATTATTTTTTACCTTGGAAAATGTTGCATCAACCAAAATAATATTTATCTTTTATCTGAAGCGTCAAGTTTCGTCTAAATACGCTATTCCGACCACTGTGCAACGTTTTGCGGAATTAAATGAATTTAATTAGAAATAATAGTGCCTCCCAAAGAGACATACTTGTAGTGGATGGCAGTTTTACCATTTTTCTTTTACTTCTCAAACATAACAGACATAAATGTTACACAACTTTTCTGTTATTATCGTTTTCCAACTCCACGAATTCTTTACCAGAGTCAAATTTTTCTTCTCAGATGAAGCTTGGTTCCACCTTAGTGGTTTTATTAACAAATAAACCATGCGTATATGGTCCAGAAAACCGTTATGTCATGACACAGAACCACTGCATTCTGAAAATGTTAGAGTTTAGATAGCTTCAGCAGAAAAATATAATAACTTATTGCAACCTTTTCTATACCAGTTGCATGTTGACGAAGTAAGGGGGGGGGGATACTTCCAACAAGATAATGTCACATTTCATAAAACACTACAAACAATGAACCTCTTACATGAATATTTTGATAACCACGTAGTAGGTTTTAATCCACGTCCTCCTGACTTAACTATTTTAGATTACTTTTCACATTTTTACACACCAAAAATGGAAAATGGAAAAATGGAAAATTTAAATGAAAAACCCTGTATATTATTGCATATTTTGATGGTGCGGGCTAAATAAAGGGTCTAGGACATTTGGGCGCGACCGTCTGGGCGCCGCCGAATGAGCGCGAGGACATTTGGGCGCGAGAATAAAGAAAGATTCAGAAATACATGAACATATATTCAAAAATATATTATATCCCGCGAAGAAATTCAACAATACTTCTTCGGTGATACGTCTGAATTAAATGTTTAATCCGGTTGTCTCCATCTGCGAACTTTCGCTTTTTAATTGGCGGATTATTTCCAGCTACTAACTGTTCGAAAAATAAGAATCTCCCTTGCTGTTTTTAAACTGTTAATCAATTTCCATATAGTTGGTGATCCATTGACAATTCCTCTTCTAGGCGTCTATGCGCTGCTTCGGCATGATTATTGGTTCTGCCAATATCAGAAACAACATGTTCGTAGACTGACCATATTTCTAGAAGAAATATTGCCCATCTTCTGCCAATCCCTCGGTCATTCGGGCGCCCTACATATGTCTCTTCAAACCACTGAAGAATGGGTTCCAGATTCTGAGGAAGTGCATTAGACAATTCATCTATGGCTGTATCCAAATCGTCTATTGGTACAAACGCCAATGAAGTATTCATGCGTGCTTTCATTGCAAAATCCGCATCATTATTATAGTTTGTCAACAAGTGGTGCTCCCCTAAATGCTTCCTAAGGTTTCTCGTTAAATGAAACAAACACCCTAGTATTGTTGCATTTGGAAATGCTTCCTTGAAAGCAATTATGACCACGAGCTCAAAATCACAACATTTTGTAATAAACGTATCATCTTAGAATATGTCTGAGTCTGCTTATTTGGCAATAAGGCATAGGTTACTGGGTGTAGCAGCGCATAGACGCCTACATTAGGAATTGTCAATGGATCACCCAACGATATGGAAGGTGAATAACAGCTTCTTTTACTGTAATTTTATAGAGCAGTTTACTATAATTTTGGAGTACTATTTTTACTATAAATATGGAGTACAGGCATTTTCTACTTACATCGATAGTTGCCACTATATGATTCTGGTAGGATACACTACAATTGTGGTATAATTTATTATACATTTCTCTCGGTGTCTACCTAACTCAAGCCAAAAGATTTGTTAAAGATATTATCATCATTCTTGTGATTTTCAAACCAATTGCGGTGTTGCACTCTCACTACGTGATTAATGGGCTTGAGTTCTAGCACAATTTTATATTTATATTTTTCGAGATCTTTCCTAATGCGCTGACAGGTACCGTATGACAAATTAGTTTCCTGTGAAAGCTTTCTAAACTGACTTGACTTTTTAAGTGAAAGATCTATACGCCACCTCACATCTGCAATAGTTTCAGCAGTTCCTTTCCTGAGTCTACCACTACCGGGCTTGCCATTTACTGCACCAATTTCACGAAATCTAACAGCGCAGCGAACAATTCGCTGATATATGTAAATCAAAATATAATACTCCATAATGTGGAAACTGAAGATGAAATTCA
Organism: Dynastes maya; assembly: GCA_029619315.2. Classification (NCBI taxonomy): domain Eukaryota; kingdom Metazoa; phylum Arthropoda; class Insecta; order Coleoptera; family Scarabaeidae; genus Dynastes; species Dynastes maya. The sequence continues at coordinate 8,994,748 of JAROYE020000006.1, read as the reverse complement.
TCCTTTTGTCCATTACGAAAATAACTTTCAATGATAGATGTTTGGTGATCTGTAGTAAATATGCTTTAAAATTTATAAAATACGTCATTGAACATCAAAAATGTAATTTGAATTGTAAAACTGGGATACAACTGTCAGATGTAATTTACCAATGGTGGAATTCCTTATTTGTTTGTTAGCCAAGCAGATTTAGTGCTACATATCCTAAGGATAAGCCGGCCCCGAGCATGCATTCGCACGAGACGAACCATCGTAAGAGAAGGACACATCAGGATTTTCCGGCGTCATGTAGTAAAAATAAATCTTCCGTTAGAGTTCGGTAACAATCTAATTTCGCGCCCCTTCCCGCGTTAAATCACATAGAGAGAAAGAGGGAACGCTGGGCGTGTTCGTTGCATGAGCTTGTGTGTGCGCCAGTCTATATTTGTGTGAAGTCAGCTTTACATAATTCGCATTTACTGCCAACGCCTTTCTATGGTACCCATACCCATATATCTGCTAGTACCGCTCAAAGTGATAGAATCTGCCATGTGCCATGTTTGTGTCCTCTCGGTGTCTCATCTGCTCTCTGTCCGATCGCCGACGCTTTCTGTCAGGTTCTCTCTCCGACATATCATTGAGCGAGCTGCTTAAACGTTTCCAAATTGGATTACCGCTGCGGAGTAAATCACACGTGAATGAGGAATGTAACGTTTGGTCTGGGCGGTGTGGATGTGAAAGGCTTTAATTGATTGGATAGGGGTTGGTAAAACTGTTAAAAATACTTAGCGGAATTAGCGTTGTTTAAGCCGATCATAAAGCTATCATAAACGGAAAAGATTACCGGTACGCGTTTTTCCACAGCCCTTCTTCAATGTGTTAACATTTACAGGACAAATCAAGTATTCTATGTCAAATGTATCGGTATTACATATCACACAAAAAATATTTACTGCGTTAACAAATACATCTTACCTGATAAATAGAGACGGGATTTTAGGCAAAATGCCTCTTTGTTTAGATTCAAGGCAAATTAAAAATAATACAAAATCTATATGTTTCTCGACAAATCAAAGCGATCTAGCTATGTTTTATTTTGCCTAGTTGCCTATTTGGACTTTTAACAGCCTAAATCGTGGTTTTTCGCCTATTTTGTCCTAAAATCATATTATTTGGTCTAAACGTTTTTTTTTTTTTATTTTAAATAAATATGGTTTTTACACAGCTGCATCTTTCTTAAATGTAAATTTTAGTTTTACAGCTAAAATGCTATAAACTAATACAACGATGGGTTTTCCCGTCTATTGTGTGAGGGGCAAAGTTTGGATTTGCCTGCCGTAAAATTTATATTACTACCTATTGAAGATATATCCTCAATTATCGGCTTATCGCTCTCGGGTTCATTTACCTGCACCCACGTTTTTATTTTACGGGAATCCCTATCGGCTTGTTTACGCCCTGTAATTTAAACCATATAAGCAAATTTCTTCTCCCTGTTAACGTGATTAATGAATACACGATGCCCATTCATAGTTTATACAATGGACATCTTGATATTGCAGTTTAGATTTTATATTTATTCTCTTAATGTTTCTCTGGAGCGTATATGTGTGTGTTCCTATAGCGAGGTGGACTATTGACGAATCAGTATATAGTGAAAGACGTACTTTGAATTTTCATTTATATAGTAGCTTGCAACGAATATTTTCGGTAGTTTTCTGTCGGTTTGTGCTTGTTTATCTACTCAGTGTATTGTGTATTTCCATCTACAACAATGCCAAAATCCAAGGAATCACATAGCGATAAAGTTAAAAAATGGCTGAAGGCAATTGGAGGCACTACTGTCTTTCAGCTGAATCCAAGCAACAGTGAAGAGTTGTTTTGTAAAGAGTGCGGAAAAATGGTAAAGGACGTTTTTGTTTTTCTTTCCTAACTTGCTTCAAAAATATTATTGTAGTTAACTTGCAAGAAGAAAAATCATTTAGAGCAACATGCTCCTGGACATCAGGCAAATCTTAGGAAACCGTTGAGGAACCAAATGTTAATAGACACCAAAAATTCAAGAGAAATCGACGTTTTTAATCGAGATTTATGCGACGCTTTTATGTCTGCAAATATTCCTCTGGACAGATTAAACTATTCAAAACTGCGAAATTTTCTCACTAAATACTGCAACAAGAATGTGGCAAGCGTGAAAACCTTAAGAACAACATTTGTAACAAAATGTTACAATGAGGTAATTAATATAATAAATAATAATTTAAAAATGTATTTTCATACTTGAGTGTCATTAAGATTTTGTTTACACCTATAATATTTTTATTAATTTTTTAAGACTATTAATACTATTCGCGAAGAAGTTGGTAACAACGATATTTGGATATCTATAGATGAGACGACTGACTCTAAAGGTCGTATTATGGCAAATATGATTGTGGGTAAGCTTTGTTCTGAAACACCAGGAAAACGGTATTTACTGGCTACAAAGCAACTTGAAAGAACAAATTGCAATACAATGGCAAGATTCGTGAACCAAGCTTTAGGTAAGATATGTTATGCAAAAAACTTACTTTAATAATATTGTAAATTTAATGCTAGATATTTAAGTTAAAGGCAACTCTCGTATTTTAGGCATTTTGTGGTCAACAGATGGAATTAAGTACGAAAAAGTCAACCTTTTAGTCACGGATGGTGCTTCTTATATGCTCAAATGTGGTACAAATTTGAAGATTTTTTATAAAAATCTTAATCATTTAACATGTTTTGCACATGGACTCAATTTGGTGTGTGAATGTCTAAGAAATCAATATTGCTAATGTTAATGGTTTAATTTCAAATACCAAGAGAGTCTTTTTAAAAAGCTCCACTGCGTGTGGCAGTGTATAAAGAAAATCTGCCAGATCTCCCTTTGCCTCCCGAAACCTGTCTTAACCACGTTGGGGAACTTAGTTAGAGGCGGTAGTTTTTTATGCTAATAATTTCGAAGCAATAAAATCAGTAAGTACTTTTTTAGCAAAATTTTTGAATAAGATTGTTTTTATTTAACGCTTTATGTTTTAGGTTGTAATATCGTTTGACAAAGATTCAGCTAACTGTATTGAGCAAGCGCAAGAATACTTTTCCAATCAAAATGTCAAAAACGATCTTTTATACATCAAGTCGCATTATAAATTTCTCATTGATAACATCAAAAGATTAAAAACATTCGGCCTTCCTCTTACAGATTCTGTTGCAGTAATTAATAATGCCGATGCAGCTCTCAAGAATGCCCCGGGAAAAGTTGGCAAAATAATTTTGTCAAAGTTTAACCAAGTGATTTCGAAAAATCCAGGTTTCAAAACGGTTAAAGAGTTTGCTGAGCTGCTCAGTGGCGAAGCAGTTGAAGCTACCGCTCATACAACAGCTGACTGGCCCATATTTAAGTTTTGTCCTACAACCTAGTGTGACGTAGAACGTTCATTTTCTTCGTACAAACTGCTGTTTTCCGACCGAAGAACAAATTTTACTAACGATAGCTTGGAAAAACATCTTGTGTGCTACGCAAACGCGAAATTTGAGGACATGTTACACGGCGATTAATTAATTTATTTATTATTTTAAACCAAATGAATCTACATATTTTAGTTATTAGTTAATATTTGTATGTTTTATTTCTTTTTATGGTTGAAATGTACCTAAAATTACATTAAATATCGTCTTCTTATTCATGTTTTTTTAAAATAAAATGATTTTTGTGTTTACCGTTTTTTTTAAGTATGTGCCTAACATGCCTAAATCACTGTTTTTCGTCCTAAATACATAGTTTTAAGGCCTGAAAAAGGTCCTTTTTAGCTGTTTTTTACGTCCTAAAATCCCGTCTCTACTGATAAAGTAAGGAACTGGCGGAGATCTGTTTGAGCATTTGTTTTAATTGTTTGTTAAATTCTTCTTTTACTTTTACTAGAAATAACATTTTTATTCTACTAGCTTTATTATTGTTTATTTCGATTACCACATTAGCTGTTTACGTTTTAAACAGGAATTTATTTACATCTTTACTGTCAGTTATCTCAAACGTAATTTAATGTTTCAATCTTGATGTGATAAGCAAGAATTAACTGTTAGATGTAGTTGCAACCATCATAATTTTTTTAAGAAATCAGATTAGTAATTTGCCATAGCCAACGTCTGCATTAATGAGTTGCACCATCGTTAAATAATTTTCATGTTGATAAAGATACAGTTATCGAAACATAGCAAAATTGGAATAGATTGTGTATTGCATCAAGAAAATAAACCAGTATGTTAGGCATCTAAAAGTTTGTCGGAAAGAGGAATTAATTTGGCTCAAATGGGAAAGGAATTTTTATCAGTGTTGTTTTCATGTCCACGATTCCTTCAATACACACTCCCTGGGATGTTTCACCTCCATCGATGGCCTTCGACTGCATATCTTGTATGTTTCCTATTTGGAAACCGTTCATTTCCTCGTCTAGGGTAACTTTCCTTCTTCTGATGTGCTTTTCTTTAAGTTCTTTGTCATATGGCTATATTATATATTTTTGGCTAGAATTGTGCCATAATTTCAAAACTAAAAATTTCAAAACTGAAACAATATACGCATGACTTAATGCAATAGTACCTCCTTATATTTTTCATCAAAATTTAACGTGGATTTTAAAAATTTAATAATATATAGCATATCCTATTAAAAAAATATGAATTTGGGTGGCCTCAAGTTTGCGGGACACCTGTATATCCCATTATAATTTTAAACCATGTCCCCAATCAGATTTCATAGCAGGAAAAAACAGTTTAGAAAAATCTCTATTTAGACTCACCCTGTATTTGTTTGTGGATATGTGAATTTGTTGAATAAAATATATTATTATAATGTTAAATTTAATGCAGTTGTGTTTGTGGTGTAATTCTAAAATCAACAACAATGTCGAGTATAGAAATGTATAACTTGAAGAGATAAAATTTGGGCCGATTTCGCAGAACGTTAAGTTGGAGTTCAAGGTCTGAAGATTGGTACGCTGCCTCCGGCGAAAAATAAACCAAAGACCACCCTCGTCGGAACATATGTGTGTTCGGAATCATTGCAACCCTATTGAAGTTATTCCGGCAAGAATCAGAATGAAAGACGCAACCGGGCATGGAGGGCATGGACTCCTCTCTACTGGGTAATTTCGGGCGAGTCCCAGGAGTGGTCGATTTGTTTTGTTTATGGAAATGCTACCGGCGTTGTGGTTGTTGTCGCGGAACTCCTTCGAAGACTTTAGATTTGGCGCAATAAATTTCGCCGACTTTGTCTCTGTACGCCTGAGAGTTTGAAAATGCAAATGACAGATCCATAAATTTACGTATCTTTGCTGGTCTACCGACAAAGTTCGCATTCGAAATGACATAGGGAAGCAAGCAACGATCTTAATGAATGGCGATTAAAATAACTATAGTCGAACTATAAACTAAAACAGGATCTACCTTTGTGTGTGCTTCAGTATTACATAGAATAACAACTTTAATGTTTAAGTTGTTTTGAACCTGTCATATTTTTAGTGTTGACGTAAATAAATGCCATATCCTATAATAAAGGTCACATCCATAAGATTATAATTATTCCATGAACTCGCAGATACACTCTTGGACAAAATTAACGCACCAATATAATTTCAAAATTTATATTTTAATTCGTGCGTATGTCTACGGAGATTACTTTTGGGTCGTTTTTGATAATTTTGCAAACAAACTGTATTTATTTGACAAAGTGAAGTTATTAGCTTAAGCAATAGCTTGTTTTTGTCATTTGTGACAAAATCTGTTGGATACCGAGTTTTTCTATTGTTTTTGTTCAATTTACTGTGTTTATCGTCGTTTGTATATTTTAGAGATTCAATAAGAATAGCTTGGAGTGTGAAAATGAATCGTCCAAGGAATTTAACGGAACATGAGGCAGCGCAAGCAGTAACATTACACGGCGAGGTATATCTTCAGCGTTATGTTGCCAATTTGTTTGGAATAAACCACAGTATACTCATTGTCATGTGGTTAGACGTATTAATGAAATGAGACCTTATTGTCGGAGGCTAGGACAAGGGCGAAGACGATGCACCAGTGCAATAGATGATCGTTTTCTTGGGGAATCTACTTTAAAAACCAGGTCGATTGCTAGCTCAGTGTTAAGAAATCCTGGAACTACTGCAGAAGTGGCTCTTCGAACCGCTGAAAATATGGTAGGATATGGGGTTCTACTTCCCCATCAACGTAACGCTGGGCGATCATAGTGCCTCGGATGAACACCAACTGAACCCTACTGCCATGTGCTATAGTACCCCATACCATAACTCTCACGACTGGGTGCATACGCTTTTCAACAAAAAATTGAATATTGCGCCGTTTCTCACGTCTTCGTGACATTTATCACTAACCACCACCCTATGCCACGTTTCATTGCATTCGCAACCTATACCACTCCAAACGTTGCCGTTGGTGTTGAGCCGTGGGTGGTGTGGTCAATAGGATTGCAAGCCGAAACCCCTGATTTGGCGATAAACGGTTCGAAGGGTCACAGAACGACATTCATTACCTAACTATAGGTCAGCAATTGACTTGGTATTTGAGAATTGGTTTTTTCGTGCAATTAGGCGAAGGTGGCAGTACTGTACCTCACTAATTCTCCTTCGGCCCCCGGTTCCTCGTCGGCAACTTTCCTAGCCCTCCCTAGTCCATGGCTAACAAGAGCGCATGATGGTGAATTGGTTCCCGTTAAGACGATTTGCAATTTCCCTGAATGAGAAACCACCTTCGCGCAAACTAACAATTGGACTTCTGTCGAATTCGCCCATTTGGCGGTAATTTCCACGTTGCCGCACACTAGGCATAATCAAATCCTCATGACACGTTAAACAAAGGTATGACAAAAGAAATGTCAGAAAAGACTGCATGAAGTCTTAGATATGCCATGACCACTTGATCCATTGCAACAAAATTATGATCACTTATTACCTTTGAATAGTTATATGTTTCTGCCAAATTCGCACCTCTTCTTGGTGTTGTAATTTTCATGTCATGTAGTATATTATTAATTTACGTCCCTAGGAACATACAATTCCATACATCTTATGTAAAGGATACATAACCCGCAGGTCGTACTAACGTATATCAATTAGGGCAGTGATGATTGACTTACGTAGCCGATAGTAGGAAAACATATTTTTTGCATAAATCAATAATACAAACAGGTTTCTTTGTCTTGTGATATCTTTCGGTCAGCACAGTGTATATGCTAATTTAGGAAATTTTAAGTAATGCTCGGCATTTTAATTTATTACAATTAGTTTTCTAGAAAATTCCAATCACTTTATCTATGTGACAATAAACGAACAATCTTACGATTAGTTTGCATGTACCTACGCAATTACTTCTTAATTTAGAGCATTTAAACCTTTAGGTGTAGATATACTGCTACGTTAAGGAAAGTTTAAATGGGATTAGCATCTGGTCACGAAATTTAAATTTGTCATTTTAGACAGCGTATTAAAATGTAGGTAGGGTTGGACTCATCAAAAACTTTTTTAATTTACTTTGTTGATAAAAGTACGTTGGCAAGGCAACATATGTAAGTTACATATATTTTTTGACTTCGTAATAATTGAGAAAACTTTTTTAATACAAAAGCCTGTCATTTACATGCAGACTGTACTTTCTTAAAATTCATTATTGTGTTCGTTTGGCAAATATTATATGGGTACTTCTACTTGAATATTTCTTTTGGAAGACTCTAAAATACTCTAAAATCCGTCAAGGGGAAAATAAATATCTTGTGTTGGTTAACAAACAAAGTCATTCTAGTCTGCTATGTAGAACACTAACCGACTCAAAGATTTCCTAAAAACAAGAGGGCGACTGCATTCCAGACCATCTGTATACGACAAATTTGATGCTGATAGCAGTTTTAGTTTCAATTTCATGACTACCGCAGATATCTATGGAGATGTCTCCCAAATTAACTAACGCCGCAGATGTGGATAATATTAATGTTACGATGATAAAAATGTGTTTTGCTGAAATTGTTGTATTCACAAAAAAAACATTATTTTACAACCTTGTAAAATTAACAATCCAGCAATATATCACCGGCCTACAAAACATTTTTCCACTCATCAGCTGTCCAATATTGATGCTCTCTAGCCCATTGCAGCCGTTTTATTTTATTTTGCTTGTGTAAGAGAGGTTTACGCAAGGCTATTCGGCCAAATAAATCACCCCCTCTTAACCTCCAATTCATGGTAGTTAAACCAACTCGTTTTTCACACTTAATATTTATTTCAGGTGCAATTTTTCGTCTATTCCGTTTACTCGTCGTAATTATTCGACGATCTTCCGCCGGTGTTGTCACTTTCCATCGCCTTGTTCGTTTTTTAATCTGCCAGCCTTTTGCGATATCTCTGTTTCTTCGGCCAAGATTATGTTAAGCAACAACCATCTCTCTTGTTTTCGGCATTTTAATACTAATTTTAGATCATTTTATTAACGATATTCACTGTTTAAAGGAACAATAAGGAATAAATCTAGGTTCATAATTCTAGTTCGGCTAAATAGGGAATTGTCATCTTTACTTCCACAATATTAAATAGTTATTAGTGAAGGATAATTGTATTACATTTTGGGTCTTTTTATGGCCCTATCTGTGCTCCTAATTATCGGATTAAGGAGACTCAATCGATAACTAAGTATCAGAGGAGTCTTTTGTGGAATTATTTGACGTGATATCTTTCTTTTACTTGTAGGTAAATAATTATACCTCATGAATAACAATAAATAAATAATTTTCCAAAATCCAAGAAAAAATGTATCTGGGCAAGTAATTATGGCCGGTAGTGTATACTAGGGTAAGTAAGGATTCATTTATAAGCGCTGGTCCCGTACATATAGCGAATAATGTTGTCGCTTGTGCTTGGAACGCCCTCTTCACTCCTCTGTCTCTAGACAATCCCTCACAGTCGCAAGTCAGTCAGTCGTCTAGTGTACGTGCTCGAGGTGTCTTATTTGATTTTGATTCTATTGATGAACTTTAATCGTTCATTATTTCCAAATAAATACTTAAATACAATATTGTTATATATGAAACAAAGAAAACGTTCTTAATTTAAAAGGAAAAATGACGAATTCCAAAACTAAATATATATTTTTTCTAAATCTAATTAATAGAGATAGATTGCTTCGCTCGACTCCCCACCTTATACATACTTTCATAGCGGGCAAACGTTGCAACACTGTCCATATATTTTAGCGGTTCGCTTTACGACGGAACATACTAACGCGGTATGTGGACCCTATACGGAGCTAGATATTATTTGAATTCGGGTTAAGTAAACCAGCTTTGCTCAACTTTGCCCTATTTAATAAACACCATTTATTATTACTACTACTTTAATGTGACTATATTTATACAAGCTCGTTACAAATAGGATGTTCTGGACATATTTTACACTATGATGTAGTTTTAATCTTCGTTTCCAATCGCCTTGTTAATATATGTAGCTCAAGGTTGGAAGAATATTTACTCTAAAGGTGGTCTCAGTTTTAAAAATAGCAATGACGCCAGTGGTAGTGGAATATAGAACATATGAGATCCATCGATTTAAACGTTGTTGCGAAGAAGTATATCTATATATTACTACCAATGACGTCAAAATATGCGTCCTTCACCCCTCCGCCCTCAAAGTTTCGGTCAAGTATTTCAAGATAGGAACTGAGACAACCTTAAGAATACATACATTTTACCAACCTTGAATAAAGCTGTCTCTTACAGACTTAAAATGAGAATATATTTTTGTTAAATGCATTACCTTAAAATACGAGTTAGTTAAACAAGAAATTCTTGTATTAAGGATATTTAAAATGCATTTATAATTTATAAAGTATACTGTAATATATTAGCGGATGGACTGGTATATTTACTTACATTTCTGCTCTCCTCTAATAACGTCATTGAATTCTACAATATTGTTCCTCCATATACATGGCAACTTTAAACTCCAATGAATAGGTAATATCGCACGGCATCCGACGTAGATTAAGTGCCTGTATCGTGGGACACGTATATAATGCAGATAATTGTATCAAGATGGAATTAGTGGAAACCTTTTTCTTTGAGTCTAAACTCGCTACCGCAGTAATTTATTGCCTGACCTATCGGCTAGAATATCAAATTGTTCAGTAGACTGAGTATAATAAGGAGATATCTAAGTTAGTTAGGACCATTAGGAAATAATCCAGCATTGGTGAAACATTGAATTGTCAACTTTATTGGAAGTTTTGCGTATGGATTCGAATTGCTCCAGTAAGAAGAATTGTGCCGGTTAAGCGGACTTTTTTGTAAATTTAGCTTCACTCGTCCAGATAATGTTTGAAAATAATTGATATTAAAATAAATTCGCAAAAGCTATGTTTTTGAATTTTTGCTTTGACCGATCCGAAGTTTTTCAAATTCTGTATTGTTTGTTGAACTGCGCTTGTTTTAGTGGATACCAAGCGGAAAAGATAAAAGGCATGTTCTTGATATCACTTTACTGCATTCCCCATAAATAGTAAACAAATTTAAATAATCTTCTTTCGTTGGAATTGTTTATACTTGAAAGCTAAGTGACATATACAGTGTGTAAAGTGATTTCTTTAGGGAAAACTTTTTTAATATGAGTTTTGGAGAAAAAACTTATTCTTCATAAAAATTTTAATAACCACTTAAAATAAAAGCAAAAACTTAAAATTATGCCGTGTTGTTATTGAAAAAAACGACCAAGTCCGAATGTTTCATCATTCATCAGTAACCTGGGCAAATATGCGGTAACAACCAGAGGCGTGGCGATCGCATAAAAGTCTACACATAAAATAGAAGGTAAGAAATAAATTATAAAACGTGCTGAAACACTTACCGTTTTAAAAGTCTTCGCCTTCTACAGCGCATAACTGTGCGTGAACATCATTCACAATTTGAACAGAATCCACTAGCGACATCGAAACATATTGTAATTTTAAAACTACCTTCTTTACTTGATCAAAATATTTGTTGTAGTAAAACGCAGCCTGCAACCATGTTCCCCAACGTGTAACAATCGGCTGTTGTAGTTCAGGTAAATCAGGACACAGTTTGTGAAATAGTCCGGTACGTTTCGGAGACTTTAGAAACACTGCTTTTGTACTAGCAACCAATGCATTTACTAGTGGAACACATGTAGGAATCGTTTGTGCCGCAAGATTTAGAGTATGGATTTTACTCGTTACATGTAAGAAGTTACCACTGTGTTCTTTAAGAGATCGGCCCAAAGAACGCATGTTTGCGGCACCATCACTCATAAACATTAAAAGTTGCTTAGTTGAAACTTCAAATTTGTTCAATAAGTTCAACACCACCTTTAAAATTTCATCGGCAGTCCAATTTATAACTCTTTTGGAAGCAAGTAAGAAGGAGGATGACGCTCGATGTGGTTCCATTGTACGTATCATTACATTAACCACAGAATGTTTTTGACGATCTGTTGTTTCGTCCACACACAATCACAGTTTCTTATCTTTCAATTCCGTTTTCATTCTTTTTTTCTATATGTTCACGAGCAAATGGCACTACATTTCGTATCGATGTCCGACTAGGTAATTTACAGTCCGCATATTTATTCCAGAAGGAGACAAATGCTTCTTTGTCAAGTAAACGAAACGATAGATTACATAAAATAAGAGTAACACATAAATCAAATGTAAATTTTTCTTGGTATCGTATGCCACTTTTTGCAGAAGAATGCTGTTTGCTTTCGATGTGATGTGACAATGGCTTCTGGACCAACACATTAAAGGGATTTTACAAACTAGACATTGAATTTTAGCGCCATCAAAAATTAAGTCCGGCATGTCCACTATAAAGTTTTTAACTGTGTCTGCCATTGGTCGTTTTCGCGACGTACCTAACTGCGACATTTTTAAAGCAAACATAAGCGTACAATTACGAAATAAGTTACGACAGCCTACATATACATAGAACTACTCACATACAGCATCGATTTAGTACTGACGCTGTGAACGCGTGGAATAAATAATCACCGACTCCGCACCACATATCTACTACACTGACTGTTACCGCTGTTTGCCCAGACAAATAATAATGCTCATTTTCAAAAGCTTGTTTCTATTACCCTATACAATAAACAAAAAAATTACGAATCTGTTGGAAATTCGAGCTCCTCTTCAATCAATATTAAGAAATTGAATACCGACTGCTTTGTCAAACGAAATCTGGTGTAAAACCTAGGCTCGTCCAAATCGTGAAATTCGTCTGATCTGGTGTAGCGAAACCTAGGAAAGCCAATGTCGATAACTTCTAGAATATCTAAATCGTCTTCAAAGATATCTTCTTCTATTAATTCCATCTTTAATTAACTAACTGAATGTAACTAGAATGATGTTGGAATGACACAAATTCAACAGAAAATAATTTACTTGAAAATATGACATCTGTCACATAAGCTTTAATACTGGTTTAAGTAGCCGTCATTGCCTACTTAGCTAAATGGGGATTAAGTGTTGATTAAAATGCGTAACTAAAGTACAGTACTTAATCATTGCACAAATGTAGACACTTGTTTAACAGTGCGGTGCAAATGGGCATAAGTTAAGAAGCTAAAATAAAGAAGTACAAATGTATTTTTTCATATCTCACTAGAAACTTTTAAAATCCTACAGACGCAAATTAATCGTAAACAATTATCTGTTCAATCCAATCAGCATGCTTGTCGACACTACACTCCATAAATAATAGTCAACCAAACGCTGTAGAAGCGATATCGCGACAGAATATTTTTAGTAGGCGGTGACAGTCAAACCTTTCTAGAAAAATGATGTGTAACTAATGAATTTCAAACATGCCAGGAAAACAATTTTCGGCGGATCGTTTCTTTTCCGAACGTAAAAGTGTTTTTATAGAAGTCGTTTTGTCAATCTATGAGTCGTTGTATGTGTAAATAGCATCAGTTAATCGATATTATTCGTGGGACACATGCAAAAAGCGAATAAGTGTCTTGAAAGGATGCATAATTTATAACAAATATTAACGTAATGGCGTTTAATGGTCTTCTTTTGGGTGTTGTAAGAACAAATTATAGGAGAAATGAAGTAAGAGATTAATATATGGTACATGATGTAAGTTAACGAAAACAAGGAAAAGAAAGTATTGTGTTGGGATTCGAAGTAGAAAAATTCTTCCAATTCACATGTAGAGAAATGGTTTCTTGCATCAAGGAAATCAGTCTCTATTTAAGAAAATATTTTTATTTCAACTATAAGAATGTACAATATACCAAAGTACTTGTTTTGAAATTTTTCTCTGAGATAGTTCATTAGTGCATCAATTTAGTGCGTTGATAATTTCCAAGAACCTATCCAAAATGCTGCTTTTCTGCAATGACGCTGATTCGGTAACCCTTTTTTAGTTTAGTTAAGATTTTGGACTTTTTCAAAATGGTTAAATGGATCGTTCTTTTTGATTTACCTACGTCTTTATGTTTAACAATAAAATTGACTGTTATTTCTAGTTTGTTTAGGAGTATTTTTAACTTAATCAACAGCAACTAGAAGACAAGCATACACCAGCTAATTATACTCGTGCAATTTTGCTCCCGATGGTACGTACAAGGCTTTTTAATGAAGCAATTGTCGTGAGCTCAAATAAAGATAGCAACAGTTGACGAGTTCAAACAAGTCTCGGCAAGGTAAAAACCGATTCGCAGTCGTAGCGGACTTGGAAACGATTGGTCTGCTGGTCGAATATGTAGGATAGATGTAGCGGGCAACGGGGAAGGAGAAGTTTGGAGAGGGTAAAGTTCGCGTTGGGGCGTTCTTGTCACGCTACCTGTTGGTCTCTCTCCAGGTCTGTACCGTATTGATCTAGCAGTCTCTGACGCTTGAAGGTTACAAAAGTTACTTGATTTTTATATCATCTCCCAACGCGTTGATAATACTACTTTGTCATACTTTTTCCAGAATATCCAGGCGAAAAATTTTCTCTCGTTTGCGTAAGCTCATGTTTTAAGGCTCCAAAAAAGTGTTGACAACTTAGCAAGTAATTTGACTTACTTCCTACACCAAATGCATTGGAATATGTAATCCCAACTGTTTGATATTTACATAATGTTATTGTAGCTTATGTAAATATTAAAGGGCGGGTAAATATATTATATTCAAGGTTGTGTAGACGGTTGATAATCTTACAGTGCATTTATAGCTATATGGACTATTCTGAATAAAAATGTTCATATAAATGTGTGTCCAATTCTTAATGGTTACAGACACAGTTGTTTCTAGCTTACACACGTAAAGACTTACAGAAGGCATTAAGCAAAGGCAAATGACTTATTGATTGCATTAATTAATTATTCAAATGATATAAAACACACGAATAATTAAGTTCAATGTTTCTTTTACAAAATCCCACCACCGGCTTCAATGCACTTTTGTACTCCCTTGATAATATCACGTGTAGATCTCTTGAGATCGTCTTGGCGTTCTTTTGTGCGGGCAGCACTATTCGTAATGCGAACGAGCAATTTATCTTCATTTTTCTCAGCAGACGTCGCCCTTCATGCATTCCCATAGACAACAATCTAAAAGGGTAAGGTCTGGAGATCTTGGTGGTCAATTAATTTGTGGTGAGCATTCCGGCCGATTAATCTTTCAGGGAATGTTAGAGTTTTGATGATGTCACATTCCTGCAACCAAAGAAACCACCTTGAATAATAGTGGAAGCTAGTTTTCAAGAAAGTTTAGGTAAATGGGCCCTCTTAGATGATACGGTAACACAACAGGTCCAATCAACCGATTGTCTATAATACAACACCGCAATTTACACAGAGAAGCGCTGTCGGGAATTACTCTCTACAATGGGATGTGGATCTTCGTGGGACTACAGGCACTGATGAATTACGACTGTTACTGATACCATTACGAATGAAAGTAGCTTCATCAGTGAACAGTATTAATGGGATACCTTGTGAGGAACTGCTGATTGTCGCGAATTTAAAGCATTTTTTATCTAGAAAAATAAAAGACCATATTTTATTGATACAATATGTCATGCTAATCCTTTGAATTGTATATTTCTGAATGAAATTTTATTTTATATGAGCAAACCTATCGGAAACCGTATAGGTTTCTTCTGACTAGCAGTCTATATTTGCTTTATTTATCGATGCACATGTTTGTCTTTTGTGTAGTACGTCACTCAAAAGAAGTGCTACGTCACTCACTGCTAAGGTTTATAAGCCGATGTAGAACCTCACTCTGCAATAGTGTTCTCCTGTTCTGACCCTGTCCTGCTTGCAACGCTGACGGCGTATATCGCTATCTTTGGTGAGGACTTCCGACACTTGCAGCGCTGACGGCGTATAGCGTTGTCTTAGGCAAGATCGATCCTCATAACGATGACGGTCTATGACGGCCTAGAATTTTTCTTATGCCATTTTCGAAGTACTCATTGCTAACTATCCCTATGTTGAAAATTTTATGATGTATTTTTTATAATAACGAAAATATTAAGGTTTTTAGAAAACGCACACTTTTGGAATTCAGTTTTACTGCTGATGATGATAGCTTGGCTATCGAAACGTGCGTCCAGTACGAGTTAAGTATCGTGGTAAAGGTTTTAGTGAACTGTTTCAGTTTTGGATTGCTGTATCTCAGTAAGGGAATGGATTTTTAAAGATGTAATCCAGGATTGTACTTAGCCGTATAAGTGCGCAACTTTTTCCCCATTTAACCAACCTTGTATCTTTAACGGTTTCCAATATACTCATATACTTCATGTTATTCTGGACACCTGGTATATAAACAGTGCATGGATTAAATCCTTACAAATTTTGTTATCCTGTAAACTTAACCTAAATTAACCTATTTAAAAAGGAGGAGTACAAATAACATGGTGTCGTACTTAAACATTCAGAACGTGTAGTTGGAGGTTTTAATACCTCACAACGTAGTCGTAAATGGACTAAACATAACCTGCAACGGCTAAATTTTACAACTATTGACAAACTTGAAGGAACACGTACGTTAAATGTGTCTTACATGATAATGATGGTATTGTGTTCGGTGTACGCCCTTGTTAGTAGGATATTTCCAGTCTAAAAAAATATATTTTAAACTTTGCATAACTACGACATTTTTATAGTGCCTTATCCAAATATTTGAAGGATATTTAGAAAACAATGTTTAAAGCAAACTTTCCTTACATTTTGTATCTGTCGTAAAAAAGCCACCAAGGGTTACGTCCTGAAACGGTTCGAACTCTTGACATAAAACTGATACAAGAGGTCGGCACATTTCCCTCATAAGCAAATAAATTTGCGGATGCCTAAAAGTTCTTTCCATCTGCACTTTACGGATCCCATGAGAAATATCTTAGGGGTTAAGGATGGGCACATTTGTATGGAGGCCTGGCCCTTCTTACGCATGTGCGTGGTACTAAGTGAAAAAAACGTGAAAGTTGGTTTGGATATAGTTTGTCTGTAGATACACCGCTGCTCACTAAAATACACGCGTTAAACGTCTTGGAAAAAATTATTATCCTTCAAATCGGCAAAATGGGTAAAGATTTGCCTTAGAAGGTGTTAGTCCTCTTCAAATGTATTGTGATTTTTAACTCTTTAATAATTAAAATATGTATTTATCCTTACATTCATTACAATTTGTGTATTTATACTCGTAGTTTATTAGTATTTTCTAACATGTTTATAAAGATTGATTTTGTTGGATGAATTATTTGCCATAGGGCATTTAATTAATTTTTAATTTCAAGCAAATAATAATGTAGTTAACCGCTTTTCTTAGGAACTTCGAGTAGAAAGATTAATTTATTATTAATGATGCGTTCTCTGAAACAGGAAAGAAAATAAAAGTAGGAAACGCGAAAACAAGATACGTACAAAATGAGAAACTAGCGGAAATAAAAAGAATCTTAGACGCGCTTTATACGGTAGTAAAGGCAAGAGGAAGCGAAGAAGAACAGAAACCTAAAAAGAGAATATGGGCGGGAAATTACATTAAAAAAGGAACTAAGTCTTTCTAGGCAGTTAGAAACATCCGAAAACAAAATTCAAGCTATATGAAACGTAATAAAAGCAGAAACAAATGCAAGCAAAAATGACAAATACTCCATTAACTTAAATCCGGACGAGCTAAATAGATATTTCTCCTCCATTGGCAAAACACTAATGACCGAAATAGCTGGCCCAAAGCAAGATACAGGAAAATTGCTGCGATCGAGAGACCTGGGAATAACGAATACTTAGAACCAGTAACAGCTTCTGAGATATGCTTGATAACAAAACGATTAAAAAAGGAAAACACACAGGTTGTATACGGGTTGTCGGCAGAAATTGTTGAATGGACCATAGAGGAAATAGCACATCCCCTTCCTGTGATTTTTAATGCATTTATAAAAGAAGGCACTTATCCAACGGAATTTAAGTTCTTAAAAATAGTGCCAATACATAAAAAACGAGTGAAATCAAATGCAAATAATTATGGGCCCATAGCAATAATACCTACTTTTTCGAAAATTTTCGAGATTGCAATTAAGATAGAGCATGTTCCATTCCGAAAAATACAGCTTTATATAGCTATGAACTTAGGGGACATCCTGTAGGTTTCAATACAATTTTAAACCATATCCGGAATGAAACCTCATAGCCAGAAAAAAGTTTTGAAAAATCTCCACTCACAAAGGCACATATTCTAAGCCCGCGAAGATGACTCACCCTCTATACTGAAATAACACAAAACTATTAATTCTTTTATGTACAGGGTGAATCAACGATAAAGTAAGTTTATGATTTATCGGTAAAATGTGCGATAAAACTGTATATACCGTATGATATGATTAGTAAGTCCGCGCATTTTAAAAATATATAAAAGTATACAGGGTGCGATAAAAAGTGCAGCAGCCAAACGTTGTTTCTTTTTTTCTTCTTTTTTACGCCTAATTCTAAAACTTTTTTGTTATGTATTTGTTATGTTGAAACCTTGCAGTTTTCGAGATATTCAGCATTAAAGATAAAAACTCACATTTTCAAGCATCTATTTAATTGAAAATTTTACCATCATTTCTGTAAGAAAAACGTTTATACTTGGTAAGTGGAAAGACAAATGTTAAGTTAATAGGTACTCTATAAAACATTTGAGATATCGGCTATAGGATATTGAATATAATTGTCCAAACATGAAAAAAGTGAAATTTTAAGAAATGACTTTTTTCAAATGGCATATCCTGTATATATTTATTTTATCTTATAAAGGACCAAGAACCCTTTAATTTTTGTTGTATATTCTTATGCCTATCTTCAATTCTTTTTGAGATATTTTTTTTCATTTTCTTGTATTGCTTTCTAGTTTATTATTCTTTCAGTCGAATGGCCGTGGAAAATAATAGTCAGATTAAAAATCCATGAAATGTCAACATAGAGAAGCGCAGTGTTGTGACAGTAATCTAATATTTTATTATTTCGCTCAACTTATGTAAATTATTGCGTTTGATATGGATTATCCAAAAAATTAATTGATATGATTTATGTATTAGATGAGGCTGGCAAAAACTGTGTTCTTGCACAAAGAATTTATAAAATGAAAGTCGGCAATAGAAAGGCTACTAATGAAAATAAGGAGCTTCAAATTTTAATGAATACTCTGGAAAATGCTCAAGTAAGTAGTAGAGAGTTAGCAACGTTATGTGATGCCTAACAATTAACTGCGAAACGGACAACAAGAAAGTATAAATATCCCCGTATCACATCGAACTTCATCAGGAATTACGAGGGCAAGATTTTGAAAGACGAGTGCAGTTTTACCATGTAATGATTGAACGGTTACAGTTAAATGAAAACTTTTTATGTAACATAATGTTTTCCGATGAAGCTTCATTTAAAAGTAATGGTGTCGTGAATCGCTACAATATGCATTATTATTAGAGTTCCTCAATTTGCGCCAACAGCCAGTGGCGGGTGCATAAAAGTTTACACAAAATAAATGGTCAAAAATAAAATATAATACGTGCTCAAACACTTACCGTCTTAAGAGTCTTCCGTGAAATCGCAAAGTGAATAATGTCTGTTAAATATTTGCAACATTAGATATGTTTCCATAGTTGTTTCGGCAAACCGCGCGCGGCGTTAGGAAAAAGTGTGTTTATATGCAGAAAACGAACGTTTTACATCTAGTTACGTTATATTTGCGTAATTAAAATAATCTTTGGAACAACTTAACGGTTCTGTTGACGCACCTTCACAAATTTGTCTTAATGTGCCAAAATCAGAATCTTTCTCTAAAACACCTTCAAACCTTTCTAGAACACAAACATTTTTGCGTCTTCTACCGCGCATAGCTGTGCGTGAACATGTTGCACTATTTGCAGAGATTTAACAACACTGAAAGATTTTGTAATTTTTCTATTGCCTCCACTAGTCCGAAGTAATTGTTCTGAATAGTTTTTAAATCCGTTTTATCCTGACTATCTTGAAATTTCGATTGGCTTTCCTTGATAGCCGCAAGCATCATTTGGATCGAATTGTAAAACCACCTTCTTAATATTCTCAAAATATTTATGATAATAAAACGTGGCCTGTAACAATGTTCCCCAACGTGTAAGAATAGGTTCTGGTGGCTCAGGCATACGGGGGCACAGTCTGTGAAATTTTCGAATACGTTTTGGGGATTTGCGCTATTAAAGCGTCTATCTCAGGATAACATTTTCTAATACTATCATGACTACATGACTGAAAGCATGAATTTTACACGTAATATGTAATAAGTTAGCACAATGTTTTTTAAGAGACCGGTCTACAGAAAGCATGTTTGCGGCACCATCACTCATAAACATCACTAGTTGGTTTGTTGAAAGTTCAAACTTTTCCAATGTATTTAACACTAACTTTGAAATTACTTCGGCAGTACATTGTTGTACTCGTCTGGAAGCTGTTGTTTCCTCCACACATAACCACAGTTTTTTATCTTTCAACTCCGATTTAATTCTACTTTCAACATGTTCACGAGCAGATGGCACAATTCTTTGTAACGATGCCCGACTTGGAAATTTACAGTCCGAATATTTATTCCAAAAGAAGACATATGCTTCCTTGTCTAGTAAATTAAACGGTAGATTCCATGCAATAAACGTAACACATAAATTAAATTTAAATTTGTCATGGTGTCGTGTGCATTTTTTTTTTAAGAATGCTGTTTACTATTTACGTGGCGTAGACAATCCCTTTTGGACCAACACATTAAAGGGATATTACAAACTACACATTGAATTTTAACGCCATCATAATTTAGATCAGGCATTTCTGCTATAAATTTTGTAACCTTGTCCAACACTGGTCGTTTTCGCGACGTAGGCAACATTCTCAAAACAAACGTAGAACTACGAAGTATTAGTATTAGTAGGAAGAATTATCCCCATTACTTGAAACACTTGATGTAAATCAGCAGGAAAATATGTGCCTTCAACAGGATGGTACGCCTCCGCACTACCACCGTGAGGCTCGAGAATTTTTGAATCAACAATTTCCACAAAAATGGATTGGGCGAGGAAGTTATATTGAGTGGCCATCAAGGTCTTGCGGTATTACCCCACTAGATTTTTTCTTATGGGGTTATATAAAAGACCGGGTTAATCAAAAGTTATTGAAAATAACATATTTTTGGGAAAAATTAACCAAATTACTGAATGTCTTGAAATGATAAACAAATTTTGACTTTCAAAGTCACGATGCAAAATCGCATAAAATCCACATACTAATTTGTAAGAATCCGTGATCACAGCGCAATAGAATATCGAATATTCGTCAAACGAAAATGAACTTCTTCATAATATTTTCACTTTGAAATAGAATAGGCTGCAATTTATCACTAACGCCATATATAAGCTGGCAAGCATCGTTTATTTTAAAGGAAATTAGCTAGCACTCTATTCACTCGAGAAAGGTATGTTATATTTTTGACTCGAGAGACGAATTACATCAATTTAATTCCCTCGAATTAATTAAGTCGAACGGGACGCCAGACGCGTAAATTTTCCGAGACAATGCCGAAACGAAAATTTTATTTAAGATCAGCAGGTGCGAATCTCGACGGCAGGCGAGGCAGATGGTTCGCAAAACAAATGGAATTTAATTGGGAAATCCAATTCGAAATATTAATAATTCGAGAACGCTTTCCACTTCTGAATCGATAGATTAAAGGAGTTTCACGGCTAGGGTGGGAAAATAGAAAGTATTAGCCAGCAAGAATCTTCGCATTCGCTTTAATAATGCAATGATGCGTTAAGCAGTCGCCTTCGTTTAAGGGAGACGGAAAAATAACACGCGAAAGCGTCCACGTCAAATCCGGAGTAAACTACGTGAAGTTTGGGTGTTCGCGAAGCGATAGTACGTTATCTGCGTACATAAAGCTAATGCGATGAAGGCCAAAACTTGGTAAATACAAAGCGAATCAGAAAAACAGTGTTAATTAGCTGTTGCAGTATATCACAGGAGTTTTCAAACTTTATTAGTCCGCGGTGCACTTACAGGTTTAGTATTTTGTCCCGGCGCCCTTTTCAAAATATGTGTAAAATCGCCACAGAAATTAATGTCGTAGCCTCGTTAAAGGGAGATTTCCCGAAGATTCCCGAGGTTATATCCTGAGCGAGGCAAGGTATTGTGAATCTGTGAGAAGCGAGGCAAGGTATTGTGAATCTGTGAGAAGCGAGGCGGTAACGTAAAGACAAGGATACCGATGGGACTATTAAGACGCACTGACAAATGTTATGCAGATGTTCATTTAGCACTCGTGATAGTTTAGGAGGTAGCATTTGGAAAAACATTTATTTTTCGGTGCAGTTCTATGAGCGACAATCGCCGAATACAAAAACTGAGTTGATTTAGTTTCTTTGGTTTTTTTTAACTTTTAACACATAACAGGTTTCTAGTTTTAATTTGTATTATTCATATTGACGAGTAAATTAATTAGCTGGATGTTGCTTTCTTTTAAAATATTAACTTCATTACGCAATTCATTGATCGAAGTATTATTATTAAAGGAGTATTCCGCAAGTTAGTGTTTTCTTATTCTCACCAGTCACAAATATCACAGTAAAATAAAAATTTACAATTGTTTAATTAAATGTGGTTCATATTTTTACTATAACAGTTATATTTCGTGATATGCCTATTCTTCACTATATGTTGTTTATTACATACTTCTATTTTGATCATTTAATACGTAATTTATAGACGTAAAATTTCTAACATAAATTCTTATTCTAACCTTTTTTTATTATTTAATGTATTTTTTTTTTATTTTTTAATGTATTGAGTCCGGATCGTAATTACGATCTATTCAGTTTAAGTGCATTCTCAAAATTTCTGTAACATAACTCTCTTTTGTTGTAATTTTATTGCAGCCCATAAATCAAAGGCCGTGGGAGCTATCGCTTTCCTTGTCTATACTTAGCCTTTCTAATAGATTTTGACCGCTTTTGTATCTGCAGCAAGGAAGCAGGAGTTATTATTAGAGCGGGCCAAATTGCGCCATCCAACAGAATCGGAATCAGGCGCAACGGCCGCTTATTGTAAATAGCGTATATATGAGTTACAGCAGATATGTGATATTTCGAAATTAATACACAAGAGTAAAAAAATAAAAGCTGACGCAATAATAATGTTTAGTAATTAGAGCGAATATATATATATATATATATATATATATATATATATATATATATATATATATATATATATATATATATATATATGTACACGCTGAGGTGTTTTTATTTTCATTATGATTTTTTATTTGATTGAAAACGGTATGCGTTGTAAATGGGATGTAATAAGGAAATAACTGAGAAACTGAACGCTTTTTTTATTCTGTTGTACTTAATAATGTAACTGTAAATAAAGATATAATAAATAAATTCTATCCTTCTTAATAATGCGGATAGGCTTGTTTAAAAAGTTGCACCATCAGATAAGTTTCCACATTTGCCTCGGTGAAGGATGTTCGCCGAGACGAAAAGTGTTCTTATATTTCGAAAACGACCGTTCCACGTCTACCGAAGTAAGACAGGCGTAATTAAAATAATCTTTAGACTTAGTCAAGGAATCTGCAGATGCCCCATCGCACATTTGTCTTAATCTCGTGTAGTCCGGATTCTTTTTTAAAACACTATCGAACTTAGCTAAAACTCGTCCACTTGTTGCATCGTTTATACTGTGTAACAATGTACTAACTTCGTCCACGACTTGCACTGATTCTACCAACGACAATCCAGAATTTTGCAAATTTTCTATCGCGTCTACTAACCCTTTGTAATTGTTGCTAATATTCTTTAGATGTGTTTCAACAAAAAATATCGAGAAATCCCTTCTGGCTCATCCTAATAGCTCTAGCTTCGGCAGGGACGAATTGCAAAATAACGGATTTGACTTCTTGAAAATGTTCATTATAATAAAAAGCGGCTTTTAACCACGTTCCCCAACGCGTAAGAAAAGTCCTTCACACTTTTCTTTAAGGGAACGGCCTACACTACACATTGTTGCTGCACCATCGCTCATGAACAACAACAGTTGACTGGTTGACACTTGAAATTTTTGTAACGTTTCGAGAACTACGGCCGTAATTGCTTTACTAGTACACTGTTTTAATCTTCTGCTGGCTAATAGAATTGCAAAATTTGGTTTAATAGGATCTAATACGCGCACTATTATATTCAAAATAGAATTTTTTTTGCAATCTGTCGTCTCATCAAGACATAGCCACAGCTGTTTATCTTTTAATTCGGCTTTAATTCGATTTTCAATGTCCTCACGTATTCGTGGAATATCTCTCCGTAACGCTGTCCGAGATGGTAGTATCCACTCGGTATTGTATGTACCCCAGAATTTTCGAAATGCTTTTTTATCAAGTATACGAAGTGGTAGACCACATACCATAAACGTTAAAAGCAATTCTAATTGAAATTGACGTTGTTGTGACACACCATTTCTTTTATTTCTGTGGTGTGCGCTATTTATATGTCTTTCACAATCACGTTTGCTCCAGCACAGTAGTTTCTTTTTACAAACTTTACAGAAAATTGTACTCCCATTGTAGTGTAAATCCACAAATTCACTAAGAAATTTATTAACTTTCGTAGGTAATGGCCGTTTATTTTTAATAGTTACGTTAGACATAATCACTAAAGCGAGCACACCGACGCTTGTTTCTAGTATGCCACGAAGCGGTGCAAACGTAACATCTGCAGACTCGTCATTTGTTGATGAATAGAGCGCGTCATCCGTAAATGAATAAGCGCGCTGTTAGTTCGTAGCCGTCGATGAATGAACTTTTTTTTTGTAGTGGCCCACTGTGAACAACGCCCTATTTATCAACGAACACCCAAACTGCAGGTGTATATTTGCGCGTCTTCACGACGTAATAGACAGTGGTTTTGGTCCTCGTCCTAATAATTACATATTTAAATTACCTATGTTTACATACATATATGCGCCCGGCAGCCTGATTGCGAACCTGACGCGTGGCGCTCTTGGCCCGCTCTAGTTATTATTATTATATTATCTCTTAATGTAAATATACGTAGGACGACTGCTTTCTTGCCACCATTTTCGCGCCCTCTCCTACACGGCCCTAGGTATGTATGCTCTCACTTGCTCGCCATAACATCCACATTTTTCGCTGTACGCATTCGTCTTACAAAGAACTGAATATTAAGACGGTTCTTGCCAGTAGCCTCCCTACAGGATATAACTTCGGGAATCTTCGGAAGATCTCCCTTTAACGAGGCTACGATGTTACTTTCTGTGGCGATTTTACAATGCCGTAAATCAGGCACAGAAATGAAAACAATCCTTAAGATAAACCTCACAATGTGGAGCTCACATTTATTAAAATTGAATCACAAGAAACATCAAACTAAAATATGAAAATACAACAAAATATGAAATAAATGGTGTACCTTCAACGAAAAGTACGTTAATATAACTGGTGAGCTTGCTGATCGCCACACATTTTTTCAAAACGCGGAATATGGTTTGACATTGCCACTCCCATTTCTCGCTCCACATCGACTTTTGAGCGATATTTGCTTTTTATTACAGCAGCAACTGAAAACCCGCCTTTCCATAAATATGTAGGTTGTCGCAAAGGGAATGAGGATCCTTACAGCTTTTGAACTCATAGTTGGATATTCATTTTTGATTGATATCCAAAAGTCTTGAGCCTTTGCGCTCCCAATGATGCTTTTGCAGAACAGAAGGTCTTCAACGATAATACCCAGGAATATATCCAGGAAACGTACATGACAAATAAGGTGCACGACTTTGTTACTGTCAGTAGCCTTATCAAATTGCAGACCAAATTCCGTACCCTTCATTTTCTCTATTAATTGATCATTGAGATCCAGAACTATATGATCGATTCTTCGACTAACAGTGTTATTGGACAAAGTTACCTTTGAAATTAGTTTCTCCCAGCATAATATTAACCATGTCAAGAGCAGCCGGTAGAATAAGCTCTTTTGCGATGATGTGAGGTTTTTTGCACTTCGCCACTCAGTATGCAACCTTAAAAGATGCTAGCATTGCGTTGCTTGGTACTGAGGCTTGTTTAGTAATCACACTTTTTTGCTTTTGTAAATCTTGCAACTTGCTACTAAAGAATTCGCGAGATTTTTCAACCGTGTTAAAGTGATTGGTCTTGAGATATCTTTAGCTTACTTGGGAGCATACACTTGGTCGCTAAAACTTTTAAACAGAGCACACACTGCGGTCTCTCTTCATTGTTTATTTCTACTGAAGTAAAGCCAAAATTCAAATAGATATCATCGTATTTACGATATTTCCGTTTCTTTGCTACCCCACCACTTGCCAATGCTTAATCACTCTCATTTGAACTGTCGGCTTGCTTATTTAATAAAAATCTTTCCATTTTCCTACGACTTTACGAAAACACAAAGCGACACGCTGAAACAAAGCCTCCTCTGGTAACGGGCGTCTTAAAACCGTTTACTTTTCTTCTCAGATGTTTATTCTTCGTTTGTTATCTAGGAACTGAAGTAAAGAACTTTCGCGAAACTTCGTCAATCTCCTATAGTATGCTATATAAGTCTACTGGAAAGTTCTATAAACTTCAAGAAAGTTCCCTACTTCTCTGAAATATTCTCGCGGCGCTCCTGTTTGCTCTATACGCCGCCGCCGCGCATACTTAGGGAACCCCTGGTATATCGTGTTATAAACGTTATTAGGTCGTTTTGTTCTATTGTATACCTATCTATAAACGAAAACAAGAAGAAGTATGGTATTCATCTCGATGGACTTTTAATACAGAGTATGTTCATTTTGTTATTTTAGCATTTAATCTAAGCAGGTTGGTCAACCTCTTTGTCTTCTTCTCCTCCATTCTACTTCTTCTATTCTTCTCTTCTCCATCATCTCTCTACCCTTCTTCTCACTCCTTTCTCCTCCTTATCCTTCTTCTCCCTCTTCTATTTCTTCTCCTTCTCCTTTTTTCCTTCCTCTCTTTCTTCTCTTTCTTCTCCTTCTTTTCCTTGTTCTTCTCCTTCTGCTCATTCTCTTTCTTCTCATTCTCCTTCTCATTCTCCTTCTTCTTCCTCTTCTTCTTCTCCTTCTTCCCCTTCTTCGCATTTTTCTCCTTCTCGCTTTCCTTCCCTTTCTTCTTTTCCTTCTTCTCCTTCTTCCCCTTCTTCTTCGCCTTCTTCTCCTTCTTCTCTTTCTTCTCCTTCTCCTCTTTCTTCTCCTTTTTTTCCTTCTTCTCTTCTTCCCAAATTAAGTACATTCCTTGTTTCTCGCAAATTATTAAGACGCTCAAGAGAATTAAACGAAAGATCTTATGTCAATATGAAAAGATTTACGCAGCTCAAATTGAAGCACTAGTGCTAGTGGCCCGATGGGAGATGGCGTGGATAAAATACAGTTAAAAAAGAATCTCTAAAGCTTTTACTACCAGCCAATGTAGAATCTAATGCCAACAGCAGAACGTCCATTACTTCCAAATGGGAGCCTCGCAAATACCGAAACGAATGACAAGTTGGTAAGTAAATTGCTGGTACGAATTTTGTACAAATGAAGCATTTTTTTTTATATATGCTTTAATCTGACATAGATCGTGAAAGGAGAAATAACACTCCTATTCAACTACGTTAAAATCCAATATGCCACCCATTTAAAACGAAGGAGTTGCTACCCAATTCTTGGTAATTGGCGTCTTACATTTCGTTTTCCTTTTAGTTGGGAGTATCAGAATCAGGAATCCCAATAATTTCTGAACTGTTTGAAATTTAACGCAGTCTCAGTTAGCAGCCAAAACTGCACAATTTCAACAAGTCCGTATGCCTGATAACAAGAAAATACCCATGATAACCTACTCAATATAACACATACTGTACATTATCTAAATTAGTTAATCAACTAAGCTATATTTTTAGAATATGCACCATCAACATGTGCATCATTAATTTGTTTGCAATTATACTTACTTATCTGCGGCATTACGTTTTATATCACAACAGAGGAAAACAGGATGGAATCATCATGCCAAGTGAAAATTCATCAACTATAGAGCACTCCAAACATATTTCAAAACTTCCTGCAGTCTGTCTCTGTAAACGATCCGTTGCAATTTTAATGGGAACGCAGCATAAGAAAAGTATTACTGCGCTTCAGAGCTAACAAAAGAATAATTCATAAAGAGATACCATCTTTCCGGCAAGATAATAAATGTGACTATATCGTCAGAAATATTACCTGCCTACTATTCAGCGGGTCCTTACGACCAGCTATAGGCATGAATGCGCCAGCGACCTTTAAAAAGAAGCGGCACTGCTTTAATAAGTACTCCCATTTTACAAACCTCGTCTGTTAAGTTGGCACACGCTGAATAGAGGAAAAGACTTTTCGTTAGATGATGAAAGGGAACATTTTCCTCTTGTTTGCAATGTTCTTTTAATTATATACTGATTCAATAGCTATGTATCTAAGAGAGAAAAGAATATTGTGGTGAGGGTGTTTGGTGGTACATCTTACCGTGTGATCCACACATTCCTATGAAATGTTTTCTTCTCTGTTAGATATGTATGCAGCTATTAAATTAGATTTGGTTGTCAAGCGGTATTCACAATAGTATCAAACAGGAAGACATCGCACTGGCAAAGAAAGGTTGCTCGGTGTTAAGTTTTGATATTGATGAAGCTTGGTTTTTTGCGAATTTTTTTGGGTGGGCAAATAATTATAGCCGGTAGTGTAAGTATTTTAAACTGATGTTTAAAACCTGTTTTAAACATCTGTTTTAAGCACACCTGCTGTCAAGCACAAATTGTTTCAAGATATTAGGTTCCACGGAAAAAGAATAGCCAAAGTAGTGTTGGTAAGGCAGTTTAGTTGGACGATTTTTCTCAGTGCTATCTTTCTTCGTTCTGAAGTTTGAAAAAACCGAAAATCCGCCAGGGTGTTTCCTCTGTGCAGCAGATATATGACTTTAGTATGTTCTACATTTCCACCTAGCTTCATTAGTATCTGAATATTGACATTCGGGTACATTTTCTTGTAAGAAAAGGTGGATATTCAGATGAACTACTTATTCTCTATTTCAGTTTTTTTTTATTTCTTGGTTGGGAATTTTCCCTTCTAAAGGTGTAATAATATGAGAGATCTCTGAAAATACATTTAGCGTGTTGCCTTTTCCTTGTTTTTCAAACATCTTTTTAATAGGACGCATTTATATCAACGCTTGGAGACAAAACTTAATTAAGATGCCGTCTTTGTGACCTCATTACTAAATCTTGGCAAAATTACGCTGCTTTTGATGTTCTTAAGACGCTTTGGATGAAACTCCATATTAGGCTTGTAGTGTTTGTTTGCACACCACACGCATACCACCCAATACTTCAGCAATTTACGGACTAGCCGTCGGCATTGTTTACGTTGTTTAGGCTACATAGGCGCATGTATTCGTATTCGTATAGCACACAATCTACATAGTGATTTATTCGTAACACAGTGAAGAGGATGATTGCGTTAATTTAATGTCCCTCTGTATCCACACTTGAATAAATTGTCCACGCGCGCAACCAAACTATACACCATTACAGTTGACAACGTTAATCGATAAAAGGGAAATGTTTCGAAGCGAGTAATAACGAATGTCCCGCTACGTGACCATTTCGCGCAAATGAAAATGAATGATGTTCACATTTCGAGATTTGAATGTCGTTGAACTCTTTTTTAATTACCGTCCAAAATATATGGCGGCTCGCTCTAAAAAAATAGAAATAGCTCGTAGCGATACCTGCAAAAAATTGCAAAACTGCAAGCTTTTATCATGGATGTGTAAAAATGTATTTCAAATTCCAAATAGCGGCTATTGTTTTTGAAATCGGGTAAATTCGTAATAGCGGAATTAATACGCAATCAATTCACACTTTTGTACCCTCTCTGAATAATAGATCAAGTTAAAAAATCAAAATTGAGTCGATTTTGTAAAGTGAAAAGCAGTAGCAGACAAAAACAGCCCTTACCACAACACTTAATTCGTACTGGACGCACGTATCGATAGCCAAGCTATCATCATCAGCAGCGAGCCTGAACAGTTCAGGCTTGCTGCTGATGATGATAGCTTGGGTATCGAAACGTGCGT
The DNA here is from genome assembly GCA_029619315.2 of Dynastes maya. Taxonomy (NCBI): domain Eukaryota; kingdom Metazoa; phylum Arthropoda; class Insecta; order Coleoptera; family Scarabaeidae; genus Dynastes; species Dynastes maya. The sequence goes on along the minus strand of JAROYE020000006.1, from coordinate 8,965,060 downwards.
CCAGTACGAATTAAGTGTTGTGGTAAGGGTTTTAGTGAATTGTTTCAGTGTTCCAGTGCCACAGTGTTAGAGTACCCGTTTAGTAGCAGACAATTTGATGGACGCATAAAAATGGCAATGGCCGAGCAATAAAAAGTGATTCAAACACGTTAATTCTAATGGAAATTGCCATGATACTTACAAGAGAACATTCCGAACATAAAAATTCAAAAGAAATTGAAACTCTGTCGATAAGTAGTCCACATGACAGTATTAAAGAATCTAATTTCTGAATCGGCCTAAACACCTTTCAACAGAGTGAAATCTCCTTGTCATCTGAACACGCGTCATGAATCTTTTGTGATATAGCAATGACCTCTTCATTTGACGTGAGCCGCTTTCCGCCAAGCCATTTTTTGAAGTTTGGAAAAAGAAAGAAGTCACATGGGGACAAATCTGGTGAGTACGGTGGATATGGCACCAACTCGTACCGTAACTTGCTGTCGTAATAGCCAATGAGTGTAGCCAGGGCATTATCATGATGGTAGAAAATTTGTTTCTTCATTAAGTGGGGCCTTTTTCTCTTTAGTTCAGCGTAGTTTTGTCGTGTGATTGTCCTTCCCTTCTCAAAGTAATCAATTAAGATTGCATCTTGCGAATTCCAAAAAATCGTCGCCATAACTTTTCCGACTAATGGAATCGTCTTCGCCTTCCGTTTTTGATAAACCATCAGCAAATGCGACATCCATCCCGTCGGTAGCTTTCTTATACTCAATGTTTTGTGAAGGATGTTCTGTACACGTTCAATTGAGATGTTTACCATATTAGCAATCTCTCTAATCCCCACTCGACGTCTGCTAACACGATATCATGAACCCTATTGATCATATCATCCATAATCACCTCAATGGGACGACCAAAGACGAGTGTTTGGCGACGTTTAAATTCACAAAGCCAGTATCTTATGGTAGTCACCAAAGGTGCATTGTCCTTATAAACTGCATTCAACTTCTCTTTGATTTCTGCACACGTTTTCCCATCCAAAAAAAGAAATTTTGACAGACGTCCCACAGTCTGCAATGCAGATCTTGATACAAAGAGCCATCTGTGCCCACATGTGTGTATTATAGTTCTCCTCCCGCTTATCTAAAATCTTCGGACGTCCACTTCGCGATGCAGTCTCAACTGTCCCCGATATTTTGGATTTTTTTGTTACACTCTGCGCCGTTTCTTTTCACCTCTCGGGTTTATGACATTACCCTGTACAAACAGCACCAAAATATACTTCTTGGCGCCACCTAGCGCCAAAATATATAGTCATATTTGGAACTATGATTTCCTTTTTTGTGTAGTTTATTATTAGTTCACCCGTATCAATGAACACATATTTCTCGCAAATAGACGGATCTATTAAAGGGATTTACCAAATTCCTAACATATTTATTTCCCTGGAACTCACTGCATTAAACGTAGTGTATGAAAACTTTGGAGACATTCCATTTTATAATATTTATTATATTCTGCCATAGTTTTAAATAATAATTGCTGTTGTAATTAATGTTTTCTAACTTTATTAAAAATTAATAAAAGTGCATCACAACATCCCTTTGTAACCTTTCGGTTGTCCGGAGTCAAAACCATGGCTAACCGATACTATTAGGCTGATGATGAGTCTTCGAGACGAAGCGAAAAAGCGATACGTTCTGACAAAACTTCCTTCTCATTTTGATTACTACAAATCTTTACGTAATCTTACCAATAAGTCGATAAAACATGAGATGAGAGCCTATTTCCAGTATAAATTTCAATCTTGCAGTCAAAAAACCAAATGGAGAGAATTAAAGGATTTAAATATTAAACACAGTGATTCTGTTTTACTGAGCATTTGAGTGACGCTGACGCTATTAACAATTTTTTTATCCACTCGTTGCTCAATATGGTGCTTCCGATATAACCAACATCAATTTCAAATCTAAACTCAACAGCAGTATATCTAACTTCCCATTTACTACTCACTCCCCAAATTCAAGTCATGGATGCGATCGTTTTTGCTCATCAGTCAGCGGTGAGCTCTGTTGCGAGTATATCTCTGTTTCTTTAATGTAGCTTTGTGGTGCGTGTGCTGTTCATTTGCTTCGTTGCAGAATTTATATGTACGAGGCTCGTCCGGAAACTAGTACCCGTTCGCGCCGTGTGGAGCAGCAGTTGCGCGACGAGCCGCCGAGTGGTTTGGTTGAGTTATCTACAATAATATCGCGTCAGTGTGAGTTTGAAATGTTTAAGACACTCGACAATACCGCCAGTTGTGAAGTGCGGTCTGTATTAAGATTCCTGAACGCCAGAAATGTGAAGCCATATGACATTCACCGTCAAATTCAAGAAGTGTACGGCAACGATGCGATGGACGCATCATCGGTTCGGCGATGGTGTCGCAATTTCAATACGGGGAGAGATAACGTTCACGATGAAGAGCGTCCAGGGCGTCCGTCCGTCATTACTGATGAGTTGCTGCGTGCAGTCGACGACTTCATACAGCAGGATCGGCGTGTCACACTTAATGACATCAGTGCACGTTTTCCACAGACTTCGCGCACCTTAACGCATGAAATCGTCAAAGATCATCTGCATTACAACAAAATTTGTGCAAGGTGGGTGCCGCGCATGCTTTCAGAGGAACACAAAAACACGCGTATGAGTGCGGCCTTGAGTGTTTTGGAGCGTTACGCAAATGAAGATGATGCATTCTTGTCACACATTGTTATGGGCGATGAAACATGGGTTGCTTACTCAACGTCTGAAAGCAAACGCTAGATCCAAAAAGTTCAAGACAGCAGAGTCGACTCGAAAACTCATGGCAACCGTCTTCTGGGACAGACATGGTCTCTTGCTTTTGGACTTCATGCTTCGAAGGGCCATCATTAATGCGGAAGCATATTGTGCCACGCTACAGAAGTTGCGGCAGGCAATTCAAAATCGGCGGTGAGGCCTGTTGTCGTCGGGCATTGCTGCACGAGAATGCCAGTCCCCATGTTGCTGCAACAACACGCCAATTGCTCGAGCAGTTTCGCTGGGAAGTTTTCGATCACCCACCCTACAGCCCAGATCTAGCACCGTCGGATTACCACCTTTTTACAAAATTGAAAGATTTTCTAGGCGGAAAACATTTCCGCAACGATGACTCAAAGCAGCGGTCACTAGATTTCTCGCCACACTGGCGGTAGAGGATTACGACGGCATAAAAAATGTCATCCCACGATACGACACGTGTCTTAATTTACGAGGTGATTATGTAGGAAAGTAATGTATAGTACATGTGTATGTCTAATAAAAAGTTTGTTCAGATATCTCTCTTGGTTGCGATTTAATTGGCAAATGGCTACTAGTTTCTGGATAAGTCCCGTAGTTACTTTGCTTGGTGCAAGAGCGACAGAACCCAGCTTTAAGTTAATATTAGGCATGTACTTTTCTTCCATTCATATTTTTATTTTGTTAAGGGCGGGCTGGTAAAACAAAACCAGTATCACTATGTTTTGAATTCAGCCCTTTGATTTTCTCTGCAAGCTGTACTTGAGATATTACTTATTACTACTCATCTATTGTAATTTCTGTTGCAGAAGTAAATAAACCATATTATTATTATTATTATTATGGAATGTTTAGATTTGACGTTCTTTAACATTAGGTAGGTGCGCAAACACTTTTGTAACTGACTGTATATGAGTATGCGAGGTAAATCCATTTGTAGCAACATACAAGCATGTCGTCGTCCCAATTTTCGGAAAAGCACCGTCTATTATATGTAAGTACATACATACCTACACCTAACATTCTGAAGTCTCTCCAGAGTCTCTAGATGTCTTGTGCACATATTTATTATTTCCAGTAGAACAGAGTAATAGTTTCAAGAGTGGAATATACTACGCCTTGCGTTTTCTTTATGTACTTGCAACACTCTACGCCAGGTATTCACCATGAATTATGGATGATCGAACGCATCAATAAGGGTTGTGTCGTGCTCGGTCGAGTTTATGTACATCGCAGTTATAAATAACGCGCAGTCGAGTTGTCTGGGGATTAATAGAGACATCCTACTTGCGAAAGCAATTTTCTCATAATCAAATATGTAGTTGATTGCAAATGAATAATCCGTTTGTCTTGTAAGACAGTTGCACAGTGGATAAATTTAAAACTTTATGTATTGAGATGTTACCAAATTAAAAAAGGGATGGAATTAAGAAAATCATTTTTGTTCTCCATCTACATACAAAATTTAGTAAAGTTAAAATCTTCTTCCTTTCTTCTATTAATGTTCTAAGTCCTTTACGATCAATAGTTAGATGCAATGTCCTCTTCAACTCCTCTTTGGATGTTTTTCGGTTCAACTTTTCCGCACGAATACACAGGCAAAATAGGTGATTTACTGATATGTGTTCGGTGATTCTCCGTTTTATGCATTGCGCCCAGCAATGATAAACGTTGGTTATTTGTTTTCTAGTTGTTGAAGTTGCTGTTATGTATCCCATATTTACATAAATGGCACCAAAGAAAAGAGTGCCCACATTAGAAGGAAAAATAGTGAATTTGTTAGACAAAAAGAAAGTGTACGTCATATTGCTAAATGATTTGATATTGGAAAAACACAAGTAGCCGAAATAGCAAAAAATAAAGAAGATATCCGAAAGAAATGTCAATTTGGAATTAATTAAAATTTCAAAATTGACAAAACCTGTTTTGAATGGTTTGTAAAAGCTAGAAGTCAAAACATTCCTACATCAGGACCGTTGGCAAAGGCCAAAGCTAAGGAAACAAAAATACACAAAAGCGGCGTCTGAGGCGTAATACCAGTTTCAAGTGCATCTCCGGTGAAGCAGCCGATGTTATTCAAGAGGACGTTACCCAATTTGTAAAAAGCTTCTGATCATGTTGCTTGGTTACCGACCATCTTCAACGTAGATGAAAGTTGACTTTTTTTCCGCGCTCCTTATCAGACAAAACCTTAACGCTGAAATCAGAAAATTGTACAGGTGATAAACTGTCTAAAGAGAAATTAGCTATTATATTTTACCTAAATATGGTGGGTCAAAAGAAGATTTATTAGTGATTGGTAAAGCGGCTCGTCCACGACGTTTAAAAAATATTGCACCCTAAGATTTACCAGCCACATGGAAACCAAACAGAGAGGCATGGATGACATTATGATCGAGTGGTTAATTGAGTTGGACAAAAAATCTTTAATGGAAAAAGAAAAATTATATTACTCCTTGATAACGCTGGATCACATCCTCGTGAATTAAACTTTTGCCTCCAAATGCTCCAAAAACTTCAATTCATGATCAGTCATCAGATTCGCTATGGCGATTAATCTGAACACATTTATCGAAGTAACTGCGTTCAACCAGTGTCTGAAATATCAAAGTCTATTTGTGTGATAGATACTTCATTAACGCTTCATTATGTACATAACATGTGATTGTGATAAACACGTAACCTCTTTTGCGTCCTCGGTTATAGATTGGTCGTCCGTAGGCGCGAGAGAGGCACGGCGAAGAGGATCAAAACGGAACAAATTGTACGAGACTTGCGAAAAACGTGAGTAAGATAGAGGGGCGCGATCGACCTAGATCGAAAGTGGGCTATTTTTCCTATAAAATAGGCGTAATTTCGTTCAGAACGGGGGCCTGCTTAGCGCAGTGGTAGCCCGCCCATTCGGTTTCGAGTCCGTCGACATCAGACGTCGAGTTTTTTTCTGTTATTATTTTTATTATTACGAAAAGCAAAAGATTTACGAATTTCATATAGAAACCAATGCAAAAATATCATCTTTTCCGCCATTTAGAAGTATATCTTGTAATATACATATATCCTGCAATATAATTTTGTATTCTTCTCTTTTTTTTCAACTGCATATATAAAATTAACGTAAAATAATAATTCTTATTTTTATTATTTCATTTCAAATGTTTCACAATCAACATATTGAAGAATATTTAAAATCTTCTAAATCAACTTCCGGTAAATCCGAAAATCGGAGCGCAATAAAAATAAATTTCTTAACTACACAAGATAGTGTTATATCTATGTGTAAAATTTGGTGAAACTATCTCGAACAGTTTCGTCTCAAATTATGAAGACATCTTTACACTTTCTGTAAAACCGGAAGTAGGTCAATTTCTTATAATACCGAAGGCTGTTTTATTTTAGAAATACGTTTTTTATACTCGCTATGAGTCAGTTTATCGATGCTGTGAATTTGGTGAAATTGCCTCAAGTATCTACATATTAAATTCTGAAGATGTACTCGGAATTTCAAAGAAACCTTAAAATCTCGAAAATTGACAACGTAGGGAATATATACAGAAATTTGTTCAGAATCTTAAGCGGTATCCAAAAATATAAATAAATTCGTACCACTATCTTGAAAAAACAGGAAGTGGTATCAACTTCCGTTAAATCCGGAAATTGTAGCGCAATAAAAATAAATTTCTCAACTTTACAATAAATTTCTTAACTTTACAAAAGATTATATTTATGTGTATAATTTGGTGAAATTATCTCAAGCAGTTTCGTCTCAAATTATGAAGACATATTTACACAGAAAAATATCGCTTGTAACATTAAATTTGGGACACCCGGTGTAATTAGATTCAAATTCAAAACAAACTGAACATTAATAACAAATTCAACAGTCCAATTAATTACAATAAGTACCTTCAAAGAGATTTTCTACATTTGTTTTCAATATCGACGTGTGTAGAAACTCTAACAAACGAAAGCACCTCTGCCTTCTTCGCATTTTACGACCGAGGCGCTCAGATATCTAACGAATTATATTCGCAATTATTTAGACACTCCTGCTGCTCGAATCATTCGTTTTCGTTAGTGTAACATGTTGAAATCCGGTGGGAGCCTTTTAAACTTCCGAATTGGCTGACACCTGCGATGCGCAGTCGACTAGCATACTGCTGCTCTCTGCCGTTTACTACTCGTTCATCATTAATTAGATCGAGGATCCAACGGCATAACTTCAGATTTAGAGAATTGATTCCGGCAAATTGGAACTAACTGTGACGGAAGTTTTATTATTAGGTCAGGAAATTTACGTCGGTCTTAAAATCCTCCGATCCATTTAGACGGATGCAGTTCGTCTAGTCGACGGTTAAGTAGGGCAACGGGATGTCTTTATCGAATTTACTAGGGTCAACATAGAAGCTTGAATGCAAGCAAATCAATATGATTACTGACCCGTGGTGTTGAAATAGATTAAACTTGATAAATTTCATCTACTTGACCATTGAGAATCACTGGCTGCTGGCTTCATATAACCACTGGATGCTGCATCATCTCATCATCATCCGCAATAGAACTGATCTCTTGTCAACACACTTTTAAGGAGGGCAGATAAGATAAGCGATGAAGAAAGTAGACCGGATGAAATCCAACATGTAAAGCACATCCTACAGAAGAATAGATATAACCAAAAAACATGCTAAGACCACGTAGACGTACATTCCCGGAGTTACAGTCAGGCTGCAGGCAACTGCAAACGAATGGCGTTTTCGAACTGGATGCAAATGCGAGAAAAGCTACGAGGATTGTATGAGAAGAGCCTGTGCTTGAAAACAAAAGGCGCTCTGTATTAAAATCTGCATTACCGACTGTGAGTACTATTCCTTCATTCATTGAGTAGTGCTGTTTTGAGAAGAGAACTGCTGAAAGTGAGCAAGTTTAAGTATTTGTTGAATCATGGAAAAACAATATAACAATGTCGGTCACTGGTTGGATTCCCTTTTCTGGGTGGGAAAACTTGTGCAAAAATCAAAGAGAGGTGGGATGCAGTTTATAATGACCACACACCTTCGATGAGTATCATCAGATACTCCCTTAATGAATTTAAGCGTGACCGAACATCCGTTTTTGATGAGAGGCGGCCAAGTCGTCCCATTGAGATGACTACGGACGATGTGATCAATAAATTTCATGATATCGTGTTAGCAGACGGCCGGGTGAAGATTAGGGAAATTGCTAATATGGGAAACATCTCAATTGAACGTGTGCAAAACATCCTTCACGAAAAATCTAATATGAGAAAGCTATCGGCGAGATGGGTGCCGCTTCCGCAAACGATCAATCTAAAACGGAATCGCGTGATAACTTCAAAGCAATGTTGGGCATGTTTAAGCGTAATATAAGTGAGTTTATACGGCGTTATGTGACTATAGAGGAGACATGGATACACCACTACTCGCCAAAAACCAAAGGTCTGTCGGCAAAATGGATTTTTCCCGGCGAACGTACACCAAAAGAGACGAGGACGATTCCATCAGCCGGAAAAGTTATGGCGACGATTTTTTGGGATTCGCAAGGTATAGTCTGAATTGATTATTTGGAGAAGGGAAGGACAATCATGGAACAGTACTGTGCTGATTTACTGGACCGATTCAACGTTGAACTAAAGAGAAAGGGGCACCACCTAGCGAAGAAAAACATTCTCTACCAGCATGAAAACGCCACGGCCCACTCATTGACAATTGCGTCGACAAAAATAGTCCACTTACGGTACGAAGCCATATTCGCTAGATTTGATCTCCTGTGACTTCTTTTTTTTTAAGCTTAAAAAAGTGGCTTGACAGAAAGCGGTTCGCGCAAAATGAAGGGAGCATTGCCGAAATCATGCCGAAAGAAAGGTACATTTTGCAGAGCTTGACAAATCCTATTATTTAGATGGATTAGAAAGGTTGGAGCGTCACTGAATGCAAAAAAATTGCATTCTCTTCCTTAGCACAGGTACTTACCATACCATTTTCGTACATTGATGAAATAGGAAGAAACATTCAATGCAATCAAATCCACAGTGGCTAGAGATCTCTGCCAAAATGTGGATCATAACATCTATTATAATAACGAGAAGATATTCGCCAAAGCCATCCATTACCGAAAAAGAATGGTACGCCAGTCTTCGGAAATTATGAAGGATTCGAACAATTTCAAACCGCGAGGATAGATATAGGATCAGCAACACTTGAAGGTCAGCTCTTAGAGAACGCCCACGGAGTAATCACGACGTAATCCATGACGGAAACTGTTTCGATAGAATGAACTGTACCCTAGTAAGTATGTATGGATAACAAGTGGACAAGCACTGACTTTTTAACTTCATGCCAACAGATGGCGTCTTACCACTTGATAGCCAATAGGCGGCATTTTAACGTAACGCTAGATTTACATCGTACTACATAGTGAATAGGAGATATCAGAAATGGTCCAGCAAACCAGAACGGATTCGGGTTAGTAGAGCAGAACAGAAATAAGGTATTGTTATGTTCGACGTTGTATGTACGATAACAACAGCCTCAACTGTCACCTCTGACCGACTAAAGGTCAGGTTAGCCACTCGTTGGTAATTAAATATCCCTCTTGCGGAGCAAAATGAAAATTTCCTCGTTAACATTTCCCTCCAGCCAACTGGCCTTGGGGCGTTGATGTTAAATATTAAATATAAGTCCAGATAACGACGATTGTAGGGTAACATGGACATGTACGCCAGTCTTCAAATTCTAAATTCGAAAATTCAAACGCCAGGATAATAAGGATCACAACACTGAATCACTTTTAAGAAAGTTCACAGTATCTCAATTCTGACGTTTAGCTAGTAACATTTGATCACTAAGAATCTCTACCACTTTCCTCGCGTCCTGATTCACCGACCTTATCTTTGCTTAATATTTCTTCATCACGGATTCATCGAAATAAGGTATTTATCACGTTGATATAAAACACGCATCGCTTTCGCGTCTAAATAGGTTAGCCATTTTAATTAAATATCCTTTGGAATGAATGCGTTCTTCCCTCCCTAATGCTTCCGTTGATGAAAAAAAGTAATCATTAGCAAATACATAACTATGTCAGTTAATTTTCCTATTCACGTAATTCGTCCAAATTCATGTAGAAATCGTCTAAAATAAGCAACAGCGTAAATTAAAAGGTATTATAAACAATATTTCATGAATTAAAATCTAAAAGGTTTAAGTAAATTGTCACAGAGATTTCACGTTTAAAGCTTGTCAGTAACATTTTTTATCATAGAATCCTCGAAATACAACCTCCTCGTTGCGTCACTGCATTCATTCTCGTATGCTATTTGCAGAAATAATTTCATTTCATCGAAATTCATCGAAAAAGTTTCTATTTAGGTTAAATTATCAAAATTGGCTGTGGAATAAAACAATCGCCGGTCTTTCGCGATTTAAAATAAAAGAAAGATGAGCGACGCCATTAATTTTTCATCAATCTTTAGTCAGTATTCGTTGAATTAAAGCGTTTCTTAACTCCGATCCTAATTTAAAGTGCTCGATTGTGAAATCAAAGTATTTATTTGAAGAGAAAATGGGTTAAATTTCTAGAACAGGCAGTTTCCTGTAGAGGTTATATAAACATAGAGTTTATATAACATTGGCATCGTTCAAATTTCAAGGTTAGTTACATTTATAATATTAAAATTCGTTAATTTCGTTTTATTAATTTGGAAATTCGTTATAAAATTGCCAAAAGGGTATTCAGGGATACTCCCGAACCCACTAAGAATTGGAAAATTTAGTTTAAGCTAGAAAATTTAACAATTTTCCCAAAATCCCCTGAGAAAAATATTTCAATATATAACAAGGAGCACGTCTGAAGAAGCTGACAGCAGGATCAGCAAAACGTCAGAAGAAAATTCAATAACACAACAACACCCGAAAGATTATTTTCCAGATCGTTCCTATAGCATAAAAAATGCTGTAAACGTATTTATGTAGATTCAGTATTGATGTTCAATTGTTGTAAGTATTCGTACGTATTACATAGCGTAATTATTCTATACATTTCTCGATTAATATCAAAATTTATTCATAAATCACTGTCCGAACCCTTGTGGCAGCCTGTATAATTATTGATAAAAGGCTTCGGCCAGAATCACTTTGCGGTCATTGGGGTAGGCAGTCTTAAGGCCGGCCGAATTAATTGTGAGGATACACGAAACTATTAGTTCGTAGTGATGAAATAATTAATGTTGACTAACCGTTGTAATATATGGAAACCCATTACTATGGAAATTCATAAAGTAACCACCCTGTTTCCATTCTATTAACGAAAATCTTGTTACATCTTTTTTTGTGCATAATTTATGTTCATACTTTTATTTCGAATTTGACACAATTTGTCGTTGTATTTTAGAAGTTTAGAATTAATTTTTCTCTTAGCCTACGTGACGTGCTCTTAAATCTTAGTCCCACATAGTTTCGCGTACCTCAATTTGTTAAATCATTTTTTGGATTTCCGATTAAAACTTATTGGTTTGACAGTTTTTTGGTTTCTCAGCCCTAGTATCACCACACAAAATTAAATTATTATCAGTACAGCTGTTCGAGGTCCTGGGCACCTCATTACAACGAATGACGAATCTGGGATTATTCGGTCTTTAGTTTGATGCAGACTTCCTTTTGATATCATAAAGTTTTTATCTGAACTAGATTTGGCCTCTGTTTGATTTCGGATTTTCTTAGTAATCGTTATCTTGCAATACCGACTGTGTCCAAATATTCTATAAAACTTCTAAGTAATTAGGGAACATTTAAGCCCCTATACATAACGGAGTTTCTGCTCTTCGCTCTATTTAGTCACTTAGAGGTTTCTGGTTTTAACAATTGGGTAATTTGTGTGCCCTGATTTCAAATTGTTTAGTATTGTTGTATCCCAATTTGTAGTACACACCACAAATATTCATTAGTTTTAATAATAAAACTATTTGATTTCGTAGCCAATTGCATTAATAGTACATCATAAGTCGTTTACTTTGCTAACCCTTCTTAAACCTTTGCGCGGGTAATTTCAAACAGCTGTATCTTATAACTTTAGATTTTTCAAAATATCCTACTACACTTCCTAAATATACTTTCCTCCTAACTCTTTTTTTATTGTCATAGCCTACTGTGTATATTTTAGCTAAGTCATAAAAGATTTTATTATTATGTAGTTAGTTATAAATTACAATTGTTCAACAATTTAGTATTTCTTTCATTTCGTTACAAAATAATATCACTTGCTTACCAAACAATTTTCCTCTCGATTTTCGCACATTGTGACAAGCGAAAAGCTTCTCCATTAAAAAATCATTCGAAATGACTTTAGATCTAAATGTGGATTTCATTGTTCATTCAGCGGACGTGAAAATCGAAAACAAACGTTATATTTTAAACGAGAAATTCCCAATTTCAGTTGAGTGAATTTTTTGAATGGATCATTAGTGAATAGGAGCAATTTATAATGGGCGGTCGTACTTTCGCCGACGTTAATGTAAATGAACGACCAATATCGGCGAAAACGAAGTGCCATGCGATTATAATTCTCAGCCTGGCGAACTGAAAAATAAACATTATACGCGAGTACCAGCAAATAGCGCCAACTGCTTGACGAGCATTGCTTGGAACTAAAGTGTGATAAATGGTTGCACCCGTAGAGGCGCCGTTAAAGGAGCTGTGTTTACTATGTACATACAAGGAATCGAGTGGACGTTCGGTTATTATTGGTTGATCGGTGTGCGTGTACTGTTTATAATGTTCGAGAAACTAGTGGAACCGTCCGAGGCGTACCGCGCAAAAGTAGACACAGTATTAATAAGAAAATAATAGATTGATACCTTTTATTGACGTATCGATGACCACTGCGGTATACTGCGTATACTTTGCAAATGATCGTTCAGCATCTAATGAAGAAAGATTTGCGAAATTCAAATACTCCTGTATCTCTTCCTTGCGGTCTTGAATGCCAGATATAGATCGAACCTTTTCTAAATCCGGATTTTTATTTAAAACTGCACGAAATTTTTGCGCGACATCTAGTCCTATAGGATCCGTCAAGCTTTCTAGAACGGCTGCTAAATTGTGGATGTTATTTAACGAGTCTTGTATAGATAAGTGAGTATTTTCTAACTGCGAAATAGTTTGTGTCACTACAGAATAATTTATGGAAATGTCATCTATTTCTTTTTGAACGTCCGAATCGGAAAAAAGTTGCTGATTCTCGCGAACCGCTTGAGAATTAGAAGAATTAAGTTTGAAAATGATCTTTCACTTGGGGATAATATATGCGATAGTAAGATACTGCCTCGATCCATGTTCCCCATCGCATCAATACAGGCTGAGGTGGTAGCGGAATTTGCGGATACAATTGCTTGAATACGCGGATATTTACTCTCCAAATCAGTGAGAAAGCAGAGCTCGCGAAAACACATCTGTATCACTCCTTTACATAGGATACATTACTTAAACTGTAGAACATCCTCTGGATACATTGTGATGTACTACACATAGAAGAATTTCGTCGAGTACATTTAAGAAGAAAAACCATTGTTATCATCCTTCAGTACTAATAAATACTAGGAGTATTATTTATAGGTAAGTAGCAATATTAGAACAAAATGAGAGTAGTAGGTAACCACACACGATAAATCTCACTCAACGTATCCGCATCAATGACAATTCCGACTATAAAATTAGAGGAAGTTTTGACAGTAGACGTTTTAAACTTGACAACTCAAAAATACTTGCTTCCAGATTGCCAACTTAATTAGCAATTTTTGATCTCACTGGATATATCATTTGTATACGTAATCTTTACATTATGCAGAAAATACTGTATACATTTCTTTTGTGTCAAAGATTTCCCCATTACAAAAAAAATGTATTTACTCACGCATCACTTTCTTATACTAACAACCACTTGCTGGATCCAGCTGCATACTAGATAAGTTTATAGCGTGATTTAAATTGGCTGTACACAATAAATTATACGGCGATTCACGTGACCAATGCCTGTCAACGTAATCGCATATCATATTAAAGCAAATATGCATTAATAATGTACCCCTCCATTACATCAAATTGCACTGTTTCGTAAGTAGACGATAAATTATTCAGCTGTATCGATTTCGAATATCTCTAGTGAACCATTTTGCAGCAGGTGGTTTGAAGAACCTGTACGTGCATTGGCAAGCGAAGGTTTCAGTACGAGTTCGATATTGAATGTGTGAAAGTTGTAACAGAGTGAGCAATCTTAATCGCACAATGTACATATTGTTAATTCAACATATTGGAATCGATGGTTTTAATTACCTACTAAGCATTACTGCAATTATTGAATTCATAAGTTAAGTTAATAACGTTTTCTCACTAATGCACATGCGATGGGGTAGGTACTTAAATGGCCGAAGAATGTTTCTTACAATAACATCTAAAACATAAAAAGAAAAATAATAAAAAAATATTAATAACATGACATTGTATTTCAAAACATGTAAGTGTACAATGTAACAAAAATACAAACTCTCAAAAGGATGATAACATAATCATAGAGCCCGATGAAGAACTAGGAATAAACCAGCATCTGCTCTGATCGTCGTACAATGGGTTTTGGTTCTTTTTAACTTATCTTTTTTTAATATCCATGTTGTTATTAGTATTGGTAATCGATTAACCAACCAGTCAACAAAGACAATTTTTTTCGGTTAGTTTAGTCACACCACTTAGTCGACTAGATTATTATTAGAGACCACCACTTGGTTTCCCTAACAGTGGCGTCAATGCGGTGGCTTTAGTCAAATAAAAATGTGAATAATATAAACTACAGTTTATGCGTTATAGGACCCCTCAATCTAAATGTTACCAGTGGCATAGTAAGGAGTTATGTTTTACATAATACATACCTTCCTACTGTATTTCGAAGAATGCGACATTATTTATGCATCTATTTTTCTATTATTTGTATTGACCTGAAGGGTTTTTGTACCTGCATCTTATGTATGTTATTTACATATTGTATTAATGTTATTTACTTAATGCAAATGTGGGTTAAATGAACATTAAATTGCTATTAGAAGAAAATTTTAGTGTTCTATCATCGCCAAAACACATGCACTCAGTTACTCAGTTGTAATTTAGTTTCCGTAACGAAAACGGAGGGCGAAAACGCTAGCCTTAAGTTTCATTTTCGAATACGCTTGTTGCTACGCCACTGCATGTTGCATTCAAACTTGAATTTTCCCGAACGATGTCCAACAGTACCTTCGGACAGCGCCGGAACTCGCCATCCTACAACGCGGGACCTGTACCGACCATAATTATTTGCCCACGTACATTTTTGCTTGGATTTTAGAAAATTATTTATTTATTGTTATCTACGGGGTATAATTATTTACCTACAAGTAAGAGAAAGATATCACATTAAATAATTCGGCAAAAGAGTCCTCTGATGTTTAGTTATCGATTGAATCTCTTTAATCGGATAATTAGGGGTTCAGGTAGGGTCACGAAAAGACCCGAAATATAATACAATTATCCTTCACCAATAAACATGCGAGTAAAGATTATAATTCCCTATTTATCTCAACTAGAATTATGAATTTAAATTTAATAGTTATTGTTCTTTTAAACAGCGAATATGGTTAATAAGATTATCTAAAATTCGTATTAAAATATCGAAAACAAGAGAGTAGCCTTTAGAAACCCGCACAATGATTGTTGCTTTATATAGAGATATCACAAGAAAATTGACAGATTCAGTCACCAAACTGTTGACTATAACGTTAAAAAATATCAAGAGGCTGGCACATTATTAAAAAGAAAACGAACAAGACGACGGAAAGTGACAACAGCAGCGGAAGATCGTCGAATAATTATGATGAGTAAACGGAATAGACGAAAAACTGCAGCTGAAATAAATATTGAACGTGAAAAGCGAGTTAGTGAAAAGGAGGTTAAGAGAGGGTGGTTTATTTGGCCGACTAGCGTTGCGTAAACCACTCTTACGCAAGCAAAATAAAATAAAACGGCTGCAGTGGGTTAGAGAGCATCAACATTGGACAGGTGATGAGTGGAAAAATGTTTCACGAACCTACGAGTCCAAATTTGTACTCTTCGGTTCCAAGAGAAGAACGTTCGTTCGAAGGTCGAAAGGAGAACGAGCAGCAGAATCATGTCTAATACCTATAGACAAGCATGGGGGCGGATCGGTAATGATTTGGGGTTCTCAAATTGGGCACTCTGTATTGAGGGGTTGTAAAATTTAGATCGTTGAACGCAGCTGTTATTCCAGCATGTACAGCGTATACATTATGGCCAATGTGAAATTCCCTCTGGCGAATATTTCGGTAGCCTCTACTCCTCCCGGAGCCTCCGAACTTTGGACTTTATTTATTTTAATCACTGATCATCAATCAAAATCTTCGCTTAATATATTGGTCATTTTTTTGGAGTATGTAATTGTTAATTATATCTCTTTTAATACCTGTAATTAGCAAATAATTACAGGTTTTCTTTCCATTTCTTCAGTTATTTTTCATCCTATTACTTTCTCCTCTTGTATTCATAACCTCTTCGGTATTTTGCTTTATCTGAGTTTCTACATGTTTCATAACCCGTATAATTTCTGCTCTTACTTCGGCTGTTGTTTTCTTATATCTTTGTTTAAGTCTGCTAACACTTCCATAATTTTTTTCATTTCGAAGTCCTAATTTCGTTTTCCTTTTGCATTCTTGCGAATATTCAAGATTTAGGAAAGGTGTTGGCGATCAAGATGGATTAGGTTTCATTTTAATTATGAAGAGACTAATTGCGGAGAAGAATGGAGTTTTCTTATGATTCATCACAAGTGTAGCACTCTATGTAAAACATTGAAATTAAGTCGGACTTCCTGGTATAATAGAATAATTCTGTATAAAGAATTCAGTTTAAAGTGTATATTTTCTACCTCCTACAACGGTTCAACTAGTACCGTATGCATAGTGCGGGTTTTACATGTCCAAAGTCTCGAAAGTGAGACAGTCTGCACCAAGTCGCAAAAATTTTTATATCTTAACTAATGTCAACAGTCTAACGGGAATATTCCGGAGTACTAATCTAAAATTCTCATTTCACCAGTTTAAATACTACTCCAGCGCTATATATTTTTTATACGACGTAAAGTAAACTGACCGAGCAAAGTGCATAGGTGTGCCACAACCTCCTGAAAATCACGTAGTTGCATAACGACGTTCGAGTATTATTCCCGCCAAAGCCGGTGAACTTTGCCGAATGCATCTATAATTTAAATTTAGCATTCGCGAATCTAGGACGAGACCATCAAAGGTTGTTGATGTTTGGATAAGAATGTACGTGTTAGACTATGTACGCTCATTATTCCGAGCAGAGATAAGGAATCGATTTTGTGATTCTGATGTCCACTGCAAAACAGACTGTTTATTTGATGACAGGAGTGCTACGTATTGTTTAATGCTTTAGAACCAACTCTTGTTGACAAGACTCACCAGTTCTCACAAAATTTCAGAGCAGTTAAATATTTTACATTTCACAATACACGCAGAGAAATGGTTTCTTGCAAGAAAATCTTCAAGAAAATATTTTTATTACAAGACTAAAAATGTATAACATAAGAAAATAATTTGCTTGAAATTTTATTTCGATTAAATAAATATTTTTTTAGGGCTAGAAAATCAAAAAAATCCAAGACAGAAAAATGTTTCTTGCAAGTAAATCATTTAGTTTTGAATTAAGAAAATATTCGTATTAAAGGCAGAAATGAAAAACTGGTCTAGATTTCACAAAGTTCTATTGGGAAATTAGGCGACCGGTTTCGTGTTCAAAAAACACATCATCAGGCCAGCTACAAGGATATCCAATAAAATAAAAATTACAATAATGGGAAAAAAACCTAAAGTTAATAATTAAAATTAGGGGCAAGTGAATGAGCTAATGAAAAAGTTTTCTTTATAGGTTACAACCTACCGATGGAAAATTCTGTTAAATTGAATTTGGGGGTCGTTTCAGAAATTTATTAAAATAATCAAATTTAACACATTTTTACGAAGAATCCAGTTTTTAACTTTTTCATTAGAAAATCCTTGTAGTTAATAGAAGTTCTAAGACTATCTTTGTGACAGATTATTTTCTATACCTTTGGTTATGGCTATGGACAATGAGAGGGTAAGATCAAACAGCATTTACGCCACAATAGCCCTATTATGCGTCCTCTCTAAACCGGGGCATCCTCTAAGCCATCAGCCAACCCACTGCCATGGCATAGTTTAGGACGTTGCCCTGAGGAATCACCCTAATAGCGGCAAGACGTAGTCACTCAGCATGGTTCTTCTACTTGACATTAGCGCAGGATACTTGCAGACCAAGTGTTCCAGTGTTTCGTCTTCAGCTTGGCAGTTCCTACATGGCAGGTTTTCGGCTAATCCCATCTTGTGGAGGTGCCCCTTTAGCCGGCAACGTCCAGTCAGAATACCGATAGCCTTGTGAAGGTCTATTCTGGATAATCTCAGGCACCTTAACACTGTCTGCTTGTTCGGGTACGTTAAAGTGACTTTAGCACGAATAACGCGTCCGCTTGTTTATTTTTCGTTCAGCTTAGGAAACAGGAGCATGCATTGTGTATAACACAAAATAATACGCATGCTTTCGTTACAAGCGAGACTCGATTTTTGCACGCAGCCCGCTACTCCGGTGAAACGCCTATATATTGTAGATACAACGATTACCACGCTCCAATGATGACTTACGCAGCCGATGATAGAAAATATAATATTTTGTTGTCAAGGAAACCACTAATGATATTACTGAACATAACGCCACCTCTAATTTATATTTTCGATTACGATAGCTCTGTACATAGTTCTCATATATTAGAAAGGGATGGAAGGAGCGGCATACATTTGAATGTTATTCCTGCGTTCGAATGTAATCCATCATCTTTAGCGTCTATTCAGTTGGCCACAAATGTGGAAAATACTGTCGATGTCAGATATGTGATTTTTATAATGTTTATATATTTTAATTCAATGTGAATTTAGTTTTATTTGTTGGTCTTAGCATTTCCTTAGCTGCAAGTACATTAATAGCAATTACCTTTCGAATTTGACGAATTTTTAATGAAAGAAAAGGTAAACCATAAAAGAATACAAAAAATACGTATATACAGTTGTCGATCCAATATTCGGAATTGGATTCCGCAAGTCATTTTTGAGAATATCTTGAGGTGAACAGATATAAGATATATCTTAGATGCCATTGATTTTCTCCAAAATTTCTATCATGTTATCATGTTTTTATGACAAAAACAGTTGATTTATGTACATACATATGTCACCAATTTTTCCCGCTACTTTTATATCTAACAAACCACAGACTTTTTCTGGTTCTTTGATCAGCAAACAGTTGCAACAACGCTAAATAACGAAATACTTTGATGGTTCAAATATAAGTTGCCTGGAAAATTCCGATGTTTACGCGTTTCCTACGCTTGCCGCATCATTCAATTCTGAAATAAGGATAGGTGAGATCATTAGACTCACTCGCAATCTGATATGTTGGCAAATAGGCGGACAATGACGTTCCTGTCAATACATAAAATAAATTAAGACACCAAATCGGGATTCTATTCTGCCCTTGTTGTTCAAAGTAATTACTAGTCTGGGCAAACAGCGGTAACAGTCAGTGAAGTAGATATGTGGTGCGTAGTCGGCGATTATTTATTTCACGCGTTCACAGCGTCAGTACTAAATCGATGCTTAAAAACGTCGCAGTTAGGTACGTCGCGAAAACGACCAATGGCCGACACAGTTAAAAACATTATAGTGGACATGCCGGACTTAATTTTTGATGGCGCTAAAATTCAATGTCTAGTTTGTAAAATCCCTTTAATGTGTTGGTCCAGAAGCCATTGTCAACGTCACATCGAAAGCAAACAGCATTCTTCTGCAAAAAGTGGCATATGAGACCAAGAAAAATTTACATTTAATTTATGTGTTACTCTTATTTTATGCAATCTATCGTTCCGTTTACTAGACAAAGAAGCATTTGTCTCCTTCTGGAATAAATATGCGGATTGTAAATTACCTAGTCGGAAATCGATACGAAATGTAGTGCCATTTGCTCGTGAACATATAGAAAAAAGAATGAAAACGGAATTGAAAGATAGAAAACTGTGGTTGTGTGTGGACGAAACAACAGATCGTCAAAAACATTCTGTGGTTAATGTAATAGTGCGTACAATGGAACCACATCGACCGTCATCCTCCTTCTTACTTGCTTCCAGAAGAGTTATAAATTGTACTACTAGAGCATGCACTTTCATGTCATATTTTGCCGGCTTATTCGGCATATATTGGCGAAAGGAACATCTCCAATTTTTCATCGATAGTCAAATACTGAGGTGGCGTATAAGCGGTTTGGCAGTTATCGACAAATTTCTCAACAACCTCTCTTATGTAAGCTAGTTTATCTAGCAGTAACCTTTGCTGGCGATTATTTTTATAGTCAAATCGCAGACACGACACTAAGAAGGCAAATCGTCTTTGGCCCATTGTGGAGCGATAAACTTCTAACCCAGTACCGCTAGTATTCCATAGGTCGCATAAATGACGATGATTGCTTTTCAATACACCTGCTAAATACAAAAGACCGAATACGACTTTCACTTCTGGAACATTAGTTTTACTGTAATGAGGAGATTCTTTCCATTTTTCTGATTTTTCTTCAATTCTTTGATTGGTGTGTTCAACAATGTCAGCAATCATCTGTTCATCAATGAATAACAGAAAACATTCTAGAGGAGTCTTTCACGCATTTGCACGCATACGTACTTCTGGTAAATGCGTAATAATATTTGCCGCTCTAGTTCTAACATTTCTGTTGCTCATCTCTTTAGACCATTTCTTTCCATTTTTCACACGAAAAAGACTTTTCACTTTGCTCCGTTTCACGTCTTCATTTTCTCCATCTTGTTCTAAGTCAGGATAGTCACTATGTACACTTACATTATCTACTTCTCCATCATCTTCTGAATCTTCTTCATCTATCAATTCATCCTCACTTTCTAATTCTTCCCAAAGAGCCAAGAGACGCGCTTGCTCTTTTTCGTATTCGGCCATTATTCCTACGTGCTAAATTAAATTAATCAAGCAATAAATAACTTCAAAACATGACATACAATCACAAAATGCCTCTAACAACAAAAGTTATCGCTCGATAAATAATGTTGCGTATTCCGACAGGTGGGGTGTGAGAAACCCCACGTCACCTAGAAGCAATACTACTCCCACTAAATGCACTTTCATACTGCCACCTGTACTTGAATTGTATAGGCTAATATATTTCTGAGAGCTATTGAGGCGCTGCAATCGTTTGGAGGGAAGTTCAAATGTTGAATTGTTTTAGGGAATTGAGGTTTGTCACATTCCACGTGTCAGATGCCGGGTAGAAAAGTGTGAGGGGCTTTTGCAAGTGTAAAGTTCATGCTTTACATCTTGTAATAAGCGCAATAGAAAATTTGCAAAATACTGGGTTGCCGTTAATAAAATCAGTGCAAATCGTGGACGAAGTTAATGTGTGGATTAAGATCTTTAAAAGTCTTAAATAAAATTTTAATAAAGTAATTTTATCGATCTAATAAATTAGATTATGAATCTGATTTCAATGTTTAGGGCTTTTTTAGAATAAATCGATGAAGTATCGGTTACCTTTACTAACACATGCATGTGTAAATCATTTTCTTTTGGTTAATAAAATATCGACTATAAGCTAAATGGGTAATATAATCATTTGCATTATGGAATTAAATCAAAGATTTACCGTGGTAAATATCCTTATTTGCACAGTCTCCCTTTGTCGCAAGAAATCAAACTGAAAATTTAATGTTATTTGGCCCTAGATTATGCAGTCAAGTCCGAGCACATACGAGGGACTTGTTTAAAAACAGGGACACAATACAAACTTTACTACACGAAGGTAAACAACCTAAGAATTAATAATAATGCTAGACGTAGAACCTTCCGTATTCTAAAACATAGACTAGTTTAAGAAGTTGCTGTTCGCAACTGGAATCACTCTTTGTTTAAACTGCGACGCTCCTGGATAGGGTAGTTACCTGCTTTGAATTCCGATGTCGTTGTTTCATCGGCATGACCTCGTTCCTAAAGTTGGCAATGCTA
This sequence comes from Dynastes maya, assembly GCA_029619315.2. NCBI lineage: Eukaryota > Metazoa > Arthropoda > Insecta > Coleoptera > Scarabaeidae > Dynastes > Dynastes maya. Next base: position 8,943,060 of record JAROYE020000006.1, on the reverse strand, counting down.
TAGCAGTACATTTTTAAATGAGAAACGTACACGCTACAATACAAATGTGTGAGTATATACAAAGTGTAGATAATCACGCATGTACCTTTTTTCAAAATAGCAAGTTCGTATACATACATATATGTACATATTATATCCCAAAAGCGTAATATGCAGAGTAATCTAAACTTGCGGACTCGCATAGGCGTCGGTATTACGGGTTAATATAAGAATACGAAAAATTCATAAATAAACTAAACCGGTAGAGAAGCAGGCATGTAGTGTCGACCTTGAATATAAATCATGTTAAACCGCGCTGAGAGAGATTTCGTTTTAGTACCGGTTGAGCTGTTGCAGAGATTAGTCGAACGGTCAAGGTTATGTACTTACGTGTCGCTTTTGAAAATATAGCTGGTGTTTTTTGTGTGCTGTAGTATTATACCAAGTACATAATTAGTGTATCGTTTCATATAGAACTAATATTTACATACCTAAGAAAACAATGCCTCGTAATAGATTTGCTACTAATGTACATAAGTATGTGTCACTTTTTCCCCATTTAAAATATGACGGTAGTGCAGTTTTTTGCTTAATATGCAATGTTCGTTTGGCTGCGTTGGATAGAACTGATTGCCAGAGGCATGTCAATGGTATTAAGCATATGAGAAATGCAAGAACTGAAATACCTTATACACTATTCCTCATACATTTATTAATTATGTTTACTTCTTGTAATCTTTCGTTGTCGTTGGTGAGAAAAGCAGCTTTTAAAACGTTTTGGCGACAATACGTTCCAAAGTACCCATTACCCTCACAAACACAATTACAGAATCATTTGCCGCGAATGAAAGAGATGCTAGAAAATGTGTGTAAACGTGATTTGTGTTCCAAAAAAATATGGATTACCGTGGATGAGACGACCGATATAAAGAAAAACAGTATTGTGAATGTAATAGCTCGCGTTTTATCTAGCGAAAACACAGCATCTCGATATTTGTTAGCTTGCAAACGTGTTCAACAATGTACCGCGGAAAATATTCAAAAAGTGATAATGAACGCTTTGAAAAAATTTAAAATTGCCCAAGATCAAGTTGTGATGATTGTGGCAGATAGTGCAGCAACGATGTTAAGTGTTGGGCGATCCTTAAAACATATATTTCCTAACTTAATACATATAGCCTGCGTGCTGCATGCTTTGCATTTAGTTGGTGAAGTTGTTCGACAACATTACGGAAACGTTGATCGGATGATTGGAAGTACTAAAGCAGTGTTTCGTAAATCTCCTAAACGTTTAAAAGAATTTCGTAAATTTTGTCCAGGTATTCCAGAACCTCCTGAACCAATTTTAACGCGATGGGGTACTTGGCTAACAGCAGCTTCTTACTATTTGATCCATTTTTAACAAATTCAATCAGTTATAATGCGATTTAATCGGAATGAATCCAAAGCAATTAGAGAAAGTCAAAGAGAATTTCAAATTCCTCAACTTTTAGAAGATTTAACAACAATATGTACCAATTATACAGTATTACTAGATGCCATCAGGAAACTACAATGTACTGAATTGTCATTGCAGGAATCATTAGACATAGTGGAGGGTGTAAAAAATTAATTACACACATTAAATGTTACGCCAGGATTATGCGCTAGTCAAAAGTTGGCAGATGTTTTAAGGAAAAATCCCGATTTTAATACTTTAGAGGCCATTTATAATAAGTGTAAGAATAGTGAACTTTTAAGTGACTTTGAAAAACAGTTTCTACATGCAAATGTAACTTCTTTAGATGTGGAGAGATCGTTTTCTATGTATAAGAAAATTTTTTCTTGTCGACGCACAAGGTTTAAAGAAGGAACTGTGGAAACATATGCAATGATGCAAGTTTACAGTAGTTCACATCCTGATGCCTCTAATTTGTTGAATAATTAGCAAGTAAGTTTATTTATGAATTTTTCGTATTCTTATATTAACCCGTAATACCGACGCCTATGCGAGTCCGCAAGTTTTGGTTACTCTAGTAATATGCTAGCACTGTGGAAGTTTACCTGGAACTTAGTTTTAAAGAAGTTAAGTTTTACGACCTGGATTACTTGCACTTGTATCTTGTTTACAAGACCACTACACTAAATGTTTTTAATTGTCTACTGGTCTTATAGCGAACAAGACCCTTATTCTAGACGTGCAAGTGTAATTAAATTTTTCTTGAATAGGATCTTGCAGTATTTGCTGAAAATTACTGATACAAGACAAAATGACGCATAATTTATTTTGCATGCAGACTAAGATTGTTTTTAACGGTTAAAATGAAGATGAAAATAAAAAAATCGCATAAAGGACAACAGATGATTGAATATGAGGCATAGGAGAGAATCACAGTGTCCGCCTTATCTGCACCATAAAATTAAGTTCAGAATAGATATGCACAATGTCGCTACTCGTCTCCGTGCACCCAGAGAAATGGTTTCTTGCATTAAGAAAATAGATTTTCTTGCACAAATCAGTCTCTATTCGAGGAAATATTTTTATTTCAAGACTATAAAAATGTATAATATAAGGAAATAATTTTCTTGAAATTTTATTTGTGTTAAATAAATATTTTCTTAGGGTTAGAAAATCAAGAAAATCCAAGACAGAAACATGTTTCTTCCAAGTAAATCGTTTAGTTTTAAGTTAAGAAAAGGTAGGAATGAAAAAATGATGCAGATGTCACAAAGTGCTATTGAGAAATTAGGCGACCTGTTTTGTGTTCGAAAAACACATCATCAGACGAGCTACAAGAATATCCAATAAAAAAAATTACAATAATGAAAAAAATACCTAAAGTTAATAACTAAAATTAGGAGCAAGTGAATGAACTAATGAAAAAGTTCCTTTTTTATAGGTTACAGTATAAATAAATTATTTCTTTAATAATCTAACTAAATAGGGATTATTTTTATGTAGTTTAATAATGAATGAGTTCATATTTAAGTTTATTTATCCCTTTTTTTGTTATTATTATTTATTATTAAAAAAAAAAACTAGGGTGAAATTAGTACACGTGGTAAATAGTAATAAAAAGGAAAAACATTATTACATTAACCGGTATCTTTTGAAAACGTTGTACGTTAAAGGTTATATCATTGTATGGGTAAGTATATCTGTGTACGAGTTTTGTCGCTACTATCTAGGACGATATGACTATAACTACTAGCACTAGGTGGTGCCAGGAAATATTTCAGTTGCTGTTTTTGAAGGTTAGTGGCATAAACTGAGAGATGTAAGAGCAATGTGGCCAAGAGCTAGAAGCTTTAATGCTTTTCTCTTCTCATACTGTTTTTTGCCGGTAGTGATTCCATCAATACCAGAAGCTAGTTATTAGCATTACCTTCGTTATTGTTTCTAGGCACTTTTTTCATGTGTACTTTCTACACAAGTTCACTTTTGTTTGAATAGTATTTTGTAGGTAACCTCTACTTTAGGCTTTTTAAAATCACAAACAACATGAATAATTTACTACATTGTGTACGGATTTGTCGTACTGTTTTAAACAAGGTAAGTACAATTGATAATATGCATGTAAATAATATGCATTTGAAGAATTCTAAGTAAAAAATGCGTTACTTTAAGAAAGTGAAACTATTGATTTATGAACTGTACCTTAGGGTGTTTCATCTTGTAAGGCAAACAAATAAAATGTAAAATTTTTGCAGACTTTGCTTACGCCCCGAGTCTCAGTGATGTAAAAGATATATCTGCCAAATTTTAAAAACATTGGATATATTTAGAGACTTGCATTTGCACACTTTGATCAGTTTTGTAAAAGCAGGCAAAAATACGATCTTTCAATGTTAATTACTTTTATTGGGAAAGCTATAAACCACAAACTTAAAATAATATTAAAACTAGACACTATGATTAATAGGTAGTATGATAGACAAAACATGTGTTATATTAATCAACTTTGAACGATGCAATCTATTCTTTTGTTCGCTTGGTGACGACTTTTCTGTGATGCTCGACTACCCTCAATAAAAATTGTTTTTGTTGTTCGTCCCTGACCGATTCGTTTAACTTTTTTATCAGAGCAATTCCTCCTTCTGCGATATCATTGACCACCTGAAGAGCGTTCACATGTCTTCTTAGAGTATCACTGCAGTATTCTGTCACGTCGTGGATTCCAAACAATTCAAAGAACGTCTTTGTTTTATTAGTAACGAAGTAGCTCAGGTCTTTTCCTTCAAAAACTAGGTTTTTAGCTTCTAATCGTTTCATTTCCTTTTTCTTTGTAGGTTTGATTTCTAAATTATTAGTCATATTTTCCGTAACAGCCTGAGTAATACGTTCGTCCAAAAAAGCCAATCCTACGTTTGTTTCTGACAGATACCAAAGGTGTCTCTTAGCAACTGTGAGAGCACTTTTTTTGACGTCTGCATCTGGGTAAGTGCTCAGAAGCTGTAGCATATCCAAATCATTCTTTGGAGCCCATCGATTTACATTTGCCTCGTGCCAAAAGCGAACATATATGACTTCTTATCAAGTGAAGCCCACAGACATTGGAATTTCCGAAAAATTTGGACGTCAGGACCACCTAATGGTATGCCACAACACTTCTCAAACACTCCTTTCAATATTAGTTCATGGGTGTGATGACGGCAAACCAACCACAACAATGTTCGTCCGAATTCCGATTCCAATCTGGTGCATGCCCCTTGGATTAATCCTGTATTAGACGCCGTGGTTTCAAAAGATATACCGATTATACTGTCGCGTATCCCAAATCGTTCCACTTCCCGAATAACTACTTCAGCCAGCTGCTCATCGGCGCCTTTCAGGGCAACATGTACGCCAAGCAAATGCTCAAAATCTTTACCAGTCACTAGAACTGCAACTCTATCTTCCAAAGATTTGACACTCCCATGAGCAACTGAGGGCAACAGTTTACTATCCCAATGCAAGACCAAATGAGGAGATTCAAAGTGACTCTTCGATTTCTTTGCCATTTACGTCTATTGACGCCGAGCTCGCTAAACGGTAGCTGGGGATACGGAAATTTTTGAAACATCGCGACCAAGGCTCTTTGCAGTTGCTATAAATGAAGTACTTGCTTGTCGAATAGAGAGCCGTTCTCGATCCCAAGTAGAGGTGATTGTGGGACCAAGAGGTTTTAATTTAGGACCTGAACGTAATTTTTTCGTTGCTGGAGACAGAAACTCGGCCTCTTTACTACTGATGATGATGAAGATGAGTCTTCCAATATAACTGTCTTATTTATTTTTTGTCATGTTTATTCTTATTTGAATCTTTTTTTTTTCTTATTTTGTACACTTACTTCTTCCTTTCGAGGCGAGAACCTTATCTTCTTCGCTCATTGACGAACTCATACGATCTTCTTTTTGTGACCTAAGAAATTCTTTATTTTCTTGTGATACGTTAGTCATAGCCACCACATTTTGCCGGGAAATGTCAAATAACTCGACAAGATCACCTTTCCAAATCTATCGTTTCACATTTGCTTTATCCGTGTTTCTAGATTTCTCTTTACCCAGATTTTGGTATTCTTTGTACAGATTCTTTATACCAGCACGAATATTCTCCTCCGTCTTAACAGGGATATTTGTTTTCCTCCACACTTCCTGTAGTTTAGTACTGGTAGATTTAGCAGCATCCGAAAGTATTTCTTTCATTTCCTTGTGATGGTAAATAAAAACTAAACGTACTTGTTCCTTTGAAGGGAGCCGAGCTTCTAAAAACTCACCACTGGGCAGCTTTTCTAGCAGCCAAATTCCTCTTTTGATTTCCATTTTAAAGTTCAATTACCTGCAAAAGATGAAAGAAATACATGAGAAGCCCATTAGTACAAAGCACTTCAATATTAGAAATGTCACTAGTTTGTGATAAAAGTGATCAATGTGTGCAATCCCTAAATATTATCCAATTTTCTTGAAATTTAGCATATATATCTTTTACATCACAGAGACTCGGGGCGTAAGCAAAGTCATATGAAAATCACACAAAAATGAAACACCCTACAGTACCTAAACGCTTTCTGAGATTAAAAAAAAACTATTTACTATTCTTAAGAAAATATTGTTTTGTGTTATAATAGCCATTTACTTATACTAAGAATCGCTTTCTTCAAATTTTGGGCAAGATTTTCTTCAATGAAGTTAACAAATGACTTAAACAAGGAAATACGATTATTTCATTACAAGTACATACTTCTCTTAAGCGTAGAAAGAAACGCTAAGAAAATATTTCTTTTGATTGAAAACAGTTATTACGTTGCGGATGATTGAAACAGTAATTGCCTTGAATTAAGGCGGAGAGCTTTGATACAAATAAACGTTACCCTGCCTGGAGGATAATAAAGATCTTGGAATATAATGGGATTTTCGGAATGCTGTACATGAAAATCATAGTTAAAATCAGATATGACTAAATCTTGTAATTTGCTGTCACAGTTTTTTATAAACTACTATTGATGAAATCTATCATCCAAACGCTTTAGATAAAAGACTTTGGGTTAATATATCTTGAATTCAAAACAAAATTGATATACACGCATACATTTTTCAAATGTCAATCAAAATGAAATAAGTTTTGTTCGAGACATTTGCGGCTCAATGTGTATGAGCATAGCTCTAATTTAACCATTTACGATTTACAAACAATAGGTAATAGACCAGATGCATTTAAATATTATTGACATTTTAACATGTAGGTAAATACATGGCTAATAAAATGTAATGAAATTCATCACATAGCGTTCACACGATAATTGACAGTCGAGAGCTACAGCTCAACAGCTTAATTTTACACAATCCAGACGTATTTTGTAAATTCAAACGTTTCCAATGGAATTGTATCGAGTATATTGCATATTGCGAGAACATATTTCCGTAAGCGATTTCGTTTTTGAAACTTTTTCAGACTTTCACATAGAAATGTATATATGCAACATCGTACAACATGTATACAGGCATATATGCCTTCATCTATATGCAAAAGGGAAATACGTACTGTAAAATTCGTCTTTACGCTTCTATAAATAAATGAAAATATCTTTTTAAATTCACGAACATGTACTAGCTCGATATTATGTACTCACTCGTGATACAGTCGGTTATGCAGAAACTGTAGAATTTGTAGGGAAAGAATAATAGCGAGTATTATATTTCAGATGGCAATTGCATTCATTTTAAATGCAAAAGGTATTTCTGCAGTCTAGCTGGTTGTAAACACAAGATTTCTAGCGGTATAAGATTCAGGTGTAGAGTCCATTAGCCTTCACAGATTTTTTCCTGAGGTTTTCTTTTCTAATGTAGTAAATTTGCCTAAGATCCTTTTAGTAAGAAAACAAAAGAACACTGAAGCAGTTCACTAAAACTTTTACCACAATACTTAACTCGTGTATTACATCCGTAGATCTCGAACGATCTTTTTCAAAATATAAACACGTTTTTTCACCACGGCGAACATTGTTCAACGAGATAACTGTGGAAACATCTAATGCTGTCAACTTTTTGCGACTCTTAACCAGTGGGTGATAATACTGATAAATAGAACAACGCAAACTGCGCTGAAACCCAGTGGCTGACGCATAAAAGTTTACACAAAATAAAGACGGCCGGGACAATTCGGTATAAGCGCCAGTATAACTGCGACTCGAAAGCCGATCTGTTGTGTATGCATCTACGCTGTCGTATACTATATCGTAGTTCTACGTTGGTTTTGAAAATGTTTCCTACGTCGCGAAAACGACCAAAGTTGGACACAATAAGAGAATTTATTGCAGAAATGCCTGATTTAAAGTGTGATGGCGCTAAAATTCAATGTGTAATGTGTAAAATAGATTTAATGTGTTGGTCGAAAAGTGATTGTCTACGGCACGTAAATAGTGCAGGGCATGTTTCAAAAAAAAATTCCACACGAGATTATGACAAATTTAAATTTAATTTATTTGTTACCTTTATTGCATGTAATTTACCATTTAATTTACTAAGGAAGAAAGCATACGTCTCGTTTTGGAATGAATATTCGGACTTTAAGTTACCAAGTGAGAGAACATTACAGAGAGTTGTGCCGTCTGCTCGTGAGCATGTCGAGAAACGAATTAAATCGGAGTTGCAAGATAAAAAACTGTGGTTATGTGTGGACGAAAGTGGAGATTGTAAAAAACATTCTGTGGTTAATGTAATGGTACGCACAATGGAACCACATCGACCGTCACCCCCAATTTTACTAGCTTCCAGACGAATACAACAATGCACTGCCGAAGTAATTTCAATGTTGGTGTTAAATACATTGGAAAAGTTTGAACTTTCAACAAATTAACTGTTGATGTTTATGAGTGATGGTGCCGCAAACATGCTTGCTATAGGTCGATCTCTTAAAAAACATTGTGCTAACTTGTTGCATATTACATATAAAATTCATACTCTCAGTCTCGTAGCAGATAGTATCAGAAAATGTTATCCCGAGGTAGACGCTCCAATAGCACATACAAAAGCTGTTTTTGTCAAATCCTCAAAACGTATTCGGGAATTTCATAGATTATGCCCCGGTATTCCTGAACCACCACAACCTATTCTTACTCGTTGGGGAACATGGTTAGAGGCTGCATTTTATTATCTTAAATATTTTGAGAATATAAAGAACGTGATTTTAGAATTCGACCCAAAGGAAGCTGCGGCTGTCAAGGTAAGCCGCTTGAAATTTCAGGATAGTCAAGTTAAAACAGATTTGGAAATTATTCAGAACAATTAGGTGGGACTAGCGGATGCGATAGAAAAACTACAAAATTCTTCGGTGTCGTTAGTGGAATCTTTGCAAATAGTGCAACATGTTCAGACACAGCTATGCGCGATAGAAGACGCAGGAAATGTTTGTGTTTTAGAAAGGTTTGAAAGTGTTTTAGATAAAGACTCTGATTTTGGCATATTAAGGCAAATTTGTGAAGGTGCGTCAACAGAACCGTTAAGTTATTTGAAAGATTATTTTACTTACGCAAATATAACGTCACTAGATGTAGAACGTTCGTTTTCGGCATACAAAAACACTTTTTCTTCACGCCGCACTCAACTTGCCGAAACAACTTTGGAAACATATCTAATGTTACAAATATTAAATAGACATTATCCACTTTGCGATTTCACGGAGGACTCTTAAAACGGTAAGTGTTTGAGCACGTATCACATTTAATTTATTTTGTGTAAACCTTTATGCGTCCGCCACTGGCTTTCAGCGCAGTTGCGTTGCTCTACTGATAACGGTGCTTCTACTTTTAATGCATCGGTAATTCCGATGCAATCCGCCAACCTACTTGCTGCTTGCTGCTTAAGAGGGTGTTTCACAACTTTTGAGATATTATAATTTTTGATTGATTCTGTTAGTATTATTCGATTTATTACTTATTTTTTGGTATTGTACTTACTGAAAGAAGCGCACGCCTGTGCTGCGCAGAGACATTACTTCGCTTTAGTGATAAAGAATATATTCAATAAAGGCTACAAGAGAATTTGGTAATTTACCTTTTGTGTGGTTGCAATCCGGCAAATACAATATCGTAATAAACAAATAAAAACAGTAGGATTCGTGTTCTTTCAGAATGATCAATTCCGTAACATCCGATATAAGGACGTCTAGATTTCCAGCTCGTCACGTTCATTAGGAATTTTGTTGTAGAAGCAACCATTCGATAACTTAATTTAATAGCAATTCCATGTAACGTTGTAAATTCAAGGAGGGGCTTATTGGTACACAACTTGCAGTTTTACTACAAGTCGAATTCGCTTGGAATACATGCGAGGGATAATTCCCTAATTCTGAATTAACCGAAAACAGGATTAGAAACACATTAGCTTACTTACAATATCGTACTCGTTAATCCCGTCCAATAATTAATGTATTAGCCCGGAAGGAAGATACTTCGGATAGAATACGGGAATCTTCTATTTCCCTTTTTTGTTACCTTATGGTATACACGGTAGTTAATTGTAGTTCTGTAGTAGTTGTAGATGTGTGTGTGGAACATCTTGAAGCTTACCAGTAGCCTTTAAGTTTATTATAAGGTAAATTCATACAGTGCGGTCCTAAAGTGCCTCTCCCCCCATGCTAACTTTTGAAAGACAGAAGTTAGCGTTTTTAGAAAGTATAGTCCGATTTCTATTTTTTGTGAACTAACGTGACGTCAACTTTCTTATTTTAAGTAGAATACTTTGTATGTTTTTACGTTTTTGGAAAGGTAATCGAAAGTCGAATCCAACGATACCACATACAGTACCGGTCATTTGCAAGTTAACGATACATAAATTCTATAAAATTATCACAGTTGGTAAAAAATGTTAAAACTTTCGAACTGTGGTGAAAAACCCAATGTAGCGATAAGAACTTGGGGTATTCCCCTTTCGATGCGAGCATAAATATTTCATCGACAGAAGATGCTTTTTCAATAAAAAAAGAACCCATAGTAAAGCAGTTGTTTTGTTTCGTTGCCAGTTCCAAGTTAACGATCTCACTTTATGCATCTAGAATTCAGAATATTTGTAGGTGAATTTTTTTCAAGAAAGGTAAGGAAAGCACATTTAAAGAACATTTGTTTTCATTTAATTTTTGTTTATTAGATGTTAAATTATCAGCGTAGGGACGTTCAAATTAGAGAAATGATAGCAACGGATCGTGAATGCGGATTAAGCTACGGGGAAATATCAAAAAAATATATAAAATTACAAAGCCAGGGGCTAAAAAAATTTGCGATAAATATCGACAACACGGAACTTTCGCAGATTTGCCTCGCAAAGCAAAATTCAAAAAAAGATCCATCCGAGAGGGTGCACGTATTGTGAGAGCAGCTAGGAAAAATCCTACAGTAACAGCACATGAGATTAGAGATGCACTTAATTTATCGGTATCACCCAGAATAATTAGCGACGACTAAAGGGAAGCCCAATTTTGGTAACAAAAAGGTGGAAGAAACCATTTATCAGTAAGAAAAATAAAGCTCGGCAATTGGCATTTGCTAGAGAATTTATCAACAAACCAACTAACTTCTGGGACAAAGTCGTTTGGAACGACGAAACTAAATTTGAGATTCTGAACCCAAAGAAGCAACAAAGAGTGTGGCATCGCAAATCAGAAGGCTTACAGGACCGGTTTCTTCAGTGCACAGCTAAACACGGTGGAGGGAATGTTATGCTGTGGGGCTGTTTCTCGAAGTCGGGTGTTAGAAATTTAGCTGTCGTTGAAGGAAGAATGATTGGGGCGTCCTATGTTGAGATTCTAGAAAATAATCTACTACAATCTACTGAAAAAATGTGTCTAGAAGAATTTCTCTTCATGCAGGATAACGACCTCAAGCATAAAAGCAGGGTTGCTATGCAGTATTTGCCAGACTCAAACATTGAGCTCTTGGATTGGCCGCCCCAGTCATCCGATCTCAACCCAACAGAACATCTTTGGGCCATCCTTGATAACAAAATTCCAAAAACATCGAGAAGAAATCGGGAAACATTCTTGAACGAACTTCAACAGCAGTGGCAATTAATACCACAAACTATTTTGGACAATTTAGTCAATAGCATCCCACAACATCTTCGTGCTGTTCTCACAAGTAAAGGAGGAAATACGAAATATTAATTTTATTACGATATTTTTAAAATTTATTTTTTTGTAGTTATTTTATTATCGTAATCTTAGAGATGTCTCACATTAATGTAATCCAATCAAGTACATTTTAATTTATTATTATTAGCCTAAGATATTTTTAATAAAATTTATGACAAGTATTAATAGCATTTGTTGTAGTTTCGTGTTCCAAGAACAATTTACTTAGATCTTGCCTATTCGATCCACTGAAACAATAAATACGACCGTTTTATTATCGTTAACTTGGAACTGACCAGTACTGTATGTTATAAAGGGCGTCTCATTATATTTTGACTGATTTTGCAAGCTTACATTTTCCGAACGGCATAAAGTAGTAAGATGCGGTTTTCACCATTAAGTTTTATACGAATCCAAGTTTTTTATGGCTTTTATGAATACGTCATTCTCTCTATAAAAGAATAATAAATAATTTGACGCTCTTTCCTAGCCAACTTTACGTAACAACAAAAACAGGTTACCAAAACCTTTATTGCCGTATATTGTCATATTTCTTAAGTTATAGCATAACATGTGTGGTATCGTTGGATTTGGCTTTCGATTATCTTTCGTAATACGTTAAAATATACAGCATGTTCTATTTAAAATATGAAAGTTGACGTCACTTCCGGTGAAACCGGAAATACAATTAAACTGCCGATAACGGCAAAAATTAGTTCACAAAAAATAGAAATCGACCAATTTTTTTCTAAAAACGCTAGCTTCCATCGTTCAAAAGTTAGCATGGTGGGAGGGACACTTTAGGACCTCACTTCATATTACATCTGCCACGAAATATTCTTATTTGTGTAAAAAAGATCCTAGCTGATCTGCTATATCTACAATGTGTTCCTTTGTTAGTCATGCAAAATTACTACAGTAGATACCAAAAAATAGGAGAACTGGAGATCATGCGAAGCCGGATAGTCATATGAAAACTAAAAGATATATTGTCCAATTTCGAAGATTTTTCGCAGCGACAATGGCAGACAATTTGATCAGTGGTGCAATGATTTCTCCAACAAATACGGATTCCAGTGGATATTTAGCAATACATACTAAGCGCTGTCCAATGAATTGGCAAAGCCTGCAGTAAAGGTAATTGAAAGTATCAAAATCCGAAGTTTCTTGGACTCTTGGCAAATCGCAACATCGTTTTAAACCTTTAAAGCTATTCTTTAATGCAAGTCCGATGCTCAAAGCAAATCACTGAAATGCACTTATTCCCAAACAACCAAATCATAATGATTACCAACGTATGAAGGAATAAACAGAAAAGCGGGAGCGGATCTACGACAAAAAAGACAGTTTGGATCTAGAATCGGAAGAAAGAGGGAACAGTCATGGAAACAATTCCGTGGTCGAGTTCCCCGACTCTCATGGGATGATAAACAGAAATAAGAATTTTTTCGCACTATTGTTACAACATACATCCGAACAACAAAGATATACAGACCGAAAGGAACGTGAAACCTTCATTTCACCACCCGCAGAAAACAAGTTCCTCAAGATCTGCAAGACTTTCTCTTGGAAAGAAAGAGGAATGTGTTATCAAAACAATACGGTTACCTATCATTTTTGGTGCAAATATTTGTAGTTTAGGAGGCAGCATTGTTAGATTAGGCTAAGAGTTTATAATTGGGAGACACAATTTGCATAATTAAAATTAAAAAAAAGACCCGTACTGAAGCATTACAGTCCCTGGCCAAATTACTTGAAACACTCAATATTTTGTAGTTTCTTCATAATAAAATATAAACTATACATGTATTATATTTTTTATTTATAAAATATATTGTAAAAATATGTAACATATGTAAATATTAAATAAGTAATTAATATTTAGTCCATAACCCATGATTTTTAATAACTCCCTTAATTCTTCGGGGCATACCTTTAATGCAAGATATGATTGTCTCTTTTATATCTTCATCGTTCTCCCATACATCCTCTATATTCTCCATTAATTCCATACGTTCTCGGTGGGATTGAGGTCCGGTGAATTTCCGGGCCAACGTAAAAGAGGTATGTGATTGTCTTCAAAGAATTTCTTAACCTTTTTTGCCACATGGCAAGGAGCATTATCTTGCATAAATATACGCCCTGTCGGTATACGACGTCCTGGCTTAAAATACGGTAATAACGTGTTTTTTAACACATTTATGTACTGCTCTTGACGCATTGTACCTTCTACAAAATACAAAGGGCCGGGTCCGTCTCCACTAATCACTCCCCAAATCATTACCTGCGGAGGGTGTTTTACAGTTCGAAGAGACGTTCGCCAGGTCGTCTACGAACAAATTGTGCTCGCTGCACTAACACACAGAGCGAGCACTCGTCAGTAAAGAAAACCTATTAAATAATGCAAACATTAATTCAGTAAAAATCATGTTGTTAAGTTATTCACCTTTTTCCAATTCTCGTCTGTGAAATGTCGATATTCTCTTGCAAAGTTGAGACGAGCAGATTTCATTTTTTCTGTTAAACGCGGCTTTTTTACAGGTCTTCGGCCCGTTAGGCGATTTTCCCGCAATCAGCGCCTGACAGTTCTGCTCGAAATCTCTATTCCTCACTCTTGTACATTTTTTTGAATCATTTTAATTGTAGCAAATCTATTGCTCAAAGCCTGATGAACAATTTCACGGTCAGATCTCTTCGAAGTTTTTCTTTTCCGACCGCACTTTGCCCGTCTTTGTGTCGATGTGCTAGCTCCTTCGTTTAAGTTTCTAGCTAAACGCGATACAGAAGAAGGAGATACTTTCTGTAATTTTGCAATTTCTCGTTGTGAATGTTTGTTTGATTGTAGAACAGCTTGTATAGCGGCTTTTTGTTCACTTGTTAAACCTTTCCCGGGCATTTTCCACAAAAAAAACCCTAAATATTTCAATTTTTTTCAAATTCCAAATAATTAACTATTAAGAGAAAGATAAAATAACAATTTTACCTTTGCAATAACGATATATCAACACAAAACACTTAACGATACTCCACAACTTAGCTTCTACACGGTTATGAGGAAATATTTTTAAAAATATCGATGCATTCTCTAAACTGTGAATTGGCTAAATGTAAGTTGATAAGTAAAATATTTATATATACGTACTTTACTCTTCTAAATATCATTTCTCTGGTATTTTTATTTATTGATACAATAATCTAGTCCCCCTATAAACGATCGGATTCAAAGCAAAAGAATATCACTACAATAGGATGGGAATTTCCAGGTAAAAGGGTTGAATTATGACATGTTTCAAGTAATATGGCCAGGGACTGTACTTTGAAATAATTGGATGAGAATATTTTAGATTGGTTTAACTTATACGGGATATACCACGTATGTAGTTGTATTGTAAATCGTGTATCCAAAGACAATACCACCACAATCACTTCTTTGTAACCTTGTCGAAGGCTAAAACTTTCTTAAACCTATTGCATTTTTCCGGTAAATAGTAAGCATATTCATATAGGTACAGCAGAAAGAAACAAAATTAAACTTAGTGTATGTGATGTAAGAATAATAACTTTATACTTTTCAACTACTTGCTCTTACATCATTTAGGACGTTTTAAAACCATTATCGCAATAATACCACTAATATGGACGCCGAAGTTAAATTCCAACGAAAATACTATTTGCAAGACTTCAAAGCGTCCAATTATAAAAAGTTATTAACTTGGGTATTTGCATATAAATTGTATATTCGCTCATCAACACAAATTCCCCATGAACAGATGGAAACTAATGCATTCGAAATGAACGCCGAAGCTTTCGACTCCGAGAGTGATGTACAGAAAAATTGCAACCGCAATTAAAACGGTAGTATAGTCGTAAATTTTGTAAGGAAATCGATGCAATCGTGTTTGCAAAATGAATGCCAGATCTTTCACCGTGCAGCTGAATTAATTGTTAGTGTGGATTGCTATTTCGGCAAGCTTCCTGTAAATATAGTGACCTAGTACTTTCATTACTATTATTTTTACTGTTCGGGGTCTTGGTCCTAGTATCGGTAGCCACTATGGCCTCAGGAGATCTATTGTAACAGTGTCTTCATTTATTTTAGAATACATCCCATACAACGCGGTATGAATTAATCACGTTGTAGGAGGGGTGACTGCACAACTATTGATATGCGGAAAAATATAAATTGGAGATATTCAAACACCAACGGCGCCAACGTAAAATATTTTGACATGTCTATCGTTTCCACTTATACCGATTTTTGTTAGTTGTTGCTGTTATATTGTTGGGCGAAGCGTCAGGTTACGGAATACACCTCGCACTGTGACCATTAGTCAACCCTACTAGAATTTTGCCGAGTCCAGAAGTGTTCCAACTTCTGGTGCCAAACATCGTATTGACACGGGGTCTACGCTTTTACTTCCTTATCCGAGAAGAAGGCATACTCCGATTTTTATCCGTTATTAAAAACTAACCGTCCCAGCCGGGATATGAAGTCGCAAGTACGCTAACCGTTCGACTACCGAGACGATCTTTCACTTCAAGTACTTACCTCGTTATTTTGCCATCCCTAGCATTTTGTGGAGCACACTTTCAACGAATACGCTGATATGTGTATGGCATTTGGAGTTTGCAATAGAAATGTGCACCTAGCAAAAGACGAATATGCATTAGGGTACCCACAACTGCACTTGATACAAAAAAAAAATACATCTTCATTCCGTCGAAATGTCCATCTTGACTATTAATAACTGCGGCACACACTTGCGGTATCCTTTTTATCAATTTCGTTCGAGTACACCAATTTTTTTAAATAGCCCCATAAAAAGATCGAGCGGTATGGGAACCGGTGATTTGGCAGGCTACCCTACTGGTCCTCGATTTCCAATCCACTTATCAAGATATCCGTTATTTTAAGAGTTTGTCATTATTTGTGCATTGTGTGCAGGTGCACCGCCTTGCTGGAAAAACATATTTTGCAAAGTAGCAAGCGGGAGTTGCATAATTTGTTCTGCTACATTTGTTTGCAAGAGGCTTAAATATCTACGCGAGTTTATGTTTTCATTATAAGAAAGGGCCAACAATGTGGGTGCCAATAACACCTATCTATATATTAAACCTCCATATCACTTGCTGCCTGACTCCACGAATTAGATGTGGATTTTCATTGGACCAAAAAACAATATTTTTGCGATTAAATAATCCGTAGTTGGTGAAGCGACTCTCGTCCGACTATAGAATTTTCATAATAAAATTTGGAATTTCATTATGTTTTCGGATGAACCATTGACAAAATCCATCCTTCTCATTTCGTCACCGTTTTGAAGCCCTTGGCAGGGTCGCCCACGATTGGGATGGTATTTGTAACGTTTTAAAATGCTACTGGCTGTTGATCGGGCAACACCTATGGTATTTTCAATTTTGCGGGGTTTCTCAACTACGGCTTGCAGGTCTATGTGCTTATTCCTTTTCGACTTGGCGGAATTTCCGTGATTTATTAAATTTTCACGTAATCGTATAAGTCTTTCTGGGTATTTATTGAAATATTTTTCTGCGACCATCTCATCATTTCTCCGACAGACAAGAAAACACTCCAATATATCATATTTATCTCTGTTCGAAAAGCGATTTTAAAATCACAAACCACTAACTTTTTACAGACAAGACTGTTTGACAGCTAGAAAATTCAGAGCCGTTGCGATTGTTTAATAAATGTATGTAGGTGCCAGCCTACTACGGTGAAATCGTAATTTTGCTATTTTTCATAGTTTCTCCTCATGGAACTTAGGAATGTTATACACGGTTGAAAAGCATTTTTTATGGCAATTTCAAGAATGTAAAAATCCAATATACCGCCCATAAGAAAAACAAAAGTTGGGTACAAGCGCAAAGAACCCAATGAGCCTAGAATTTTTCTAATGCCATTTTTGAAGTCCTCATTACTAACTACCCCTATGCTGAAAATTTGATGACTGTATTTTTTATAATAAAGAAAATATCAAGGTTTTTAGAAAACGCACACTTTTGGTTTTTACCCTGTATCTCAGTAACGGAATGGATTTAAAAAAATTTAATCCCGGATTCTACTTAGCCGTATAAGTGCGCAACTTTTTCCCCATTTAACCGATCTAGTATCTCTAACGGTTTCCAATATACCCATGTACTTCGTGTTATCCTGAACACCCGGTATAAGTTATGCAGTTTTAAATAAAGCAACAATTCATTACGCCATTTTGGGAAGACATAAATTAAAGGTAATCCTGTTTATTTTAGGGATATTTACCTCTAATAGCTGAGTTTCGATAACCCACGCCTAAATATTAACGTTGCATCCGCTGATTGCAGCGCCGCTGTCGTGCAACCTCAACAGGTTTATGCAAATAGAGTCATAGTTCAAGGACTTTGGCTCACCGGGGATTGCCGATATAAGAACGTGCTTCGATATTTACTCACGTTTTCAGGAAATTAACGGCACTGCTCGTGTCTGTGAGGGTCGAATTTCAACAAGTTATTTTATAAAGTCGAATCGCGTTGTTAGACGAATGTAGAGCGTCCAATAGAGTGCGAAAGAGATTAAGCTGCCGTCGCTTACTGACGGTAATCAATAAGGATGTCGTTAAATTGAACTACGTTTATCTTTCTAAAAGGTCACTACACTTGAGTGTGTCCGTTTTAATGGCGTAAAAATACACCGAATAAAAATATAAAATGCTAGACATCTACTGTAAAATAAAACGTAATATTCATGAATATACACCAAGATATAATACGGGGTGTCCCAGATTCAATGTTACAAGCGATCTCTTCCTTATTTGTAGAGATATAAGATCGAGCAAGGTGTTGATATGAGGGAGGCTTCTTAGAGGGTGGTTTACTAGAGGTCGTTTTAAAAAATTGTAACAACTTTATTGTTAGGCGGCCTGTTTATTTTGAACGGCGCCGTATGTGCACGAATATTTATTTGGATTTGTCGTAACGTTGAATTTTTTTTATTTGCGTACGATTTTTACGCGTATCCTGGACCGAATGAAATTTTCCTTCGCCCTTTCGCTTACGATCTCTGATCAAGTTAATACGTAAGCGACAGTTTTGATTTTTCTTTGAAGACAAGGTGCTTAATTACCTTAAATGGTTAAGTACGTTTGAGCAATTTCTTTCTTACGTATTTATTTCACCTATATTTGTGGTAATATTTTATTGCAGCTTAAAACTTTGTGAATTTTGTTTTATCGCTTTTGTTCGATCTTTACCTTATGGGGAGCCATCTTATCGAACCTCGTGCATGTGCTGAGATGTTTTTTCTCTCTTTTTTTTATGTTAGATTATTGGCTAGCTTTCGTACATTTAAATATTTGTTGAATTGTTGAAGACTTTTTTTTTCTTCTTCGTTGTTATTGGATTGTTGCAAGAGTTCTTTTGCCAATTGCAGAATGAAGTCACGACGTTTTATTTTTTTGCCAGTGATGTATTTGTATACACCAAACGCATTGATTGCAGCAAGATCCAATATATTATAAAAAACATGGACTGGCCATCTTTTTGATCTAGTCACTGCAGCCGTTACATCACTAACTGTGTCATTGTCAGATTCATCACTATTTTCTTCCTCATTCGCAACAACTCGAGAACGAATTTCGTTTTCACTGTCCAAGCTAACTGATTTAGAATCATTCTCGGAATTTCCTGGTGAAAGATTTTCGAGATCGTCTAAATACGCTAAAGCTTGTGCAGCCGAGAGGCCTTTACTGGACCACATACTGTTCAGTCTAACCAAACAGGACGAATGCACTTTCAGAGTACTACCGATCTTTTTATATGTTCACAATAGTGCAGGTTGAAACTTGCAACGTGCGACACTGAAAAGAGCACGAGTAGAAACAGGTTCTTTGTCGAGGACAAGCCTGAACATGTCGAAACGAGTACGAACAGGTACTAACAAATAGGAACAAGCTCTGATCGGTTCATGCAGTTATATGCCTTGTTTTATATGTAATAAATGTTTGAAATTATGTATATATTTACATGCTGTACATGCCTAAATATTTAGTTCTTTTAAATGTTGCAACCAAGAAAAAGAATTGGCAAATAAAGTTTGTCAAAATATTTTTTTAACGTACTGGTCAATTTGACCGGGGCGGCCGTTTAAGGTAAAATTTCCCAGAACACCGCTTAGAGTTCTACAAAATATTCAAAATTTTGTGAGAGCATTGCCAAACTAAATTTAGGAAAATTTACATGATTTCAAGATCATATCAAAATTAATTCCGTTGGAAAAAACTTTAAAATTGAAAGACGGTCAACTTGACCGGTTCGGCGGTTCTAGTGTTAAAGGAGTGGACCAGTGAGCCGGAGACTAGGTGCGATGATCCAGGTGACCTGAGAGCAACCCCTGGAAGAGGACACCCCTAGACCCAGCCAGACTGGACCCAGGTTTACAGACAAAAACATTTTTTTATATAAAAAGAAAAGAAAAGAAATCACACACACACAACTAAGATTTCATTATTTTATATATACTAGGGTACGTAAGGATTCATTTATAGTCGCGAGTCCTATACATATATCGAATATGTCGCTGTGCTGGAGCGTCCTTGATTCGCTTCGCGCGCTCCCCACCTTATACTTTCATAGCGTGGAAACGTTGTAACACTGTCCATACATTTTAGCGGTTTACTTTACTACGGAACTTACAAACGCGATATGTATATATGTATAAAGTTTTTCTCTCCTTTCTAATAAAATTGTTTTTAAGATTTTAAAAGTTATATATATTTCCACACATCAAGGAGAAATGCACCAGTTTTTGGCGCTTTTCTTAAAAAAGCTTCTGGCGCCCTTATTGGTAGCTTTTATGTACCTGAACTTTGATGGACCTCTACCATACCTCCCCCCCCCCTCCTGGATGGAATCACAGTAAGACACTTCTTTGGAGGGTTACAAAGTATATCTTTTATGATTCTGCAAACCATTTTCGACGACACCTTGCTTGACCTTATATCTTTACAAATAAGGAAGATATCGCTTGTAACACTGAATCCGGGGCACCCGATATATTGGGGTAACCAATTACCCCAGTATGCATTCTAGGGTTAATTAAAATTTTCATTTACCAATTTGGCCTACATTCTAAACTAGATGGTGATGGCAAGTTGCTTGTTTCTCAAATAGAAAAGCTTGCGGAGACTATGTACTTGATCTTTTATAAAAATATAAAGCCTTGCGAAGGAATTTCGTACTAATCCATAAGTACGTTTTTCCACATGTTTGTTGAAAAACTAAGAAAATAAATATATAAAAAGTAGATTATACCAAGGTTTTCAACAATATTATTCCTCTCTGGAAGGTTTTCATTCACGGTTAAACGTATTACGTATAAATAATCGCTGATATATACCCTTACCTGTTCTACATTAAAAACGCAAAGTTTTGTTTTTGTAGCATCCTGTGAGTATACAAATTATAACAACACAAGGACAAGCGTATCATAACATAATTTACATAACGGAATTATAAACAATCGCTACGAAGTATAAACAGAGAGCTCTGTTTATCTTATAAACAAATACATTAACATAAAACAATTTTAGGGGATTGGTAATTCCACGATGTATTTGCTGCTGCCGCAATAATGAAACCGAATTGTATCGCGTGTTCGTGCCTCTGCATATTGTACATGTATGTTTTATATTATAAGTAAACGCGTTTTATATGGAAATGGCACTGATTATAAAATAACATTGTATGTTAAATGGGATAATAATAAATAATGAGTTTTGTAAAAAAAATATCCTCAAAAAAATATGTGTGGAAATAGCGCAACTTAGCAAAATTCTTGAAAGCAGCTCTCGATAGCAGATGATAGGTTATGTCGTGAGTGGACACGTGTATTATAGAGAAAATCCAATATTATGACATACAAAACCCAAGAAATATCGCGGTAGGAAGAAGAATCGGAAAATATTTTTTGTCAACTAATTCTATTACATTCTACACCAGTACTACATTCATACAAACAAAATTTCGAAATCGATAAGCGTCCTCAACTTAAACTTCCCTTATTAAAGTGTTACGTGCCTTCAGTTCTCTACCTTGAATCCATGGCTTAATTCAACATTTCCTCTTCAACCTTTTCTTGTCTTTTTTTTCTACAATTACAGCAGCAAGCTTTTGGTCATTCATCCTCTAACAACTAGCAAACGTTATAATTCTGAATCCCGAAATTCACAGATAAATTTAGTGACTTTATCAGCCAACGGTCGTTTATTTTCCTTGCGTACGTTAGACATACGAGGTAGGCGCCATAAGTTCTCGACCTGACATGCTTATACAGCTTATACTCCGTTGCGTCATAGTTGCCAGACAACGTGACTAGTGCATGAAAATGTCTTAGGTAACGAAAATTGTGTACCGCACGGCCATTAAAATTTTAACAAAAGAAGGGCATACGCCTAATCACATTAAACAACGTTTAGACGGCGTCTATGGTGATCTATCTCCTTCATATTCCGTAAAAAAGTGGGCAAAATGTTTCTGTTTGGGGCAAGAATCCATAGAAGATAATGAGCGCCCCGGTCGGCCAATTGAACTGATAACGCCTCAAAACATTTCAATTATTGAAGAAATGGTATTAGCAGATCGCTGTTTGAAAGTGAAGAAATTAGCAGTGATGTCTAACATTTCTGAAACAAGTACTCGCCGAATTGCCCATAACAATTTGGGTATTATTACAATGCAAGATGGGTACCGCATCTTCCTTCTCCTTTCCAACGTGAACGTCGGGTCGAATGTGCACACTCGTCTCGACCCGAAATCGATCTTGCAGTCCATTGTCACAGGAGATCAAACAATGAGTCTGTATTATGATCCCCTATCCAAAAATGAATCGATAGAATGGCGGCGACCCGATGAATCTCGTCCCAGAAAGACATTTTGAGGGAAAATTTTTACAAGGGTATCTATAGAATTATTAATTGATCATTGTAATAATAATAATAATAATATAAGCTTTATTCATGACACATACAGAAACAACAAATGATTGTGAAAACTAAAAAACCCAGTGAACATCAAAGGGCGAAGTTCAGCTGACGCTGTTCTAATTTAACCAGAAAAAGAGAAGAAAAAATAGGAAAGCTTAACCTAGAAAATAGACAATAAAAATTGTCACGCACAAATCTAACTCGTATATAAAAAGATCTATCTAAAGTACAAAAAAGAGTACAAAAAAAAAAACAAGCAGAGATTACACAACATTGCCTGCACATGAAGTGAAAGGAAATAACTAAGCCAACTGCAATAAGTGCTTGCGTAAAGAAAATTTAAATAATTGAGGGGATAGGGGCTTCAGATTAGGAGGAATAGAGTTATATATTTTCTAATCATATAAGAAAAATAATTCTTAAAAAGTGTTAGCCTATGAATAGGCGGCGATAGCAAACCTCTAAACCTCAAATTAAGATTGTGAACATCAGTACGAAAGACAATTCTATTACAAAGGTAAATTGGAGTTTTGGATGAAATTATTTTGTGGAATAAACAAGCACTATGCAAAAATCTACGCCGCTCCATATTAAGCCAGTTAGCGTTCTTGAACTTATGGCTAATTCTATCATATTTTCTAATACCAAAGATAAGTCGAAGACAAGAGTTTTGTAATCTTTGAATTCGATTCTTTGTAAACATTAATACACGGACCGTGAACGACATCACAAGCTGCGACAAAACAAGAGAACCGCATAAATGTGTTTTAATTCTGGGATTAAGAACATGTCCGTGGGGATAAATTATTTTTAAAGCAGTGTAGTCACGCTGCAGGCTCCCAGAAACTTGGTTTTTAAAACGGAAAGAGTTGTCCATATATAGTCCCAAATTCCTGATAGTCTGGACAACCGGAATAGGAATATTATTTGTCTGAATGGGCAAATTATCTAGCCTAATATCAGTTCTCCTTCCATAAAAGACAAGGACCGCCGACTTCTGGGGATTCAAAACAAGAGAATGTTGGTTAGAGTACTCTACAAGCCTGCTAAGATCTTGACTAAACAGATCGATAGTTGAAGTAAGTCTATCTGGAGTACAAGAAATGTAAACTTGTGTATTATCAGCATAACAATGGCAACGACATTGCAAAAGACAAGTAGACAATGTTGAGGTGTACACTGTATGCAGAAGAGGACCCAAAATAGAGCCCTGAGGGACACCGGAAGTAACATTCCTGAATTCCGAGATATTTTGACCCAATTTGACGGCCTGAGATCGACCGAAAATGTAACTGCGAAAAAGATCAACGGCAGTATCTGACAAGCCCACATAATGAAGTATGGAAAGCAACAAGTCATGATTAATAGTGTCAAACGTTCTACTGAAATCTAACAAAACTAAGATGGTGACCATATCCTTATCCAAGCAACTGTGTCACATAGCAGAGCAGTAGCACAACTGTGTAAAGGACGGAATCCAGACTGCCAATTGGGAAGAACATTCTTGTTTAAAAGAAAATGTCTTAATTGACCTTCCATAATCCTTTCCAGGACTTTAGAAGGGGTCGGGAGAATGCTAATAGGACGAACATCTTTAGGAGTGGCAGGTGTAGTAACTTTGGGCACAGAAATAATAATAGCTTTCTTCCAGGCAGTCAGAAAGATGGCATTATTCAAGCAATGATTTATAAAAGGAAGTTTTTGTTTGAAGTTTATTGATGAATGTAAATAATAATACAGTGACAGAAAATAAATATGTTTAGTATTAATTAATTATTATTAAATTAGTAAATTTATTATATTGCCAATATGTATGACTTCCATCGTTGAATACTGAGAAATTAAGGAAATATTTTTTTTTTGATTATATTGTTTGTCTTGCACTAATTTAAATAAAGTACAATTCTACCGTTGTATACCTACCTATAAATAAATAGATATCTTTACATATACGGTATTGCACATAATTGCGAGACCAGTATATCTATTATATTTTTTTCCCATTTCTACTCATATTAATGCGATATTTGGTCCAAAAACTAATAATATATTGTCTATAATTCCCAATAGAAAGGAAATAAAGTGGTTCCTAGAATTACTTTGCACGCATATTGCAATCCATGTTGTAAAGCTCCTTCAGATAAAAAGGGCTCGTTGTGAAGCTGGACGAGACCCATGTAGTAATACTCCCATGCAAATGAAATCTTATGCTAGTTAGCCGACCTCCAATTTCGTACCTTGAATACGATAGGAAACATATTATGTAAGTTCGACGGTGGTAGGTTCGCATTTCATTATTAGCATAGTGTACTTTCACCCATGTATTAATCCAAGCTAAGGGTGAAGAAGACGTAAATCCTACTCCAGAGATTGTGTTACCCGAGAATACATTCAAGAACATCCCACAATTCCGGTGTGTTTGTAAGTTTACTAAGTTTGAGAACGAATTACCAGATCATCTGCGACGTCTTCTTAACGCTAAGTAAATTAAAACCATTTAGTACAAATCGCCGATAATAGCGTTCGTAGATTAGTTTCCGCGCAGTTAATTAGCTAACTTATATGTTGCATCGAAGGAAATCGCGTCACGCTTCCAAGTTCTCTACCTTGTATGTATACGGAGTTCATTCTTACGATATTTTCGAAATGATTCATTCTATTAGTTAGATTGATTGGCAAAGGGACAAATGACATTTTTAATAAATAGGTACTGTAATGTCACAATTTTTTTCGCATCGATTTCTCGCGAATTTGGGGATATTTAACATATGTCATTGTTGAAGCTGGTTGCAGTAGTGACAGAACAGATGCCGGCGAAGTAGTTTGTTCCCAGCGAGCGTTTAAAAAAAGCTTTTTTGTGAGAAAAAGGAAATTTCACGTAAAGGGTTTCATTGAATTTTTACGACTTTAATAAAGGCCTAAAACAGCAACAATTCCTCGAATAATCACTATCAGAGAAGGCTGGTTACAACTGCTTTGCAGTATTTCATCTTAGCCGTGCTTCCGTCAGTAATGGATTTCGTGAAGATCGACCAAAATCGGATTTTGCTCCAAAAAATATCGATGCCGTGCGCAATATGATTGAAGAGGATCGACAACGATTAATGTAAGATAGAGGCGTCTTTAGGTACATCGAAGGCTGAGGTACACCTCTGTTCAATGAGCGTACAGCTACATTTTAGCTGTGTAATTTAATCTTTAATTGTTGATTTCACAAAATATTCGTCGCTGTCAGTATTGTCACCGTCACAAAATATATTTTGAATTTGAATAACATTAATTAATTATATCATTTTTGTTCAGAATGCCACCTCAATTAAGTAATATTCAAAAAGCACAAATTGTGGCCAAACTTGAATGTGGATGGTCAATCCGCATGTTGGCGGCAGATTTAGGTGTGAATAAGAGTACTATACTGAAAATCAAAAAAAGATTTGATCTGGAACAAACATTTAGTCGAAAAGTCGGTTCTGGTGCAAAACGAATTTCAAACGATGTCTTGTTAACTTCTTAAGGGACCACCCATTTGAAACGATTACTACCGCTGCATTTGAAACAAACTTTCCCGGCTCCAGACCGACTGCTTGCAGGAGGATCCTAGCTGCAGGTATAACAAATTATACAAGTGCTAGAAAAGGCATTCTGACTGCAGAAGCAAAACAGGGTAGAATTTTGTTTGCCTTAAATCATCTAAACCGGGATGCAGAGTTTTGGAACAGAGTTGTGTTTACTGATGAAAAGGTCTTAAAATCCTGTAAAGGTGGACGTCTAAGAGTTTACAGACCACGCGGGACAAGATTTGAAGAAAAATACGTTACTGGTGCCCAAATTTCGGGAAGATTTGCAGTAAATGTGTGGGCCTGGATAAGTGCTAATGGAGCTAGTGTTTGCTGGAGACTTGATGGTGGAAATTTCAATTCTATCGTTTATCGCAACATTTTAAATGATGTTATGGGTGTGGTTCAGGAAATGAAATATACAGCGGCAATAACTTCATTTTTCAATAGGACAATTGCCCAGTCCACACAGCAAACATTATTCAGTGGTGGTTTGTGGAACAAAATATTGAAAATTTACCGTGGCCATCTAATAGCCCTAACTTAAACCCAATAGAAAATGTTTGGGGTTGGATGGTGAAAAAATGTACAAAAGAAATTTTCGACCACGGAATAGGGAGGAATTGTAGGAAGCCATTGAAAATGCTTGGGAAGATCTTCATTTGAATGAATTTTTTTTTTTTCAAAATTTAATTGGATCTATACCCAGAAGACTCCACAAAGTTTTAGAAAAGGATGGGGCCAGGATTAATTATTAGTTTACTCCTTATTTCTTATCAGACTGACTATATTTAATTTTGTTGTTGTTGTCATATTTTGTTATTACACGCTTTTACAATGATTTTGTAATTGATTCATTTAAATATTTAATATTTAATATTTGCAAAGTTCAAAAATTAGAAATGAAAAGCCAGTTACACATAAATTAAAAATTACAAAATCGACCTTCACCCCTTGTACGCTTTTTCTCTGAACATTCCATTTTGCATGAACATTTAGCTGTGAAAAAAATCTGCTTCCGATGGATTCCATGTAATTTGACTCAAGCACAAAAAAAGGGTCGTATCAATTGGTGTAAGGAAACGCTCAAAAATTCGACAGCGGAACTTCAAAATCCCTGCACAACATCGTGACAGGTGACAAAACTTGGATGTATTCGTACGAGCCAGAAGTTAAGCAACAATCTACTATTTGGGTGTTACCAGATTAATGAAATCCAACAAAAGTTGTTCGTTCACGAAGCGATTACCGAGAAAAACAAGAAAAAAGGTTTTACGTGCAGTTTTAGAAAATCCACATACTAATGTACGAGCTATGCGTAAAAATCTCGAGATCAGTAAAAGATCAATATCATGAATATTAAAGAAGAACAAATTTCATCCGTATAGAGTACAATTCCACCAAGTTGCTACCAAGTTTTTTAAACGATATACTTTGGACAGACGAAGCCATATCTCACAATTGGTGTAGTAATATAAAGATAAATAAAAAAGAGGTCGAATTTTTGAGAAAATACTGCACTTTTCATTGAAAAGTGAATATCTCAAAAACTGTTCATTCAGATATGTTATTTATCATACAAGTTTGCCTTGTTTTTTAACAGGGAATTTGAAAATGTAATAATATACAGGTGTTCCATTTACCATAACAAACTTAAACAACGTACTAGAGAAACTAAACACCCTTTATACTTCAAAATTGTTAATCATAGATCACGTGATCTTAAGCAACTTTTATTCGAAACACTTTTCCATTAAAAGAATAGATAGGCTATACAGATAGTTGCCGCACCCAGTACATTCATATTTGAAAAGAAGATAAATTATATAATAGGAAATTTGCAAGCTTTTATGGTTGAATAAATTCCTGCGCTCAGTAGAAGCAGCGAAGCATCAAAATGTCAACGTCGTATGTAGGTAAGTATGTAAGCCTTCTCTCAAATCGATAAATTTTACAATGAAGTTAAAAGAACAGAATTTTATCGAATCTCAGCACCATATTTCACATCTGACAACTCCCTAAGATAGAAGAGAGCTTGAAACGAGACGTAGATATTTGAAAAAGTGGTCGACATTTCAACTACTTGATCGACATTTAATGTATATTAAAAGAACGATGAACCGTGCCAAGAAACGGTTTTAAAACGAGATTTTTTGCCAGTTCAGTCTCTGTAGTAGTATAATTGTCGGTAAAAATTTTAAACTTGACCAGGGAAGCAAGATTTACTCCTTGTCCTGATGATGACATGAACACGTTTTAAGATCCTCCTGAAGGAACGTTTAAAATAGATGACAGAAATCTACTACCAAATTTTTTTACCCCTTATTCATGTTAAAATATTGTGTCCTAAAATCAATTCATCAGCATCTTTCATTTACTGCAAACTTTCAAACTTTGCTACCAAAAACTATACAGCGAATTTTGTCTGGAATTAGATTCTGTCTCATAATTTTTATTTCACGTATTAATTTTCACAACAGAGTCTTTGGTAGGTATTTCACGTCACTACACACTTCACAATTTCTTGGAGTGTAAACACACATCTAGGGGTTAGTATCTCCAAGAAGACAGTTTAGAATTTTTACAAAAAAAGCAATACATCTAGGACAGTGTTACACATACGGAATGTTTTACAAGGATAGCGAGCTACTCCGAGATTATATTCACAAGAACAAGTGTACTCTTAATCGAAAAAACTAAAATTACTGTGTAGCAGAATGTATTCGTGCTACTTTAATGTTAAATATTTGTCGGATTCAAGAAAATCCGCTTTATACAAGGTGTGGCAATTAAATAACCAGACTGGTGCTACCATCGGCAAACAGCGAGGATGCCACGGCAGGTTTGAACATGTCTGTGCTTGTAGATGCTTCCCCCACCCTGAGCTCGATGGGCACGGTTGTACGTCGTTCAGTCTCGCTGTAGCAATCGTCCGTTCAAGTCCTTGCGCTGGCGTCGCGTCGTGTTCAGATGGAGCAATGAGTTAACCTCAAGTTTCTTGTGAAACACGAGGTTCTAACTACCCTTCGTGAACGAGTGAGAAGACGAAGACCCGATTTGTGGAAGAGCAAATCCTGGATGCTCCACCAAGACAATGCACCAGCCCATTACGCCTTGTCTGTCAAGGCGTTCTTTGCGAAATCCGGCATCACCGTGTTGGATCACCGTACTCGCCCGACCTGGCCCCCTGTGACTCTTTTTTATTCCTTAAGGTAAAATCGGAGCTTAAGGAGACAAGGTATGACAGTGTGGAAGCGGTGAAAGCGAAAGCGACGGAGGTTCTCAACAAGCTGACAGAAACGGACTTCCAGCACTGTTTTCGACAGTGGAAAATTCGTATGGAGTGTTGTAGGGATCGGGAAGGAGAGTACATTGAAGGCGATAAACTTTGTAATGTAATTGGTGATCAGTAACATGTATGTGTAACAAGATTCCAGCTTTGTATGTGCATATACCTTGTGTGGCGAAATGGAATAAATTCATTAAATCTGAAGCAATTTGTTTCTCGAAGAAATGCTCGGACAGGCCAATTTTATCTTTTAAGAATAACAGCAGAAAATTGTGCTCAGAACCACGCTGATAACGCCGGGTAGGCAGAAACATGTTCGTGTGTTAGCACTATTTTCTCTGCTACATTGGTTTCGCCGGGAATAATTCCACCAATACCATGAGCTATATTAGCAGTAATTTTTGGTTATTGTCTAATAGGGTTTCTTTATTTGTTTATATTCTCGATTTTTAATAAATATTTTTTTTGAAAAGGATATATCTGACTTTGCAAGACCATATTATCCAACATCAGGAGGATAAAGTTGGGAAGATAAACTTGTAATGCATTCATGCCTTCTTCGAAAACAAATTTGACCTCTTTCGCCATTTTTTTCGTAAATCTTCAATTTCAAGAACAACCTATCGCTTCTAATGTGACACCCTGTATGACAGAGATCATGTCATGTAAATACAGAGGAACACTACAGGTATGTCATACTCTGCTTGTAATCTCTGTTTGCAAAAGATTTTGCTATAAACATTCGTAGTGCAATAACGTGTTTCAAGTCATTCATGTACATTATTTCTAAATGAACTTTGCCGTTATGGTGGCAGCGAAGGCGTTAATAATTTTGAAAGCGCAGATGTCGTTACTCGCGGCGAGAAATGTTGTCTTGCGAAAAAGTGTAGCTTGAATTGAAGTATACAAGGGTATAAAAGGCGCAAACGATTTCTTTAAAAGACAAATACAACCTTAAGG
This sequence comes from Dynastes maya, assembly GCA_029619315.2. Classification (NCBI taxonomy): domain Eukaryota; kingdom Metazoa; phylum Arthropoda; class Insecta; order Coleoptera; family Scarabaeidae; genus Dynastes; species Dynastes maya. Next base: position 8,912,718 of record JAROYE020000006.1, on the reverse strand, counting down.
AAGCCCAAACCTGAAGATTTCCTTTCCCGATCGCTAAAATAATTTCTAAAAATACTTACGGGTATACCACTACTATAACTGTCGCCATATCAATGTACAAGCAATTTCTAAAAGGTTTCTAATAGTCTTAATTTCATGATATTATCAAAATTACTATTTGAGTTTTTTAAAGTTGTTATAACAATTGCGGTATATTTACCTTCGATGCATATCTCATTCTACTACCGGTAGAAGTGTATCGATCCGGTAATAACTAAAAAAGAAGTAATTATTGTAAATTTTCGAGGACATGCAACACCTTCATTATACTAAAATGTATTACGGACACGTATTACCCGTTTATAAATAAAAAAAGTAATCAAAATGTTACGGTTCATAATGCGGTACATCGTATTCACAACAATACACGTAGTAAGAGTTATTAATAAAATAATCAGTAATATCGATTACGGGATTTCTAAGAACGTTACAAAATTTATACAAGTGTACTGCAAAATCAATGGGTGTATATTTAATGAGTACGTAACGGTAATATTGTAACTTTGATATAGCTATTCATGCACATTATAAGCTAGTTCATTTCTGAGTAAAAAATTAATAATTCATGAGTTGAAATTAGAAGCAGGGAAAGGATGTAGGTTTTATGCGGCATTCACATAACTGCTTTAATGAATGAATAAATAAGTAAATAAATAAATGTTTATTGTCTAGTTGACCAATTCGGCATAAGACAAGTCAAAAGCAGCAATAATAATAGTATAAAAGCCAAAAAAAAAACAAAAACAAAACAAAGCAATACAATCTGTCACTATGTAAGTGCAATACAAGAAAAAAAATACTATTACACAAAAAACATCATTATATCTAAGTTTTATTAAAATATTCGTCCAAATTGTAAAACACATTATCTAACAAGAAAGCTTTCAGACTATTCTTGAACGCTGAAAGATTATTTATATCCTCAATATCGTTAGGTAAAGCATTGTGCATCTTTATACCTACACGGGGGCACGCTATATATTTTGAGATGCCACAAAAGTAGAGAAGTTAGAGCTGGCAACACTGCATTTCTAAATACCACCATCCTTAAACAAACGTGGTAGGTACGATTTGTCATCGAAACATGGACTTGTCAAAAGAACATGTACGCGCAATGATTTACTACGATTTTAAGGTCGGTTTAAGTGAACAACAAAGTCTTGAACGATTGCAACTCGCATTTGGTGATGAAAGCCCTTCACGTGCAACTGTGTTTCGCTCGTATAGCGAATTTAAAAGAGGACGGATATCGCTTGGTGATGAGGAACGTACCGGTAGGCCCTGTTCTTCAGTTACCGCTGGAAACATTCAGAGTGTGAGACGTATGATCGACGAAGATCCAAGATGCACCTATCAAGTGATTAAGGCAACTCTTGGTGTTGGATCCGCAACAATTGTTACTCGTTGGGTGCCACACACGCTAACCGATTTCCAAAAAGCAGAGCGAGTAAGAATCGCTCGGGAAACATTGGAAATGTTAAATAATGGTGGACATCGCATTCTATCAAAAATAGTAACAGGTGATGAAACTTACGTCCCATTTTACGATATTCCTACCCGCCAGGAGAGCCGCGTGTGGATCCACGAAGATGCACCAACACCAACAATGGCCAAAAGGCAAAGAGCTGTCAAGAAAGTTATGTACGCAGTTTTCTTCCGTAGTACCGGATTAGTAAAAGCAATGAAGCTGGAAAATCAACGTATAGTCACAGCAAACTGGTACACCACAAAATGTTTACCTGCAGTTTTTGAGTCAGCCAACATTCGCGGGTTAATGTTGCATCACGACAATGCATCATCACACAGTGCACAACAGACAGTTGAATTTTTACGTGAAAATAGTAAAAGTCATTGAACATCCACCCTATTCGCTTGATTTGGCCATGTGTGATTTCTGGTTGTTCTTCAACCTAAAGAAACATTTACGTGGTCAACGTTTCACGACGGAGGATGAGATAGATGAAGTAATTCATTTATTTTTTGAGAGCATTCCGAGAGATGACTGGCTTCACGCTTTTACGTTGTGGAAACTTCGGTTACAAAAGTGCATTGATGCAGGAGGAGATTATTTTGAACATAAATAAATCATTTTCGTAAAAAGACTTGTTTTCTTGTATCTCAAAATATATAGCGTGACCCTCGTATATTGGGGTGATCTCTCATAAGTTGTTAAGTGATGGGGAATACTAAAGTCGTCTTTATTTCTTGTGTTGTAATTATGGAATGAGCTATGCGTTATGAAAGTACTTATATTACTCTTAACAAAGACGAATATTTCAAAAATGTATAAGGATGTAAGAGTTAAAATACCTAGACATTTAAATAATTCTCGGCAGGAAGTACGCCTACTAGCTCCTACTATGTTTCTTACTGCCATCTTTTGAAGAATGAATATTCTTGTGTTATAAGGAGAAGCTCCCCAAAATATTAAGGATTATTAATCATTACAAGAATAATTTACGTTTTTGGAATTGAGGTTTGACAGTTTGGCAATCGTTATGATTACTTTGCTTAACAACGAGCTCTTTAGATCAGTCTGGCGTCACAAGAAATAATTTGGCGTTCTTTCCTAGCCAACTTTGCGTAACAACAAAAACAGATAACCCAAATCTTTATTGCTGCATATCGTCATATTTCTTAAGTTCTTAAGTATAACATATGTGGTATCGTTGGATTCGCCTTTCGATTACCTACCTTTCCAAAAATGTAAATATATATAGGTGTTCTATGTAAAAACACTAGCTTCTGTCGTTCAAAAGTTAGCACGGGGAGGGGACACTCTAGGACCGCACTGTATAAGCTATTCTCAAAAAGCAACCTTTAACATTATTCTAATATTATAAATATACGTGTAATAAGGCTTACTTTAGTAAGACATCAGTTTTGCTGTTTAAAAGCTATCGGGAAAGAAAACTTTTCTGTTTCTCTTTCCAACAATCTCCACGAAATGGATGAATATTTTAGATCCATTCAATAATGGAATCTACGTACATAAATCAGAAACCAGCCAACACTAAATTGTCAATGAAACGTCCGCTGCATGAAGAAAACATTATACGACGTGTTGAAAATAGCTCGTCAAAATTATAATCACGCTAGGAGGTAGGCGTTGGGAATGAAAAAAAAACGCGAAAATGTGAAAGCAAAGCGGGAAAGGTAATGCGCGAGTGGCGCTGTTTTCTTTCCATCGAAATTCGGTAAAAGTTCCATGAAAGTAGAAGCGGATGGGACTACAAATGTAGTCGTTTGTGTTCGCGAAGGTGGACTGAAAAGTATACTTTGCTACGGGAAAAGTTTCCAGAATGAGGTCAATTGTAGCAGACACTTGATATGTTTGATTTGCTTCGCTCAGGATTTAGATTTTATTTGCAACATCAGTGACAACTGTGACGAGACCAACCTGATCCTTTACGAAGTTAACACAATTAGATGAATGCTAAGATTTCGTTTGATACGCTATCTCAGTAGTTGAAACTGATTTACTATCTATTGAAGATTCTAAAGAACAAAAGTACAAAGTTAAACAAGTAAAAGCTTTGCTATAACTTTCATTTAACAAAAGCAAGTACAAATAACAACCCCTAATAGAATTGTTCAATTGGGTTCAACGCCATGACAACTGAATTCGTTTGTTTTAAAAGTGATTATTTATTATTATAGAGAATACGTCTATCTATGTGCTGTTATTCAATTTTTGACAACGGAATGACTTCAATCAAAGGAAATGTATACGAGAATGAAAATTGTATGATTATTCATATACTACAATTGGTAGTAGTACGACATTCTCTCAAACTATATGGTTTTATAAACCGCAATTGCACGCAAGCGCTAACACTATTTTTTTATTCATTCTCGTCTCGAATATGAAAGTCTGGTGGAGTTTCCTATTTATGAGGTGCATATTAACACCATCGAATCAATTAAAAAAAAAACTGCTGAAATTTCTCCACTTTCTTTTTGAAGGATTTTATCCCCAACGAAATTATTAATACGGCCTCTTGTAAGCTGTGCTTGAGCTCTATCCACTTCGTACCAGAATAAACATCGCCCTTATCAAGTTTTTATATTCTTTGGTAAACAATAGGACTGACTGCACCTGGATTTTGAGCAAACTTATCTTTCTTGTCCCTAAACCTAACAATCGATCTACATTCAGATTCTATTGCCGAACTTCCTGGACTAATACATTGGAAAGGTCTTCAATACGGCTTATGTCTTCTTATTTACACAAAATTTCCATCGGTTCCAACGGTATCCAACGGTTGACATTGAAATGTCGCATTTCTTGCAAAATAACGAGTTTGGAACATTTTAATGTGTCATGAATAGAGTTTGTTAAAAAGGTGGTACCGGCAGTGGCGCACCGCATAAAAGTAGGTACGTAATTCACAATATTAGTGAAAAATAATATTGTTACCCTTTCCTGTCGTCTTGATGTCCACTGTGGCAATTAGCAACCGCCCTGGTAAGCTGCGTAGAATTGCAACATCAGCAACGCTTCCATTGTCGATTCATTCAGCCGTCGACGGTGTTGTGAATACGTTGTCGTATACTTCGAAAATGATCGTTCGACATCCAGTGAAGTAAGATTTGTAAATGTCAGATATTCCTTTTCCTCATCTGTGTTTGTAAATCGGGATTTTTCGTTAAAATTGCACCAAATTTTTGAGCAACATCGACTGCTTGTGCAACTTCAGAATAATTCATGGAAATTTCATCTATTTGTTGTTGAACGTCCGAATTGGAAAAAAAGGTGGTGACTATCTCGAACTGCTGTAGAATCATTTGAATCAAGTTTCAAGATGACATTTTTCACTTGGGAAAAATATTTCTGATAGTAAGATACTGCCTGGAGCCATGTTCTCCATCGCGTTATTACAGGCTGAGGTGGTGGTGGTAATTTCGGACACAATTGTTTGAATACACGGATGTGTTTGGGAGATTTGATGAACACTTTTTCGGTAGATGCTATTAACTTATCCACCATCGGATACTTCTTTCGAATGGTTTCTGCTACTAGGTAACATGCGTGTATGAGGCATGTTATGTGTGAGAATCGGAAAGCATATTTTCAATATCCTACCAACTTTCAGCATTGTTGCGGCTCCGTCAATAACAAACATTGTGACTTGGGTTCCTGTGATACAAAATTCTCTCAACGAATCTTTTATTATCTTGACAGCGGTTTCTGCATTAGTTTTCTGAATCCTCTTACTGGATAACAACAATGAAGCCGGTGGACCATCACGTTTTAAAGGACGCGCTACAACATGAATGACGCTGTGTTTCTGAGCATCAGAACAAATCGTCTTTTATACATTCCTTTACTGTACCTTGCACACGTGGCAAATTGTATCGTAATTGCATAGATGTTGGCAGCTTACATGACGGAACGTACTTATCCCAAAAAAGACGAAAGTGTTCATTAGATACTAGATGTTGTGGGATGTTGCACACACTTAACATAAAAATAAAATCATATAAAAATTGCCAGTATGGAATACTGGTTCTTAAATTCAGTACATGACGTTTACTTTTACAATGTTTTCTACATTCAAGCCTATCGCGACTTAGCAATCCGCTATTACATATTGTGCAATAAATATGCGGACTTCTATATTCTAATCCAGGGAAATGCCTAAGATATTTATTCATATTCGTAGGGAACGTTACACCCTTTGGGTGTCCCATCTCCGCGTACTTATTTGGCGTGCAGCGTGCAACGTACTGTCGCTTTGAACTCTTTCGCGGTACTGTTGAGATCGACTACGAGTTGAAAATTACCCCTACCGACGCCACCACCGTTACGCTACTGCCATCAGGTACCACCTTTTTAACAAACTCTAGTCATGAATCACTTTCTTCTCTTGAGCTAACACAAAATAACCTGGCAAAATTAGAATGCCATTAAGGAAATTAAACTAGCCTGATATGTAATTTAACTTCTCTCTTCTGAAAAAGTTCGTTATGATGTCCTTTGAAACATGTTCTTCCTAGTTTTCTTTATGAGATATTTGAAAATTGAAGTAACATTAGCTGCAGCCACTCAGGAGCCAATACAAAAGTTTAACAACAAGAAGCTGGGCAAACAGAAGCAGTAATTTACTACACCTTTCCTGAGTACCGCTAAGAACTGCTTTATAGGACTTTTCGCAAATAGTATTTCTCGCTATTGTTTGCACCAATAAACCTAGAAGAATGCGTTCTGTAATTATCTTGAGATTTAACACGGGTATTATACATGTATAGACGTAGTTGTTTATTGTTCAACGCACTGATGTGTTGCTTCATAGCGGTAGACACTTCGGTGAAAGGGCAACAATTAATCTTCTGGGACAGTTATTTCAGGATTTATATGTCATAAAGTCTATACATCCGACTATAACAATGTATCTCATGCCACTAATCCGCCAAAGCAAACAACAGAAGCTCCTTGAAATTCTGTTCCTGTCATCTGGAGTATGTATGTATATACATGCGTGTGTATACGTGGGTAGTTTGAAAAGCTTCCAACCTAACACAGAAACAAACATGTTTTTTGTCAAATTTTTGTCAAATTGAATGTAATGACATCTTCATTGAGTCTAGAATACAGGAAACGACACTGGGGGCCAGATCTGGTGAGTAAGGTGGGTGGTCTATTAATTCGAACCTTAATCCGTGAATTTTTGCCATGGCGACCACTGAAGTGTGGAGCGGTGGGCTATCCTGGTGGAACAAAACTTCCTTTTTCTTCAAATGCAGCCGATTTTTTTTCCAATTTCTGCCTTCAGCTTATCAAGGAATGATGCGTTATTGCTCCCGTTAATGTTTTTTCGTTTTCAGGATAGTCAATTAACACAACCCCATGACTATCCCAAAAATCAGTCGCCATCACCTTCCTGGCCGATGGAACGGATTTCGCCTTCTTTTGGAGCCCATTCTACATTTGCAGCCCATTGTTTCGACCGTGCTTTGACTTCGAGAGTGTACAGGTGCATCAAAGTTTCATCTACAGTTGTTAATCGACGTCAAATCTCCAACTTATTTCGCTTAAACGGAGAAATGTTCATTCGAATGCATTTTTGATCCTGAGTGAGCAAGGGCAGCACCCAACGCGCGGTTGCTCAAATCTTTATTCAATATATGACAAACACCTTCTTTCGAGGTGCCCACAGCCTCTGCTATCTCTCTAACCTTGATTTTATTTCATGTTTTTACAAAGGTATTACAATCGTCAAAAGCAAACAAAAGCAGAACCACGCAGGAACAACTCACACAAGAAAACTACGTGTTAGGAAAGTTGTAAATAACAGTGGGGTACTTAATTACTCCGCTTAAGTACTCCGTACTAAATTTATTCATATTCAACTTTGTAATATGCAATGGCAAATGATTATATGATTAAATATTTAACAATTTTTAATTGATTTTGAAAAACGAAAACTTGGTTCTCGAATCTTGTGTGCGATTCTAGTATTATAAGAATGTATTGATGAATTTGTATTGAAATTTATTTTATTAGAATGGATCTCCAGTAACTGAAAATAAATGTATATACATGGTAATGGTAATATACGACGTTGTTTAAAAATTGGTCTGCAGTGATCCCTAAAGCCAACACCCTCAATAATACGTAACTCACGTTTTTACAACTTAACAACGTTAACGGAATGTGAAGAATTACCTCATAGCATGACGGCATAGATCAAGTGACTATGAAATAAGGAGTAGTAAACCGATAGAACCACATACGGTGCAACTAAATTTGTAAGTTTCCTTAGGACATATATTGTGCTAGATAACCTTGTACAGACCTCATTTATGTGATGTATCCAAGACAAACCGCTATCAATGGTTACACCAAGGACCTACCGTTTCGGGTACCCCAAGATGTCCACGCAAACCAAAATTCAAGTTATTTAATTTTAATCCATTGGACGCAAACCACCCCTCAGTATCAGCCAGAAGCTCATACGACATCTTAAATAGAGTATTTGCGTCTTCAGCAGATGATATCAGCGTAGTATCATTCGCATACATGACACACGCATCGGGTGTAATATGTTCAAAAAGATCATTTACATAAATGATAAAGAGGAGAGGTCCGAGGACGGAACCCTGAGGAACACCATATTTAACAGCAAGAGACTTGGAAACATTACCCTTAAGATCCTCAAATTGCAAACGATCAGACAAGTAAGAACTCAGTAAAGTATGAACATTTCCCCGTACCCCATATGCAAAGAGTTTGTCGAGCCATACATTATGATCAACGCAGTCAAAGGCCTTGCTGAGGTCACACAACGTAATTCTCGTGCGCAAACCAGGACCAAGACTCTCAACTATCCGGCGACCCTTTCGAAAACCAAATTGCTTTTCGTTAAATAGAGATTTTGATTCAAAGAAGCTTATCAGTGTTTTCTTTATAATTACCTCAAAAACCTTACCAAGTGTTGGTATTATTGAAATAGGGCGATAGTTGTCTATATTGTTTTTATCTCCCATCTTATATATAGGGACTACCCTTGTTTTTTTTTTAACATCCGGGAAAACACCTACTTCGATACAATCATTAAAATATGTTGCTAAAGAAACCGCGATTTTATCGATGCAACTCTTTACTAAACGTCCAGACTTACTGTAAGAATCGATTGAATTATTATCAGTAGTGGTTGCAGTTTCTGGTCGTCCCGAATGTTCATCGTCTACCAAGCTGGTACATCCACGTTTAAATTCAGCTGTCCAAGATTTCATAGTGGCAAATGCTGGTGCAGAGTCCTCGCAAATTGCATCCATTTCGACTTTAATTTGCGTAGGCGTATTCCAAATGCAAGAATTTCATGACGGCTCGATACTAGATTTTTTTCCATTTACAGAGAAACACTAAGTTGGATCGACACAAACGATTAATAAACAACAGCTGCGCGTCCAACATGGCTGGAATTTTCGAAAGCATCTTTCAACGCATGCGCATTTATATCACCAGAATATGTTTGACGAGTAACGCCATCTTCATGTTGAGGTTTGAAACTTTTCAAGCTACCCTCGTAACATACTAGTTTTAGGTTAATAAAATAATCGGATGTAATTATAAATTATTTATAAAATGCAGGCAGAGTAATTTAATTCTTGCCAAATTTGGTGAAATGTTAAACACATTTGGTCACAATTAAACAAGAATTCATATATCATATGCGTAGACCGCATATATGTACATAGATAAAATTCATTTGCTTTGGCTATGAACAATAGCCACACGCTTCGTGTTTAATCAATTTGTGCCACCCAATTGCGTGCATACATTTCATTGAACTCATTAATTCCAATGTTTTGTATTTTGCTTCTCGTTGATTAAATGACATATATGTATGTACGCACACAAATTCCCTCTGAAAATAACAAATGTAGTGTGAAGTAGAAATTATATTGCAAGTAAATAACCATAATGTTGCATTGTGTTGTATGTACATACATGTGGTTTGACTTGCCTGTAGCATTCGATATAAAATAGAGCTGTTCGTTGTTGCCATGAATGTTCTCGATTACAGACCTAGGCGTTACGTTTAACATCTGTCTTCGTTTCACTGATCACCAGAGAACGGCAAAATTGTATGGGATGACTTCAGCCGCAGTAGAGCCGTATGCAGAGCATGTGATGTAGGCGGTGATTATTTCAAGATCGAAGAATCAGTAAATGTTATGCAATTGTAGTATTTGCATCGAGCTTTCTCCTCAAATGATTCTACAAATATTTACTATATCCATTCTTTATTTCGTTATTAGCTTTTTAAGGTACTTATTTTCCATATTAAATACTTAATTTAAAATTGGGAGACGCGTTCAATACATTAAACGATACATTCAATAAATTCTCGGTGATATTATAAATAAACTGATTAAGATGATGTAGTGTTTAGCAGAAACCCCAATTTAAATACACTAAACCCATTGTCTGCACGAGAAAGACAAAATTTAAATACAGCGGTATGGAATTAATTTTTCCAGAAACATTTCGTAATTGGAATCAAATGTTCTTATAAGAAATAAAGGAAATAGAGATAATCCATTCCCATAACCAAAAAAAATAATCAGAAATTCATTTTATGTATTTTAAATACAATTGAACATATAGAAAATAAAGTTACGTAGAGACATCAATAAAAACTCTTTAAATTTAAAGAAATAACTTCACTTACATACGTTATTTTTAATAAGGACTCTTTCCAGCGTATGGAAGACAGTGAGTGTGAGGTGGCTTTTTCATATATATTACAAAATTAGTGACGCGGCAGATAAGAAATTGTTTGACCGCAGAACATTCAGCTTTGTTATTTGAAAAAGATTTTACACAAAGATAAAAGGAATGTCAGATTAAGTAAGAATAATATTAACTGTGAATTCAAGTCAGCTGCGAAGCGGTGGAATAGTGGGAGGTTAACCACACAAACCATCACATTATGTTGTATATAACTAACTCTTTCTAGCATGTACACAAGTCGTGCGGAAATTCTGCCGAATCTGTAAAAGTTCTAAGCCGCGTTGCATATCCGGGAGTACCTCTCCGTTCTAGAAACAAAAATTCATCCAAATTTTCTTCCGTAAGTACCACATTTTAATTTGGTTCCGCTTAGAAGTTCTGAAGTTGAATGAACGTTTTCATACTGATAGATGTACTAACTTCTAAAAGAAGCCATTTTACTGCAGAAAATATAAAAAGGTTTCTCGTGGTAATGGCTAATTCATTTCAATTATTTCCTATTTGAAACAAATTTATTGCATATGTACATATCTTCTATTTCAATTTGTAATTAACAAATGATTGCACCCGCTGTACATACAAGGAATCGAGTGGACGTTCTGTTATTATCGGTTGATCGGTACACGCACACCGATCAACCGATAATAACCGAACGTCCACTCCACTCCTTGGATGTACATAGTAAACACAGCTCCTTTCACGGCGCCTCTGCGGGTGCAACCGTTTGTCACGCTTTAGTTATAACAATGGTTATAGCAATAGTTATAGCAATAGTTATAGCGATAGTTATAGCAATAGTTATAACAATAATGTAATAATGAATTTCGTTGCGATACACCCGCTCCCCCATTTTATATTTTTTCCAAAAATATCCTATGCAATATACTTCAGCTGACGTTCTAAAAAAATATATCTATTATAATTTTCGAGATATTTACAAAAATTTAAAGATCATGCAGGGGCTGCACCCTAAAATCGAGCGATTCAGTCGCCAAAAAATTGTGTTGCTCTTATACTACGGTATGCTCTGAGTCTCAACAGTTTCATCAAAATCTTAATTTTCGGGTTGCCGATGTTCCCTTGTAAGTTAAACTGGTTGACCCTGCAGCTCCTCTCGTTAACCAAGAGCACGTAGTTTTGTTACCGTTTAAAACCAATCTATTTATACTCATCCAGCTATTGATGTCATAATACATTCATAAGTAGAATTAGCTGCTCCGAAGTCAGTGGTGTTCGACATGGAGAAGAGTATCGATCCCTGTGGGACGGCTCTTTCCACAACTTAAGCATCTAGTAACCATTGTAATGTTTCTTCATGGGCTTAATTACGTATCAAACAAATGAACTTTAAATAGTTTTAGGTACCTAGATACTTAAGAGAGAATAAACGCGCCAAAATTCAGCAGCAAATGTGATATTATTTTCGTCAATAGAAATAACAAAACAGCTGCCTATATTAAAATACAAATTTCATTACACAGAACCCTGCTTATTAATTCTGTATAGCGTCCTTAGTTATTTGCAATAACTTTAAGAACTTACTTCCTTTCCTGGTAGGGTTCGACGTTGCTCGTAAACTTTACTTTATAACAACGGCTAGCTGCGGTGTGTATACAGTTCTGAGGTTCCGTGAGATCTCTATCAGGGTTATCTGAGCCTAAGAACTTTCTAACAAGAAGTTGTTTTGTAGTAAAAGATGTATGTAATAAGATTAGGTTACAATTACGATTTTTTTCTTTTCTAAAACCAACGTTGATTGTGCAATCAATCTACGTTAGTTTTCAAGTTAAATTATTGTATTGACTTTTAAATTCGTTCCGCATTCTGCTGTGTGGGGTAAATAGGCCACTTGAATAGCACTTTCTTAACTTTTTCTTTTAGAATAGAGCACAATTTTCAAACGTGTTCAAATTTAATGATAACATATTGAATATCATTAAGGCGCAAGGCGTATCAACCTCCTGGATTAGTAGCAAGCACGGCACGTCTTTTATATATTATTACGTTTTTTTCTAGATCTAAAGATGATGCAATGAGTTTGATGTTTATTTCTTACCAATTTCGAGATATTTCAATTGCCACGCATAATTATTCCAATTTTCTTCCAAATCAATGCAACATTAACGTCATTTCCATGCTAATTTTAGTATTTATACTATTCACCCTGAGCTCAAGATCATTGTTGGCTAAAAACGCGTTTTTCGCTATTACATGAATAGAATCTTTGGAATAAAACCCATGGGAATAATAAAAACAAAATATTCTGAAATCGATCGAGGAAGTGCCGGCAAACGTGAAAGGAGTCGTGTTGGTATCGGTATCGTGCAGTGATCGTGTTGATGCTGTTGTCGGTGAATGTTAAAACGCCCGTAAGATAAATGCTCTGATCTGGACGTGAGATTACATACCTGTTACCGTTAAATGTGTTGGAGCTTTTTAAAATTTGATTCAAGAAAATGTGGATAAAAACAAATAAACAATAATAGACAACTATGAGTAGTTCAGTGCGACTTACCAAATTGGAGGACAATTTCTGGACGAGAGGACTCTGGGAATTCGCTCGCGTTCAAGCAACAGACATGGATAGCCGGCCACGATCCAGCTTTCTGTTCCGTTGCAGGACTCGCAACAGAAAGACCTCAATTGCATGTAGCGAAAAATAAAGATTAAACAAATTTAAATACAGGTGCTTTCAAAGCATCGTGACAAAAATAATTAAAATATCCAATCATTAATGAAGCGTTAACAATATTTATACAGGCTGTTTCACGAGGAACAACATTGAGGAACAACTGCATCGATCGATATATGAAAGAATATACATTGGAAAATTCTGAAAACTTGGCAATATTCTAAACTCTACGTATACTATTGAACTAAAATATTCTCAGTTATCTACGACTTCCGGTTATACCGGAGGTAGCTGTCAACTGTGTTATTTCAAATGGAACGCTCTATATATTATTACATGTTTGAATTCCTAGTTCAATTTTAAGGTTTGTTTGGTAGAACAACTATGTTGCTCTTTCTAACCACATTTGAAGTATTTGCTTTTTTTGAAAATTTTTGACAGATAAGCGGGCGAGTGCATCTGAAATTTCATAACTCTGAAGGTGTTTAACTTTGACAATTGAAATTTTACGGAACCGTTGACCGTGTAGGTTAGGATTAGAAACCGAATTCATTTTTCGAAAACATTATACAACGTGTCGAAAATTACGGTTAAACCTTCAAATGGAAAAAGTGCCGAAACTTAATTTTTTTAAATACAATGCAAATTTTTCTTTTTCTTATCAAATTGCTCTTAGAAAAAAACCAAAAAAACTAACATCCATTAGGGATCTGATGGTACTTTTCAAGATATTTGCGCAGATATGTATTGTAAAATGATTTTCTTCCACAAAAAGGAATAAATACCAATGAGAATGTAGCTTATGTAATTTTTTAAAATGCAATCCAAGTAAGTTAGTCATGACCGTTTGGAAAGAATCCATCATTGATGGAAATTCGAATTGCTCCAGTAATGAGAATTGTACCAGTTAAGCAAACCATTTCTTGTAAAATTAGCTTGATTCGTCCAGATAATGATGTCCAAAAACAATTCGTGCTTTCAAAACCATGTTAAAATAAATTTGCAAAAACTCACTCTTCTTGGGAAATCAATTCCTTTTAGTTGTTGAACCATGACAAACAGGTATGGGCGAAACTTACGTTTGCGAAGTATTCTGCATATTAAACACTTAGATAAGCCTGATTCCAGGGCGGCTTGTCTTAGAGATATTGTTGGATGGGGTCCGAAGTATCCCAAATGCCGATTTCCAAGTTTGGATTTTTTGAATCTTTGCCTTGACCGATCCAAAGTTTTTCAAATTCTGTATTATTCGTTTACCTGTGTTTGGTGGTGGCTTCCTTTTTTGTGGATACCGAGCGGCAACGGTATCGCATGTTCTCGATATCTTTATTGCATTCTCCGTAAATAAAGAAATTTAAATTGTTTTCGCCCGTATAATTTAAACGCGTTGGCATTATTTGTAATTAAAAAATAATTGTAAGTGAGACATACATTTTACATCAATACTGGATTGTTTCGTAATGGTCATAGCCAACTTAGATATTTCCAAAGTTGGATGACACTTTAAAAAACTATATGAGCTACATTCTCATTGGTAGGTACTCTTTTTTTTTTGGAAGAAATTTGTATTACAATGCATATTTTCCTAAATATCTTGGAAAGTATCCATTTTGGATGCGAAATGAATATGACATTTTTTTGTTTTTTTTCGTAATTTTGATAATAAAGAGAAAAATAGTTTTAATACTTTCTCCACTTGAAAGTATAATCGTAATTGTCAGATGCTGTATAATGTTTTCGAAAAATTCATTCGGTTTCTAATCCTACCTTACATATAAAAGTTTACACGCACTCGTCCATCTGTCAAAAATTTTCTAAAATGTTTTAAATTTTGCCAAGGTATTCGAAATGTGTTTACACAAATATATCTACCATCAATTTAAACAAACACTTTCTGACGACCAGTATGGCTTTGTTAACCAACGCTCTACAGTATCTAATCTAAGCATTGTTACACAGTTTATCGTTGAAAACTTAGATAAGACCCAGCAAGTGGACATTACTTATACAGACTTCTCTAAGGCGTTCGATAAGCTAGAATATCTCCTATCAAAATTAGAAGCTGTCTGATTTACTTCCGAATTTACATCCTTTTTCTCATCGTATCTGGCAAATACTAGGCAATGCGTTGTATATAGGGGTCATCAGTCTGAATACTTCTATCTTGATTCTGGTGTTCCACAAGGTAGTAATATTGGTCCCTTACTTTTTATAAGAAGATGCAATATGACTTATCTTTATATTATTGTATTTCTTTAGTCGTATAAATGTATTGCTATGTTCAACGTTGTATGTACGACAACAGCCTCGGTTGTCACTTCTGAACGACTAAATGTCAGATTAGCCACTCGTTGGTTGGAAATTTCCCAGTCACCATGTCCCTTCCAGCAAACTGGCTGTGGAGCGAGGACATTATATTAAAAATATAAGTTCAGATAACGACGAGCGTGGGGTAGCATGGACAAATCTACTCGTCAGTTAATTTTCCTATTCACGTAATTCGTTCAAATTCATGTAGAAATCGTCTAAAATAAGCAACAGCGTAAATTCAAAGGTATTTTAAATAATATTTCATCAATTAAATCGTTATCTGAAAGGTTTAAGTAAATTATTGGAGAATTTTCACGTTTAAAGCTTGTCAGTAACATTTTGTATCATAGAATCCTAGAGATACAACCTCCTAGTTGAGTCACTGCATTAATTCTCGTATGCTATTTGCAGAAATAATCTCATTTGATCGAAATTCATCGTAAAAGTTTCTATTTGGGTTAAATTATCAAAATTGGCCGTGGAATAAAACAATCGCCAGTCTTTCGCGATTTAAAATAAAAGAAAGATGAGCGACGCCATAATTTTTCATCAATCTTTATCCAGCCTTGGTTGAATCAAAGTGTTTCTTAACTCTGATCCCCATTTAAAGTGCTCGGTTGTGAAATCAAAGTCTTTATTTGAAGAGAAAAGGGTTAAATTTCCAGAACAAGCAATTTCCTGTAGAGGTTATATAAACAGAGAGTTTATATAACATCACCATCGTTCAAATTTCAAGGTTAGTTACATGTATAATTTTAAAACTCGTTAATTTCGTTTTATTAATTTGTAAATTCGTTATAAAATTGCCGAAAGAGTATCCAGGGATACTCCCGAACCCACTAAGAATCGTTAATTTAGTTTAAAATTAGAAAATTTAACAATTTTGCCCAAAATCCCCCGAGAAAGATATTTCAGTATAGTATAGCTATCTAATGTGTTACAGATTATTTTGCCCTGTAAATGGTCTCCGTTGGGCAAATAAATAAATTATTACTATTATTATTAAATATACGTGTCATAGGGTCGGATTGAAAAACTGACTTGTCTGAATCCGTACCTTTTAACCTTAAATAATATCTTTGTAAACACTTATTGAACTGCTTGTGTTATTGAGGTTAATAAATGCATTTATTCTTACTATAAACGGATACTCAGTTCAGTCTTGCTGCTGATGATGATAGCTTGGCTATCGAAACGTGCGTCCAGTACGAATTAAGTGTTGTGGTAAGGGTTTTAGTGAACTGTTTCAGTATTCTTACTATTAAATATGGTTAGAAATAGTAACATAGTTGTTTCATCAAACAAACCATAAAATTGAACTATGAGTTAAAAAATGAAATAATATATAGGGCGTTTCGTTTAAAATAAAGGTTAAATAGCTACTTCCGGTATAACTGGATGTCTTAGATAATCGTAAATATTCTAGTTCAAGTTTTCAAAATTTTACAATGTGCACTCTTGCATATATCGATCGATGCAGTTCCTCGTGCGACACCTGTATACCATACCGAAAAGTGTTATGATATCATAACCTCTTTGACTTGAGAAATAATGAATTGGATTAAGTAATGAATCCGGCAAACAAAAATGCCACCAAGATCAATGCACGCATATCGCACATCTGCTAACTGCACAGACAGAGCAGCCGCAATTTATAGGTAGCTTCCTTAAACATGGAAAATTTCACAATTTTTCAACTAATAGAAATGCTAAAAACATTAAAATTACATTATCGATATGATGCTTGAAATACTAATATGTTGACATTGGCCATCGGCGGTTCAAGATTTTTAAAATAAAGATTGTGCTAACTGTCAAATACTAACTGAATAAAACCGTTACCAAAGCATTCTTAAATGGAGTTTAGTACCGAATTGAATAGAATAAATGATCATGTTGGTAATTTTTTCAATGCTATACACAATCAGATAAAAGAACAAGGTAACGCTGGAGGCTAGTTAACCCTTTCAAAGCATTCCATGGACATTGCGCTCTAAACAGTGGCTTAAAATTTAAAAATAGAATGTCTTTTACAAACAAAATTCTCTCTTTCACGCATTAAATTTCCCTATGGATTTTCACAAAAACACTTGCGCCATGCTTTTTGTAACCCTGCAGGAATTTTATGCGTAATATACCCTGTAAGGTAACAACGTCCATTGTAGTGGTTCGTTGTTAACGTACCAAATAACGAAACGCTTGCAGCGCTTACATATTACGGAAGGTTCGCAGAGTTGAGCGGTGGTAGCTATCTAAAAGTAACGCGAATTATAGACCGGTTTCCTTCGACCTCTTTTATTAGCGCTCCGGTACCGGGGCTTTCGAGGTCCCTTTATCGCTGTTTGTGTATCCTGTCGATCAAATGTAATGAAAATGTTGGTTACAATGCGTCCGCTGTCGTTCATCTTATTCGAGTGTGCCGTTTCCACGAATCGAGGTGGCCTGGACGTGTGATTAGAGATCGTACAATGTTCTGCTCTTGTTCGTGAAATAATAGCGTTTTCTTTCCTGTCGTTGTTTTTGAAATGCACGTCCTTCGACACATTCGACCCCTCGCACTTGTTTCGAGGAGAGAAAATTAAATCTCGTGGATAACATGGTGTTTTCTTTGTTTTTTAATGGAATATTATCTTGTTTCCCTTGGAGTGTATTGTACACGTGAAAATAATGTAAAAAGACTCATATGTCCTTATTCGACTTTCATTTTGCTACGTCTAGCGCTTTAAAACGAAAAAAAAGAAACCAAAACGGGGCAAGTTCCGCGTAAGCAACTATTCCCCAAAATTTCTCAAAAAGTGACACCTTTATCCAAGGTGCTAGCCTGCTCGTCGGCGAGGGTGTGGGTTAGTACTACTCACCAAAACCAATTTAAATTTAAAAAGCGCCACCTGTTTGAAATAACCCTGTCCGGTGATTGGGGTAAGCAGGAATCCTCGAATGCGGTGAACAACATTTTATAAGGGGAAGGAGACGCGTTGCGGGAAAATTTGAAAAAGTTCACAAATTTACGTATGAGACGTCATTTAATATACAAAAGATTGAAAAAGTTGGGTACGTGTTTGTACATATATAGATACGTATCCAAAAGTTACGGAATAAACGGGTAATTGCAAGATAAAGTAAATAAAATTAACAAATTAAATTTGTAAGGTGTTGCCGATAGCAGTGATCATCACAATAATAAAGCAGGCAACTAAAATACCAACATGCAATTGACCAAGAAATAAATTAAAAATAAACGCTATATAGTTACAAAGCAAAACTAGTACCAAATACCAGGTTGAAATTAACGAGCACAAATTAGCTATAAAATCTTTACTCTAAATTATATTCACAAAAAAAAACGAAGGAAATTTCTTAAATATCAATATATGAATACCCGTTTGTTTTGCTTAAAGTTCGAAGTTAATATGAATGACAAATGAAAGATTGAACTCGAATAACTTGTCTACAATTAAAAGTGAGTACGTAAAAAAGAACTTGAAATAAACAGGCTACTAAATTATGAAATGCGAGAACGTTATAAAGGAACTTGAATTAAATAGTCTACTAAATTATGGTTCACCAAAGCAAATAGTAAAGGAAAACTTAGCAAGTAACACTTAGCTGGGCCACGAAAGGTGCTGACTGAACAGGGTAGCATCAGGTTAGTATATATTCCCCTTCAAGATTCTCCGCTCCGGCTTGTTGTTACAGCATGAAGGTAAAGCCAAAAAGGTAAGGCCACACGTAAATTCAAAAACGGTATAACTAAAAAGGTTAAGCCAAAAACGGTATAATCCAAAATGGTGAAAATCAGAAATGTGGTACCAACAAACCCCTAAAAAAATAAACGAAACCCCAAAATTACAGTGTGAAATATAAACAAACTAACAGCTTACCGTTTTAACGGGGAAAGCGATTTATAAGATGGGGATTAATGAAAATCTTGTCCCCACGTGGCAAATCTAAATGGTTGAAAGAGACGCCGTATTCAAATCCTGCCTAGCAGCAAACCGAAGCAATCTTTCCCAATATTTCCAACCAAAAACCAAAACCAACTAACGACAACAAAAATTATAAGTAGCCTCCCATAAATATCCACTCAACGTGATAAATTCCAAAAAATTACAAAATAGGAAACACTACCACACAACAGCTAACGTCTCAACAACTTCCACAATTGGGCCACAACTGATCAAATTCAACGACAAAAGGCCGGAAATACCGTGGAAAATCCAATTCTCCCCACTCGGAAACATGTCATAGAACTTTGTGGATTAAATCACTTATGATATGAAAACGGAAGATTGCTAAATTGAATAATTAGAATGGATAAGTGCGTAATTTAAGATGAATGAAAGGAAACGATCAGATAAAGAAGAATAAAGCTTAACACAAGAGCTGGGAGCAACAGAATTGCCGAAAACAACAAAAAGCTGCGTGTACGTATCGTAGATTAAACGTGCAACTCGAAAGACTTGCAGAACGCACCTTAGATCAGCAAATCAGCTGTTCGACACGTGTCCCTACTAAATGGTAATACACTAACACTTCCAATTGAAGTAGAAAATACTAAGAGAAAAGTCACGCGGGGTTACTAAGGCACGTAAAAGAGGAAGTATAGATCCTCAAGAAAAATAAATAAATAACTTTAGCTCTATTCTATCAGAAAATCAACAGCAATGTCAATAGCAAATCCGATGTAGTAAGCGATAACCCAAAAGCAGAAAAACAAACACTAGGATAAATAACTCAAAGGAAATCCCATAAATAACAAAATCTCCAACAACAAGAGCAAAAGTCAATATCGCAATAAACTGAGATGTCAAAAACCCAACGAGGGCTGCGAAGGAGAGTTAAAACGATAAATTTTAATCGAAAACATAGACAAAAGGACCTAACAGATTAAGATAAACGAAACTATATTGTGTGACTAAAATTTTAAGGGCTTGTCACGTAGATTAAGGGAAAAATAAATTCCAAACTTCCAAAATATAATGACAAATTGCTCGATCTCAGAAATAAAACTGCGCACATATACTGTGCTCCAAAAAAAAAAAAAACGTAACAGTTTGTTTTCAAGTTATAGGGTAATTAAAAAATTTTAACTTGCGTTCTTATAAATGGTCCAACTTTTCGCTTGCTTATATATGAATATGTGCAACATTAGATATGTTTCCACAGTTGTTTCGGCAAACCGAGTGCGGCGTGAGGAAAAAGTGTTTTTATATACAGAAAACGAACGTTCGAAGTAATTGTTCTGAATAATTTTTAAATCCGTTTTAACCTGACTATCATGAATTTCGACTGGCTTTCCTTAATAGCCGCAGCTTCCTTTGGATCGAATTGTAAAACCACCTTCTTAATATTCTCAAAGTATTTATGATAATAAAACGCGACCTGTAACCATGTTCGCCAACGTGTAAGAATAGGTTCTGGTGGCTCAGGCATACGGGGGCACAGTCTGTGAAATTTGCGAATACGTTTTGGGGATTTGACAAACACTGCTTTTGTATACACTATTAAAACGTCTACTTCAGGATAACATTTTCTAATACTGTCCGCTACACTGAAAGCATGAATTTTACACGTAGTATGTAACAAGTTAGCATAAGAGACCGGCCTACAGAAAGCATGTTTGCGGCACTATCACTCATAAACATCAACAGTTGGTTTGTTGAAAGTTCAAACTTTTCAAATGAATTTAATACTAACTTGAAATTGCTTTGGCAGTACATTGTTGTACTCGTTTGGAAGTTAATAGAATTGAAGGTGACGATTGATGTGGTTCCATTGTAAGTACCATTACATTAACCACAGAATGTTTTTTACGATCTGTTGTTTCGTCCACACATAACCACAGTTTTTTATCTTTCAACTCCGATTTAATTCTTTTTTCAACATGTTCACGAGCAGATGACACAATTCTTTGTAACGATGCCCGACTTAGTAATTTGCAGTCCGAATATTTATTCCAAAAGAAGACATGCTTCCTTGTCTAGTAAATTAAACGGTAGATTACATGCAATAAAGGTAACACATAAATTAAATTTAAATGTGTCATAGTGTCTTGTGCAATTTTTTTTTGAAGAATGCTGTTTACTATTTACGTGACGTAGACAATCCCTTATGGACCAACACATTAAAGGGATATTACAAACTACGTATTGAATTTTAACGCCATCATAGTTTAGGTCGGGCATTTCTGCTGTAAATTCTGTAACTTTGTCCAACATTGGTTGTTTTCGCGACGTAGGCAACATTTTTAAAACAAACGTAGAACTACGAAATAAATACTATTTCGTAGTTCTACGTACGGCAGCGTAAATGTATACACAACAGATCTAGTCGAGACTCGCAGTTATACTGGGAGTTATATCGAACCTCCGCCACTGCCCGTTGGCGCTAGTGAGCAATTCTAGTTATGTCTGAATAAAGACAAGAACTGTTTTTTGTTATTGCGCAATGACGCGTTTATGAATCACCTATATTTTTTAAATATAATAAATAAAAAATGTTAAGATATTTTTTTTTACATTTTGCCCTTATTATTCACAGTATTTAAAATCATAAACAAAAGATTTGTTAAAAAATAAAAAATTGCCCACTGTAGTGTTAATGTTAACGTTAGTTGTTCTAGAACATTCTGTTCGCGTACTTGCACATTTATTCAAAATTGAATATGTTTTCTCTACTTTTTTTTCATACTGTATTTAGGAAATCTTAACATTTGCAGTAAACATTTTTTGTAACTAATTCAAGTTTTTAATTTCAATAGTTCACCCTAATGAAGAGTGGAAACTCCGAAAAATGTTAGAAATAAAGAAAATTACATGAATTAGTTTTTTCCAACGCTTTTGCGTTTCTGATTGGTGAAGTTTGTTGTCTGGCGTTATAATTTAGTAGTTACTTATTTAAAGATTAATTTTGTCTAGCTGAACCTCGATTCCTATCACTATGCACCATAAATTAAAACAAAATTCAAATGAATGCATCACTGGCTGGCATTTACAGAACAGCGAACCCCTATTTCACACACGGATTACGGTTATCCCAGGCTTCATCTGCTATATCTGTCTCTAGAATACACATTCATAAACTCTAATCATACGACGAATAAACATATTTAGTGCAATGTTTGAATACACACGGTAAAATTTAGGTAAGTTCTATCTTACAAATACCTCTCGGCATCCCCCATTAAAAACAACGGTGTCCCTGCGAAATGAAAAGAGAGTTTTTTTCCAAAACTTAGAGTACTCAAAAGATCTTAAAAAGTTGTAGAAAAATATTAGTACCTTTGGTATGGGGAAATGTAAAAATTCATCGCTGCCAGCAAATTTTAACGATGTTGATAGTATTAATAATTACTTTGTCACGTCTGCTCGATCGTTAGCATGTCCTATAAACGCCTCGTCTTGTACTGATGTTCTATTCGATGATTCCTTTGAATTTCAGCCCGTGGATACTATTACAATATACAGAATCATTTATTCACTTAAATCTAAATGCCGCTGGATATGACGGAATCGCAGTAAACATGTTAAAAATGTGTTGCCCCGTTATAATACCTTATCTAACTCATATTGTTAATTCTTGCATCATTGATCAGTGAGTACCTAGTGGCTGGAAGGTGGCTTTGGGGCATCCCCTTCCTAAAGTGAAAGAAGTAAAAGAATTTAAAGACCTGTGACCTATCAGTGTCTTGTCGACAATGTCTAAAATCTTTGAAAGGGCGCTGCACTCTCAGTTATCCCAATATATAAAAGCGCATAATATTATTCCACCCATCCAGTCTGGCTTTCGGACCGGCTACAGCTGTACTACCGCGCTTGCAGCTCTAACTGATGATATTATTACCGCCACTGATGCAAATTTAATCACGGCGCTTGTATCACTCAATTTTAGTAAAGTCTTCGACACGGTCAATCATGAGCTTCTGTTGGTTATTTTGCGTCACTTTGGATTGGGTGTTGGATCCCTCTCCCTATTGAAGAGTTATTTTTGCAATCGATATCAGTGTGTGAAGATTACTGAAAGAATTTCCGATAGTCTTCCTATAACTTCGGGTGTTCTCCAGGGATCGATACTCGGCCCACTCTTTTATTGCATTTATACATCATCATTTTTCAGTAAAATAAAACATTGTAGTATGCTCGTATATGCAAATGATACGCAGCTGTATCATTCTTTCTCACCTCAAAATCACATGATAGCTATAAATCAACTAAATGAGGATCTCCGTGCATTACATGCTGTTTCACATGAACACTCTTCGCATTTAAATCCAGTGAAATCTTCTGCTATACTTTTCGGTAAGAAGCACACTTGTGAACTTCTAAGCAATGTCTTCAAAATTACTGTAGACAATCAGGAGTTGCCAATTGTAAATAAATGTAAAATTCTAGGATTAACTATTGACAACTCTTTTCGGTATTGTCAACAAATAAATAATTATATAAAAACTGCCTATTTTCATTTAAAGAAAATCTACCCGCATAGACATTACTTATCCCTAAATTTGAAAAAGCAACTGTGTGAAAATTTAGTTTTGTCCCAATTCAATTATTGTATACCTGTTTACCATCCCGCCATTACCGTGGAAACATCGAACAGAATACAAAAATTACAAAATTCTTGCCTAAGGCTCATTTATGGTATAGGGAGAAATGAAAGAATATCTTATAAATTAACCGAAGCGAGATGGTTGTCGATGTATAACCGACGACAACTACAATCCCTAATCTTTTATCATAAAATCATGCGAACAAAGCATCCAGAATATTTGTATAAACGAGTGCGTTATAGATTTCAAGTTCATAATCGTAACACGCGATTTAATTGCCTCCTTCACCCTCCGCAACACAGATTGTCGCTTTTCGGAAGAAGTTTCACGTACCACCTTTATAAATCATACAACGGGGTTCCGCCGGGTTTTTCGAATTGAATGTCGGCACATTTAAGCAGAGATGCTTTGAGTTGGTGTTTGGACAGCAATGTGTGCAGGGAATGCGCTAGGGTACGCTGTGATCGACGCACCGCAGATTTATATTATACATTTATATTATATAATTAGTTTTTGTAAATGTTTTGTTATTTTGTTATTGTTTTATTGTTTTTTTCATTTACTTCAAATAATATTTAATTTACACAAGGTTAGGTGGTAGAGCAGAGTGCCAGGACTTTGCCCTGGTACAACTGAATCTCGCCTTGGGGTTACCATTATGTTTTTTTTTTTCTCTCATTCTTCTTTTAAGTTGTATAGAATTAATACAATATTATGTTAATTTTTTTATTAAAGTCAATGTACTCGTTGTACACCTCATATGTATGCAAATGGTAATAAAGAGATATTATTATTATTATTATTATTATTATTATTAGAATGTGAAGTAATCCTTCAAGACATCTCTTTATTGCTTCTGTATTATTAGAACTGACGTATTAAGCTGAACGACTGGAGGAGTACCAAAATATCTTATCGATTCTAACCCGAAACGTAGGTTCTTTTCGATATAACCTAAGAGTAAGTTCTGGCCAGACTCCTACGTTTTGACTGATACGAGTTGGATATTTTCTCGACGCGTCTAAATAAATAGCTCTAGACAGTTATAAATTACCGAATACATCGATACATGACAAACTGTGGACCATTAGGTTCTTGTCTGCGTTGGAAAAGCGAAAGCTTTTGTCATTTATTATTCTATCTTGAAAAGGCATACGTAGACTTACATGCAGGGTGTGGCGTTTAAACTGGGAATTATTACTAGCTGAATGCTAAAAATTTGTCTTTGAGGATTTTTGATATTGATCTTTCGAATAAAAAGATTGGCAACTCTGAATTATTTCCGGTAGTACTGGGGAGGGATATCACCTTGCTTGCGTTCAATGGAATACCTGTTTATTTTATATTTTATGATAGCACACATTATTCTACATTAATTTTGTCAAGATTTCCATATATCTATCTTTGATTGTTTTTGAGAAATACGGATTTTAATAAATTTTGACGTTTTATTGACAGCGGAATGGAAAGTCAATAACTAAAAAAATGTTTAATTTTGGGGATTGACATTTTTTGGTTATGTGATCTGTATGTCGTGCTACTATACAAAGTCATAAAATTAATAATACAGGGCGATACAAAAGGTTACTGACTTACATTAACCAATAAGACGTAACATCTCACTTATTTTAAATGGAACACAATGTATATTATCAGCGCATATGATTTGTTTGACTATTCTCTGGATGAGTTAATTAACACTCCCCATACCTACCTCTACTAGGTTATGAGTTATTTGAATTTCTTTGTGTTAAGAGTAAATTCGGATAGTTTTAGACATAATGATTAAGCAATTTAATAAGTAAGAAGGTTAAAATTATTTGAAATTAGAACATAATAAGCAAGCAAACTGAAATTAAACAATAACCTGTTAATTCCAAACATTTGTAAATCCTTTTTAAATGGCAATAACTTTTCCATTCGAAATCATGGCATTTATGGTCGTTAAAGGTACAAACGACGTTTAAGTTGATTTCTTGGCAAGCTGATATAATCATTTTTAATAAATTCATTAAATTTCCAGACTTTACTGGACTAGTTGAATATGTAAAAACAATAGGTTACTTCCAATTGTTATGGACACTTCTCAACATAAACACCTGAGCATATCTGGCAATATGTTTTGATTTGTCATTCCCAAAATCTTCAAAACCTTCAAAACCATATGTGAGGTTAAAGGACACATGCAGATGCAAGCTGATTTCATCAAACATGACTGCGCACACTTTTTCATTGCTGCCAAGCATTACTACTGAATCTTTAATTTGATGAAAGAGAATTTATTTAAAAAAATCTCTGAATCAACAGACGCCAGAGATAAACAGATTACTGCTAACCGCTGGTAAATAATGGACAGACATAGAACAAAATTACAGGATGACAACAGAAACGCCGCGTAGCAGTTTTGTACCCAGATCTACCAATACAAAAATTTCTATAGTCCTAAAAATTTTCCATCAGAGAGACCTCTTAACACTTTCATCAATTAATTGATTTTTTATCTTTGTCTAGCAATTTGTTAACAACATCAGCAGTATAAGTTACCCTATGATCTGGCCGTGGCCTTCGTTTGTATAAGATCTATTTATTTTGTTTTGCCGAAGAAATGGTAAGTGTTTTAATAGAGCAACGAATTGTCGTGAAATGTCATATGAAACTTAGAAAAACCGCTACTTCGCCTGACCTGGCCCCATGTAATTTTTATCTGTTCCACAAGGTCAAATCAGTATTAAAGGGAACAAGATTTCAGACCGTTGAAACTGTGAAAGAAAAAGCTGCACGCGTGACAAAGGAACTCACAGAAAGACTTCCAGCACTGTTTCGAACAATGGAAAATTTGCATGGAGCGGCGTAGGGATAGAGGAGGGGTGTCATTATTTTACAGCCACACCTCGTATAATGCATATAATGAACTTTCTAAGCCCTCTTGTACAGATTCGTTTGTTATTTATGGTGAATATAATAGAATTATCGCATTCAATTCACAGAATTTGCAATAGTTCTTAAACTAAACAATTTCTAGTATTTCTTAAGGTTTCCATCCTGTATACATACATACGTATGGAAAGGAAGCATTTTATTCTCGATCAAATGCTTAATATTTATAAAGGCAAATTTCTACCTAAGAGCGAGATAAGATCGACTTATAGCTCCTCTGCATCTTTCGTTCGTATGTAATAAAATCATAAATAAATTTTATCTGGAGCCCGACCGAACATTTCGATGAAGAATCGATATGTGCTACCATACAGGAATCGTATAAAATAAAAAAAAATAACATGGAGGATACGGCAACGGAAAGACATAAATGAAATCAATTGCTACTTTGTACGGGTAAATTGTTAAAAAGATTGATGGTCCTGCCAACGATTTTTCTCTTCAGACATTTTCTGGAAGGAAAAGTCGAGTGCTTACGTAGCAGACATATAAAAACCGACTAATTTCGACAGATGTTCGATGTGTGGAGTTAACATCAAAAGAGAAGTGAAGCGAAAAGTTTTACTGCTAGACGAGCAATTGTTTGCGAGTTAGTAGTTCTGCCTAATTGTCTTAGGTTATCGTTCACTGTTGAAATCTTTTATTAAGTTAATCGAAATAGTAAATTTGTTGTATGGTACGTCATGCTTTTAATTACACCGGTTGTACGAATTTGAAGAAGGTGTTTGTTCACAACGAATTCAATGTTGATTCACACCTCAATTGCAAATCATCCTCGTTTTTATCAGCAATAAGGAATTTATTATCATCAGCATTCATAGGTAAAAAAACATCTGAAATAACACAGCACGTCGTTAGAGTATATTAAAAACACAGGATCCATTACAGAACCCTTTTCTAAATCTAAGGGAAAAACGTATATATCAAAAATGAATTATAATGAAATGCTACAATAAATTGTAATAGAAAAAGATCTTCAAGAAGTTGAAGAAGATATAACAATAGTTCCAAGAGGAATGTTAGGGAAAATGCGTTTGCTATATCGCATGCTTCTTTTATAAAACATTTCTTCCCGTTTTATTTGGTCTACATGATAAATCCAGTTTTGAGTGTTATTAATAAAGCTGGCCACGAGCGGTACCGCGCAGTAGCGTAGAGTCGACCAGGCCTCGCGTTCCACTAGAGTTATTCTGCTAATAGAGATGTTTGCTAACGCAAATAATTTCGCTCATCTTTTAAATAAAAATTAAATAACACGTGCTCAAACACTTACCATTTTAAGAGTCCTCCGTGAAATCACAAAGTGAATAATGTCTGTTAAATATCTGCAACATTAGATATGTTTCCATAGTTGTTTCGGAAAACCCAGTGCGGCGTGAGGAAAAAATGCGTTTATATGCAGAGAGCGAACGTTCTACATCTAGTGACGCAATATTTGCGTAAGTAAAATAATCTTTCAAATAACTTAACGATTCTGTTGACGCACCTTCACAAATATGTCTTAATGTGCCAAAATCAGAATTTTTCTCAAAAACACTTTCAAATTTTTCTAGAACAGAAACATTTTTTGCGTCTTCAATCGCGCATAGCTGTGCGTGAACATGTTGCACTATTTGTAGAGATTCTTCTAACGGCACCACAGGATTTTGTAATTTTTCTATTGCATCTGCTAGCCCGAAGTAATTGTCGTGAATGATTTTTAAATCCATTTTAACCTGACTATCTTGAAATTTCGACTGGCTTTTCTGGATGGCGGCAGCTTCCTTTGTATCGAATTGTAAAACCACGTTCTTAATATTGTCAAAATGTTTATGATAATAAAACGCGGCTTGTAACCATGTTCCCCAAGGAGTTAGAATAGGTTCTGGTGGCTCTGGTATACGGGGGCACAGTCTGTGAAATTCGCGAATACGTTTCGGTGATTTGACAAATACTGCTTTGGTATGCGCTATTAAAGCGTCTACCTCAGGATAACATTTTCTGATACTATCCGCCACAAGATTGAGAGCATGAATTTTACACGTAATGTGTAACAAATTAGCAGAATGCTTTTTAAGAGACCGGCCTACAAAAAGCATGTTTGCAGCACCATCACTCACTAACATCAAGAGTTGGTTTGTTGAAAGTTCAAACTTGTCCAATGTATTTAACACTAACTTTGAAATTACTTCGGCAGTACACTGTTGTATTCGTTTGGAGACTAATAGAATTGAAGGTGCCGATTGATGAGGTTCCAATTTGCGTGCCATTACATTAAGAACAGAATGTTTCTTCCGATCTGTTGTTTCGTCGACACATAACCACAATTTTTGATCTTTCAACTCCGATTTTATTTTTTGTTCAATATGTTCGCGCGCAGATGGCACAATTCTTCTTAACGATGTTCGACTTGGTAATTTGCACTCCGAATAGTTATTCCAAAAGCAGATAAATGGTTCCTTGTCTAGTAAATTAAACGGTATATTACATGCGATAAACGTAACGCATAAATTAAATATAAATTTTTCATTGTCTCATGCGCAATTTCTTTTTGAGACATGCTTTTCACTATTTACGTGTCGTAGACAATGTTGTCTGGACCAACACATTAACGGGATTTTACAGATTACACATTTAATTTTAGCACCTTCATATATTAAGTCTGGCATTTCTGCAATAAATTTTCGAAGTTTGTCCGACCGCGGTCGTTTTGCTGACGAAATCATAATTTTTCTAGGACAGATAAACAATTGCGCAAATGACCGGCAGCGAAAATGTCCGTACTGCTCCTCATACAAATGGTTAAAACTTAGGTAGAATGAACCTGCTTATGAAATGTATACGCCCGCAATTTCAAGAATGTGATCCTTTGTTATTGAGAGAACATTTGTGTGATGGAATCTATCCCTTCCCTTTATAGAATGTTCCCTTCTCCTATATTGAAGAATAGAGGTCCAGAGCACTCCAACGTCTCTCTGACCAGTCCCTGAAGTTATCCATGTAGGGTTCGTATTTGCAGTTCCGTCTGTATTTGTGCCAGGAATCTCCTGCGATTTGTCTCTGCATCTTATTTTCTAGGACCTCAAGCTTTTTAAGATGATTAGGCGCTGCTGTGACCCATACCAATGCACTATATATTGCTATTGGTCTCAAGCATGTTTTGTATAGATGGAGTTTCGTTGACAAATCAAGAACGCTATCCCTAGCGAGAGGAGGGCAAAGTCAAATTTTAGATGAATCCACAATCGAAGGTATTTTATGGTTGAACTCCACCGCACTCTAACTCCCCCAACTTGTATGCTATCTGGTGGAGGTCTTCTCCTTTTAATGAACTAAGGTATTCTGCAGTCTTCTGACCAACATATCTTTATCCGTGCAGCGGGCGTAAGTTGCAACATTGTTAGCGAACAAAGGGGCCAATAAAGCCTCTTGTGGCACTCCAATCAACAGTGGTTTTGTGGACGATAGACCCAATCCACATCTGACGGCGAACATTCTACCCTGTAGATAAGATTCTATCAAAGAGCCCAGCCTTGTAGAGAATCCGACTCTTCTCATCTTGGCCAACAAGCCGTGGTACCAAACAGTGTCGAAGGCACGGGTGATATCGGGAAATACCTCCCCGATAGTCTCCCCGCGTTTCAGTACATCCCTCACATATTCCGATTACTGAAACAATTGGAGATCGGTTGGCTCGGTATTCAAATTGTTAATCCGAATATTGTTCAACAACGCTCAACTCGTATCTTAATCTTGCAAGCACGACCGCCTCCACAAGTCTGGACAAGGATGAAAAGAGACTAATCGGACGGCAGTTTTGCGAGAACAAGATGTCTTTCTATTAGGTAACAGTTCTTTCTTCAAAGTAATAAATTTATATTTTTATTCGCAAACGTCTATTTCCATGCGGTATAGAGAACAACACAAGCGCTTTTACCGCTTTTGTATGTAAACCGAATTTCTACAAAAAGAGAATTAATGATTTATAGTAGCACGACCGCAGGGTTCACAAACGTCGACATAAATGCATGCAACATGGTTGTACCACAAATTACTTTCGCAATGCACAAAAGAGAACCGCTATATATAAATAGGGTATTTGATATAATATTCAAGGAAGTTCCGTCCGTGGAGCGAGTGAAACAAATTGCACTAGGCAGAGAGAAAAACTAATGCTGATAAAGTTTGAACTCACCATAGCATCGGTTCTTTTTTTACATTGAATACATGATAAACCCACTCGCGGCAAGAACGACTCTGAAAAATCGACCTACCTCCGCTTCCAACGGAAGTGATGGTGGTTCATCATAAACGTCAGTCTTATCCTGTCTACATCCGTATCAGAAGGCGAATTTTCCGCAAACATATCACACCCGGTGGATGCAAGAGTATATGGTGTAGAGCTAGAGGATGGAAAAGGGAATGAGCGGTTTATATTATATTTATAAAGGGAAACCTTTCTCGATTAGAATTCACAAAGAATCACCCGATTCTGTTTCGCTGTGTTTTATCTTCACCGGAGTATAGAAAACACATATAACTTGTGTACTTTGTACGCTGATTGCAAAGGAACGCGGAAATTCTACACCGCTTGCAATCAGCAACTCTTTATGTGGTATCGGGTTATATTATTTCGGTAGGCAATCGCAAAATGTTAGTATTATTGCTGAATGCTTGCATTTTGTGACGTGGATAACGTTAACGTTTGTGTTTCTTAATAATAATAATAATAAAAAAGTGCGGAAATAGTATGAGGGACCTATGTTTCGCATAGAGACGATGACGTTATTAATAAAGCGAGGTAATGCCTCTGCACAGCATAGGCGTTCGCTTCCTTCAGTAAGTACAATACCAAAAAATAAGTAATAAATCGAATACTGAATTACTGAAAGAATTTCCGCTAGTCTTCCTATAACTTCGGGTGTCCTCCAGGAATCGATACTCGGCCCACTCTTTTATTGCATTTATACATCATCATTTTTCAGTAAAATAAAACATTGTAGGATGCTCGTATATGCAGATGATACGCAGCTGTATTATTCCTTCTCACATCAAAATCACATGATAGCTATAAATCAACTAAATGAGGATCTCCGTGCATTACATACTGTTTCACATGAACAATCTTTACATTCAAATCCAGTGAAATCTTCTGCTATACTTTTCGGTAAGAAGCACACTTGTGAACTTCTAAGCAATGTTTTCAAAATTACTATAGACAGTCAGGAGTTGCCATTTGTAAATAAATGTAAAATTCTAGGATTAACTATTGATAACTCTTTTCGGTATTGTCATCCAATAAATAATTATATAAAAACTGCCTATTTTCATTTAAAGAAAATTTACCCGTATAGACATTATTTATCCCTAAATTTGAAAAAGCAACTGTGTGAAAATTTAATTTTGTCCGAATTCAATTATTGTATACCCGTTTACCATCCCGCCACTACCGTGGAAACATCGAACAGAATACAAAAACTACAGAATTCTTGCCTAAGGCTCATTTATGGTATACGGAGAAATGAAAGAATATCTTATAAATTAACCGAAGCGAGATGGTTGTCGATGTATAACCGACGACAACTACAATCCCTATTCTTTTATCATAAAATCATGCGAACAAAGCATCCAGAAGATTTGTATGAACGAGTGTGTTATAGATTTCAAGTTCATAATCGTAACACGCGATTTAATTGCCTCCTTCACCCTCCGCAACACAGATTGTCGCTTTTTGAAAGAAGTTTCACGTACCACCTTTATAAATCATACAACGGGGTTCCGCCGGGATTTTCGGAATTGAATGTCGGCACATTTAAACAGAGATGCTTTGAGTTAGCGTTTAGACAACAATGTGTGCAGGGAATGCGCTAGGGTGCGTTGTGATCGACGACATTTATATTATATAATTAGTTTTTGTAAATGTTTTGTTATTTTGTTATTGTTTTATTATTTTTTTCATTTGCTACACATAATATTTAATTTACACAAGGTTAGATGGTAGAGCAGAGTGCCAGGACTTTGCCCTGTTACAACTGAATCTCGCTTTGGGGTTACCATTGTGTTTTTTTTTCTCATTCTTCTTTAGTTGGTACGAATAGTAACTCTGTTTCAACGGAAATATCTTGAAATTTTGTCTGGCTCTCCTTAATAGCTGCAGCTTCGGCAGGATTGAATTGTAGAATAACAGCTTTCATGTGAAATGATCAAAGTCGTTTTGGAGATTTGAGAAACACATTTTTTGTACTTGTTATTAATGCATCTACCTCGGATGAACATTGTCGAATAATTTCTGCCACAAGATGTAAAGTATGCACTTCACACGTAACATGTAAACACTTGCAACCGTGTTCAAGAAGAGAACGGCCTAGCGAACGCATTATCGCGGCACCATGTGTGGTGAGACTTTTGAAAGTTTTCCAACGTTCTAAGTATCACCCTCAGAATTGCTGCACTAGTACACTTTTCCAGTCGTTTGCTAGCTATTAACAGTGGAAATGTTGTTTTATGCGGGTTCAGTACAGGTACTACAACATTAAGAATGGAATTTCTTTTACAATCTGTTGTTTCGTCAACACATAACCAAAACAACTGATTTTTTGATGTAGATTTGATTTTCTTTTCCACTTCTTCGCTTACAAATAAAACATGCTTATGTGCCGTTTTCACAGTTGGCAACTTCAACTCGGGGTTGTACTTGTACTAAAAGTTCTGAAACGGTTGTTTTTCGAGTAAGCGAAGTGACAAATTACAGGTTATCATCATGACAAGTAGATCGAAAATAAAAGCAGTCCTCGTTGGCACGCCCTTTTTTCTATTTCTGTGTTCTTCGGTATTTACATGTTTGTTACAGTTCGCCTTGTCCTAACACATCAAATGTTTCTCGCACACTTTACAAACTATTTTAGCACCGTCGTAGAACAAATCCGGAAAGTCACATATAAACTTATTTACTGTGCCAGCAAGGTGCCGTTCTTTAGCTTTGTTCACATTACATATTTTAAACGCTCTGGTTTCTTGAGCTGAATAAAAAATAAACAAGCGGACGCTGACAAAGCGAAAATCGATTTTTGCATACAGCCCGCCACTTCAGTGAAACGCCTATGTATCACAGCGACGATTACCGCGCTCTAGTTATTAATATACATTATGGAAAATGTTTACGTCAAGTGCTTTTCATACTGAAATGATCCGCCTGAAATATTTCAGAACAGAATAAAAATTTCCAAAAACACATCTACTTTTACTGTAAGCGTATTTTCTTTGACTTATGAATCACACTTATGACGTTCACACTTATACCCCCACCAATACCTTCCCCCAACATTCTAAAAGTAGTGACCCATTGTGTGGTACCTCAAATGAAAGCTTATCTTATGATTATGTCGGTATATCACTTGATCGCTTTTTTATTTAGCTTTTTAAAGGATACCAAGTTAGATTTACATCATGATGTGAACAATAACTTGTGAATACTCAGATAAGATTAAGCGAGGTTTTTACGTTTTGTCTCCATTTCCTCAGCTTCACCTGATTTGTTCACCATTGTTTTTCATAAAAATAGTGCACGCTACTGGTGAAAAGGTGGAAATTGTCTTCAGTTATAATGCTGAGCAATGTGTTTTTACTACAGCAAGAGTTTTTATTGAGACTTCCATATTAGAATATAGAGCATAAATCTGTACGAGGACTTATGCAAAAATTTGAAGGAACTCGATCAATAGTAAACAGGTGGTAGATGAAATGGCGAAGATTGAAATAGTTGGAAATTTTACCATGGATCCAACTAGCTCTTTGTGTCAGGCTGCAGCATCCGTTGGACTTTCATATTTAGCGGTATGCGAAGTCACAAAGCTACATGGGTTTCGCTCATACTTAATAGAGATGGTGCAAGAGCTTAGCGAGGCCGATTACTACCGACAACAATAATTTTGCGAAATTATTGTGACATGGTCGTGCAAGTCAAAGTGTGCAAGTCAAGTCAAAGTTTTTTAAAAAACATTTGCTTTGGTGACTAGTGCACTTTTTTCGTAAATGGATATGTAAACAAACACATTGTATGGTATTGGGGCAATGAAAATCCTCACGTTATAAAAGAAGGACAAACGCAGAAATCACTAGAAATTAATGGCAAATGATGCTACAGAGACCCGTAAACACGTTAACTTGTGTAGGCGACTTTAATGACAGCACGATATTCGATTTGTTCTATTTTTACAGAAACACTAACATCGGCTGACACAAACGACTGTTAAACAACAACTGAACCTCCAACATGGTTGAAATTTTCAAAAGTATCTTCCAAACCATGCGTAATTTTTTGACGAGTAACGCCATCTTCATGCTGAGGCTTGAAGCTATTCAGACTACCCTCGTACAGTGAACTGTCTCAGATTCTGTAGACTCTTCTTCTTTTGCTTACAGTAATAAGTATAGAAATTGTAGCTGACAAAGGCGGATAGTAAGAAAGTATTTCTTACGTGTTAAAATCAATTCGATTTAAATTTAAATTCTAGCAGCCGTTCAACATTGTTAGTATCATATTTTCAATACTTAATTTACAAAAACCATACTCGGAAATGCATTTTCGTAATACATGCGTTTACAATGCGGATCCTATTGGATCTGTAATCGTATATTTTCTATTCGGAATTGTGAAATATGCGAAATTCTCTGAGCCATGCAGAAGCTCGCGATACGCTAAGATGCGACGTTCGCATATGCAATGCAGGCGCAATATTGTGATAATGTGATTATTGAAGAATTCTCGCAACTCCCGGAATCTCGAGACGTTGTTAAAGACGTGAATTGTAAATTTCTCCTTTGGTGTTCAATTATAGGTAACGTGACAGCGAACATTTCGCGCGCAATGTATCGAAGACAGAATTTGCAATGAATATTGTGTATGGGTGCTATTTCTAAAGCGTACGTCAGACGAAATTGATATCTGGTGGAACTATGCATCTTGTCTTCAATACCGATAGACGGTTAAGATGATTACAGATGGTAAGAAACGTCTGGCGGTATTCAATATGCCTACTTACATCATTTACAGAACATTATAGACGCAGCGAACATATATTTAGCGCAGAACAGTAGCATAAATAAAATATCTTATATGAGTAAATTAATTTATTTAAAATCGGTCGATCTGACCAAAATGGAATACTCAGTAGTAAAACATTTGTATGCATCAAATTTTTAATAGTATAGTTTATAAAGTCTATATCAAATTTTAATCCTCCTAAAACATCATTTGAACCTGCCTGTATGATTACAAAATCATCTTTTGAAAATTCCTAAAAAAAATATTGAAATTACTGAAATTGTAGGTTAAAGCTAAACCTACAATTTCATATTCCATTGGACATGATTACTTGATTACTACAATAAATTGGTTTTATGATACCTACTATCCAAAACCGTAAAGGCAATGTGCAGGACCGTAATTCGATGCAAACATGATGCAAATTATCCAAGGCCCGTTTTTAAAGATAAATTTTGGAAGTTTTGCTGGGAGCAACGCCACTTTACATTTACATTCAGGAGCAAGCCATAACCAGTGTGCTTACGTTTTAGATATATTAATAAATGCTGATCGATAACTCTACGTAAACTCTTTGGCGCTAGGACGGCATTGCTGTGTCTCTTGGCGCTAGGTGGCGCCGGGAGATATTTTCAGTGCTGTCTTGGAGATTGGTGGCATAAACTGAGAGGTAAGGGCAATGCAGGCAGCAGAAAGGAATGCTCGTAACCACGCTGATGACGCCGGGTAGGCAGAAACATGTCCATGTGTTAGTGCTTCTTAGATAGGAAATTAAACTAGCAAAACATATTTTCACTAAGAAGAAACAACTAAGTCTTCTACACAGGAAACTGTACTGGATGCTCAACAGAAAATTACAATTACCCTTGTTTAACAAACTAACTATACAGTGCGGTCCCAAAGTGAAACCCCGCCCATGCCAACTTTTGAACAACAGAAGCTAGCCTTGAGAGGCCTGAGATTTGACAGTTTGGTAACAATTGCCAAACTTTTGCTTAGCAACGAACTCTTTAGATCAGTCTAGTGTCACAAGAAAAAAATTGGCGCTCTTTCCTAGCCAACTTTGCGTAACAACAAAAACAGATTACCAAAATCTTTATTGCTGCATACTGTCATGTCTTTTAAGATAAAGTATAACATATGTGATATCGTTGGATTCGCTTTTTGATTATCTTTCCGAAAACGTAAAAATATACAGGCTCTTCTATTTAAAATAATAAAGTTGACGTCACTTCCGGTGACACCGGAAATACAATTAAACTGCCGATAACGGCAAAAGCTAGCTCACAAAAAATAGAAATCGACCTATTTTTTCTAGAAACGCTAGTTTCTGTAGTTCAAAAGTTAGCGTGGGGGGCTTCAGGACCCCACTGTATATAAAATGGTACTTGCCCAATGCCGTAATAACAAGAAACCTTCAAGGCAGTGTTAGATATAGTGAAAGGGTAAAAAGTCAGCCAAACAGACTGGCAAAAAGACTAATGGATGAAGATCCGGTGGAAAGACGTCTGAAACGCTACAAACCATCGCACCTGCCAACCAGGTTCAACTGGGTGTATTTGTACTATTGTTGTATACTCTTAGCGATATTTGTTATGCGTACGTGTGTATATAAAAAATTTGAATCATTAAACCGTAAAGCTGTAAATGCTATAAAGATACAGGGAGAGTCAGCGGGGATTCCACCCTACATGTTATGTAACGCAACAAGAAGTACTTATTGTCCTTAATTATAGATAGATTGTATGTATTGTTATGTTCAATATTTAATATCAGTCTCAAACGTTTAAGGTATTCAGGATAGCCACCCGATAATAATGGAAATCCCTCTGGCGGATAAAAGCTATTTTTCGAAAGCCACAATTTCCCCCCAGGCCGACTGGCCTTGGAGTGTGGACATTAAATGAAATATATAAGTCCAGATAACGACAAGCGTGGAGGAATGGTGAAGTTATTCCTCATTAGTTCATCTTCCTATTTTCGTAACTCTTCATAATTAATGTAAAATTCTCCTAGAACAAACAACAGGGTCAATTCAAAGGTATTTCTAACATTATTTCGTGTATTAAATAAGTTTCGTTAAGTTATCTTCGTTTGTGGCAGTAAAATTTCGTATTTTAGGGTTTCCCTATCATAGAGTTGTCTAGTTTGAGTCATCTAATAGCGTCACCACATTCATTCTCTCATGCTACTTCTAAGAATAACTTTATTCATCTAAATTTCCTCTTTAGATTATATTTGGGTAGATATCATCAAAATTTCCTGTGGAAAGAAACAATGGCCATCGCGATTAAAATAAAGCAGAAAAGGGACGCCAATAAATTCATCAATCCTGGTTAAACTTTCTTCGAGTTAACTAGTATTTTGGCTGCGGTTTCAAGTTAAAGTGTTCAAGATAGAAATTGAAAAGTAAATTCAAATTAGAAGAAAAGATTGGAGGTTTGAATAGGCAGATTCCAGTAAATGTTATAAGAAACATAGTGTTTATATGACATCTTAAAATCAAGGTTAGTTCTTCATTTTTCAATTTTAACGTTCGTCAATTTCCATTTATTGATCCCAAAATTCATTAATAATTGCCGGAAGAGTATCAAAGAACACTCCCGAATCCTACAAACGAGTTAAAAATTTAATCAATTTACAAAATTCCAATTTTTTAACAAAATCCCTGGGAAAAAACATTTCAGTATATTGGAGTAAAAAAGAAAAAATGAAAAACTGCTTAAATGTACTGTCTTCACACTTAAACTTTATATGTGAATATTCTACTGTATTAATTAAGTTTGTAATTGTTCCTGATATCACTACTATAAGTGATATTCTAAGATACGCTTGCACTATAACGTATAACGTATATAGGCCATAATGGTTTAATTGCGGTTTCTACAACCTACGAACGATGCAATACATATGTAGACACACATCCGATGCATTTGATATGTGCATATGCTTGCACGTACACTTCTATCATTATCATTTATCAGTTTATCCCCAACAGAGGGCAACAACAGGTTACTAACCTATATTATGTCATTCACAGTTCATTACTAAAATTTATGTTTATGTTGAAACATAAACCATCGGCAATGGGCATCAAATGCATCACCGCAAATGCGAAAGGTTAGACGGTTAATTAATCCACAAATTGAATTACAAATTGTGCGGAGTTGGTAGATCTCATATATGTTCAACATAAAACTAATTCCTTTTGAAGTAATTTCTCTTGTTGTTTCAACATTAAAAACAGTTTTTCTTCCTCCTTTTATCAAGATTTCTTTAGTCTATGTAAAAAACTATATAGAAATTAAAAATTAAATTAAACTATTTCCTCTCTCAGGCAGGAATCGAAAAACAAGTCAAAATTAGTGGAATCTTATTGAAGAAACAAATTTTAAGTGCCAAAAGTGTACAAAATGTATTCAAGCCAAAAAAATTATATTCATACAATTCCTTTTTATTTCTGTATCTGTACCGTGAATGCTCCCAGTAATTTTAATCAACAGTTTAAGAGTCAACTTCTATATGTTTTTTTACTCGCAGTAAAAATGTTTTATAGCAATATTCCAAGTAACTAACGCGCCTGTACTGTAAATCAGCGGTAAGGCCCGTAAATATTCAAACATATTGTAAATTTGCAGTTTTTTCTTCGTAGTAATATACCTGTAGCATTTAGCAACAATGTTTTTGTGCCGGAAACGTAAAGTGTTACATGTACGCTGGCGTAAATACTATTTCGTAGTTCTACGTTTGTTTTAAAAATGTTGCCTACGTCGCGAAAACGACCAATGTTGGACAAAGTTACAGAATTTGTAGCAGAAATGCCTGACCTAAATTATGATGGCGTTAAAATTCAATGTGTAGTTTATAATATTCCTTTAATGTGTTGGTCCATAAGGGATTGTCTACGTTACGTACATAAATAGTAAACAGCATGCTTCAAAAAAAATTGCACACGACACTACGACAAATTTAAATTTAATTTATGTGTTACCTTTATTGCATGTAATCTACCGTTTAATTTACTAGACAAGGAAGCATATGTCTTCTTTTGGAATAAATATTCGAACTGGAAATTACCAAGTCGGGCATCGTTATAAAGAATTGTGCCATCTGCTCGTGAACATATTGAAAAAAGAATTAAATCGGAGTTGAAAGATAAAAAACTGTGGTTATGTGGGGACGAAACAACAGATCGTAAAAAACATTCTGTGGTTAATGTAATGGTACTGTACATACCATTACATGGAACCACATCAATCGTCACCTTCAATTCTATTAGCTTCCAGACGAGTACAACAATGCACTGTCGAAGTAATTTCAATGTTGGTGTTAAATACATTGGAAAAGTTTGAACTTTCAACAAATCAACTGTTGATGTTTATGAGTGATGGTGCCGCAAACGTGCTTGCTGTAGGTCGATCTCTTAAAAAACATTGTGCTAACTTGTTACATATTACATGTAAAATTCATGCTTTCGGTCTTGTGGCAGATAGTATTAGAAAATGCTATCCTGAGGGAGAGGCTTTAATAGCGCATACAAAAGCAGTGTTTGTCAAATCCCCAAAACGTATTCGCAAATTTCACAGACTGTGCCCACGTATGCTTGAGCCACCAGAACCTATTCTTACACGTTGGGGGAACGGGGTTACAGGCTGCGTTTTATTATCATAAATATTTTGAGAATATTAAGAACGTGGTTTTACAATTCGATCCAAAGGAAGCTGCGGCTATCAAGGAAAGCCAGTCGAAATTTCAAGATAGTCAAGTTAAAACGGATTTAAAAACTATTCAGAACAATTACTTCGGACTAGTGGAGGGAATAGAAAAATTACAAAATCCTTCGGTGTCGTTAGTGGAATCTCTGCAAATAGTGCAACATGTTCACGTACAGCTATGCGCGGTAGAAGACGCAAAAAATGTTTGTGTTCTAGAAAGATTTGAAAATGTTTTAGAGAAAGATTCTGATTTTGGCACATTAAGACAAATTTGTGAAAGTGCGTCAACAGAACCGTCCAACGGTGTAATAAGGCGCCTTCAATTATATCTTCCACAAAATGGTGGACACATCGAGAAATTTTAATAAACCTCTATTTTGTTTAATTCTATTGCGTATTTAGTAATAAAGGCAATTATATGCTAGATTTAAAAAAAATGCGAAAAGAGTTCTATTGCTTTCTTTGTAACACGAAAATATTTCATTGGCGGGCATAGGTTTATTAAGTTGTTTTGTTCAAAATTATATAAGGTACACAGTGAATTTGATCTGTTGGCACTGGGACAGCCTGTATATATACAAACCGACAAGCGAATGTTTTTGAAATAACCCTCGGTTTGAAATAGTGATTATTACGAAGAAAAATATCAAGTATAGTCACAAGTATTATTGTTTTTATATTTAGTTTTCTTTGCCATAATATTATTTACATAAAATACCACCGGATGGTAATCGACGCTCCTATTACTTTTAAATTTATTACATGACATGGAAATTGATTATAATTTCAAAGAAAAGGAAAAAAAATACAACTTATTATTATTATTGTTCGTGGCATTGACTCCGACAGGTGGTTCTCTTGGCGCATGGTGTCCCAAGTAACCAGCAATTCATGTCAAGAGCTTCCCGTGTGGTCGATGTTCTCTTGGCGCATGGTGTCCCAAGTAACCTGCAATTCATGTCAAGAGTTTCCGGGGTTTGCGGAGGATTCGCCAAATTCCTCAGTTTTCTTCGTGTAATGTCCCATAAGTGTTCGGTTGGCGAGAGGTCGGGAAATCTGGGTGGCCATGGCAAGACATTGACATGGGCCTCTTCGAACCGATTTAGAGAAGTTTTTGCTACATGGGGACGGGTATTATCCTTGTCTTCGAGCCGCTGTAGATATGGAAGAATATGGGGTTCCACCACTTCATCGTTATGTCGATGAGGCTGGGCGTTCATGGTACCTGGGATGAACACCAACTGAGACCGATTCCCATATGCTATAGCACCCCATACCGTAACTACCATGGTTCGAAAGCCCTGAGTCGGCGATAAACGGCTCGAAGGGTCACAGGACGACCTTCAATCATAGGTCAGCAATTGACCTGGTGCTGGAGAATTGGTCTCTTAGTGCCATTAGGTGATAGTGGTGGTCCTGCACCCCATTAGTTCTTCTCCGGAGACTTCCCTAGTACTATGGTGGATTGACTCCAGTTAAGGCAATTTGCAATTTCCCTGAATGAAAAACCATCTTCGCACAAGCCAACAATTCGACTTCTGTCGAATTCGCTCAATGAACTGGCGGTAATTTCCACGTTGCCGCACTCTAGGCATAAGCAAACCCTCAAAACATGTTAAACAAAAGTATGACAAGAGATGATGAAAACTGAATTAAAACTGGCAAGAAATATGATTATCAAAAAACAAAAAGTTTAGATGCATTTTTGAAGAAGAATTGATTGGGTAAATATCATACAAAGAGACCGAGACCAATCTGAGTGATTAATTAATCACTTTCATTTGCTAATTTGAAGCTGTGTGTTATTTCAAGGAGCAGAAAAACTCACACACGTTTTTGCCTACAATAAAGTTTGAAACTGAAATCTCACATTCAATTGTAGAGTTACATTTAAGAAATACGTTCCAGAAGAGATGTAAAAATCAAACAAAATATTGGCATAAACACAAATATCTTATTTGACACCTTTTAAATCACATACAGATGTTGACAAATAACCATATCCTTTCCAAATAAAGGAACACCGTATTAGCTTCTTGATCAAATTTCACAAAGTTACATTTTCCAGCAGCTGAATGTTATTTGACTTCGACGGAATGAAATTGAGGGTTTATGTTTTCCGACAAATTCTGGCGGAATTTCTCGATAATTCAATTTTATTACGGGGTTGCTTTAACCTTATTTATGACCTTAGCAGCGAGTATACGAGTGAACGTAACGGCAAGGAAGATTACTGAGCTTGCTACCGTTTCATGTGTATAATCAAAATTTTTGTTTAACCTTTGATCGCAATGTAGCAAATAGCAAATAATTAAAGTGTGAAAGGGTATACAGGCAATGTGAACGCATTTATGTTTTTGGTAAATGTGTTAGCCTTAATCCAAAAGTGTTTGTGCTTTAAACTAACTATATTAAGATCTCGAATATTGATCGTATATTGTAACGAGACTCTGTTGAAACATTTCACTCCTGAGGGATAGAAGTTACATAAAATATTAATTGTGTCGGGTTCAACTTAATTTTGTTGTTTTTCGAATGCAAATGAATGAAAATTAAACAATTTTTAATGCCAAAGAGATTACAGTATTTATTGAATCTATGCAATATGGCATCTGTATTCCGGTTTCTATCGTTACTATCTAGAACGCCATGACTATATCTCTTGAAAATAGTTGACGCCCGGAAATACTTCAGTGCTGTTTTTGAAGGTTAGCGGCATAAATTGTGGGATACACAGTAATGTAGGCAGGAGCAAAAAGCTGTGTGCTTTTTTCTTCTCACATTGTTTTTGCCGGTAGTGATTCCAGCAGCCAATAGCTTATGGTATTAGATATTTATTCTCTTGGTTATTGTTTCTATGCACCTTTTTCATATGTACTTCTACCTTAAGTTCACTCTTGTTTGAACATTATTCTCTACATAACCTCTGCCTTAGCCTTTTTAAAATCACAAGCAACGAGAATAATTTACTGCATTATGTATGGATATATGGTACAGTTTTAAGCAATTAATAATGTGGATATAAATATTATGCTTTTCAAGAATTCTAAGTAAATAAATACTTTATCTTAAGAAAATGAAACTATTGAATTTATGAACAATACCTAACCGTTTTCCGGGATTATGAAAACTACTATCCTTAAGAAAATATTATTTACTTATACTAAGAATCGCCCTTTTCAATTTTTTGCAAGATTTTCTTGAATCAAGTTAACAAACGTCTTGAACAAAGAAATACAATTATTTCATTACAAGTATGTACTTCTCTTAAAAAAAAAGGACGCTAAGAAAATATTTCTTTTGATTTAAAACAGTTATTGTATTGTGGATAATTGAAACAGTAATTGTCTTGAATTGAGGCGGACGATCTTGATACAAGTGAACGTTTTCCTACGTGTACAAACTTTGAAAGTTTCCTAAATTAATCTGACAGCTGTTTTTATAAATTTATTTAATTAAACGTGTTTGAATTTTTGTATTTATACGTTTATTTGAAATTTATTTGAATTTATTTAGCGAAATAATGTATTTTTTAACTTATTACTGTAGTTCTTCATTTGAAAGATGTAGTTCGATGTCCCTTTGCGGAAGTCTTGCTTTGACGCTGCACCCAATTCGTTCTGCAAATTACAATTAACTTCTTAAAGCCATTTAAACATTTAAACGTCATGGTTGTCAATTCTGTTGTGGAAACGCTCTTCCGCCTTTAACATCCAAACCAATACAATACGACCCTTGTCAATTAATTATGGTAAACTGAAGATACCAAAAATTACAATAATCAAACAGCATTAATAGAATGTATATGTATACAGTGTGTCCCCGGATGGATTGAACAAGAAGGAAAAAATGTTTATTTGTAACTTAACGCAA
Source organism: Dynastes maya (assembly GCA_029619315.2). Lineage (NCBI taxonomy): Eukaryota > Metazoa > Arthropoda > Insecta > Coleoptera > Scarabaeidae > Dynastes > Dynastes maya. The sequence goes on along the minus strand of JAROYE020000006.1, from coordinate 8,868,399 downwards.
AAATGTCATTCTTTATAAAACTTTTTGCTTGTCTCAAAACCACCAATTCTGAAACAAAAATCAGAATATTCTTTTTAGCAGCTGAGAAAATTACAAAAACACACTTGAGCTAAACAAAAACATTTTATTTTATTCAACGTGGTATCCTACAACCTCTACACACTTTTCAGCTCTACGTACAAATTCTTTATAAACATTGTGGATCATATCTTCAGTGACAGAATGTACCATAATGTCCGTAATTTTTTGTTTCGATATTGTTATCCAAATTAGTATTATAAACATGCTGTTTAATATATCCCCATAAAAAGAAATCCAGTGTGCTTAAATCAGGGGAACGAGCCGGCCAATTGACGCACACATGAACGTTAGGATACTTCTGTTGAAATTTTTGACTTGCAAAGTTATAAGAAGCTTCACTAGTTCCATAACATTGAACGAGGTAAACTCTTTGTTCTAACGTTAGCATTACTATTAAGTAAATCTCAGTAAAGATTCACAAATACGTAATGACATTGACAAATAACACGTAATTTGATTTACTTATTAGGTTATCATGGAAGATAACAGGATAATCTGATTTAATCAAAAACATGAAACTTGGAAACTTTTTTGCTTACATTTTTGCGTGTTTTTGTAATTTTCTCAGCTGCTAAAAAGAATATTCTGATTTTTGTTTCAGAATTGGTGGTTTTGAGACAAGCAAAAAAATTTATAAAGAATTACATTTTTGCGTGAAGTTACAAATAAAAATTTTTTCCTTCTTGTTCAGTCCATCCGGGGACATACTGTATGTTGTACTAACGGGATCATAATGTATATTATATTATATTACCAAGTTTTATTTCCTATATCACACTGACATTCTCGTCCACACTTTTATTGCTGTTTTCCTAACAACTACTTGACCAGCCTTCAAGAGCAATTGTAGTAGCTGCATTTCGTATTATATAATATAAGGAAAATAATTTACTCCTGGGTTTATAACGGCAACAAAAGCCAGCAAATACCGTGAACTACAGCAACTCGGAGCATACTTGAAAGCAATCTCGTAACAATTCCTTATGATATTACCCAAGATATATTAGTAAGTAAAACTAAGGTATGAAGAATGCGAAGAAGAAAACCGTAAAAGTCATAAATTTAATACTAAAACATCTGTAAGTGCGTATTTTCCAGTAAGAAGTAATTCTTGCTCAGAATGTAAAATGCTTAAAAACGGAAAAGCACCAGTGCCAGGAAACATTCCTGCAGAACTAATAAAGGACAGCACAACCAAACTATATCAACATCTAACCAGATTATTCAGAGAATGCATAAATAGTAGTATAGTACCAGATGAATGGAAGACCTCGTATTTGTCAATTATTCATAAGAAAGGAAGTAAAAAGGATTATCGAAACTATAGAGGAATCGCTGTAACATTGCTTATGTTGCAGTACTACGCGGCATACCATGGCAGTCGCACATTACCGCAGTGGTCATCGATACGTTAATAAAGGGTAACAATCTATATTTTTTTCGTAATACGGTGTCTACTTTCGCGCGGTACGCCCCGGACTTTTCCACTAGTTTCTCGAACATTATAAATAGTACACGCACACCGATCAACCGATAATAACCGAACGTCCACTCGATTCCTTGTATGTACATAGTAAACACAGCGCCTCTGCGGGTGCAACCATTTGTCACGCTTTAATAACTACAAACAAATCGAAACTAGTGAAATGCTAAATAAATCAACAAACAACGGAATATAAATTAAGATATTTATAGCTTTGGTTAAATAAAACGGACCAGTAATAACAATTTTTCTATCGTCAAGATTATTCATTTCTGCTCATTTAACATCAATCTAACTACTTGAAAACTGAGTTGAGGTTTAACGATAGAGTTCGATTTTACTTTTCAATTACTTTGAAAGATAGCGCAATAACGAAGCAGAACCATAATGTTTTCCCTCTATGCTACGTAATTCTCTTTTTACAAGTATAAAAACGATTTTAGCGATGTACGCCCTGCGAGGCATTCGTTAATTAAATACTCCTCCGATCTCCCCTGCATGTTTTATCAGCCCACACGGAATCTCATCAATATCGGACAGTTTTCTTCGTCGCCCTTCATTAACGATGCTGGAAATCTCGGTCACGTTAGTTGGCAATAAATGCGGAGTTTTTACGCTCCGTTATTGTCATGAGACAATAAAAAAAGAATGTTTGTATATGATAACAAGCAAGTAGTAGTTTATTTCTCAGTATATTTGGCGTATTCTCTAAGTACAGTAGCGTGCAAATTAATTGAAACAAAGTGTTATTTTCTTCAAAAAGTATTTTCATTGGCGTAAATCTACAAAGAAAAACAGTGTTGAAACAATAAATTTACGGTTTTAATATTGAATTTGTCCTCCTTTTGCCTTAATAACAGCATTAAGTCTTATAGGCATAAATTTTACGGGGTTTTGTCAGATTACTTTTACCTGTTCTTCATGAAACTAGACACGAATTACTACTTCGATCATTGTCGTTGTCGTTGAACAATCCATCTTGAACAAACGTTTCTTGCAAATACTCCGTAAGTTTTCAATAAGGTTGAGATCCGGCGACTTTCCTGGCCATTCCAGTACTGTGCTTTGCTCCTGTGTAAAAGACTGCTTCACTCGTTTAGAGGAATGGCATCGGGTTAGATCATGCTGAAAAATACCATTGTTGGAAGGACAGGCTTCGTGCAGTTCTGGAATCATACAGGTTGATATGACGTCAATATATTGATATGATTCTACCATCCCACGGATTGATACAAGTGGTCCAGTACTATGATAGGAGAAGCAACCCCAAAGCATCTTTTTCATAAGATGTTCAACTCCTTGTTCCACATGAGCTGGAGAAATGGAATCGCTACTTGATCGATGCACGAACTGCACATGCTGTCCTTAATCGACAAAGTCTGCTTCATCACAGAAAAGAACTCTATTTCAGTCTTAAGTTATCCAGTTTTTGAATTTGTTGGCCCAATCTAACCGTTTGTTCATCATAGCAGTAGTTAGGAAGTGCTTCCTAATCGGCTACCTTGTCGTTTTATCAACTTCAAGAAGTTTTCGTCGCACGATAGTCACGTCAGTATTGATAACAGACTCATGAAATTCTCTGTTTAGATCAACTGCATATGGACAAATGAATTAGAACAACTGAAAATGGAAGTAAATATAGAAAAAAGTAAAATAATGATAATAAATGATGCAATATTAACAGAAGAAGAAGGAACAATAACATGCAATCAACAAAAACTAGAGGTAGTAACGGTCTATGAATGTTTAGGCAGCGTTTTGTTAGTGAGGTGTGAAAACTTTTTTAAATAAACCGCGTTACGCAAAAATTCTTGTTTATTATCTTAGGTTGGGTTATTGTTGTGACGCTTTGCTTGTATGATCTCGAATTTGAGACTGATCTCAGATAAAAATTTCATTTATCCAGTTATAATCCAGTAATTATTAAAAAGTTTCTCGTTTCCATTGCTTATTAATGTCTGCCCATTAAACATTGGCAGACATTAGTTCAATGCCCTACATCAGATACTTCTGTAATATATAGCCACGCGATACATTAACCTCTTTCACTTTTGAATTGAAAAATCAACGATCATCTGCAAGTGAACCCTTCATCGGTTTAAGGTAATCAGTTATTTGAATCTTGTTTTATTAGATGTATGCTTATAGATCATTATTTCCCATATTTTAGGGTTTTTTGTTGGGTTTAAACTAAAACATAGCCGTGTTCCATTAAGGGTAGTCTTGTCGTGTGTGTCCGCAGATAAGCTCCTATCATTTGGGGACAGGACCGGCGTCGATTAATTGCCGCTCGATTCACATATGTGGACAAGCCTTTAGTTTTGCTTAACAACGGAACATTTAAGTTCCGGGTTTGAATTATAATGGAACTAAAGTATTGGGTAGAGTTTGCAAAATACCTTTTATGTGCTGGAATAAAAGCGGCTGTGAAAGACATATAAATAGTGTACGGGACAAAAATGAGAAGAATGGCGTGCCACCTCAATCCCAATTTAAGTTGGGTTTACTTTTGATGTTAATTGTTTGTGGTCTACCGCTTCGCTTACTCGTTTCGACAGTTTTGGCGTACATACAATCCCGAGTGGAACATACCATCACGGACAGCGTTACGGAGAGATCTACCACGTATACGTAAGGATATCGAAAATAGGATCAATGCAGAATTAAAAGCTATACAGTTGTGGCTATGTCTTGATGAGACGACAGATTGTAAAAAAATTATGTCCCGGTATTTGCGAACCACCACAGCCGATTCTTGCGCGATGGGGAACATGGTTGCAAGCGACTTTTATTATTCTGAACATTTCCAAGAAGTAAATTCCGTGTTTTTACAAATCGACCCTGACGAAGTTACAGCTATTGAGGAGCCATAAGGAGAGCCAGAAAGGATTTCTAGATACTTCTGTTCAAACGGATTTAAAAAGTATTAGCAAAGTTCGACAGTGTTTAAAAAAAAATCGATTATACGAGATTAAGACAAATGTGTGGTGGTGCATCTGCAGATTCATTAACTAACTTTAAGGGTTATTTTAATTATGCCTGTGTTACTTCCGTAGATGTTGGGCGGTCTTTCTCGAAATATAAGAACATTTTTTTATCACAGCGAACAACTTTCACCGAGACAAATGTGGAAACATACCTGATGGTGCAAGTTCTTCAACAACCCTATCCACACTGTTAAGAAGTTACGTTTATTTATTATATTATTGTTTATTGTTAGGGTACTAAGTACAACAGATTTTTGAAGAAACTACTTTGTTTACTTTTTACGGTTACTACATGACATATACATAAGGAAAGAAAATGTCCAGCTATACGAAAAAGCGTACATGCGACAACGGTAAACCCCAATGGGTGATTCACCACAAGCGGAAGGGTTCGTGACAGTCGATGACTTACGATTACCGACGTGGTTAGTTAGAAGGTAGACTACATCATGCGCGGACGATCTTAGTAAGAATTTCTGGAGTTTTTTTTTCTTTTATTTCATCAAAATCTGTTTTTATTTACGTGCGTTCTTGCACACAGTAGGTCTGCATGCCAACGTTGTTACAAGCGTACCAGCGACCCGCATCGAATCGATCGGATTCCACTCAATCCCCTCCTCGCTTTCTCGCCTATAGCTATATAGATATAACTAATTTCGCATTTTCCCAATGTGTATATAACAAATGCCGCTTTCAAACAAAAAAAAACTAATAATGGCAATAAAGACACTCCAACGTGTGCATATATTTGCTTTATTTACAAAATATTTTTATTGCGTCAGCTTTTATTTTTTACTATTTACAATCCACGGCCCATGCGACTGATCCGATTCTGTTGCGAAGACCGATTGTGCCCGGCTTAGTCATTATCGATGTAATTTAAGAGTCTTTTTATTCTTTATTAGGAATTCTTTGGTACAGATTTTTGAAATTATTCCAACGAATATAATTTTCCTTTTTTTAAAAAATCTAGTGAACAGTTTTATATGCAAGTTATTTGTATGAATTGATGTGAAACGTGCGTTGTTGCCACCGACGTTGACCATTTTAGCTAAATTTTGTTCGTACTAAATATTTTCGTTTTTTTAATACATACCTACACATGTTACACATGGCTATTAATATTTTCTTTTTATTGACATTAAAGAAGTTGTAGAAATGCCTCGCGTTCCCGTTTTTCGCTGCTGGTTTTCCTTCAATTCAAACGGGTGGCGCATATTTTTGTTAGAAATGAACTCACCCCTGTTCATTGGCTAGCGGGGGATTTATCAGGAAAACCACGAGCTCAGGTAGGTATACAATTTCTTTGATTGTTGTTTTTCGAACGAACGTCCCCACTACTTCTCTTTTCCCCTCTATTTCTTTATTTTGTTGTTTGTTTTCTTTATTTGCACTACAGTATACAAGCGAGAAAATGGCAACCAATAAGGAAACCGATTTGCCTCAACAGCCTCATAGAATTTAATACTGTTTTCAAGAATTTTTTTTTAACTTTATTGTCGTCAGTTACATTAGTTAATATAACAATCTTTCGAGTTTAAACCAAACGACAACATTGCGAATTACGTAGGGTATTTTGTAAATATTGTGCAGAAACCAGTTAAGTCCTTCAATTTTGTGTTTATAACTAGAGCGGGCCAAGAGCGCCACGCGCCAGGTTCGCAATCAGGCTGCCGGGCGCATATATGTATGTAAACATAGGTAATTTAAATATGTAATTATTAGGACGAGGACCAAAACCACTGTCTATTACGTCGTGAAGACGCGCAAATATACACCTGCAGTTTGGGTGTTCGTTGATAAATAGCTCGTTGTTCACAGTGGGCCACTACAAAAAAAAAGTTCATTCATCGACGGCTACGAACTAACAGCGCGCTTATTCATTTACGGATGACGCGCTCTATTCATCAACAAATGACGAGTCTGCAGATGTTACGTTTGCACCACTTCGTGGCATACTAGAAACAAGCGTCGGTGTGCTCGCTTTAGTGATTATGTCTAACGTAACTATTAAAAATAAACGGCCATTACCTACGAAAGTTAATAAATTTCTTAGTGAATTTGTGGATTTACACTACAATGGGAGTACAATTTTCTGTAAAGTTTGTAAAAAGAAACTACTGTGCTGGAGCAAACGTGATTGTGAAAGACATATAAATAGCGCACACCACAGAAATAAAAAAATGGTGTGTCACAACAACGTCAATTTCAATTAGAATTGCTTTTAACGTTTATGGTATGTGGTCTACCACTTCGTATACTTGATAAAAAAGCATTTCGAAAATTCTGGGGTACATACAATACCGAGTGGATACTACCATCTCGGACAGCGTTACGGAGAGATATTCCACGAATACATGAGGACATTGAAAATCGAATTAAAGCCGAATTAAAAGATAAACAGCTGTGGCTATGTCTTGATGAGACGACAGATTGCAAAAAAATTCTATTTTGAATATAATAGTGCGCGTATTAGATCCTATTAAACCAAATTTTGCAATTCTATTAGCCAGCAGAAGATTAAAACAGTGTACTAGTAAAGCAATTACGGCCGTAGTTCTCGAAACGTTACAAAAATTTCAAGTGTCAACAGTCAACTGTTGTTGTTCATGAGCGATGGTGCAGCAACAATGTGTAGCGTAGGCCGTTCCCTTAAAGAAAAGTGTGAAGGACTTTTACATGTTACGTGTAAAGTCCATGCTTTACATCTTGTGGCACAAACTATTCGAGAGTGTTACCCGGAGGTGGATGCATTAATAGCAAACACAAAAAAAGTGTTTCTCAAAAGTCCTAAGAGGACTAGGGCATTCCACAGGTTATGCCCTGGTATTCGAGAACCACCACAGCCCATTCTTACGCGTTGGGGAACGTGGTTAAAAGCCGCTTTTTATTATAATGAACATTTTCAAGAAGTCAAATCCGTTATTTTGCAATTCGTCCCTGCCGAAGCTAGAGCTATTAGGATGAGCCAGAAGGAATTTCTCGATATTTCTGTTGAAACACATCTAAAGAATATTAGCAACAATTACAAAGGGTTAGTAGACGCGATAGAAAATTTGCAAAATTCTGGATTGTCGTTGGTAGAATCAGTGCAAGTCGTGGACGAAGTTAGTACATTGTTACACAGTATAAACGATGCAACAAGTGGACGAGTTTTAGCTAAGTTCGATAGTGTTTTAAAAAAGAATCCGGACTACACGAGATTAAGACAAATGTGCGATGGGGCATCTGCAGATTCCTTGACTAAGTCTAAAGATTATTTTAATTACGCCTGTCTTACTTCGGTAGACGTGGAACGGTCGTTTTCGAAATATAAGAACATTTTTTCGTCTCGGCGAACATCCTTCACCGAGGCAAATGTGGAAACTTATCTGATGGTGCAACTTTTTAAACAAGCCTATCCGCATTATTAAGAAGGATAGAATTTATTTATTATATCTTTATTTACAGTTACATTATTAAGTACAACAGAATAAAAAAAGCGTTCAGTTTCTCAGTTATTTCCTTATTACATCCCATTTACAACGCATACCGGTTTCAATCAAATAAAAAATCATAATGAAAATAAAAACACCTCAGCGTGTACATCCGCTCTAATTACTAAACATTATTATTGCGTCAGCTTTTATTTTTTTACTCTTGTGTATTAATTTCGAAATATTATATATCTGCTGTGACTCACATATACGCTATTTACAATAAGCGGCCGTTGCGGCTGATTCCGATTCTGTTGGATGGCGCAATTTGGCCCGCTCTATTTATAACTAACAAGCGATATAATTTTGACTCTTAAATTACGGTGTTGCTAAGGAAACAAGTAATTCCATATAAATTCTCATGAATAGCACCCCAATGAATAGCAGCACAAACGTTTTTGTGCTCTCCTGTATAATTGTCAAAAATGAAATTGATTGGATATTGGCATTAAATTGCCTATAGTTGTTTTATTGACCTTCGAGAAACTCGTTGGATATTTTCCTATTAAGAACACTTACAAAAAAAAAGAAAGTAAAAGCGTCAACCATCCTCTATGTATATTCACAATATGACGTGACTACCTTTACTTCACTGCTTGCATATTTCTTATTCAAATTCCCAACTGTCACACTTCTAGATTCCGTACTTATTTTCTAATCTAAGTAATATCCGTGCTTTACATTATTAGATATTTGACATATTTATCACGGCGATAATGTCAATAATATCCTTCTGGAAGCATAAGCTGCGCTTTGCGTGTCCGCAGTAATCAAATTATTGAATGTGATGGCTGGAAACATTTTGACCACATTAGTTCTTGTTCCTTGCTCCGCTGCCCGCGCGACTCCGTTCGCCTCCTCGTTGCCGAGCAAAACGCAACACGCATTTCATTTTTTTGCGGTGACGTTTTCGCGTTACAGCCATAATTTCGTGAGTGGATCGTAAAAAAGTCACACAGACAATAACGCAACTCGCAAACGTGTATATATATATATATATATATATATATATATATATATATATATATATATGTTAATATAGTATATGTATAATATAGCGCTTCATAAAAGCACAAAATGTAAATTATCCACCAGAAAAAGAACCCGTTTGATGTACGACTACTTCTACGTGAGTAATTTTCCGAATATATCACACTTGGAAACGCATAGTCGTTCATGTAAATAAGTTGCTAAATCCGCAGTTAACAAAATACAGCGAAAAATTTTTTTGTATGCACATACATCCATATTTAAGCCAAGATAGCTTTAGGTTTCTGTTTGATATTTTTATAATTTTTTATTGGATTTTATGAAAAGATAAGATCTTTGTATATATACAGCTGTCTTCAAAAACATGGCGTTTATACATAGTTCATTGCAACCTCGTAGAGAACTATATATAGGATGACACACAGGAGTCAGATGTTTTTGAAACGGGTTGTGCTCGGTGGGTGGGGGAGCGGACGGTCTCCTGAAGCTATTATTTTCTTCCTCATTCAATGCCGCTTCAGGTGCTGGAACCTACAACATAATGTTTTCGCGTACAACGCTGATATCCCTCTCTGACGAAATGTATTGGCCCTCCTGGTCACCTCACCTATCCTCTTGTAACTTTTACCTATGGCAATTTCTCAAATCATGAGTACACGTCGAGAGGGCCCGTATGCTCAATGATCTGAAGACCGCTATTCGTCAAGAAATTTCGGAAATTCATTGAGACGTATGTTCGCGAACTAGGCTGGAGAACTGTATCCAAGAGAATGGGTGTCATCTTAGAGACATCATTTTTCAGACCCAATAATTTTCTCAAATGGCATTGTTTGAGTTTCCGTTTGTTTACAAATATTTTTTAAAAATCTGGCCTAGCGTGATGTTAAAACAAAAAAAAACCTGCCTTCCGGAATACAAAAATATAAGATATTCATAATGCGAGTGATGTGCAAATCTGTTCTACGCCAATGATTCAAAATAACAATCACACATCAACACCACAAGAATTAAACAAATGTACGCAAATAGGATGGTAGACGCCGGATGAAGATGGAGCTGTTAATAGACACAGACCAAAGAAACTTCCATAGTTTGATAGGGAATGAACAACAACTTCTTTTGGTGAGCATTCCTGGTGCCTGGTTATTCAATTTTTGTATACAAACCCGTCCTTATCATTATTATTATTATTAATACTTTATTGTTGTTTCCATACAAAGTGTATTTACACAAGTCAAAAGAAGAAAATCAAATAACCACGTGGGCGGTTATAGTGCGTCGTTGTTCCAGAGATTGAAAATCAAAGTGATTTAGCAGAGTGGTATGATCATAACCACGCTGTGGATATATGCCCTGTTGTTTAAAATACATATATTTTAGAAAGCGTTTTTGAACTTTTTCAAGAATAAGAATGAGTTTTGTAAAACAGTGACCAAATCAGAGAAGTGTAGTCTAATTTAGAGCGCACATAGCAAAAGTAAAGCGTCATCAATGGATGGCAATAGGCAGAAATGTTTTGTGTTGCCTATTATAAAACCCAGAGACTTTAAAGATGACGCAATAATGTTCTTGATGTGTTCGTTGAAGCAATTATGCATTAATACAATATTGATGGTCGATTAAGGTAGATTTAGGAGAAAACGAAGGAATATCACATGTCTATATGTTAAGGTTGGGACTGCTGTCAACATACTACCGATCAAGTATATCAAGTTGATTTTGGAGATGCATGCAGTCGTCGGCAATACTGATTCTTGAGAATAATTTTAAATCATCTGCGAATAAAAGTTTACCACAATCTATCGATGGAGGAAGATCATTTATAAAGATTAGAAATAGTAATGGACCCAAATTACTACCCTGCGGTACTCCAGATGTAGGCGAGAAATTACTTGAGCGATGGCCTTTACAGCTTACGTATTGTTTTCTATTAAGATAGGTAGGATTTGAAAAGTGATTGCAGTAACGCTTTTGAAAAGTCTGTGTAAATAACATCAACTTGCTCGTCATCATCGAGACACTCTTACAAGAACTGCATCACTACAGCTAGATTCGATACTATAGACCGTTTGCTAACAAAATCATGCTGATGTTCGGATAAGAAAGGTCGGAAGAAAAGGTAGATATTGTTATATAAACAGATCTCGAAAAATTTAGCGAAGTCATTAATAATCCCAATAGGTCGGTAGTGATCCACCAAGGAAATATCACCTTTTTTGTTATTATCAATATGTTCAGGTGTAAACCATACGGGGTAAGTCGAACAAGAAATGCTTTCTAACGGGACATACATATCTAAATGTTCATAGAGTGTCTTATAAAAAGCGTCACAAACGTTATTAATATCTTTGTACGCAGATAAAAACGACCTGTCAATACCACAGAACGCGTGATACAAGTTGATGTAATTAGCCTTCCCAAGATTGTATATTTTATTAGCTTTGTTGATGGGTAGAAGTGGGACGTGTGTAGATATATAATTAAATGTCAATCTGAGGGCGGGACGAAAATGATCTTCCATTGCTAGAGTGGACTCGCCTCTAATGAGACACACATGATTTTCAAATGAAGTACTTCATATTTTTAAGAACAAATTAACCCTTAACTGGTATGGTGGTTTATAATAACGTTCAAGGTGTGGCAGAGTCAAATTTGACCCTGCCCCAATTTTTATATATAAAACCAACAGAAATTATAAGTTCACGTACGTTTATTAACTTCTAAACAATTAATGCAAATTATTACCCTAGTGTAATATTTTAATATAATTTACGTCAGGTGAAGAAAAAAAGAATTTTTCTTCTCAATTTCAGAATTTTCTAGAAAAGAAAAAGAAAGTCAGCGAAAACATCTTGTTCACTACATACGTAAAATACTACAAATAAAATTATATTCCCTGGACAATTATATTCTGTGGACAGATGAAGCTACGTTCACAAGTACTGGCGTTACAAATACGAGAAACCTGCATAGGTGGGAGTTAGAAAATCCGAAGGCAATACGCACATATAGATTTCAACATCAATTTTTTATTAACGTTGGGGTTGGCCTTATCGATGATTTGTTAACTGGTCTGTTCGTTCTTCCTGCGAGATAAAATGCAGACAATTATCTTCAGATTCTTGTTGAGGAACTGCCACCACTTTTAGAGAATGTTCTATTGATTATAATACGAGACATGTGGTTTCAAATGGACGGTGCACCAGCATATTTTGGAATTGCGGTCCGGAATTTCATTAACACCAATTATCCAAGATGGATTAGTTGAGGTGACCCTGTTGCGTGGCCACCAAATAAATCAATTTATTTATGGGAGTATATGAAAGATTTAGTATACGCGTAAGTTTCAAAGAAAGAATTATGGGAGCGTATTCAGCAGACGAATAAATACGATGCAAGCATACATTCAAACAAAGAGGTGAACATTTTGAAAAGATTATTAATTGAAATTTCATAAGTAATAATTGTTTATTTACTACTATTTACGAAGTTTTTTTTATTTACTGTTAAAAAATTGAAAATGCCTATAACTTTGAAACAAATAACAATCGACCTACAACTTTTGCTTTTTTTTTCTTAGTATTAAGTTTACTTTACGCACCTAAAATATGCGGAATTTATATTCCAATGTTTTTTATTGAAGTTTTTTTTGCCTAAATTGCTCAGAGAAGGAATTATTCTTCACCCATCCACTACGTGGATGGACTGTATACGTCAATAAATGAATCATTTTGACAGCGTCTTTAGTTCTTACATTCGAAATTGCCTTGTAATATAATAAATTTACTTCGCAATTTATTTAGAACAAATATTCTAAAAGGGGAACTTATTAACAATAAGTGTCTGTAAAGAATTATTTGAATAGATTATTATTATATAAAGAAAACTGGACTATACGTGGAAGCAACTTATTTTAATTTTAATTCTTGCTGTATATTTCTGTGTCACCCTGCGAACCATCACTGTCAGGACGCCTTCACGTAAACCTTATGATCGCAGAAATTATGTTCCGACCAATCTGAATAAACGAGAGATTCAAGGCAAACCTTTGTTGCGACACTTTATTTCTTCCCTAAGTATACAGTTTCTCTTATTAAAGAAAAAGAAGAAAAGTTACCGTGTTTCCGCGCTCGACAAAAAGAATTTTTTCCCCTGGTTTTCACTCTGGTAAATTGCTTCTTTCCTAAATTATATGGCATTTTGCAATTTAAAAAATGCGTAGTAGGTACTTCCTGAAACAACGTGTGGAATTGAAGTAAAACACGTTTTTATGGTTATTTACGAAGATAAAATCTGTATTTTTTCAAATTTCATGGCGTATAAAGTAAGCAAGCCGTAGAAACATCTCGAAATATAAATATGTGTCCTATGTGCAAGCTATGGTACAATAATGCAAATTTATGTAGCTCGCTTTTTCCTTTTCCCTGTAAAACCCTATAAATTATAGCTATGCAAAAACTTTGTCCCGATAAAGTCTATCCTAAAAAAGCTTACAGAACTTTATGAGACGGTATAGGAACTTGTTCTAAAAAAGTCACACTAAATTGTTGTTTAAATCATCAACCATTAATCAGTAGTAGAGAAGAAGTTAGTCCAGTTCTACAAGGAATGCACGCCTGTGACACTAAAATAACCATTGTAAGAAACAGTGAAGCGAAATGGCTTCTTCATTTAAAAGAAATTTAAAACGCAACTGTCAGCTGATACGGGTGATACTGATGACTGGTGTAGATTACCAATATTTTCTTCAACATTAACATCAAAATTACTTTGAAAATTAAATCTTGATTTTAGCGGTTCTGTTGATATAAATCTTTCAAGGATTCATAAAAATAAATATTTTTAACGTTTCGACAATGTTCGTTATAGTTGGTGACTTCAACATTCCTTGCACCAGTTGGTCTTTGATGGTGACATATTGCCCACGCACGCCGACACTTCTAGAAGTAGGAACCTTAGCGACTTTATTTCATTTTGTGCACTTACTCAACATAATCTTATAAAAAATAGTCATAATAGAATCTTGGTTTTGATATTTTGTAATTGCTCTGATAGAGTTGGCTGCGTTATCGCGGGCCAGCTGTTAGTGATTGAGGATATTCATACTGTTATATCTAGGATTTCAAAAAGTCTAACTACAATGATCTCAAACGTCTATTAGCCGTTGTTGATTGGGACCGCGAACTCGCTTGCGCCGGCTCTGGGTAAGTTTTGTTCAATTTTACTTTCTTTATTTGTTAAATGTATACCTAAAAAGTCTAAAACCTGATAAATATCCTACATGGTTATCGTGTTCTACGAGGAGGGTTATAGAGGAAAAAAAACAAGCTGCACAAGAAATGGAAAATTTATCCCAACGAATTGGATTATTTAAGCTTTAGTGTCTTGCGAGGTCGCGCCAAATGCTTAATTAAACAAGATTTTAATAATTATATTAGAACTATTGAGAATAATTTGACATGTCATCCTAATCAGTTTTGGTCTTTTGTGAGGTCTCGTCGTGGGTGTTCCGCTGTACCTAAAAGTATGCATATGGGAGACATAACTGCCGATGACGGACAGTCAATATGTAATCTTTTTAATGACTACTTCTCTTCTGTTTTTATAGACGGTCGAATTAACAATGCTGTAGCTTCCACTTCCAATCATTACGTCGTCATACCGTATCACTTAATTAGCACAAAGTTGAGTGAGTTGGACGTGCGGATTTAAAATGTTTTCAGTACTCCCTATGTTAATATACGAGGCATGTTCAGAAACTAAGCTCCGTTTGGTAATAAAAACATAACGAGTTCAGATAAAGAAAAACAATTTATTACAAAAAAACTACAAACCTACAAAACTATCTCTCTACATAGCTCCCACCATTTTGTAGGCACGGCACAAGTTTTTGTATGCCTTCCTTATGAAACGTTGTCGCCTATGTTGTCAACCATGTGGTAACATCTTGAGCTCTTCATCGTTGTTGAATTTTTGACCACCAAGGAACGTTTTCAGGTGCAAAATGAGATGGAAGTCACTAGGGTCGAGCTCAGGGTTGTACGGAGAGCGGTCAAACTGGGTCCAGCCAAAGTCCTGTAAGAGTTGTTGCAGTGTGAGGTCGGACATTGTCATGAATCAAAACAATACCGTTTGTGATCATTCCTCGGCTTATTCTCTATTGCGCCACGCAATTTTCTAAGCATCTCACAATAAACATTTGCATTGATTGATTCGTTTCACGGTAAAAAATGCACCAGTAAAGAATGTCGTGTCTATATCAAAAGACTGTGCACATGATTTTTCGAGGTGTCAAGATTTGCTTGGCTTTAGTCTTTCCTGTTGACGAAGTATGCCTTCATTCCATTGAGTGTCGTTTCGATTCAGGGGTTTCATAAGCGACCCAAGTCTCATTTCCGGTCACTATCTTGCTTGGAAAATCACCATCTTTGTTGTAGCGTGTCAAAAAATCAAGTGCACTTCCCTAACGCTGTTTTTTATGTTGCTCTGTAAGAGTTTTCAGCGCTCGTTGGGTGCATGCGCCGAACTGCGATTGCAGCGTTGCCGCGGCAATAAATACAAACGGAACTTATTTCCTGAACGTGCCTCGTATTTAATGTGGGGACCTAAATTCAGTTGAATAAAACTTTACTTATTATCCAATCTTCTACTTTGTATGCCAATAAACATAAATTCATACTTGATTTATTGCCATAGTTAGTTCTGGTTAGGTACTTTATTTCAGCTCATATTTGGGAGTAGCTCATCTCTAAGCTACTTAAAATATCGACATTTTCGTCGATACCCAATTACTCTTAAACGAAACTTTCATATCCCGTACATTTTTATGCTACAAGTTATACTTCCAACGCTTTCTTAAAGTTTTGAAGTTTTCTGAAGATATATGCATTAAGAATTATATTCCTTAAAAGCTGATATGAATGAGAAATTAATCAAAAATTATTAGATGTCAAGATTTTGAGTTAAATTTAAGAAGGGTATAAAACATAACCCCTTTCAATTAATTACGATTCCATAAAGTACTTAAACTCTGTGAATGAACTGTGGTAGCACGTTTTGAATAGATTAATATAATTGCCTGCAAAAAAAAGTGTGTCTGTTGAAACTAGAGCAATTAAAATAAGGAATTATACAATACGTGGGTATAACTGCTACATTCTAACGACTTTCTTTGGCCGATTCTGCGCACTCTGTTTCTAACCAAATACAATAACGAGCCCAAAATTAAAAATTTTTAATTCAAATTAAACAGGAGTATTTCTTGAAAAGTTTAGGTAAATTCTTTAGTTTACGACGCACGATTTCAACTGCAACCCAAATATAATTTTAGGAATGTACAATCACGAAATAACATTTCAAAAATGAAAATTGTGATTGCTGCCTTGATCCAACTATTGTCTTCACCAGAGGAAAGTCTTATTACAGTTGGTAAGAAATGCCAACGTTTAAAAGATTACATCCTTTTGGTTGGTTAGTTAGTTGGTTGGCTCCGTAGGTTTCATAGAGTGATTTCTCGATTATCATTTACCCAAATTTTGCAACGTAGTCACCGAATCCAGACACCTTTCTTCTTTGTCGTCCGAAAATCTCTACTGTATGCAACAAATCTATTCTCGAAATCGTTTAATCAATCCTTATCTTCATCAGAATCGTTCAGAGTTGCTTCAGATCCGGATGAGGGAAAGCTTATTTGGGTCTTACATCACCTCGACATTTTACTCTACCGTATTTTTGGAATTTCCTATTATATAATTTACAAAGTTTTCCTTGGCATCTGGCTTCCATCTACAACACTTGTCGATCCTTATTCGACGTTTTAGGATAGTTTTGGAAATTGGTATTACCGCTGATTTCTATTGCTGGTTTTCTGGTTAGCATCCTAGTCTGGCAGTTGCTTACTAATATATGTAGGTGTTGGGCTTTTTCTCGAACGTCCAAACTAACCACATATCAACTTTTTAACATTGATCCATCTATCCTCTGAGAGGCGGAAAGACAGACCACCGCTTCAGGCTTAAATTGTGCCATATAATATCAGCAGTTGCGGTTACGAATGAAAATCATCAATCAAGCTACTACATCATATATGTATATTGTAATGATATTTGTGTGTAAATAAAGTTTAATATGAATCAAGTGAAACCAATGAATAGAGTTTGTTAAAAGGGTGATACCGTCTGTGGCGCACCGCATAAAAGTAGGTACGTAATATACAATATTAGTTAAAAATAATATTATTACCTTTTCCTGTCGTCTTGATGTCCACTGTGGCAATTGGCAACCGCCCTGGTAAGCTGCGTAGAATTGCAACATCAACAACGCTTCCATTGTCGATTCATTCAGCCGTCGACAGTATTGTGAATACGTTGTCATATACTTCGAAAATGATCGTTCGACATCCAGTGAAGTAAAATTTGCAAGTGTCAGATATTCCTTTTCCTCATCTGGGCACTCTTGATTTTCAGTTATAGACCGAACCTTTTGTAAATCGGGATTTTTCGTTAAAATTGCACCAAATTTTTGAGCAATATCGACTCCTATAGTGTTCGTTTTCTAGAGCGGCTTGTAAATTGTTTATGCAATTTAATGCGTCTCGTGCAGATAAGTGACTGTTTTCTAATTGCTCAATAGCTTGTGCAACTTCAGAATAGTTCATGGAAATTTCATCTATTTGTTGCTGAACGTCCGAATTGGAAAAAAGTTGCTGACTATCTCGAACTGCTGCAGAATCATTTGAAACAAGTTTCAAAACGACATGTTCCCGCGTTATTACAGGCTGAGGTGGTGGTGGTAATTTCGGACACAATTGTTTGAATATACGGATGTGTTTGGGAGGTTTGATGAACACTTTTTTGGTAGATGCTATTAACTTATCCACCATCGGATACTTTTTTCGAATGGTTTCTGCTACTAGGTAACATGCGTGTATGAGGCATGTTATGTGAAGAAGAAGAGTCGGAAAGCATATTTTCAACATTCTACCAACTCTCAACATTGTTGCGGCTCCGTCAGTAAAGAACATTGTGACTTGGGTTTCTGTGATACAAAATTCTCTCAACGAATCTTTTATTATTTTGACAACGGTTTCTGCATTAGTTTTCTGAATCCTTTTACTGGATAACAACAATGAAGCTGGTGGACCATCACGTTTTAAAGGACGCGCTACAACATGAATGACGCTGAATGTTTTTGAGCATCAGTTGTTTCATCCACACATAGGCAGATTTTCTTATTTCTCAACTCGTCTTTTATACATTCCTTTACTGTACCTTGCACACATGGCAAATTGTATCGTAATTGCATAGATGTTATAGCTTCCATGAGGGAACGTACTTAGCCCAAAAATGACGAAAGTGTTCATTAGATACTAGATATTGTGGGATGTCGTACACACTTAACATAAAAATAAAATCATATAAAAATTGCCAGTGTGGAATACTGTTTTTTAAATTCAATACATGACGTTTACTTTTACAATGTTTTCTACATTCAAACCTATCTTTGAACTCTCTCACAGTACTGTCGAGATCGACTACGAGTTGAAAATTACCCCTACCCACGCCGCTACTGCTACGCTATTGCCATCCGGTACCACCTTTTTAACAAACTCTAGTTATAATTAATTAATTAATTAATTTATTCCATGCTATAAATTTAAAATAAAGGTCACTATTATAAAAGATATTACTAAAGGTTCGTCTATCCTGCCTTTATTTAATGTTATCGCACATATTAAATAATGAATTATTTATAACTACTTAGTACTGTGTTTCATAAAATACAACGACCTTAAAACTTTGTAGGTAGCCGTCGTAAAGTTATATCAACTTTCGAAGAAAAGACAGCTTAATTACGACCCCGTTTGGTTTTTAGCCTGTCTGGATAATTGGCAAACTTTTCGAAATTTTAACCTTAAACAATTTAAACTTTAAGAAAACCGAAAAGTATTTACCAATGACACAGTCTCTAAATTAATAGTATATACCCGCGTTCACATTGAAAGAGATTTATGGTATTTAAGAGTTTTACGTTGAAAAACAAGACGAATCAATGCTTCGAGTTCTGCAAAGATTACTGCAAGAAACAAGACAATTTGAAACACTTAATACCATATTTACAAGAGGCTTAGTTTCTGCGAAAAATCACTGACTATATAACATCATTGTAAAACACGTAGATTTTTCGCGACTTCGTCGCGAATTTGCCTGTTGCTGTGAAATACAGGCAGTAAAATTCAAAATTAGAATAATGTTGAAAGTTGGGAACATCTGTCGGGGGATTTGAATCCGACGCAGGTGCTCTGCGAAACACGACGATCTACAGTAGAAAACCCTGTTTTACATTCCGTTTTGTATGGCACTTATAATCGTATTAATAGAACGTTTAATCGAACCTTGGTATTGAAGTGAGCTAGAAACGTTAAGAGTATGTACATACATACATATGTATATAATAGCTTAATGAATAATCGATATTCTCGCGGCAGGAGGCATGCATATACTCTATGGACGAACAGTAATTTTGTTTTCCATTGCTTTGATACGCATTTACAGATACTAGATTATGCGTCTAGTGGTACATTTAGAAAGTTGAAACAATGCACTTTTAATACAGGTTAGGGTTGCAACTAACATTAATATCTAGTACTGATATTTCCCATTATAAAGCTCGATATTCCTTTCAATTCCTTTTTCGATTGTACTGGAGTAGACTTTGGCTCACATCGTTAAGTTATAACCTCGTTATATCCGGTTTTTGTCATACAAAAAGAACAATATACATAGGTACGTACCTTGTTAAAAATGCAAGTCATATACACAAAGGCCATTTAAAAACCACAGATAGACTTTTATGACCAAGATATTTTATACAAAATTTTGCTGTCGACACTGTCTTGGTTTAAAGTTAAAGACTACAAAATTGCAACCTCATTAACATACCGGCGTCCCAAACTTCTGTAATTGCAAAATTGTAACAAGGTATTAAGACACCTTCCAAATATACAGGCTGTTTAGTATCGAACACTAAACATTACCAAATTCAAACACCAGAAACGTATTTTCTTTTAATTTTTTCTGTATCCAGCCTATAGTAAATTTATGTCTCTAACGTCTTTGTATAACGATGCATATGTCTAACATTAAAAATTAAAGAGATGTTTACAGTTAAACGCGAGTCCTGCATTTGGATATTGCATCTAAGTAATTCCTGGTGTTATTGGAAATTTCATCCAAATGATTTCAGGTATTAATGTAGTTTGGTTACCATGACAACAGTAAACAAACATACTGACATTGACGATCTTCGACCGTTGATTCAAAATTTCGAACTTAGGTAAAGAAAAGTTAGAGGTAATAGGTACAACTTATGTATTAGGAAGAAATGAAAGAAGCTAGTAGGATGTATAAGCTAATCTATCCTGACTGACGATAACCACAACCGAAAGTATTTGTCAAATTAAAGCTTGAATGCTGCTTGAAACATTCTAATGCAGTTAACAAAAAAGCAATTATAATGCTAATGCATTTTTTTAGCGAGAATGGACACGGAGTACAATATTTTAATAAAATTTCATACAGGCTAACAACAAGAGATGTAAACATACACATGTATGTCAGGATTAATTTAATATATTATTATATACTAATATATAACTAACAAACAAACGCATTACGGGTGATGATTTACTACCAAGCTTTTTTATCCGGGATTGTAGATTTGTCCTTTGTAAACCTCTAATGACAATCATTAACCTTTCCATAAAGTCCTCTACTTTTCCCTAAATTTGGAAGCGTACAGTAATCTGCCCAGTTCAAAAAAAAGATGACAGGTCAGTGACAACTAATTATCGACCTATTTCTCTACTGTCTAATTTCGCCAAAATCTACGAGCAGATCCTTCGCATGTATATATTTACTAATGTCCAGTCGGTACTTGTCACCAAACCAACATGGTTTCATCCGCGGTCGATCAACGGTAACACATTTTCACAGTACATCATTAACTAGATATCATTATGATTCTTTTTAAACATATGTAAGACAATACTAGATTTGTCAAACCCTTTCAATTTAAGCTGAGCTAGATGCTTTTTGCACCTAACTGTGATTGATCTTTTTGTCTGCCCATTATATACTTGATCACAACTTTACATGATATTATTTTTTTTTATTTATTTATTTTTATTTATTTTAAATTTTTTTTATCTGTCCATTTCTTTCTCTGTTTGTTTTTTTTTCTCAAGTTAATGGGTTATGATATCAAGATACAAATAACAGATAACCTGATTTATCTGTTTTCTTCTTAATCTTTAGAGTTTCCTAATGGGTTTTGAGGTTATTATTTTATGAAAAACAATTTTGCGATCAGGCTTAGAAACCTTTTTTTGAAGACCTTCCATGTAACTTGGGATAAAAGGGTAATTCAACATATTTCCTATTACTATTGTCAATACTTTCTAACTCTTCAGAGAATTCGTTGAAGCTAGCAATTTTGATGACTTCTTTGATTTCTTTTTGATACCTGCCTTTAGTTAAATATAAATTAAGCTTCTAGGCGTGGTACGTTTCATATCCTTGGTTATGTGCATCTTAATAAAATCACTTTGGACAAGCCTGATGACATAGCTCCAGCGTCTTCTACGGTTTGCCAAAGCAATAGTGTCTCAGTACCATTGGCTCTTAGTACTTTTTCATCCAATGAGGTTCTTAGCGCGATTAGAAAACTCAAACCAACTATGACTACTGGCCACGATGATATCCCTGTTTCGTAATTCGTGGTTGTGCACCCATATTATGTCAACCGTTAAGCATCATATTCAATCTCACTGTTCGGAGCGGCGTGCTTCCCGATTTTTGGAAAATAAGCAGAATAACACCCGTTTTTAAACAAGGTGATCGGAGTAACTTTGAAAATTAGCAGCATTTCACTGACATGCCTGCCCTAAAAGTAATATTTTTTACACTAGTTCGGTCCAAACTCGAGCACGCATCTGTTGTGTGGCATCCCCTTTACACTTTATGGTTTACAATCGTTGGCTGTACGAAGAGGTGAGGTTAGTTGAAAGTTTTTGATCAAATTGACACTTTAGTAATTCCAAAATATCGGACGAATGTTACGTATAAGGCGCAGCTAACGTATATGGTGAAAAACGCAAGCCGAATACTTTCTGAATTTACTGCGTTAACCTAGTACGTTTGTATTATTCGTGATTGTCTGAGTTGCTTATTTTACATATGTCAAATTTGAAATTTCTTTAATTCATGTATTTTGTTTGTGTAGTGCATACTGCAAATTTGTATTGTTTTGTATATCCTATTAATGGAACTGTTACTGTTTTGTTGGTCTATAAATCATTATTATTATTATATAGTTCTATTTCTTATTTATTCCTATCCTAACATATCGAGGAAAATAATCCTGTTGTATTTTTCGTAGATAGAAAAAGACAACAATATTCCTTTCCTTTCCATTTTCAAGTAATGCATGGTTTTGTAATTTTGTTTCTTTTATTCTGGATTTCGAGTAAAAAAAACTTCAAAAAAACTATATAAATTACAAAAACTAAACTGAAATTAGGATCATTAAACAATTTTGGGGTTCTTCATGTTTACATAGATACCTAGATTTATCTAGGTACAGTTGAAAACAACATCGATTTTCTCGAGTACATATATGTATGTAGCTGGTGCAGCGACTGTTGCTATAAATTGTAAGCTTTTGTAGGACTTTTTACCAACAGCAAACCTAGGACGCGGTAAACAATTGTGACCAAATGTTTTCTCTGTGCAGCAGAGGGATTTCCTCGTCTATGGATTCTATTTACATAAATTACATATATGTAGGTATTTTGTAGGAGGTTTTACCATTGAAATTCAAACACGCATTTCCATAACATTTTTCAGGATTAAAAAAAAGAGAACAGTATGTTAATGTTAGGGTAGTTAACAATCTAAGTCCGCGTAATATAAAAATTTCAACAAATAAGAACAATTGTCAACAATTAAAGTAAGGTAAATCTGTAAAGAATGTGTCGCCTCCAGAGCAAAAGCATTAGCAACGGCACCGACAATTCCATGTTATAATGTGTAATAATATTATCAAGAGAAACATCCGTTGTTTATAATTGCTACATTGAATATGTCCAGCAAAATATAATCGCTTTTTGTACATTTTTTTAGTACAAAACAGAATGTATCCAGAATTCTAAATAGATTGACAGTCTTTTCGTCTCAACGTTGACATAGGCGACCCAAGTCTCATCACCTGTTGCGATAAGCCTGAGGAAATCTCCACCTTCAACGTCGCAGTGTGTCAGAAAAGTTAGTGCCGATTCCATTCTCTTTGTTTTATGGTCTTCGGTAAGAAGTTTTAGCACCCACCGTGCACAAAATTTGTGGTAACCTAAATGTTTAGTAATGTATGTGAAATTTGAGGGGAAAAAAGCACTCAGTTCTGAGATTGTGAATCGCCGATTTTCACGAATTTTCACTTCGAGATTCATCATGGACATTGGTTCGTCCTTGTCGAAACATACGGCACCATTTTCTAACCACACTGTCACTCATGACATTTTCACCATAAACAGAACAAAATTCACGATGAATCTCAGCAGCCTTCATGTTATTTGCAAACAGAAATCGGATAACAGTACGCAGTTCACTGTTTGGCGGGATTTTCAATTGCAACAGCCATTTTAAACGATTAACATATCACGAAAGAATGTCCGAACGATTCTCTCACCAGCACTGCCAGACTCACGCCGCAGCGCTGAATCAGACTACACCGCAGCGCTGCGATCGCCCCGATATCCCCACTCCTCTGCTCACTAGGCGGAAACGGAACTTACTTTACGAATCGCCCTCGTATAAAGACGACACAAGCTGAAGCGGAGACTACTGGAGCTATTGTATTACTGTAAGTGGTGTATGACACTGATTGCACTACTTCTTTTTTTACTAGGCTGAAATCCTTAAATCGAGAGATCAATTTTTGGTGCTCATGTTGCAACCTAGCAGTTTGAAGCTCTCCAAGAGTTGCTGGACAATTTTGGCGTAATTCTGTGCTCGTGTATTTCCAAGATAGTCTTTAACAATGTTTTTGAATGCCAACCAAGCATTCTTTTCAATTTCGGACATTGTTCCGATGAAATGTTCATCTTTAACAAGCTGCCGAATCTGTAGACCATCAAAAACACCGGCCTTTATCTTTTCAAATGACAGGCTAAGAAATGCCGAAATGAGATACTTGAAACTGTATCCTTCAATTGGCAAAGCTTTAACGAATTGCTTCATGAGACCCAATTTTATATGCAGAGGTGGAAATATAATGTTCTTTCTGTCGACAAGTGGCTGATGTACAATGTTTGGATCACCAGGTTTCGGGTCAGATCGTAGCAGCCAATTCGACTGCACCCAATGCTTCTCACGATCTCTGTTGTCCCACACACACAAAAAGCAGGGATACTTGGTATATCTGAGTGGTCACATTCTCATAAGGTGTAGAGATAAAACTTGACGTGGTAGAAGAAAACTAACTATAGTTTTGAAACCAGCATGCCTAATTAACTATAAAACAGCTCAAAAACCAAACTCAACATAAATTGTGTTATAAATTGTTCCCCAGTGTTATCGACACCATAACAGTATAAAAAGCATTCCTTGACCTGAGCAGAAAAAGCCAATACTGATTTTATGATATGCGCAAAAACCAACTTCAAAAGAAGTTAGTTTAAAATTGGAAATTTCTTGAGTGCTATGCTATGTTGTCGAAAAAAAAATGTTAATAGCTAATGAATCATGAAAGAATTTATCTTTACTGTCAGATATATTCATGTTAATTTATAGAATACATGCATTATAACCTTCCTCACACCTCAGTAGATTTCTTTATCTTTACCATTTCCCGCTTCGCCTAAGATATACCTTTTCCGAATCCATTTGCATTATATGGCTTTATCTATAACTTGACACAGCAACAATGTTCCATTTAAAATTACCTGTAACACGTTTTAGGTTTTATTTGTGCCGCTTTCTTATGTAAATCGCCTTGCGCCAATACGTCTTCCGTAAAACATTAGTTGGAAACAGCATAAATATTAATTAGCCGCTATTTGGTGTTCTAACATGTACGCAACGCTAATTATCATTTATTAGCGTAATAACGTTACGGATTAAATTTCATTAACGTGAGGGCTTTTGTTTTTCTTTCGTGTTTTATTGAAACGCGAAGGTCGTTTAGTTTCGCTTCTGGCGATTTTATTGTCGCTGTATATGTAGGTCGGCAAAGGTAAATAGACATAATTAGTTTCTTTGTTGAATTTCTTCACATTTCCTTCATGTTATATTCTATGTATTTGTAAAAAGGATACATTTTTTTTTATTACAGATAGTATTAAGTTTTAAAATTGGTAAAAGATACTATAGTCTTAGTTTCCGGTTTGGAACCGCGTAGTTGTCGTAGCTTCTGTCGACATTTCGTCTACACTCTTACCTTGGGACATCTTCAGGGCTGTTTACTGCACACAGACTGGGTACTATTCATCCCGGAGGGGTTTATATAAGGCACCATGGGGGTCGAATCGGATGGTTGCCTTCCTTTCCTAGATGTTCTCGTACATAAGGATTGTATCCGATTTCAAATCTATGACACTCTTTCTAACACAGTTTATAATCTTCGAAAAATGCTCTAGCATAATCAGTAAGCTATTCCAACGTGGTTTAGAATCCATTATTAACGAAAGTTCTTGACCAAATTCTTCTTTTACCTGTTTTTGTAATATATCATCATTTTTTGTTGGCGATTTAGACTACCTTTCGTACCTTTGTTATCAAAGAATTTAATTGCATACGAGGTGTGGCAATTAAATAACCGAACTGGTGCTACTATCGGCAAACAGCGAGCACGCCACGGCAGGTTTGAACATGTCTGTGCTTGTAGATGCTTCTCCCACCCTGAGCTCGGTGGGCACGGTTGTACGTCGCTCAGTCTCGCTGTAGCAATCGTCCGTTCAAGTCCTTACGCTAGCGTCGCGTCGGAAAAGTGCAGAGAGTTCAGATCGAGCAACGAGTTAACCTCAAGTTTCTTGTAAAACACGAGGTTCTAACTACCCTTCGTGAACGAGTGAGAAGACCCGGTTTGTGGAAGAGCAAATCCTGGATGCTCCACCAAGACAATGCGCCAGCCCATTCCGCCTTGTTCTTTGCGAAATCCGGCATCACCGTGTTGGACCACCCACTGTACTCACCCGACTTGGTCCCCTGTGATTTTTTTTTTATTTCCTAAGGTAAAATCGGAGCTTAAGGGAACAAGATTTGACAGTGTGGAAGCGGTGAAAGCGAAAGCGACGGAGGTTCTCAACAATCTGATAGAAACAGACTTTCAACACTTTATGAGTTTATTTTTCCTTAGATGTGGCTTCAGTCTTGTGTAATTTGTGGTTTTCCTTTTGTAACGTTCATTTAATGTTAATTATCTGTACCTTTCGTGAAGTTCAAGTATGTCATTAATGAATATACATTAATAAATATTACAATAACGTACATGAACCGTTAATTTTATTCGATAATCTATAAGAAAGCAATAAGACTTTTTTTGATAAATGAGTATTTGCATCTAGTAATGTAAAAAGAAGTGCCTATATATAGATCTATGGAGGAAATGAGTTAATCAAAAGGAGGAACTGATAAATTATCAGTGATAATAAACAAAATAGCCTTCCCTATATGCACTATGCCCACCGAGTTCGTAAGCAGAGGATAATTGCATTCCTGAGCAATTTAAAGAGGTTTTCAAATAAAAAATGTTTAAAGAATCTAAGGTGATGCCCAAGTATACAGGATATTCAGTTTCCGCTACAAATGATGCAAGTTTGGCTTTTGGATGCCCTTCTTCAGTTTATATCATTTCTTTAAAATTCCATATACTCATTTATTTTTTGATTACGGACGGATCTCAATCCGTATTGTGTACGACTGTGGAAAATTCATATGGAGCGTTTTAGGTATCAGCAAGGAGAGTACATTGAAGGGGATATACTTTGTAATGTAATTGGTGATCAATGAAATGTTTTGTAGCACCAGTCCGATTATTTAATCGCCACACCTCGTATCCTGTATAGACTGTAATTGGGAATCAGTAGATTCGCTTTGTACTATTTGGAAAGTTTTGCCATCATTTTCATCATCTTCATCTTCAGAATGATTTGTATTAGCTAACTCAACAAGTTTCTCATTATCACACTCAATTTCTCCTAAAGTATTTTTGCTATAAAGCACTTCGGTTGCAGCCAACTGTATACTATATGCGAGACGTAACTGATGGTTTGTACCGATCAGTTTTTCCACTTTTTTCATTACTGAAGCTCTACCTGTAGTAATTGATACTATATTTTTGAAAGAAATATCAAACTCCTGCACTTTGTTTTTCATGAGAGTTAAACATTTATCTGCGGACAGATAAATACGACAAAAAATCACATATATGAACATTAATGTTCATATACCGACGGTTCTTAACAGATGTCCACTCACTACTGTAAACAGAATCTTGCAAATAAATTACAGCACAAGGAGGTGAAGAGTTTTATTACAAATATAACAAAGTTCACTAAACAATGGAATATTTTTCTTATTATGCAGATGCCAGAAATTATATTTCTGGCAAATATCAAGCTTCTATAAAGGGAACAGCTAATGAGGAATGGAACAGGTTCGAACAGGGTCGACAACAAGAAAGGGCGAGGTTAGATAATTTCATTATGAATCGAATTGGAATTACAATTCCTAGCAGTCTACATATTTTATTTAACTGTCTGCATACTGTTAAAAAAGTGTGTTCAAATCTTTTGTTCAATTCTACTTTTTTAGAATTAACACAAAAATCTTAAACCCAAAATCCCTTATTTCGGGGATAGAATTGATTTAGCATTTCAATCAAAAAATGTTGGACAGTTGGAGCAGCTATAGTGTTTTTTTTTGTTTCCCTTGATGTCTCAGTTTTCGAGTATTTTAACGAATTGAACTTTTTAAATATACATGTTCCCCTATTATTCCTTCAACTATTCCTTTTACACTCGAAGAAGATCGATGCCAGAGAATTTGTCTGTTTTCAAAAATATTTTAAAAGAATACGAAATGATCATCGAAAATGTAATGTATTTGCATTTCTAATGTACTACACTTAGATATTTTTAGCAAAGGTAATTGTTTTTATTTAAAAGCAACATTTAATTACTTAACAAAATACCTATTGAGATGTTGCCAGATGGTAATCGAATAGATTTTATTTTGAAACACAGTCTTTATAAGAATTTAGAAAAATTGATTACATAAATCCTCCTTGTGTGTACAAACGTGACTGTGATTTATCTGCGGTATCCAGCTCCAATCTCTTCTATCTCAAATTTATTCGTCGGAATATCTAACTAAACGACCAAAAGTTTTTCACCTCCAAGAATAATAATAATTCAACATTTGAAATATAAGAGTTATACGCCTGTTTTATCTGCGATTTCACCAGAGCACGAGATCTCCTAAAGTTCTCTAAATCGATGCGAGTATCTGATCTTTTGTAGGTCCTATGTACTTTATGTTTCATTTTTATGTTTTAATAATCTCACCGGAATACCAAATGGGTTAACTTCTTTTTAGCTTTTTACGTTGACTGCAAATAGGAACAAATCTGTCAAATAGGTTATACATAGTTCTGTAGAATTCATACATTAACATCATCAGATGTCCAGAGCCGACCAGTTAATGGTAGCGATAGCCTCGTACAATGCTAAAAAAAACGGCTCGTCTAAAGTTGTATGATCTTCGCACAGTATTAATAGGAAAGTTGGAGCCCTTCCAAGCTGAAATGAGACACTCAGAGCTGGATGAGAGGCGGCATCTTCTTGAACCAATGGTAAATTGTCACGGGCCACATCACGTATAAAAGTTGACAATACAAGGTGTAGTATCTTATTTTGAGTGCTATATACTTTATTACTCTGTTGTAAATTAAATAAATCACAAAAATTATTAATAATGGCAGTTTGTTTACATAATGGACTATTACGGCAGAAATTAGGAAGACTGATGTCTCTGTAATATCCTCTTCGATCTCTCTTGTAATATTCTTATCTTCAATTTTATATTTTTCTTAATTTCCAAATATTCTCAAATCATTTTGACACTGTTTCATAACTTAAATACTTTATAAATTTGCTTCTATGTTAATTTTTAAGAATATCTGCTTCAAAACATCGTTTTACTGCCAAATACATTTTTCTGTCTGTTTATCCATACTACAGGGACATCAATTCAATGAGCGTACGTACTTCACAGTACAATATAGAACGCGCACGATTGTAAACATAATGAAAAACCCTACAATGTGACATACTACAGGTGCGCTAGTGCAATTGAAACATTTCAAATGGGGGATTAAGAGGACTGAAGAGGGGCGCACATTAATCTCATTTACAAGGTTCGTCGCAGCATCCTAAGGAGCTTTTCACATTGCGCAGCTCGTAAGGGGGTAAATTGCACGCAAAAAATCAATGTACTTGCATATAATTGTATATAATTTATGCAAAAAAGAATTTTTTTTATTACGTAAGTAGAAGTGTAATTGAACTATCGATAACCGATAACCCCAAAAGTTAGTTCAAAAGAAATAGAAATCAACTTATTTTTTCTAAAGCTTTCTAAAACTGGATGGGAATAGTTTTAATTCTACCTTTCCTTATGTTTTTAAATCTATTTTAAATATTTTCATATTTTTATTGAAGTGTTTTAAAAAATATACAAAGAAAAGAAAGCTAATTGTTTGTTTTTTCTAGCATTTTCAAATGTACACAAAATTTCCGCTTTAGTGAATATTTTACCCTATAAACAAAAACTAATTTACAAACTTCATTGTGCTTTCAATTATTTAAACGCATGGCCTGTCATTGAATCGAAATTCGTGCAAACAGAACGTCACAGAATGTAAAACAATAGTTATAACAAGCAATCGTTCATATCACGCATAAAGCTATCTGACTACCAAATTTAGCTTGAAATTAATTAACCAATTCCCACGACACTTTCGTTCACTGAAAATGAACTGTATGGCAATTAGTTGGGTATAATTTAGTGAATACGAGTTATTGTTTTGAGTTTGAAGTTAGTAAAATTGTGATATTTCTTCAAAATATGAGCCATAAAACCGTTCTGTAATTGCTCACCAGCACCAGCACCACATACTCCATACTCCAGAGATAAAATAGAATACCTAAAGACCGTCTCAACCTCCGTATGCAGTATGGGATTTAACAGCAACAGTGTATCTCTTTCTATCCTTAGAAGTCCATCAAAAACGCCACCTTTATTTCCGGTTGCGATGTTGGGATATCGCATTTATATTTTAGGTGATTTTATGTCAACAAATATCTGTTTAATACCTATACTGTCAAGAGTCATCATCATCGTAGTTTTATATATTTTCAGTTGTATAAGTCGCTCTGTTTGGAACGTTTCTATCACTTTTAAGCACGTACAGGTAAATATTGATATTCTCCATAGTTCTTATGGAGTGGAATGTGATAACTGAAGACCGGATCATATGCAAATGTGCATATTTTGCATATAATATGCATTTATCCCTTTTAATGCATATCTGAAATAATTTTGTATATTAATGCATAAGTTCTATTCTTTTTGGTTCACATATTTAAATAATAAAGAAAGCGTTATATGAAAATTGTAAAATACAAGTTACGTTAGTAAATACATAATTAAATGTAAACAAAATTCTCTGGGCTTTCCCTTCCTGTTACGGGAGATGACAGTGCCGCCTAATATTTGCATAATTTATTATTTCACTAACAGCACCGGCTTTTTCTTTTCGGTTGTGCGACATCCGGGCAGAAAAATTTGGAGGGTGGGCAGTAAACAGCAACTTTCGAATTTACAACCCTTTGTCTAAATAATGTACGAATTCCCAATTCGTATAGATTGTGAATAGTAGGAATTCCCGGTTTTATTTTTTAATAGTAGTCAAGTGCACGCGTAAGCTCCAAGAATTACCTTAAATTGGAGAAGACAATTGCCACTTTGTGTTTACCCCGACCGTTCAAAGCGATAGTGCGGCATTATTTCCGTTAAAGCTGTTCATTTAAGATATTATTCAAGTGCAGTCATTGTATGAAATTTTAGTAAATTGTGCGTCACTCTGTCTAATTTAAAATTTCCGATTTGCATCCAATCCACGGCCATTAAAGTTTATTTGCTATTGCCTACCGATGTATTATCAAGAAGCTTTTATCTCAAAAGCGGAAGTTCTGCTTCGTTCAGCAAAAACATCTCATAAACGGTTAAGAAAGTTGTACTAGGTTGTATAGTAAAAATAAATTCAGTTTAAGTGTAAGGTTGTGGTTTCATTTAAAAAAGTAAGTGAGTGGCTTCAAACGAGGAGTCACCCAAACAATCGTAAATACGAGTATACAGTGAAAACGTTCGTTCAATCATGCCGAAAGTTAGTAGTGGTACATTGGCTTGGATCAAATCTCACCCTGAACTTCGTTTGGATAACGAAAAAGTGTTTTGTACAGTGTGTTGCAAAATTGTAAGTATTTTTTTTTACTTTTTTATTGTAATATAAATTAACAAAAATACAAATATTTCGTGACTTGTAGGTAACGCTTAATTTGCGACCTGAGTGATCTAGTAATTTCGAGTAAAATAACAATGTATCAGGTAAAATTTATGCAAGGCGTCCTCAAATCCGCTTTACAAATTCTAACCAGAGCTTACTGTTTGTTAACTGCAAAGTCCATATACACGGTGGTTAAAAGAAGATACGGGGGCGTTGAAAGTTTTAAAGAATGTTGAATTTCTTGAAATATTCTTGAGAAAATTCAACATGGCCACGCTGTATATCGGTATTAAGGAATTTTTGCCACGTGTGTAACACATTTGGGGATATACTTTTAACTTGTTATATTATTCTCTTCAGATCCTCTGTGTCCTAGATGTTAACACTGACTTCTGAAAACAGACTAAGCTCCCAATGGTTAAACAGCACCGCTTACATACCCATTTGACCAAGTGGCAGTAGCTGGGATGGAAGTTTCTAGAAGGTTAACGAACGGTCCATGGAAAGTTCTCGAAGGTACCAGAAAGCTCTTCGGCCATCGATCAGATTTTCCAGACAATTCCAAAATGTTCCCGAAGGTTCTTTGGTCCTAAAATTTTTAAATTGAAATTGCTCAAAAACGCGAGCTAACTTTTAAGAACGGTGCGCCCCCGGGTGCCCAGCTTGTTGTATTTTGCAACTAGCACAGTTTTATTAATTAAGCTTTTCAAAATTTTAAAAACTTCATTCATTCCCGAGATATCGCCTTGTCTCGCCTTGTTCCTGACTGAATACGCTGTATAATAAAACCGAAAATGTTATTAATTATAAAAAGGTCGATTGTAAACACCAGAAAATAAAATCAAGAAAATACTAAGAAGTTGGTTTTTGTTCATTTATACCAAGTTGCCATTTCCCCACTTCTATTGCCACTATAAAACGTAATTAGATAAGCCCTCAGATCACATGCAACAGTTTCCTGGTGAGTAATATTGAACATCCATTACATCATCAGTGATTAACTCTTATCGTCGTCTCCGTCCCGGTAATCTAATTGATTTAGAGCGTGCTGATTGCGTGAGAAGGTGGAGAAATATGGCGCACGTATCGATAGGAGCCGCCGTCTGGAACGGTCCTAATGGAAAGCGGATCTTTAACTTGGAGGAGAAACTTTGACAATTAAGCTCGGCAAGTGTATCCCTAGACAGGGATGATATTGGCAGTTACACTTCTCCGTAATTTCGAGCTTAATTCATGTAGACCGGATGCACAGTTATTTGATTAGATTTGGGCTTAGCCGCCGCATTTATTATCTCCAAGCGCAATCAATTTCTGATAAAAACGCCGCAGAAAAACGGTACGCTTTTAGATTTATGAAAGCGCTAATTCGTTATCAGTTACAAGGTTTGGATATTAAACATGATAGATGTTTCTTCAATACAGCTTTTTTCGTTGTTGATATGCTGTTCTCCAGATAAATTTTGATGAAGCTTAATGGTTTACTGTACAGAGTATCCTACCAGCTACTGCATGTATCGATGTTTGAAAAGGTATAAATCGGAGAAGTCTGAAAATTTTACATTACTAAGATTACTGGGGGTAACACACCTAAAGACATTTCGGCACGTCTCTTACTTCCGATTGTATTGGAAGACACCACCAACGTACTTATTTTATGAAAGGCAGAAATCAAAAATGGGTCCTGATCTTAAAAAATTCTGTAATAAAAAATTAGGCGACCAGTTTCGTGTTTATGAACTCATCTTCAGGTCAGAATCAAATATAACAGTAGCAGATTGGGTTAAAGTTAAAATTACATTCCCTTGCCATCGAATTGGGACCACTTAAATTTTGGGGTAACATACAAATAAGTATAATTTGAACTTATTCTTCCTCTGTGTTTTATTATTTCCTCATCCTTTTCGACATACTGCTAATGAAGCTTTTTATTGCTTTTTTTAATTTCGTCGCTATTATGCCATACATCTTCAATATGTTTTTGTAATTCTTCCATTGTAGTTGAGTTTCCTCTACTTACGATATTTTTCAACACATTTTACACATTTTCAATTGGGTTTATGTCTGGCGAATTGTGTGGCCAAAGTAGTACACACAGATTTTTAGATTCAAGATATTGCATTACACTTTTTACCTTATGACACGGTGCATTTGTCTTACATGAAACTATATGGTCCTTGAGTCGGGTCCAATGAACCAACATTATTTTAGTGTTAAACAGTGTAAACTTTTTTATATCGTTTTTGTTCCATTGTTCCGTTAACGAAATATGGTGGTCCCGTTTCTTCCGTCGTAATACACGACGAAACCATTAGAGATGGGAGATGTTTAATGGATTTGATCGTACATGCTCCTTTATAACGCTCTGAAGGACGTCGACGAACAAATTGATTTCTCTCCGTTAGCACTTCTAGCCGTGATTCATCGCTATGAATAATCTAGGCAAAGGCAAAAAATATAGAGAACCACTAAGCGCACTATGAGGATGCATTTTCCCAAAAATACAGATGATAAATGAAACTTACCTTTTCCCAATCTTCATTTGTATATTTTTTATATTCTTTAGGCCATTGAAATCGTGTCACTTTCATTTTAGATGATAGTCTTGGCTTCTTTGCCGGGCTGATACCTTCTCCTCTAAGAATTTTATGAGCACCTTTAGTGGATAAAGAGCGATGTTCTGTAGCCACTTTTGCTTTACGATGATCATCTCTTACACTTGTTTTGCGTTTGCCGGCACAATATGTTCCGTCTCTACTTGTACTAGGAATATTCTCCTTAATTAATTTCGCGATTCTCAGAACAGTTTGATGTGGTACACCCTTTTTTTATATTACTTCACCCCGAGAGAACTCTCCCTTCTCTAGAAGAGCAAAAATTCGCTGCTTTTCTCTCTGTGATTGTATCCTTCTTCTTTCTCATTATGATAATAATTGACCGCGAAAGTGGACGCACACAAATGAAATTAAAACTCTAACATATAATTGAAAATGTGTGGAATATCTTGAAAAACATACAACGTACGTATGCGTATATTTATATAAGGGCAACATTAAGTCCTTTGAAAGCGTGAATGTCACTTCTAATTGTCCACAATATGTATGTATAAGTAGGTGTTTTGAAATAAGGGTTAGATTTACTTCTTTTTCCTACGTAGGAAAGTTTGATGACTTAGATTCTGACACATCCAGGGGTAATAAAACACAGGCAGCAAAGAATGGATCAATATAAAAAGTGGATAAGAATGTTCCAATTAAAAGGAACATAAATAACAACCAGCAACCGCAGAGCGGACAATTCTCAGCAAATTTATCGGTTGCGGTAGTCAATAAATAAAGCAATAATAAACGGTATTTACTTATTTCGTTTTCAAATATTTTAACTTGCTCTCAATTGTTCGTAAATGTCAAAAGCAGTTTAAACTTAAGTACACCGATGCTGGGGAAAGACAAACACGTTACATTTTATTTGGCGAAATATATCGTTCCAGTTATAAAACGTCCCACTTCAAATCATGTCGTTAAAGGAAATAATTTATATGGTAGTACATACTCTTAGATTTGTATCGTAAAATGTAGCCTGCAGGCTGTTCAAACTTTCTAGAATTGTAAAACTGTGCCTATCGTGTACATGGTAGAAAGCTAAAATTTTGTGATGACATAATAGACCACATAGAGTATCTTTTATAA
The DNA here is from genome assembly GCA_029619315.2 of Dynastes maya. Classification (NCBI taxonomy): domain Eukaryota; kingdom Metazoa; phylum Arthropoda; class Insecta; order Coleoptera; family Scarabaeidae; genus Dynastes; species Dynastes maya. Next base: position 8,833,076 of record JAROYE020000006.1, on the reverse strand, counting down.
GCATACACTACAGGCCATATTTATTTGCCCACCTACATTTTTGTTTGAATTTTAGAAAATTGTTTATTTATTGTTGTTTAGGGAGTATAATTACTTACTTACAAGTAAAAGAATGATACCACATTAAATACCACATTAAATAATACATTAAATGATACAATATATAGTGCAGGTAAGGATGAAAATTTCCTATTTTCCCGAACTAGAATTATGAATTTAGACTTAGCAGTCATTGTTCTTTTAAACAGTGAATATGGTTAATAAAATTATCTAAAATTAGTATCAAAATGTCGAAATCAATAGAGTTGCCTTTATAAATCCGCATAATAATTGTTACTTTACATGATCTTGGTCGAGGTAACAGAGATATCCCAAGAAAATTGAAATTAAGACGAGTAAACGGAATAGACGAAAAACTGCAGCTCAAATAACGACTGAAATAAATATTGAGCGTGAAAGGTGAGTTAGTTTAATCACCGTGAAAAGGAGGTTAAAAGAAGGTGGTTTATTTGGACAAATAGCGTTGCGTAAACCACTCTTACTCAACTTAACAAAAGAGCTGGGGGCAATAAAATTACCGAAAACAACAAATGGCTGCAGGTACATATCGGAGAACAAACGCACTACGCAGAACGCACCAAAGACTTGTCACCCGTACGAGGGATGATCGTAAAATAAGGTTCCCAAACACCTATAGCAGCAATAAGACGTGTTAAGTGAAATCCGACAACATTGGCGTGTGCAGCAGCTCTCCCACTCTATATACGTACCACTCCCGTCTCGCTACGCCACTCAGTGTTGGCTAACCAGTTGTCCGAGATGAAAATCCCGATCGCCGCTACCGCCAGGTGCGAAATTCCCGCTGTGATACGTTTTTTAAACGCGAAAGGGGTTTCACCTATAGACATTCATCGTCAATTAACCGAAGTTTATGGAGAAAAGTGTATAGCTGTTCAACACGTCCGCAAATGGCGTAGGGAATTCACTAGAGGTCGGACGGAAATTCACGATGAAGAGCGGAGCGGAAGACCATCAGTTTCAGACGAAATCGTTGAAAAGATCGAGAGCATACTGCTTGAAGATCGGAGGGTCACCATTCGTCAACTCACTCTTCGGATTCCTGAGATTTCCATCACCACAATTGAAAAGATGACTGGCGGCAGAATTTTACGACATAGGGATACAGAAGTTGGAGCACCGTCTGCAAAAATGCTTGGATAGAAATGGCGATTATGTCGAAAAATAGCTTAAGTTTTTACCTTTAAAACGATGTGTAATGTTAAGGAAATAAAGAATGCTGTCTATTTTTAAAAAATGTGGGAACCTTATTTTACGATCATCCCTCGTACAACCTAGGAATCAGCTGTTCGACTTAATGTAAACACAAGCAAAACTTCCAATTGAAAATATAAAGGGAAAAGTCACACTAGGTTATTAAGACACGGAAAAGGGGAAGTATAGACCCTCAAGAAAAATAAAGGACTAATTTTAACTCTATTGTAGCTATAAGAAAATTAACAGCAATTTCGAAAGCAAATCCAGTGAAGTATCCGATAACCAAAGTAGCAGAACAATTAATACTAGCACAAATAACTAAAAGGAAATGCCAGAAATAAACAAAATCTCCAACAACAGGAGCAAAAGTTAATATCCCAACAAACTAAAATGTCAAAAACCTAACTAAGGCTGCGAAAGAGGGTTAAACCGATAAATTTTAAAGGGAAACGTAGACAAAAAAGACTTAACGAATCAAGGCAGGCGAAAGTTGTGCTCCAAAAAAAAACCGTAACAATTGCGTTTCAAATGCCAGAATCTAATGACGGCTGGATATTCGATTTTTTCCACTTTTACAGAAGCATTAACATCGGCTGACACGAACGACTGTTGTACCATGCGTTCCAAATGTTCTGACTCGAAATGTCGTAAAATCTTCTAAAAGTGAGCCTTATTTGAAAATATATGTATCAAAGAGTTTACGTAGCTGGTCATTGCTGACATACTGCCGGTTCCTTTTAAAAAATTAAACAAGGGAGCTCTTAATAACCAGTGATCCGACAAAATATTTAGTGTTTACTTAACCAAGCCGAACTTTGAAGTAACATAATATGATCTATTGCATCTTTTCTTATGAACCGTAGTTCCGTTGACACAGAGTGTAGTGGCACGAGGTGTATCTATGATCTTTCTTTTTATTCTGTCGCGTTTTATCGGTACCGCTTTACCTAGATAGTGTTATAGACAAAACATTTTTTGTGAATATAATTCGTTTATACTTTTGAATAACACAAACTTGAAAAATATAATTACATAATACCAATTAGTTTAAATATTAAATTGTCTAGATTGATATTAAATTTTTATTAGAATTTCTTTCAGACATATTAGAATCTGTTATATTTCAATTTAATTTGAATATCAATATAAATACAGAGAATAACTTAATGGCTTTCCCTAAGTTCGTGCTTTAATGAATTTTTATCTCAAACTTCAATGTATTTTTGTTTCATTCTTAAAAAGAACGCATTTTAGGTGATTTTAATAGTATTGCAGTTGCCCAATGGAAACCTACTCATAACGACATTGGGAATATGCGTCAGTAAAGACGACGGTGCAATTAGGGTGAGTCAGAACATTTGGAACGCATGGTACAACAACAACTGAGCGTCCAACGTGGCTGAAATTTTCAGAAGTATCTTTCAATGCATGCGCAATTATATTACCGGAATATTTTTGACAAGTAACGTCATCTTCATGTTGAGGTTTGAAACTTTTCGGACCACCCTCGTATTTTGCATTTTTTGAAAGAAAAACATACATGTAAATAGAAACACCAATTTTGAACATTACTTTTGAGGAACGTAATAATATAATCTTATTTCACCTCACATTTCACCCCGAGCCCTTTTGGCAGCTACCCTTGCCACGCGGCGCCCTGTATATCACAATTATTGGTAGCGGATTAAAATCACGCCCTGTATATACAGACGCACCGGAAGTGAAACCTCTCGTACAACGTTATTCTTGTGACCGGAAACTGCTATCAGCGACTAGCGCGCCATCTGCTTTTCTGTGACGGTCGTTTTTGGAACTACACATATGCAGTGTGGCAAATCTACATATGTATTTGTATAATGTATCAAGTTTGTATTATTTGGCTTACTAATTGACTTGCCTATATCTCTTGACCTCAACGGACCAGATATTATTATTATCAGTTATTCTCAACTTTTTAAAGGAATTGACTTATTATGGTCCAAGAAAACACGTCTACACGTGAATGAATCCAAGAAATGTGTTATAGTTTAAATATATTTCAGTTCTTAGATAGAATCGTTTATAGAAATATCATTAGCAAAATATGTGTAAGATTAATACAGTCGGTTAATTGTTTTGATTACAAAATACCGCATTTTGACCAAATTCCCTAACCTAAAATCTGCATCAATTCTACATATGTAATCCCAATTCCCGCGAGACTATTCATCCTCCACCTGATTGTGTTCAACATGTGTACAAACATATACTGCAGATACGACCTAACCTGAGTCAGCACGTAATGTTCGCCACTCCCGCAATTGAATTGTTAGAGAGCACAAACGTCAGGCCCACATGGTAAATTTATTGCGAGTGTTTGTAGAATATTCCCCAATCGACTCCACCCCTTTACCTCTAATCAAACAAACCGCATCTACGAATGTAATTTATCCGCAAACCGAGAGCTACAACGCAGTAAGAAAAAAAGGTAAAAGAAGGAAAAGAAAGGAAAATATATGGTATGTGTCACTATGCTGTAACGGACAGGAAATTTTAATAAACCAGTCCGAGGGTTTCGCAAAATTGTATCCTTTAGGACTAATTAGTCGTAACGAAGACGTATTTTTCTTAATAATAATTAAAAAAAGGGGCCGCTGTAGGAACTGCAATGCTTCGTTAATGTGTATTAAGACATCTTTCTTAAGTAAAATATGATTTACTCTTTTATTAGCAAGTAACACGACGGGAATTTCGTCTACAGCTACAATTTTACTTGTTTCAAAAGATTCAAATAAATATTACAAACTAGAAAAACATTACGTTTGAATTTCAACGGCTAACAGTAGTGATTTGTCAAACAGTGATGTATTTTGTTAAGTAGCTACAATAATTTCTTCTGTGTTAACTTTTAATCTCATAACCTCTGATCACGTTTCTCCGATTTATAACGTTTCCTTTTCAGTATTTAAATGAAATATTGCTGTATTTCGTCTATAAAAATAGTAAGATTACTTAAATGATTGAAAACTTTGATATTCCAACAACCAAAATTTATTTATTTGAAAATTAAGTTTATAAAATTCTTGTCGACGAGATTACTTATACTTTATGAGAGGCTTATATATAACATTCTATTGGTGCAAATTTCGGCAGCCTACTGTGATTTGTATCAATCATTTCGAAAAATACTATCGATCAATTTAAAATTATAACATTTTGTACACAGAGAAAAATTTTGGGACAGGAACTCTTTTATTTTTAAATCAAGAACAATCTACACAATGAATTGCAACATGTTTATTTAATCTAACCAAATATGTAGTTACCCTAACAAAGATTATAGTTGGATTGATGATAAAGTGTTCCTATTACATATTTTGCAGTAAAATTTGTCAATTTGCTATCCCATTTTTTTTCCTGTGTAGATATTAAAAATACTATTGGTTGCTGTTTTATAATTAACTTTTAAATATTAACATTTGAATGTTTTATTTTTCAGTAAAATCAAAACTTGGTTTTGAAAATGAAATAATAATAATAATGAACTTGAGAAGAAATAAAACAGGGTCTTGACTCCAAATTCAATATATACTAGATGACATGGAAATTGCAACACCAAGAAGGATCGCGAATTTTTTTACTAAACTTGCAGAAACGTATAACTATTCAAAGATAACAATTAACTATAATTTCTAAGAAAAAGAACACAATTTCATTTTACTTCTATTAATAATGTATTGCCACTCCACGTTCCAGTGCATTCGCAACCTACACCACTCCAAACGTGCTGTCGCTGTTGAGCCGTAAATGGTAACACAAGATGTGGTCGATAGGATTGTAGCCGAAAGTCCTGATTCGGCGATAAACGTCCGAAGGGTCACAGGACGATCTTTATTACCTAACGATAGATCAGCAATTAATCAGGTACTGAAGAATCGGTCTCTTAGTACCGTTAGGCGAAGGTGGCAGTTCTGCACCTCATTCCTCGGCCCCCGGTTCCTCTTCGGCGACTTTCCTGGCCCTCCCTAGTCCATGACTGATAACAGCGCATTATGGTGGATTGGTTCCGGTTAAGGCGATTTGCAATTTCCTTGAACACCTTCGCGCAAGACAACAATTCGATCTCTGTCGAATTCGCTCAACTGGCGGTATTTTCCACGTTACCACGCTCTAGGCATAATCAAACCCCCGAAACACGTTAAACAAAAGTATGGCAAAAGGAAATTAATTAATGTTAGAAAAGACTGCATGAAGTGTCAGATATACCATGACCACTTTGTCCATCGCAATAAAATTAAAATCATAGTTTTACAATTTTTATTATGCAGTAAACAAAATTTTGTGAGACAAGACCCTTTCCTTCTTCTCAACTTTATTATGAGTAACTCACACAGAGTCACCAGGGTTTGTTTAAATAATAGTAAATTAAATATAAGTAATTTCAAATGCTGATATATAAAAAACTATAAAGAACATTTCTCATATTTATATAATTTTTCATGTCTATGTAATTAGTATTACTACATTCATATGTAATAGTATATTCACACTACTGTAACATTTCTTTACAGAGCAAGATTTAAAAGTAGTATGGGATAAACATAAGAAGATTCTGTAAAATCGAACTGGTTATTATTGCTTCAAGATTCATTCAGTATTTTTGCTTAAATTCCTGTAACCACCACATCCTCAAGTTGTTGTATTTATCATGTAATCTTGTAATCTTTATTCGTTAGTTTCGGGAACATAGACTTCGTCAATTACAATTACAATAGGTCAAAATACCTATATATAATTTTTTTAAAAACTTGTGACAGAACTTAGTGACCGACTAAGTACAATATCCAGTAATGTACTAAAAATATATTTTTAATTAGTTTTAAAACAGAGTAAAGTGCAAATTGAAGGGGCAAGTGGATGAAGGGATTAAGCCACATTTAAAACAAATATATACCTTTTGTTGCAGTGTATAAGTTTCATAAAAACTCAAATGTTTGGCCATATATTATTAATTAACAACCCCTTCATTCTAATCAAACTGCATTTGAAAATAATCATTCAATAAAAGATATCAACTAACCGTATTAAAACCTAATTTATTCAGAAACAGTTTTTTGTAACATAACTCTTTTATCCAATAATTGACCAATAATAATTTTTCGTTTTAATTTTATTTAAAATGTGGAGAGTTTATTTAATTTTCCTTTAGACGATCCAAAAATAACTGCAGTATTAACGGAAGGAATACCAGTAAATAACTCAGTTTCATTAAAGAAAAATGACAACATTTCAATTATTGGTTATTTTCTCAGGTAACTGAAAATATATCGTTTTATCCCTCCCGTGACCAAAAAAGTGGGATATTTTTGTACCCCGCGTTTTTTTTTTGCTTTATTTTAATCTTTCATGTGTTTACAACATTATCTAAACACGTTTCCATAAATATACATTATGCCAAAAAAAAGTAGGCAAATAATAATACTATATTAATATCAAAATAAAACACGAATACATGTTTGACAAAACGTGAATAGACTTTCTATTGTGTCACTGTACACTTGTTGCAATATGTCTGTGTTCCACACACACTGCTTGACTACATTGTATACAAGAAAATTTGGCTTTTAGTCTCTGGAAATGGATGCTTGCAGACCATATAAATCAATAGCATTTTGCACTGATCGCTTTAAACCAACTCTGGAGTCATTTCTTTTAATTACTTGATTTTTCGCTAAACTTGTGCTCATCTCTCTCAGAAACGTTTTGCGTTTACTTCTGTTATTTTTGTTCCAGTCGGGATACTTTTCTGTGTATAAAATAAACGCGTTTAGAACTGCCATGTTTACCTTAATATATCCATGAATATTCGGAAAGGCCATCTTCTAGTTGCCCTGACACAAGCATATTCTCTGGTTTTATCGCCTGTATCAACGGCACTTTTTGTTTTGTTGTAATGTACTATTACTAGAGTTGGCCACGCGCGCCAACAGGCAGCTGCGTCGTATCTATACGGTTACATACAAGCCTCAGTGTAGCTTCGACCTTCCATTAGCGCGGTACGTGTTGTTTAGAAATGTTGCGTACGTCGTTTATGTGTTACTTCTATTGTATGTAATATACCGTTTAATTTACTAGACAAGGAAGCCTTTGTCTTGTTTTGGAATAACTATTCGGAGGACAAATTACCAAGTCGGACATCGTTACGAAGGATAGTGCCATCTGCTCGTGAATATGTTGAAAAAAGAAATAATCGGGGTTGAAAGAAAAAAAAATGTGGTTATGTGTGGACGAAACGACAGATCGTAAAAAACATTCGGTCGTTAATATAATGGCACGTAAAATGGAACCGCATCAATCGTCACCTCCAATTCTATTAGCTTCCAGACGAATACAACAATGTACTGCAGAAGTAATTGTAAAGTTAGTGTTAAATACATTGGAAAAGTTTGAACTTTCAACAAACCAACTGTTGATGTTTATGAGTGATGGTGCCGCAAACATGGTTTCTGTAGGCCGGTCTCTTAAAAAGCATTCTGTTAACTTGTTACACATTACGTGTAAAATTCGTGCTCTCAATCTTGTGGCGGATGGTATCAGAAAATGTTATCCTGAGGTAGGCGCTTTAATAGCGCATACAAAAGCAGTGTTTGTCAAATCCCCGAAACGTATTCGCGAATTTTACAGACTGTGCCCCCGTATACTTGAGCCACCAGAACCTATTCTTACACGTTGGGGAACTTGGTTAAATGCTGCGTTTTATTATCATAAATATTATGAGAATATTAAGAACGTGGTTTTAAAATTCGATCCAAAGGAAGCTGCCGCTATCAAGAAAAGCCAGTCGAAATTTCAAGATAGCCGGGTTAAAACGGATTTAAAAATTATTCACAACAATTACTTCGAACTAGCGGAGGCAATAGAAAAGTTACAAGATCCTTCGGTGTCGTTAGTGGAATCTGTGCAGATAGTGCAACATGTACACGCACAGCTATGCGCGATAGAAGACGCAAAAAATCTTTGTGTTCTAGAAAAATTTGAAAGTGATTTGTGAATGTACGTCAACAGAACCGTTAAGTTGTTTCAAAGAATATTTTAATTACGCAAATATAACGTCACTAGATGTAGAAAGTTCGTTCTCTGTATATAAACACATTTTTTCCTCGTGCCGCACTCGGTCTGTCGAAACAACTGTTGAAACATATCTGATGTTGCAGATATTTAACAGACATTATTCACTTTGCGATTTCACGGAGGACTCTTAAAGTGTTTGAGCACGCATTATTTTATTTTTATTTAACAACTACGCGAGAGTATTTACGCAGCAAACATCTACACACAATAGCTCTAGTGGAACCCGAGGCCTAATCGAAATAACGCCACTGCCCGTTGGCGCGGGTGGCCAACTCTAACAATTACATACTTCTGGTTTCTTTTTTTCTGTCGACAAATCCACCTTATTAGTATATACTTCCGTTGATAACAATAAAACAACTCTTATGTAGACTTTACAATGAGGAGGAGGAAACAGCCCCTCATATTATTTTCGAATGTGCAGCGTTAGCTCAACGCAGATTCGCACAATTGAACTACCAATGGAGAAAGATTTACTACATGGCTCTTAAACCTGATTGCGGGAACTAACCTGTTCAAGTAAAACAAAACCGAAGCAGAAATAATACAATAAGCAACTAAACTTCAGTATTAGGGATGTAAAGACCAGCCCTGCTTTGGTAGGAAAATCAATCAATCAATCGTTATGTCTGGAGTTATTCGTCGCGGTGGCCCGTTGGCAGTATAGATTTGTAAACATGCAAATTTCATCTATTATTTCATCTGAAATATATAGTAAGAATGCATCTTCAATAGTACTTATATTTTGAGGATTATTTCATGGGCTAGGGTTTTCGGCAACAATATTGGACCTACTTCTTCTACCCATTCGTGCCACAACAGATTCCCATTCAAATCCAGACTTAGATGTGTATACTCTCATGTTGTACAAAAGTGGAAAGAGGTAAATTATCTTCGTCGGCTTCATCTTCAATTTCGTCGGGAACATCTTCAACGAGCTCAATATTATCTTCATCTTCACCAACGTTGCCTTCCAAATCGTTATCACTATCGTCAAAATCACTTTGTTGTAATATTTCCTCAAGTTCACGGTTAGATGAATACTTTTTTGTCATTTTTGACGCACAAAAAAGGGTTATGCATTTGAACATGAACTAAAAATATTACATTGACATAATTAAAGTGACAATAAAATCGCAGATATTGAATTCTTGGCTTAGGCTTATGTAGATCGTGGAGTAACGTAAATCTTGAAAATAATTTTGGTAAATGAACAAGGGCATGATAAATCAATATTCCTATTGTAGGGAACACTATTTCCAGTCAGAAATACAAGTTCTTAAGTACCGATGCATAACTGCTAATCGTATTTTTACAACAGATTTGAATTTTTATCGCTGTTTCTGTTAAATCTAGTCCGTTGTTGACAAATAGCCATTCTAATAGTATACGCCCGATATCACACGCAACCATCGCATTCATTCGCTTTGATCAGTTCAGAAAAAAAAACGTGTTTTGGTTAAAATGAATTAAGAGAAAACAAGTTGCCACAACATAGTGCTTTCTTAATTGTTCGTGTTTATCGGAAATTCTAGGTATGTAAATCACGATGCAGTGTGATACCGATACGGCCGCTTAACATGTAACACTAATTTTCTATATTTGTTACGCGATTAATCAAAACATTTTACTTTCATAACATCACGCTTCTGTCCACAAAAATAGCTTCATTAATCTAATGTGATACAATAAATTACGGAATTTAGCACCCTTTTTTCTAAGAAATAGAAAAGTTTCTCCAGAGATGTTTTCGTTAGATAATTGTTTGATTTACCACGCAATTTCCGACATTTGGGTTTAATCACAGCTCAGCACTTTCCTCATTTATGTTAGTTTCATTAATCATATTACCATTAAATTTTTGCTGCAGTATTTTAATTGCATTGGTATTGTTTGTACACGTGTTTATGGAATAGCTGATCATTTTAATTAATTTACATATTTCAGTTTAGATTAATACTTTCATCATTGTCATTTACCAGTGCTTTTCATTTCGTACGTCGTCTATAATAAGTAGAGAATGGCAAAATTATATGGGATGACGTCAGGTGCAGCAGAGCCGTATGCATGTGATGTACGCGGTGATTATTTCAAGATCGAGGAATCAGTGAATGGTATACAGTCGTGGTATTCGCATGCATCGAGCTTTCTCCTCAAATGATTCTACGTATATTTACTATATACAATACAGTACTTCGAAAGTCGAAATAACTTCACTTACATACACTACTTTTAATAAGGGATTCTTTCCGGCGTATGGAAGACAATGTGGCTTTTTCATATATACTACAAAATTAGCCACGCGACAGATGCGAAATTGTTTGACCGGAGAACTTTCGGCTTTGTTCTTTGAAAAAGATTTTACACAAAACTAAAAGAACTTTCGGATAAAGTAAGAATATAATATTAACTATGAATTCTAGTCAGATGCGAAGCGGTGGAATAGCGGGAAATTAACCACATAAACCATTGCATTACCTTGTATATAACAACCTCTTTCTACCATGTACACGAGTCGCGCGAAAATTCAACCGAATCTGTAAAAGTATTAAGCCGAGGTACCACTATATATGTATAAAATATAACTCTCTTATATCACAGTTTAATTTTACTCCGCTTACAAGTTGTGAAGTTGAAAGAACATTTTCGATACTGGAAGATGTACTAACTTCAAAAAGAAGCCATTTTACTGCAGAAAATATAGAAAAGTCTCTTGTTGTAATGGCTAATTCCTTTCTTTTAATTTCATTTAAATACATTTATAAAAACTTAGCCTCTGAAATATGCAACCTGCACTTAATGCGTCTCTGTATCATGTTTACCATGCGTGGCTCTGAGTCATAACCCTTACGATTTTGCCGTTCACTGATAATAAGCAAGATTCGACAAACGAGTGCAACGTCAGAGGCGTATCGCGCAAAAGTAAGTATGTGAGATACAGTATTATTAAAAAATAATATATTCTTACCTTTTATTGACGTCTTGATGTCCACTGCCACAAAATACTACTGCCCCGGTAAACCGCGTAAAACTGCAACATAAGCAACGTTTCCATTGTCGATTCACTTAGCCTTCCATATTGATTTGAAAACGTTTTCGTGTATTTCGAAAATCATCGTTCTATATCTAGCGAAGTAGCATTTGCGTAATTCAGATATTCTTTTATCGCTTCTGTGCGCTCTTTATTTTCAGTAATAGACCGAGTCTTTTGTAAATCGGGATTTTTATTTAAAACTACACAATAGTTTATGGAAATTTCATCTATTTGTAATTGAACGTCCGAATTGGAAAAAAGTTGCCGACTCCCTCGAATCGCTGCTGTTTCATTTGATTTAAATTTTAAAATCACATCCTTCACATTTGCGAAATATTTATGATAATAAAATACTGCCTGGAACCATGTTCCCTATCAAGTTATTACAGGCTGAGGTGGTGGTGGAAGTTTCGGACACAAATGTTAGAAGACGCGGATATGTTTGGGAGATTTCACAAACACTTTTTTGGTAGATGCTATTAAATTATTCACCATCGGATACTTCTTTCGAATGGTTTCTACAACGAGATGATACGCGTGTATGAGACATGTTATGTGAAGAAGAGTCGGAAAGCATATTTTCAACATCCTATCAACTTTCAACATTGTCGCAGCTCCTTTACTAACTAACATTGTGACTTGGGCTCCTGTGATGCAAAATTCTCTTAACGATTTTTTTATTATCTTCATAACGGTTTCAGCATTCACTTTTTTCAATCCTTTTACTGGTTAATAACAAGGAAGCTGCTGGATCATTACGTTTTAAAGGACGCACTACAACATGAGTCACGCTGTGTTTTTGTATATCAGTTGTTTCATCCACACTTGCGCGAATTTTCTTATTTTTCAACTCGTCTATTATACAATTTTTTACTGTACCCTGCAAATGTGGTAAATTGTATCGCAATTGTCTATTGGTTGGTAGTTTCTACGAGGGAAGATATTTATTCCAAAAAAGGCGAAAGTGTTCATCGTCTACTAGGTGTTGTGGGATGTTGCACGCACTTAGCATAAAAATAAAATCATACAGAAATTCCAAGTACGGAATATTGTTGCTTAAATTCAGTACATGACGTTTACTTTTAACATGTCTTCTACAGTGAAATGTATCGTGACCTATCAATCGTATATTGCAAATTTTACACTGAATGATTGTACCTGTATATTCCAACCCAGGGAAACGGCTAATATATTTATTCACATGCGATGCTAAAGGTAAACCTCGCTTACCATGTTTTAAAAGATGCACACCGATAAACCGATAATTATCGAACGAACGTTTACTTCCACGCCTATCGAATGACTAAACACTCCACTGGCTTCCCATCAACCTAAATCCCCTCTCGGCGCTTCTGCCGTAACACACGTTGGTCGAACCTTAATAATAAGTGTAAAAAACAGGACTTCACAACATTTAAATAGATAACATAAAACATTTCTATGAATAAAAACTTTAAATAGATAAAATATATAGATGAAATAACGAAAACTCAAGAATGAGGATAAATCCAAATTAAAATTCGTTTTGAAAAAACTCTTCAATAGAATATACGGGGTTGTTGACTAGTTTGTCTGTCATAAGTGTTTTAAATTGTCAGACATTCATCGCTCGTAAATCTGGTGAAATCTTATTGTAGAGCTTTACCCCATAGTAATTTAAAGCACTACGCGCTTTGTAGACCCTGTGGTACGGCAAGACCAGATTCCCCGCGATCCTTGTGTTGTAGTTGTGTACCTTTCCGTGTAGAATGTTGTTCTGTTAGAGTGGATTTGCATTAGGAGAGAATATGTACATAGACTAAATGTGTTAATTAAAATACACCAGCAATACAGATATACCAAGATAAAATATTATTATTTATACATTAAAGTAATAGTTACAGAAGTATTGTCTGTAAAGTGTATTTACAAAAGAAGCAATATACGGAGGTAGGAAAGTTTCTAGTATATGTTTCTTTACCCATATTTTTTCTCCCAGGGGTCTCCTTCTAAAACTAAAAAAAAACCCGCTAGGCTTTTTAAATCGGGTGGAGGGGAGTTGGTAACTATCAATTCGAACCTCAATTCAGGGAATTTGGGGTCCCATGGGACCACGAAGTATGAATTCTCTTGGGGGGAAACCCTTCCTCTTTTTTCAAATGGGGCCCATTTTCCGCAATTTCTGCCTTAAAGCTTTCAAGAAATAATGGAAATACGTCCCCATTATTGCCCTTTCCCTTTTTTCAAGATAGTGGATTAACACAACTCCCGGGACTTCCCAAAAAAAAAAAAACAGTCCCCTTTTTCACCCCCCGGGTCGATGGAACAGTTTTTTGCCTTTTTCGGAGCGATTCCCCTTTCGCGGGTCCAGTGTTTGGACTGTAAATTGGCTGGAAGAGTGATTGTGTGTCCAAGTTAAATTTACAGTTTTTAACCGACCCCAAAACTTGGGACTTATTTCGCTTTTTTCGCTTGATGGCTTTATTTTTAAAATTTTTAATTTTCAAATGGGGTCCCTTTTGTAAAAACAGAGCCTAAGAAGAGCCAATTTTGGGAAAAACACCCAAAACACCCGGGTGACGTCCTTTAAAAAACCGGAAAAATTTAAAAGATACACCGTTTACGATTTTACTAAACACCAAATGGGGGGAAAATTTTGGGGGTTCCCTTTAGAAAGGGGGTGCATTTTCTATACCGATGGGGGGTTATTTCCCAAAAACAGCTTTTTTAACTTGCGGGGGTTCCCAAAATTTTAAAAATGGGCAATTTTAAAAATTTTATATTCCGGTTTTTTATTCCCCGGGAAAAAATTGCGTTTTGGCAGTCATCTTCCAGCCTGTAGGGAGTTTACCCCCAAAAATATGTTTTAACTTGCCGAGGGTCCCTGGGGGTGAAAATTTATGAAAATCCCCTAATGTAAAAATTATATCCCCCCGGGTTTTTTCCCCCGGGAAAAACAAAATTTGGCGTTTTGGGCAGTTAATTCCCACTCCATAGGAAGTGTATTCCTCGAATACGTTAACTTGCCGGGGGGCCCTGGGGGTAAAATTTTAAAAAAAAATCGCACATGCAAAAATTATACTGGTGTTATTCGCCGGAACATAATTTTGCTTTGGAGTTTTTTTTCCCAGCCCTGTAGGGCGTATACCCCCCAAATAAAATTAAAACTTGCGAGGGCCCCTGGGGGTAAAATTTTTATAAAAATCGCTAATGTAAAAATTAATATTTTCCGGTGTTATCGCCGGAACAAAATGGGGTTTTGGGCCCAGTTATTTTCCACTCCTATAGGGGGTAATTCCTAAATATCGTTAATTCCCGAGGGTCCTGGGGGTGAAATTTAAAAAAAAATCGAAACATAAAAAAAATTATACCCCCGGTTTGTTATTCGCCGGAACATAATGGGGCTTTGGCAGGTTTTTCCAGTCCTGTGGGGGGAGTATACCCCCCCAAATAGATTAACTTCCCGGGGGTCCCGGGGGGTGAAATTTAGGGAAAATCGCAAAATTAAAAATAAATCCCCGGTGTTATTCGCCGGAACATAATCCCGCTTTGGCGGGTTATTTCCCAAATTCCTATAGGAATTTATATTCCTCAAAAATTGGTTAATTTTGCCGAGGGCCCCTGGGGGTGTTTTTAAAAAAATCGCTATTGAAAAAATTATATCTCCGGTTTTATTCCCCGGAAAACAAAATTTCCGTTTTTGGGTTAGTTAATTTCAAGTCCTATGGGGAGTTTTAAAACCCCCCAAAATTTTGTTAACTTCCCGGGGTTCCCGGGGGCCGTAAAATTTTAAAAAAAAAATCCACATGAAAAAATTTATTTCTCCGGTGTTATTCGTCGGAACACGTGCGTTTTTGGCAGTTATATTCCTAGCCATGGGGAGAAAATTTCCCTTTAAAAGTATTTTTTTAAAACTTGCCTTTGGAAATGAGATAATCTAAAAAAAAAAGGAGAACTAATGTTGACATAATTCCGAATCTAATTGTGAAGAGGGAAAACCCCGGAAGAAAGACCAGAAAAGGGAAAATAAACAAGCAAAGCCCCCAATTCCCACTGGGTCATAATAAAAAAAAAAAAAATTAGTAATGTGGGGGCCCCCATTTGAGCGAATCAAAGATTTAAAGGGGAAACCCATCAAAAAGTAATGAAAAAAAATCCATTTTGGTAAACCTCCCAACGCTAAAACGGGAAGAACTAAAAAAAGGGGCCATACATTTTTCCCCGGGGAAAGCTTGTGGAAAGGAAAGGGCCCTAGAAGAAGCTTTCTTTTTTATTTTTTTAAATATTTAAGGAAAAAGGAAATAAAAAAAAAAGGGCGATTGTTCGGGGAAAAAAAGAACTGGAAACAATTTTTATAAACGAAGCAATGG
Source organism: Dynastes maya (assembly GCA_029619315.2). NCBI lineage: Eukaryota > Metazoa > Arthropoda > Insecta > Coleoptera > Scarabaeidae > Dynastes > Dynastes maya. Next base: position 8,817,308 of record JAROYE020000006.1, on the reverse strand, counting down.
TTTTAAATACGAAGACTTTTGCAGAAGAAAATATGTGAATAAAAAACCAAAAAAGGGCAGAGAAAGTGGAATTTAATTTAGGGAAAAAATACCCATTCTTAGTTTCCCACATCAGATGGTTTTATTAAAGATGAGGGTTTGAATAGAGATTAAGTGTTCTCATAAGTAAAAAAGTTTAAAAAATAAAAAAAATTTTTAAAATAAATTTTATTCCCCCAAAACAGGATCCCCCAAATTTAAACGGGGCCCCGAAATAATAATAGGGGAATATATGTGAAATTTTAATACAAAGGGGAAAAAAAAAAATAAATATTTAAAAAAAGAAACTAAAAAAATAATGAAAAAAAAAAAATATATATATACCCCCACCGTTTTAATGCGCCGATTATAAACCCCTAATTATCCCAAATTTTTTGATTTCTTAAATAATGCCCGTTTTTTTTAAAGATTTTCATCCAACACCATTCCCAGGTGTAAGGTTTACTCAATTTTAACAAAAAAAGAATGGATGATTTAGTTTTTATACTTTAAAGGAATCTAAATTTGAAGTAAGAGAGATAAGAATTTTGTTATATGTTCCAAAAATTTAGCGGGGTTTTTATCACTTTTATTATTACCTCCCAATAGTCTTCTCGGGGGGGAATTTATTCCTATACGATGGAAAAAAAAAATGGCGACCCATTTAAAAAAAGTTCCCCTCTGCCAAATGGTTTATTTAGTGATTTTAAAACTATTATCAAAAAAATTCCGGGATAGGGGGAAAAAAATAGAGTTTGTTTAGAAACCACGTCATCGATCTTGGGGAGTTGCCCTTTTTTAAAAATGTTCATTTGGGGCCCGGAAAAATCGTATTCTGATAAAACCTTTAGATGCTGGGGAGGACCCCTTTCTAGCTTTGCAATTGAAAATTTTCATTTTTGGGTTGAAGGGAAAATTTTGATTCTCCCCCTTTTTTTCTATAAAGTTATTTACTTTTGTCTTCCTAACAGCCCCCTTTCCCATTTTATTTTACATAAATTTAAAAACTTTTGCAACCATGCCATTTAATGAAAAAAAACCGCCATGCCCCTTTGAATTTTAAAAATTTTCCAAGAAGGAATACACCCTTTTTTGATTCAAATTACTCTCCTAATAGGTAAAGAAAGGGTTTCCTCTTAAATAAATTTCTAAGAATTTTTAAAAAACCGACTAGGGAACGGAATCCCAAAATTGCAAGGGGTTGGGAAAAACTCTCCTGGGAAACACCATTTTAAACAGAGAAAAATTTTTAAAGGGGGGGCATGTAGGCTATATTTTTTTTCAAAACCAATATTAAAAAACAAGCTTTGGGAGGAAAAAAAGTATGAAGACTATGGGAAAGGAAGTCAAAAAAACTGCCCCTAAAAAAATTTTTTCAAATTTTTCCCGCATGCTTCATCGAGGGCTTTCCAACCCAAAAAGTGCCTTCCGAAAACAATATTTTTGTAAATTTTAGGAGACAGTTTTAAAAAAACAAAAACTTTTAACCCACAAAGCCCCGCAGAGTTTTACCATAGATAACCCCCCTTTGGAATCATTTTTGCAATTTCACAATTTTTGGGGGAGTAGACTTCCTATATATAATTTGTTCAGTAATAGTAAAAAACTTTTTCCCTCTTTCCTCAGGATAGATTGCAGCTTGAAATTTCAACTTTTTTTCGGGATTTTTCTTACTTTTAAACCCACGGGGGTACCCCCAAGGACCTGCCCTTTGGCCCCTTCAAATTTTTTTAATCAAATTTTGAAGATTTAGAATATTGTGACCCAAAATAAAATTTTATCCTTTTGCGGGACGATACAACTGCGTTTAATTTTAAAATCAATTTTTAAAACTGACCCCAGAAATGAAACTGAAGATATGAATAAAAAACATTAAAAATTTTTGGTTTTCGGCAAAAAAGTTTTCCCCCCAGTAATATAGAAAAAAAACCACAGACAAAATTTAATTCACATTAGGGCCCTTTTTGTAAATGTTTCCCCAAAAAAAACCTTTTAAAATTTCTAGGTGTTTATCTGGGGGAAAAATTCTAAATTGAAAAGTCATGTCGATGTTTTTACCCAAAAAAAACTGTCTCGAAAATTTTTTTTTGATACGATTTTTTAATTTTCCAAATTGACATTTAAATTTCTTTTAAAAATGTGTTTACTATGGTCTTTTTAAAATCCCCCGAGGGCCCCAGTGGGAATATAAACTGTCAAAGCGTTTTGGGTTTCCCGGGGCGAATAACACGGGGGATATAATTTTTCATGTGCGATTTTTTTTAAAATTTTTCACCCCGGGGGCCCCTGGGCAATTTAACGATGTTTGAGGGGGTAAAACGCCCTAGGGGAAAGTGGGAATAAAAAAACTGCAAAAAGCCATTATTTTCCGGGGCAAAAAACCCCGGAGTATAATTTTTTCATGTCCCCCCCGTTTTTTCTTAAATTTCACCCCGGGGAAACCATCGGCAAGTTAACGATTTTTTTTTGGTTTATATTTCCCTATAGCACTGGGAATTTTAAACTGCCCAAGGCATTATGTTTTCCCGGCGAATAACACCGGAGAAAAAATTTTTAAAATTAGGGGGTTTTTCAAAATTTCACCCCCAGGGACCCTCGGAAAAATTTAAACCCGATATTTGGGGTGTTTTACCCCCTATAAGAGTGGGAATATAACTCCCCAAAGCGAATTATTTTCCCGGGCAAAAAAACACCGGAGATATAATTTTCATGGCGTTTTTTCAAAATTTAAACCCCCAGGGCCCCTCGGAAATTTAAACCATTTTTTGGGGTGTTAAACCCCCTGTAGGACTGGGAATAAAAACTCCCAAAAAGCGCTTATTTTCCCGGGGGGAAATAATACCGGAGATATAATTTTTACATTAGCGATTTTCAAAAATTTCCCCCCCAAGGTCCCTCAAAAAGGGTTTAAACGATTTTTTTTGGATTTTACTCCATGTGGGAAAGGGGAAATTTATAACTGCCAAAGCGCATTATTTTCCGGCGAAAAAAACCACCGGAGTTTATAATTTTTCATGTGGGGATTTTTTAAAATTTAAACCCCCCGGGCCCTCGGAAAATTAAACGATTTTGGGGAGTATAGGCCCTATGGGAGGGGAATAAAACCCGCGAAAGCGCATTAGGTTCCGGCAAATAACCCCGGGGAGATAAAAATTTTTTTCATGTGCGATTTTTTTTAAAATTTTCCCCCGGGGGACCTCGGCAAGTTAAGGGTTTTTTTTGGTATTACTCCCTATAGACGGGGAATATAATTTCCCAAAAGCGCATTTTTTCCGGCGAAAAAAAAACCCGGAGATATAATTTTTCCTTTAAAGCGTTTTTCCTAAATTTCACCCCCGGGGCCCCTCGGAATTTAAAACGATATTTGGGGTGTAAAACCCCCTTTATAAGGGGGGGGAATATAAACTGCCAAAGCGCATTAGCCGGCAAATAAAAACCGGAGATTTTAATTTTTTTCATGTGCGATTTTTTTAAAAATTTCCCCCCCCCCCCCAAGGGAAAATCCCGGCAATTTTAACGATATTTTGGGGTTATATTTCCCTAGGGGAAACGGGGAAAAAAAATTTCCCAAACCCGCATTATGTTCCGGCAAAATAACCCGGGGGGTTTAAAAAAATTTTTGCAATAGCTTTTTTTTTTAAAAATTTCACCCCCAGGGACCCCGGCAATTTAAAAATAAAAATCTAGGGGGGTTTAAAACCCCCTACAGGATAGGAAGATGACTCCCAAAAGCGCATTGGTTCTGGCGAATAAAAACCGGGGAGATAAAAATTTTTTCCCAATACGTTTTTTTAAAATTTTCACCCCCGGGACCCCCGGAAAGGGTTAAAACCAAATTTTTGGGGTGTATTACTCCCTATGGGACTGGGAAAAAAAATGCCAAAGCGAATTATGTTCCGGCGAATAAACACCGGATTTTTAATTTTTGCAATAGCTTTTTTTTAAAATTTCACCCCCAGGGACCCTCGGCAAGTTAAATCATATTTGGGAAGTTACTCCCTACCAGGACTAGGAAAGGGGACCCCCCCCAAAGGCTTTATGTTCCGGCGAAAAAACACCGGAAATAATTTTTCATGTGCGATTTTTTTAAAATTTTTCACCCCGGGGGGCCCCCGGCAATTTTAACCCGAAAATTCGGGGGGGTTATACTCACTATAGGAGGGGAAAATAAAAAACTGCCAAAGAAAATTATGTTCCGGGGAATAACCCCGGGTTTAAAAATTTTTGAAAAGGGGCGATTTTTTTTTAAATTTTTTAAACCCCGGGGGCCCCTGGGCATGTTAACAAATTTGGGGGGGAAAAACCCCTATGGGAGGGGAATATAACTGCAAAGCGCATTATGTTCGGCAAAATAACACCGGAGATATAATTTTTAAATAGCGATTTTTTTAAAATTTTCACCCCGGGGACCCCTGCAATTTAAACCGATATTTGGGGGGTTACTCCCTATGAGACTGGGAATATAACTGCCAAAAGCGCATTATTTTCCCCGGGAAAAAACCCCGGAGATATAATTTTTGCAATAGCGTTTTTTTAAAATTTCCCCCCCGGGGGACCCTGGGCCCAATTTAATCTTTATTTGGGGGTATATCCCTACAGGACTAGGAAGATGACTCCCAAAGCGCTTTAGTTCGGGGGAAAAACCACCGGAGATAAATTTTTTACATTAGCGATTTTCTTAAATTTCCCCCCCAAAGGGCCCCTCGGAAAGGGTTAAAACGATTTTGGGGTGTATACCCCCTATGAGACTGGGAATTAACTCCCAAAGCGCATTATTTTCCCGGGGCGAAAAACACCGGAAAATTAATTTTTGAATTTAGGTTTTTTTTAAATTTCCCCCAGGGCCCCCTCGGCAATTTTTAACGATTTTTGGGGGGGTATCCCTCCCTAGGGGACTGGGAATATAACTGCCAAAGCGCTTTTTAGGGTTCCGGCGAATAACACCGGAGATAAAAATTTTTTTGCAATAGCGTTTTTTTTTAAATTTCCCCCCCCAAGGGCCCCCGGCAAGTTAATCATTTTGGGGGGGAGTTACCCCCTACGGGGAATTGGGAAAGATGATCCCAAAAAGCGAAATTATTTTCCCGGGGCGAATAACACCGGAGATATAATTTTTTAAATTAGCGTTTTTCCCATAAATTTAACCCCGGGGGACCCCGGCAATTAATCTATTTGGGGAGTTTTACCCCCTACAGGATAGGAAGATGACTCCCAAAAGCGCTTTAGGGCCCGGGGCGAAAAAACACCGGAGATATAATTTTTACTTTAGGATTTTTTTAAAATTTTTCAGGGAACCTGGGCAATTTAACCCCCCGCTGTTTGGGGAATAACTCCCTATCGGATAGAAGAGAAACCCCCTTTCTAATGTAACCGAAAATTTGCCGCCATTTGGGGGTTTAGAAAAAAATCGTACCCCGGTGTATTTTAAAATTTTTAAACCGTTATTAGGGGACGTCAGGGCCCGTCGGGTGGTTTCCGAAAAAAAATTGGGCTATTTTTTAGGCTGCGGGTTTTCACACCGGTAAATTTTGCGTTTATGGTCCAAAGGAGAAAACCGCGGCACCCAACGTCCGTTTTAAAATTTTTTCATGCCCAAAATCCAGTCAAAACACGGGGGGACACGTTCTGTGGAAGATGCCCAGAGCTTCTGCCATCTCTCTAACTCTAATTCGACGATCGCGTAGCACCCTTTGGCGAACTTTTCCTATGTTATCGGTAATGCTTGTAGTTTTTCAACCAAGCTGGTACGACCACATTTAAATTCAGCTGCCCAAAATTTCACCGTGTCAAATGATGGTGAAGAGTCACTGTAAGCAACGCAGATTTTTTTCCATTTTTTTTTTTTTTTACAAAAAATCCCAAAACATCGACTGATACAAGAAAAACTGTTAAAAAAACAGTGGAGAAACCCCAACTTTGGCAGAAATTTTTTCCAAAAAATTTTCCAACGCAAAACGAAAATTATTTTTCCGGGGATAATTTACAAGAACGCTATCTTCGTGTTTAGGTTGGGCAATTTTAAAAACCCCTTTTCGTATTCGTCTTTGTGGGGAAAAGAAAAACCCAAATTTCCCTTTTTTTTTAGGGGTGTATATGGGTTTGCAAAAAAAAACTCAATGTTCTGCATTTTGGGTTTAAAATCTATATTTTAATCTATAAAAATCGCTTTTTTAAAAACTAAAAAATTTTTTTTCAAAGGGGTCGTCTTTTTAAAAAAGACGTATTTAAAACGGGAACGGGAAAAGTTTATGACGACAGGGAAATTTTTTTTTGAAAAGGGCCCTATAAACTAGAAGTGACAAGGACCTTTTTATTTATTTATAAGAAAAAAAACTTTTTGCTTTACCTTTTTTTAGGGAGAGTCGAGTGCTCCCCGGGGCAAGGGGGGAAACACGTTATTTAATTACGGGTAAAACCCCGGTAATTTTAAATCTATTAAAATACTATTAAACAAACAACCATTTCTATTTTGATTCTTGCAATACCTGCACTAGTTTCAAACACTCAAGCTGTCAGAATAAGTTTAGTATTTTAATTTTTTTAGGAAAGTCTATTTTGTTAGTTAAGGAAATTCTTTGCTTTCGATATAAAAAGTTACCACCTCCACCGCTGTCATTCTTTTTTTTTAAATGTAAAAATTATAAAGCCGGAAAATTACTTAAAAAAAAAAAAGGGAAACTTTTTCCCCTACTTATTTTCTTTATTTTGCAACGCAATTATGGCAACAAGGATAAAAACTCAGAGGAAAAATTTTTCCGGGCGATATTTTCTTTTGGAAAAAAAATACCCTCTAATGGTGAAAAAATATTAAAAGGAAAATTTTTTATCTCTTTAAAAGGGATCGGTCGACTAAAAGAAGTATATGGAGGCGAAGGGAAAAATGTTTAATTTTTTTTTAACTACCCATGTTTATTTCCCGGGACAGCAACATATATTAAAAGTCTTTCGCTAAATGCGCCCCCCCGGAAACTTAAGTGGGAAAAAACGAGGGGAAGCAAAGCGTACAGAGAAAAAGGGAAAAAAGATTTAGGCGGGTCTCCGATTAAACCCCGATCGGGGCCCCACACTACCCAAAACCTACCTTTAAAACGGAATTGTTTTTAGCAAGGAGGATGGGGGAAATAAAAAGCGCGTGGTATCCCAAAAGGACACCGAGAGAAGCATTATTTATCTTTTCTTTTTTCCCCCTTTTTAACACCCTCGTACGCCCCTTTTTGCGGGAATTTTATCCCGCAACCATTCTTCTTTCGAAGGTTTAAACTTTTTACTTTCCCAAAAAATGGATTTTTTGTTTAGAAACTCGTCGCCTTTTAAAGTAAATCGATTTATGTTTAAGTAATTTGTATTCGCAAAGGTTTTACAAAGTTGTACCGGGTGATTGCTACAATGGGTGACATTCTAAATGAGAATTATTGCTCGCCATTGGGGCCCAAAAAAGCCCCAAGGGAAAAAAATTTCCCCCTTCCAGGCGATCTTAACGCTTTTCCCGAGAGGGAAACATACAGCCCCGGGCCATCAAATTAGGGATACATAGAAATTTTATGTTTTTGGGTAAAATTTAAAAAAAAAAACCACTGAAACAGTTCCCCTTAAAACCCTTTACCCCCAACATTTTAAATTGTAATGGCGAAACTTTCCCGGAAGCCAAGCTTAATCTTTCAGCAGCAAGACTGAACAAGTCAGTAGCTTTCGATAGTTTGGCAAAAAAAATTTACGGAAACTTTGTCGGATGATTGGAAGTACAAAAAGCAGGTTGGGAAAATCCCAAAAACTTTTTTAAAAAAAATTTCGAAAAAATTTGCCCCAAAAGGTTTTCCCAGAGCCCTCCTGAAACCCAATTTTTTTAAACGCGATGGGGGCCCCCTTGGCTAACAGCAGCTTTTTACTATTTGATCCATTTTCAACAAATTCAATCAGTTATTAAATGCGATTTAATCGGAATAAAAACCCAAAAGCAATTAGGGGGAAAGGGTCAAAGAAATTTCAAATTCCTCAACTTTTAGAAGATTTAACAACAATAGTAGCAATTATACAGTTTTTTTATTTTGATGCCATCAGAAAAAAAACAATTTATTTTAAAAATTGGGTTTTCAGGAATCCCCTTAGACATAGTGGGGGAGGTAAAAAAAAAATTTAACCCCATTTTAAAAGATACCCCCAGGTTAGGGGCTAGTCAAAAGTTTCCGAGTTTTTAAAGGAAAAATCCCGATTTTTTTAAAACTTTTTGAGGGCCCTTTATAATAAGTTTTAAGAATAGGAACTTTAAAGTGATTTTTAAAACAGTTTTACAGCAAATGTAAATTCCTTAGATTTGGAGAAAATCGTTTTTCTGGTTTTAAGGGAAAATTTTTTTTTGTCGACGCCCCAAGGGTTTAAAAAAAATAACGTGGAAACATAGCAATTTATTTCAAGTTTTCGTAGTTCAACCCTCCTGAGCCTCTAAATTTTTTGAATAATTAGAAGTAAGGGTTTTTTTAGGGAAATTTTTCGTTTTTCCTTATATTAAAAAACCCAATAACCGGGGCCTATGCGGTCCCAAGGGTTTTTGGTTACTCTATTTATTAGCAACGATTTCCTGTAAAAAAATACATAAAAAAATAATACCACGATATAGAACCTGAGTTACATGAAAATAAATGAGAATTGAAGAAATATTGATAAAAAATCCCCTTCGCGAAGAAACAATTCTTTGGCATTGCCGTGACCAGGATTCGAACCTGGGTTACAACTGCCACAACGTAGGGTCCTAACCATTAGACAATCACGGCTCTCATGATTGATTAATTTAATAGCGATACTGGATAAAGAACATTGCTCTCTTGTAACAAATTTTACATTAAGTAAATGTTAAGTTCCACATGACTGGCCATCGAGTTCGCAAGGAAACAACATAAATGCGAAATTCTATCAACACATTCATTTATTTATCCAACTGTTTTTAATTTAGAAAGGTATGCTCACTACATGTGACTTAACGATTGGGAAAAATTAATTTATTCTTCAAACAAAGACAACATTAAAATTCGATATATGTGAAAATAAAAACACACCCCTTAAAAAATCACAGAAACCCAAATTTTTTGCCCGGGCTAGCAATTTTTTTTTTTTTTCTTTTTAAAAGAAAAACCTTTCAAAAAAGTAATTTTTACTCTACATCTTTTTTCTGAATATTTTGGGGTTTTTTTCAGAAGTCCGTTTTTTGGTGCTTAGAAGTTTTAAATTTTTTGATTTAAAGGGTTAAAGGAAAAATGGAATTATGCGGTAGTGGCTAAACGGGAAAAACATATAAAAACCTCAAATCCCATCATTAAGGTGGGTAAAATTGCAGGTTTTAAATAAAATTTTACAGTAAAGAAAATTCAAACGAAAAAACAAATTAAATTATTTCAAAAAAAAAACAGCCTGTTTTTTCTTTAAAGGGTTTGTGATAGCCCGTCCTAATACCCAAAACTTTTTTTAAACCCTTTACCATACATCAAAAAAAGGGTTTTCCTCTCAGATCGATTTTTTATTTTTTAAACTCACCAAATGTTTTTGTGCTTGCAGCAAAAAATTTTGCAAAAATGAACAATAATTTCCGCATGGCTGGTCATTCCAGTTCGCAGGCAAGCAAGGGTAAATGCGAGATTAAATAAGGAGATTTATGCCAACAGTCATTTATTTGGAAAGGTATATGGTATGTATTAACGCGTTATTTTCGTAATAAAAGGATTATAATTTATAATACAGTGACCCATTTGAAATGGAAGCACTCCTATATAGAAAACCGGGATTTTAAAAATAAAAAAGAAAACCAATTTTTTTTGATAGATACACCAAAAAGAAAAGGTTAGGGGAAAAAAGACTTTTTTGCCAAAAAAATTTTCTTATTCAGAAAAATTTTTTTTATTTTAAGGCAAAAAAAAAATTTTATAAAATAAGAAAAAAAAATAAATTTTTCAGGGCCAGCTCAAGGATATCCAAGGGAAGGAAAAATGCAATAAAGGGGAAAAAAAAAACCCAAAAACTAAAAATTAAAATTAAAAAGCAAGTGAAGAGCAAATGAAAAAGTTTTTTTAAAAAAGTTAAAAGTTTTAATTTTAAATTTTTTTCTTTAAAAGTAAAAATTTAAATAGGGTTATTTTTAAAGTAATTTAATAAAATTAAATTTAAAAATTAAATTTAAGTTTATTGATCCCCTTTTTATCATTTTTAATTATTTTTAAAAAAAAACACATGAAAAGATTTCCTAAACCAAAAAAAAACCAAAAAAGAATGCAATAAGTCATGGTATTGGGGAAAAAATTTCCGGCAAAAAAACAAAGCGAAAGGAAAAAAAGGGCCCGCGTTCACCCGGAACATGTTTTTGCCCACCAGGGGGCATCAGCGCATTCCCACGGGGTCTTTTCCCTTTCCCCTATTTTTTTCACCCCTCGAGTAGGGGGGATGCATTTGGGGTTTTGTTTGTGGGAAATGGCAAAAATAACTCGAGAGGGAAAAACAATAGCGAGGGGGAAAGGGCCCTTTCGGAAAACCCCCGTTTAGGACGCCCCCAGTAGGCAGGAAAAAAAGTTCGCGGGTTTTTCGCTGTCCCCTTTTTCCCCCGCTTTGTTTTTTAAACCCGGGAAAAGGAAATCCAACCCCAAAACCATGGAAACTATATTAGCATTTTTAAATTTTTTTATTATTATTTATTTTTATATTTAAAAAAAGGGCTAAGTTAAAAATTTGTGCCCAAATGGTAAATAGTAATAAAAAGAAAAAAAAAAATTTCCCCTTAAAACCGGTTTTCCTTTTAAAAAAGGTTTTTTGAAAAAGTCGTACGTTAAAGGGTTTATCATTTCATGGGTAAAATCTGCCATCTAAGCGTGTCCCCGGACAACGCAAAAAAGAGGTTTAAAGGGAAGGGCAGAAAAATTAATGAGTTGAGATTTCATCTTTTTTTGGGGGAGCCATCCTTGAATAGAAGTAATTATGCATAATTTATTGCCGAAAAAAACCAAGCCCCCCCCCCCCCAAAAAAAAAAGGGAAATTTTTTCCCAAATTTGTAAAATACATTTTCTATAGGAGATGCGATAAAAGGATTATTAAAAAACCAAAGTTTAGAGTTAAAAAAATTGTGCTAGTATTTGGTGTAGGCATGGCCCGAACCCCAAAAAAAATTTAAAATTTTTAACTCAAAAATTTCCTGTCTGTCTTTTCCTTTTCCATACGTTTAAACCCAAGGGGCACACTATATATTCCGGTTTTTATATTCGTACTCTTTTAGGACGGGATGGACCGTAACTACTGGGGACTAGGGGGCGCCCCCCGAAAAATTTCGGGTTTTTTTTTGGGAAAATTTTGTGGAAAAAATTGAGAGATGTAAGAAAAAATGTGGTCAAGAGCAAGAACCTTTTAAGCTTTTTCTTTTTCTCATTATTGTTTCCGTTAGTTGATTCAATAAATACCAAAAAGCTTTTTTTATTGCTTATTACCTTTTTTATTGTTTTTAGGCATTTTTTTTTATTTGCTCTTCTACATCAAGTTTCCTTTTTGTTTGAACCCTTATTCCCGTGATAACCTCTTTCAACCCCTACCTTTTTAAAATCTCAAGCAAGGTGAATTTAAAAAACTACTTAAAGTACGGGGTGTGTATGTTTGTACTGTTTTAAAAAAAAAGGGAACCGTAAATTTAAAAGTGATAAAAAAAAAATATGCATTTAAAAAATTCTAAGTAAAAAAGCCTTTTTTTTTAAGAAAATAAAATTATTGATTTTTGAACCCAAAACCTAAAAAGCTTTCTGGGAAAGGGGAAAAACTATTTTTCTATCCTTTGAGTTTGGTTAAAAAAATTTGCCTTTTATTTAAAAAAAACCTGTATATTTTTTCACATATTGATAGAGAGTGACATTTCAAATAAATTATTCTCACCCTAGCGTTATAAGACTAATTTATTTGAAATGCTACTTTCTATCGATTTCTAAAAAAATATGCAGAATGTTTATTAAAAAAAGTGAGTTATTTAGCCAAATGCTGAAATACGATGGGTCATTTTAATGGGCTGAATAAATTATATATTAATCAGGTACTCTAAATCTGTGGCACTGGAAAAAACGGGAAAAAAGTTACGGTAAGGAAGGTAAGGGTTTTAAAGGAAAAATGGTTCAAATTATTTTACTTTTTATCTTTCGACATCTTTTAATTTGCTTTTTCTAATAATAAAGCTATTTCAGTTTTAAATTTTCCAATATTTAAAATTTTATGTTTTCTCTTTTTTTTTTTATTTTTGGGCTATTTATATTTAAAGGGTTTTTTTAGGCCCGGGAAATTTTATTTTTCCCATTTCCCAAAAATTTATAAAAAAATTTCAGGGCATTCGATTTGAAAAAAAATAAACAATTCAAGTTAACTGAAAAAGCGATATGCAATTTTGTTTTCTCGACACCCTTTTGGGGCAGCGGAAAAAAAACACTACATCTTGCTAATTTAAAACCAAAAATCGCAGCCCAATAAAAAACTAATTTTAAAATTTTGCAATAGTTTGGGCCCCATAAAATTTGAAACCCAAACCCGAATAAATCCCGGTCGAAAATCTCATCGCAAGCTTTCATACAATTTGCGTCTATCCTCGATTTTGGGATAGGGCAAATAATTATTGTTCGTATGGGGGAAAATAGGATAAAAAATACAGTTTTAAAAAATACTTCCGCCCCGGAAAAAATGCTATCTTTTAACTTTCCCAACTAAAAATTGAAGTTTGGGGAAAAACAAAACCGCTGCCGATCAGGGTTTTGGAATTTCGAAAAAAAATTTCAATAAACATAAATCCCGGCGATTCCTCGCTCGCATATATTGCATTCCTTTATACAAGAGCGCTCACGTAGATTGAATTTTATTATTCCCTTTATCTAACTGCACGGACCTATGAAAAGGATATGAACGTTGGTTAAAATGCTTGGTTAAAAATTTTTCTGCATTTCGGGCTTTAAAAGTTTTTTTTCTTTTAATATTTAAAATTGCATGTTGATCGAAAACATTTTTAATTTTGCGGATGAAATTAAAACACCAGAAAGTTTTTAAGCTTTTACTTTAATTTAAAAATTGGGAAAAAATGCCTTATGGGAAATAGGTCAACGGTCTAGAAAAGTAATTTTTTTTCAACCCCCGTGCGAGGGGGCAAAATTTAAAAAAAATTTATTTTCCCTTTGCAAAAATTTAGAGAAAAAAGTTTCGAAAAAAAAAAATTATTTTTGGGACAAGTTTGCGCAAACATTTTCAAAATTTTTTAAATTTTTTATTTCCTTTAGTTTAGTTTTTGGGATAATTTTTTAAACGAAATTTAGAATTTTTTGGGAAAATTTTCGTTGTTTTTTTAAAAGTCCCCTGTCTTTTTAAAGTCTTAAAACAGGGTACAAAGGGGATTTAAATTCAAAAAAAATTTTTAACTTTGGAACCCAAATAGTCCAAATCCAAGGATGTTCCGGGAAAAATTTTCCTTTTTTCGGCCCCAATCTCGTTTAAAGAGGGGGAAAACCCCCCTTGAAAATTTAGTAGATTTTTTGGTTTTCCCCTTTAAAAAAACTCGGCAAAGGGGTGGAAAAAAAATACTCACAACGGGATTTTCGAAAAATCTTTTATTTAGCTCATTTATATATTTAAAATAGCACCCAGTTCCCTAAAAAAAATTTATGGTGCCCCCCCAAACCCCCTTTGTTAAGGAGGCGTATTCAAATCCCACGTTATGTACGTTGCCTTTAAATCTTCGGGAAAAGTATTTAAAAAATTTTATTTTTTTTTATGTAATATAGGTATAAAAAAAGGGGGAATTAGTTTTGTACGTTTAAAATATAAGATTGAATGGGCATAAAATACATGTTACCCTGGCATACTTCCCAAAATTTTAAAAATTATATATAATGTAGGGATGTCGTATATACAAAAAAATTTCATAATTTTTTTTGGTAATGTCCCTTTTATAAAAAAAACTTAAAACAAAAAAAAGGGTTTACCCGGAACACCGTATTTTAGCCAAAGGGAACCACATATGGCCCCTCGCATGGGAAATTGAAAAAAACTTCTATTTTAAGGCAAAATGTATAGGAATGGATGATTGGGGGGGTTCTAAAATAAGGGGGAGTGGAATGTATTTTTTGGGTACGGGCGGGGAAAATCATGGCACAAGGAAAATTTTTTGGCCAAAAAGGGGTTTAGAGTCAAAACTGCCCCTTTAAGTTAGTTTGGGACAAAAATTTAAGGGCCTGCTTGGGTTTCGTCCCAACTTTAAGGAGTCAAACTTTAAAAAAAAGGAAGAAGAGTTTTGCGTGACCAAATCCTTGAGGGGAGATAAGTGCCCAAAATACCGATAGTGGGGACTTCAAGAATTTTCGCGGGACATTTTTAATGGCAGACAATGTGTATAGGTTTATGACCCGTGACAGCAGCAAAATTAAAGTTTTGAAAAGAAAAAAAAGCGAAATGGAAAATCCTTTTTTCATAAAATTGGTGGGAAGTGCTTAGTGTTTCTAGCCAAAGGAAAAAACCAAAAAGCTCGGGGTGTGGGGAGGGTTTTGGGTTTTTGTGCTTAGGGAAATTAACACCCAAATCTTTCCAAAAGGGGGTTGGGAAAGGGGGGGATAGAGTTGTTTGTCATACAAAAAATAATTTAAGTAATGGATTTGGTTTTCGAGAGAAGGTAACACACTATATTTTGACCATTGATAGCTAAGTTATTTTGTGAGGGGCCAGGAGGCAAAATTAAATTTTGTTGATTTTGTAGAAACAATGCAAGGAAACTTTAAATATTTTTTTTCGTTTTTACACTTTTTAAATCATCAGAAAAGAGCAGCTTTCTACAAGGGAAGTTTACCACAAAGTCGTTTTTAAAAAACAGAAAAAGCAAAAAAGGGGGAAAATTGCACCCCTGCGAAACACCAAAAATCATATTTCCCGACATGCAGAAGATTTTACTTTAGTGATGGGAGCCCGCAGAAACCCGTATAAAAACCGCCAAAAAATTTTGCCAACCCTTTTTTATCATAGCCAGGATTTTTAAAAGGAATTTTTTTTCCCAAAAATTTTTAAGCCCCCAAAAGGGCCCCTGTGATGTTGTTTGGGGGTACAGTTTAAAATGGGTACTACCCATACAAAAATTTTTAAAAAAACTGAATAGCAATCTTACAGAACCTCATGAGTGGGCAAAAACGAACGTGCAAGGGGAAATTTTCTTTTTATTTACATCTAATGGAGAGGGAAAAAGAATGAATTCATGAAAGGGAAATTCTATAGGGTTCGTCGGTCTGGAAAAAAATTTCCTGGAATACGAAAATGGGTTTATTGTGTTGTGCCCGTTAAAATTTAAAAATTGCCATTTAAAACGTACTTTTAATTCAAAAAGTCGTTTTGAGAAGTGGGGGATTCGGCAAGTGCGCGCATCTAGTTCCTACTCCCGGGGCGATTGGGTTCCAAAAAAGACACGTTTTTCTTTTTAAAATACTTTCATATTTAATTCTCCATCATTTAAATTTGGATTGGTTTAAAATCAACGCTCATATAATCATACTTTTTTAAAAATTTTTAGAAATTAAAGAGGCGCTTTTTGAATTATTAAAGCCTTTTAAAAATTTTTTTATTGTTTCCCTTTTAATAAAAAAAGGGTTTTGGGGTTTAAAACCCAAATTTAGTGGATTTGTAACCCTTTTTTGGGCTTTTTTTTTGTTAAAAAAAAAACCTTAAAAATGTGCTAAGTTCAAATTTCCCGGAATCGGGGGATAAAATGCAGTACGCGAAAACTCTATACTTTAACACCCATAAAAAAAATAATTTTTCATATGTTTATGTTAACATTTTTTGTTTTTGAGTTAAAAAAGAGAAAACTAAATCATTCGAGGGGATTTAGTTTTTTTTAAAGCCCCTGTTTTTTGTTTGGGAAAGTTTTATTTTTGGGAAAAAGGGGACCGGAAACAAAAAAGTTTATGCTGTTCTGTGTCCCTGTTTCCCTCTTGTGACACCTATCCGGCAACACACCGTGTATAACTTTCGTACACCAAAATTTCATATTTTCAGTGTTCTTTCACTTGTTTCAATGTAAAATAGGAAAAGTACAGGAAAAATTCTCATATATTTACAATTTAATCTTTTTTGTATAACTTATGTCAACAAAGGTAAGTTGGGGGACAATATATGAAAAAAAATATATCATTTTTTTACCTATTTACGCAATCACATGTGAAAAGCGCTTTAAAATTTAAAAAACCCCTGCTGTTTTAAAAAGAGACGATTAAAGCCTGAGATAAAAAACTATGAGCAATTTTAAATTTTTATTCCGAGGGATCCATTTGGTGAAACCCGGGGAAAATTCACCCGGGTCCAATGAACTGGGCAAGGGGGCTGCAAAAAAAAAAAAAAAAAAAAAAAAAAAAAAAAAAAAAAAAAAAAAAAAAAAAAACCGGGGGGGGGGGGGGGGGGGGGGGGGGAAAAAAAAGCCGGAGATGTGTCCCAAAACTCGCAAAACGTTTGGAAATTTAAAATTTATTTCGCCTGTCGAACTTTTTTAAGGAACCTTCTTTGGGAAAAACGGTTGCTTTAAAAAGGTTTTTTGAAAGGAGAAAAATCGTTTTTGAAAAATCTAGCATCCCTTTTTGGTTTAAAAAATTTTTTCTTGTATTTCAGATATAAGGGGTGGGAAGAAAATTTGTTAGTGGAATACGTCGGTTTTTCTTAGCGTAAAAAAAAGGGTTTCCCATTAAAGAATTAGAAAAAATGTAGGTTTTCTATCAATCAGGTCTAAAAGCAGTGCATATATTGTAATAATTGTTTTTGTTTTATAACCTTCTTCATTCGTTACTTCAGGGAATACTTTGGGAATAATCACTGAGGGGGATATCTGGTCTGCTAATAACAAAATTTAAAAACCCAGTCCTCGAAGTGGGTTTAAAGATATCCAAACGGGAATTTTTTAAAAGGGTTTGGGTGATTCTTTTTTTTCGCCTCTTTGGGCCCTTTATATTTTTAATTTTTTGTATTAAGAACGGTATCTTTCTTGATGATTGGAAACTTTCTAAAATATCTTTGAATATATCATATATTACAAAATCTAAGTACAAAGCAAGTACAGGAAACCTTGCGCAATCCCGATGGTCTGAAAAAAGACATTTTAAATGTTCCCAAAAATTAAATATTCTCCAAAAACGCTTACAGTCCCTTGGAAATTCTTGAAATATTTTTTAAAATGTGACAGACTTATCACTCATCATAACCTTGCTTATCTTTTTCTAGCCATGGGCACGCAAAAGGGTACTAAACGAAAAGTAATCACTTTGGGCAGGAAACTGGACATAATTAAGAGATTTGATAATTGCGATAGCAAAGTAACCCTAGGTCGAAAAACTAGGCTTCTTGGTGAGTCAAAAAAAAACACAGCAGAAGAGACTGGAAAAAAAGGCCAAAAAAGGGATCAACTTTTCTAAGATGCAAGCATTAGGAAAAAGAAAAACCATTAAATTTAAAGATTGTAATCAAAAAAAACATTCTTATTGATCCAAAAATAAAGTAGCTTTTGGTTTTGCTCCTCATTAAAAGAAAAATAAAATTTTCAAAGGGGATACTTCAACGTTCTCGGCAAGTAAAGGATGGCTAGAAAATGTCAAAGCTCGATCTGGCATAAAAAATGTTAAATTATCAGGAGAAGCAGCCAGTGCCGATAAAGATGCAGCAGCCAACTATCCCATTGAATTGAAAAAAACAATTGAAGAAAATGGCTCCGTCAGATTTTCAATATCGACGAAACTGGCCTCTTATGGAAAAAAATGCCAACAAGAACATTTTTTGCAAGAAAAGAAGCAGCAGCTCTTGCTGCAGGTTATTGAAAATTGAAACCGATGCTAATCTACCCAACAATGAAGCCGAGAGCATTAAAAGGTTGTAGCAACTTCCAGTAATTTGGAAATCAAATAAAAGTGCATGGGTGACTAAGCAGTTGTTTGAAAAATGGTTCACTATGGATTTTTGTCCCACAGTCTGCAAAAATTCTGCAAGGCAAATAATTTAGACTACAAGATTCTGTTAGTTTTAGATAATGCCCCTGAATATCCTACCTCACTTAATGACTTAAATAACAATGTGAAGGTTATATTTCTACCACCAAATCCGATTTCTTTACTCCAACCAATGGACCAAGGAATTATTTCTACATTCAAAGCGTATTATTTAAGAACTTTTGCTCAGGCAATTCAAGCTACAACTGGAGATGACGCGATCACACTCGATGGATTTTGAAAAAAATACAGTATTAAAAAAGCAGTTGAGAACATGCACAAATCGCGAGAAGAAGTAACGATGAGCTGCATAGAAGCTTCTGGCATAATCTTTTGCCTGAATGCGCAAATGATTTTTGCGGTTTCATTAATCCTGTCAACAACGTTATCGATGAAATTGTTACAATTGGGAAAACCTCGACTTTGAAGAAGTAGATTCAGAAAATGTTAGAAAATTATCGGAATCGCATTCAAACGATTTATGTAACGACGAGCTTCTTCAGTATCAGTATGCATACGAGGAAGAAGATGAATATGAAGCAGAAGAATTGCTCCCAAGAAATTTCATTCGAGAAACTTCAAGAACCGTTTAATACACCTGACAAAGCAAAACGATTGATACTAGAGTTTGGGCCAGATGTAGAGAGAAGTATGAACGTTCGTCGAGGGTTAGATAAACAAATTGATTGCTATCGAAAAATCATGGAGGAAAGAAAGAAAGGTACCGTTATTCAATTGAAGTTCTTTCATCTGCTTCGGTGCTCATACAGAATTGGTCCCTATACGTATGAGGTCCATGAATGCAGATTATGACCTTGGAAACATCGCACATGAACACGTAATGCCATTTGCTCCTTTTATGAGTCCTTATTTTTCATGCATGGATACAATACGCATCCCAACGTGGCTGAACAGATTATTGACTACCTGCATGCTGTTAATATTCCGTTAATGGAATAGCCACCTAATAGTACCGACCTTTACCCCACTGAGCATTTATGAGGCCATCTTAAAAAAAAAAGGTCCAAAGTCGTAGACTCCCACCTGCTAACCACAATCAACTGGCGAATGCAGTAACTGAAGAATGGGAGAATATTCCCCAGAATACCACTGAAAATTTAATCGTTTGCATGCTAAAGTGTATGAATGCGATAATTAGGAGTTGAGGAGGACCTTTAAGGTACAAATGTCATATAGGATCCATTAATTCTATTGCTTTAATTTTTTGAAATGTTTTTCATTTTGATTTTCGTTTTCCTATCTCAATCATTTTCAACAAAAGAAGTGTTTATGATAATGATTTAAAATCTGATCATGTTTCGGTGATTTCTTTCTCAAATGATTGTATAAACCCAATTTCAAAGTTTTCATTATAACTTAGCTTAATTTCATTTTCATTAATGTAATTATTTAAGTTTAATAAAGCGGCGCGTTAATTTGGCCGGGAGCTATCGTAGCCGTAATATAGTGTGTTGGTATCATTCAGTTTTCCGTCTTGACAATTTTCGGAACTCCTTTATTATATTTAATTCGTATATTGATTCCACCGCTTGCTGTACTAATGCTAGAGAAGAGGTACTGATACCAAACTGTTTGTATCTGCTAAAATATTTGGAAAAAAAATTATTTCTCGGATTGATACATGATTATCGAAATGTTTTTTCAAATATAATATCTCGTATTGCTCTAAAGCAAAATCAACTATTATATAATTATCTAAACTTAAATTGTTTACAAAGCTCTTTCGCTCTCTACGTAATATCACCTTTATATTTAATTTCTGTACTGGGGTAATATTTATTTTTTTTTGATCTGCATACTTTGCTTTAATATGATTATATACTTCGTAATTTTAGAGAGTACCCTTCGTTACTAACTTTATAGGATCTTCCTTATCATTTTATTACTCTACTAGGTTACATAGCAGTCGTAAAATTACTATTATCACAGATATAAAACGTCCTCCCTCTAGATCTCCTAGCGCATCTTATTAGCATAATCTTTTTAGTACCTTCTACTTCGATAATCTTGCTTAGAGAATATAAGCGAAGTTTATTGCTCGATTCTTTTACTTTTTAACATGCAACTCATTAAAGATTATCGTAATCGCCGAATGCAGTTTTGTAATATAATGCAATTGTAATCCACGCTTCATTTGCCAAATTCTCTTTTCAGATGAAGCCTCATTTCGCCTAAATGGTACAGTAAATCGATAACATTGCAGGTACTGGAGTAGAGAGATGTGTGTGATAGTTAACGCTGGCCACGAGCGGTACCGCGCATCGGCGTAGAATCAGTTCGGACCGAGAGGAACGGTAGTATTACTTCGTCTGCGGAGCAGTACGGACATTTTCGCTGCCGGTCATTTGCGCAATTGTTTATCTGTCCTAGAAAAATTATGATTTCGTCAGCAAAACGACCGCGGTCGGACAAACTTCGAAAATTTATTGCAGAAATTCCAGACTTAATATATGAAGGTGCTAAAATTAAATGTGTAATCTGTAAAATCCCGTTAATGTGTTGGTCCAGACAACATTGTCTACGACACGTAAATAGTGAAAAGCATGTCTCAAAAAGAAATTGCGCACGAGACAATGAAAAATTTATATTTAATTTATGCGTTGCGTTTATTGCATGTAATATACCGTTTAATTTACTAGACAAGGAACCATTTATCTGCTTTTGGAATAACTATTCGGAGTGCAAATTACCAAGTCGAACATCGTTACGAAGAATTGTGCCATCTGTGCGCGAACATATTGAACAAAAAATAAGATCGGAGTTGAAAGATAAAATTGTGGTTATGTGTCGACGAAACAACAGATCGGAAGAAACATTCTGTTCTTAATGTAATGGCACGCAAATTGGAACCTCATCAATCGGCACCTTCAATTCTATTAGTCTCCAAACGAATACAACAGTGTACTGCCGAAGTAATTTCAGAGTTAGTGTTAAATACATTGGACAAGTTTGAACTTTCAACAAACCAACTCTTGATGTTAGTGAGTGATGGTGCTGCAAACACGCTTTCTGTAGGCCGGTCTCTTAAAAAGCATTTTGCTAATTTGTTACACATTACGTGTAAAATTCATGCTCTCAATATTGTGGCGGATAGTATCAGAAAATGTTATCCTAAGGTAGACGCCTTAATAGCCCATACCAAAGCAGTATTTGTCAAATCACCGAAACGTATTCGCGAATTTCACAGACTGTGCCCCCGTATACCAGAGCCACCAGAACGTATTCTAACTCGTTGGGGAACATGGTTACAGGCCGCGTTTTATTATCATAAATATTTTGACAATATTAAGAACGTGGTTTTACAATTCGATACAAAGGAAGCTGCCGCTATCCAGAAAAGCCAGTCGAAATTTCAAGATAGTCAGGTTAAAATGGATTTAAAAATCATTCACGACAATTACTTCGGGCTGGCAGATGCAATAGAAAAATTACAAAATCCTGCGGTGCCGTTAGAAGAATCTCTGCAAATAGTGCAACATGTTCACGCACAGCTATGCGCGATTGAAGACGCAAAAAATGTTTCTGTTCTAGAAAAATTTGAAAGTGTTTTTGAGAAAAATTCTGATTTTGGCACATTAAGACACATCTGTGAAGGTGCGTCAACAGAATCGTTAAGTTATTTGAAAGATTATTTTACTTACGCAGATATTACGTCACTAGATGTAGAACGTTCGTTCTCTGCATATAAACGCATTTTTTCCTCATGCCGTACTAGTTTTGCCGAAACAACAGTTGAAACATATCTAATGTTGCAGATATTTAACAGACATTATTCACTTTGTGATTTTACGGAGGACTCTTAAAATGGTAAGTGTTTGAGCACGTGTTATTTAATTTTTATTTAAAAGATGAGCGAAATTATTTGCGGCAGCAAACATCTCTATTAGCAGAATAACTCTAGTGGAACGCGAGGCCTGGTCGACTCTACGCTACTGCGCGGTACCGCTCGTGGCCAGCTTTAGTGATAGTTGACAATAGAATCGTTGGTTCTTTCTTCTTTAATGAAACCCCCACTGAGCAGCGATATTTGGATTTTCTGCGGGGCGCACTTGTATCTTGCTCTTGCATAAATTTTTCCAAATGTAGATGATCCTGACTTACCAAATAGTGATATTTGGTTTCAGTAAGATGGTGCACCTTCACACTTGGCATGTCCTGTTCGCGAGTTTTTAAACAACTGCTTTCCTGGGAGGTAGATCTATAGGCGAATACTAATAGTGTGGCCCCCGAAGTCCTCAGATCTTCCGCCCCTTAATTTTTTTTCTTATGAGAGTATTTAAAATAAAAAATCTATATGGATAGACCACAAAATCTAGAAGATTTGAAAAATAGAATTAGATATGAAATGAGACGAATTGCTCCTGACGTCAATCGCAATGTACAGAATGAGTGTGTCCATAGATTTGCTTATTATCGAAAGGCCGCTGAATGGCATTTTGAACATTTGATTTAAAGAAAACAATTATTTCATTTCTTAAATAACAGCATTCATCTTTGCCTTTTAATATTAATAAAATACATGTTTTCCACTCCTTAAATGACTTTTATTACAAAAATTTTATAATGTAAGGTATTAAAATTTTGATGGTACCATTTAGACAATTAAATGATCTATCAGAATAAAAAAAATCGGGAGCTGTAGTTTAAAAACATTGTGGATGACGTCATTCCTTGAAAAGCTGAAGTGGGGTAAATTTAAAATTGATAAAGAAAACGTTTATTAAAAAAAATAGAATTGACCTGTCCGAGCATTTCTTTGAAAAACAAATTGCTTCAAATTTAATGAATTTATTCCATAATTTTGCCACGCAGTGTGTATATACAGTATGACCCATCTGAAATGGAAGCACCCCTGTAAACCCTATATTTCACAGCAAAATGAAACCATTTTTTTCCTGAATACATAGCGAGATCTATTTATTAAAAATCTGACTTCACCACTTAATTCAGAAGGTCCTGAAATGGTAACCAAAATTTAATTCAAATATTTTTATTAATAAAAAAGTTACGAGAGAAATTTCGACGTCATAGCCTACTTTGGATTTTATTTAAATTACATGTACTTTTTGGGTGAAATAGCAATTACCATTAATAATTGAAACATTTTTTTTAAGATACATCAATATACGTGTAAATGTTGTAATAATGATTATCCTGAAAATGAAACGGTTTCTTGCTCTGTGTGTAGATCTATTTCTAGCTTGGTATGGGTCAACCTCACGAAAAAAGATTCTCATGTCTTGAGATCTAAGACAAATATTAAATGGACCTGTTCTGCCTGTTGTTCGATCGACATTGTTGGTCAAATTCAGAACCTCAGCAATGTAATAGCTGCGTTACAGAAGGAAGTGTCACGGATTGCGGACCTAGTCTCCGATTCTCCTAGAAATTCGACGTGGAAGATGCAATCAATGAAATTGAAGATCGTAGGCGCCGCGAAAAGAATGTGATTATTTACAATCTTGATGAGAGCGACATTCCTGATAGTGATTCAGTTAGAGTGGATAACTAAAATGGATGGGATTAAGATTTTCAGACTTGGGTCGGTTAGGAATGCTGGAAGGAACAGGCCTTTAAAGGTGATGCTGCATTCGGCGGAGGAAGTTTCATCTGTGCTGCGGAAGAGTAGACTTCTGAAGGATTATCCTGTCAAGAGGAATATCTTCATATCCAGGGATCTGTCGATTAAGCAACTAGATACGAAAAATAAAACAATGTCTGAATTTCGTCTTCGTAGGGCCAATGATGAGGGTATCGCGCTTCAATATTTTAATGGCTTGCCTAAAATTGTTATAAGAAAAAACTCGATGAAGTCAAACAGTCAGCATCAAACTTAAACATTTATTACCAAAATGTTAGAGGATTGAAGACAAAAATATTTCTCTTTTACAATAATCTTCTGTCTTGCGATAATTATGATATTGTCATATTGAGTGAAACATGGGTGCCCAGCTTGTTGCATTTTGCAACTCTCACAGTGTAATCATAGTGTGCCTTAAAAATTGAGATGAACTTCGGAAATTTTGTGTGGAAGTAGGCATTTTAATCCACTATGTATTAAAAAAAATGGTTTCATTTTAATATAAAATATAGGTTTTATAGAGGTGCTTCTATTTGAAATGGGTCACACTGTATAAACTCTAGAGAATGTTAATTTAGTGTTGAAATTTACACTATATTTTTTTACTCTATAGTAGGCAGAGTAGTCAAAAGTAATTGCCAAATGTTAGGAACACATTCTAACTACACATTCTAACTGTACATGAATGGAATTTTTCGTTTAAGATAAGGGAGACACCCCTTTCGTTTCTTATTGTAACTACAAAACACAAACTAGTAATTTAATTGCAACATCTCTCGGTCACAAACTAATTTGAGCTGCGCAGAGAGATAGTTATTTTGTTGGTAGTTTTCAGCCGGACAATGTATTAAGGTCCACACGGAACGTATTTGCGTTAGGGTAGAACGATATGCCGCCAGTATATGTAAATTTGTGTACGATATACATAAGTTCACCGTCGAAAATTATGTATAATAATATGCAATTAGTTGGGACGAAATTACAAAGTCAGGAACACATTAACATTAATTATTCCGGTATTCGGTCCCGACTTTTCACCTACGTAAACGTGAAAATGACGACAGAAGGCAGGGGAAAACGGCAAAGACACACATTTGTTTTAAACGCTCTCATTAAGTACAAGTTTTGTGTGGGGCTGTTGTTTTCCTTCTCCAGCTGTCGATCGATACGCGAAGCATTTGGCCGTGGTAACTTACTGTTACGATTAACCTAAATGTATTGGACGTACACTATTGCTCATAGAAATTTGGTCACGAAAAAAATTCTTACAATATTTTTATTGAAAGACTATTAACGGAGTCAACAACTTTGAATTAAATGCCTATTTGTTTTAAACGTACTCACTACTCAAACAGAAGACGTACTGCCAATACCAAACCTGATTAAATATTTCATAGTGCGCCATTTGAAACATGTGCACTGGGTTAAGAGGAAAACCTATGATTTCTTAAATTATAGATACGAGGGTAGCGTCTTAAGTTTCTACAAACGATCACTAGATTTGACATTATCATTTTCGTAAAATTTGACATCTGTTATTGTTGAAGCAACGTTTTAGAAAGCAATTTTGTGAAGAAATGGAAATTTCGCGTGAAAATTTAAGTTGGATGATTTTTTACGATTTTAGTAACGTCATAATTAAAGCGTGACAAACGCTGGCACCCGCAGAGACTGTACGTGTGTGGATGCAGAGTTCAGTAATGCGGTAGACATTGAGGAGTTGGGCCGTTCGGTTATTTATCGGATTCTCATTGTTAGTTTTCGAAAACATGGGACGTAAGCCTGGTGTATCTCTTGCATCGCATGTGAAGAAATATATTTGGCATTTCCCTGGTTTGGAATTGACAGGTTCGCACATTCGTTGCAAATTTTGCGGTATAGGGTTGCTAGGTCGCATGACATTTGAATGTAGAAGTCATATTAAAAGTAAACGTCATGTATTGAATTTAAGAAACAATATTCCGTATTGGTAATTTTTTAATGACTTTATTTTCATGTTGAGCACGTGCAACATCCCACAACATCTAGTAGATAATGAAAACTTTCGTCTTTTTTGGGATAAATATGTTCCATCATGGAAGCTACCAACAAAAGGACAATTGCGGTACAATTTACCACATGTGCAAAGACTGTATAAAATACGAGTTGAGAAATCAAAAAATCTGGCTCACTGTGGACGAAACTACTGATGCTCAGAAACTCAGCGTGATTCATATTGTGGCGCGTCCTTTAAAACGTAATGGTCCAGCAGCTTCCTTGTTGTTAGCCAGTAAAAGGATTGAAAGAACTAATGTCGAAACCGTTGTAAACATAATAAAAAATATGTTAAGAGAATTTTGCATGGTTGGAGCCCAAATCACCATGTTAGTTTCTGACGGAGCCGCAACAATGCTGAAAGTTGGTAGGATGTTAAAAGTATGCTTTCCGACTCTTCTTTACTTAACATGCCTCGTACACGCATGTCATCTCGTAGCAGAAACTATTCGAAGCAAGTATCCTAGGGTGAATGATTTAATATCATCTAACAAAAAAGGGTTTGTGAAATCTCCCAAACATATCCGCGTATTCAAGCAATTGTATCCGCAAATTCCGCTACCACCTCAGCCTGTATTGACGCGATGGGGAACATGGATCGAGGAAGTATCTTGTTATCGCAAATATTATTCCCAAGTGAAACATATTTTCAAACTTAATTCTTCTAATTCTCAAGCGGTTCGCGAGAGTCAGCAACTTTTTTCCGATTCGGACATTCAAAAAGAAATAGATGACATTTCCATAAACTATTCTGTAGTAACACAAACTATTTCGCAGTTAGAAAATACTCACTTATCTATACAAGACTCGTTAAATAACATCAACAATTTAGCAGCCGCTGTAGAAAGCTTGACGGATCCTATAGGACTAGATGTCGCGCAAAAATTTCGTGCAGTTTTAAATAAAAATCCGGATATAGAAAAGGTTAGATCTATATCTGGAATTCAAGACTGCGCAGAAGAGATACAAGAGTATGTGAATCTCGCAAATCTTACTTTATTAGATGCTGAACGATCATTTGCAAAGTATGCGAGAACGTTTTCAGACCGAATCGACAATGGAAGCATTGCTTATGTTGCAGTACTACGCGGCGTACCATGGCAGTCGCACATTACCGCAGTGGTCATCGATACGTCAATAAAAGGTAACAATCTATTATTTTTTTTATTAATACTGTGTCTACTTTTGCGCGGTACGCCCCGAACGGTTCCACTAGTTTCTCGAACATTATAAATAGTACACGCACACCGATCAACCGATAATAACCGAACGTCCACTCGATTCCTTGTATGTACATAGTAAACACAGCTCCTGTTACGGCGGCTCTGCGGGTGCAACCGTTTGTCACGCTTTAATAATTACACACTAAAAAAAACTACAACACAATGTAACAAGATGTCAAAACAAACAAAAAACTTAAACTGCATGCAATATAAAAATAAAATTAAAAACAAATGATTCAACAACAAACAATACAATAAGAAATAAAATAAACTAAATACCAAGAACAGGATCAAATCGCTCTTGATACCGACAGTCTGAGACGAGACGAAAATTTCTTTGATCTCGATACGAGGATAGAGGACGGGAAGGAAAACGCAACATTGACCAGCATATGACAAAAGAAAATTCAAAAGGCAACGAATAC
This sequence comes from Dynastes maya, assembly GCA_029619315.2. Classification (NCBI taxonomy): domain Eukaryota; kingdom Metazoa; phylum Arthropoda; class Insecta; order Coleoptera; family Scarabaeidae; genus Dynastes; species Dynastes maya. The sequence goes on along the minus strand of JAROYE020000006.1, from coordinate 8,790,012 downwards.
GAAATATTTTTAATGAAGGCAAAGAGTTTAGAGGTTATCATCTAGGGATTTTCTCGAATAATTTACAAGTTATTAGACCAAACATAACCAAAACGATTGTCAACAACGAAACAGGAAGTACCATTTTAAAACACTAATAGATATCTCTTCAGAACCTGCAATATCTTACGTGAAATAACCGCAATATGTGCTCTTCTGTAACGTCAACGTTCTGATAAGACGAGCAAATAAACGTTATTTATGTTTCCGAATGTTACCGATTGCGGTTGAATCTATCGTAAAACTGGGAGATACTGCGAAATGAAAATAAAAAAACAAAGCGATATTCCAGTTAATATCTAGCTCTATAAATAAAAACAATTTGACATGGATATCCACTGCTTGTTGCAATATTTATCGAACCTTCCACGTACCACAACGTACATTCCGGGCGAATCAATTCTTTTAACATTTTTATTGGTTTCATCGTTGACTCTAAATGTGGAGTATTAAGGGATGATGAAAATTATCTATTTGCGTAATATTTGCAATAGATAGTTGACCTAAAATAATTTTTATTTATTCATTAGATTTCCAATTCAACAATTATTGACGGATGTCTTGCAAATTTTGGCTTTGCCATTTACTTTTGCTTAAAAAACATACGAAACCCCCATCGACACGAACAATAACATGGCTTCTCTAACCACCAAATTTGAAAATGTTCTACAGAAAATATCAAATTTTGTAAAATGTCAAGGAAGGGGTTGCTTGTTCTCTATTTCTTGCAAACATTAAATGATTCGAAAGATAATTTAGAAACCAAGTCAACCGATTCTGACACATCACGAAATTTATGAAGAAAATATACAACGTGTGCCAAAAAGTACGCACCATATGGGATTTTTTTTGTAAAAAAATTATAGTAATGCAGAAAGTTTGAGCACCTTCTAAAACCAACTCGACATCCATTAAACCCAATTTATCTTCTAACGTATACAGGGTGGGCATTTAGAATTGAAAAAGATTCAAGAGTAAAGTACCCTTATATTTATAAATAGAGGAAAGTGTTATTCTGTAGGTTTCCGGGTTGGAACCACGTCGTTGTCGTAGCTTTAGCCGACGTTTCGTCCACACTCATATGTGACATCTTCAGGGCTGTAACTGCTCATTGACACGCACAGTCAGTGCGCAGTTACAGCCCTGAAGATGTATCATATGAGTGTGGACGAAACGTCGGCTAAAGCTACGGCAACGACGCGGTTTTAACCCGGAAACCTACAGAATAGTATTATTGACGACCGCGGAAGCCTACGAACTCGAGGAAAGTGTTATTTAGAAAAAATGTCCAGAATTCACAGCTATGCTCAAATATGAAATCACAACCTCCTATCTCAAAAATATGTTTTTTTTTTATTTTTCTGGATCGACGTTTATGCACTCCGCATTTACAATATCTAATCTGTTTAAAATATTCGCAATTGATATAACTAATAAAAAACAGGAACTAATGGCACTCCTTAGGTGCCTCGAGTTATTATCAGGAATTATTAAAATTTACGTGAAAAATTGTCGCGTTTTTGGTGCATTTTGTTCATCTGCTCGGTGAATTAGGACATGAATGGAAACTATTCTAAAAATTACACTTTAAGATAAGTGATATTTCAAATTATAACATTTTTTCGTTAAAGGATTCAGTTATTTGGTAGTATTCAAACTTATGTAGGAATAAGTGATAGTTTTGTGGAGAAAATGGTTTATCTTTCAACAATATCAAGAAAAAGTAAATAAAACTTATAACAATATTGAACAGTAACACAGAAATACATTAGATGGTCTTGACTGCGAAAGGGTCGTTCTTGATAAGCCTTGAATTTCAAATAACCAAATTACCAAATAACATAGGAAAAATGTCCAGTGGGGTCAGGTCCCGGAATTGAGCAGCCCATAGATAGTTAGAAAAACGTCCAATCCACTTACCGTCGAACGTTTAATCCAAGAAATTTCGTACTTGTAAGGTAGTATGCATGTTGTATGTATGTTCCGTCTTGCTGGAACCATAATGTTCATCATACGTTTAAATGCATTTCATCTAACATATCACCAAGTTCATTCTGTAGGCACTAGAGGTGTTCATGTGAGTTGAAGTTCTCACGAAAGAAAAATGGGCCAATTATTTTATTAATCAAAATACCACACCGGGGATTAGTTTTAAATGAATGTTGGTCCCTACATTTCATAATGAAATTAGAGTTTTCTTTGAGTCCACCGCCTACAATCCTGAGAATACACGGTGCCGTTTCACGTAAAAGTAGCTTCGTCTGACCATAAAATTTGTTATCTTCTCGCTCACTTTCAAACCATGCACACAAGTCAAATCGGGCAACAAAATCTCTATCCTATAGAGTGCTTATAAACCACGGTTTGTAAGAGCGGAAACGATTTTTATTTAGTATTCAACTGCAGCTCTTAACTGATACAGTTCTTCTGTTAGAAATTCTTTGTAAAGATATTTTGCCATTTTCAGTAACATCCAATGTATCTTCACCAGTTAACTATTTATTGTAAGATTTTTTGAACCTATTTTGTGTGTCTTTAAATTTTCACAAAATTCTTGTTCCGATCGTATGGCTGATTGGCGTTATATCAAGATGTCTTTCGTTAAAAAGCCTAGCCACTTCTCTGTGTGGCGTTAACTCACCACAAGGGATTTTCTGTTTTGTTTTGCTAAGAAAGCATCTTAAGTACACAAAATTGAGCACACAAAACACACAAACCAGTATAAATAATACAATCAATGTCACTGTCGAGAATTGAAGTATTTGCTTCCATAACATGCTGTAGTAATTTAAAAAAATACTTACCAAACGTAATAAGCGAAGTAGTTGTCTGTTATTTGCAAACAATTAAATCTTTTAACGAAAAAATGTTATAATTTGAAATATTACTTATCTCAGAGTGTAATTTCTGGAAGAGTTTCCATTCATGTCACCGAGCAGATGACCAAAAATACGTGTCTTTCATGCAAATTTCAATAATTCTTGATAACTCAAAACACCTAAGCAGATTAGATGTAAATGTGGAGTGCATAAAGAGTGACAAATTTCTTATTTTTTGATGTTGCTACAAGGAAACAAAAAAGCAATCTAAAACGCGATGTTGCTGTGAGAAATGTAAACAATTTTTGTATTTGCATCTACAACCTAAACGACTGTGCCAGGAATATTTCGAAAAGTCTCAAGGAGAAACAGTAGACGTTGATTTCTAATATTTTCCTCACTTATTGTTTTATATCTGTATGTACTATGCTTTTGTTTATTTTTATGAAAAAATATATACATATTGTACACTTATTGCTTCTGTTCTTGTTTCTAAAATGTTTTGATAGTTTCAAAATGTAATAGAAAGCTACTTAGGGATCAACTACACCACTATTGTGCGCTACAATCACGAAATATTGTAATGTTTATTGAAGGTAATAGTTGATTTTCGTATAAATAAAAAAATACGATACACAGAAATATTTGTGATAGAGTAAATGATATACATCACGAAGCAATGCTATCGTTGACCATTTAAAAACATAAACCCTGTAACCCAGCACATGCACACGCCATGCCGATCCCACGCGTGAGAGGAGACGACGAAACGTTGTTACAAAACTGCATGGGCTTGCCGTGGGATGGGTCCAATATGCAGCGCGGTATTTGTAACTACGTTTCGCAGATTCTTCCCACGCGTGGGATTGCCATGGATTCGATTTGCGCCGGGCCTATTCCATGCGTTAATGTACGTGAATAATTGAAGGTTAACAACAAAACCACTTATACAACACAAAAATACGAATTTTGTGAAAAAAATTCAATATCAATGGTTGAAAATGTACGAGAGGCTTAAAATTGGTCAACAATAGAAGTTTAGGTCTGCTTACTACAAGAAAAAAATCTCTTTACAACTAGAAGAACAATATTTGATCGTTTCGTGATAACTAGAGTAACCTAAACTTGCGGACTCGCATAGGCGTCGGTATTACGGGTTAATATAAGAATACGAAAAATTCATAAATAAACTAAACCGGTAGAGAAGCAGGCATGTAGTGTCGACCTTAAATATAAATCATGTTAAACCGCGCTGAGAGAGATTTCGTTTTAGTACCGGTTGAGCTGTTGAGAGATTAGTCGAACGGTCAAGGTTATGTACTTACGTGTCGCTTTTGAAAATATAGCTGGTGTTTTTGTGTGTTGTAGTATTATACCAAGTACATAATTAGTGTATCGTTTCATATAGAACTAATATTTACATACCTAAGAAAATAATGCTCGTAATAGATTTGCTACTAATGTACATAAGTATGTGTCACTTTTTCCCATTTAAAATATGACAGTAGTGCAGTTTGTTGCTTAATATGCAATGTTCGTTTGCTGCATTGGACCAGAACTGATTGCCAGAGGCATGTCAATGGTATTAAGCATATGAGAAATGCAAGAACTGAAATACCTTATACATATTCATACCTTTATAATATTTAGCCTCTTGTAATCTTGTGTGTTGGTGTAGAAAGCAGTTTAAAAAGTTTTGGCGACATCGTTCAAAGACCATTACCTTCACTAAACTAAATTACATAATCTTGCGCAATGAAATGTAAGTGTCGAAAATTGGTAAACGTTTTTGATGTTGCAAAAAAGTATGGTTCCGTATAATCCCATATAAAGATAAACAGTATTGTAATTGTAATAGACTCGCGTTTTACTAGCGATGGAACACAGCATCTCGATATTTGATTAGCATTGCAAACTGTGTTAAGCATATGTACCCGAAAGCAATTAAGAAAGTAAGATAATGAACGCTTGAAAAAATTTAAAATTGCCCAAGATCAAGTTGTGATGATTGTGACTAGATAGTGCAGCAACGATCTTAAGTGTTGGGCGATCCTTAAAAATATTTCCTAACTTAATACATATAACCTGCGTGCTGCATGCTTTGTATTTAGTTGGTGAAGTTGTTCGACAACATTACGGAAACGTTGATCGGATGATTGGAAGTACTAAAGCAGTGTTTCGGAAATCTCCTAAACGTTTAAAAGAATCTCGTAAATTATGTCCAGGTATTCCAGAACCTCCTGAACCAATTTTAGCGCGATGGGGTACTTGGCTAACAGCAGCTTCTTACTATTTGATCCATTTTCAACAAATTCAATCAGTTATAATGCGATTTAATCGGAATGAATCCAAAGCAATTAGAGAAAGTCAAAGACAATTTCAAATTCCTTAACTTTTAGAAGATTTAACAACAATATGTACCAATTATACAATATTACTAGATGCCATCAGAAAACTACAATGTACTGAATTGTCATTGCAGGAATCATTAGACATAGTAGAGAGTGTAAAAAATAAATTACACACATTAAATGATACGCCAGGATTATGCGCTAGTCAAAAGTTGGCAGATGTTTTAAGGAAAAATCCCGATTTTAATACTTTAGAGGCCGTTTATAATAAGTGTAAGAATAGTGAACTTTTAAGTGATTTTGAAAAACAGTTTCTACATGCATACTTCCTTAGATGTGGAGAGATCGTTTTCTATGTATAAGAATATTTTTTCTTGTCGACGCACAAGGTTTAAAGAAGTAACTGTGGAAACATATGCAATGATGCAAGTTTACAGTAGTTCACATCCTGATGCCTCTAATTTGTTGAATAATTAGCAAGTAAGCTTATTCATGAATTTTTCGTATTCTTATATTAACCCGTAATACCGACGCCTATGCGAGTCCGCAAGTTTTGGTTACTCTAGTGATAACTTTTACTTTGACATATCTTGTCCAGTAACTGTCTGTATGTACAGTTACGCAAAACACTAATGTCCCCCACTTTTGCCGACTGTATATCATCACCTTCGGCAAGCCCTTCGTTAGTATTTGCATCCATAGATTGGATACTACCCGTTCTCTTGAAAACAACAAAGAAGGAGACATTAGCGTTTTATGTGACTGTACATGACTTTAAACTTTTAATAAAGAAGTTCTTGGCCATAATGTAAACAACTCTCACAGTAATTATATACGATCCTAAAGTAAATGGTATGTGTTTAGTTTATTTTAGAAATGAGATGTTTCCATTACCAAAACGCCTGAAGATGTCGTAACTAATGGAAAATTCTATACGTCCTGTTTAAATACATTTCCATCGAAATTATAAAAGAACAGAAAAGCGCTACTGTTTCTTAATTAGGTACACAAACTTTCGGAATGTTGGAAAACCCACACAAGCATGCGATATAAGCGTACAAGTTTCTGAAAATCTGATTCTAAACACACACCATGTAGATGTGTTCCGAACTAATTATTGCATTCAGTAAAATTACGAACGATAATACTACCCATTTTCCTCTATATTGTATAGGACGAAATCCCCTTTGCACAACTAATTCCTTCTTCTTTCATCTAAATCTCCGGCAATTTATAATTAGTCTCTTGTTTGCTGTTCAGCTCATGTAGATGAGGGCCTTATCTGCAAGAGCAGCCATCTGTACACGTTTTGAAGTATTCCGCCTGCCTTAGAAAATAAGTCGGGTATGTAAAGTCCTGCCTTTAATAAATTAGTTAAACTTAATTCCGCGTCGATGCCATCAAAACTTGGGAAGCATTTGCCTCCTTTTGTTTTTTAACCCCTAATAAAATTTACAATATACTATTGGTAAACCGTGTACGTCAAATGCGTTAGTAATCGATTTAGAATGGACTAAAATGTCACATTTAACTACATATTGCACTTTCTATTCAATGTAAACTCACATAAAACACTTTTAAATTTTCTTTATATGCACTTACATATACAGGTTTTCCACAACCCGTTCATTAAAAGTTTTCACAGTTAGCATCTTAGTCTAGATCTGAAAATTTGTAGCAGGCATTATTTTTAGATTCGTATTACTTCCGGTTATATCGGAAGTTATAACCAGCTTTGATATTTTTAATGGAATGACGCTCTTTCAGATTCCATGATGATTTGTATTCACGTTCCTTACCTCTAAAATCAACTGATTATTATTTTGATTTTTACTTTTCTTTTTTCTTTTACAATATACTCTAAAATTGTATATCAGAAATACAATTGAATGAATTTACGTCATATTTATACAGGGAACAATGGAAACTTGGTACTTTCCAGTAATAACTCAACGTTTAGTTTATCACATACTGGGTGTTCGGAATTTAAGATTCAATTCAGGATAGTAGATTTTTTCTTAATGGAACGCACTGCATATAAGTACGTTACCGTGAGCAAAATCGCAATCGCAATCGATGTACATTAGGTGTCCCTACGAGGTAGGCGCCATAATTTCTCGGCCTGATACAAAAAAAATAAACTTGGTAAAATATATCAATTTTTATTTTTCAATATAATTTCCCCTAACTTCAATACATTTATTACAACGATCAATTAATAATTCTATACCCTTGTAAAAATAATCGAAAGCTTTTCCTTCATAATGTTATATTACAGTTGCTTGCAACTCCCTATCGTCCTTAAAACGACGTCCCCTAAGGTCTTTCTTTAAATGAGAACATAAATAATAGTCACTTGGACGTTCCAATTCTTGAAAGCCATATTCGCGGATGGCGGCAGTATGGACGGGTGCATTGTCGTGCAATAATCGAATACCTTTTGTCAATTTTCTTCGATGTTTTGCACGAATATTGTCCCTCAATTCATACAACAAAGACGCATAATATGTGCTATTAATAGTTGTATTGCGTTCTTTAAAGTCATTGAGTAAAATACCGTCATAATCCCAGAATATTGTGGCCATCACCTTTTCCGTTGATTTAACGACTTTCGCCTTCCTGGGACGAGGTTCATCGGGTCGCCGCCATTCCATCGATTCCTTTTTAAACAGAGGATCATAATACATAACCATTGTTTCCTCCTGTGACAATGGACTCCAAAATCGGTTTCGGGTCACTTCCACACATGTTTCAAAACGAGCGCGCACATTCAACCCGATGTTCCCGTTGGAGAGCAGAAAGAAGATACGGTATGCATCTTGCACTAATCTTATTCATACCCAAATGGTTCTGGAGAATTCGGCGAATACTTGTTTCAGAAATGTTAGACATAACTACTAATTCCTTCACTTTCAAATCGCGATCTGTTAATACCATTTCTTCACTAATTGGAATGTTTTGAGGTGTTATTAGTTCAATTGACCAACCAGGGCGCTTATCACCTTCAAGGGATTCTTGCCCCAAACGGAAACATTTTGCCCATTTTTTACAGTGGAGTATGAAGGAGATAAATCTCCATAAACGCCGTCTAAACGTTGGTTAATATTATTAGGCGTATACCCTTCCCATTTTCATGCATTAATCACGTTGTCTAGCTGGCTACTAAAAACTACTACTCTTCGAGCCGTAATGTTTGCGGCGTACTGTAGGCCTCGCACATGTGCAACTATAGGAGTTTGAGCACCCTAGAACTTGTATAAGCTTGTATAGTTTAGGAGTTATAAGCAATTATTTGTATCATTTAAAACAACTGTTAGCCATAAACAAATAAATTTACAGTAGTTGTGAAGCTATAAATAATGTATTTACATGCGCAAACCTTTTTACAAAGATCTTCAAAAGAGCTAAACCGAAACACTTTCAGTATATTTTGTATAATATGCATAGCTACGAAAGTTGTCTAAAACCAATACAGTTTCATTTAAATCGGTGAGGGATACTTACCTGTGTTTCCTTGTTAGTGAAAACTAAATAGGAAGACAACGTCATAAAAGAGGGGAGGTTTATGCGGATGGGACGAAAGAAGACCACATAAAGGGGTATGACGGATCTAAATTTCCCATATTTCATTTAGCTATCCTAATTGTTTGACATTGATCATCTGAAATCATAGAAATTATACAAAATGAATCGCTATACAAAAGAACAACGTGCTGCCATTGTAAAAACATTACATATTTGGCGGATTGTTCGAAAAATTCGTGGAATTTTCTCTGACCATAATCCAATCAACAAGTCCTTTATTCGAAGATTAATTAAAAATATTGTGAAAACTATTGTTCTCATACATTAAACATTAGCAGAAACAGTTTGCAACGAATTCTCACTAGAGACCTTCATCTCCACACTTACAACGTTCAATTAACATAGGAGTTCAACGCATCAAATCATTTGCAACAATGACAATTCGCTAATTGGGTGATGGAAAACCAAACACTGAAGGACAATTTTTTTTTAACATCATCATCAATAAGGCTCATTTTCATTTGAATGATTTTGTTAATAAGCAGAATTGTCGAATTTGAGGCAATGAAAATTCTCATACTATTCTTGGAAAACCGGTGCACCCACAAAGAGCTACTGTTTGATGCGGAATATGGGCTGGATGTAATTGAACCGTTCTTTTTTGAGAATGAAGCTAGCCAGGCTTCAACTGAAACTGGTATCTACATATAATGAGTCCCAAGTTTTTCGCCGAAGCAACAACGGGTAAACAGTTCTTTAACAGTTTTGTATGACGGAAAATCAATACATGAGACTTGTTTGGATTAATGACAAGTTGCCGTTCTACGAAAATGCAAGGTATCCAAGTCATACTTAAGTCTAAGCTTCAAGTTATCGAGATCAAAGGATAAATACACCTGAGTATCGTCTACGTGCATATGGTTACTGCAAAAATTAATACCACCAGTCAATGATAATCCCGGGGGAACAAGAACATAAGTCATTGCTATAGAAATTCTTTCGGCATCTAGTTTTCAAATTTAAAGTAATTTAATCCACTAAAAACGAAGCTCTACATAGCTCCCACCATTTTGTAGGTACTTGTTATAGCGTGGCACAAGTTTTTGTATGCCTTCCTCATAAAACGTTGCCGCCTTTGTTGTCAACCATGTGGTAACATGTTCTTTGAGCTCTTCATCGTTGTTAAATTTTTGATCACCAAGGAACGTTTTCAGGTGCAAAAAGAGATAGAAGTCGCAAAGGGCGAAGTAAGGGCTGTACGGAGAGTGGTCAAGCAGGGTCCAGCCAAAGCTCTGTAAAAGTTGTTGTGTCTTGTTCGCAGTGTTAGGTCGGGCATTGGACCCAGTTTGACCACCCTCTGTACTGCCCTGACCTCGCCCCCAACGACTTCCATTTCTTTTTGCACCAAAAAACGTTCCTTGGTGGTCAAAAATTCAACGATGAAGAGCTCAAAGAACATGTTACCACGTGGTTGACAACACAGGCGGTAACATTTTACAAAAACTTGTGCCACGCTATGACAAGTGCCTACAAAATGATAGAAAGATAATTTAAGGTTTGAATTTTTTTGGAATAAATAGTTTTTCAGTATCGGTACTCAATTCGTTTTATTACCAAACGGAACTTCTGGACATGCCTCGTACAAAGAGAATAGATCTATTTGGTCTAAATAATATTTTCCCAAATTAAATGTAGTTATTTAAGGGGTCATCAAGTTCGTTAGGGAGTGTGCACATTTCATGGTCACAGTTCCACAGCGATGACGCTTAGTGGTGACGCCACACGGTAAATCCTAGAAAGAAATCTACAATTTGATATCATTTGCGTAAATTAAGTATTACTAATTAATGTAATAAACATTAATTTTTAAATAGAAATAGTTTCCGGAGTTATTATTGTTCGACAATTAAGAAAGCTATTTGCTACAAAGTCTTATTGGGATATACAAAATTACCAGGATCCATTAAAATCGATTATTTCAGGTTTCCTTGTTAATCGCCGTGAGCTTCTATCGCAGTATATTTAGCTACGACTACAAAACTTACCTTTTTCAGAATTTTAGATTTATATAAACACCATTGCTTGGAGGTATAAGTTCTTTATCAGTACTAAAATTCCTTATGTACCCTTAGCTTAAAGGTGAATACAACTTGGTATAAAGTGTAACATGCAGCGCCATCATGTTTACGACATAACGTATCTGCAGGCACATTGCCCTATCTTAGAATTTTAAGACACCGGAATGTCTATTCAGTATGCGATGCATTTATGGAACGCTATCGCCATGTCTAAACCGAATCCTCGCTGTAGGGAACAATACTTGACATTAATATTGCTTTTACTGTCTGAAAGCCGTTTGACAGAGGATGCATAGCTAATAATACGCAAGTACCTCAAGAGGTCCTTTTGTTGTAAATGTCAACCCTTCGTATCAGAAAATCACCTGTTGTATATTCAATATTGCTCCTTATCAACGTAACGAAAAGAGGTCAGAGTTTGAATGGCTCTTTTCATGTTTTCTGCTTAGAATTAAATACATTTCTCAGTTGTATCGTATATATAAGAGTTTATTATAATCGTAGTTTAGCTTCGGGCAATTCAATAAGTAATTGACTAAATTGTTTGGAAATTAGCATATAGAAGATTGTTGCCAGTTTTGTTTTTTAATAAAGCATTTCTAGAAGAATGTATACGAAGCAAGCATATTTTGACCGATTTCGGCTATACGAGATCAGTATTCTTATGGAAAATATCGACACGTCTTCTAAGGTTCTCTGGACTTTTAATCTTAATGCTGGCACGCAAGTAATTTGCAACATTAATGTTAATATGTTGTCACTAGATCCTTTGGAAACAGTACATCTTAATAAATGAAAAACGTAATCATCACTACTTTTCTTGATAATGGATTGGATCAAGATTTTCTGCATACTTCCACTGCCTTCTCTGGCGTTTGGTTTTGAATTCAAAATGAGAAAATCAATATTTGCCAGCGACAAGTAGTTGAGAATACAATGGTATTATTTTGTTGTGGATAGTGTATCAAATACTGCAATGGCAGACGCTAAAGATATCGGCACACACAGTCAAGAAAATCGATGATAATGTAATTTTCTCTTATTTTTCGTTTGCAAATAAAACTTTTAAATCATGACAAAGAAACCGAAACCTACTAGCTATAAGTTTTTCAATTATTTTGGAAAAAATACTTGTAAGTGCAAAAGGTCTGTAATTTGGAATATCATTAGAATATATTTTTTTGTAAATAGGAACAACAGCAGAAGATTTGAGAAAAGAGAGGAAAATTCCACTAGTTATTGATAAGTTAATTAGGTTAGCGAGATGTGCAGATATTCGTAGATAAAATTATAGAACTGCGTTGGATTCTTTCTTCCAATCACCAAACAAGTATTTGATTTCAACTCAACTATTAATTATTCTTCATAATAATATAACAACTTAATTATTGCTGCGTTAACATTTATTTACATGTGTGCCGCCATTGGTTTCAATATAACACTCCCACGATAAGCACATCCCCAGCTGCACAGCGTGTTGTAATTGTTTTCATAAATTAGGATATTGAGCGAAACAATATGTAAACAATTAAGGTCTAATGCTAAAAGTATCAATACATAACCATTCCCAAACACCTCCCGATATTTCTCGCAACATTCACACTCAAACTCTTCAACTAAAACACCCACACGTGGTAATAGAATTTCCAACAAATTTATTAGTCGTAAGGATCGAATTGCTTTTTGTTTGATTACTAGTTCCTATTTCACGCCTGTTGTTAGAGAGATCGGAACAAATACCTTACCTATAGTGATATCTGATATCGCGGAAATAATAATATCGATAAATTTTTGTTGTACACGCTTCTAAAATTTACAAGTGTTTGTTACTGACGGTGCCAACGTTATACGTTGTGGAGGCCGTTCTCTTGAAAAACAGTACATTAATTTGTTGCATGTTACGTGTAAAAAAAAAGCAAAAAGAGGATGATAAGGTAAGATAAACAATTCTTTTAATAAATAAACTGTAAATAATTAATTTTTAAAACCTTTTTGAGCTAAAAATGCTAAAAACTTAACCCCCTCCCTCCAAAAAAAAAAAAAAAAACCAGAATTAACACTCAAATAATTACCATATACCAAGGCTAAGGTCAAGAAAAAGAAAAACAACATACATATGTATATAGAAGAAAAATGAAGTCATTCAAGTTTACATAAAATTGACAAACTTGAAAAGCTAAGTCATTTTCTGAAACAACAATATGAATAGCAATTCTTTAGATCATACTAATGTACTAATTTGCGTAGATTTCATTTGCATAATCGTCCTAGTGTAACTGGTCACGCATATTAATGTTGTTTGACGTCAATATCGTCTATCGTCACCGCTCGATGTCGCTTATGACATTTGCAACACGGGGGCCGTTAGACAGCTCGTTATTGATTGTAGTTCCGCGTTCAATTCAATTAAAATAGACAAATAAAGCCATCATCATCAACGCCAGTGTAGAAGAGTGTTCAATGCGCAACTTCATACACTGATCTATGGAAATTATCATACAGTTCTTTATTTTTGTCTTGACCTAATTTTAAGTTCTGGCAAAGGGTGATTTTTTCTTTTCAATTCTAAGCGATGATCAAAATTTACTTTATTAGCCTCGATTTACAAAAGAAGAATTAAATATTTAATCGCGAAAAAAAAATTAAGTCAATGATCAAAATTAGAAGCAAGTGAATGAACTAAAGAAAACGTTCTTTTTGTATGTTATCTTTGAAAATGTTTGTGAAACGTTGTACGTTAAAGGTTATATCATTGTATGGGGTAAGTATGGTATTTGTGTTCCAGTTAACAGCATAATTTTAAAAATACCGGCGCTTCCACCAAAAAGGTATAACAACTTTATGCCTGTTAGTGACTATAATAATTACAAATTTGGAAGACCTACTATGGCAGCAAACTTATTGTGGGTTGTAGTAGTTGCAGAATTATTACAAGCCTATTATTTCTAGATCTTCTTAGTATAATTGAAATAAAATTCAACTTTCCTGATTTTTATAATATTTTACAGCCGTGCATTCTATAAATTTTTCTTTGCTGAGAATTGATTTCAAGTCTTTATGGATACCTTACATTTTCTTTGCCCTCTCATATTCTTCTATAGTGATATTCTAACCTCTTCCTTTAGTAGGTCTCTTATAGATCACACACAGGTTTCTTTAAATTTCTAATGGGAAATATTTTTTAATCATAAACTTCAGAAGTGATACATTTAGAAGAAATTTTATTCTTTGCAAATGGCAGCTGTATCGAAATTATACAGCGTAGGTAGCGTAATAGTGTGGCAAAGCTTGATATATCTGCTATTAAGAGAAATATCAAAAAAACTTTCTCATAAAAATTATAAACTTTCCTAAACATAACATTTTAAAATTATTTTCATTTGTACAAGGTCTTCCATAATTCCACGGTGGACCTAACTTATGTTTTCTTAAATGAGACACCTATATATTAATTTAAATGTTGGTTAAACTCTCCTCCATACTCCCAATATCGGGTTTCACGTTATACTGGGTATTTCAAAAGTTATGGTCAATTTTATTCTAACATGTTAAACTTAGTAATCCGTATCTTGATAAATAATGAATACTTAATCTTTAATATTACCACGAGTTTGAGAATATACTCTTACTTTGATGTCAACTGTAATTTATTTCCACGAGTATTGCATTTACAGGGTAAGTCAGAATGAAAATTTACGATTTCCTCATTTGTTTCAAATGGATAGCCATTTGTGTTATATCAAAAGTAGAAGGAGTGCATTACGTACTCTCATTTCTATTAAACATTCCCTATACCTAAATTCAATAGTTGAGGAGATATTTCAGATTATTATAGAAGTTATTTCAATATATCAAGTTATCGGTGAAATATTTACTCTAATTAACTCTTTATTTCGATATAAAAGAAGTTAAACGTTTAAAATGTTTGTTAAAATTATTGTAGGAGTGGACTATACATGACACGTTAAGATTATGGCAGTTCACAATTTTTATTACAATGTTTTTGTTTATATCTCTCTTAATAGCAGATATATCGAGCTTTGCCATGCTATTGCCCCACCCTGTATATTTTAAGTTCAATTTTACCTTACATTTTATTTGATACCCATTTGAACAGAACGAATGAGATACCTTTTTCACACATTACATAGATATAAATCAAGAGTAATTAATAAAAATTATAATATGAAAACACCTCAATCTTATACTCATATCACTAAGGAATGGACCTGGAAATTCCTATGAAATATTTGACACATAAACTAGTTAGAAAAGAAATACAAGTTTATAAGTTAAATATTTCCTATCAAAGCCAAGCCGTTCCATCTTGTATAAACTACACACAAAACCTACTTTAAAACGAAAAAAAGAAAACTCTGTGGCTGTCGATGTGTTATAATTTATATTTTAGAATAATAATAAAAAATGAAACTGTTGCAATTATTTCTCGTCTACGATTCTAGTCTTTTTAATCGATTTTAAGATTTATTATTATCGGGCAATAATACCTATAGCATGTTATTACATTACTCCACAAATTCGTTCCTATAGGAAATCTAAATGGGACAGAAAACGTTTAACTACTATCTAGGATGGCATGACTATAACTACTGGCACTAGGTGACGCCAGGAAATATTTCAGTTGCCGTATCTAAAGATTAGTGGCATAAACTGAGCGATGTAAGAGCAATATGGCCAGAAGCAAGAAGCATTGATGCTTCTCTCTTCTCAAATTGTTTTTGCCGGGAGTAATTCCATCAATACCATGAACTATTTATTAGCATTATCTTGGTTATTTTTTCTAGGCACTTTTTTCATGTGTACTTCTACATTAAGTTCAATTTTGTTTGAACATTATTCTGTAGATAAGCCTCTACCTTAGCCTTTTTAAAATCACAAGCAATGAGAATAATTTATTGTATTATGTACGGATATATCGTACTATTTTAAACAAGGTAAGTGCAATTAATACTGTGCGTATATTTCAAGATTGCTTAAGAAAATGAAACTATTGATAAATGAACAATACCTAAACGCTTCCTTGAATTAAGAAAACTATTTACTATCCTTAAAATATTGTTTTGTGTTAGAACGGCCATTTACTTATATCAAGAATCGCTTTCTTCAAATTCTCTGCAAGATTTTCTCAAATTAACAAATGTCTTAAACAAAGAAATACAATTATTTCATTATAAATATATACTTCTCTTAAGCGTAGAGAAAAAACGCTAAGAAAATAATTATTTTGATTTAAAACAGTTGTATTGTGGATAATTGAAACAGTAATTGTCTTGAATTGAGGCGAACAGTCTTAATACAAGTAAACGTTTCTCTGCGTGTAGCGTGTAAGACGTTTAAGGTATCGGCCGGGGGAATTTCGTAAACATCTCAAATTATCTTAATTATTTTTAATTAGAGAGTCATACGAAAAATACGAAAACATAACAATGTTCAGAGTATATCATTTAAAAAACAAACTTGTAACGGTTGTAGCGGAAACTGAACACCTTTTATACTTGGGCATAATTTTATGTCATGCTGAATTTGTCTCCAATTATTTTTCATTTGAAAGCTTTATCTCTAAATTGCCCACAAAAGCAATTATCTTCCACCCATGTACTAGGTGGACACTGTGTAAAAAATGAATAAATTTGTAGGAATTGGGAAACTTAAAGTAACCTGCGCGTAAAATAACAGGTAATATAGCATTATAAATAACAGACTGAAAATTAAGTTTATTATGATAAAACCCTCACGTACATGCACAAACACGCACACATGTATACGTATATCTTTCGTACGCTGTTTTTGTATGTATCCCGGATGTTCCAAGCCGGAATTTGCTCGGCGCAAAAACCGAAATATCCTGCCCCCAGAAGATTTTATCAGCCGCGAAATAACATTGTTGAATTTTAATGGTCCGGCGATCGGCGAGAATTTTTCGGTGGATGGCGCTGCGTCGCGTTCGCCCCTTCAAGATGAATAACGAGTTTTTAACATTCATTGCTTCTGGCTGTTTCACCCTAATTTCATTTGACTGTATTAAAAGATTTCGAAAGTAATTACGAGGAAACATGTTATTGTTTGAAGCGGAACGTACCGCAATTCGGCCTCCATTAAAGCTGTACGAGTGCTCTGAAATAACTGCTAGCTACCTGAGAAAATGGATTGGCGAAAAAAGGCGAAATGTTGAATGAAACTGGAATTAGTGACTTTACGAGTACGTTTCGGTAATATGTTCGAAATGATCCTGTTACTTAATGTAGTTAAATTTGGATGTGAAGCCATGGACTTTAGAATTTAAATTTATAATGTGTTAAAGTGCGTTTGCATAGGGTAGCGTGAAATTATCGGTAGGATTAGCGCGAAATTATTTGCAATATTCTGCCGTAATTCTTAAAATAATTTCGTGACATAATGACAATTGATATCTCAGCTGACTTTGTGGTATCATAACATTAATTTATCTGTTGATAATTTATTTTGTGGCGGATGGAATAACACAGAAATGTTATATACTGCAATAATCATGACGAACAAATATAAAAATAAAACTAAAAAGAGAGAAAACGTTGGCGGGTATGTTCCATCAACACTTAAAAGAAACAAGGGGACTATTTAAATTTGATTCAGGAAATCTTAAATCATGATATTTATTATCAGGATCATAATAATAATATATTAAATATTATTATTATGATTCGGATTCTTATATGAAGGAATCAATGTTGATTTACTTGAAAATTTATTGAAAATAGTAGAAGGAAATCAACGGTCTGTCAAATATTTCGAGAAACATTTAAAGCACTGTGCACTGTACTACAATTTGTCTATTACTTATCAACATGAGGCAGTCTCCTAATTGTATAGATGCAATAGAAGGCATGCACATTCATATAAAACAACCTAACAATTCCGACTCTTTATATTATAACTATAAGGAAGCTTTTAGTATTTTATTTGCTGTATGCGATGCAAATTATAAATCTGTATGTGTGGATACAGCTGCCTGTGAATCTTCAAGTGATGGACGAATAATATATAATCTAATAATAATAATAATAAAAAATCAAAGAAAATTAAACCAAGCTACATAAATGACGACGATATAAAGAAAACATTTTAAATTTGATTTTTGTTTTATAGCAAATTATCATAGAAAGGAATAGAAATGAAATAAATGCAAAACAGTTTTTTTTTAATTTTATTTTATTCATCGTAAAGGAATGAATGGAATGGCAATAGAAATGACTAATGTTTATCAAAAAAGAATAATACTATGTACTTAATTAGAAAGTTAAATCAAGGAGATACCAAAGAATTATAACATTTTATTCTTTCTTAAATGATATAGTTAGCAAATGTTTCTATAGAATCACCTCTATAACGTTCCTTATAAGTTTAATTATTACCTTTACATCTACGTATACTTCGTACTAGTTCCTTTGTAAAATGCATAATACAATGTACGCACGTATATACTAAGACTTATCATGTACAAATATGCTTGAAATTATTTTATATCAGATAACCAAATATGTATTGTATTTGTTTGGAAAAAAAAGAAAAATTCTACAAACTATATATTTGAAACAAATCAAAATTACGAATGTCTCGCATTCTTTATTATATGCAGGACTGTCTCTGAACAATTTTCACTGAAAAGTTTTTCGTTAAATTGTTAGGGAGGTAAATGTCTTCCCTACCCACTAGTGGACACGCTGTATATGAACTTATATACATCGTTTTAAAAATATCAGTTTATTTAATTTTCTGTTTATTCATATGTTAAAACTGCGCCCAAACCTCAATATGTCGAACACCTATGTTACATCACAACGGAGGTCGCCAAGAAAGTATTGGATAAGGGACGCACATGAAATTATAACGCAATCTATCTAAGGATATTTCCAAAATATGTTTAATTTGAAAAGTTATTAACTTATTCCATTCCTTAGGTACATCGTCATTATATGGGAATTTATTTGAAAAGGAATCATGGCATGTGTTGGTTATTTCCAGTAATGTTGCTTTTTTTTTTAAATTTTATTTTATTCATCGTAAAGGAATGAATGGAATGGCAATAGAAATGACTAATGTTTATCAAAAAAGAATAATACTATGTACTTAATTAGAAAGTCAAATCAAGGAGATACCAAAGAATTATAACATTTTATTCTTTCTTAAATGACATAGTTAGCAAATGTTTCTATAGAATCACCTCTATAACGTTCCTTATAAGTTTAATTATTACCTTTACATCTACGTATACTTCGTACTAGTTCCTTTGTAAAATGCATAATACAATGTACGCACCTATATACTAAGACTTATCATGTACAAATATGCTTGAAATTATTTTATATCAGATAACCAAATATGTATTGTATTTGTTTGGAAAAAAAAGAAAATAATTCTACAAACTATATATTTGAAACAAATCAAAAATTACGAATGTCTCGCATTCTTTTATTATATGCAGGACTTGTCTCTGAACAATTTTCACCTGAAAAGTTTTTCGTTAAATTGTTAGGGAGGTAAATGTCTTCCGCCTACCCACTAGGTGGACACGCTGTATATGAACTTATATACAATCGTTTTAAAAATTCATGTTTATTTAATTTTCTGTTTATTCATATGTTAAAACTGCGCCCAAACCTCAATATATCGAACACCTATGTTACATCACAACGGAGGTCGCCAAGAAAGTATTGGATAAGGGACGCACATGAAATTATAACGCAATCTATCTAAGGATATTTCCAAAATATGTTTAATTTGAAAAGTTATTAATTTATTCCATTCCTTAGGTACATCGTCATTATATGGGAATTTATTTGAAAAGGAATCATGGCATGTGTTGGTTATTTCCAGTAATGTTGCTGTTTTTTTTTAATTTTATTTTATTCATCGTAAAGGAATGAATGGAATGGCAATAGAAATGACTAATGTTTATCAAAAAAGAATAATACTATGTACTTAATTAGAAAGTCAAATCAAGGAGATACCAAAGAATTATAACATTTTATTCTTTCTTAAATGATATAGTTAGCAAATGTTTCTATAGACTCACCTCTATAACGTTCCTTATAAGTTTAATTATTACCTTTACATCTACGTATACTTCGCACTAGTTCCTTTGTAAAATGCATAATACAATGTACGCACCTATATACTAAGACTGTTATCATGTACAAATATGCTTGAAATTATTTTATATCAGATAACCAAATATGTATTGTATTTGTTTGGAAAAAAAAGAAAATAATTCTACAAACTATATATTTGAAACAAATCAAAAATTACGAATGTCTCGCATTCTTTTATTATATGCAGGACTTGTCTCTGAACAATTTTCACCTGAAAAGTTTTTCGTTAAATTGTTAGGGAGGTAAATGTCTTCCGCCTACCCACTAGGTGGACACGCTGTATACGAACTTATATACAATCGTTTTAAAAATTCATGTTTATTTAATTTTCTGTTTATTCATATGTTAAAACTGCGCCCAAACCTCAATATATCGAACACCTATGTTACATCACAACGGAGGTCGCCAAGAAAGTATTGGATAAGGGACGCACATGAAATTATAACGCAATCTATCTAAGGATATTTCCAAAATATGTTTAATTTGAAAAGTTATTAATTTATTCCATTCCTTAGGTACATCGTCATTATATGGGAATTTATTTGAAAAGGAATCATGGCATGTGTTGGTTATTTCCAGTAATGTTGCTGTTTTTTTTTAATTTTATTTTATTCATCGTAAAGGAATGAATGGAATGGCAATAGAAATGACTAATGTTTATCAAAAAAGAATAATACTGTGTACTTAATTAGAAAGTCAAATCAAGGAGATACCAAAGAATTATAACATTTTATTCTTTCTTAAATGATATAGTTAGCAAATGTTTCTATAGAATCACCTCTATAACGTTCCTTATAAGTTTAATTATTACCTTTACATCTACGTATACTTCGTACTAGTCCCTTTGTAAAATGCATAATACAATGTATGCACCTATATACTAAGACTTATCATGTACAAATATGCTTGAAATTATTTTATATCAGATAATCAAATATGTATTGTATTTGTTTGGAAAAAAAAGAAAATAATTCTACAAACTATATATTTGAAACAAATCAACAATTACGAATGTCTCGCATTCTTTTCTTTTGGTATGTTAATTCTCTCTTAGTGAATTTTAATCGATAGAAAATTCTATATCGTATGAAGAATTTTAACAAATATTCACTAACAAGTTATACATGGTGAAAATCTCAAAAGCTCTAACGTATAGATTAATACTATACAGGGCATTAATTGTATTGTCTAACACGTATAATTTGTTTCTGGTACTGTGGAATGTCTTTTCTTCGCTTTTTTTACTTTTTGGCATTATCTGTGCTATTTCCTCTGAAGCTGCTAATCAAGGATGCCTTGATACTATTTTTGCGTGACTTCGTAATTGACGGCCAGTCAAATTAGCATCTAAACCCCCTTCATCTTCATCAGTTGCATCCTCGTCAGAATAAATAACTGGTTCTGGCGGTTCAATAAAAAATTGTTTCACTCCATCTACGTCGTCATTTTCGAGGATACCAATCGCATCTCGCAGCGTCAAATTTCTAGAAGAGTATATTTATAAAATAGAGCGCGAATATAGAATTGTACTATTTCATACGCCTAGCGTGATCATATGAACACGTAGATATATTTCTCCTTGTATAATTTGAAATAATAAATCTTTTGATTTGAGTGTGTTACTACGATAATTAATACACTTTTATTGTTTGTATTATATAAAAATTAAGTTAATAAACACAGAGATATAAATGTACTTACGTGAAATTTATAGCGGCAGCTGCCTCGATGTCAATAAAAGAACTCGTGGCTGTTTCCATAATTCACACACAACTAACGAAACAAACTAAAAGCACAATGCATATGGAATGCATAAAAGTGTAACATAAACAACCACTTCAAATAGATAAGCGGACAAATTTCAGTGAAATTTGACTGCTACAATGTTTTCTTTAGGCTCTCGTTTATTGTGATCATATGAACACGCACGGCGCTAAAGGGTTAAGGAGAGTCAGAAAGGATTTCTAGATACTTCCGTTAAAACAGATTTAAAAAGTGTTAGGCAACAATTACAAGCGATTACTAGACGCAATAGAAAAATTGCAAAATAATGGGTTGTCGCTAGTAGGATCAGTGCAAATCGTGGACGAAGTTAGTACATTGCTACATGGTATAAACGGCGCAAAAAGTGGTCGCGTTATAGCAAAGATCGACAGTGTTTTAAAAAAATATTCCGATTATACGAGATTAAGACAAATGTGTGGTGGTGCATTTGCAGATTCATTAAGTAACTCTAAGGATTATTTTAATTATGCCTGTGTTGCTTCCGTAAATGTTGAACGGTCTTTCTGGAAATATAAGAACATTTTTTCATTACAACGAACATCCTTCGCCGAGGCAAATGTGGAAACATACCTGATGCTGCAAGTTTTTTAACAATCCTATCCTTACTGTTAGGAAGTTACGTTTATTTATTATATTATTATTTATCGTTACGGTATTAAGTGCAACAGATCTTTGAAGAAACTACCTTCTTGACTTTTTACGGTTATTACATCACATATACAACAAATGCCGTTTTCAAACAAACAAAAAACTAATAATGGTAAAAGACATACTCCAACGTGTGCATATATTCGCTTTATTTACCAAACATTTTTATTGCGTCAGCTTTCATTTTTTACACTTAGGTATTGATTTCAAAATATCACTTCTGTCGGCTGTGAGTCACACATACACTATTTATATTCCGCGGCCCTTGCGACTGATCCGACTCTGTGGCTAAGCTCGATTGTGCACGGCTTAATAGTATCATATTTTCGCCCAAATCACACAGGAGATGCATACAGAAATTCGGGCTCCAATCATGAAGTAAATTTAGAAATAATAATAATAATGATAATAATTTTATTGTCACAGTACATTCAAGTTACAAAATTGAATAAAATAAACAAATGATTGTAAGATTGTGTGACAATCACAAGGTTTCTAACTATTATAACGTGAATATGTAACAAGTGTGATATACCAATTCAATCATCCTTTGATTAATTTAGTATCGCAGACCATTATTTCCCTTTTTCTGTGCGACTTGATAAAATCTCCTAACAAGATCCTCTGAATACATCTTCATCTGTCTCATGTTCGTTCCCATGAGAGAATTTATATTGGAGCTTCTTTTTCAGGCCATTATCGTTAAATAAAAATCCCTTTCTGAGTTTAGACATTATATCCATGCATGTGTAGTGGCATGTGCAAATACGTATATACATACAGTTTGTCTATTTTCAGTTTTTACCTACGTGATTGTTTTGTCGTATGGGTAAAGACAATCTATTAATTTCACTATCTTTCTCAAGTACTACTGTTGAAAAAGGAAGCAAGATTTGGGCTTGTCTCACAGACAAGGATGTAGCTGGTTTGTTTTCATGCGAGTGACAGACAAGGATAGTCATATATACTACTGCATTGTTCAAGATGTTAGTGCACTGTTTACCTTTTAGTGTGCGTTGTCAGTTGTCAAATGTAGCTTAGCACCGTTTTCGTATTTAGTATATAATTAGTTATTTTCTCGTCCGTTTTTTACATTCTTTTCGCATATCGCAAGAAAAAATTGTTCTTTTCAGAACACAGAGTACGACTGCAATGTCTTCAGTAAGTTATTTTGAAAAAAGGCAATGCATCAAACAGAAGTTGATGTTTTTACTATTACAGAGAATGCCTGGAAAGCGGTTGGATTTAAAGGACACAGGAGCTTGTGCTTAATGTTCTGGCATATTTTGAGAGGGAAAAAGAAAATGGGGGTCCTTTATTACCTTTGAGTGCTGTTTACGAGGTAGATATTCTAATACACTCACAATTATATTTACAAAGTGTATATTGTTACAGAGAGCAAGCGAAGCACTTGGTGTGACCCGACAAACTATTTGTGCTATCAAAAGGAAGAAATCGCAAATTCCTGTTCGTTCATCTCATGAAACTAAGATACCTCGTACTAAGGGATCTGCGAGAGACAACAGAAATGGAAGTGCGAAATGCTATTTACAACATGTATCAACAAAGTAACAACAGTTTTATAAATGGTTTACAATTTTGTTATAAAAATGTTGTTTTAGGGAAACATGTTACATTACGAACCCTAAACGATGAACTAAAAACCAAAGCCATTGTTGAATTGTGCAAACAATCTTTAAGTGCATTGTTGAAGGAAATTGGCTTTAAATATCGAAAAGAAGACAACAGGCAAGCTTTAATAGAGAAACATGACATTGCATTGTTGCGAAGTGTTTTTCTTAAAAAATATATGGCCAACCTCATGTCGAATTCTGTAAGACCAGTGGTATTCTTAGATGAAACGTGGATTTATTCTAAGGGCAATAAGATTAAGTCTTGGCAAGATGACACCATTAAAAGTGTTCGCAAACCTGATGGTTATGATGGCAAACGTTTTATGATTGTACATGCTGGAAGTGAACATGGTTTTATTAATGGTGCAAGCCTAATATTTGCCTCAAATTCCAAAGCTACAGACTACCATTCTGCAATGGATAGCAGAAAATTTGAAGAATGGGTAACGAAACAACTAATTCCCAACTTACCACCAAATTCTCTTGTTGTGATGGATAATGCTCCTTATCATAGCGTTGTGATTAATAAAATCCCAAATACCTTGTCGAGGAAACAAGATATCGCAGACTGGTTAACGAACAATAACATAAGCTTTTCAAGTGAGTCAACCAAAGTGGAATTACTAGATATGGTTAAAAGGAATAAACCTGAAAAAAAATACTATCATTGTGACTTTAATGCAATTGAATTGATCTGGGCCAAGGCAAAAGGGTATTATAATAAAAATATTGGTAAGGATGGTTATCGTGATCAAAATGTGTTGAGTATGTGGAATGAAGCATTGGAACATTGCACACTCAACACCTGAGAGAATTGTGTAAGGCACACAAACAATTTAATACGAAATTGGTATGAACGAGAAAGAAACGTAGTAGATATGGACATTGAGCCCATAATAATTGCCTACCCCAATGAATCAAGTTCCGAAGAAGAAATCAACTGTTGATCTCTTCGATTCCAGCTTTTATATTACAGCTTCATAAGTGAATGTTTATTTAATGTTTACTTGTTTATTATGAATATTGTCTGAAATGTTCTATTTATACCTTAATATATTATTAAATAATGAAGACGATGTATCTTGTTTTATTAATAAAAATCATTATTTATCAGTTTGCAGTATATGTGCATTATGATATGTGCACGATGAATATTGTGTTATATGCACATCGGTTGCAATTGAGAACATATTTGATTTATTAGAGATAGAAATTCTACCAAAATCTGTTTTAACATCAATTCACACATTCGTCATTTAAAATTCCTAACCTATTTTAGGTTACATATTAGATAAGCAAGTAAATATTCTTTTCATTAAATAGAAACTGTCAGGCATTAACAAATTAAAGCAAAAATAATTTGTGTTCAAACAAAAGTAATTTGTTATATACATTAAATTTACTTTCGAGTTTAACTGTTTATACGGTTTTTAATTTGACCCAGATGTATCGATTTGTTTCATACGTACAAAAATTGATGACGTAGGTAAAAACTGAAAATAGACAATGTGTACACATATACATGTATACAGCTGGGTTCAGTATTCTCGTGAGATGAGCGCATATGCACAAGGCAGATTGCAGCGAAGGTGCTATGTGGAAATACGTCGCTGAAACAAAAAAAAGGCCAAAGTGCATTGACTACATACATGGGCTTCTCTGTTTAGAGGAGAAAATACGTTGCTCGTGTAAGACCAATACTGTTAGTAATCGAATTTTCCAGAAAATATAAAATAAGCACGGTCTAGGGATTTGAGTGGATACTCAGCTTGACTGCATTGTTTAAGCTGAATTTATTGCCGCGTTCTGAGATAATTAGCACCATGTATACATACTAATTGGATGTAGATTTATAAATATGCGTCTTGAACAATCCTACAGAATTTCATAGTACAACGTAAGTTTCGTCTTTGATATGTTGCGATGAACCGCAGTTCGTCCCTGTAAAGACTTTAAGAGCAAGAAAATATTAAAATTATTATCTGAATAATTTTGTATATAATTCTTGAAATTATTTTTGTTAATTTTTATTCCTGTCAATTGTAGACATTGTGTATATATCTAACTTTTGAATTATCAGTGTACAACCCGCCGACCGATAACTGTAAAGTTGTATAACATTCTATTTTTAGATTGTTCTTATCCGTCTATGTCATGTACAAGAAACTCATTCGTCATCCCGATATTTTGTATATAAAGCCGACCGGAATTACATTCATAGACAAAGAGAGATCTTTCTTAACCGTTTCTTCAATGACGGAACAACTTACTGTCTGAAAGGATTACGCTCGCCGAATGGAATTATTGCTGTTCGAGTCTTAATAGCAAAAAGACGGGCTCGTTCTATCATTGTTATCCGGAATCGTTGGGTAATAGTTTCATTAGCTGATGCTCCCGATTTACTATAAAAAGCTCATATCCGTATAATACCGCATAAGACTGTTATCAGTTGAATTCTGACAAATGGACGTCGGGCGTGCCCTGACGTTTTCTTAATTCACTGGTGTTACTGTTATTGACCGAAGTTCCTGATGCATGACGATTACGTGAATTACCGATTACTGTGTTGTACCGAGTCAATTCTCTCACCAGATAGAGATGTTATCAATTAAATCTTGTTAACTGGAAGTCGGACATGTTCTGTTGACGTTTTCATAATTCACTGGTGACAGATTTATTGGTTGAACTTGCCGAATTATAAACTCATTACCGAAAACCGTATCGCACCCCGAATTTAATTACATTACCGCATAAAGTTACTTTCCATTGAGTTTGACGAATGGAAGACGGGCATTGTTTTGTCGAATTTCTTATAACTCACAA
Organism: Dynastes maya; assembly: GCA_029619315.2. Lineage (NCBI taxonomy): Eukaryota > Metazoa > Arthropoda > Insecta > Coleoptera > Scarabaeidae > Dynastes > Dynastes maya. The sequence continues at coordinate 8,763,161 of JAROYE020000006.1, read as the reverse complement.
GTAGTAATTTTATTGTTTATTTTCTATGCCGACTCTAGAATTTTATCACCGTGACACCGCCCGTTAATCATAGTAAAATAAGATTTATCTTCCGCGATAGATATGTTTCATTTTACCGAAAAGTTCCTTGTACCTAGTCTCAAATTAAATTTTAATTATTAATCTTTATTTTAAGAAAAGGAGGATTATTCTGTTTTATTTTATTTTATTTCTTGAATCTGAATGCCCGTTTCATTATTTGTTTTTTCAATTCGAAATATTCGAAAATCGAAGTGTAACTCGAGCACTTGTTTTGTTATCCAAAAACTCTAGACAAATACGAGCTACCTCCGGTAGAATATTGTTGATGAACTTCATGTTCTAGGACACCACAGAACTCACTTTTTTCAGATTACACAAATGTAAGGAATTAAATTTAGAAAGAAGCCGCACAATAAAAGTGATAAAGCTTCCCGACATTTTTCCGAATTTAATCTCATCAAAAATAAGTAAACACCTGTTTGCTGCTTGTCGCGACATCTGTTAGCAAGAAGCGTGACTAGACCTTTCTGTGCCGTTAAGCCGCTGGTACAGAAACCTACTAAGATCAGAGCAAAATTTATTTCATTTTTCTCAATTCGGAAATTTTCCTATATCCGACACAGTCCAGAGAGGTACTCCTGGGAAAACGAGGTTACAATGCAAGTGCATGACTGTCAATCAACTTGCTATCAAATTTGTAAGCATGGTGGCAACTGTTTTCTATTATGAACTGTTTTATTTTTAATTTTTTAAATTCAATGTTATATGTCATATACCTCTACATCCGAAAGTACCGACAGAATCTCAAGATTCCCTCCTTAGCTTATGGGATTTGATTTGATAGAGATGTGTGTAACTTTTGGATTAACAGAAGTTATTTGTATGTGCAAATTTCAAAAGCTCAGTCAAACTAAAGTAACGGACAGTATTTTTATTGAACTGATAACGGTAATGTTCGAAGATCGTTAATGTTGAAACTACTTCGGTAATGCGAATATTACCTAAATCAATGTTTTAATGTGCGAAATAAAACGACAACCTTTTTGTGTAGTTCATCAGAAAAATCCAAGCGTCTTAGTGGTTTGAATTGTACTTTAAATAGAAGGTAGATTCAAGTTTTGGTTATTTAAACGTACGCGTGACGCGTTACCCTAGAGATTTCGCGTAACGTCAAGGCTTGAGGTTACTTTTCCTTCTTTCAATTTAATTTTCGTAAAACGTTATTTGCTGTTTATTTCCATTTTAAACGAAAGAGTGACTAGGGAAGACTCCCAGACTTAAGGACCGGAAAAGTTTATTCGCTTAGAAAAATAAATTTCTCTTGTTATAACATTACAGTATATTTCAAAACACAAGGTAATATTTTTGATGTAATATTATGAAGTGGTGTATATTAACATCGTCGAACGCAGGTGTCATTCGAGCACGTTTAGTGCATTCAGTATGGCCACTCGGTCGATGTGAAATTCCCTCTAGCGGCTGTTAACTCTTTTTCGGTGGCCTCCACTCTTCCCCGGGCCTACAATCTTCGGAGTGGTGGTACTAATATTCTTTTAAGTCCACGCAACAACGATTTGGTGAAATGGAGAAAAAATTCTTCTTCTTTTCAATTACCTCATTTCGTAAATTGTGAAATTTAATGAAAAATATTTCAACAAGAAACAACAGCGTAAATTCAGAGGTATTTCGAACATAATTGCGTAAATTAAGTATCTGTAGTCAAGTAGTTAGCGCTTACGTTAGTGAAATTTATTATTGGAAAGTTGTCATTGAAATTTTAGCTTATAGAATAACATATTTCAGTCGTTTATGTTACATTTAAAAATACTATTCATAAAAACTTCATCGTCAATTCATATTTGAAAAGGAATCCTCAACATTTGCTGTTAATAAAAGAATCGCCATCGCGATTAAAATAAAGAGGTAGAGGGGCGTGATTTTCTCACTTTTGGTCAAGCTCTCATCGAGTTAACTCGTATTTTGGCTGCGCTCGCAGTTTCTTGTGTTAATATTTCGAATTGTAATATAAATTCAAGATAGAAGTGAAAATCGGTGATTAAGGATAGGCGGATTTCCTGTAAATGTAACATATACATCAAGTTTATATAGACATCACCGTCAAATTCAGGTTAGATTCAATTTTTAGTTTTCATTTCCTTTAAAATCTCATTTGTTGATCTTAAAAATTCGTTTAAATTGTCGAAAAAGTGTTTAAGAACCCTTCCGAACCCTCAGTTTACACAATTATTTAATTAATTTTCGAAAATTTAAATTTTTCAACAATTTACCACTTTTAAAACATTACAATTAATATAATGGTTAATTACAGATTAGAAGGATTGTAGAATTCACATCCACGAAAATTATCCATGCATTCAGTTGTGCAATTTGTGCACAACGCAAAGGCTTTTTTGTAGCTTTACCTACATGTATACTCAATTTGCAACATACAAAAAACGTAAAAAGTAAGTCCCCTGGACGGGTGTTTTTATTATCAAAGCCATGTAGACGGCGTATTCATTTAATGTTTAAATTACAACATTTACATAGTGCATTTAACATCGCGGCACCGCGAGTAGCTAATTTTTAAAAGCAATGAGCTTTCTTAATTGGAAATTGCGCAACGTGCGTTCGGTATCATCTACCTTCGTTATGAGATAATCCACGGGAGTCATATAAATTATCTAGAGTGTTGCGCCTGTTTTAATAAAGGCTGGAAAATATGGTTATAGACTTTTTATTTATTTTTTAATTACCTAAGCTTTATATCTACTTTAAGAGTGCACATACTGCATTGTGAGTAGTAGCTAAAAATGGAATCTAATAATCCGTAAGTAGTACATTTGTAGCAACTTTTATTTATTAAGGGGCAATTAAAGGGAGATATATGAACCTTTTTTTATATTTCTAGTATGGTTTATGCAAAAATCGATAGATTTAGAACTCCAGTATTTTCAAAAAGGTTTTGGTTTCGAAGTCGAAGATCGATTTTATACAATATACCTATATCTAAAACCATATTACATATTAAAGGATGTCTCTTAAGCCCGATAGATCTTAAAATTATAAAAAATAATATGCAAAATTAAATTCTAATCAAATTTTTGGTATGATTCGAAAGATTTATTCATAATATTAACATTTGAAAATGATTCCGGGTATAAGGCCACCACGGCTGTTCTTGACGAAACGTATTCTGGACGTTCAATTTTGGATTAGTTTTTCGAGCACTGCTGGCAGTATGTCACGAATAACACGAACAATGTTTGCTTCCAAGGCGTCAATTATTGCTGCTCTGTTGACATAAGTCAGTTACTTCACGTAGCACCACAGGAAATAATCAAGAGGTGCCAAATCGCAAGATCTTGGAGGTCAATTGACAGGTTCATTCCACGAAATTAACTAAATTTTAATTTCAGTAAGTCGACGGTTGCCGTTATCGTATGGCACGTAGCGCCATCCTGTTGAAACCACGTTTTGTCTGTATCAATGTCGTCCTGGCTTGCTCAGAAGGACGATTATGTGGAACGAAATTTTCTGTAAGTTGCGCGAATCGATGACATCTGGTACAGGAGTGTATTTAGATACTGAACATACTCGGAGGAAAGAATATATTAAAGCTGGTATGGGCATCTTCGTACACCAACATATCAGGCAACGAAAAGGCAGACCGCCTAGCAAAGAATGGCAGTACACACTTGCTGACTGGGCCTGAGCCTTCTTTTGGTATCCCTTTGGAGATAGCTAAGGCGGAGATTAAACGACAGCTACAATAGTGGCGTGAAACACATTGAAGAGAAGAACCAGGAAACGTACATTCCAAGGCTTTTCTGGCAGCACCATCAAAAGAAAAGTAGGGGAAATTGCTGGCCATGAGCAACTTCGATGTTAGAATCTGAACTGGTCACTGTCCACTAAAGAAGCATCTACACAAAAAGGAACTAGTCTCTGAACAAGTATATAGAGCATGCGACGAGAAAGAGGAAACGCTGCTACACCTTATAAGCCACTCTGAAGCCCACAATAGTATAAGATACAGTACCTTAGGGACACGAAAGGTAGATCCTGCAAATCTCCAACTTCAACCACTAGAGCCAAAGAAAATTCTGGACGTTATAAAGACCACAGAACCCTTGCGGGATTAAGGAATTATTCAGAGGTCACAATAGATCGTTTGACTGCTGTGCAGCAAACCTCTTTGGGACCACCCCGTTGTAATACTAAATAATAATAAAGAAATATCGGCATTTCGCAAAAATCTCAATTGCTAGATAGGTACAGTGAATACTGAAGAAAGTTGACACGAATTAAAGGAAAGTGTCCAAAAATCCAGTAATATACAGAATTTTCCATTTAGAAAAGCAAACTTGTATCGTGTACGGCGGAAACTAAACATCCTGTATACGTGGATATAATTTTATCTTATGCAGGACTTGTCTCTAAACAATTTTCACCTGAAAAGTTTTTCGTTAAATTGTTAGGGAAGGAAATGTCTTCCGCCAACCCACTACGTGGACACCTGTATATGAACTTATATACAATCGTTTTAAAAATTGATGTTTATTTAATTTTCTATTTATTCATATGTTAAAACTGCGCCCAAACCTCAATATATCGAACACCTATGTTACATCACAACGGAGGTCGCCAAGAAAGTATTGGATAAGGGACGCACATGAAATTATAACGCAATCTATCTAAGGATATTTCCAAAATATGTTTAATTTGAAAAGTTATTAATTTATTCCATTCCTTAGGTACATCGTCATTATATGGGAATTTATTTGAAAAGGAATCATGGCATGTGTTGGTTATTTCCAGTAATGTTACTGCTGAGTTCAGGATTTATTACCGCAGTAGAAAATACAATACTGCAGCAACTAGGAAGCATTCCATTTAAGCTTGTACTAATGTGTTGTATTTACCGTTTAACAGTACTTGGTCTTGGTTGAAATGTAAGATAATTAATTGGTAGTAAATTGCGGAATTTCGCAATCGAGTTAAGTGAGTTGCTGAAAGTTAGAAACGTTTGAAAGCTCTTATACGCAAGTACAACAGGGATGACAGTGGAAATTCTGCTAGTTTCTATAACTTAATTATTGATTTCTAAAACTGAAGTTGTATTGTAACTGGGCATAAATTGCTGTTGTATACTTACGTATTTATATATTTAATTTCAATTTTCTAAACGCTAATCACAATATTGATCACTTTAAATGTACCGTAACCTATTACAATCTATAGCAATAGATCTTGTATTAGCAATATTTTCTATTCAAGTTCTCATCGACTGCTTTTGACTAAATAATCGACTTGATTTGCAGTTGCGCTGTGTATGCACCTACATCTAACTAGGGATGGGTCGTTATTTAACTATCTGTTATTTTATAACCGTTATGGATCCAGTAACGGTCGCAACTGTTATCTCGCTGGGAAAATAAGAGGTATAGCACGGTTGTTTTCGGACTGTTGTGAACATATCATCGACCGCCGTTGCGGCGTACTCAACTGCGTGGCGCTACGACTGTCTGATCGAAGCCGCTGTTTATTACAGATAATGGTTACAACTCCCCTAGAAAAATAACTTATCAGATCACGTACCTGCTTACATAAATATCCTCCCGAACGGTTATTGAGCGGTAGTTGACATCGAGTCGGACGTTTATTATGGACATATTTTCTAAATAATTGTATGTATTGGAATTATCAAATGTAAAATAAAAGACCGATGTTATATAAAAAATGTACTTATAAAAACTAAAAATAAAACCATTATATTTATTATACAGCATTTAAGCACATAGGTGTTCTCGCATTTCGAAGATTAACTAAGTTTAAATATAAGAAAAATAACAGTAAGATCAGTCAAAATGGTGGAAATTAAACGCTGCTGTAACAATGACTGCTGTGAATCTGATAGTACAACAGTGAATAGTTCATCACTTAATTTATTTTAATCTGTTAACCAGTTTATAATTTATCTGCAAAAAAAACGCAATAAAATATTTATATTACAAAAAAACTTCTGAATTTAAATTTTAGCGTGCTGCAAGATCAGCAGTTGCGCAGGTGCTATGTGAAATCACGATGCGTTATCGTGTAGAACTGTAGACTACGAAATAACGCTAAACCTGTTATTTTGCAAGCGTTATTTCAAAATAACGATTGAAACTGTTATTTTAAAATAGCGATTTTTCCCATCACTACATCTAACTTAATGTATTTGTGTCCATCAACTAAATTATCGCTCGTCTAAAAATCGATTGTGTGCGCTCGCCTTTGGGAAATCATGTTAAACAAAACTCGAATTATTTTATCTTTACAAAATTATTCAAGAACAAGCAATTAAAAATTATTATTGTAATTATAAACATATTTGAGAATTCTAAGACATTGTATGTGAACAAAACATTGAGAAATTCGTTAAACATAACCAAAAGTATATAGAATGTTAGAAGGCAAGAAACTCAATCTAAGTTATGTTTCAGTTTCATCCAGTTGAAGTTGCCTGTATATTCAATAAGAATTTTGCCTCAGTTTCGGACTCCGTTTGGGTGGTGCTTCTATTACTGAGTGATGGTGGTGGTGTTGAGCATGTTACTAATTTTGATCATACTTTGTACATATTCCCAGTCACGTCCGGAATGAAATCTATTGGTTTAAGTCTCAGTTCCAACGATTTTGTTTTCAATTAATGTTTAACAGTGTGGTAAATATCGAGATGTCTCCAAAATATCGAAAATTGTATCTTTACATAAGAAAGTCGACAAAACAATTATTAACAACTACAGGCCCATATCGCTGCACCCTACATTATCGAAAATGTTTGAAAGTGTTCTTAAAGAGCGATTGTCTAAATATTGGGTTGGCAAGAAAGTATCCTCGGTTGTCACACATATAGAGCATTATAATTGTTTTGAAGGACATTTGGCAGTGTTATGATTTTTTTCCTTTTGGCATTCGATATCAGTCACATTTATTTTACTTTAGAAGCAAGCTGTGCGTAATTTTGCAGAAACGGCACATTTTCGGCATATTTTACTTTTTTATTTTCGTAAGGGAAAGAAAGCTGCTAAGGCTCACAATGAGATGTGTGAAGATTATGGTGATTATTGCATAAAGCACGTGTCAAAATTTGTTTAAAAAATTCTGTTCTGGTCGACCTACTGAAGTTGATGATCACCAAATCAAAACCTTAATTGAAGAGAATCGTCATATAACTATTCGAGAGATTGCAGAGAGGTTAAATGTATCGCAGAATCAAAGAAAAACGACCAGAATTGGCAAATCGCAAAGGATCATGACAATGCAAAGCCTCACACATCTTAAGTAGTTCGTGGGACATTATTGGAGCTTGGTTGGAAACTGATGTCGCATCCCCCATACAGTCCTGACCTGGCACCATCTGATTACCATTTATTTCGAAGTGTACAAAAGTCTTTGGATGGTAAAACTTTCACAAATGATGATAACCTTAAATCGCACTTGGTTCAGTTTTTTGCTGATAAAGACCAACATTTCTATGAGCGCGGAACCATGAAGCTGCAAAAAGATGGCAAAAGGTCATTGAAAAAATGGAAAATATAGTTTAATTTCACACTACAGAACCGAAATTACTTTACTGCCAACCAAAGGGGAGGACATTTTAAATGGCTGCTTAGGCCAATTGGTAGAAGGATTTTTGATTTTTCATCGTGGGGTTATTCAAAATCTAAGGTCTATTTCAATAAACCCCATACCTGCGGCAATTTGAAAGCAGAATACATAAAAAAATCAGGCCAATTATTTCAGAAATTTTGGAAAGTGTTGAACAATAAATAATCCTTTGTCTTCAAAAATGCATAGAAATAGGTGGGTAAAACATTGAATACTTGGTGTAAGTGAGAAATATATATTTCCTGGCAATTAATGCTATAGTATAGTGTAGTATTTTCCTTTTGTAAATAATGCAAAAACTGCTTGTAATAAATACGTTTATTGAGGGTTTCCAATGAAATGCGTATGTAGGATGTTGCGTTTAAAGTAACAAAATTAACGGTAATTGCCCTGTAGTATAGGTCAAAATATGGCAATTCAAAGGTATTAATCGACATATTTGAGCGTGTTTCACGAAAACGATTGGTTTAGACTATGTTCTAGTATTGTTTAATTGTAAACGCAATGTATATTATTACTATACGTTGATATATATTCTGCGTTAATGTAACTATGTAGTACTTTCCCAAAGGATATGGGCACCTATTTACGACATGAAGTTAGGTACACGATAGTCAACGACCCTGATTGATCTATAATATTAATTAATCGTATTATCTGTCCAACACAGCTAAATGACACTGATTGATCACGGTTCGGTCGTTGTTATTTGCGAGAAACAATGAATAGGAGGACGTGGTCTAATTACATGACATGCAATGTGTGGCGATAAATACCGGTAGCAACCCGTACACCACAAAGTAATTCAGGCAAGTCCTTCAAACGTGAATGAATTATAACATTTGCAGCATTAAAAGGAGACATTTCAAATCGGTACTCACCGATTTCAATAAAATTTAGCGAGTGCCTAGACCTCATAGGCATATACTGTATGCCCAACTCATGCGTGAGTAGAAAATGATTTCTTCCTTCAGCAATTTAGAGAAGAGATTTATTCGGGGATAAACCCTACACAAGTTTCCTCAGTTTGCACTGAAATCGATACAAGTTCAGTTTTGCAAATTGAACATTTTGTATATGACTGCATCTTTGGTTGTCGCACTATGGTCGAAATACCTTCAAAAGTTCATTTTATTCAATTTTACTCACACAGTCTTCATGTTTGGTACATCAACTACCCACATCAGTAGTACTATCCTGATTGAGTAGTATTCAGTTTCATTCGTATCTCATTGTATATACTAGGGTACATAAGGATTCATTTATAGTCGCGAGTCCCATGCATGTATTGAATAGTGTTGCCACTTGTGCTGGAGCGTCCTTGATTCGCTTCGTGCGCTCCCCACCCTATACTTTCATAGCGGCCAAACGTTGTAACACTGTCCATATATTTTAGCGGTTCACTTTACTACGGAACTTACGAACGTGGTATGTATTTGCGATAGACATAATCGTCGCCACGCAGCATCTAACGAAACGACACTGCGATGAGATGAGTCACCCGTCAACGGTCATAACAAAATCACATGTAAACATTTGAATGCTGTGTAACATTAGTTTTTATGTTCAAATACAAAAAGAAGTAAACAAAAATCTGTCTACATCCAAACAAGTAGCTTTCAAATATAAAAGCTTTCAAATCTTTGAGTATGTAGCGACATGAAAGAATTGAAAATTTGTGGTTTTTGTTTTATTACATCTTATTTAATAGTAATTGTTAAAAGATTATCAAAAGATAGATAAATAGAATCATACTAAATTGTAACTAGTATTTAAATTACGATGGTCATTCAAATATTAACCGGAACTTCGTTCATTTGACTCGAGTAGTGAGAAATTGCTTGCGGGAGAAATGAGAGGGGATAGCCATGCACACGGCCGACACACTCACGTCCGCCATTTCAGTACCGCTATGAGTGAACAGGAAATACTAGTGTCTGTTGCGCAGCGTGTTATTATTCGTTTTCTCGCCAATGAAGGTGTAAAATCAAGTGACATGTTAAAGTGACTCCAAGCACAGTTCGCTGATGCTACCCTGCATAAAACCCAAGTGTTCAATTGAGCCCAGCAGTTTCGAAACGGTTGTAATAATGTGGAAAATCGAAATCATAAGCGGCGTCTGGTGACCAGCGTCAATGAAGGCAATATTCAAGCCGTGCGTGAGCTTGTAGAAGGCAATCGTCGCGTTACTGTTGCGGAGATTGCATCACAGGTGCGGTTGGGTGTTGGAAGTGTCCATACCATTTTATCGGACGCACTCGGATACGGAAAAATATCGGCAGGGTGGGTTCCACGGCTTCTCACCAAGGCACAAAAGAATGTACGGAAAGATATCTGTCAACGACTTTGAATCGCTTTGAAGAAGAAGGAGAGGCTTTTCTGGACCATATCGTGACCTGCGATGAAACATGGGTCCATCATTATTCCCCAGGAAACAAGAGGATGAGTATGAAGTGGAGGAAAGTTGGAGAGGGGGCACCGATCTATGCCGAGACTCGACTGTCCAGCCGGAGAAGTTTTGGCAACTGTGCTTTGGGACCCAAAGGTGTATTGCTGATTGGCTATCTGCATGGGCAAAGGACGGTGAATGCGGCCTACTACTGCAAGCTTCTGGATGATGCCAAGACTGATTATCGCAACAAACAACGTCGGCAACCGATTCGCGATGTCCTCCTTCTGCACGACAACGCACAGCCACATACAGCAGCTCTAACTCGTGAAAAACTCACTAAGCTACATTGGCAATCGTTGTTTATTTTCCTATTTAAAATTACTTTTTCATTCTACATCGTATAGCAGCAACAAAATGAATATAAGAAACTGTATTTTCTAACATAATTTGAGAATACAAAAAATTTACGCAGTAATTCTGTATTAACACATTTTGTCAGAAGACGTTGAATTAGAATATTACGTGATTGAGCGGACAAGCGTGTGTACCGCTGCTCGTTTTATGATATACTGCGATTGGATGCGATCTATCAGTGATTGAAACAGAACAGAGCAGTAATTCCTGCAGTAACAAGTAAATATATCCTACACATAAAGCAAGTTTATCACGTATTGCTTTCGTCAACGAACAAATATCCAATTAATATATGGGGAGATAGTATAAAGTTACTCTATCGTATTATTGGCGATTTTATAGTTATTTTGTTAATCATTGAAATTAAATAATTTTCTTTTCCTTCAATTTGTTGCATAGATTAAATGCATGTTTATTTCTCTTTTTTATTGTCTAAGTTTTATTATCCATTTTTTTTTTAGTGTGCACAAAGTGATCGATTTATCATTCTGCTAAAGGTATTATAGATGTCTTGATTAGCACTCAAAATGAAGGTGGAAACACGTAAAAGCAGCTGCACGACGCTAGGCGTCGCAAAATTATTTTTTCCAGCAACATACTGTCTTTATTACGCCGTTGAGAAGATCTTTTAATTTGAAGATGTTTTCTAAACACAGTTACTTTTTAATTTTATTTCTTAGGAACTTATGCACGTATTAATGATGTCAATTTCAGCTATACCTATCATACACCTTTCAACAATTTTTTTTACGTTTAGTAAGAAGAATACGTTTTTCTTGTCAAAGTCTTTAATATTGACATTGAAAAGTTTTCTTGGTTTAGAGCAAGCCTATGTAATACAGTGACAAACAAGATGACTAGTATGTAACATGCCACTAGTGCCATGAATAAAATAATATTAAATAAACTCAGCTCTGCGTCTCAGATGAACATCACCCCCTAATCTACCACAAGCATCTGTATTTTTTGTTTTAAATGCCCTACATGGTTAGATCTTGTCTTGTATACAACATTTTTCAAAGTTCCCCACAGGAGGAAGCCCAACGGTGTCAATTCTAGGGGCCTGGGAGGAATTCCCATCCAACTTACCTCTATATTCTGTATTTAAGTAATTTTGAACAACAGCAGAATTATGGCAGGGAGCTTCATCTAGTTGAAGCCACAAATGTCTTCTAATTTGTAGTGGTACAGTTTCCAGTAAACGTGGAAGTTAATCCTGTTGCCTTGATAGAAATATGAACCTACTAAGTGGCGCCCAATGATAAAGTGGCCCTTTGACTTACTTTCACGTTAAAAGGGTTTTCATAGGACCAATAATGGGTATTTCTTCTGTTTGGAAGGCCATGGCTAATAAAGTGACTCTCGTCTGTACACAATATGTGATTATGCAAATTTGGATCATCATTTAAGGCGACTAAGAACTTCAACCCTTCAATATCCTTAAGGAATATTTCCCGTTTGTATATTTTATAATCATCATATTTGTTGGCTTTTAAAACTCTTTGTAGTGCATTATATTTCAAGTTAAAATTATCCTAGCTTCCCTCATTAACGCTCCAGGTTGAATTTGGTCTCTTAAAAACCATTGCGCTAACTTGTTACACATTACGTGTAAAATTCATGCATTCAGTCATGTGGCAGATAGTATTAGAAAATGTTATCATGAGGTAGACGCTTTAATAGCGCATACAAAAGCAGTGTTTGTTAAATCCTCAAAACGTATTCGCAAATTTCACAAACTGTGCCCCCGTATACCAGAGCCACCAGAATCTATTCTTACACGTTGGGGAACATGGTTACAGGTCGCGTTTTATTATCATAAATATTATGAGAATATTAAGAACGTGGTTTTACAATTCGAGCCAAAGAAAGCTGTGACTATCAAGGAAAGCCAATCGAAATTTCAAGATAGTCAGGTGAAAACGGATTTAAAAACTATTCAGAACAATCACTTCGGACTAGTGGAGGCAATAGAAAAATTACAAAATCCTTCGGTGTCGTTAGTGGAATCTCTGCAAATAGTGCAACATGTTTACGCACAGCTATGCGTGGTAGAAGACGCAAAAAATGTTTGTGTTCTAGAAAGGTTTGAAAGTGTTTTAGAGAAAGATTCTGATTTTGACACATTAACACAAATTTGTGAAAGTGCGTCAACAGAACCGTTAAGTTGTTCCAAAGAGTATTTTAATTACGCAAATATAACGTCACTAGATGTAGAACGTTCGTTTGCTGCATATAAACACACTTTTTCCTCACGTCGCACTCGGTTTGCGGAAACAACTGTGGAAACATATCTAATGTTGCAGATATTTAACAGACATTATTCACTTTGTGATTTCATGGAAGACTCTTAAGACGGTGAGTGTTTGAGCACGTATTATATTTTATTTCTGACCATTTTTGTGTAAACTTTTATCCGCCCGCCACTGGCTGTTGGGGAAAATTGAGCAACTCTAAGTAATAACAGCTCTCTAGATGGATCATATAAAATTGGACATATATTAAAAACTGTCAAATCATCTTCTGTAAGGAAAATATAATAGAAGCAAGGCAGATGTGAATAAATTTGTTTATATAAGCGGCACTAAATCACCAGAAGATTCATATTCTACACTTTCCAATGGAATTCGTTCATATCCAAATAAGCAGTAACAAATCCGACCCTATTCGAAGGAAATGAGGTGCTTGAAATGCATAAGGACGCCGAGAATCGTTGTATATCCATTTATGCTGCATAATGACTTCCGCATTCAAATAAATCTCTCAGAAGAACTGCGGAAACCAACTAAGCAACTTATTGAATTTAGATGTATAACTGTAGAATTTGAATGTATAAATCAGTAAGTGTTATTCCATTTGCACACCCATCAAATATAACACTGTGCTCGAATTGGAGACTTTTTTTGCAACAAGCTGGGCACCCGGGGAGTGAACATAATTCGAGTATGCTAAATCCAATGGTGCTAACCGTTTTTAAAAGTTACCTCGCATTTTCGAGCAATTTCAATTTAAAAAATTTTGGGCTCAAGGATCCCAAAAAACATAATTTTATCATTTTTTGACCATTTATTGAATTTAAATCGATGGAAATCGATCGAGTAGACATTATATCGACGAATACACATCGAATAGAAACTATTTGAAAAAAATTGAATCGATTCAGTCGATTTTTAATCATTTTTTTTGCAAAAAAAACATTTTTCTTGACTTGTTTCATTTTTCATTCTCTGATTGCCCTGATTCTTCTGTATCGTCATATTCTTCTTGTAAATTCCAACAAATATCACCCAAAAGAGCATGTAGCTTTCTGCCGCTGTACCAATGTTCATATTTCACAGAACCACTTTTCCTTCTGTTCATACCGTCAGTATAATTCACGCACGCATAACATTCAGCTGGATCATGTTCTCTTAGATCTATCCAAATCATCAGAACACCAAATGGCATAGCGGCTCCAGTTTTTCTCCATTTATTCAAATTCAAAACGCATGTTGTACAACCACTACTTCAAATGCTTACGTTCCAGGGTTACAGCCTAACTTTTATTGCAGATGACCTTAGTCATCTTAGAAAGACAAAAATCAGTGAAATTTAAATCGAATCTTTTTTGCAAATATCAAATAATATAGGAAAAGTATCCACCATGAATAAATTCTGTGTGAGTTGCTGTAAGCAGTGCTACATTATTCAAACATCTACGTTGCATACTTTGCTTTTTTATATTGTGTTGAAGCTAATTGTACATACATCGTCACGGGGTTTCTCATTTAAGAAACGATGATTATGAATAAAGTCTGGGGCATTCTGAATTTCATCAATGGTAGTATTATATTACATTAGGTATATATACTATACGTCGCTTCAATTCCTGATTTAAATATATTTGACTTCTGCATGTGAGTATATTTAAAATCCCTGGTACATTCAAAGTTTATGAATACCGTGGCTGAGTTGGAACAAGGAATAATAACGTGACTGTACAACTATTCGCTCAGAAGGAAAGTTTTTCTTTAATGAAGATGTGAAGTCTTGGAATATTAACATGTCTAACACCTTCTTCTAAGTGCTTTTTCGATTTGTTTTGATATTCGATCTTCTTTTTTAACATCTCACTTATCTAATTTACGTTCTTTGGCATGTAGTTGCTTTTTTTTGTTCTACCAAGCATACTTATTAACGTGAAGACACTTCAACAAGTATTTTGAGGAGTTTGTGTGAAATAGCAGAAAACGAAAACGCGGAATTTAATTTGTCAGTCCCAACTACTGAGAATGTTAACCGATAATTTATGTTCTAATTAAATGTTTTGTTGCGAACTTTCACGGTAAGTGCCTGTTGATGCGTCGAGGTTTTAATGAAATTCTTAGGCGACGGGAGACAATAAATTATCAAATTTGCAAGATGGATGCCGAATTTACAAACTTTGGAGATGCTCAATTTAAATTTACTTTTAATGAGATGAATTTCTATCGGAGGAACTTAGCCGTTGGATTTACTGTCAACAACAGGTAAATGAAAAGTTCAAATTGTTTACTGAGACCATTACCAGTAAATTCACTCATTGTATAAAATACATCAGAAAGTCTCATCAGTTAATTTATTTTCTTCTGAATAGTTTAAGAAGGTAAAGTATTTTGTAAAATTTTGTTCCAGTATTGCTTATTAATAATAATAATAATAATAATAAGCACATTAATTTCTGTAATGTTCCATACATGCGAACAAATTAAGTTTGAATCAGGACAAAACGAATTTCTTGTTATTTCACACCTACCAACGCTTATATAATACAACGTGCAACATAAACAGTAGTAATCCGTTAGAGCAAGAACATAAGGCACAGTTTTTAGGAGTTTGTATTCAGGATAACTTACTATAGAATGAACATTGCAACAAATTAGTTAGCTTACTCCATAGTAAAATCTATCTCTTTAAGAGTTTAAAAAACGCCCTACCGTTAGAAACCTTGATATCCTTATATTACTCAGAGGTACAATCTCGTCTAACCTACGGCATACTTCTATGGGGTTCTTCGCCGTCTGCGAAAGCAGTGTTTATTGCCCAAAAACAATTATTGAGAACAATTGTTGGGATACGAACAACAGACTCATGCAAGCCAATTTTCACATCACTAAGAATTCTTACTTGGCCATGCCTCTACATTTTGGAAGCTCTTCGTTACATCCATAAAAACAAAGACAGCTATACCACAAACCATAACGTACACCATCACAACACTCGATGGGCAAACGATTTTCATTTGCCAAAATCTGAATTACAAGTTACCAGTAAGGTTTAGAGTATATGGGCAGGAAACTTATAATTAGAGTAACCTAAATTTGCGGACTCGCATAGGCGTCGGTATTACGGGTTAATATAAGAATACGAAAAATTCATAAATAAACTAAACCGATAGAGAAGCAGGCATGTAGTGTCGACCTTAAATATAAATCATGTTAAACCGCGCTGAGAGAGATTTCGTTTTAGAGACTGAGCTGTTGCAGAGGTTAGTCGAACGGTCAAGGTTATATACTTACGTGTCGCTTTTGAAAATATAGCTGGTGTTTTTTGTGTGTTGTAGTATTAAACCAAGTACATAATTAGTGTATCGTTTCATATAGAACTAATATTTACATACTTAAGAAAATAATGCCTCGTAATAGATTTGCTACTAATGTACATAAGTATGTGTCACTTTTTCCCCATTTAAAATATGACGGTAGTGCAGTTTTTTGCTTAATATGCAATGTTCGTTTGGCTGCATTGGACAGAACTGATTGCCAGAGGCATGTCAATGGTATTAAGCATATGAGAAATGCAAGAACTGAAATACCTTATACACTATTCCTCATACATTTATTAATTATGTTTACCTCTTGTAATCTTCCGTTGTCGTTGGTTAGAAAAGCAGCTTTTAAAACGTTTTGGCGACAATACGTTCCAAAGTACCCATTACCCTCACAAACACAATTACAGAATCATTTGCCGCGAATGAAAGAGATGCTAGAAAATGTGTGTAAACGTGATTTGTGTTCCAAAAAAATATGGATTACCGTGGATGAGACGACCGATATAAAGAAAAACAGTATTATTGTGAATGTAATAGCTCGCGTTTTATCTAGCGAGAACACAGCATTTCGATATTTGTTAGCTTGCAAACGTGTTCAACAATGTACCGCGGAAAATATTCAAAAAGTGATAATGAACGCTTTGAAAAAATTTAAAATTGCCCAAGATCAAGTTGCGATGATTGTGACAGATAGTACAGCAACGATGTTAAGTGTTGGGCGATCCTTAAAACATATATTTCCTAACCTGATACATATAACCTGCGTGCTGCATGCTTTGCATTTAGTTGGTGAAGTTGTTCGACAACATTACGGAAACGTTGATCGGATGATTGGAAGTACTAAAGCAGTGTTTCGTAAATCTCCTAAACGTTTAAAAGAATTTCGTAAATTTTGTCCAGGTATTCCAGAACCTCCTGAACCAATTTTAACGCGATGTGGTACTTGGCTAACAGCAGCTTCTTACTATTTGATCCATTTTCAACAAATTCAATCAGTTATAATGCGATTTAATCGGAATGAATCCAAAGCAATTAGAGAAAGTCAAAGAGAATTTCAAATTCCTCAACTTTTAGAAGATTTAACAACAATATGTACCAATTATACAGCATTACTAGATGCCATCAGAAAACTACAATGTACTGAATTGTCATTGCAGGAATCATTAGACATAGTGGAGAGTGTAAAAAATAAATTACACACATTAAATGATACGCCAGGATTATGCGCTAGTCAAAAGTTGGCAGATGTTTTAAGGAAAAATCCCGATTTTAATACTTTAGAGGCCGTTTATAATAAGTGTAAGAATAGTGAACTTTTAAGTGATTTTGAAAAACAGTTTCTACATGCAAATGTAACTTCCTTAGATGTGGAGAGATCGTTTTCTATGTATAAGAATATTTTTTCTTGTCGACGCACAAGGTTTAAAGAGGTAACTGTGGAAACATATGCAATGATGCAAGTTTACAGTAGTTCACATCCTGATTCCTCTAATTTGTTGAATAATTAGCAAGTAAGTTTATTTATGAATTTTTCGTATTCTTATATTAACCCGTAATACCGACGCCTATGCGAGTCCGCAAGTTTTGGTTACTCTACTTATAATAAATTTGCAATTGAATACAAAAGTCAACCGGACAACTTATTTAAGAAGCAAATTACAGATATTTTAATAAAGAAAGCTTATTACACTATTGAGAAGTTTTTATTGTAACTAAAACAAGCAACTTGTTCATTTTGTTAGCAGTAATAATTATGTTTTTGTTTATATTTTCTTTGTTTTTCTCTATTCTAAGATTTGTTTTTAGTTTTACTTGTAATGGTTTATGTATTGTTTATTTACTTTTTGTTTTCCTTTTTGGGTACTGTGACTGATTCCATTATCTCTGATACTTTGAATCAATAAAGATTATTATTATTATTATTATTATTGCTACAATGCACATACATAATACACAACACGAAGAAGCAGGTCAACCAAGAAAACACAACATACAAACTAGTTGACATAGTCGTCTAGTCTGTAGCAATTGCACTGCAGTAAGTATTCTTTAGTATGTTTTTTAAACAAATGAAATGAATTAATGGATCTTATGCTTATAGGCAGTTTATAGTATAGAAGGCAACCTCTGTATTCGAGACTTTTAGACGCAAAAAGATAATGTTCTTGTCTCGTATTAAAATTGTGAGGAACATTATTTTTACTGAACGAATTATAATATTTATACACAAAGCATAAGACTTCGAATATAAATATTCCACAAAATATTAGTTATTTTCACTGAAAACACCTTTGCAAGATTCCAACGGTCCTAAATTGAACATTATACGAAGAGCTCGTTTTTGCATGGGAAAAACACGGTATCCGTTTGGAGAACAACCCCAGTGAATTACACCACAACGTACAGCAGATATAAAATTAGCATGATAAAAGATTTTCATGGTGTCCAGATTACATGACTTGCGCAGGGACCTCATTGCAAAACAAACCCTGCGCAATTTATCACATAAACAATCAACATGATCTTCCCATTTAAGAGTACTGTCGATTGCCAAACCCAATACTGCAGCGCTATTTCTAAGCGATAACTTATTGGAAAAGAGTGATAAATCCAAAGCAACGGATCTAGGATTAGCAAACAACACATACTTTGTCTTTGCTTGATTAATGACAAGCCTGTTATCTGAAAACCAATTGCATAACTTGTCGTAGATTAATTGAGTGCACTGAAAGAGTTTTTCTAAAGTACCGTCCTGTACAACCACGCTAACATCATCTGCACAATTGACAAGGTGACAATCGATGTGATCACCTGCATGTACTATGTCATTTACAAATACCAGAAAGAGAGTTGATCCAAGTGTTGAGCCTTGAGGTACTCCAATATTTGTGACAGCTACATTAGAAAATACATTGTCGCAACGAACTCTCTGTTGCCTATTGCTCAAGTAAATCATGAAGCATTGCTTGACTGTACCACGAATACCCATCTTATCCAATTTATACAAAAGATAGTTATGATTAACACAGTCGAAAGCCCTGGACAAATCAACGAATAACCCCAAAATGAATTTTCGATTATCCAACGCCCTATATACGTGTGTTAGGAAACTAAAAAGAGCAACATCTGTACTTTTACCTAAGATAAAACCGTGCTGTGTATCTTGTAATATATTTCGATTTATTAAGTAGCGCATTAACCTTTTGTTCATCAATCGTTCAAATATTTTAGAAAAATTATTCGAAGCAAGCAAAAATATGAAGTGTACCTCAAAACTGTATCTGAAGATTGTAACAATGCATATCGAATCAGGATCAACCATCAAAAGGAGCGTATATAATCAAGATAAACAAAAACAGAAATTGAAATTGTTCGTTCTTCTGTGAATCGCGGAAGTGATATTCTTAATGCTAGGTCAAGAATCTTGAATTTGACGAGTGGGTATGGTATATGGAGAGACACTTCAGCACCACCCTTACCACAACACTTCACTGAACACACTTCGCAACAGCTACCCTATCATCACAATCACATTTTCATGCGCTAGTCATGTTGTCTGGCTGGCTATTAAAAACTACTACTTTTCGAGCCGTTACATATATAGTGTAGGCCTCAAACATATGCAACTATGACGCTCGAACCTGTATAAGCCTATTAGGCCGAAAATTTATGGCGCCTACCTCGTATAAAAAGATCAGTCAGAGTTAGATACAAAGAGTATTTGGCTCATCTCAAATTCAGAACGTTTGATAAATCTAGTGTCGCCTTACATAAGCTGGAAAATAATTATATGGTTGATAATATGAAGTTAGTTAAGAACGTAAACAGCATTGTTCCATTAAATTGTTATGAAGGCATGGAAATTTTCAAAAACAAACATAACCTAATGAATTCAGATTTAGGACCACTAAATTCCAGCCTTTACCCTTTGTTATATTATGTATAGTTAATTAACCATAACCTTAAATTTTTGCATAATTAAATTGGGATTTCCATATTTTGAAGTTGCATATTTTAAAATTGCTTATTTCGATTTGCATATTTTTGGATTTGCATAATTTGAAATTACTATATAAGGTTGGTTTTTCGCTTAGTGCGTCCAGTGTGAGTGAAATATTGTGGTAAGGATTTTAGTGAAGTGTTTCAGTGTAAAGCTTTTATATTACGAATTGAATTATTTTTCAACATACAGGCTGTTCCGTTTAAAAAAAAATGTAAATTTTGGTTTCTTGTAAAAATGTGTTATTTAATGGTTTTTGTATTTTCATAATAGTCAGCAGTAAAAGCACTACTAGTTCGCCATTATTGCCGATTTCGCAGAATTAATAATAATGAAGATAGCAATGGTAGTTCGCTAGTTTGACCATATACGAGGGACGTTCAGTAATTAACGAGACAAATTGCATTAGCGGGAAAACTATTGAATATTATTAAACGAAACATTCTGTGGGTCAAGTTGGCAACCTTGGGAACAAATTAAGTAAGCTATTTGAAAGGAACAAAAGCTAGCATAGCCCCTTTTGTTCATTTCAAAATGTCGGCTCCTCTCGAAACGTGTACGGTGGAAGAACAATGTTCAGTGATATACATATACGTATATAAGTGGATTGCACAGTTTAAATCGAGCAGAACAAGTGTCACCGATATTCATCGCTCCGGACTACCGGTTGAAGTGTCGACCAACGCGCTACAAAATTGCATAAATGACTTTATTCTCGATGACAGGCGTATGAAAATCATGACAATAGCTGATTTGTGTAATCTTAGTGTTGAGGCTGTGTATTCAATCATTCATGACAAGCTGAATTAACGCAAAAAGTGAGAGATGGGTTCCAAGGCAATTGACTCAAGTCCATAAAGATACCCGTGTTTGCATTTGTTCTGAACTCAAACGGCGGTTTTTAACGGAAGATAATGACTTTCTAGACCGTGTTGTAACCTACGATGAAACATGGATTTACCACTATGAACCTGAATCCAAACGGCAAAATCTTGAATGGAAATATCCGGATTCGCCCTCTAAGAAAAAATTTAAAGCTCTCCCGTCTGTCGGTAAAGTGATGTTAACGGTTTTCTGGAACTCTCAAGGCCCAATTTTTTGTGACTATTTGGAAGGGCAACGCACTGTGTAACTTGCTTCAGCGTAAAACGAAACCTGCGATAAGGAGAAAACGCTCTCTCAAAAGGTGTGATTCTGCTGCACGTTAACGTCCGCCCCCACACTGCCCCGAAAACGCGAAAGATGATCGAAAATTTGGGTTGGGAGGTGTTGCCACATCCTCCTTACAGTCCCGACCTCGCACCATCCGATTTTCATCTGTTCTGCCCTCTCAAAGAGTTTTTACGCGGCACTAAATTCGAAGACTACGAAGCAGCCAAATAAGCTGTACACAAGTGGCTCGGACACCAAGGTCAGGAATTCTTCGGCACTGGAATTAGAAAGTTCACAAAGCGATGGGAGAAGTGCCTAAATGTTGGTAGAGACTACATTAAAAAGTAGTGTAAATTTCATTGTCATTGAATAAATTGTTTTTTTTCCACAGCTATTTGTCTCGTTAGTTAATGATTCGCGTTTTCCGATTGACTGCAAAGCATCATTGATAGCAAAGTACGCAGATAATACAAGTGCCTTAATAGTACGAAAATTAAAAACGATGGTTTAGAATGGACGAAAAACAACAGTCTGGGTATACATTCTAATGAAAATAGAGTGGTGTCTTTTAAACGCGAGAAAGAACTTTTTATGATATTAAGGAGCCGCTGGACGTGATAGAGTCCGCCTCGGCATTCGGTCTTACTATTGATCAACTTGAGACCAACTGGGAAGAGCATATAGGATTGTTACGAATTAAGTTAGCGAAAACAAACTTTGCTCTCCGCACTCTTTCCAACTATTGCGATCTGGAAATTCTAGGGGCTCGATACTTCTCCTGGTTTCAGTCATTGTTGAAATATGGTACGAATATTTCACATTGGGGCATTGACGTCCAAGGAGCTTTCATTATTTAGGACACTTAATTGTACTTTGCATACAATAGCAAAGAAGTTTTGTAGTGCAGATAATCGTTACGTTGTTAGAGTACGTAGGCATAAGGATACGAAGTCGCATGGTGCACGGCGACGGGAATCAATCAGTAATAATCTGCTCGCTGTCATGAGAAGATTACACTACACTCCAGTCATGCGTTATACCTCGTTTATTTATCTATTTAATTGATTATCTTTACCTTTCTAGATCCCTTGCTCATTTGTTATCTTTGATCTGTTTTGTTTGTATCTCGTAGTCATCATTAGAGCCCGGTAACTGGAGAACAATTGCAGCGACGGTGTGACTGTGTGTAGGTGGGCGGGGAGGGCTGGGCGATCATGATACGACACGACAAATCATCATCACTCAGTTCAGTTTAACATTGGATAGCAGATAGGGCGTGTTGATTTTATTGATATAAACGTACTTATTAATTGTAGTTATTATTTAGTGTAGTGCGTTTTGATTTTATTGATACAGACGTAGTTATTAATTGTAGTTTTTAGTGAACACGTCGAAGGCTAAAAAACGACCTTTTCAAGACATAGTAAATAAGTTTATTTGTGACTTTCCCGATTTGTTTTACAACGGGAGTAAGATAGTTTGTAAAGTGTGCAAAATACACTTAATGTCAAATAAGAAGTGGAACTGTACAAGTTTTCTGATAACTTATTCTTGCAATTAATTAGACCACATGCGCTTATACAATCATTAACTAAAGTTTTTTAGAGGTAGAACCGTTGCAAAGAAATCAAAGCAAAGACTTGAGTCAATCAAGTATATTCATAAGTATGATTCGGCACAATCTTCAATTTTAGCTATATTTTTATTAAAAACCTATGCTAAACTCCCATTTCTAGCCCGATTGTAAGAAAACTGTGCTTTATTGGAACTATCTTCATTTTCATGACATTATCTAAGATTCTTAATTAATTAAATTAATTAAATTATTCCCTATATATTTTTACATTTTTGGAAAGGTAATCGAAAGGCGCATCTAACTAACTCTAATATGATGATATGCAGCAATAAAGGTTTTGGTAATCTGTTTTTGTTGTTAAGCAAAGTTGGCTAGGAAAAAGCGCCAAATTGTTTTCTGTGACACCAGACTGATCTGAAGAGCTCGTTGCTAAGCAAAGTAATCACTAGAGCGGGCCAAGAGCGCCACGCGCCAGGTTCGCAATCAGGCTGCCGGGCGCATATATGTATGTAAACATAGGTAATTTAAATATGTAATTATTAGGACGAGGACCAAAACCACTGTCTATTACGTCGTGAAGACGCGCAAATATACACCTGCAGTTTGGGTGTTCGTTGATAAATAGGGCGTTGTTCACAGTGGGCCACTACAAAAAAAAAGTTCATTCATCGACGGCTACGAACTAACAGCGCGCTTATTCATTTACGGATGGCGCGCTCTATTCATCAACAAATGACGAGTCTGCAGATGTTACGTTTGCACCACTTCGTGGCATACTAGAAACAAGCGTCGGTGTGCTCGCTTTAGTGATTATGTCTAACGTAACTATTAAAAATAAACGGCCATTACCTACGAAAGTTAATAAATTTCTTAGTGAATTTGTGGATTTACACTACAATGGGAGTACAATTTTCTGTAAAGTTTGTAAAAAGAAACTACTGTGCTGGAGCAAACGTGATTGTGAAAGACATATAAATAGCGCACACCACAGAAATAAAAGAAATGGTGTGTCACAACAACGTCAATTTCAATTAGAATTGCTTTTAACGTTTATGGTATGTGGTCTACCACTTCGTATACTTGATAAAAAAGCATTTCGAAAATTCTGGGGTACATACAATACCGAGTGGATACTACCATCTCGGACAGCGTTACGGAGAGATATTCCACGAATACGTGAGGACATTGAAAATCGAATTAAAGCCGAATTAAAAGATAAACAGCTGTGGCTATGTCTTGATGAGACGACAGATTGCAAAAAAAATTCTATTTTGAATATAATAGTGCGCGTATTAGATCCTATTAAACCAAATTTTGCAATTCTATTAGCCAGCAGAAGATTAAAACAGTGTACTAGTAAAGCAATTACGGCCGTAGTTCTCGAAACGTTACAAAAATTTCAAGTGTCAACCAGTCAACTGTTGTTGTTCATGAGCGATAGTGCAGCAACAATGTGTACTGTAGGCCGTTCCCTTAAAGAAAAGTGTGAAGGACTTTTACATGTTACGTGTAAAGTCCATGCTTTACATCTTGTGGCACAAACTATTCGAGAGTGTTACCCGGAGGTGGATGCATTAATAGCAAACACAAAAAAAGTGTTTCTCAAAAGTCCTAAGAGGACTAGGGCATTCCACAGGTTATGCCCTGGTATTCGAGAACCACCACAGCCCATTCTTACGCGTTGGGGAACGTGGTTAAAAGCCGCTTTTTATTATAATGAACATTTTCAAGAAGTCAAATCCGTTTTTTTGCAATTCGTCCCTGCCGAAGCTAGAGCTATTAGGATGAGCCAGAAGGGATTTCTCGATATTTCTGTTGAAACACATCTAAAGAATATTAGCAACAATTACAAAGGGTTAGTAGACGCGATAGAAAATTTGCAAAATTCTGGATTGTCGTTGGTAGAATCAGTGCAAGTCGTGGACGAAGTTAGTACATTGTTACACAATATAAACGATGCAACAAGTGGACGAGTTTTAGCTAAGTTCGATAGTGTTTTAAAAAAGAATCCGGACTACACGAGATTAAGACAAATGTGCGATGGGGCATCTGCAGATTCCTTGACTAAGTCTAAAGATTATTTTAATTACGCCTGTCTTACTTCGGTAGACGTGGAACGGCCGTTTTCGAAATATAAGAACATTTTTTCGTCTCGGCGAACATCCTTCACCGAGGCAAATGTGGAAACTTATCTGATGGTGCAACTTTTTAAACAAGCCTATCTGCATTATTAAGAAGGATAGAATTTATTTATTATATCTTTATTTACAGTTACATTATTAAGTACAACAGAATAAAAAAAGCGTTCAGTTTCTCAGTTATTTCCTTATTACATCCCATTTACAACGCATACCGTTTTCAATCAAATAAAAAATCATAATGAAAATAAAAACAGCTCAGCGTGTACATATATATATATATATATCCGCTCTAATTACTAAACATTATTATTGCGTCAGCTTTTATTTTTTTACTCTTGTGTATTAATTTCGAAATATCACATATCTGCTGTGACTCACATATACGCTATTTACAATAAGCGGCCGTTGCGCCTGATTCCGATTCTGTTGGATGGCGCAATTTGGCCCGCTCTAGTAATCACAACAACTGCCAAACTGTCAAATCTCAATTCCTAAAGCGTAAATTATTCTTTTTGTTAATTATTATTATATCCTGCATATCTTCCTTCTTTGTTCTCGTTTCTATTTTCCTTGCTTTAATTTGTTTTGTTGAGTGCTGTTATTTCTTTACTTTGTACAACTTTATTGCAATTAATTAATTATGGTAATTTTGTTTAAATGTGTCTGGTTTTGGTAAGCAATATGTCTGTTTTTTAGGTTTTTTGCCTTGTTACTTTTATGATCGCTTCGACACGAACCATGCAAAATTCCTGGGTGCATCTTAATACTATGTATATCTGGCAACAATTGTCACCTTATTTGGTTGCGCAGCAAATCATTACCTTCTGTTAAAGCAGTTCGCCCTGCAAATTTTATACTATCTATCCTTACTTAGCGCAAAGTTCAAATATTTCCAGCTGTACAAGGGCAGTGTTCATTATGTTCCACTACGTGGTAATTGTTGCCAAATCCACCGAATATTAAAATTAGGTACTTGATGTTTATCTTACGTGGTGCATGCGGGGGCCATTGTAAAATCAACAACATAAAAAACTGAAATCTAAGCACATTGCCTATTAAAAGTTAACAAATTTATATAAACCTAACACAATTAATTAAATTACAATCAAGTCCGATAATGTAAAGGAGAAACAACAATAAACAAAATAAGTTAAAACGACATAAAATAAAAACAAGCACAAAGAACGAAAGTATGACAAATGCAGGTTATAATAACAATAAATAACAAGAATAATTTACGCCTTCGGAATTGAGATTTGACAGTTTGTCAATTGTCGTGATTACTTTGTTTAGCAACGCTCTTCGGATCAGTCTGGCGTCACAAGAAACAATTTGGCACTCTTTCCTAGCCAACTTTGCGTAACAACAAAAACAGATTACCAAAACCTTTATTGCTGCATATCGTCCTATTTCTTATGTTAAAGTATACCGTACGTGGTATCGACGGATTCGTCTTTCGATTGCCTTTCCAAAAGCGTAAAAATACACAGAGTGTTTTATTTAAAATAAGAAGGTTGACATCACTTCCGATGACACCGGAATTACAATTGAATTGCCACTAACGGCGGGAAGTGACACTTTAGGACCGCACTGCATACTAGTGTTATCAATTCTATATACGTATACTTCCAATTTTTCATGACTTTCCTAAATTTCCTCTGTATACAGCTTAAAATATATTCGCGTAGCGGAATTTCAGTTTTATGTCAGTTAAAATCAATTACTTAATTACGCCGCAAGCACTTCTACAGGAATTTAATTTAAACTTAGCGAAGTATAAATAATTAATAAATTACTTATGTGAAAGTGGTTCATTATTTATGCTAAATCTAAGCAGCCAGTTATACAAGCAAAATTTAATTAACCACGAAAGTCTCAGTACATGTATCGCTTAAAGTTTTATTACTCATTATTGTTTTATAATAACATTCGCGGATACATATTCGTTTAAATTTATATCCTACGAAATAATTTATGTATGAAACCTAACACAAGCTTATAATACAAACATATACTGTTGAATTATCCAGGCCATGCTCATAAACAATAAATTGTGTGCTTATACACCGATCAGGTATTAACAAAATCATTGAACTCTTAATAATTGACACATGGGCTGAAATACCGCTACTTTACACATATGTACACGATAAAACAACATTTAAATTTCATAAAATTGTACTAAAAGCTGAAAATTACAAATTTAAGAGCTTGGAGCAAACATTTATTACTCCCGGGATACTGCTTCTAAAATTACGAAGAGTAGGTACTTGATGTATTCCATGATGGATCGAAACTCCACTGTCCATTTATTATAAGTATGAAATTTATTTTCAATTGATTTCCGAGAATGTTTTTTCTCACTTCCATTCTCTGTCTTATTATTAAAGCGTGGCAAATGGTTGCATCCGCAGAGGCGCCGTGAAAGAAGCTGTGTTTACTATGTACATATAAGGAATCGAGTGGACGTTCGGTTATTATCGGTTGATCGGTGTGCGTGTACTATTTATAATGTTCGAGAAACTAGTGCAACCGTCCGGGGCGTACCACGCAAAAGTAGACACAGAATTAATAAAAAAATAATAGATTGTTACCTTTTATTGACGTATCGATAACCACTGCAGTAATGTGCGACTGCCATGGTACGCCGCGTAGTACTGCAACATAAGCAATGCTTCCATTGTCTTTTTGTTGGTAGCTTCCATGATGGAACATATTTATCCCAAAAAAGACGAAAGTGTTCATTATCTACTAAGTGTTGTGGGATGTTGCACGTGCTCAACATGAAAATAGTCATACAAAAATTGCCAGTACGGAATATTGTATCTTAAATTCAATACATGACGTTTACTTTTAATATGACTTCTACATTCAAACGTCGTGCGACCTAGCCACCCTATACCGCAAAATTTGCAACCAATGTGCAAACCTGTAAATTGCAAACCAGGGAAACACCAAATATATTTCTTCATATGCGATGCAAGAGGTACACCAGGCCTACGTCCCATGTTTTCGAAAACACACAATGAGAATCCGATAAATAACCGAACGCCAAACTCCTAAATGTATATCGCATTACTGAACTCTGCATCCATATACGTACATACACCTCCCCGTACAGGCGTCTCTGCGGGTGCAACTGTTTGTCACGCTTTACTTATTATTATCTACCTATTCTCTGAACCAACGTCTAATGTACCACTCACGAAAAAAAATTACTTGATAGAATGTACTACAATATTGTAGGAAAAAATTTGTAGCAGCCATTAACACAATTGTGTAAACCGATCGCAAATTTTTGCTAACTATTAGATGCTGTTGTCACAGATAATACTTCAAAGTTGTGGTCAAGTTTCTATTGTATTGTTTTATATAAATATTCACATTTTTTCCGAACAATCTTTGTGTCGAGACATGCAGGACAAAATTGTGGTAATTTTTGACATAAGGCTTCCTAATTTTTTCAAAATAAATAACAGAAAATTAATTTAAAATGAGTTTATCAATAAACCATCACTTATCTGTACAAACGATTTTATTATCGAAACCAACCTAAATGCATAAACCAAATGTTTCCTGCCTTAGAAATAGACACAGATAGTATTAGTTATCCATCAATAGATGTCGCAGTGGTAGCTTAATTTTTTCCTAATAAATCACTTGGTTTTATATAGTGAAATTATTTTCATCGGATTCATTCTTTCGGAATAAAATCTTCCGTAATTTATCTTTTTACTTCAAATTTGTCGAATGTTTGAAGGGATGGTATCACACACCTGCGAAGCATCACAGGTATTGGTAACATTCTTGTGGCTGACCAATGTTACCTGTAAATTAGGAAGCTGTTGGAGATACGAAAACATAAGAATAGTTATTGTTATTGCGCTTTACTTGTTCTTTCAGCCATTATAATCGTAAAAATACTGCATACACATTGTATTATGCAATACAATCTTTAGAACAATATTGCTGCATCTTTTACGTGTGTAACTAAAACTTGTACACTATTATAGCAGCCTTTCTAACAGATCATTGACTAAATGATTACAACAATAATATATTTAATAGAAATACAATCCGTTAACCACAATCAAATAGTGGCGACTTGCGCAAGTTGTAGCCATTCACATATTCTCAAACAAATTGTAGTCAATTGTTCTACAATTGTTTGATTTTTTATAACATTTTTTCCGCGCAGATTCCTGTGTGTTTGTTCGTAATTCGCAGTTTCTTGATAACATATTAACAGATTATGAGCTGCATTTACTTTTCATTCTATTCCTGACAGTAAATGTCTATTTCTAAACTTTATTGTATCATCTTTTATTTCCTTCAGCGTCAAATACAAACATTCAATAACATATGAAAAAGTAATAACGTGCAGAAGGAAAACGAAAAAAATCTTATGTTTTGAACTCGTAAAAATATTTTAATATACTTTCTCCACCCTCCGATCCTAATCCCATATCTAGCCCGAAGGCTGCCGACGTCAAAGAAAATATATCTTTGTTTATGTAGCTGAACGCTGATGCGGAAAAGGGACTAAATGAAACTTTCTTTTTAGGTGCCCTCGCCACTATCGAAAAATTGGATCTGATAATGCCGCGATACGCCATCAGGGGAGGTGACGTAGTGCTGAAGTGCGATCACAGCGTGTCACCGGAACAGCTCTACAAAGTAGAATGGCAGAAGGGTGGTAATAAAATCTTTCAGTATATTAAAGGGAGAACGCCGCCTTTCAGACATTTTCCATCGGTGATGACTGGGGCAGTTCTCAACGTAAGAATACATATTTTTTCCCTTTTTTTATTCTCCACTGTCGTCACGGATACAGACTCGAAGCGTCAATTATTTTTTCGCGCTCACTTCGCTCCATTGTTTGTCGAGAAAATTAAGATTTAATGACAGAATTTCTTGTCGTACGGCGACATTTGATAAATTAAAAATTAATGATATTCCTTCGCTACAGTCGAGTTGTAAAAACCATAAAACTTTCGGTTTTTCACGTCGAAAACAACGATTCAGAAAAAAATTAAATTCATTTTTTCTCATTATTAACCATCTACTTCAATACTTTGGACCCAAAATAAAATCTGGCCGAGTTATTCTCAGTACTTAAAGGAACTTTATAGTTTCCCATTATTGAAGTCAGTAATACATCTATAAAAGCAATTTATACAGGATAAGTCAACAGTTTCGCAAAATTTCACCTAAACTTGATATTGGAGGAAACAAGTACACCAAGTAGCTACAATTTATAAAAAAGAGAACATGACAAATAGCTTTTTGTAGTGCTATTACAACTATTTACCTATACAAAGTACTGTTTGCAATTATAGAAGGAATATGATTTAAAGTAGAATACAGATCTCATCTTCATTCCTTACAAACTCATCTAAAATATACTCTACGATTAGTTTCGGCTGTCACCATCATCAGCCAGAATAGTAAAATTAAAACTTCATAGGTGAAATCATCTTGTTAAAATGTTAGAATTAAATTTAAACTGAAAACAAAATATGTGAAAATTGAAATTGATACAAGTGAAATCTGTAATTTGAAATTGAAAAATTTTTAAATAGTAAAGTTAAACGTTGACAACGCTCTATTAGCCTGGCATACACGTGCGACATGTACTAAAACATAACTGTAGGCTGATCAGATAGTAGATCATTTTAAACTTGGATTTGGGTGGCATTTTTTAAATGCAAAGAACGTATTGGAGTGTGGATGAGACTAGTTTCAACCAAGCACATGGAGGGAATAGATGCACCGGTTCCCCTTCTACTAGCTTCTCGTGACGCTCCATACCAGGGATTGCACTTCTGCGAACGCGGGCAGACATACGGTCTGGAACATTCTAGAATGAACATTTCGAAACGACTTCGAAGCTAATGGAACTTCCTAAAACATCTAGACTAGATCGTTCCCGTAGCTTGTAGAACTTTCTAGAAAGATATGGAACATTCTCAAAGCACATAAAATATTCCAGAAAAGTATGGAACTTTCGTAAAGTTCATAGAACTTTCTCATATACTTATATGGCGGCTGGTATAAATACGGCACCACTTCGGCGAACCAGTTCAGTTCCTTAATAGCAATCGAAGAATAAACATCTGAGAGGAAAAGTAAACGGTTTTAAGACGCCCGCAACCATAGGAGCTCCCGCTTTGTTTCAGTGTGTCACTTTGTGTTTTCGTAAAGTCGTAGGAAAATGGAATGATTTTCATTAAATAAGCAAGTCGACAATTAAACTGAGAATAATCAAGCATCGACAAGTGGTGGGGTAGCATAGAAATGGAAATATCGTAAATACAATGATAACTATTTGAATTTTGGCTTTACTTCAGTAGAAGTAAATAATGAAGATAGACCGCAGTGTGTGCTCTGTATAAAAGTTCTAGCGACCTAGTGTATGCTCCCAAATAAGCTAAAGCGACATCTCGAGACCAATAACTCTAACATGGTCGAAAAATCTCGCGAATTCTTTAGTTGCAAGATTTACAAAAGCAAAAAAGTGTGTTTATCAAACAAGCCTCAATACCAAGCAAGCATCTTTTAAGGTCGGATACAGAGTGGCAAAGTGCAAAAAAACCCACACGATCGCAGAAGAGCTTATTCTACCGGCTGCTCTTGACATGGTTAATATTATACTGGGAGAATCGGCGGGAAAATTAATTTCAAATGTACACTACCAACAACACTATTAGTTGAAGGATCCATCATCCGAATTTGGTCTGCAACTTGATAAGGCTACTGATAATAACAAAGGCGCACACCTTATTTGTTATGTACGCTTCCTGGATGATAATATTATCGTTGAAGACCTTCTGTTCTGCATCATTGGAAGCGCAAAGGCTCAAGACTTATTTCAAATGCTTAACAAGTTTATAACCAAAAATGATTTGGACTGGGGAAAGTGCATCGGTATGTGTACCGATAGAGCTCGATCAGTGTCTGGTCGCTATGGAGAATTGCAGGCGCTTATTCGCAGCAAATCACCGCATGCTATGTGGACCCATTGCATCATCCATAGGGAAGCACTTGCATCAAAGTCGATGAGCTCTCAAATGAATTTCGTATTATTACATATAACATGTCGTAGATGTAGTAAGCTACGTAGATACAAACTAGCTATTCGAGCATTCGAGCTACGTAAAGAAATTCACACATTTCCACAAGAGAAGATCATGAAAGCTCCAGACCTAACATTTTGCTGGAACTAGCGTATTTGTGCGATATATTTGACAAGCTGAATGCCTTCAATCTGTCTCTAAAAGGCAATAGCATACACTTTTTGAAAATTTTGGGGAAGGTTGCGGCGTTTAGGAAAAAACTGAAGTTGGAGATAAGGAAAATCAATGAGGATGGCGGTCAACATTGTTTCCCTGAATTGCATAAATACACGGCCTAAAATAAAGTTGTTGTTTCACAAGACTTGCTGCCCTTTTTCAAGGAACATCTCTCAAGCCTCACTGACTGGTTTGCAAAATACATTGCAAGCTCCACCAGAATTCACTTCGCAGGAGGAAGAGAGTCTAATTGAACTCTGTTGCGACATCAGCCTGAAAACAAACTCTGCTTCTTCCGATTTAGTAGAGTTTTGGATATCAATCAGAAATTAATATTCAACTCTGAGTTCAAAAGCTGTAAGGATCATCGTTCCCTTTGCGACAACCTATTTGTGCGAAGCCGCATTTTCAACTGTAGCTGTAATAAAAAGCAAATATCGCTCAAAAATCGATGTGGAACCAGAAATGAAAGTGGCAGTGTCAAACCTTATTCCGCGTTTTGAAAAAATGTGTGGCGATCAGCAAGCTCATTCGTCACATTAACTTACTTGCCGTTGAAGGTTTTCACCATTTATTTCATATTTTTTTGTATTTTTATATTTTAGTTTAATGGTTCTTTTGATTCAATTTTAATAAATGCGAGCTTTACATTGTGAAATTTATCTTAAGAGCTGTTTTCATTTCTGTGCCTGATTTATGTCATTGTAGACATATTTTGAAAAGGGCGCCGGGACAAAATACTAAACCTGTAAGTGCACCGCCGCGTCGGCGACTGATAAAGTTTGGGAACCCCTGCTCTATGCCACAACAACATTTCTGTGAAGAGACTATTTTGTATTAGTAAAGTATGTAAATTTGTTCCTAACTATAATAAATGCATATTGTAGATTAATTTAACTTAGAATAATTACTCGTAATTGTAATTCTACTATAAGCGTTTTATTATTTTTGGTAAGACTTTGTCTCAGTCTCCACTGACGCTTCGCCATTGCAACACACGCTTGTATTGTACTCCACGGTTTCATAAAAATAAGTACATAGTACATATGTATGTCTGCATGGGTTACACATACTTGAACTTAGACTCATTCATACTCATTTGCATAATACGCCGTTCACAGTCTAGCGAACATAGCGCAATACCGTTTACCGTGTACCTAATTTGAATATATACATACATATTGCAGAAACTGTTGTACTGCCACAAATCCGTTTCCTCCAGTTTAAATATATCAATGTACAAGCAGATATTTTAATGGTCATGCAAATATTACCGCTTATGAAATCACACTAGTTATTTACGAAA
The DNA here is from genome assembly GCA_029619315.2 of Dynastes maya. NCBI lineage: Eukaryota > Metazoa > Arthropoda > Insecta > Coleoptera > Scarabaeidae > Dynastes > Dynastes maya. The sequence continues at coordinate 8,729,642 of JAROYE020000006.1, read as the reverse complement.
TATCATTTTAAATAGCATTTGGTGTTTACAATTAAAGATAAAATTTTATTTTGTTTGCATATGAACAACACTATAAACATTGTAGCTCGAGGGTTTATGTTAAATCCACTTCTTTTCAATTTTCCTGCAGTTTTTTCACGCTTTTTCCAATCTTTCACCCTAATGGTTTTTACGCTAACTTCTACACCCAGCGAAATGGTTTCTTGCATCAAGAACATAGATTCATGTAAAAAGAAGGTAGAAATGAAAAAATGGTCCAGATCTTACAAAGTTTTATTGAGAAATTAGGCGACCGGCTTCATGTTCAAAAAACGCATCATCTGGCCATCTATAAGGATATCCAATAAAAGGAAAATTACAATAATGGAAAAAAAACCTACAGTTAATAATTAAAATTAGGAGCGAGTGAATGAACTAATGAAAACGTTTTTTTTTATGTTACAGTATAATTAAATTATTTCTTTAATGATGTAATTAAATAGGAATTATTTGTATGTAGTCTAATAATTAATGAGTTAATACTCAAATTTTATTATTATTAATTATATATTTAAAAAAACTATAGTTAAATTAGTACACCAAGTAAATAATAATTTAAAAAAAACAAAAATATTACATTAACCGGTATTTTTTGAAAATGTTTATGAAATGCTGTACGTTAAAGGTTATATCATTGTATGGGTAAGTATGGTATCTATGTTCCAGTTCCGTCACTACTATCTACGACGGCATGACTATAACTACTGGCACTAGGTGGCGCCAGGAAATATTTCAGCTGCTGTTTTTGAAAATTGGAGGCATAAACTGAGAGATATAAGAGGAATGTGGCCAGCAGCAAGAAGCATTAATGCTTTTCTCTTCTCACATTGCTTTTACCGGTAGTGATTCCATCAATACCATGAGCTATTTATTACCATCATCTTAGTTATTGCTTCTAAGTACTTTTTTTAACATTATTTTGTAGATAAACCTCTACTTTTAGCCTCTTTCACAAGCAACGTGAATAATTTATTGCATTATGTACGGATATGTCGTACTGTTTTAAACAAGGTAAGCGCACAATAATATACATTTCAAGTAAAAATCCTAAGCCAAAAATGCTTTATGTTAAGAAAATGAAACTATTGATTTATCAACAATACCTAAATGCTTTTTTGAATTAAGGAAACTATTTACTATCCTTAAGAAAATATTATTTTATGTTATAACGGCCATTTACTTACACTAAAAATCGCATTTTTCAAATTTTCTGCAAGATTTTCTTGAATCAAGCTAACAAATGTCTTAAACAAAGAAATACAATTATTTCATTACAAGTATGTATATACTTCTCTTAAGCAGAGACAGAAACGCTAAGAAAATATTTCTTTTGATTTAAAACGTCATTGTATTGCGAATAATTGAAACAGTAATCGCCTTGAATTAAGACGGACAGCTTTGATACAAGTAAACGTTTCTCTGCGTGTGTGTTTGACACATTGTACTCTCAGTTATGGCACACTTCAAACAAAAACATCGCTGTCATGGTCCACTAGACCGAGACTTCTAACCGTCTCTTTTAAAAAATGTAAAAATATATTAGGTGCTCGATTAAAAAAACCGAAGTTGAAGTAATTTCCGGTAAATTGATACAGTCAATTGTTTTTCCGATACGAGATTCTCAATCTATGGTAAAAAATTAAACTGTTTTGTAATTTAACTGTCCTTGTATCTTTAGAAACAAAGAACTTACCTGTAGAGCGAGGTTCAAACCTGAACACCCTGTATAACATGTTTTTAAAGCAAGTCATTCATCCGGAAGAAGAGGGTTACGTCTTAAAAAACAACAGTACTCAAGCAAGTGATTTAAACTTTTTTTAAACTTCAATTTACCGTCACATTAAAACGGAAGTTTATCTGACTATTGCTTTTGTATTATTTAGGAGTATTTGCTATAGTCTTAAAATAGCGATATCTGCCACTTTTGGATAATTACCCTTTAGAGGAATTTTAATGATGTAACTGTTTTCTCTAGAAAATATATCGGGTTTTTATAGAAAATTCTCAAAATTGACATTTTTTGAGATGTAACCCTCTCCTTCCGGATGAACGGAATATCACCACATCTTCAGTTCTTTTGGATTTGAGCGAAATTTTTGTGTCTAGTTTAACTTTCTGCAAATTGGAAACAAAATTTCTTTCATTTTTAAAAATTATTAATTTATATCCTATACTATTTTATTTAAGTTTTAAATGTTTTCGTGGTAGATGTAACATATACTAGGGTACGTAAGGATTCATTTATAATCGCGAGTTCCATACATATAACGAATAATGTTGCCACTTATGCTAGGAGCGTCCTTGATTCACTTCACGCGCTCCCCACCTTGTATTTTCATAGCGGGCAAACGTTGTAACACTGTCGATATATTTTAGCGGTTCACTTTACTACAAACGCGGTATATGTAATGTTCAATATTTACGATAACAACAACTTCGGCTGTCAACCTCTTGCGGTTAAAAATGGAAATTTCCCAGTCACCATTTCCCCCCAGCCAACTGGCTTTGGGGCGAGGACATTACATTAAAAAATATAAGTCCAGATAACGACGGTCGTAGGGGAACGCAGATAAAACTCCATCTTCTGGTCGATTTCTTCATTTGTAATTCTTCAAAATTAATGGAAAAATAAAGCCAAAACAAACAAACAATAGAGTAAATTAAGAGGTATTTCATCAATTAAATCTTTGTCCGAACGTTTTTAGGTAAATCGTTGGTAGAGTCCTCTAAATACAACCACCTCGTTGCGTCACTACATTCATTCTCGTATGCTATTTACATAAATAACATCATTTCATTGAAATTCATCATAAAAGTTTATATTTGGGTTTGATTTATCAAAATTTGCTGTGAAATGAAACAATCGCCGATCTTTCGCGATTACAAATAAAAGAAAGAGAAAACGACGCCAAAAATTTAATCAATCTTGATTCAGCCATCGTTGAATTAATGTGTATCTTAACTACGATCCCAATTTCCAGGAAGAAAAGGTTAAAGTTTAGTACAGACAGTATCATAAACATAGCGTTTATATAACTATAAGCTTCATTCGAATCCAAGGTGAGTTTAAAATGTTAATTCCAAAATTCGTTCATTTCGATTTATTAATTTCAAAATTCACAAGAAAATTGCCAAAAAAGTATTCAGGAATACTCCCGGCCCCACTAAGAATTATAAAATTTAGTTTAAGTTAGAAAATTTAACATTTTTCCCAAAAATCCCCTGAGACAAATATTTCAATATATATATACAAAAATAATTTTTTAAGAATTACTTACAGTTATTCGTGTGTGTGTAGCACATGTGTGATTTCGTTCCTCTTCTGATCTGCTTTTTCAAATAAAATTTGATATTAAATTCTCTGGATTATTTTCTTTAAACTGTTTCTGTTTAGTTTTAACAGTTTTTTCAATACTTCAAAGTTTATAATTTTATCTACATTTGAGTTTTAAATACAATTTCTAAATGATTAATCGAAAATATGCTTGTTTACTGTCAGATTTTCTGTTTCTAACTTCTTGTTTACCCGTTGTCTGGGTGCTGCCAATCTAACGACTTGATACTAATTTTGATGTTGTGATGATCAATTTCGGTACTGCAGATGACGTAAAGGATTTTATTGCTTGGATTCCAAATATAGTGCGTTTGGTATGTGTGTTTGTGTCGTTGTATCGTTAATGGAGTCTTTTTTTTAAATAAAACATTAATAATATAAATCATCAAAATGCCAGAATTCGAATGCTAACTCAAAATAATTCGAATTCTGTAAATGCCACGTTGAATTTTAATATTTTACGAATATTGGTATAAAATTATTTGAAATGAATGTAATAACGCACGTCATGTGTATATAAAAATTGAAAATTCTGAAATTTGGAAAAAAATAAGGGGGTAGTTGGTTATTTCACTAACAAAAATTCGTTACAGAGAAAATATTTGCATCGTCGTAAAATAGTTTAAATCTTGTCTTAACTTTCTTTGATATCTCTCATAGTTTCTGAGCTATTGATTCAAACAGCGAAGGGTAGTGTTGAGCTTGGGGTGCTTTACATCCCGCCAGTGGGCAATTGGGCAGCTAAGATAGTTACCGTTCTTCTTTACTAGTTGCTCTTACCTACAAGTTTCATTTAACGTAGATGCACTACCTATTCCTTGTTCACTCTTTTGTATCTTACAAAAACCAAAATATTCCTATATTCTTTTTATTACTATATGTTATTAAAACTTATATATATTATCTTTCAAAATTTTTTAAAATGTACAAGGTATATCATTAAAAAAAGCTAAATTTCGAATTTAATTAATAAGGGGATTTCCTTTTTTATAACCGGGTGTTAAACAGTACTATTACTTCGCTAATTTACCTACTTTGTAGCATTAATAATGATGGAAATAAATTTTTGCGTATCTAATTCGTACCATCTACTATAAAGTTATATATAACACAGAGTTTTAAAAGTTGATATATTCAAAGTCCATCCATATTAGTTTCATAACTATAAAAGTCAAACACACTTAGGCAAACTTTTCCTCTTAAAGACTCTCGAAACTAGTTGAAGAAATAAACTTGAAACACAAAAAAAAAACTAAATTGCGCTGCAGACTCTAAAAGCGTACTTCCGGAAACCGTTTAAAGTATATTTACAAATAAGCATACCGCGGTAACAGTTAATAAAGTATTTTAAGTAAGCATATTTCACGACGCACTTCATTTGACTGAAACTTAATCAATATTTCTCTTCCAATACAAAAACTATAATCTATTGTGCATATACATATCATTAACGTATCAATTAAATCAGAAATGCTTTTCATGTTTGATATTATGCAATCTGACTGAAACGTCAATCTCATAACTTGACAATGTGCAACTCCATTGCTCTACGCTAATGATATTTACCAACTTCGAAAGGTACAAACACAATTTAAGAGAACATACGTTAGTTGGACATTATAGGTTTATCGACGTTTGTTATTTCTTCCGTTACGTGATGGCATAATAGCGTAAACTAATATGAATATTAAACTCGATGCACTCCAGAAAGTTTTGTTATTTGATGTTTATTAATTGTCAACCAACAATTGCTTGTTGACCAACTGACTGAATAAACAAACTTTGTTGCGTTGCTTGTAAATTGTCGCAGTTCGGAGAGCTTGTTACATACATACAGGTTGTTTAAAGTTATCGGGCCACTTTTGCCAACTTTGTTATTGTTGTAACTACGATATTGGTTAAATTACCAAAGATGTAGTGATTTTTCTGCTGATCACAATGGTGTTGAGAAGAATTTTTCTTCCAATTAAATCATTTAGTTTTAAGTTCAAGGTTATATCATTGTATGGGTAAGAGGTACCTTACACGCTCAGTTTGGTATGAATCAATTCAGTAACCTTGACCACGAATTGACTGATGAGAAACTGAAGAACTGATGGATGGTGTTACACGATCAGACATCAGTCATCTTCAAGTACTCGACCAATCAAGAACTACGTTCCCCTCAAGAACGATGGATTCGCAAAAGAGTTTCTCTCGCAATAATAATAGCCATAGCTATAAAAAGACGTGTTAAGAGGAAACGATGGACTAAAGAATGACTTCTGAAAAGAGACCAGTACACGCATTTAAATTTATTAATTGAAATAAGAAACACGAATGAAGATCAGGACTATGCAAATTATTTCCGTATGAAAGAGGCTTGCTTTGATGAATTGTTGGAAATGGTTAGGCCATATTTGAAAAAACAAGATACGATAATGAGGAAATCAATAAGTCCTGAAGAAAAACAGTCTCTAACCTTACGATACTTTGCTACAGGAAGAAACATTGAAGATCTAAAATCCTCTGTAATAATATCACCAGCAGCTATCAGTGAGGCTACATTTACTATATCTGAAGCACTAATTTATGTTCTGCAGTCTTATATCAAGGTAAGTGAAATGAAAGACTAATATATTATATATTCTACATAGTATATTTTCAAATAAGTGAAATATTTTACATGTAATAGTTTACGATTTCCAAAAAAAATTATAATAAAACTGTCTACAGTGTACCATCTTTAAATCATTATTATTAATTATAATTAATAAATTATTATTCAATTAATGACTTGAAATTAACTTTATTAACCTGTGGTTTTTCAAATTTGTCCAGAAAACGAAGATATTCAAAGGTCCAACTCTTCGGAGTACAGACATCATCTGCCCTGGCTCCTGATCTTTGAGATGCTATAATCTTTTTTTAATCTCGATGGTAATTCAATTTTAACGTAATGATCTTGTTTTTACGTCCTGAATTGTAGTTCCAGGTTTAACGTTTTTAAATATCAAGAGAAGTTTCTCTAAAGCCTCATTCCTCTTGGATTTGTTTACGTAATCTTTATTTCTTTTGTCCTATAGGAGGGGAAGTGTTTCTAACGTGAGAATAAATTCGTTTTCATGAGCCAAGTGCTCTCGATCGTCTCCATCGCAGATCAAGCGGTGACTGATAAGAGAATGACAAATCAGTGTTACACTATCAGTCTGACAGAAATTATTAAAAAATTTAAGTATTTGTCAGTCTGACATCATAGAATTGTGGCGTCAGTCAAAAACCTGAGCGTGTACCTCTAAGTATGGCATTTGTATTTCGGTTTCTGTCGGCATGACTATAACTGATGACTTGAATATAATTTTATATTGTGCAGCATTTGTCTCCGAATGTTTTTGTTTGAAAACTTTTTCTCTAAACTGCGCAGGAAAGGAATTATCTTCCGTCCATGCACTAGGTGGACACCCTAAGAATGTCCTATGCAATCTTTCAACTGGATAGTGCTAAAGTGTCCGATCTTTTACCCAAAAAAGATGTATGAACTTTCGTTCAACAAAAGGTATAGTGGTATTGACCCTCAACGAGTTTAAACTATCTATGATAGTTAACACCATTCCTTGACATAATGCCAAAAAGAACGGATACAAGTATCCGTAAAAACTGGAGGTCAAATACGTTATTGAGTAACCCAAAATAACCATAAATTACCAAGTTTTAAAGGATATCGCGGAAATTATGCTTGTTAGAAGAAATTGGATAAGAAGTGAGAGGTAACTACTTACCAGCATTTGAGCGTGTAAATATGCGTATACATACTTAGAAAGCCACGTGGAAAGCATCAAAAGTACAATAACGTTTTACTAAACGTGTTAAAAATGGCTCCGCATCATCCTCTCTACCGATCTTTGATATCTTCTAAGTGGATATTTATGCGCAGCGAACGGAAAGTAACTGAAAGGAAGGAATTTGATCCTGCCTTAATCACCACTAACTTTATTTAACATCAAAGAAGTGGAATTCACTCTCGGCGTTAAACGAATACACGTCTAGCTTTTCCGTCTGACGTGTACGTATTTTCTTCAGCGGTTAAATTAATTGAAATATACTCGTTTTTCGTATATGTGGAGCGGCAGGCTTTAGACTAGCGCAGCAACCACCACCGGTGACTCCACGGCAAAACATCAGATAACAGATATAGAAGGTTTAGCGTTTCACTCGCAGCTCCGTTAGCGAACTTTTGTAGTTTTAGGCGTAAATTAAGACAGATTTACGGTCGACGCTCGGGTCATGTACGACTTTATCTCGCCTGCTAAGCTCTTGTAACTCACCCCCTTATCTGACGCGCGAATTTATACACCTTCCATTTTAAGAAAAAGTCGAACGGCTGCAACGAAGTGGAATTCGAGGTGGTTTATGAACGGAAACGTAAACGGAAACGGCCGAATAAAACACATAAGTTGATTTTTTATGTACGACTCTATAGGAAACGTAATTTTCAAGACAGTATAGCCGTTGTTCTCTCTCTATAACAGCTGTTCTAACATACATTACAGGCCATAATCATTTGCCCACCTACGATTTTAGAAAATTATTTATTTATTGTTATTTAAGAATATAATTATTTACCTACAAGTAAAAGAAGGATATCACATTGATTAATTGCGCAAAAGACTCCTCTGATACTTAGTTATCCATTGAATCTCTTTAATCCGATAATTATGGGTCCAGGTAGGGCTATAATAAGACCCGAAATATAATACAATTATCCTTCACTAATAAATATTTAATGTAGTGCAGGTAAAGATGACAATTTCTTATTTACCCCAACTAGAATTACAAATTTATATCGTTAATAAAATTATCTAAAATTAGTATTAAAATGCCGAAAACAAGAGAGTTGCCTTTAGAAAGCCGTTGGTTTACAAATCTTGAGCGAAGTAACAAAGATATCGCAAGAAAAGTGAAATTAAGTGTTGACTACAACGTTAAAAAGTATCAAAAGACTGGCACATTATTAAATAGAAAACGAACAAGACGACGGAAAGTAACAACACCAGCGGAAGATCGTCGAATAATTACGACAAGTAAACGGAATAGACGAAAAACTGAACCTGAAACAACGACTGAAATAAATATTGAGCGTGAAAAATGAGTTAATTTAACTACCGTAAAAAAAGGTTAAGAGAGGGTGGTTTATCTGGTCCAATAGCGTTGCGTAAACCACTCTTACGCAAGAAAATAGAATAAAACGGCTGCAGTGGGCTAGAGAGCATCAGCATTCGACAGTTGGTGTGAAAACATGTTTTCTAGACCATTGAGCCCACATTTGAACTCTTCGGTTCCAAGACAAGAACATTCGTTCGAAAGTCGAAAGGAGAACGAGCAGCAAAATCATGTGTAGTACCTACAGTCAAGCACTGAGGCAGATCGGTAATGTTTTAGGCTTGTTTTGGTGCCGCATCCGTAGGAGACTTGGTTAAAATACATTTCGACTAAACGAAGATATAATTCTTTTTGTGTCAAATAAATTTTATAATTGAATAAAAACTATCAGTTACTTTGTTTTAAGTATTTTTTTAAATGCAAAACTACAATTTCGTTTTCACTTAGCACTTCCTTTATTTATGCGTATTTCTTTAGATGGGCAAACAAATATGGCCGGTAGTGTATATCCTTTACCAACTGCACCGCCAATCAAAGTTATATTAATATATGTATTTGGCTTCCGTCGGCAATTATGAAATCTATAATTTTTTCTTGGAATTTTCCGACGTAATTAATTACTGAAAGAAACCGTCCACGACGAGGAATCGAACCCCACATCTCCTGCTTGCCGGGTAGGCGTGATATCCACTACACCACGCGGACTGTGGAAAATTCACTTTTTAAGCCTAGATGTTACTAAGAGTTAAAGAGTGAACGAATCTTCCACAGTCCGCGTGGTGTAGTGAAAATCACGCCTACCCGGTAAGCAGAAGATGGGTTCGATTCCTCGCCGTGGACGGTTTTTTTCAGTAATTAATTACGTCGGAAAATTAAAAAAAAAAAATTAGAGTTATATTATTTTTCGGATGGCGCTCAATATATAGAACATCAGGATTATCGATCGTCTCTCTTTAATGCAACAAGTGGGATACCGTAGGGGTCGAATCTGGGACCCTTCCTCTTTTCAATGTTTATCAATCACTTGACCAACTTAGTCAATTGTCACCGATTATTATTTGTTAATGATGTAAAGATTTTTTCGAAGGTAAACACGATTAGTGTTAGCGAAACGTTACAAGGCAACACCACAATATCGTGTAATGGTGTCGCGAAAATTTTATTGAAATAAACGTTACAAAATGTAAATGCATCTCTTTTTCGCGTAAGCACAGTCGTATACTATTCCCATATTCCATCAACTCCACTATATATGTAATATTTTATAGCGCACTGAGCTTCGCCCCGCACGTGGAATTAATCACCGAAACAACTCTAAAACTGCTAGGCTTTATATTGCCTAATTGTACGTGTTTTTCCAGTATTGACACTTTAAAGCGATTATTTTTCGCATTCGTTCAATCTAGGCATTTGTGCAGTTGTATAGCATCCATTTATATAATACCCATATTACGGCTATAGAAAATGTGCAGAGACAATTTATAAAGTATTTGGCTTACCGCGTGGTATAAATAATGCTGTGCTTCCGGATAGATTTGGGATATCTTATTTGGAACATTTGCAACTACTTTGTACAAACTAGCTAACAACATTATTGAATATCGTAATGATATCAAGGAGTGTGTGGTTGTATGGCAAACAATACTAAAGTATCGGCACACTGCACACCTCACAAGTTATTATTTCGGAACAGCCGTTTCAAGGACTCGGGCGTCTCCATCCTCAATGGGTCATGCGGTTATGCCCTGTTTAACATTTATTTTTATGTTAGTTAACAGTAATATAAGCGAAATGACGCTAAATAAAAGAAAAAGGGTAAAGTGCCTAATTACTTATTAATATTCGGAACACCTGCCTACCCTCAACGGGTCATGCGGTTATGTCCTGTTTGACATTTATTTTTATTCGATTCCTCGCTGTGGACATTATTTTCAATAATTAATTACGTCGGAAATCCCAAGGAAAATTATAGATTTCCAAAATTTACCGACGGAAGCGAAAATACGTTAATTGTCTAATTATATTTGTCTGTTCTTTACGAAAAAGTTAATATCCTGGCCGTCTAGAAGAAAATATAGTAAGAAAAGGTTTTGGGTAAAGACGTCTTTAGCAAATAGACCAAACTTTGACATTGAAACCAATTTATTAACAGAATTATTAGCAACAGCCCGGTACCTCAAAAATGATTGATAATATTTGCTTTTTTAGTTTCTTCGCTAAATTTAACGTGTTTGCAATATTTTTTAAAGCTGCCTTTCGTTTTGTGTTATTCTTATAGTGAGGTGACTTAATGTACCACAGACATTCGTTTTTTCGAAACAAATCAGTGAGTACAAAAAGTTTCTCTTCAAAAAGGCAATCCGCTTGACAAATTTCGTGATTTTATTTCCTTACTGATCGCATAGAAACATTCACTTGTATCAAAGCTGTCCGCCTTAATTCAAGACAATTACTGTTTCAGTTATCCGTAGTACAATAACTGTTTTAAATCAAAAGAAATATTTTCTTAGCGTCTCTTTCTCCACTTAAAAGAAGTATACGTTTGTAATGAAATAATTGTATTTCTTTGTTTAAGACATTTGTTAACTTGATTCAAGGAAATCTTGCAGAAAATATGAAGAAAGCGATTCATAGTATAAGTAAATGGCCATTATAACTCAAAACAATATTTTCTTAAGGGTAGCAAATAGTTTTCTTAATTCCAGAAACCTATTTTTCATAAATTCAATAATTTCATTTTCTTAAAATAAAGCATTTTTTACTTAAAATTCTTGAAATGCATATTATTTGTATGCACAATATTAATTGCGCTTACCTTGTTTAAAACAGTATGACATATCCATACATAACGCAGTAAATTATTCACATTGCTTGTGATTTTAAAAGGGTTAAGGTAGAGGTTTTCTACAGAATAATGTTCAAACAAAAGTGAACTTAATGTAGAAATACACTTGAAAAAAGTGCATAGAAACAATAACCAAGATAGATAATGGTAATAAATAACTCCTGATATTGATGGAATCAGTACCGGTAAAACAATATGAAAAGAGAAAAACCATTAAAGGTTCTTGCTATTGGCCACATTGCTCTTACTTCTCTCAGTTTATGCCACTAATCTTCAAAAACAGCAACTGAAATATTCCCTGGCGCCACATGGTGCCAGTAGTTATAGTCATGCCGTCCTAGACAGTAGCGAATATAGAAATCGCAATATAGATGGCATACTTACCCACGCAATGATATAACCTTTAATGTTCGACGTTTCATAAACATAACTGAGATACTCTTGGTACGCTCTTAATTTGAATGAACCTGGAAACTAAATAGTGGTATGGGTTATTTATAGGAATCTACTACACAGAGTAATACGACTATACTCCATCGCTTTATCAATACCATTCCATAACTTACAACAACCAACTGCGTTACACAAACAAAAGATTCCGCACTCAAAAACCTGTTCATTCATTATTCGTGCATACGCAGAATAACGTGTGATTGTAACATGCACCATTTTCAACTTCATACATATAATCACTAACGCCTACTCATAAAAGTGATATATTTTCACTGGTTCCCATTAGAAGTACCTCAAACGATGACGAAAGGCCACGTAGAACAAACATTTTCGCTGACATTTACGTTTATTTTATTTATGGCACAGCAGTATTATTTACGTACCTAATAAAAAGCGATCGTGCTGCAGAATACTTTTTTCGGTTTTTTTTCCTGCCTTCAGTGAAGTATTCTGTTATGTCCAAGCCACGCACAATAAAACGTGCAATGCGCATAAAACGTGAAAAATTAAAGACTTTTAATGGGGAAGCAGAACCGATGCGTGGGCTTAGAGCCTAAGGAGACTACAGTAATGATCAAAGCATTGTGGTAACATAATGCGAATAAAATTATTTACCAGACGAGCTTTAATAAAGAAATGAAACAACGAATAGAGAAAGAAAGATGTTAGATTATACTTAGAACCCAGACAACAGTAATACAAGTATTTTTTTGTCAAATTCAGTTCTATTTCTCAACATAGTCTCCTTGTAAGTGTGTACACTTTTCCCAGAGATGCTCCCATCTCTTTAATCCGTCCAAATAGGTACAAAATAGGTGTTTACGAATGGAATGATCTTTCTCTGGTGAAAAGGGTGGGTGGCCTATCAATTCGAACCCTATTTCATGCATTTTTGCCATGGTAACCACTAAAGTGTGAGGTGTTCCAACAAGACAACTCACCGTTGTTTTGGTGTAGCAAAACTTTCTTTTTCTTCAAATGCGGCCGTTTTCCCGCAATTTCTGCCTTCAGCTTGTTAAGTAATGATGCATAGTATACCTCTGTTATTGTTTTTCCGTTTTCAAGATACACTTTCCCGGCCGATAGAACAGACTTCGCCTTTTCCAGAGTCGATTCACCCTTCGTAGTCCACTGTTTCGACTGTGTCTCGGCTTCAGGAGTGTACTGATGTATCCAGTATCATCTATAGTTATTAATCGACGTCAAAACTCTTATTTCGCTTAAACTGCCTCAACAGGGTTTTGGGGCAGAGCGCCCAACGCGCGATTAGCTTTTCCATTCCTAAATCTTCATTCAATATATGAATAACACCTTCTTTCGAGATGCCCACAGCTTCTGTTGTTTGTCTAACCTTAATTCAACGGTCGTCTAGTACCATCTGTTGAACTTTTCTGATATTATCGATAGTGGTTGCAATTTTTGGCCGTCCCTAACGTTCATCATCAACCAAGCCGATACGACCACGTTTAAACTCAGCTGCCCAAAACGTCAGTGTGACAAGTGATGGTGCAAAGTTCGATTTTTCCCATTTTTACAGAAACATTAACATCGACTGACACAAACAACTGTAAACAATAACTGAGCGTCCAACCTGGCTGAAATTTTCAAAAGTATCTTTCAACGCAAGCGCAATTACATTACCAGAATATTTTTATCGAGTAACGCCATCTTCACGTTGAGGCTTGAAACTTTTCAGACTATCCTCGTATGTAGGCGACTGCATTACGGATTCTTGAATTTTTTCCTGTCTGCTGAAGTCAATAAAGCTCCGATGAGCAAGAGAGTGTAAGTGAGCACCATCGGATTTTCTTTTTTGACACAATGACAGAAAAACTCGAACAAGACTACGGCATTAAATTTTATGTAAAGCTTGGCGATTCTCAAGTGGGAATGATTTGCAAGACTCAGCAGGCCTTCGCGGGCGAAGCAATGGGCACCACATTGCTAAAGAAGTGATACAACCGCTTCAAGGGTGGTCGCACATCAGTGGAAAGTGAACTACGTTCTGGCAGCCTCTAAACATCCAGGAATAAGATCGTCATTGATCAAATGAGAACCCTGCATGATGCAGGACTGCCGAATCATAATCGAAGTATGCAGATAAGGCATGTGTCTACATAGGATCCGTTCATTCCAATTGAACGAGGATTTGGGGTTCAGGAGAATCTCGGCGAAGTTCGTGTCAAAGCTACTAACAATCGAGCAGAACAACTCCGTTTGGAGATGGCATAGGTCATACTGAAAACTGTGAACAATGATCCCAACTTCCTCAACACAGTGATCACTGGCGATGGGTTATAGGTTTATGGATACGACCCAAATTGGCACAATGGAAGCGTCCAACATTCCCGGGACCAAAAAAGGTAAGGCAGGTTCGCAGCAATGTCAACGTTTTCTGTGAGTCACGTGGCGTCGTTCATTACAAGTACGCACACTGCGGCATAACCATAACCAAGGAGTACTCCCAAAAGGTTCTACGGCGCCTTCGTGACGGTGTGAGACGTAAACGGCCGGATCTGTGGGCAGCGGTCGGCTAGCGTCTGTATCACGATATCGCACCCGCCCATTCTTCACATTTAATAGAGTTTCTTGGCCTAGCACAATACGCCTGTGCTTCGTCAGGTTTTACTATCCATTTCGCATGTTGTCTATAATTATGCTTTTAATTGGTACATTGATACAAAGCCTTATTTCTTTTACACCTTAATTCATATCACAATTTAATTTAATATTTTCAGAATTCGAAATATTTTTAGTTATTATTCGAATTCTGGCATTTTGATCATTTATATTATTAATTCTTTATTTCTTAAAAAAAAAAACAAAAAGACTCCGTCATTATTACTTGTTGAGGATTAATCACAGTCACAAGTTGTTTTCAATAATTTACATCTTGAGAATATTTTTTGTAAAAAACACAAAATTCATGTATAACACAAATTATATCGAATCCAGTAGTTAAAAATCACGTCATCTAAAACATCGGAAATGATCATCGTTAGGCCAACCACAAAACTATCAAGTCATTGGATTGGCATTCCTGTGAAGTGGACAAATTGAATTTAAGACAATAAGGAATCTGCAGAATTACTTGGTTCCCGACTTAAAAGTAAGAATCTTCTGGCACCAAGAAGAGCACGGAGAACGCTTCCACCAGGGTATTAAGGAGATGGAAATGAGGTACGAGAGGAGATGGAATGAAGCAGTGATGGCCGACTACTATCGGATGTTAAAGGAAGACAATAAAAAAAAGCAAAATATGCAAGGAAATCAAATAAGAGACAATTTAAGAAATTAATGCAGCTTTTGTGTTGCAATAGTTCCAAAATTATTAGAATAATAGTTTATAATATCTTTAACATATATTGTATAAAATTTTCTTTATGTGTAGTGCTATTTGAATGCATTTGTGTTTTTATTACTTAAAATCCTTAAAGCAAAAGCCCCTTATTGTCTAAAATTCTGATGTGATTATTTTCAGAATCAGCACAAAAAAGTTATTCAAGAACACCTACTTTTAAGAAATCATCTTATATTTATACATATATTTCAGTTTAGAAAACATCTCAAATTTAGCGATCCTGCCAGGATATTTCGATTAAGTCAGAATATTCTATTCTTCAAAATTCAAAATTAGTTTTAAGCATATTTAGATTGTTGTTTACATATAATAGTGTAAATTATCAAAATACCAAAAGCACGGCATGATTCTGGGGCTTGCGTCCAAGGCTAAAAAGGTATGTTAAATCAAATTTTTACAAAATTGGAAATATTAATGTCAAATCAATCAAAATTGGAGAAAACAGTTGAATTAATTGAGGAAAACATCATTCATTCTGACATATCATCAATGCATACTCAATCAATACCACGTTCTAATAACGAAGCTCCAATCGTTCATCCTGAGCAAATACCCAAACTATTTAAGTCCCCTCTTCTCAATTCTGTGGATGATGGATTCTTTAGCGGACATTATTTCTCGAATATCTTAATTACGCACTGTCTGTAATCGTGATGTTCTCGCACTGCGCCGAAAATAGTCCATTTCTACAGATACTAGTTTACGTTTGTCTTCTTCTTTAACTGTCCAGATCTATCCTATTTTTATTATCCTTATTTATACTTTTGTCCCACCATATCGAGTTCAGTGATCCCTGGACTTTGGGGGCTTTTTGGATTCTGGTGCTAATCTCTCGTTTGCCTAGGCCGTTATTATCTGTTACTACTCCCAAATACACGAATTCATTAATTTGTTTTACGGTGGTATTATCATTGATTAATATTTTAAATTTGCGTCAGAGCAACGGCAAGATATTCTATTTTTTCTAAACTTATTTCTAGTCCTCACATTTGGTACTTCCTATATAATCTTTTGAGCATAAATTCCATGTCATACGAGTCTTGTGCTAGAATTGCTTGAGCACCTGCAAAGCTAAATGTAACTAAATAATGTTCATTTATTGGAATGCCCATTCTTTCACAACAGCGTCTCCATTTCCTCAGTACGATTTCAATATATACGTATATTGAAAAATGTATGTTTTCTCTAGTTATTTCAAAACCTTATAGAATGACTTCATAAATAAACGGTTCTTATATAGGTTGCTTCTATACAAAAAATTCACGGTGACAGCGCATCTTCCTGTAAATTTGTTCCAGACGTAGATACGTGGGTATGTTAAAATATATAACTATTTCCCCTATCCTTTGTGTAGAAACAGCGCTCATGTCCGACTCGTGCCCGACTATCCTCAAAAAAAGTTCGGCGTGTTCGTTTTAATGTACTTCCTTGGTATACGTGAATTATTCAGTGCGGATCTGAGCAGCGGGTTTTCGTTAATGTCTGGCGTGTCATGCGGTAAATCAAAGTCAGTTTCAAAGGACGTTAGATTAACCGAGTACGGTAGATCTAAGCCCCTCACGTCAAATTAGTCTGGGAGATCTTAGACCGGATTTGGTTTTTGCGAAAGCCTCGCCATCATCCCACTGGCTTCGTATTCATGAGAATCCGCGTGCGTGGCCTCTGTAGTTTTTTCTTTTTTCTATCAACCGAGACGATTGTAAGAATTAATGTTCGACAAAGTAGCTCAGATGAGTATCTCTATAAAAAAAGGACGCACATCGTATCTAAGCTGCAATTCGTTTTGTCAATCTTTCTCTGGACTAATAGTTGACTAGGTAAATTGTAACAACTGAATCGGAAGTAAATTACGTACAACGTACCCAGTACACGCAGAGAAATGGTTTTTTTGCATCAAGAAAATAGTTTTCCTTGCAAAAATTAGTCTCTATTCAAGAAAATATTTTTATTGAGGATGGCGGTCAACTTGCTGTCCCTTTTCAAGGAACACCTCTCAAAGTTCACTGACTAGTCTTACTGACAATGTCGAGAAATTTGCGTGGATTCAAGATCCTTTCCGTGCTCAAGCTCCACCAGAATTCAGTTCGCAGGAAGATTTAGTAGAGGCAACCTATTCACGGAGCCGGATTTTCAGCTGTAGCTGCAATAAAAAGCAAATATCGCTCAAAAATCGAGGTGAAGTGAAAAATGAGAGTAGCAGTGTCAAACCCTATTCCGCATTTTGAAAAAATGTGTGGCGATAAACAAGCTCAGCCGTCACATTAACTTACTTGTCGTTGAAGGTTTTCACCATTTATTTCATATTTTTTTTGTATTTTCATTTTTTAGTTTGATGGTTCTTGTGATTCAATTTTAATAAATTTGGGCTTCACATTGTGAGGTTTATCTTAAGAGCTGTTTTCGTTTCTCTGTCTGATTTATATCATTGTACACATATTTTGAAAAGGGCGCCGAGACAAAATACTAAACCTGTAAATGCGCCGCGGATTGATAAAGTTTGGGAGCTCCTAGCCTATATAGTTTTCAACACAGAAAGGCCAGTTTCACATAGAAAGTTATTTAGTTTTAAAACTATTAAAATCTCCATCGAATCAATATACGACGAGCACTCCGCCACCAAAAAAGTAAAAATTCAATTACAGCTGCACTACATCTCCCCTCTTCCTACTATAAATAAAGGACTGTGAGGGCAGCGACGATTGCACAAAGGGAAAATAGAAAAAATCGCCGCCATTCTTTATCCAATTAAGTAAGTGAACAATAGAGAAAAGTGTTCTCGCGTTTGTTTAAATCTTCCGGAAGTTGGCGTCCACGAAACGGCAAGAGAAGGACGGGAAACCCATGTACTTTTATTCGGGAAATAAAGGAAACCGACCAATAAAAGCGCTTCTAACGTCCATAAAAATTCTAAGTGGGAGTTTTTAAAACGAATTATTTTTCGAATGTACGAAATTTTTAAGCGTTCGTCGGTTGTTATTGTCGACGGAAGGAAATTAGAATGTGAATTAAAAATGAGGCGCGCAGTCGGTAAACGAAATCTAGTCATCGTCGTTTGAGAAACCAGAATACCAGAAGCGCTATACTAATAGACCATTACTAAAGTGACTATTAAAAAACCCAATTAAGTTTTAATTTTATACTAATTTACCCGTTTACCTTCGCCTAATAATACAACAACAACAAAAAGAAGATACTTTCAACTCTGTTCCTAGTGTTCCTTAATAACGAAAAAATATTTATCATGCGCGTGGTATTGTAATGCTATATTTTTTCCCAAGGTGGCTGACTAAAGAGAAAATTTAATTATCGATTTCTTTATTTTGAGCGATTATACAGGCTGATTCATTTTCGATCCTCACCATGGAGATCTTGCTTATTATTGGAGATAGATGGTTTAAATTTGGCAAAGTTACAAAGCATTCGAATCAAGATATCAAAATTCATATCGATATCATCGTAAAAGTCAACACATTAAAATATTAAAGCCATTAGCACAGGCCGGAAACTATTTTGAGAATATCAAAATATTTGAAAAGAAAATCGCTTAAAAATAAAATAGCAAAACAGGTTTTAACATTTTGAAATCCTAAACAAGCTACTACATTAACTTGCACCCTTTTGGACATCGAGATTGGAAATAAATTTAAAATTAAGTAACTACTGGTCTTTTATGATACCCTGGTAACAACATATTGTTTATGTTTACAGTGATTCATCTCGATGAAGGATCAACCATGAGAAAAAGAAAAATTAATAATTAATTTTACAAAAATCTGAAATTAATATAATACTATTTGGAATTTTTTTTTTCTCTGTTTTTGAGTTCCTCATATTATATCTAAAAGCCGAAAAGAGAAAGAATATATGAAAAAATTAATTGTTGAACTGCTTATGAACATGACTATAATTTTGAACATGACTGCACACGATGAAGTTGTTCTACTAATCTATTGTATTGCCCTGACGGAGGATACATGCTGGCACTTCTATCAGGTTATTTATTACTTCCATCGAACATCTTGTCATGCAATAATTTTTTATTATTAAATTGTTCGTTTTATTATTACTTCGTAAATTTACCGAAAGTGTGGTCCGTGGCCTATCTCACTGCAACCTTTTTAGATCTATTGTGGTTCCTCAATGGTTAGATCATTTACGTTAGCGTTGCCGTTTTTAGCAGATCTAGCAACCTCTGCGTAAGTTTTGGCTTTTGGGTATTCCGAGCCCATTTCTGAAAGCTGTATTCCGGCTAGCCTAGCAAAATCTGCATGCTGTTTCCTCTGCCAGGCCTAAGTTGCTCATTAAGCACAGAAAGTCCTGTTAGCAAGCCTGCTATTGTTTTAACAGATTTTTTACCTCTATCTAATAGGTAGAGCCCCGTAGCGGGAGAGCAATCGCGGCGGCGGTGTGACTGTGTTTAGGTGGGCGGGGAGGGCTGGTCGATTATGATACGACACGACAAATCAGCATCACTCAGTTCAGTTTAGCATTGGATAGCGGGTAGGGCGTGTTGATTTTATTGATGTAGACGTAGTTATTAATTGTAGTTTTTAGTGAACATGTCGAAGGCTAGAAAACGACCCTTTCAAGACATAGTAAATACGTTTATTTCTGACTTTCCTGATTTGTTTTACAACGGGAGTAAGATAGTTTGTAAAGTGTGAAAAATACATTTAATGTCAAATAAGAAGTGGAACTGTACAAGACACGTAAATTCCGCACAGCATAGAAAACGAAAATTGGCCATGCCACCGAGAAGTGTATTTTTTTTATGTAATTCTTATCTTGATGAACTGTAATTTGCCACTAGGCTTACTTGATAAACAACCGTTTAAGAACTTTTGGTACAAATACAATCCCGAGTTGCGGTTGCCAACGAAGAAAACGGCACGTAAGCATGTTGCATTTGTACGCGATGACGTGGAAAAAAAAATGCAACGCATATTGAAAAAACGGTTTCTTTGGTTATGTGTTGACGAGATAACAGACTGTAAAAAAAATTCAATTGCAAATATTATGGTGCGCATACTAGACCCTAGTAAACCTACATTACCACTGTTACTAGCTAACCGAAGACTACAAGAGTGTACTGCTGCAGCAATTACGAAGGTTGTACTTAGTACGTTGGAAAAATTTCAAATTTCAAAAGATCAAGTGTTGATGTCTATGAGCGATGGCGCAGCGATAATGCGTTCGGTAGGCCGTTCTCTTCTTGAAAATGGTTGCAAGTGTTTACGTGTTACGTGCAAAGTGCATGCTTTACATCTTGTGGCAGAAACCATTCGACAATGCTCTTCCGAGATAGTTGCATTAATAACAAGCACAAAAAAAAGTATTTTTGAAATCTCCCAAACGCCTACGATCATTTCACACAGAGTATCCTGGTATTCGTCAACCACCGGAGCCAATTCTTACACGTTGGGGAACATGGTTGCAGGCAGCTTTTTATTACGCTGAACATTTCAAAATAGTAAAAGCTGTTGTTGCACAATTCAATCCTGCCGAAGCTGCAGCTATTAAGGAGAGCCAGCCTCATTATTGGAGTATCTGCAAATTATGGACGGAGTGCATACACAGCTACTGACTATACATGACGCAAAATATAATCGCGTTTTAGAAAAGTTCGAGGGTGTGCTACAGAAAGATCCCGATTTTAGTGCACTAAAACAAATTTGCGATGGTGTATCGAATAATCCACTGACTAAGTACAAAGAGTATTTTAATCATGCATGTATAACATCGGTAGATGTTGAACGCTCTTTTCCAAAATATAAACTCATTTTCTCACCACGGCGAACATCGCTCACCGAGACAACTGTGGAAACACATCTAATGGTGTCAACTTTTTGCTGCAGTCTTATCCATATGATGTTAATACTGATAATGGTGCTTCTAGTTTTACTGTTCCGTAGCCAAGACTGCTTAAAAGGGTGAGCGTTTCATTACTTTTCACATATTATAATTATGTATTAGTTCTGTTATTTTTTTTCTATTTTCTTACTATTGTTTTTGTATACCAGGCAGGTGCGACTATGGCACGGCTCCCTGTTGCCGGGCTCTACCAATCACTCTTTAACCAAAAATTTTTTTAAAATGGTCGTCCTACAGCCCTGACCCAGTGACCAATCGGCAGCCTAAATATAAGCGAACTTATATTTTTAATTCCATTGAAATAAAATAAATTGTTTTTCAGTTATCTGAAAAAATCGACTTCACCCCGGTTGGCGACACTAAAATAAACGGCCCCATAGCCCATGTGCTAAAGTTATTGCCGAAACCTTGACATATCTTATGATTGTAAATGCTTTCATACTTTTCCAATCAAGGTATTTAAGGTATTGTTAAAGAAAAACACTATGCTTTATATGAAGAAAAACATTTATCTGTTGTAAGCTTTACATAATTTTCTTTTCTTATAGAGTGAATATAAAGATATTTACGTTTATCAAGATAAATTAACTAGCCGAATTTGTAAGTCGAGAAAAAATTCTACAGTAAACTAAAAATATCATGAACAACAATTGTTCAATTTATAAAAAAAGGCATAACATTTCAAACTTCCGGTGGTCATAATTTGAAAAAGAAACATTCTAATATTTTGATAGAAACTATTATTATCATTATTTCTTTACACTGTCAGCACCTTCAGAAATTTATTGCCGTTCAGAGATGACATCTTACCAAAACAGGATATAATTGACATTGTTTGAAAAGATTTTTCACTCTCAGCTATGAAACGAATTAAAAAGACTCAAACCACAGGAAAAAACGCGATGATGCGAAATTATTCCAAGATTCGCGGTATTCGAAGAGATTAAAGTCTATCCTTAATAAAAAGCATTGTTAAATTTGTTACAAACAAGATGTATACCAAAAATAAAATTGCTACGTGATAAAATTAGAAAACCCAACGTATACCAGTACGCTGTGTTTATCAAAGTCGCCGTACAACGTTTTATTTTAAAGTTAAGATTGTTTCTCTCGAAAATAAAATTACTTATCGTCCTTTAGGATCTTATTGCTGTTTATTTTCCATGTTACAGAAAGCGAACAGCAGCGAGAAGCAGCTACAGCTATCAAATCTAGATTTTTCAGCGTCCGGTTCTTACTCCTGCGTCGTCTCCATGGAAACGCCGATATTCAGCAAGGACTCCGACAGCCACGTACTTACTGTTATAGGTAACGAAACGTTATAAGATTGTTTTGTCTATCTATGTTTCTGTTATCTGACGGTAGTTGCAACGCTAGAAACAGATAAGTTGCTCCCTCACTATATCGAGGTCTAATATCCCCGAGTTTACTTTCTTATCAGTCGAGGCAAGAGAGCCGTTTCATGATGATGTCGTCCCTGTGCCTTATCACTGTTACAGCAATCTCGTTCCTAATTTGTTATTGGGGCTTCCAACTGAAAACGTAAAAGAAAATATAAAGAAGCAAATACAAGGAAAATATATGGTGGTACTTTGAAACTATAAACTACAGAAACTTTATTATATTAACGTAAAGTTTTTGAAATATAAAGATAATAGTAATAATAATTTTTATTTGTACTACTACACTACAATAGTGCTTGTACAAGTCAACACTAACGAAAAAATAGCATAAATTTAAATGTACAAAGACATATCACAACTAGGATTCGTAAAGTAAGTTACATTTGGTTTAAAAAAAAAATACCAATACATGAAGAGGTTTTTATTGTATACAACTTGAAACCACTACTTTCAGCTATTTTTCTACAATTGCCATTAAGATTGAGACATTTGTCATAGCGATGTACCAGTTTTTTAATGTCCTCTTCATAGAACTCTGCCGCCTGTGAATTAATACTAGAACCGCCGAGAATTCCTCATACCTCGAAACGCCGCCGGTGAAAGACGGTTAGATTGACCGCTGCGGCGGTTCTAGTGTTAAGCAATGCTGTAACACTGTCCTACAGCTCTTCATCGCTCTCAAACCGTTGTGATCCAAGCCATTTCTTCATGTTAGGAAAGAAATGGTAGTCGCTAGGAGCCAAATCAGGCTGTAGGGAGGATGCTGAAACACTTCCCACTTAAAACTGTCCAGTAGGCCTACCATGCGAGCGGCGGTATGCGGGCGGGCGTTGTCATGAAAAAAAACGATAGCCGAACTCAATAATCCACGTCGCCTGTTCTGAATAGCTCTACTGAGCTTCTTTAAAGTTTCACAGTAGACTTTAACGTTTATTGTGGTCCCTCGTTCCATAAAGTCTGCAGTGAGAACGCCTTTGTTGTCCCAAAAGACAGTGACCATGGCTTTTCTAGCAGAAAATGTCTGATGGCACTTTAAAGGTTTCCTCGTAGGCGAGTTGAAGCGACCCCACAGCATTGACTGTCTTTTCGTCTCAACGTTGACATAGGCGACCCAATTCCCATTACTAAGATTCGACAAACGAGTGCAACGTCAGAGACGTATCGCGCAAAAGTAGGTACGTGAAATACGGTATTATCAAAAAATAATATATTCTTACATTTTATTGGCGTCTTGATGTCGACTGCGACAAAATACTACTGCCCCGGTAAGCCGCGTAAAACTGCAGCATAAGCAAAGCTTCCATTGTCGATTCACTTAGCCTTCGACGAGGATCTGAAAACGTTTTCGTGTATTTCGAAATGATCGTTGTACTCGTTCTAGCAAAGTAGGACTTGCGTAATTCAGATATTCCTTTATCTCTTCTGTGCACTCTTTATTTTCAGTAATAGACCGAACCTTTTGTAAATCGAGATTTTTATTTAAAACTGCACGAAATTTCTAGTCCTATAGGATCCGTCAAACTTTCTAGAACGGCTTGTAAATTATCTAAGGTATTTAACGAGTCTCGTAAAGATAAGTGAATGTTTTGTAACAGCGTTGTAGCTTGTACAATTGCAGAATAGTTTATGGAAATTTCATCTATTTGTAATTGAACGTCCGAATTGGAAAAAAGTTGCTGACTCTCGAATCGTTGCAGATTCATTTGATTTAAATTTTAAAATCACATCCTTCACTTAATTAAATTTACTCGACAAAAAAAAATTTACAAATGAGGATATCTAATTAGATTTCCTCATGCGTATATGTAAACATCACACCCTTCACATTTGCGAAATATTTATGATAATAAATTACTGCCTGGAGCCATGTTCCCCATCGACACAATTGTTTGAAAACGCGGATATGTTTCGGAGATTTCACAAACACTTTTTTGGTAGATGCTATTAAATTATTCACCATCGGATACTTCTTTCGAATGATTTCTGCAACGAGATGATACGCGTGTATGAGACATGTTATGTGAAGAAGAGTCGGAAAGCATGTTTTCAACATCCTACCAACTTTCAGCATTGTTGCAGCTCCATCAGTAACTAATATTGTGACTTGGGCTCCTGTAATACAAAATTCTTCGAATAATCGATCCTATCTCATATCGTATATCTCTGCTTCAGCGACCGTGGAGAAATGCAAACCAAACTCGTTAGCTATTGCCGCGGAATCCGTCACTGTCCGTCCATCAATTACTAACTCAGATATTGTTGGTCTATTATTTTGGTTCAGTTGAGTACTAACAAAATTCCAAAATTGTTTCGTCCTATTGGAGTCAATTTGGAACTTAAAGATTGTGTCAAATAAATTGTCGATGACAGTCTTTTGTATAGAGCATTAACATGACATTTAGGTGATCATTTTCAAAAGATCGTAATGTGAATAATTGTGTCTGCATTTTTTCTAGCTTCATGCTAAGCTTGTTTGCAAAAAAAACAATTTCTAATGTTTATATTCATACTTTCTGTTTCTTTTCTGAATTCGGTTGTATCGTCTGCAAAAAGGATAAAATTTGTAACGTGATCACAGTACTCTAAATTATTAATATAAATTAAGTAAAGACCAAGGACAAATCCTTGAGGTACTCCATGATAAGCATATCTGAAGAAACATTATTCAAGTTTGCAAACAGCAGAAAATATGTAATAGGTTTAATACTATTACTGGACAAATTATAGTTTGCTAGCTTTGTTCGTAGAATGGCCAACACAATCAAATGCCTTTGTGAGGTCAAAAAAGGTGGCATAAGCGTAATATTTACTTTCGAAGTTAGTTAAGACTAGATTTGATAAATTATTGATGACGAGAGTTGTTGAAAGCTGGCTTCTAAAACCATATTGACAATCAGCAAACAAAGATTTACCATTGAAGTAATTAGATAAGCGGTAATACATGGGAAACATTTCTGAAAAAGGTGAGTACTGAGGTGGGAATGTGATCATTATTATTGTGCCAATGCCGTCTAGTCTGCTGTAAGAGTAACCTTATTTATTATAGTTGGCTAGCGTTACGTAGTTTACGTTACATGTACGTCTACTATTATACGCAGCCAGAAGTCAACTAACATGTAGGATTTAAATTAGTTTTGAATGTGACGGTTTCTCGGTAATCCATAATTTTGAAACTGTCGTAAAGTAATGTTATTTTAGAGGGGCCGAAATAAATTATATGTCATGTACACCTAATCAATCACCGTCGCCAGGATGAAATTAATATAAGGCATATTCAGCTTAGAACAATCAATCATACTTTATGAGCGGCAGTATTTTGTAGTATTATTGCATTTTTCATAAAAAATGGAACATAAATAACTACGTATATGAATGTGTATTGTAATGATTGGTATTGGAAGAACTATCGATAAAGCGGTAGTGTAGGTAACAATAGAATACATACCACTATTGTCGATATAAATGCAATTATACATTAATATCGCATTTACCACTTGCAATGTTGTATCGCAATATGTCAATTGATCAATAAAATGAAAAATCCCGACGGAAGACCTCATTGCGTCAGTAGAAACGTCTATTAAGAACCTAGATGCCACAACGAAAGATTATGTAAGGAACGCGTGCAAAATTATGATTTCGAAAAGCGCGAACGATGAAAAAAGTTTGAGAAATAACACAGGTGATCTCTGGACTATTAAAGGTCTCAAAAACAAAAATTGTTTTTATTTAAAAGCAGATAAGGAGAACAGAATAGTGATTTTGGACAAACCGAACAATTTCAATCGCGTCAATACTTTGCCAGCATCAGGACCTTATAAAGAATTAAGAAAAAAACCCTTTGCCATCCATGATTAGAGAAACAAAAGCTGTTCTGAAAAATTGCCCAAAACTCATCAACGCGAACCTTAGGTTAAAACTGTCAGTCCCAAACCCGACAGTTTCAAAAATGTATTGCCTACCAAAAAGCACTATACCGGATTTCCTCACGACTCTCAAATCAAAATTCGAAATTATTAGATTTACAGTAGAAGAAGAAGTGAACAATCTAGAACAACTAGACGTCTATAGAAAGGAAACAAACACGAATAGATACATCATGATCGATTCTAACCACTGTGGATAACACAAAATGGCCGCGATTAGTTTCTTAATCAATAGACTAGTGAAATTCCCTTTGAATAAAAGTACAACAAAGAGCTTAAATTCATAAAAAAGTAGCTATTTATGGTTACTCTTCTATAGATGTCGACCGCATTCTTAAGAAAGTCCAACATAGGCATTGTGTAAGAAATTCCACGACCTTGATCCCGGTAGAAACCCGCGACAAGAAATTTGTGAAAAAAAGGTGTTAGCAAAGTTTTTAGGGGACAAAATATGAACGTATATTTTAGTTTACGTAATATACTCAAAAACCTTTTTGGCAATCCGTAGGATAAACCGGACATGAAAGAAAGGCCGGGAATTTATAAAATTGCATGTAATGACTGCGATAAAGCCTATATTGGTCAAACAAGACGAGCAATAGTCACTAGATTCAAGGAACATATCAGATGCTATAGGTACGGCAAAATAGAAGCATCAAGTGTAGCACAACACATAAACGAGACCGAGCATAATATTAAATTAGAAAACCTGACATTGATTAAGGACGTAACCTCGCTTCGTGAGCTAGACGCATTTGAAACTACATATATAAAAAAGAATCGAAACCTACTGAACAAAAACCTTCCACCTCTTCATTACTCCTGTTTTTTTATTTACTACAGTAAAACGACCATATGTTTTTTCGTTTTCTCGTTTTTATATTACGTGCTACATTTACAAAAGACTATATTGTCGCGCCCTGTACATCTTGCTCTATTTTATGAGGGTGGAAGAGACACGGACCTTTTTCGTTCCGTATATACTTCGCATATGGCCAGTATCAAACGGCAAATAGCAGGTATTTGTAAATACATCTTTTGTAAATACATATATCTTTTCCCGAGCGAGGGATAAACAAGTATGATAGAATTAGATTTATATTAGAGTTGTTTTGTGGTTCTCGCTCAAATTTTTTTTCGGTCACTCGGTTTATAATGAGGTGTCCAGGAGCCCTCGAAGCAGCTGTTCCGGATTAATTTAATTAATATTTTGTGTGGTGAGGAGTGTGCTGAGACTTCGTGTTGTTTGCTATGTCAATTGATGATAAACAAAAATGTTCATAAATAAGACATTGAAGTATACGTCGAAAAATGACAGAAATTATGTGATTGATTGACTGATTCTTAACATTTGTCACGACGTCTTGTCCGTCTAGAAAAAAAATATAGATCAAAATCTTCTGCAAATGATCTTCCAAAGGAAAATAATCATATTATGTGGATAATGATGTATTATTTATTATACATATATTAAGATGTAAAGCAAAAACTTGACATTCTGCATTCTTTAAAACTGAATTTTAGCCAAACGTATGTAAACACTTCCCGTTTAGCAGAAATGGGCAAAATTTTAAAATATTCGTAATAGTATAGGATCCTTCTTTGTCAAAAAATCGATTATTATTGTAATTAAAACTTTAAAATCTAATTTTGTATACAAAAATGTCAATTTTCAATGAGAAGATCGTCGTTTTTTTTTAATTTTTTCAGAATATAACAGACACGTGCCTAGTTTGCAAACTACTTATACGTCAGTTACATTCCGAAAAAATAAAAAAAATATTTTTAAATAACATTTTGATGAGAGGGGCACGATTGTAAAAACATATGGTAAAATTTTACCTTTAGCTTATGATCTTTGAAAAAAAAAGAAGGAATTGCTAACAGATTATTAAAAAATACGTTGTATGAAGTATAATTCATTGCACAATATTGACCACGAAATAAACAGGAAACCGCGGGATATTCAAACTGTATTTTCGCAATAATTACGCAATATAAATATGAATAATTTCGTTTATGAATGGATTACATTTTTAAACGATATATCAAGGAGGGCGTGCGGCCTTGATGCCTTATGGACACACCGCTCCTGATTTGAACACAAAGTGACATTCTAAACAACATTTAGTTACAGTATTAACCAATATTTTTACAAACAAGGATACTTTGCTCGTACCAACATTTTAACATTTCGTCTCTTCCTGCTAAACCGGAAGTATAATTTTACATATGACTGACTAAAATTTAATTTGAAGAAATGCAGGAACTTTTATTTTAGTAAGTTTTCCGAAATACTGACAATAAAAAAAAGTTCTATTTGTTACGCACTGTATATCTGAAAAAAGTACGTAAAATCAACAGTAATTAAGAAAAAGATATAAACATTACCACAGCAAACCTTCAATGAACACTAATTTCAAATACCTACGCTTCACATATCCAAAAAGTTTAGAAGTGCAGCTCTCAGCATACCACCCGGTAGTAAAATTCCACTGAAATCCAGAGAGATTTAACAGAGTGGTATGCTGTGGATATACCCCTGTTGTTTGAAGTATATATATTTTAGGAAACCTCTTTGAACCTTTCCAAGTGAATAAAAACGTGTTTTATAAAACGGTGACCACATTAAAGAAACATACTCTACTTTAGAGCGCACATACCACATACAAAGCGTCATCGTAGGATGTGACAGAGAGAAATGCTTTGCATGGCGTATAATGAAACCTAATGACTTTAAGATGACGAAATAATGTTCTTCGTGTGTTTACTGAAGGCAAGTTTACAATCGAATGTCACTGGTAGCACAACCACTCCATGTAATATTATTAATACGATTAATAGTTTACTAGATTTACGTGAAAACGGGGCAACGTTACACTTCTATATATTAAGATTGAGGCGGTTGTCAATGCACTACAGGTTAGGCAGATCTAGCGGATTGTCAATCGAGGGGATGCTGGCTGTTGAAAAAAATCATCTATGAGTAATAGTTCGCTGCAATCTAACAATGGGGGAAGGTCATTTATAAAAATTAAGAATTGCTACCTTGCGGTACTCCAGATGTAGGCGAAAATTACTTGAACGTTGACGTTTATAGAAAACGTATTGTTTACAGTGAGCGTTTAAAAAAAATATTTTGTGAAAAAATGGAAATTTCACGTTCGCTACTAAAAACTACTATTCTTCGAGCCGTAACATATACCGGGTGATCCAAGATGGTTGGCGAGGTACATATATATGAGGAACTAAGAGTCGTACAGCTGTCGTACAGCTGTCGTACAGCTGTGGGAAAAAATCTTCATAAGAAAAGTTACCAAGAAAAAAATGCTAGAAATTATTTCCTATTTCTACCACTAGTGGGCGTAACCACTATAGTCATAAAAAGAATTTTTTCTAGATAATGTACCCATATAAGTTGTCAAATAAATCTTATCGTCGTAGAGCTAGTAGAATTTGGAATCCTTTTTGGGGAGCCTTTTTTTTGTAGAACAAAACATAAAAGCTCGAGGGGAGGGGTAATGCTTTACAATTAAATTGGCTGTAATTTCGGTTTTGAATTAACCGAATTTGATAACCGAGATCTCATTTGAAAGAGGAAGCTTTACTGATTAAAATAAAAGAAATTTCCATGACTTATTGATTCTTAAAGCCATCGCTAGAGGGCGTCATTTGGAAAAATCACATTTTTCTCAGAAATTTCAAATGGAACGACCTAATTATTATACCATATTTGGAAAGCAGATTAAATTTTCAAGAAAAAATGTTAAAGAAGCAATTCGATATATCTATTAGTGTTTAAATTATCGCCAAAAGAATAATTAATAACACATTCTTACATGGTCAAGCATGGAAATAAATTGAAATGTCACATGAGTGAAGCTTTGGTAAGTGTTATGTTGTAAAAATGTCTTTTATCTTGATTGATTGTTTGTTAAATTTGTTCTGTATTCGTCAACAATGGCTTATTCTAATGCCGAAGCTTTGAAAATGTACTTCTTGCAGAACGCGAATATGCTGAACGAACACATCATAGCAGAAAAATGTTTCGGCGGTTAACAGTGTGTTTAAGGTAAACGGGTAGTGTGCGTCCTATTCGAGTTCCCACTAAAAGGCGATTGGTAAGAAATGAAGACAATACTTTAAACGTTCTTGCGTACGTGCGAGCGGATCCGCATTTAAGTATCAATTCTTAGGGATTCTATGCTGCATCCTTATCATCTAATTTTGCATCAGGTTTTGTCAGATACTGATGTTGACAGGAGGCTGGATTATTGCTACTGGCTGAAAAAGTTGATCACTAAAGCACCAAAACAGATAGAGATGGAGTGTCAACGTATGGTGCGGAGTTTTAGGACACAGATTTATAGGATCCTTTATTTTCAATGATCGGCTAAATGACGACACATACCTAGACTTTTTAAGAATTGAACTTCCTGTACTTTTAGAAGATGCTCCTTTGGATATAAGGAGATCCTTGTGGTTCCAACATGATTTCCTGTTCTTTTAGAAGATGCTCCTTTGGATATAAGGAGATCCTTGTGGTTCCAACATGATTTCCTGTTCTTTTAGAAGATGCTCCTTTGGATATAAGGAGATCCTTGTGGTTCCAACATGATTTCCTGTTCTTTTAGAAGATGCTCCTTTGGATATAAGGAGATCCTTGTGGTTCCAAGATGATAAATGTCCGCCACACTTTTCTCAAAAAGTACGCAACTTTTTAAATGTTGCTTTTCCAAGTCGTTGAATTGGAAGTGGCCTCCTAGATCTTCGAATCATAACGTGCTAGATTTTTACGTGTGGGGAAGAATAAAAGATATCGTGTACCCAACACGTCCAACTACACGGGAAAATATGTTTGAAGGAATTCGAGATGCCGTTGCTACGATTTCACGACCTGAAGTTGAAGGTGCTGTTTTCTGTATTGCAAACAGATGTGAGCGTTACATTGTGCAAAACGGGGGTTTCTTTGAAAATTTATAAATTTCCCGTTTTCATTTGTTTTGTTTTTGCTTCGAACGTTTGATTAATAATATTAAAATCGTTGTTGTTTTGGCCCGTTGGCCTTTAAACACGCTTCAAATTTTGTGTCCCGCATAATTTGAACCAGTCCTAAGCCTGGATAAAGTGCGAAGGAAGGTCCGGAGAACAACAACTAAAAATCAACGAGGACGTTAAAAAACACTAAAAAAAGTATAAAAGAGGCTTAGTTAAATGTAAAAAAAGTTTTAAAAAATTTTTCAATTTTACGTGCAAGATTTAACGTGTTATTAATTATTCTCTTTGCGATAATTCAAACACTAATAGATATATCAACTTGCTTCTTTAACATGTTTTCTTGGAAATTTAATCTACTTTCCAAATATGGTATAATAATTAGGTCGTTCTATTTGAAATTTCTGAGAAAAATTATAAAAACTGTGATTTTTCCAAATGACGCCCTCTAGCGATGGCTTTGAGAATCAATAGGGCATGGTTATTTTTTTTTATTTTAATCAGTGAAGCTTCCTCTTTCAAATGAGATCTTGTTTATCAAATTCGGTTAATTCAAAACCGAAATTACAGCCAATTTAATTATAAAACATTACCCCTCCTTGTTCTACAGAAAAAAAGGCCCCTCAAGAAGGATTCCAAATTCCACTAGCTCTACGACGATAACTTATATTTTCTAGAAAGATCATTTTTTTTATGACTATAGTGTTCACGCCCACCTAGCGGTAGAAACAGGAACTTAAAAATAATTTCCAGCATTTTTTCTTGGCCACTTTTCTTATGAAGGTTTTTTTCCCACAGCTGTTTCTTTTTGAAATAATATTACATTCGAGAAAATTAAAAAGATATTTCTCAAGGCAAAACTCGGAATAAGAAAAATTTCATGCAGTTCGCAACAATTAAACAAAAAATATTACCTGCAAATATCATCAGCGCTGTTTCTTCCAAACAAATATTTTCTAGCCGAAGGGGTCCCCATCCTGGTATTCGCGTTCATAATTAAAAAACAAAACAATCTGCAACCTCAATATACCGAGAATAAGGTTATCCGAGAAAAATACGCAGAACAATATTTGCTCCGACTTTTTTATATAAAATTAGCATCCCGGCATATATTGCCTATCTAATTATTCCTCAGACCGAAGTCGTTTCATCTGCTAGCATAATTTTATTATTTCGTTAATATTTAAAGAATGTTTTCTTTAATTTCGACCAACGGAAAGCAGAACCTGCAAGTTTCTCGGAATAATTCGAAAAAAGAAGCTCAGGTTCCCAACATAAATATGAAATGACAGAGAGAAAAGGCGAACGTAAAAAAGCATAGAGGAAATTTCTACAGTTTTATTTTTGCTCTCTCGCGTAGAAAGAATTATAATTCACCACCTTAACTCTCTGATTTATTAATGCTGCTGGGCGAGTTTCTTAAAGCTGAAAAACTGGTGGATCTAATTTTCTTTTCGAAGGATCATTTGTGTATTCTTTTAATAAAACGACCTAATGAAAGCATGCCTCACTGTCTGCTGTTTCGTGCAGCAACAAAAAAACAAAATACGTGAATACGTATCTTTAGAATAATGAACTAAAAATGTTTATTCTTTTTTGTTACTACAAATTGTATATGAATACCATTGTAGGATCTTAACTACAGGATATGTTAATCAAGTACACGAACTCTGTGGCACTGGCACATTGTAACACTTCACTAAAACCTTTGCTACAATACTTCACTCGCACTGGACGCATGTTTCGATAACCAAGCTATCATCATCAGCAGTAAAACTGAAGTAATACGCTAAGCGAGAAACTAACGTTATACAGTTGTTTTAAATTACGCAAATCTAAAAATATGCAAATTTAAAGTAAGCAATTTTAAAACAAACAATTTTAAAATATGCAACTTCAAAATATACAAATACCAAATTATGCAAAAGTTTAAAGTTGCAGTTAATTAACTATATGATATACAAAGGATAAAGGCTGGAATATAGTGGTCCTAAATCTGAATTCATTAAGTTATAACTGCGCAGCTAAGCATAAACCGAGAGGCAAACGCAATTGTAGTAGCAGAAGATAGCGCTCAAAACCATGCTGATGACGCCGGGTAGGCAAAAACATGTTCATATGTTAGCGCTATTTTCTCTCCTACATTGTTTTTGGCGGGAATGATTCCACCAATACCATGAGCTATATAAGCACTTAATTTTTGGTTGTTGTTACTAGGCATTCTTTCCACGTGTATTTTCAAGTTATATTTGGTTTTGTAAATGTCCACGCCTTCATAACAATTTAATTGAACAATGCTGTCTACTTTCTTAACTAACTTTATATTATCAACCTTATGATTATTTTCCAGCATATGTTGGGCGACACTAGATTTATCGAAGCTTCTGAATTCGAGATGAGCCAAATGGTCTTTGTGCCTAACTCTGATTGATCTGTTTGTCTGCACAATATACACTTGATTACAATCTTTACATGAGATTTTGTAAATTCCTAATTTATCTATGTTATCTACTAGGTCTGTAGAACTTCCTAAAAGGTCTTTGAGATTATTGTTTGAAGAAAAACAATTTTGCGATCAACTTTAGAAAAGACCTTTTGTGTAACTTGGATAAAAGGGTAATTTAACATATTTCCTATTGCTCCCGTCAATACCTTCAAGTGTGCTTATATTTCTAACTCTTAATCTGTTCTTATGTTTCCTAATAGTATTATAGACTACAGACTTCAGAGGATCCCTTAAAGTTTGCAATTTTGATTATTTTTTTTTGTTCATTGTGCTACCTTTAGTAATAAAAGGAAAATTGTGCAAACGATGAACCAAAAAGTTAAAAGCCGAAAGTCTATTTCTAACTTATTTTTATTTCTTATTACTAACATATCAAGGAGTGGAATTCTGTTGCCTTTTTCTCCTTCATGGGTAGATTTGATGGAGGAAAATTTTGAGTTAAGTTGTTCTATGAAATCAGTTATTGAACATTCGCTGGTGTCAAAGATGCAAAAAATGTCATCAACCAATCTGATCCAAAGCCTAGGAAAATAGGCCAAGGTATTCTTAAGGTCGGTTTCAAATTTACCCATAAAGAGGTTAGCCATAAACGTGGATAAGCTGTTACCCATCGCCGTTCCTTCCGTTTTAGGAAACAGTGAACTTACATCAAACGAGGCTAAAATAAAAAAAAAGGGGATATGGGTGAATAGCACGAGATTTTATCTGTTTTAAGGCGTCACACCCAAACATTTGATATAACCCCGTATGTACAGGTTTCTCATTTTATTTTGACCATTACTTAATTCCGTTACTATTCCAGATACAAAAAAGTATTTCAAGTAAAAGTTGTAGTGTTTTGTCTCTATTGAATAAAAATTTGATAACTATCAGAATTTCATATAAAGGTGCGCCCAATAGAACTTAGATTCGTTTTCTTTAACGGAATACCCTGCAGATGTTTATATTTTTGGCTAACCCTTCATCTCCTGATTCAAAATACATTATATCATATAAGGACTATTCTAAGGAATTAGTGGCTTATTTTACTAAACAGAATTAGGAAATATTTTGAGTTAGAAAGCAAGGAGGCTCTGCAAATTACACAAAATAAAACAATTATGGTTTGTTGCTAGCTGTCATAATTACTAACGTTCTACATTTATAATGTATTTTCTAGCCATAAGGCTGAGAGACGACTGTATTAACAAAAAACATTGAAACAGGATTGTTCCTTAAGTTTTATAAAACTTATTATCTCTCAAAGGTTTTCATAATATTATTCTTAAACAGTAGCAATCTTGAAAACTATTTATTTTATTTAGAGGGAAATAAAAAATTAAAAATCCAAAGCGAAAACATTTATGTTTTACATCATGTGCTTTTATAATCTTTATAAAGGATTTAATTAAAGCCTTTTGAAAAAAATGTTTTGCATCAAGAATCGTTACATATTCTTATATGTATGTGATGTTCGCCTTTTTTTATTTGACATGGGCAATTGAAGCAGTTTTCTCTTTTTTTTCGTTCTGTTCTATTTGCTGACATCTTGACTAACCTGGGCAAATATGCGGTAACAGCCAGAGGCGTAGCGAGCGCATAAAACTTTACACATAAAATAGAAGGTAAGAAATAAATTATAAAACGTGCTGAAACACTTACCGTTTTAAAAGTCTTCCGTGAAATCACAAACTGGGTAACATCCGTTAAATATTTGAATCATTAGATATGTTCCCACGGTTGTTTCAGTCAAGTGAGTACGACGTGCGTAATAAATGTTTTTTAATGCCGAAAATAACCGTTCGACATCTAGCAATGTTATATTTGCATATTTAAAATAATCTTTGAAACAACTTAATGCATCTTCACACGCACCTTCAAAAATTTCTCTTTATATAAGAAAATCGGAGTCTTTCTCTAAAACACTTTCAAATTTTCGTATTACACACCAATTTGTTTCGCCTTCGCATAACTGTGCGTGAACATCGTTCACAATTTGAACAGAATCCGCTAGCGACATCGAAACATTTTGTAATTTTTCTATTCCCTCCACCAGTCCGAAGTAACTGTTGTAAATAGTTTATAAATCTCTTTTAACCTGACTATCTAGAAATATTCCCTGGCTTTTCTTGATTGCTGCAGCTTCTGTCGGATTGAATTTTAAAACTACCTTCTTTACTTGATCAAAATATTTGTTGTAGTAAAACGCAGCCTGCAACCATGTTCCCCAACGTGTAACAATCCGCTGTGGTGGTTCAGGTAAATCAGGACACAGTTTGTGAAATAGTTGGATACGTTTCGGGGACTTTAGAAACACTGCCTTTGTACTAGCAACCAATGCATTTACTAGTGGAAAACATGTAGGAATCGTTTGTGCCGCAAGATTTAGAGTGTGGATTTTACATGTTACATGTAAGAAGTTACCACTGTGTTCTTTAAGAGATCGGCCCAAAGAACGCATGTTTGCGGCACCATCACTCATAAACATTAAAAATTGCTTAATTGAAACTTCAAATTTGTTCAATGAGTTCAACACCACCTTTAAAATCTCATCGGCAGTACAATTTATAACTCTTTTGGAAGCAAGTAAGAAGGAGGATGACGGTCGATGTGGTTCCATTGTACCTACCATTACATTAACCACAGAATGTTTTTGAGGATCTGTTGTTTCGTCCACACACACACAACCACAGTTTTTTATATTTCAATTCCGTTTTCATTCTTTTTTTTATATGTTCACGAGCAAATGGCACTACATTTCGTATCGATGTCCGACTAGGTAATTTACAGTCCACATATTTATTCTAGAAGGAGACAAATGCTTCTTTGTCTAGTAAACCAAACGATAGATTACATAAAATAAGAGTAACACATAAATCAAATGTAAATTTTTCATGGTCTCGTGTGCCACTTTTTGCAGAAGAATGCTGTTTGTTTTCGATGTGACGTTGACAATGGCTTCTGGACCAACACATTAAAGGGATTTTACAAACTAGACATTGAATTTTAGCGCCATCAAAAATTAAGTCCGGCATGTCCACTATAAAGTTTTTAACTGTGTCTGCCATTGGTCGTTTTCGCGACGTACCTAACTGCGACATTGTTAAAGCAAACATAAGCGTACAATTACGAAATAAGTTAGGACAGCCTACATATACACAGAACTACTCGCATACAGCATCGATTTAGTACTGACGCTGTGAACGCGTGAAATAAATAATCGCCGACTCCGCACCACATATCTACTACACTGACTGTTACCGCTGTTTGCCCAGACTAGTGATAACAATACAAATAAAACCTTAATTATATCTGAACTTTCTTACATAATACAATGCGAGAATCGTAAACAACAAATGTAAACATAACCCTTAGTAATGGTGCAATGAGGAAACGTTTGCAAACAAGTTACAGTTTCAAATAATTATTATAAAACATTAAGGTTTAATAATAAGTTACGACATCCTACATATACACAGAACTACTCCCATACAGCATCGATTTAGTACTGACGCTGTGAACGCGTGAAATAAATAATCGCCGACTCCGCACCACATATCTACTACACTAACTGTTACCGCTGTTTTCCCAGACTAATCTTGACTGTTTTCTTCCTATAATTTCGCTTATAAATAGTTTAAATTTTTGGTTAATATGCGAATTTTACATACGTTAGTAAGTGGGGAGCAACTAATTGAAATGCTAATCACTTCAAGAATTCTGACCTGAAAATGTTCATTGTCTTCGTAAGCGCTATAGAGAATGTATTAATTGACTGCGATTATATCCAATGACCAGTCAAATATCGCCCATAGCCATCTACGAATACACCTGCTGGATGAAAATTTAGCATATTTTTCATCCAAACTATCTACTCCTCCCTTGGTAAAGTTATAGTATATTTATGGTTTTCCACTTTGCGGATCATTGTATTCGTTATGGTGCATTGTAGATAAGAGAATCAGGACTTTGTTTGACTTGGTGGTATACGAACGTTTGGTAATATCTTTCGGAAAACCCTATAGTGCATCTCCTGTAGGTTTTCTTTTGTTGGAAAAGAATTCTTCTGTAATTTCTCTTTTTTTTCAGTGTACATACACAAGTTAGTTCTCTCGGTTCTATCCATGATTTGAAGGATGGGAGAATCTTTATTTTTACATTTTCTCTGTTATTGCCCAATTTTGTAGTTTGTCTACTCCGAAATATCTAAAATTTCGTCCGTAAAAATACAATGCAGTCAACGGTTCTGTTGGGCGTAGGCCGGGTAAATGGACAATGATATTACATTGACGTTTTGCTAGATTCTAAAAGCAGTTTATTAACTGCTGGAAGCATCTCCATAATCCATCGAACTTTAAAGACGTCATCCTTTTTTGACTTATTTCTGGACATAATTTAATCAAGAAATGCATTAGATAAATTTGATATGAACATTTTTCTGTATATGATCT
Source organism: Dynastes maya (assembly GCA_029619315.2). Classification (NCBI taxonomy): domain Eukaryota; kingdom Metazoa; phylum Arthropoda; class Insecta; order Coleoptera; family Scarabaeidae; genus Dynastes; species Dynastes maya. The sequence continues at coordinate 8,691,340 of JAROYE020000006.1, read as the reverse complement.
GCATCGTTTTGATCGCTTTCTAAACCTTTCTATCCCTTGGTTTTTATAAGCATTATGCATTCAACCCTAAAACAAATTAACTATCTATATGAATGTTTCTTTTTCTCTCAAAGAGTCTTACATAACCGAAAGAAACTCTTATGCACTATAACTCAGTTTTATAAAAGTCTGTGCATTACTTCATTGCATAGAATAGAAATCAGTTTTCATAAAATAACATGGGATAATTAATTAAGTGCCACATTTCAACTCATTAGATTACATCATCATCAATCAAGTGAACCGCTTAACCTTAGAACACTGCTTCCTCCTTCTTTGCGCTTAATTTTCTTCCACGAGGGAAATTTAACTGTTGAAAGATGAGCCTATTCGAAAATCAATATTCGCTTAAAGACTACCCTGCGAGCCTACCCATCGATTATCTAAACGAGTTTTAATTATTGAATTTCTGTGTTGCAGAACCGCAGAATGCTAATCCGTCTATTACGTTTAATAAAGACCGCTACCAATTCAGAGAGACCCTGGAGGCGAACTGTACCAGCGCACCCTCGCGGCCACCACCCCATATAACGTGGTTCATAAACGACAACAAGGTAAGGAGGTACATTTTTCAATAGCATTAAGACATTTTTTTTTACTTTCAAATTGCAGTTATTCTTAAATTTGGAGTGTAAGATATAGTGCTCAGCACAAATCAGACTATACAGGCTTTTCCACGCAATATGTTCGATAGAAGTTTTGGTAGTACAAGGGATACCTTAAGTTTTCACAAAGATAATGAAAGAAAAAATATTTTTTGTACAAATCGTTTTATTGCTTTTTCTTATTAAGATCTATACACTTTTTGATGCGTTCGTACCAACACTTGAAACATTTCTTCCACTTTGAATGTGATATTTCCAAAACATGGTTTTAGAAGGCTTCCACAGTTTCTCAAGGTGATAAAAGCGCTGTCCACGCATCTTTTGTTTGACATTCGGGAACAAAAGTAAGTCCCTATAATAATAAATTAGGTGAATACCGGCAATGACACATTAATTCGATATTTTTCTCCTTCAAATAATCAATTGTTTGATGTGCTGTGTGAGGGCTGGGATTGTCATGATGAAGGATGGTGTGACGCTGTTGTTTGTTTTCTGATTTCATTGATGACTGCTGACAAACAAATTGTTGTATACCGTCCAGCATTTACTGTTTTTCGATCCTCCAAAGCTTACGACATGTCTAGTACAACGAAAGAAACAAGCTATCATTTTCTTGGACGTACTTCGTGAACAAACAACTTTTGTTGGATTCGGTTCATCTGGGAACACCCAAACAGTTCCAATGTTGTATATGGATTTTGAATATCCTCTATCGAATTTTTTGAGCATTTCCTTACACCAATTGACACGAGCCTTTTTTGTGCTTGGCTCAAATTATACGGAATCCATAGGGAATAGATCTTTTTCGCACGTAAATTTTCATGCAAAATCGAATGGAATGTTTTTTGGAACAACTACCAATTTCGATCGAGCTTCACGAAATTCATCACGACCACGACGAAATTCTGCAAGTCAGTTGTAAACAGTCTTGTTTGATGGTGCTTCATTACCAAAAGTTGAATGAAGCGATTCGGTGCATTGTTGTCGTGTTAGGCCTTTACTAAAATCATCCAACGAAAACCTTCATGTGAAATTTCCATTTTTTCACAAAACTACGTTCACTGTAAACAAACTACTGATAAATTTCACTTTGTAGATTTGTCACGCGTCTTCTCTGTCTCCTCTGAATGCGGTACTTTATATCTAATTTTCTTCATCACAGTCATTACATTCTAAAATTAAAAACTAAAAAGACTAAAGCCCAAACTTATGCATGTATTTTAGATGTTATTTCATATAGAAAGTTTTTTATCAGTTATCACCATAAAAACATGAATTAGAAGTACGGGGGGAGATCTTTGTATTACAATTATTTTTCGGTCTTGTCCATTACGTCATCAACAAAATCCATATGAATCAAATCGTTTAAAAATATGACGTAACGGGCAAGATCGAAAAATTCAACTACATCTACCTAGCCATGAAAAAAATAAGTGACGTTGGCACCTTTTTGCTGTCAAATTGCTGTGACATTTTGATACAAGTTTCGTTAATATTCAAATGGTTGTATTGCTCTTTTAAAAGTTTAATCTACAAAAAATTTGTGAAATTCAGCTAGAACACAGAAGTGTTATTAACGACGAAGGGAAGTGGATCCAACAATATTTATGACAAGATGATTAATGACTATGGGAAAGATGCGCCGTCATATTTTACGGTAAAGTTTTGGTGTAAACAATTTCGATGAGGCAACAAATCAGTTCAAGGTGGCTCAAGATGCGGAAGGCCTCTTGAAGCAAGAACCAACGAAAATATCAAGAAAGTTGGTCTTTACAGATCGAAGAATAACGGTTTCAATGAGTGCTGCTGAAATAGAGATATCAGAAGCTACAGTTTTTAAAATCCTACGTGAAAATATAGAAATTAATAAGGTGTCAGCACATTGCATTTCGAAATTGCTTATTCCTGAACAAAAATTGGGCCGGCAATAAATTTGTGAGAAAAAATTGATAGCATTGGCTAACGACAAAGATCTTTTTTCAAAAATTGTAACGAGTGATGAGACATGGATGTATCACTGGGACCCACCCACAAAATGCATGCAATGGGGTCATAAGGGATCTTCGCCGCCAAAAAGGCAAGAACGCAGTCAGAGAAAAGCATTACAATAACAGGGAAAGTCTATAAGCAAACAATTCATGAATTGAAAACTGCCATTCAACAAAAGGACCTCAAAATTGTGAGCGAAAGATCATTGCTGCTTCATGACAACTCCAGAGTCCACAAAGCTCACCCAGTACAAAAAGTAATCAACGACTGTGGTTTTATAGAGATGATACATCTGCCTTACAATCTGGACTTGGCACCGAACGACTATTATCTCTTCCCTTGAGAGAACTGCGCTTTTCTTCCGATAAATACTTGAAAGCGGCGGTGGAAGACTTTCTTAAAGACAAGCAAATGTTGAAAAATGTTTATTTTGTTTCTTAATTTTGTTCTTCATAGGTAGATAATATAAAAATCTCCCCTGGTACATTCCATGGAGACAACTAGCATCAGAGCCCCTTTCAATTGAAAAACTTAACCATTTTGAAATCGGCTTCACGATTTCATTAGAGAGTTAGAAATATTTATTTATTTTATTTTATGCCGACTAAATTTCGTTTGTAAATGAAATACTAAAGACACGTAAGATATAGAAATTCATAAGTAAATTTTAAATTATTGCCAATTCAAATGAAAAATTGATCGAAAATTGCAAACGTAAGATATAGCAATAAAATATTTATAACGCAACCTATATCTGGTCAGCTTTTTGCCATCCATACGTTCCGGCCGGAAACTAGGCGTTTGTTCCCCGAAAGAAGCACCATCCTTTTTACTTCCATTCTCAGCCGCCAGGGCGCCCTCCTGCGCAAATAAAATATTACTGTTTGCCGTCTGTATAGCTCTAAAATTTATGGTCCGATGCAAATATCTATACACATTTTACCAAACCATACTCCGAAAATAAAATTAGTATCGGACGTGCGCGTTTCCTTTTTTTCAATATTTTCTTTTCGGGATGAACGTAGGGGAATACGTCTAATTTATCGACAGCTTTTAGTAATATATTTTTATTAAATTCCCTTACTCGGAAAATATGCTTATATTTATGGTCGTTATGAAATTATCAATACCCAGACGAATAAAAAAACAATCGCCTATAACGTAATGCTTACTATTTGAAATGATCAAAGTAGTCTCTCTTGACCTCAATACATTTATTCAATCGTATTTTCCACAAATCAAAAGCTGCTCGCCACCTATTTTTCCAAATATTGCCAAAATACTCATGAATTGCGGCATCAATACCATTTTCTGAAGAAAATTTGCGGCCCCGAAAATGTTTTTTTAAAATTAAAGAATAACCAGAAGTCACACATCGCCAAATCCGGTGAATAAGGCGGATGTTCAATCACGCGGATATTTTTTCCCTCAAATAATCGACCGAATGTGAAGAGGCATTGTCGTGATACAACAAAAGGCCCCTTACATTAGGTCCTTCAAAAACTTCAGGCGAACATTTATTAATGTACCAGTTTGCAGTGACTGTGCGCTGTTCTTCTAACTTAATGGCTTTGACCAAACCGGTGCTTCTGAAGAAAACAGCGTACATGACTTTTTTTCATAGAGCGTTGTTTTTCTGGTGTTGTCGGTGTTGGATCGTCTTCATGGATCCACACACGGGATTCCTGTCGAGTTGGAGTGTCATAAAATGGTATATAGGTCTCATCAACTGTCACAATTTTGGAAATAATCCGACGACCGCCATTTTCCAACATGTTGAGAGTTTCCCTGCTGACTCTTACACGTTCTGACTTCTGGAATTCCGTTAAGTGGTGTGGCATTATTATTCGTTTGTTAATAAAACTATATACCTACACTGAAGCACTTCACTGTCACACTTATCACAATACATGACTAAAACTGGTTGCACGTTTCGATAGTTAAGCTATCATATTCAGCAGTAGAACACTGTTTATAACAAAGACTAGAGCCTAAAATTCATAGGTCTTAAACCTGAATTTATTAAAATATGTTTTTGTAAATTACCATATCTCCATAAGAACTTAATTGTACCGTGAAACACTTCATTAAACCCTTACCACAATCCCTCACTCGCACTGTACGCACGTTTCGATAACCAAGGTATCATCATCAGCCGTAAAACTGAACTAAACACACCACTGAAACAGACTAAACGAAAGACTAGGGTGCCATACTCGCTTTGGCCGTACCCTATCATCCATTCTTTTGAGGTGGTCATACCATGATAATTGTTTGGTCTCTATGACATCTAAAATCGTTTTTTCTATGCCCATAATTTCTGTAATGACAACATTTTGAACATGGTCGCGTCTTGATATGCAGCTGCTACGCCTCCAATGGTCCATTTCAAGTGTGAGGAGTCTGTCCACGTCACGTCTGTTCAACTGCCAAGTTTCAGCACCGTACGTAACGATGCTTTCTACTATAGAATGGTATATGATTTGTTTTATTTTCTTTGTGATCTTCTCACTTCACAAGACAGAGCTTAGTTGTCGTATCGCTCTCTTTCCTTGGCTTATTTTGTTGTTGATCTCCTCAGCATTATTCCCACTAGATGAAAAAGTTACCCCCAGACATTCAAATGCTTTACATCCTCCTATCATTTCAGACTCTATTTCCAGGTCTTCTACCTTTTCCTCGTCTATTCTCAGATATTCCGTTTTTTGAATATTGATGGTTAATCCTCACTTCTCATGTTGCTCTTTTAGTTTACGGAACATACAGCTGGCGTCTTCTTATATTCATAGCCTCTTAAATTATGCAAATCCAAAAATTTGCAAATCTAAGGTTAGCAATCTTAAAACAAACAATTTTAAAATATGCGACTTCAAAATATGCAAATCCCAAATTATGCAAAAATTTTAAGGTACGATCAGTTAATTATATGTAATATAACAAAGGATAAACTCTGGAATTTAGTGGCCCTAAATCAGAGTTCATTAGGTTATGTTTGTTTTTGTAAATTTCCATGCCTTCATAACAATTTAATTGAACAATGCTGTTTACGTTCTTAATTAACTTTATATTATCAACATTATGGTTATTTTCCAACATATGTAGGGCGACACTAGATTTTTCAAACCTTCTAAATTCGAGATGAGCCAAATGCTCTTTGTACCTGACTTTGATTGATCTTTTTGTCTGTCCAATATGCACTTGATCACAATCTTTACATGAAATTTTCCTGATTTATCCATGTTATCTACTGGTTCTTCCTACAAGGTTTTTGAGATTACTGTTTGAGGAAAAAACAATTTTGTGGTCAACTTTAGATAAGATTTTTTGAAGACCTTTCGTGCAACTTGCATAAAAGGATAATTTAACATATTTCTTATTACCGCCGTCAATACGTTCAAGTGTGCTTATATTTCTAACTCTTAATCTATTTCCATATTTCCTAATAGTATTATAGACTACATCTTCAGAGAATCCGTTAAAGTTAGCCATTTTGATGATTTCTTTTAGTTCATTTTGATACCTATCTTCAGTTAAAGGAAAATTGAACAATGTAACAAAAAGTTAATAGCCGAAAGTTTGTGTTCCTGTAAGGCAAATCTATTATTAGTAGTAGGTTTCCTGTGTGCGTCTATTTCTAACGTATTTTTATTTCTTATTACTAACATATCGAGGAGTAGAATCCTATTGTTTTTTTCTTCTTCGTGGGTAGATTTAATAGACGGAAATTTTGAGTTAAGTTGTTCTATGAAATCAGTTGAACATTCGCTGGTGTCAAAGATATAAAAAATGTCATCGACGCATCTGATCCAAAGCAGAGGAAAATAGGCCAAAGTATTCTTGAGATCGGTTTCAAATTTACCCATAAAGAGGTTATCCATAAATGGGGATAAGTTGTTAACCATGTCCGTTCCTTCCGTTTGTTGATTAATTTGGAAAAGAATTTATTTCATACGAAGTCTTGCCAAAGAAATTAATTTGGTTAATTAACAATAGTTTTTCTAAATATTCCAAAGTTAAATCGACCAGAACATTAGGAAATAACGTAATCGTGAACGAGACTAAATGTCTTTGGTTTTTTCAATGAACATCTAAGAATGTTTAATAGCCAAATCGGAAATGTGTACAAGTAACTGGTTCAATTCGTCACATAACCGCTTGGAAAGTAAGTTGGACTGTTGATGTTCGAAACAATTCATACTTGGATTTAGTGTATTAATATTAAATGTGTTTATTATATCTATAGATACATCCAACACGAACATGTTCATTCACGGTAAAATATAAAATTCTATAGAGTATTTGCTACTTTACCTATTGAAATGTAAAATAATCAGAATGGATTAAATCAGTTTTACTCCTGAAAGTAAAGTAACTGATTAACATCCAAATTTCAGCATGTATTAACACGTTAACATCCTTGAAATTCTTTTATCAATTCTTACTAAAATTTCTCCAACTATTAAGGTTTTCTCCTTTCTAAATGTCTTGTTACGAAAAACTATGGAATAGACGAAACAACCCGTTGTAGGTTTACTAAAGGGGAATGGACGAATATAAACAACAATATGGATTTCTCATACCTACCCATAGGAAATATTACATATTGATATTTTCAAAAACATCTGACGCAAACAAGGCTGTTCCATCTGTAGGTGAGCGAAAGAAGCTATGAAATATTTGGTGGCTGTATAATACAAGTGACAGAACGTGACAAGAAAACGTTATAGCTTCTGACAGCGAAAGGCGAACGCGCAAGAAGACTGAATACAACATACAAAAACGTAATGTAAACAAGAAGTAATAATAAAACTTATTTCAGCCTCGCATCATTTCGTATTAGGATATTGCTTTCTATTCAAAATGAAGATTTTTTCCCCCTTTGATTGACAAGACATAGAAACGTGACCGGCTACTTTATATATTTCTTCTATCTTATACTGGGTGTGGGGTTTAACTTGTCAAGAAGTAGAATTTTTAGGAAATATTGCAGGTTAAAATATAAACATTTTCCTAAATGAGAATCGCAGTTAAAGGACGGGTGACGGTTTCTTGATAAAACCGACCTCACTTGGAATTCTTTTTTAAAAATCATTTCAAATTTTCAAAGGTTGCAATAAAAGAAATTTTTTATAGACTCTTTTTATACTCTGAATGACATTCGTTACTACCAGAAGGTTTTGCATTTTTTATATTTATTAACTTTAACTAAAAAGAGTATATTTTATTTTAAAAAATACATAGTATACACTAAAAATAAAGAATCTTTAACGTTACTTCCACTAAACTAGCAAACGTTATTTATTTGTACTACGAGCGCAAGCGAGTATATATAATGTAAAAAAATACATTTTCATAAGAAATGATTACAAAAAGTCAACTTTTGACATTATTTCCGAAACAGTAATGTAGTTTCAAGCTGAATTTCACTTTGTCTGGATAAGTGCAGGTCATGTAGATTTAAAAAAAAAAGCATCATTTATAAATTTCGAAGAACGTTGAGATTTTAATGTAAGACCGCTTTTATTAAGAAACCCATCGTCTAATATATCATAATAAGACACGTATCATGAGCGTTGAGTAATCGAGTACTTTAAATCTGTGGCACTGGAACACTGAAACAGTTCACTAAAGCCCTTACCACAATACTTAGTATTGTGGTAAGGGCTTTAGTGAACTGTTTTAATGAGCAACAGCAGAGGAACAGCTTCGCCAACTACTTCTAACACTTATAAAAGCCACTTATGAAAGTCAGTGTCCAGATCATTTTGAATTTTACACACTTAAGTTTCTATTTCTTGTGAATCAACTTTTGTACTATCAGTAACTTAATTGCATCTCCCTGCCTCTCCGGAAGTGATGGCAACCTTTCTATCGTTCCGGTCTGGTGGACTGTATCTGTCCGAATTGTGTCCATTGCGAGCGTACTGTCCCCACAGTATTCGACGACTGCTGACTTATCCGTCTGTACTTGTTGTAGGTTCCTTTGATTCTGCACTGTATATCGCTTCCAGTTCGTCCAATATATCATTTACCGCGTTGGTACTACAAACCGTACTACCTTGTTAAGCCCAAATGCCGCATCTGCAATTTTGGTCAATTTTAAGTTAGTTAACTTAGTTAAGGGATGAAGGTCACATCAAAATCTGCCTGTTGGTTAAGCCCAAATGTACTAAATGCACATGCACAGGTCAGTATATAGAGTAAAGTTACAGTAGCGATAATAATAACTCAAAACTATCTTAATGTTACATGCGACACTTGGACTTAACGCGGCAGCGTAGATCCCTTTAGTTTGTAACTTAAGTAACTGGTCTTTGCTTAAAGATACAAGCTGTTTAATCTCTTTACCTACGACGTTGTCGAGACCAGAATGTGATACCAAATTTTCTGAAGATACGACGGTATCTCAAGACAATTACTGCTCAGAAAGCACTAGAGGAGAACTCATTTTAGATGCCACTTTAATGTTAGTCGTTCAGGTACTGTTTTGGAGTACCATATTGGCTTGGGTTAACAAGATTAAAGATAATGGTAGAGAGTTCAATGTGAAGCATGAAGCTCCAAGAACAGTGCGCCCGAGAACTTACAGATAGTGAGAGAAGCTTTTAAATGCAATCCTCGGCGCGCCAGCAGACTCCTATTTTAGGCGTGAGTTGAACAAATTTATTCCGAATGCTTTAGGAGATCAAATTGCAAATTGCTCAGAAACTCAAAGACAAGGAAGTATGAGTTACTATCTCCACTGCATCGACTTGCTATAGGAATACCCCGACATCTTGAATAATTTGTTCAAATCTGACGAAGAACATTTTCCTCTTTCGAACATCGTTAACAAACATAACATGCGGTAGTGGTCTGCAGTGAATCCTACAGAGTTGCATGAAAACCCGTTGCGCTCTCTCAAAGTGGTATGGAGTTAGTGTTTGTGGGATTGTGGGCCCATATTTTTTTAGAAAGCAACAATGAAGGAACAGGACTGTTTATTCAGAACGTTGTGTCGCTATGCTGGAAGACTGTTGAACCATGTTTACGACGGCATTGACCTGAAAACACTTTATTTTCACCAGGATGGTGCAACAACACCGCGCGAAACCGTATGGCCGTTGTTCGTGGTCCGTTTAGAAGTGTTACCTCTCGTTTTGGAGACCTCGCTTGGCCTACCTGGTTACCCGATCTTACTGTGCCAGATCTTTTCCTATGAAGGTTCTTGAAAGAGCGTGTTTTCCAAATGTGTATTGTGATCATTTAAGAACTCAAACAAGTCATTGCTGACGAAGTTACGACTATTGACGGCGAACTACGGCGGCGTGTGTACGCCAACTTGACTGGAATGGATGAAAGTGCATTGCTTTAAATGGAGAAATTCTTTTTGATACAATTTTCAAAAAATAAGCCTGTAAGCTTCGAAGAATAAATTGCATGTTTTATCTTTATAGACTGTTTCGCTTTACTTTTCCTGCTCCCATTCCACGATCTATGATCATTTGAAGTATGTCAGTCGGCTGCGCACCACTCTATCTACTCCTAGAGATCAGTAATTCACTAATATAAGGCTTGTGGAGCACTGTTGACTGAATCAGCTACAAACGAGCCGAACACCACCACAGTAGTGCAACGAAGAAACATGGGAAACTAGACTCTAAGAAGAAAGATGTACAACCAAAACTGGATACAAAGAAAGCTGCTATAAACTGATCAGAGCAACCTCCATCAAACGAACAAACTGAAGAAGCTGACAGCATCTTCAGCGAAATGTCGAGTACATTAATACAACAAACACGGCAAAATCCGAAAGTTTAATGGAAAGCAGCCACGACAGTCTACACTCAAAATTTAATTTGTCATTTTTTAGTTTTTCCCCAATAGCCTACGTATCGTTCAAAGTTTTCCAAGATTACTTTATCTTATTTAAACAATCCTTATTCTGAAATATATAATTTTCCATTGAATTTCCGACGTAATTAATTAATGTAATACAAATTATGTCCACGGCGAGGAATCGAACCTCGCACTTCCTGCTTGTCGGGTAGGCGTGTTAACCACTACACCACGAGGACTATTCAAGATTCGTTCTCTCTTTAATACTTACTTGTTATGTTTATCTGTAAATATACCCTTATTCTCCTACCGTTTGTCAGATCCATGATCAACACAACTGTAATATTATGATCATTATTGTAATTTACAAGTATACAGATGGTCGGAGTACGGACCAACAGAGATTAACGTGAAATTAGAAGAACTTGTCTATCCGAATTTCATTGTTCAATTATGAGTAATGTGAAACTCGATAATCGTTTTTACCAGGATTTTTCTGGTGTGGAAATCGTTAACAATATTCCTCAACAGCAGCTGTAGCATCCCCATTACAAAAACCATAAACAAACACTATATTTCCATATTCTAAATTTGAATAAGTGTGTGGCATTTTCTAACAAAATAATGTACAAACTCGAAAATAAAGGTTAAATCACTGTCACAATACACTGACACTGACAAAAAATTATTGAAATGATTTTGAGCCTCGAAAGGATTGATTCAGATAGCCGGTACGTCATATGTAGAGCGGGCCAAGAGCGCCACGCGCCAGGTTCGCAATCAGGCTGCCGGGCGCATATATGTATGTAAACATAGGTAATTTAAATATGTAATTATTAGGACGAGGACCAAAACCACTGTCTATTACGTCGTGAAGACGCGCAAATATACACCTGCAGTTTGGGTGTTCCTTGATAAATAGGGCGTTGTTCACAGTGGGCCACTACAAAAAAAAAGTTCATTCATCGACGGCTACGAACTAACAGCGCGCTTATTCATTTACGGATGACGCGCTTATTCATCAACAAATGACGAGTCTGCAAATGTTACGTTTGCACCACTTCGTGGCATACTAGAAACAAGCGTCGGTGTGCTCGCTTTAGTGATTAGTCTAACGTAACTATTAAAAATAAACGGCCATTACCTACGAAAGTTAATAAATTTCTTAGTGAATTTGTGGATTTACACTACAATGGGAGTACAATTTTCTGTAAAGTTTGTAAAAAGAAACTACTGTGCTGGAGCAAACGTGATTGTGAAAGACATGTAAATAGCGCACACCACAGAAATAAAAGAAATGGTGTGTTACAACAACGTCAATTTCAATTAGAATTGCTTTTAACGTTTATGGTATGTGGTCTACCACGTCGTATACTTGATAAAAAAGCATTTCGAAAATTCTGGGGTACATACAATACCGAGTGGATACTACCATCTCGGACAGCGTTATGGAGAGATATTCCACGAATACGTGAGGACATTGAAAATCGAATTAAAGCCGAATTAAAAGATAAACAGCTGTGGCTATGTCTTGATGAGACGACAGATTGCAAAAAAAATTCTATTTTGAATATAATAGTGCGCGTATTAGATCCTATTAAACAAATTTTGCAATTCTATTAGCCAGCAGAAGATTAAAACAGTGTACTAGTAAAGCAATTACGGCCGTAGTTCTCGAAACGTTACAAAAATTTCAAGTGTCAACCAGTCAACTGTTGTTGTTCATGAGCGATGGTGCAGCAACAATGTGTAGTGTAGGCCGTTCCCTTAAAGAAAAGTGTGAAGGACTTTTACATGTTACGTGTAAAGTCCATGCTTTACATCTTGTGGCACAAACTATTCGAGAGTGTTACCCGGAGGTGGATGCATTAATGGCAAACACAAAAAAAGTGTTTCTCAAAAGTCCTAAGAGGACTAGGGCATTCCACAGGTTATGCCCTGGTATTCGAGAACCACCACAGCCCATTCTTACGCGTTGGGGAACGTGGTTAAAAGCCGCTTTTTATTATAATGAACATTTTCAAGAAGTCAAATCCGTTATTTTGCAATTCGTCCCTGCCGAAGCTAGAGCTATTAGGATGAGCCAGAAGGGATTTCTCGATATTTCTGTTGAAACACATCTAAAGAATATTAGCAACAATTACAAAGGGTTAGTAGACGCGATAGAAAATTTGCAAAATTCTGGATTGTCGTTGGTAGAATCAGTGCAAGTCGTGGACGAAGTTAGTACATTGTTACACAGTATAAACGATGCAACAAGTGGACGAGTTTTAGCTAAGTTCGATAGTGTTTTAAAAAAGAATCCGGACTACACGAGATTAAGACAAATGTGCGATGGGGCATCTGCAGATTCCTTGACTAAGTCTAAAGATTATTTTAATTACGCCTGTCTTACTTCGGTAGACGTGGAACGGTCGTTTTCGAAATATAAGAACATTTTTTCGTCTCGGCGAACATCCTTCACCGAGGCAAATGTGGAAACTTATCTGATGGTGCAACTTTTTAAACAAGCCTATCCGCATTATTAAGAAGGATAGAATTTATTTATTATATCTTTATTTACAGTTACATTATTAAGTACAACAGAATAAAAAAAGCGTTCAGTTTCTCAGTTATTTCCTTATTACATCCCATTTACAACGCATACCGTTTTCAATCAAATAAAAAATCATAATGAAAATAATATATATCCGCTCTAATTACTAAACATTATTATTGCGTCAGCTTTTATTTTTTTACTCTTGTGTATTAATTTCGAAATATCACATATCTGCTGTGACTCACATATACGCTATTTACAATAAGCGGCCGTTGCGCCTGATTCCGATTCTGTTGGATGGCGCAATTTGGCCCGCTCTAGTCATGTGATAAGAAGCGAAAAAAGACGTTTAATGTCGAACGTACCTGACTTTTTGTTTTACATGGATAGTCAATGCAGGGATATTTTTATTTTATTCAAGACGTATTAACTCGAAAACAAAGCGAACAATCAAAAACAAGCGAAAACACTATAACTTGGAAACAAATGAAAATCGGATAACAGAACATTTGAGTTTTTTTATATTATTTTCACGTGTACATACACTCCTGAAGTTTGGTCCATTCCTTCCGGGTCAGCCTGTATTTATATGGTAGAAAAAACTTTTTGCCTCATTTATTCTTTTAACGTTTCTGTAGATGTAAGAAAATAAAAGCACCGACCAGGAATGTTCGCCAGACTAATTATCACTCTCCATTATTCATGCAGTCGCATTTTAACAGCAGCCGCGAATATTGCTCTATTCCTGTTCCCAAATTGGCCTTCTGCATTTTAATGAACTCATCTATAATCCGTTTTGGGATAACGAACAATTTAACGGTAGCGAGCGGCTCCCATTCAGGCGGTAATTACAAGCAAAAATTACCGAACATCTGATCTTTTATGAAAACCCTGACCTACTCCGGACGTACTTTTTTCCTCATCATTATTTTGTGAACGATTGGCGGCAGGTAAGCTTTCGTAAATTTTAACGTAAGATAATAGCAGGGATACAAAATTCCTGAACGCGTAACATGAGCTATCTTAGTTAATGGTTGTTAATATAAAAGCTGAAGGTGAATTTAAATAGATGATTACATAATTATATACAATCACTTACTTACAGTAAGAATTTTTTTATGAAATTACGTCAAGTTAATAAATTACTATACTCTGTTCTCAGGTCTATTAATAACAGATAATTATTCGTTCTAGATGACCGAGAAGAGACCCTATTTTTCGAGTATTTCATAACTGTAAACGTATCAACGAACGCAATTTCAATTAACTGTAACTATCTTATTTCGGGCCAACTGAAGTTTATTTCTGTGAGAAAGGAGTGAAAACCAGTGCCCAAGTTTATCAAGAGACGGTCCTGGAAAAGTTAGTAAAACCTCTGAGCCAGAGCTAATTCAAAAACCAGGATTGGGTCTTCCAGCAGGACTCTGTGCCTGCTCACTAGGCCAAAAGCATTCAGTGTTGGTTACAGGCAAATAACATCGATTTTATCAGGCATGAAGATTGGCCATCTTCTAGCCCCGATCTTAATTCTCTGGATTATAAAATCCAGCAAGCTTTGAAGGAGGAAGTCTGCGCTAAACGCCATAGAATTTTGGACTCGCTAAAAGTATGTGTTAAGAAAGCAATGGCGGAGACATGGAAATGGTGCGTAATGCGTTTGACGACTGGCCTCGCAGATTAAGCGCCTGTATTACGAAACGAGGGGATCATTCTGAATAATTGTTTAATATGTAATTGAGAACATTATATTGGTCAATTTAGTTGTGACAGAACTTAGTGACCGACTAAGTAGATGTAGCCCTCGTACTCCATATTGAAGAAACTTTATTCTCATCGCAAAAGCCTTAATAAAACCATAAAAATTAATGGTATCAGTTGCGCGTTCTTTCCCGTTTTACATACTACTCGGAAGCAGCTGCATACCATCAATGCTTGTGGACGCCGTCATTGTAAACCGGGTGCAAAAATTCCAAAATGCATTGCGGCATATTTACGGCAAAAGGAAGTCCGATTGCATAAACTGAAAGACAACGGTTGGTTAATATGTGGAATAGGAAGGAACAACAGGGTCTGATGCTCTATCACAACGTACTTACCTTAAAGTGTCCGCCTTACTTACACAATTGAATCAAAGTCAGGACGGACGAGCATAACATTAGCAACCGTATCCGTGGCCTAACACCACCGCCTTTCCACAAAACTGCCTCGTTCTAGAGATGATTCTCTTTTAATATTTACTGCAAATATATTAATTACCCGTACATTTCATATCATATTCAATCCGTTTGCGCCTTTTCAGAAAAAAAATAGATGTCTTTCTATTGTACAAATTACATGCTCTTCTATTGCCTGTTACCCTCTTAGAAAAACGCAAAATAAAATCAAAAAAATGATAAATTATAACTAAGGTGTTGCCCTACGTACGCAATGACACGCTGAGAAGAGATCTGAGATTGCCGATTGTAAAGGATCTAGTCACCTCGTTCGCCAGAGCAACCTGACAAAGAAGTACTAATTATAATGACATGAGTAGAGTAACCTAAACTTGCGGACTCGCATAGGCGTCGGTATTACGGGTTAATATAAGAATACGAAAAATTCATAATTAAACTAAACCGGTAGAGAAGCAGGCATGTAGTGTCGACCTTGAATATAAATCATGTTAAACCGCGTTGAGAGAGATTTCGTTTTAGTACCGGTTGAGCTGTTGCAGAGATTAGTCGAACGGTGAAGGTTATGTACTTACGTCGCTTTGAAAATATAGCTGTGTTTTTGTGTTTGTAGTATTATACCAGTACATGATAGGTATCGTTCAATAGACTAATATTACATCCTAGAAACATGCTCGTAATAGATTTGCTACTAATGTACATAAGTATGTGTCCTTTCCCATTTAATATGACGGTAGTGCAGTTTTGCTTAATATGCAATGTTCGTTTGGCTGCATTGGACAGAACGATTGCCAGAGGCATGTCAATGGTATTAAGCATATGAGAAATGCAAGAACTGAAATACCTTATACTACTATTCCTCATACATTTATTAATTATTTTACCTCTTGTAATCTTCTGTTGTCATTGGTGAGAAAAGCAGCTTTTAAAACGTTTTGCGACAATACGTTCCAAAGTACCCATTACCCTCACAAAACAATTACAGAATCATTTGCCGCGAATGAAAGAGATGCTAGAAAATGAGTGTAAACGTGATTTGTGTTCCAAAAAATATGGATTACCGTGGATGAGACGACCGATATAAAGAAAAACAGTATTGTGAATGTAATAGCTCGCGTTTTATCTAGCAAGAACACAGCATCTCGATATTTGTTAGCTTGCAAACGTGTTCAACAATGTACCGCGGAAAATATTCAAAAAGTGATAATGAACGCTTTGAAAAAATTTAAAATTGCCCAAGATCAAGTTGTGATGATTGTGACAGATAGTGCAGCAACGATGTTAAGTGTTGGGCGATCCTTAAAACATATATTTCCTAATTTAATACATATAACCTGCGTGCTGTATGCTTTACATTTAGTTGGTGAAGTTGTTCGACAACATTACGGAAACGTTGATCGGATGATTGGAAGTACTAAAGCAATGTTTCGTAAATCTCCTAAACGTTTAAAAGAATTTCGTAAATTTTGTCCAGGTATTCCAGAACCTCTCGAACCAATTTTAACGCGATGGGGTACTTGGCTAACAGCAACTTCTTACTATTTGATCCATTTTCAACAAATTCAATCAGTTATAATGCGATTTAATCGGAATGAATCCAAAGCAATTAGAGAAAGTCAAAGAGAATTTCAAATTCCTCAACTTTTAGAAGATTTAACAACAATATGTACCAATTATACAGTATTACTAGATGCCATCAGGAAACTACAATGTACTGAATTGTCATTGCAGGAATCATTAGACATAGTAGAGAGTGTAAAAAATAAATTACACACATTAAATGATACGCCAGGATTATGCGCTAGTCAAAAGTTGGCAGATGTTTTAAGGAAAAATCCCGATTTTAATACTTTAGAGGCCGTTTATAATAAGTGTAAGAATAGTGAACTTTTAAGTGATTTTCAAAAACAGTTTCTACATGCAAATATAACTTCCTTAGATGTGGAGAGATCGTTTTCTATGTATAAGAATATTTTTTCTTGTCGACGCACAAGGTTTAAAGAAGTAACTGTGGAAACATATGCAATGATGCAAGTTTACAGTAGTTCACATCCTGATGCCTCTAATTTGTTGAATAATTAGCAAGTAAGTTTATTTATGAATTTTTCGTATTCTTATATTAACCCGTAATACCGACGCAAGTTTTGGTTACTCTAGACATGAGATTCATCCAGGAGCTCACGGAGGAACATCCGAGGAGGGTTCGAATGAAGAAGTGTAATAGGGACCATTTGACGACAAAATGCGCTTTTTCACGGGAAACCACGAACTCTTCAGTTGAGTTATACTGCTGAAGATCATGGAAACGTATGTACGTCCAGTGTTACTGAAATGTTGCACTAAGGAGGACAGTGGTGTATCTCATTGTAAACAAGGTACACTTTCTCTTCTGTACACATAAACCCCTTCACATTCCACTAATTTTGACGACAAATGAATGCCACCAGGTCTACTGTAGAGCTGGATTCCAATGATGCTGTAAGTCAGACACATCCATTAGAATCTCGAATGCAAATTACTTTTAAGCCAAAAGTTATTAAGTATCCACTTAATTGCTTGGAATAATATCTACGATTAAAATCCCATAACTCCTCATAACATTTCGTACACTAACACTTAAGTTTTACTTCTACATGTCACTATATACATTTTTATGATCCCATTTAATTTGTCAGAGTAGCGAATGTAATTTGATGCTATAATATGATCTTCCCACTTCAACGTAATAAAGGAACAATGCTCTCCGTATAATTCATCTCTTTGTATAAAACCACGAACAAGGTAGAAGGCAATTTTTCAAGAAAATCTCTTTTTATTCCGCTGGAGAAATTTAAAATTAAGAGCTTCAGTTTCAGCTCTAGCGCCGTGTTGAATTTATATACGGTCAGTTATCATTGAAATAGGAATCCCTTTTGTTTAGAATGGCACGGAAAGTGCTGAAATTACAACAGTTAGTAGTAGTAATACTTTCGAAGCTGTTTGTTTATCGTTCTCTACTGCGAAGTTTTATATTTAAAATAAAACTTACGGGCCCTTTGAATCATTAACTTTCAGATTAAAATAACATTGAATTTACTAAATCGAATTGGACATAATAAAAGTACTAAAAATGTAATAATGTTCCTATTTGTGTTTCAACCTTCACCTGTATCTTTCACATCAAACCCCTTTATTCAACTTCTTCTATCCTGAGCTACGTTTTTTACTTCTGACCACTATAGATTTCTTATTTGTTCTGCTGCCTTCGCATTGTCTTGCCAGGTTTTTCTCGGCCTTCCTCAACTATTTCTTCCATCCGGCTTAGACTCGTGTAAGTTTATTCTCTTGTCATCCTGCACACATTTCCCAGCCACCCTAGTTGCCTTTCCTGGATCTTTTTATCTGTTGATTTTACTTTTAATTTGTCTTGTAAGTTTCGTTTCTTATTCTGTCTCGTTTTGTTTTCCTCTCTATTTTTCTCAGAAATTTAATCTCTGTTGAGTTACGAGGGATGATCGTAAAATAAGGTTCCCATATTTTTAAAAAATAAACAGCATTCTTTATTTCATTAGCATTACACATCGTTTTAAAGGTAAAAACTTAAGCTATTTTTCGACATAATTGCTATTTCTATCCAAGCTTTTTTGCAGACGGTGCTTCATCTTCTCTATCCCCATATCGTAAAATTCTACCCCCGGTCAAAATCTTTTCAATTATAGTGTTGGAAATCTCAGGAATCCGAAGAAGGAGTTGACGAATGGTGACCCTCCGATCTTCAAGCAGTATGCTCTCGACCCTTTCAACGATTTCCTCTGAAACTGATGGTCTTCCGCTCCGCTCTTCATCGTGAATTTCCGTCCAACCCCCAGTGAATTCCCTACACCATTTGCGGATGTGTTAACAGCTATACATTTTTCTCCATAAACATTGGTTAATTGACGATGAATGTCTACAGGTGAAACCTCTTTCGCGTTTAAAAACCGTATCACAGCGCGAATTTCGCACCTGGCGGTAGCGGCGATCGAGAGTTCCATCTCGGACGGCTGCTTAGCCAACACTAAGCGGGGTAGCGAGACGGGAGTGGTACGTATATAGAATGGGAGAGCTGCTGCACACGCCAATGTTGTCAGATTTCGCCTAACACGTCTTATTGCTGCTGTAGGGCGTTGGGAATTCTGTTTGTACTTCTCTTCGTTGTTGTCCATGTTTCACTTTCATGCAGTTGTATTAGAGATATTAGTTTTTTCACCACCTGTGAATTTCTTTTTTTTTTCGAAGAATATGCGTTTTATTGCATTAAATACTTTTCTAACCTTCCCTACCGTTTTTTTTTAAATTTATCTTTTCCATCTCCCGTTCTCTTTTTTAATCACCCCCAAGTACTTAAAGCTTTCCACCTGCTCTAACCTCGAAATTATGTGTCCTATCAGTTGCTGATATCACCATTGTCTTTTTTTTTGTATGTTTATGTTCATGTTAATTTTTCTTAGCTGTTCGTATAACATGTTCAACAGAAGTGTAAAGATCATATTTCAATATTATCTACTAAAAGAGTGAATTATTATCTTCCATAAATATCTTATCCATAACATATTCTGCATGTATTTCAAAATTTAAATTTTCGTCAATAATTGTTCGTACATATTTCATTTTTTCAAATTTTTTCCCTTTATGCTCAGGTAGAAAGGATTTTTTATGAAACATACTTTGTTGCATATACTTCTTTGATTTGACAAACTGAATTTTTAAAATAAACTGAATCTTTCATGTTAAATGAAACATCCACCCGCGCGGTAGTATGCATCAAGTTCCATTGCCTCTTCCTTTCGGGCTGCCCCTACGTTCCCAGGACCAAACCACTGCGCGAGTGACAAAATGAGCATCTCTTAATAAGCTGCTGCATTATGTCTAGGCCTGGCACAGAGCGTTTCGCTCCAGGTTAGGAGTAAGCTTGCGCGGCCCGCGACGCGACGTATGTATACAGACGAATCGGCTACCTCAGGGAATGAAATTATTGATTTATTGCAACAGTTTTTGCTCAACCTTTCGCTGCGTTACACATAATTATAAAGATATATATGTATGTAAGTTTGTCTAACGTACGCAAGGAAAATAAACGACCGTTGGCTGATAAAGTCACTAAATTTATTAGTCAATATCAGGATTTGAATTACAATGGAGCTAAAGTATTGTATAAAGTTCACACAGCGAACATCCTTCACCGAGACAAATGTGGAAACAAAACTGATGTGGCGTATTAAAATTAACATAACCTTAATTTTAAAAAGCAATCAATATAAATACATATATTCGTTATTTATGAAAAACAAAAGTGCTTTTTACTACATACCTATAATTACTCGTACATTTACGGTATTACGTACAACAGATTTTTGAAGAAACTACGTTGCTACTTAATATTATTTTGGCTTGCGTCGATGAATTATGAAAATTTGTACTTTTCTATGGAATTTCCAACGTAACTAAATACTTGAAAAAATTTCGTCCCAGTAAGGAATCGCACCTGGCACCTCCCGTTTGCCGGGCGGTTGCGTTAACCACTACACCACGGGGACTTTGATGACAGGAACGTTCAGTTTTTAATACCTGGTTATTATTTTTATCTGCGAATATATCATAATATTTTGACAGACAATTTTTAATTTTTACGTACCAAGTACACCAACTAATTAATATATTGACCTTTTTAATATGTTGTGTCCGTCCCAATTTACAAGATTTTAAATTCATTGACTCTAATTACCATACAAGTAGTCCAACAGTTGTTGATTGTTATATAGAATGTGTAGTAGTTTTTATTTTTATTTATTGATTTGACATTTTCCTATTTTAACTCGAGCCTGAAGATAGGGCATTAGTCCCGAAACCGGTCGCTTTTTTCCATTAAATTGAATTATTGTGAGAAAGCGGACTTTTTTGTCAACCACCTTTACTATGTATTTCTCACACAGAGTCGCATTAGATCAATTAATTAATATATTTTGACTTCCGTCGGTGCATTATGAAAATCTGTATCTATGGGTGAATTATGAAAATCTATAATTTCCTTGGAATTTACCGGGACAAGAAAAATGCTAATAAAAACATTTCAACGCGTGTATATATTCGCTATCTTTACAAAACATTTTTATTGCGTCAGTTTTTATTTTTTTACCACAGGGTACTGATTTCTAAATTTCACTTCTGTCGGGTGTGGGTCACACATACACTCTTTATTTCTAATACGCGGCTTAAGCGACTAATCCGATTCTGTCGCGAAGACCGATTATGCCAGGCCTAATAATGTAAACAATATTTTGAAAAATCAGTAACAAAATTACTTAAAGCTGTCGCATTATACAAAAATTCATCCGTATATTATTTGTTATTTAATCTTTAGGCGCTGTAGTAAAATATCCCACTTTTACTATACCACTTACAGCAAGGCTTAAATTTAATCATGCCCAGTCTCCAGCTCACATATATAAATTCAATATAATAAATATAGCCGCCTGTTCATGTGAAAATACGATTGCAGACTTTAATCATATTTTCTTTGAATGTCCGGAACACAAAGAATTTTAGAAATTTCTAGTAGAGAGTTGCTAGCAGTGGGGATTGATATTCTAACAGATAAAACTTGCATGTTACACTACAACTGTAAACCCGTTTATGATCAGATCTTGGTCGTCTTAACAGGCGCCAGGATGTGAAACGTATTTTTAAAACGTTGTCTTTGCTTAATTCCTTGTCAGACCAAATTCGTTAAAGTTGTATCATGGGTAGTTTCTGTTTACTGAATCTGTACATGTTGGTAATATGGCCACTGACCCCCAACACCTCACTAATTAAAAAAGATCAAGTTTATCCACCCTTAACTGAAATAAAAAGACAACTATGTATACATTAATTCACACCCTCGCAAAGCATTCAACAATAAATGTGCATGGCCCTATAAATCCATTGTAAAACATTAAATTAATTATCCACTCGAAACAGTAATAAATCATCTCTTTTTTTAGTTTATGCGCAAAATAAAAGAACAGATGTCATACAAAAGACAAACAAAGTGGATATAGGTCAGGTCGACGACGCAAAAAACTTTATGACAGATTAAAAGCTTCAAAACAACCATAATCCATTATTAATCGTTACAAAAACCAAACCACCATCTAGGGAACGGATAAGGGTAAGAGAGACGGAAGAAAACGCAAACAGAAAGAAAACTGAAATGAAGAAAATTAGTTTTATGTGGGACAGACGCTGATAAATTCTCGGGAAATGTCAATAATATCTTTGCTCTGTACAAGGGAGTTTTTCATCCGAAAGTCTAGGGGCGCATCCTTCCATAGTTAGCCGGCCTTTTTATCAGCTGGCCTTTAATTGATTCTCAAACGGAACGAAGACCGCAATCTAATCACGTAGAACACTAACATGAGATTTAAGGGTGTCTGTTGCAAATTAATCGCTTTAATTGGACGCTTTTCGGATCTTGTTGTGCGGCAACGACTGCTGCGGTGCTGCTCCTTTTTGCTTTTGTTGTATCTTTCAAAACTTCGGATCGTTAATTTCGGGAAGCCTCTTTGATTGTAGAACAATTAAACTTTATTTCTTTATAAATGTTCGAAGCGGTCGTTGTTAATTACCAACCGCCTGTTCCCCAATGTTGACTAATTTTAATTTTTCTTTAATTTACAGAGAGACATAACAAAAGAAAACAATCTCCTCTAATATAAAAACAAATATATATAATTGGATTACTTTATCACTTCATAATAATACAATATTTTCAGATGAAGAGAAGCCACCAATTTAATCTAGTTGGATGTCATCTTTGGCAAAATTTTAGGAAAGTTCTATTTGATTCTTACTATCGTGGTGATTCTAATAATGAGTCAGTAATGCAATCAATGAAATAGAAAATGCAACGTCTAGAATGCGTGAACGTTTTCTAGTTAAATCTAATATCAATGTAATCTAAAATCTAAGGAGATTTTTATTTTCATTAATTAAATTTAATTACATGACACCGATGGAAGCCATATACACTGCCCGGAAAAATTATGGAAGAAATTCATTAAATTTAAGGCAATTTATTTTTGCATCTACAAACCAATTTTTTTTTATAAATTATTTGAGAAAAATTTTAAGTACTCCAAATTCTTTGTTTTCACAGTAGTGACACATTGACTCTTTTGTTTGCAAATATTACAAACTTCGACAATAAATTCGTCATCGCATTGTTTAGTGAATAGGCATCTACAAAAACAATTATTATTATTTGTAATTGTATATGTACAAAATAATTTCGATGGAGATAACATAACCACAAAATAACTGACGTGTTGTGTGTATCTACAGATATATACTTGTACTCCTTTTGTTTGCAAAGAATATTACAAAACTTACTATCTCGATAATCTCGTCACTCGTTATCACTTGCCTTTGCTGAAATACCTGTTATATCAAAAAAGGAAAAAGTATACTAACAATTAGTTATAAAATATGAACACGGAAAGATCAATGCATTGTTAAATGTATGGTGAATTGAATCGCAATTTACTTAAACTGTTAACATTGGTGTTACTGACCTTGAAAACGATATCGGCGAGATTTTTGTAATTTTCGCTAAACCCTAATACAAACAGGAATTCTGATATTCACCAATCAATATTTTATTATTTTTTTTATACTCAAATTTTAACGTTAGTTATCCAAAGGTAAAAACATATAAATTCATTATCCTACGTACCTATTATTGTCTTCGTTTACATCTCACCGCTTACGAACCACAGTTTCACATAACCTAAACTAGGACTACGATTGCGATTGCCTGGCGTTCACGCAACGGAAATTACCGACGACGCGCGAAACGCACGGTTCTAATATATATTTGTTTGATTCAACAAAATTATGTCAAATAAAAACCTTTGGACAATCAAACAAATTGAACCTACTGTTCTTAAAAAATGTGCTTTCACTCAATTCAAAAAAGGTTTATGTTGAATTAAATAAATAATTTCAAAGATGCATATCTGTTTGATACAAGAACTTTTTTTTCTCTGTGTAGCAAAAAGTCTAGCAAAAGGCATATTTAGCTTTCATTGTTGACTTGTTTTAATTAAAAGGTTTCTAGTACTTGCAACTTTGCCAATTTTCGATAATATGATATTACAAAAAAACAATGTATTAAAATTAATATATATTATTCCCATATGATAGAACTTATTCACGTAACTTTACTTCAATGGCGTTTTTATTGCAACTATGTCAACGAACTTGTATCAATCCCATTCTAAACGAGATATTAAAATCTTTGCGACGGCATTTCCCGAAGGACCATCTATCCTATCTATATGAATACGTCACACCTAAATACAATAAAGCTTTTATTACTGCAGGCTCCTGACGACCTGACAAAGAGTTTCTCCAACGGCATAGTACACGGCCACGGGTATTTTGAACAAAAGGCATCGTCGACAAAGCAACTTTCCATTGAAGTCTCAGAACTGCACGTCGGTGAGGGTGGAGAACTTTGGTTGACCTGTATGTCCACGATTCCCGGTTACATAAACGATAACGAAGACTATGCGGATATAAGGAAACATTCAGTCAAGCGTAAGTTATAAACATTTTGTAGACGTCATTCTAAGGATTAAGGCCCATTGTATACGAACTCTAAAGTTTGCGGAAATATTATATCTACTTAGAGAACGTAGCTTTACCGCTAAAAATTGCTGGCATGCTCAGTGCCGGTTACATCTTCATACATACTTTAACAACCCATTCCTCACACACAAATGGGTATAAATGAAACATTCACTGAACGAATATCAACGTAATCAAGATTTCTATAATATAACAACATACAGGATGGTCCTACATTCTGGAATTGTAAAATTTCGCCTCTCACGTAAATAGTAGGAAGCTGGGAGTCTTTCTATGTGTCCTAACCATCTAATTCTTTGAGTCTTGATGTGTATTATGATGCCATGGTCCCCATAAAGTTATTTAAGTTCTTGCATTCTCTTTAAGCCGTTCTCTGTGTACTTGCCTCCAAAAATAGCTCTCAACATCTTTCTTTCCCACTTCTCAATTGCCTTTTCTTCTGACTTGTTCAGCACCCAGGTTTCGCATGCGTAAGTCGTTGTGGGTCTTATCGCTGATTTGTAAATTCTTATGTTTGCCCTTCTGGTCACGTACTTGGATTTTATTACGGTTCTTAGATTGTCCAACTTCTTGCTTCCTTTGGCCATTCTTCTTTTCTATTTCTTCTATTAGTACACCCAAATATGTAAATTTCTTCACTCTTTCACATCATTCTTTGTGTCCCCCGTTATCATGCATTTTGTTTTTGTACAATTTATTCTTAACCCAAATTTCATTGCCTCTTCTTCTAGATTTTTTATTATCTTTTCAACTCTTTCTTTGTTTTTGCTATTAGCACTAGATCGCCTGCAAACGCTAGACACTAATGCTCATTTTTAAATATCGTTTCTTTTGTCTTTAGCCTGCTGTTTCTCACCACCGTCTCTAGCACCAGATTGAACAGTACCGTTGACAGTGGATCGCCTTGTCTAAGTCCTCTTCTTACTATGAATTCTTCAGACTTGTATCCATTCCATACTATTTCACACGTTGTTTCTTCTAGGGTCATCTTTGTCAGTCTAATCTGCTTTCTTAGCACCCTCACTTATAACATTGCCCGGTACATTTCCCCCTGCATATTGTGTCATACGCCTGCTTGAAATCTATAACGAGGCTATACAAAGTTATTTTGTGTTCGTAGCATATAGTTTGCATTTCCTTAAACGTAAAAATCTGATCCGCTGTAGATCTATTATTGTTTCGAAAACCTGCTTGGTACTCTTTCAGCATGCTATCTGAATATTCATTCAGCCATTGTCTGAGGATCCTTGCCAGTATCTTATATCAGCTTTCCAGCAAAGCTATCCACAGTGGACGACGACCCGATGAACCTTGTCCCAGAAAGGCGAAAGCCGTTCAATCAACGAAAAAGATGATGACCACAATATTCTGGGATTGTGAGGTTATTTTACTCATTGACTTTAAACAGCGCAATTCAACTGTCAGCAGCACATATTATACGTCTTTGCTGC
Source organism: Dynastes maya (assembly GCA_029619315.2). Taxonomy (NCBI): domain Eukaryota; kingdom Metazoa; phylum Arthropoda; class Insecta; order Coleoptera; family Scarabaeidae; genus Dynastes; species Dynastes maya. Next base: position 8,665,080 of record JAROYE020000006.1, on the reverse strand, counting down.
ATAAATTTAGGAACAATATTCCTGCAAAACGTTGAGGAAAATTAACAAAAGGTGTTCAGTTATTGCACGACAATGCACCCGTCCATACTGCCGCCTTTCCACAAGCTGCCATCCGCGAATGTGGCTTTCAAGAATTGGAACATCCACCGTATAGTCCGGACATGGTTCCATGTGATTATTATTTATTTTCTCGTTTAAAGAAAAACCTTAGGGGACGACATTTTAAGGACGATCGTGAGTTACAAACGGCTGTAATACATAACATTTTGAGGGAAAAACATATGTATTATTTTTACAAGGGTATAGAATTATTAATTGATCGTTGTAACAAATGTATTGAAGTTTATTTTTTCTATATCAGGCCGAGAATTTATGACGCCTACCTCATATAGAAACTCCATATTTATCTTTAATAATCAATTTTAGTGTTACTGCTTCTAAAGTAAACTTTGTTGCAGTTGACATTGAAACACCTGAAGAACCGGAAGAACTGACGATGCCAAGCAGAGGAACAACGTGGCAACCAACTATAATAACCATCTGGTCTGTTGTTAAGATCGCGGCCAATACGTTATTTTAACCTTGCTCTCTTCAAACAGATCTTTATATAATTGTTTTATATGTTGCATGTATTATATGTTAAGTGTTAAACGATATAAATGGTGATCATACAGAGAAGGAAGAATCATAATCGTAAACTGAATTGCAGGTTATGACGAGATATAATCATGTATGTATACAAATAATCGTATGCAAAATGTACGTCTCACCAAATTTATGACCGACTCAAATACGATGAAAGGTTGTTTTCCAAACAATTGCATCCCTTTTTTAGCGGTTGCCCGGAAAGCCCAGAATTTTTGGTGCTGTTATAGCTATTATATAAGGTTACTATAAAGATATTTTGCTATAAGAGTATTTCGGTAGTATGGAATTTGAGCTTGTACCATAGATACTATGTCAAAGAGATATTCTATATTGATGGACAGACTACGTTTAAATTTGATTTACATTTGTAAATTGACGTTTAAATTGTTTTATGATAATGTGTATAGACTTTAGCAGGGTAAATCATCGTACGATCTGCGCTGTAGTTATTTATATTTCAAACAGCTTCTCCATAAATTTGGACCATGAAACATGTGCTTCCTTAATAAAGGACATAGTAAATTCGTCCAGAATATTTTCGTAAGGATTTATAACTTTTACTGTTAACAGTTGTGTTCATTATGTAGCAAAAATAGAAATTATACTTATAATGATAGCAAGGACCGTAGGGTAGTATGGCAAACAACAATGTTCTCGGCTCACTCCGCACCACACAAATTATTAATTAACTCGAAGACACGTAGATCTTCATCTTCAGCCGCGTACCGATTGATGGGTGAGAACATATATTAAATCTAACGAACCCGCTCTTCAAGAAAAAATATATGCAAGTACCTACTTTTTCCCTTTAGACTAAAAAAGGGGAGAAGGCGGAAAAGGGTCTTGTCACCACGAAACACAAGACATGTGGCCATCCCACCCTAATAAAAATAAAAATCCAGTAAGACAATGGTTATGTCCTTGCTATCCGTCAAATTTGTGTTTTTTCCACCTACACCCCTCATCTGAATACTGGACATATGCGGAATATACGAAAAGATCGACGTCTCTTGTTATAGTACAACCATAAATCAAATGACCTCTTCACCGTAATAAATCGAAAAATGTAAAGGTCCCTTCTCTTTATTGATTAGGTTTGGATTCTTATTTATATAAACAGTCTCATAGGCGTCCAGTTCAAGCGGAGAAATCACGTTTTTAATCAATTTTAGGTTTTCTAATTTCACATTATGCCCAGCATCGTTTGTGTGTTGTGCTACACTTGACGCTTGTATCTTCCCGTACCTCATGTGTTCATTGAATCTAGTACCTATCGCTCGTTTCGTTTGAACAATATAGGCTTTATCGCAATCACCGCATGTAATTTTGTAAATTCCCGACCTTTCTCTCATGTCCGGTTTATCTTTTGGATTGCCAAGAAATTTTTCGAGTGTATTTCGCGAATTGAAACATGCATTCATTTCATATATACCTTTCGATACTCTATGTAAAGGAAATTTCACAAATTTCTTATCGCGGGATTCCGTTAGGATTAAGGTCGTGGAATTTCTGACATAGAGCCTCTATAGAAGAGTAACCGTTGTAAATAGCTCCTTTTTTTTCTGAATTTTAGTTCTTTATTTTACCTTCCTTTTCTCAAGGAGAGGTGAAGTTCCCCTTGAGTAAAAGTAGGTATTAATTAAAAAGCTAATCGCGGCCATCTTGTGTTGTCTAATTACTAAGAAGATGAAGACCCACGTGTCTTCGAAACGGCCTTTCCGAGTTAACTAATAATTTGTGTAGTGCGGAGTGTGCCGAGAACATTGTTGTTTGAGAAATTATACTTACTTAAAAAAAGAACCGTAAAATAGGGCCGATTCCCTGTCGCCGGTTCGCAGAAGGGCCAGTTCGCCGTCGACACGATTCGCCGTTAGCCGGATCCGCCGAATACAAAATTGTAGTTTAACAGATATTACAACAAAATTTATTACAACTTAAATGCTAATAATGATAAATAAATTACAACTTAAAAATAAATATGTATTTATTTTGCACGTAAATAATAATAATAATAATAAACTGCTTAATCTATGTTAGCAGTGGCAAAGCGTGTAATTTATAGTGGGGAAACTAAAAATAGCAATCTAAGATAAAATCTCTACGACATTTTCTTTAAATGTGTAATCATTTCGCTTAATAATTCATTCTCTATGGACAATATTCCTAAATTCGATAGTCAATCATTTGTCATGGAATTCCCCAAGTAGTTTTTAATATGTTTAACTGTAGCCATACTCCTTTTATTACTTACAGCTATGAGCACTAATTGTAGAAGTTTTTTGGTTTCTTAGTAGATAAGATCTAATTCATCGTCTACAAAATATCTTAAAAGGCAATGAGAGAATAAGTGTTTTTTCTGTATGCAGAATATAATAGCAATCGATAATTTGCTTTGGAGGCCAGGATACTAACTTCTTTGATGTTTGTGCCCATTGCACGAAGCTATTGATTGCTTTGAAGATAATTATGTAGGACGCATGAACAGGTATACATATTTTTTTACAATTCCTATATGTATATTATATTTGTATTAATCATTTGCAGACGAGGAAATAGCCACTTTTTCCTCATGAAATGTGGAACCTTTACCAAAGAACATTGGATGGACAAGATCGAGCAAATAACCGATGACCTATTTAATTATCCCTAAACCAATTGAGGAGTGGTAAAAGGTCTGCTGGTAAAGCATTGATGATAATATCGATAGCTTCTTCCATATTTTTCAATGGACACGAACACCAAAGAAGTTAGCATTCTGGTGTTCAAAGCAAATTGTGGATCTTTACTAGACGCAGAGAAGCGTTTACTTCTATCAAGACTGCCCGCCTTACCTCAAGACAATTATCGATTTAATTATCCACAATAGAATTACTGTTTTGAATCAAAGGAAATATTTTCTTAGTGAAGTTGGAGGAAAAGAAAAGTCCACTTTCTCACAATAACACAAAATTTAATAAGAAAGAGCGACCGGTTTCGGGACTAATGTCCCATCTTCAGGCTCGAGTTAAAAGTAGTAGTAAGGAAATTGTCAAATTAATAAATAAAAATAAAAACTACACATTCTATATATCAACAATTGTTGGACTACTTGTGTGGTGGGTAATTAGAGTAAATGAAATTTTAAAAAACTTGTAAATTGGGACGTACACAACGTATTAAAAACGGTCAAAGTGACCGTTTTTTTTACCGGTTTTTGTCTTTTGTCAAAGTAGCACGTTATTTAAACCATATGGTCGTTTTACCCTAGTAAATCAAAAAGACAAGAGTAATAAAGTGGTGCCTTCTCTCCTTTAACAGATTTGTGTTCCTTTTTATGTAGATAGTTTCATACTCATCTAGTACCCGCGGCGAAGTTGCGCTCTTAATCAATTTCAGGTTTTCTAATTTAATATTATGCCCGGTTTCGTTGATATGTTATGCTACAGTTCACTCTTCTGCCTTGCCGTACCTGTAGCATCTGATGTGTTCATTGAATCTACTGCCTATCGTTCGTTTTGTTTGACTAATAAAGGCTTTATTGCAGTCATTACATGCAATTTTATAGATTCCCGACCTTTCACGTCCGATTTAGATTTCGGATTGCCAAGGAAGGATTTTAAATGTATTACGTGAACTGAAACATACCTTCATATCTTGTCCTTTAAAAACTTTACCTTGCCTTACTTACTACTTTACCTTTCGATATTCTGTGGAAGGGCAGTTTCACAAATTACGTGTTTCTACCGGGATCAGGGTCGTGAAATTTCTTATTTAATGCATATGTTGGACTTTCTTAAAAATGCGGTCAACATCTATAGAAGAAGAATTTAAGCTCTTTATTGTATTTACTTTTATTCAAAGGGAATTTCACCAATGTATTAATTAAGAAACTAATCGCGACCATTTTGTGTTGTCCACGGAGGTTAGAATTGGTCGTAATATATCCATTAGTGTTTGTTTCCTTTCTATAGATGTCTATTTCCATTTTTTGTTGTTGTTTCTAATTACTAAACTATCCAGGAACGGGAATTGGTTGTTCACTTCTTCTATTGTAAATTTAATGGTTTCGAATTTTGAATTAAGTGTCGCGAGGAAACCCGGAATAGTACCTTTCTTAGTATCAAAAACTGCGAAAATATCGTTTACATACTTAAGCCAAATTCTAGGGAAATATACGGTGTTCTTTTTCAAACACGTTTCCAATTTACTCATGAACAAATTGGCTATGAAAGGGGACAGCGGATTGCCCATCGCCGTGCCCTCTAGTTGTGTTGATTGTAATACCTACTGGATATTTCCTTTACTTAAGGCTAGATGATGTACTTCGAAGAAATATGTTTCTGTCCTGGATTTCTTTGATTCTCTACCAAAAAAACCACAAGTAAGTAAGAAACAAGTAGTGCTCACAGTACCCGCTACAACTAAGTAATAGAAGGAGTAAAGCTACACTCCATCTACATGAAGAATTCTATAACAAACGACTATCGAATTTAGGAATATTGTCCATAGAGAATGAATTATAAAGCGAAATACCTAATGATTACACGTTTAAAGAAAATCTCATACAGATTTTATCTCAGATTGTTATTTTTGGTCTCCCCAACATAAATTACACGCTTTGCCACTGCTAACAGGGATTAAGCAGTTTATTATTATTATTTACGTGCAAAATAAACGTATATTTATTTTTAAATTGTAATTTATTTAGTATTATTAGTACTTAAGTTGTAATAAATGTCGCTGTAATATCTGTTAATCCACAATTTTGAATTACGATGGCGGATTGGGCCAATGGTGAATCGGATCGACGGCGAACTGACCCTACGGTGAACTGTCCCTACGGCGAACCGGCGACGGCGAAATCTCCTAGACCCGTAAAATAAACTTTCTCAAATATTCAGTACATTAAATTCTTGCTTTTTCGTTAAAAAAAAAAAACTAAATCTATATCACTAATATATCTGAATCAATTTGTAATACGCATTGTAGAGATTAAATAAAATGAAAATAGATAATGATATAAATTCAATCGATATTTACACATTGTTAATAATTACACCACGACCAAATCTGTTGAAATATAATATTTTCATCGTTTCGCCACAGAACGGTCCAACAAAATACCTAGATATCCAAATATTTTCATTTATTATCGCAGGTTTTGTTAGTGTTATCCTATTTTGGGGCTATGGCCGCCAATTTAAATTGTTCAAATTGTTGTAAAAAAGAGTTCCAGTAGTATCCAGTTATATTAGTCATCTGTAATATTACTCCCCATAGCTAGTGAATATAAACTTAATTCGCCCACTTAGTGGTGGTAGTCGTAGTGAAATTAAGTGAACAAGCAGAAGGATTTGAAGTAGGAGAGAAATGGAAAGCTTCAAAAGCAAAATATTAAATGTAACCAACCGATATACGAGCCACGTCCAGAATCTATGTTCCGTTCGATAATAAAAACAAAACGGGTACAGATACAGAAAAATTATTTATTACAAAAAAAACTACAAACCTTAAGCCTTGTAGGCACTTATTATAGCGTGACACAAGTTTTTACATGCCTTCCTCATGAAACGTTGCCGCCTGTGTTGTCAACCATGCGGTAACATGTTCTTTGAGCTCTTCATCGTTGTTGAATTTTTGACCACCAAAGAACGTTTTCAAGTGCAAAAAGAGATGCAGGTCGCTAGGCGCGAGGTCAGAGCTGTACGGAGGGTGGTCAAACTGGGTTCAGCCAAGGTCATGTAAAAGTTGTTGTGTCTTATTCGTAGTGTAAGGTCAGGCATTGTCATGAATCAAACCAATACCGTTTGTGAGCATTCCTTGGTGCTTGTATTGCGCGACGCAGTTGTGTCACCTGAAAACGTTCCTTGATGGTCATAAATTCAACAACGATGAAAAACTCAAAGAACATGTTACCACGTGGTTGACAACACAGGCGGTAACGTTTTATGGGGAAGGCATACAAAAACGTACCGCGCTATAACAAGTGCCTACAAAATGGTGGGAGCTATGTAGAAAGATAGTTTAAGGCTTGTAGTTTTTTTTTTGCAACAAATAGTTTTTCTATATCTGTACTCGTTTTGTTTTTATTACCAAACGGAACTTAGTTCCTCGGCGTGCCTCATATTAGGTTTTAATTTCTTAATAACAGAGCGGATACCCTTCTCAGTGATTGAATTGATCTCAGTGAAATTAATATCAAAGTTACTTAAGAAATTGCAAGTTTACTGGTTCTCCATAGACACAGGAAAAATATAAAGAAAATAATTATTATATACATCGCTTATCATTAATATACACAAAGTGTTTAAAAAAAGTCGGTCGGATTTTCTTCTCCTAAAACTTACAAGGAAACGTAAACAACTGCCCCACTACGACTTCGATGAAATTTTGGAGGGACGTAATACACCGAAAAATATTAGACATGTATTTTTCTTTAGCTGCTCTTTTCGCTTTAAGGAGGTGTAATTGACGCTGAAAGTTACTCCTCGAAAACACATTTTTGCTATATCTCAGGAACAAGATGAGATATCGAATTCATTTAAAAAAAGGATTGTTTCCTGTCACCAGCACTACATTTTATACAAGAAAAGATCAGTGACGTACCTACAGCATCGTCAGGGAATTAAAGAAAAATCTCTAAACTACACAAAAATATATAAAAGTTACATGTTTATGGATTTTATCTCGATATCCAATTTAGGGTGTTGTCGTCAGTTTAATGTATCCCCCCGAAACCCATTTTCCTCTATATTTTCAGAATTAAATTTTATATCCCATTATATTTTAAGCATAAACTCCCTTATGATATTGGTTACACTGGAGAATAGCAATTTCGTTGTCTTAAATCTGTGACTTGTTTTCAACTAACTTTTGGCCTCTGGATGCAAAAATAACCGCAGTTTTTGTCAATCACGTCAACTTTTTAAGCTACAGGATACCCACAAAAGTCATACAAATTGTGCATATAAAGGAAAATAAAGTAAAAACCTACCAAATATACTGTTTATAAAGAATAATAGTTACTGCAAGTTAAATTGTGTTCATACAAATAGTTGTTTTTTTTATCGAACGGTAATTACATATTAAGGCAAAAATTTTCGCTTATAGCTTTTTCTGGAATGTTTAATCTGTGGACATTTTCGCTTGATGGTTTAACAATAGTCAGCCATCATATGTACATCCCATCTACCTTGATACCGTGCCTCCATGACCTTCAAATCCTGGTGAAATCGCTCACCCTGCTCATCACTGACTGCACCAAGATTTTCCGGGAAGTTAGCAAGATGGCTATGTAAAAAATGCAATTTGGTGCTCATGTTGCAACCTAACAGTTTGAAGCTCTCCAAGAGTTCCTGGACAATTTTGGCGTAATTCTGTGCTCGTGTATTTCCAAGATAGTCTTTAACAATGTTTTTGAATGCCAGCCAAGCATTCCTTTCATGCTCGATTTCGCGGAGAGTGGTCACATTCTCATAAGGTGTAGAGATAAAACTTGACGTAGTAGAAGAAAATTAACTACAGTTTTGAAACCAGCATGCCTAATTAACTATAAAACAGCTCAAAAACCAAACTCAACAGAAATTGTGTTACAAATTGTTCCCCAGTGTTATGTTGCAATATACAAAAATTGATATGAAATATACATATATATCAATCTCACATTCTTTCAATTTAAGGAGGGTGACACAACATTAAAACATAGATAAAACTAATTTTATTAAAAAATTATAACTGTATTTTATGCGTTTATATGAAATATATATTACGCATAAAAAAAAAATAATTTTTCCATCAGAGAGACAAGATTTTATCTAAAACAGTACACATTAGAACATTTTTGAAACAAACACTTGAGCTATAAATAGGGTTTATGTAAATATGTTTTTTATTAAATTCGTTTTTGTTTCAAAATCCCCAATAAAAATAGAAAGATATTTTTGCTATTTATAAATATTTTATTGTCCTGCTATTCACTGTACGTACTTCGCCGTCTTCGTTTGCATTAATATTGTACACTTGCACATAATTACTATGTGTCCAAAATGGTGTTTTTTGCGTTAAATGCACTGAACGTAGGAACTATATTAATCGATTTAATAAATAAGCAATACCAGGGGCAGGGACGCAACTGGGTTACAATTTTTGGGGGGGCTGAAGACCTGACCCACCCAAATTGGTTTAAATTAAATTATAGATTTAAAAAAACGCAATAAAACGCCTGATCTCTATAAAAATTTATTTTCTATATCGAAATATACATTTTTAGATATATAGGAAACTAACTTTTATTTAAGGTCAACGAGAGAGACCTGGTGGTTTTATTAAAAGTATCTACGATTTCGTCAAGATCGACCCTTATATCTCTCTCAATATAGATTAAAGACAGACTGGTGAACCTTTCTTGTCCCATTTTCAATCGAAACCAATTTGAAATTCTTCGCAAAGCCGAGAAAGATCTTTCACACGTTGCCGACTAAAAATAAGGGCAACTTGGTATAACTTGAAAACTTTCGGAAATGTATTGATCCAGTCAACAATTTTTTGATGCTCGTATGAGAGATGATTTCAATCTTTTGCTGAATAAGATTTTTCAGTACGATCATTTCTGCTTTTGGACTATTCTTATTCATGCTTAATTCCTCCCAAAGTCTAATGCCATAAACTTGTCCACAGATCCGATTATTCTGAGAGTTTGCTGAACCGCGTTTGGAGAAACCCGGTAATCAAATCAATAATCCTATAGAAGAAGTTGACCCTCCAGTATTCTTTTGGAGTTTTGTCTAAGTCAGGACTCTTCTCAGAACTAACCGAAGAAGTTACTACAAATGAAGAAAGGCTTTCTTGCCATTTCTTCTTCCTTTTTGAAGTTCTGAGCGGTGGTTCTAACGAAATGTCATTTTTCTCTGCAAAACGTGCAATTTCTTCGAAGACTTTATCAAAACTATCGTCTTTGTGCTTATTCCCCAATACTCTAAGAACACTTTTTATAACGTTTGCTGTTTTTCCAAGTGTAGCTTCTTTTACCTGAAGTTTGTTGGAAATGATTTGTAAAATATTGAGTATATCATTCAATATAAATAGATTAATGACAAAAGAAGGCTGTGTGATATTGGATAAAAGTCTTGACGTAGTTATTGCATTGCGGTCATTGCACTCTCATGCTTCAGCTACTAAACATTTCACTAGTGCATCATACATGGACTTAATTAAACTTACAGACTTAGAGCGGCATGACCATCTGGTTTCACTTAACTGATTCAGTTGTCTTGACTGTATACCCAACTCTTTTTGCATATTTTTCAGACCTTGATGCAAAGAGGGATTTGAATAGTGAACATACAGAGATTCCAATGTGTTGAAAAACGTTCTCGCATTCTGAATATCATCATTACAGGAGTCAACTATAGCTAAATTCAAACGATGTGCCATACAATGCACATGGATATTTCTCCTTAATTCTTGATTGTAAACCTGATTTATTTCTAGACATCACTGCTGCCCCATCGTAAGACTGACTAATTAGATGCAGGTTTTGAATATTTAAGTCATTGAAGAGGTTAATTACTATATCCGCAAGGGAACTGGCATCTCTTGCTGTGCAGCCTATAAATTTCAGAAAGCGTTCTTTTACTTTCAAGTTATTTGCATATCTTGCGCAAAATGATAACCTTTCTTGTTTAAATGATCTTGCTTCATCGCACACGATTGAGAGCATTCCACATGATTTTAATTCATCTACTATTTTTTGTTGGATGATATAATCTCAATAAATTCATTTTGGATTTTAGGACTACTGTAATTTTTTGAGTTTCTGTATATCTTCTCGAAAGATGGATTGTGCTTTGCTAGGAAATCGCATATTTCCTTGAAGTTTCCTCTATTCAGGGAATCTTTATTCTCCTGATCGCCTCTATAAGCCAATCCTTGCCTGGCCAGTAATAAAACAACCTCAGCGATACATTTCAAGTAATAGCGATTTTGCACGACTTGATTCTTATACGATGTTGACATCTGCGTAGAAATGTCTCCTTGTTTTTGTGAATTTTGAAAATTTGCCCATTTATTCATATTTTGCAAGTTATTGTTGCAGAACTTATGTTTTTCTAGCTTCTCTTTAAGTTTTTTCCACTTAGTAAACCCTTCAGAAGTTAATAGCGTTAGACTAGCCAAACCAAAAACAGCATTTTTTATTATAGTATACTCCAACCATGGATACGTCCTTATTTGCTAACACACATTCTACTTAAACAAGTAATATAAAATTTAGTTCTAAAAATATAGAGAAAAATAGGTTTCGGGGGATACATTATAATGACGATAACTCCCCTGAATTGAACATTGAGAAAAGCATCCAAAAACATTTACCTTTTTTTGGTGTAGTTTAACGATATGAAAAGGAAAAATAAATAGACAATATCTGTGGGCGAGAGCGAAAAAAAATGAGAATTTTTAAATCTCCAAATGACACCATAAGTGCGCCACGGATTTTTTCTAAATGTATGATCTAAATGTAGTGTAGTAACAGCGAAACCCCCCTTTTTTTAATGAATTCGAAATCTCGTTTTATCCTTGAGATATAGCAAAACATATGTTGAACGTCAACTATACCCACTTAAACCGAAAAAGCAGCAGTATCTAATATTCTTCGGTGTAACACCGGCCCAGCAAAATTTTATCAATATCGGAGGGGACAGTTGCTTACGTTTGCTTGTTAGTATGTAGTTTTGTTTTAGAAGTGAATTACTGATCTTGACTGTCCCCCATCAATTATATTCATATTAAATAAACCACTTTCACTTAATCACTGTTTGAGAATTTTAAATAATAGGGTATTGCCTATGTATTTCTTTTAAATAATCATTTTTATAATAAATATTTAGTTAAAATACTAAATTAATGAACCCGAAATACAGAAATGAAAACAGCTGTTTGGAATATAAAGTAATTACCTCTGGACTCATCAAATATCCATGACATTCTTTTCAATCCGTATTTATTTTACAACTAGGATTAAGACATTTGTTTTTTTTTCTATAATCACTATCTGGTTTTATTCCAATCCTGTTACCTAAAAAAAGTGAAATAGTATATTTATTGCGTGTTAAACTTCTTACTGTTTAGTTTATTTTAAAGATATACGAAAATATACCTATGGATGTATATAAATGTCGAATATTTTGTACAAAATATATTTGCAATATTTGTAATTCTCTTTATCTACTTACACAATGCACGTTTAACTTAATTTTGAACAGGAATTAACGTACGAGTGTTCTCATAATAAATAAAGGATTGTGGTAATTATGAATGCTTTCATACAAGACAAGAGTAAGTAAATGAATTGCCTGTTACAATAAGAATCGTGAAACTTGATAAGTAGGTACTAATGTAACCTGGTGAAATTGATAACAAAGGACAATTATGTTTGGTTTACCTGCAATACAACGTATTGAAACATAAAACATTTTTTACTAATCGAAAAAGTAAGTAATGGTAATGGTTATGGTTAAAATCCTGCTAGAAACCATTTATTTGAAGTACTTTTTTTTTTCAATGTATAATTTAAGCTTTGTTCATTGGCCCAAACCCTATTTAAAATATTATTACAATGGCAATCATGCTGATAATCTATCTAAAAGGTCCATCTGAATTATTTTAATCAAAAATACATTGCTCAAAAATTAAAGTGTATAATTTGTTTATTTGCAATAGATTCTTAATTTTATTCAAATTGCAGATTTTATGTATTCTAATTTAGTATTTCATTCTTTTAAACACTCTAAACTGTAGGAAATAAAACAAGAATGCTAAAGAAATACAAAGGTATAGAAATGTACAAAAATAAATATTTTTATTTTGGATTTCAATTGTTTGTAGAAATGGTACTTCTAGTAATATCAATTTGATACTCCAGCTTAACATCGTGTGGGGCCTCTCCTAGTTCTCTGTAGTATCCTCACTCTGTTCGGCATTCTTTCAATTAAATTACGGATGAGGAGTGATAATACTAAATGTCGACATATCGAAAATAAGAAAAAATATTGTTAAAAAAATTTTAATTTTTACTGAAAGAAAAGCAATAAAATACATTCTGACATAATAAAATACACGTTTACATTGATAGAATACACTTATAAATAGGATTGTATCAGTACTGCACACATCAGGCAGGCTTTCTAAGTGACAGCGCAATAAATAGTAGAACAACATGTATAATGTGTTTATTTATAAAACAACTGAAAATGTTTCTAAAATGTTCAAATGTATGATTTTCTGCTATATTTAGCGTCAAGAACGTCTCTCATCCGTGTCCAGCAATAGTCTGCCAGCATAGAGGGGCTCCACTTGCCTTGGTAGCGCTTTTCGATGTCCAAAATATCTTGGTGAAATCTTTCCCCATTATCGTCACTAATGGCTCCAAGATTGTCCGGGAAAAAATCTAAGTGTGAGTCTAAAAAATGAATTTTTAGATTCATATTGCACTCCGATATTTCATACGAAGTCAAAAGGACTTTTACAATGTTCTTGTAGTCTTCGGATTTGTGATTGCCTGAAAAGTTCTCACAAATATTCTTAAATGACAGCCAGAGGGATTTTTGATTTTTGTTCGGCGCTATATCGAACTTTTCGTCCCGAAACAAGTCCCTGATCTGGGGTCCTACAAATATATCCTCCTTTACTTTAGCATCACTGATTCTGGGGAACGCTTTTGTCCATTGCTTTGACGAAAGTTTTCATAAGTCCTAGTTTTATATATAAAGGGGGCAGATACATTTTCTGAGGATCGACAAGATCGGGGGTTGATGACGTCTTAACTCCTGGAGTCAATGATGTTCGTGTCGGCCGCACTTTCTTTACATAATGGTTTTTCTTGTCAAGACTGTCCCCCTCACACAGGAAACAACAGTACTTCGTATAGCCGAGTTGCAATTCGAGTAATAGCGCCACAACCTTTAGATCGCCGCAGATATTCCACTTAAATTCATCGTATTTGATTTTTTCTAAAAGAATCTTCATGTTGTCATATATTGCCTGAGTGGGCCAGAGGAATTGAGGGCAATTTATTTCCATTGTGAAGTAGAACGGCTTTTAAGCTAGCTTTGGATGAATCAATGAACAAACGCCATTCATCACTGTGATATTCATGGCCAAGTGCACTCATAACCGAGACAGTATCATTGCAGAACACCAGGTCATCTCCAAGGGAGAAGAAATCATTGAATTTGGCATGACGACTACGATAAAACGAAATTTTTATGTCACTGTGAAGTAGATTCCAGCCCTTCAATCTGGATCCCAAAAGTTCAGCTTGCTTCTTAGACAGGTTTAAATCGCGAACGAGGTCACTAAGGTCTTGAGTCAGCAAATGTGGTTCATTTGAAGAACATCCTGATTCAAATGTGGGATCCAAATTCAAATTTTCTTCTGCTACTTGATGTGCGTTCTCATCACTAGACTCTATCACTTAAGTCATGTTTTACTGCAGTCTGGTACAGGTAACTCTCCTTCGAGGTGCAGACGGTAGATTAGGATATACAACAGTGTGTTTAGATTTTGATATAATACCAGTTATATTTGTCAGACAGAAGTAGCAGTCCGAAACGTGGTCTTTAGATTCTCTCCGTACCGTAGGAACTGCAAATGGCATATGACGTGAACCTTTTGCCCATGCTGTGCGAAACCGAACATAAGTAACACAGCAAATATGGGGGGCCCAACTTTTATCCTGGTCGCCTACTTTACAACCAAAATAAAGTTCATAACATTTTCTAACTAACGGTGTAAAGGAACGCGTCTAGGTTTTAAAAGTCAACTCACTGCAGATGTAGCAGAACGAATTTGGATTACTTTTACAATTTCTCGGCATTTTAGTGGCACTTGTTAGAACAAGGTAGCCATCTTGTCGAGACCTGTTCTGTCTGTTCTGAATGACGCAATTACTTAGAATTACGCAATATTGTGTAACATTTTATTTCAAATGCCTAAATATCACCAGCATATTTATCGGCATTTTATTCTAAAGCACACAGTATTATGCCACGTGGATATACTGGAACTCAAAAACTGTAGGTGATGCAGTAATTTTGATAGTGAATTTGAATTCAGCGTGCAAAAATACATAGGAAACAGGCATTTTTATACTTGGGACAAAAATCTTGCTAACCAATGTTATTAGTGACTCCCCTGGGCCTGTCTTGCAGGGCAAAGTTTTTCGAAGAAAGGTTTAATATTAGAAATTGACACTCTTAATTCTTTTCTATATTTAGCCGAAATCTATTTCGCAAAGGTAGGATGTAGAAAATAGTAATAGTATATCTTGTTTTCAGTGCAGAAAACTCATCATCCACCCCTGCCCAAAATTCAAAGGTTTGTTACTAAATTGTCTTTTGATTTCGCCACTTGCCGTGGCGTCTATGAAGATTTCTTCTTCAGCAGTTGAGAGACCTTCGGGAGTATTTTGAAATAGGTCCCTAATCCACTCGTAATTTCTTACCAAGTTATCCAAGTTATTCCGTTTGAATTTTAAGAAGTAAATCTTCTTTGATAATAAAAATAATTCACCTTTGTTGGAAGTTGTTCTTGTTCTCCTAGAGGGAAAGTATTGTTGATCTTCTCTCCAGAAAAGCGCCGATTTAACGATGAAACAAAATAAATAGCTATGAATCCGCTATATATGATTACGTTGGTAGTCAGGAGCTCTTCTTACAGTACTCCTCTAATAAAAACGTTTTAAAAAGTATCGATTTAAGTGTAGAAAATTGCTACCTACCCAATATACATCTATGGGAAATTCAGTTTTGATTTATGTTAGGTTTCGTCTACATTAAATTTAATCGTTTTTAAATTTTTGCAACGTGCAAAATACCCTAAGCACTATCCGTATTTTATTTCAAATCCCTTATGTTGGGTGCAACTAATTTAGCTTGCAATTCAAATTTTGAATTAAGTTCTATTGTCCTCTTTATATAATAAAACGCCAGTTTGTTACACTTACAATTTATTTTTATTTATTCTGCTAAATGTTTTTGTTACATTAAAAGACTACATGGTTATGATACAAGTCTTCATTTTCTTCGTGGAATCTTTTCAGATAACTGCAATTTATTCCTATCTTACACCTATTTTGAATTGCATAATTAAACGTCTTCTTTGCTAAAGTTGCAATACCATTGCCGCGATATTCTTCAGGAACGCCGGTTTCAACTAAAGTGAACACACCACTGTCGAAATGGGAATTTCTTCTGGTTTAACAACCTTATCAAACCAATTTATCTAACTTTAACACTTAAGTAATGCAGGTGAAATGGATTTACTTTCAGGGCAGGTAATGATGTATTAAAAAGAATGTTTTTTTCATTTTATTTTTATTTGTTCTTGTTTTCTAAGTATGTATGTACATGTGTAGTCTTCCATCTACTTATTATATCTAACTGTATACTAATCGAATTAAACTTTCCTTCACTACGTTTTACCTTTTCCTTAGGTAAGCGTCTTCGATTGTTGATGCTAAAGTTCAATATGCGGAGATTACTCTCTAATGCATTGACATCGTAGAGCAGTGTCAGCATTTGTTAAATCATTCACCTTGTTTACTACGATTACATTACACCTTCCGGGCAATGAAGAAAAATTTAAAGGTTATTACGTTTAAATTTTTATTAACTAGTAGATACTAATTTTCTATTATCTAAATATCTTTAACATACTCTTACAAAGAATTTTATAATCTAAGGCGATGTAACAACTTATTGCTTAGTTTACATTTTGTTTTTTTCTTATTCTATATATCTTTTAACTCTATTCTTGTGCACTTCAACTAGTTTATTGTTTATTTTTAACGTTACATTTGGTGTGTCTTCGCGAATCACTTTATATGGTCCTTTAAATAATGCTTCAAGTTTATTATTCACATCACTTCTTAATAATACCTTATCATTATATTTGTAACTAACACAGCAATTTGTGTCTAGTTTGTCTTTTCGTTTTAACTTTGATTCTATCAAATTGTTTTTTGCATCGTTCCATGCAGATTGCAGTCTAAACTTTAATTCGTTGGGATAATTTTCAAAGTTATATATTGGGTCAGTATTAGATAATATGTTATTTGGCAAATTACAAATCTTTCCAAAGACTAATTCGTAAGGGGTGTACCGTGTTTCCGTATGTACAGTGTTATTAAAACAAAAACACCAATATGGTACCCACGTGTTCCATGTATATGGAAATTTGGCTGTTTGCGTTCGTAAATACGCTCCTAAATTTTTGTGTGTGTTTTCTAGTGCCCCTAAAGTTTGGTGATGATAAGCCGTACTAGATAGTTGATTAATGCCTAAAAGTTTAGATGTTTCCTTAATACTTTTGCTAGAAACTCCGTACCCTGGTCCGTAACTATTTGTTTTGGGATCCCAAATTTCAAAATGAAGTTGTTAACAAACAATTTAGCTACGGTCATGGCTTCTTTGTCCCTAGCAGGATATGCTTCGACGAATTTGCTAAGCTCGCATTGAATAGTTAAGATATATCTGTTATCATCATCATCTTGGTTTAGAGGTCCAACTAAATCCAAATAAATCTTTTCAAATGCTGTAGACGCTGTCGTTGTGACTGATAATGGTTCTTTGTTTAATTTTGAGTGTTTATACCGTTGACAATCATCGCATTTGTTTACAAATTTAGAAATGTCGTCTTTTAAATTTTTCCCAGAAATAGTATCGTTTAATAGTCGCGTACATGCGATTAATGCCAGCATGACCTCCCGTTGGAAGTATATGGAAATCGTTTAGGATCAATTGACGAGTTTGTGCGCACTCAATTTGTTTTCTCTTATGTACAATACAAATCTTTATGTTATAGTCTCGAAGCATGCAAAGCTCTTTAGACAAATGGGTAATTAAACTGTTACTGTCATTACATTTAAATATGCAAAATTGCGGAATTCCGTATTCGTAACTAATATCGCGTAAGTGCCTCAGCATTGCGTCTAGGGCAAATGCCGATCGACCACTTCGCTTAATAAACATTATTTGACGCCTTTTATCATATGCTATATTACCCTTTTTAATTACATTTCGATTGAGATTTGCTTTTATGTAACTATTACTGACTTCTCGCAGTTCCACAGAACCAACAGGCCGTTTCAGCAATTCAACAATTCCGGGGTGGCCAGTCCTTTCCTTGTCTTTATTGCTAAAACTTTCTTTCGATTCGGAACTTTTATGTAATCTTTGTTTAGTAATCGATCTAGTAATTGCAAAAACACTGTTAGACATATTCTTGAGTTCGTTTGAATCTATACTAATTCTAGATAATGCATCCGCTACCACGTTCTCCTTCCCTTTTATAAAATTGATAGTAAAATCATATTCCTCAAGAATCAATCTAAATTTTATTAATCTGGAGGAAGGGTTGGTCATACCAAACAAATATACCAGTGGTCTATGGTCTGTTAAAATATGAAACTTGCGACCAAAAAGATACGGTCTGAAATGTTTGACTGCCCATACAATTGCCAACATTTCTTTCTCGATTGTAGGATAATTTGTTTCTGCCTTATTTAGTGCCCTACTAGCGTATGCTATTGGTTTTCCGTCAGCATTCGAAAGTACTGCACCAATCGCATAACCCGAAGCATCTGTTGTGAGAGTAAAATAATTGTTTGGCGAAAAATCTGGATATTGTAGAATAGGAGGGTTAATTATAACTTGCTTAAGTTTTTCAAAAGATTTCTGACAAACATCTGTCCAATTAAATTCTACCGCTTTTCGAGATAATTTATTTAAAGGGTTCGCGATAGTTGCAAAGTTTGGGATGAATTTACGATAATAATTAACGACGGCAACAAATCGCTTGCATTCGTCTGCGTTTTTCGGAACAGGGTAATTTTGAATAGCAGTGATTTTACTTTCATCAGGAGAAATGCCATGTTCTGAAATTTTATGCCCTAAGTAGACTATGTCCTTTTTTAGGAATGTGCATTTAAACGGATTTAATTTTAAGTTAACTTCTCGAAGCCTATTAAACACTTTTATCAAGTTTTGGTTATGATTTTGTAGGCTATTTCCGAAAACAATAAGGTCATCAAGATATACAAAACAAGATTCATAATTTAAGCCAGACATTGCTATAGTCATTACTCGTGAAAAAGAACTGGGGCTTGTTTTTAGTCCCATAGGTAGTCTAGTCATTTGGTATTGACCAGTATTGGTAGTAAATGCAGTATATTTCCTACATGACGGTTCTAATTCAACTTGATAATATCCTTGAGATAAATCTAAATGAGAAAAATAAATTGCGCCCCCGAGAGAATCTAAAATATCTGTTGTGTTTGGCAAGGGAAAGCGATCATCTTCAATTTTATTGTTCAGTTGTCTATAATCCAGTACAATTCTTGACTGTTTACGACCAGTGGAATCAGATTTTTTCGGTACTATTAGCAAAGGTGAGGACCAATTCGATTTGGTTTTTTCAATAATGCCGTGTTTTAACATTTTAGAGATATGTTCGTCTATTTCTGCTCTTTGGCAATGAGGTAGCCGATATGGTTTTACATATACCGGTTGTACGTTATCTTTTAAAGTAATAGATTCTTTAATAATATTTGTTATAGTTACAGGATCGTCTTCCAAAAGAAATATATCCGCGTATTTTGCACAAAGTTTATGAATGGAATTTCTTTCTTCCTTATTTAAGTGGGTTACGTGAATCAAATCTAGTAATTTATTAACTCTCTCTAACGAATTTTGGTTGCTATCGAAGTAATATAATTCAAAATTTGATAATTTAGTAGTATGAGGTTTGTAATTTCGAATTTGAATTTCTTTCCCGTTGGTATTGATCATGCGAACAGGTACAATATGTGCTTTTGGAGTGACAATAGTACTCGCTATGAAAACGCCTTCTGCAATTTCAGTTGGCATAATAACGCAGTCTTCTAAATCATCTACCCAAAAATATCTAATAACCTCACATCGTGGCGGTACGATCATAACATTATTATATTTGGACTCTAAAGGAGCTGTAATTTTGTATTCGTTATTCCAAAAAGTGAACAAGAATTTTTCAAATCTATAACCGCATTATGACTGATAAAGAAATCTGTTCCTAATATACCATTCATTCCACCTCCAAAATCATTTACAACAAAAATTCATGTTTAATAGTATTGGCACCTAAACATAACGATAAATTAACTGAACCTATAGAAGCTGTCGAACCTCCTATGCCATTTATAGTTAAGCGCTTTGTTTTATTTACTATCTCATTGTGATTTAAATATTCTGAAGTAATTACGCTAATGCTTGCGCCAGTGTCTAAAAGAAACAACAAGTCTATATTATTGTAGTTCATGCGTATGTAATTTGTATTATTCATACGGAAAATAACGGTTTCTACTGCGTTAGTCTCGAAAAAACT
This sequence comes from Dynastes maya, assembly GCA_029619315.2. Classification (NCBI taxonomy): domain Eukaryota; kingdom Metazoa; phylum Arthropoda; class Insecta; order Coleoptera; family Scarabaeidae; genus Dynastes; species Dynastes maya. Next base: position 8,645,037 of record JAROYE020000006.1, on the reverse strand, counting down.
TACCGTCGTCTACAGAATTTTCAGAAGGTTCTGCAACATACCCGTTTTCACGACGCGGTGAGCGAACCTGATTACTTTGTCGAAACATTCGTCCTCTTTTCTGTGATCGAGTTCGTATTTGATTATGAACGTGAGCGGTATACATTGAAATTTTCGTGGGCATTACTAGAATTAGGAAAAGTTTTAGCTTGAGCGTTTGGTGTGTATGACATCCTAGCTCGAATTGAACGATTGCGTGACGCTCTATTAAAACAACCATATGATCGACTTCGATAATTGTTATAATTTCCACGTTGGCAGTAAAAAACGTTTGCCGAAGAAGGTTTATTCCTCTCTTCGTCGATTGCTACATTAATTGCAGTTTTTAAAGACGTACAATTTCTAGATTTTAATATAGTTCGTAGTTCATGGTTTTTTATTCCATTACAAAATGCATTTATGGCTAATTTTTCGTTAACTGGACGTAGCGAATTTAAGAGATTATTGTCATCACCAGCCTGAGCTAATGTTAACTCACTCAGCAGTTGCTCAATATCGCGACCGAATTCACCTACTGATTTATCAAATTGTTTCGCATTGTGTAATTGATTAGAAAGATTTGCAGCTGACTTTTTTGTAACAAAATTCTCCCGAATGTCGCTTATTAATACGTCAATTGAATCGTAATTTTTGTTAAGTCTTATTTTCGCATCCTCCGTTAAACGGGTTTTGAGTACAAAATTGATCAAATGTTTGATATCATCTGGTTTTATCAAGTCTGCATACAATTTAATGGAATCAATCATTTTTTTCGTGGTATTCTCATTTCCGTCCATAGATGGTAATAAATTAACAGCCGTCTTTAAATCAAAGGCCGCCATTTCTGTACACTTTTCTAAACGTTTTTCGAGAATATTACGAATTTCGTTTAAACTAGTTTCAATTGCTGTACTGTATGATTTTATTTCGCGAACTACATTTATGTTCTCTAAATTCTTACTAGCTTTTAATTTTAACTCGTTTAACTTAACTGAAAATATATTTAATTCTTGGAAATATTTATTAGTTAATTCTAAATTACTACGTCTATCCTGGTTATCCTTAACTCTATTATTTTTAAATACCTTAATAGCCTCGTACAGCGCCTTAAAGTTCTCTATCGTTTCCATGAATAAACTTAACACTTTCCAGCATGGTATCTTCTCTTTTCTTTAGACATCTGATTTGGAACTTGTACCGATTGCCATTAGTTCCTGACTCCTGGCTAGTTCTCGGCGAATTAACTTCCTGGTGGTCTTCTTGCTGCAGCGCCAAACAAAGTATCCATAAATCCAATTCCTAGGAGGGTGAATATTACTCCAATTACTTCCCAGAAATTGAGTTTTAATTCTTGTAGTCCGGTTGTACCACCACTGTTGCCAGCTTGTGCGATTATCACCTCTTTTTCTTCTTTAGACTGGTTTGTTCCCATTGCAAAATTGGTTCCTTACCCTTCTTCAGATTCAGTAGCACAAGTAAAAATTGTTGTCACTATCCATTCTTAACTCACATTTATAAGTCACTCTTCCTTCAGTTAGTCTTCGTATCTTGGCATCTTTGATGCCATCCTGGCAGGATCGCCATTGAAATGGATATACTTTCAGGGCAGGTAATGATGTATTAAAAAGAATGTTTTTTCATTTTATTTTTATTTGTTCTTGTTTTCTAAGTATGTATGTACATGTGTAGTCTTCCATCTACTTATTATATCTAACTGTATACTAATCGAATTAAACTTTCCTTCACTACGTTTTACCTTTTCCTTAGGTAAGCGTCTTCGATTGTTGATGCTAAAGTTCAATATGCGGACATTACTCTCTAATGCATTGACATCGTAGAGCAGTGTCAGCATTTGTTAAATCATTCACCTTATTTACTACGATTACATTACACAGGAAACACTAGTGATTATTTTCGATACATTAAACCAATAGGCTACGATAAAAATAATTCGAAAGCTTAGTAGGAACATAAACAATTAGAAACAAAAACCACTTTTAATGGAAAGTATTACAACACTCTTCCGACATTTTCAGCTAATTCTTGAAAGGCACTGGCGAAACCTATGTTGGCTTTTAAATCTTCATGGAAGAGTGGGCATGCAAATATTCCTTTAAATTTTTAGTAGGTTATTATTCCCATAAATCTCAAAACATTCTTACTACTTTTTTACCATCTACTTACTTGTTTTATTGTTAATGAACTCAAATGAGTATGATGGAAATTAATTCTAAATTACCGATTTTAGAACACAGGAATGACCTTTTATTTTATTAAACAATAAATATTCTTGAAGTATTGCAGGTGACCAAAGGTAAATGTCAATTATTTTGAAGAACAATCAAATGGCTTTTAATCTATTTTATTTGCCAAGATACCCCCAACAGAGGAACGAAAGCGCATTAGTATAACTGAAACACATGAAGAGTAACGTCAAAAATACTAAATTATCAACTTTTTTATTGCACCTATCGGCCTCTATTAATTTACATCGATTACAGTAAAGCACCTCATTATACAACTAAATACAGACTTATTCTTTTTAATACGAGAATTTTACGTATAACTAATGTAATTTAGAAAAATAACAATCACCTCGGGAAATCCTTACAAAACAATCATTTATTGAATTTTGTACTACTCTATCGCTGTTTTTGGGCAATAATATTAAAGATGTACAAGGACAAATCAAGTAATACACGTCTCAACATATCATTTGTAGGCAATAACGTAATTTTTAGGACATTTAAGACTATTTCAAAGAAAAATGTTTATCATTATTTAGCAGTTTGCTTTAAATTCTTTTTGTAAAAATATTGACGTTTGGTAATTTTCCAAAATCAGCAATAGGGTGCGTAATTTATCTGATATAAATTATACAGGTTGCTGAAAATTATCGAGCCACTATTGGTAATTTTGTTATTACTGCAGCTAGGATGTTGGTTAAATTAGCAAAGATGTAGTGATTTTCTCCCTGATCACAATGCTGTTGAGAAAAAAAAAATTACACATCGCATTTTAGCGCTAAGTTGAGTTGTTTACATTTTTTGAATTGAAAACCTATTTTTCAATTATTCGATAGGAAATGAAACCCTGCGTAAAATACCCTTGTAGTACGACAACCCTAAAATAAAAAAACGAAAGAGATACGATGAAATTTATATTGGACAATTGAAACCGTAATGAAAAACATGTAATTTATTTCTCCCAAATTGCGCATTGTATTTCAGCGTTTGGTTAAATATCTCGCTTTTTATTAAACACCTTGTATATTTTTTCACAAATCGGTAGAGAGCGACATTTCAAATAAATTACTTTGAGATTCGATAAATTTGAAGATGAAAAATTTAAAATATAAATCAAAGCAAACGAGCGTTGCTTTACAAATCTTGTTCGTCATTGCGATCAATTAGAGAATTTATTAGTAAGAATAATTGATTTTTGCCTCGTGTTTTTATTTAATTTTGTGTTGATTATGTGTTTTAGAGTGACTAAGTTACTTACTCCAAAGCTAAGCGATCTAATGAAAACGTAACAATAACAACTATAAAACACATAAATAACACAAAAGTAAAGAAATAATAAAAAAAACGGAGACAGAAGGTAATTATTCCCACTAATAAATTCTCTAGTTGATGGCAATACTGAACAAGATTTGCAAAGAGTCAAAAAAGCAACGCTTGCTTGCTTTGATTTATGTTTTAAATCTTTCATCTTAAAACCTATCAAATCTCTTTCGTCTCTCGTTTTGGGGCCTTAACGTTATAGGAGTAATTTATTTGAAATGTCACTCTGTATCGATTTCTGAAAAAATATACAGGCTGTTCAATAAAAGCAGCGAGTTAGTTAACTAACTCGCTAAAATACGATGCGCAAATTCTTTTTATTACACCATTTTATTAATAATAATAATAACAGGACCTATTATTCCCCGCGGGACATAGGCTATTATCATACTGCCAACAGTTCAGTTGGCCATGTTTGAATATTGTTTGAAAGTATTGCTTCCATCTTGTACGATCCTACGCAATACCCTTCAGTTCAGCAATGCTCTTGTCCGTTTCCTCTATTAATGGCCCGGCTTTCTCAGAGTGTGGCCTAACCTTCTTTTGATTTCCTCGTATAAATGTTTTTGCTAGTTCTTTTCCCACAATTCCTCGTTTGGTATCTTTACCATATACCCCTTATGTTTCTCGGGCACCTGTTTTGAGTGTCTGGAGTTAGTTCAGTCTTGCTGCTGATGATGATAGCTTGGCTATCGAAACGTGCGTCCAGTACGAATTAAGTGTTGTGGTAAGGGTTTTAGTGAACTGTTTCAGTGTTCCAGTGCCACAGTTTTAGAGTACCCGTTTAGAGTGCCTGGAGTTTTCGTTTTGATGATTCGTCCCCTCCCTCCCTCCCAGGTATCCGAACCATACAGCAGAACTGATTTTACGAGGGAAAATTGAAAGGAATGACAACGAAAAAGTAGATCGGATTCAAGTTATATTTTATTTTTCAATATAATCAACACTTATTTCTTGACCATTCCCGGGCGTTTTTCCTGAATTGCTGCTTTTAGTTTATCCAAAAGTGTTGTATAATATTGACCAGTAACAGTTTTTCCTTCTTCAAGATAGTCAATTAGCAAAATTCCTTTTGCGTCCCAAAAACCGATGCCATCACCTTTCCAGCCGAGTGAATAGTCTTTGCCTTCTTCGGAACCGATTCACCACGTACAATCCACTGTTTTGATTGCATTTTTGTTTCTGGTATGTAGTGATGAATTCAGGTCTCGTCCATGGTCACGAATCGTTGTTTGAAATGCGTTGGATTCCTCATAAACACTTCCATACAATCGGCTGAGTTTCGAGCTCGAACGCGTTTTTGCTCCGAATTGAGCTATGCGGCACCTATCCTGCAGAAAGCTTCTTTAAACCCAAATCATTATGTAAAAAATGAACTGCTCTTTCGTAAGAGATGCCCACGGTTTCCTCAATTTCACGCACCATTATTCGGCGATCTCCCAAAACCATGTCATGGATTTTATCTACAATTTCTGACGTAGTAGCCGTTTTCGTACGTTCTAAACGTGCTTCATTACTTGTATACGTGCGACCACGCTTGAATTCCCAAACCCAAAAACTCACGGTGGAAAACGGTATCTAACCTTGATTTGATTTCCGTCGCGGTTTTCCTTTCCAAATAGAAAAATTTGATGACAGCTCGAACTACGTTTTATCCATAATTGAAAACACAAAAAGGTACTTGACTTCAATGCTTGCCAAAATCAGACTATTTGACAGATCGATTTGACATTTGCAGTCAACTGATATGAAAGAGTTGCTAACACAACGATATATTACGATAGTATTTGAAAAAATGCAACCCCCTAGCAGGGATTCCGGAAACTTGTCAATCTACCCTCGTACACACGAGTTAAACACTCTATTAAGAGTCCTAGATTCTTTGCTCTCTAGATGTTTCTTATCCTTGCTAACACTTGTCTTGCTTTGTCTATTCTGTGTTGTATGTCTGTCATGGTTCCCCCCGACTTCGACACCACGCTACCCAGATACAGCGTTTTATTGGGCGGAATAAATTACATATTTTTCATGTGTCGTCTATCATAATAGCTGCTCTAATAATGAAGTTACTAGAGTTTCAATTGTCCAATACAAATTTCATCGTATCTCTTTTGTTTTTTTATTTTACGGCCACAGTACTACAAGAATATTTTACACAGAGCTTCATTTCCTATCGAATCATTAAAAAATATACAGGATGTTCAATTTAAAAAATATAAAGAATTCAAGTTAGCGCTAAAATGCGACGTGCAATTGTTTTCTTCTCAACACTATTGTGATCAGCGGAAAAATTACTACATCTCTGGTAATCTAACCAACATCACAGCTGCAATAATAGCAAAGTTAGCAATAGTGGCCCGATAACATCCTGTATAATATTCACTAATTCCTAAAGATTTCGTACTTTACAGGGTCCTGCAGAGCATGTATTTGATATTTCATACATGAGAATGGCGAATTTATCTTTAAATTTTTAAGAATTGTACAAATAATATCCAACTTCGTGTTATAACTTTACTATTATTAGTAATACAATTATTTTACTTTTAGAATTCTACTTGAACAAAGTAATGGGTATTATTTCGCAACAAAATGTTTCGTAACGTTTATATATATATAAAGTAAACAAAAATGTGAAAGAATTCCAACTATTCAAATTAATTTGAGGTCCTTAGACGACGAAATTTTGATTCTTTCAACCAAACTATGCCACACTATAGTTATATATATATAAGTTTAATGATATAAACACACAAAATTGTATAACAAATAGTAAAAACATACAAAGAAATGTTCGTGCAAAAACCGTTTAACAAACACACCTTGTTGCATGTAATGAAATTTTAGCTATGTGTAAAAAGGCAAAAGATTTAATTACCATTATAATATTTCTCACTTGGCATTTTTTAAATTTCGCTGATGATTTAAGCTGATAGTTCCGCTAATAAAAAATATAGTATATCTTTTACTGGCGCGAAATTAAAAAAACGCCAAGTGGAATATATAAGTTGTAGCAAATTTAACAAATTAATGGAGCTTATGTGTATTGTCTTAAATATTAAGTTTGCTAATTTCAATGCAGGATCCTGTATAAGTATGTAGTGTTTATTTTAAGCAAGACGAAACTTGTTATTCGTATTTATAATTAATTTTCCAATGACTGGTTGTGCATCTTTTTATATCCTCACTATAGAAAAAAAGACAACAAAACCTTTACAATAATACCGAGAATATCTTACATTCCAACCAAGTATAAACTCTGACAAAAACAAAGAACCGCGCTCGAAATACTTTTTTGTGAAAATTTTACAATCAAGTAGATGTAAAAGCGTAAAATACATGCTGTTGTCAGTAAATTCACTCTTTAAAAATATATTCACAATATTTTCTTTAATTTTACAATAAAATTTATAATAATAAACCGTATTTAAGGAAATGGTTTCAAAATGTGACTTCACGGTGGTGGTCTACATTCTAGGAAATGTATGCCTTGTTTTACTAATTAATTAGATGTGTTTTTACCCTTACATATGTATATGCACCCTTTTTAACACGCCGATGTGGAAGGGATTTACGCCGAGCCCTGAGCCTGTCTCTAGATGTTTGGGGGTGATTGTCGGCGTGAGTTGAGTTTGGAATATATATACATACATTGGAAATATAGAAAATTAAATAACCATAAACTACGTTTAAAGTTTCATAGAACCTTGTCAGAGATTATGTTCATTTCTACGCGGAAAGAATGCTTTACGAAATTAAAAACATACTTCCAATAAATGCTACTATCTAGATATAAAATACTATCCTTAGCACCGTTTTCTACGTAAAAGCAACATTATTTTTGATACATAAAGGAAGAAATTATAACAAAAATGGGATGTACAGGGTATCCGGTCCCCCGTTATACTACGTTAGTAAGTTCCGTAGTAAAGTGAACCGCTAAAATATATGGACATAGTTGTAACGTTTGCTCGCTATGATAGTATAGGGGGGAGTTGGACAACGGGAATGAATCAGAATCAGTAAGAATCTAATCGCTGTCAGAAGAGCATCGCGCTAGACTAGCCATGGATTATACCCCTAGTTTAATTTTTAATTGATCATCCTTGCCTTTGCTGTTTATGTCTCGAAATTATACTGTAGAGTAGTTTTGTTTTCAATTATGTTCTTATAAACTAAGAAGTCGTTAAATGGTACTACGGTAGAGGCAGTACTGCAAATGACTGCTTATTTGAACATCTGTTATAATAATAGGTTCAATTGAATTTTTACACATACAAATTCATGATGATATAACATTCCATTAATTGGATTTAGAAAACATATTTTTGTTTTGGAATTTGCATTTAAAAATTTATGTATTTGTTATGCACTTACTATCATTTAAACATTTAATATATTGAATATTTGGAAATAAAAAAAATGTAATCTAGTTATTTTATAATGAGAGATTCTATTTACTTTTGGAATTTTGTTTCATATACGACAATATTACATTTAAGTATTTATTTGGAAATTATCAACGATTAAAGTCCATCGATAAGATAAAAATCAAATAAGACGTATTACATATTTCTTAAAATCTGTAAGGACATCTCAAACACGTATGCTAGTCGACTGACTTCTGAGCGATTGTCTATAGGGACACCGAGGAGTGAAGAGGGCGTACCTAGCACAGGCGACAACGTTATTCGCTGTATGTATGGGACTAGCGCTTATAAATGAATCCTTACCAACCCTAGTATATTTCTTCTGAAATTATGTTCTAAAAGAAAACTATATCTGTTATAGTTTCCAAGATATTTAAAATCATGCAAATATTTGCAGGGAGCTGTTTCCCAAAATCAGGCAGTTCAACTGCTAAAGAAATTATATTATTCTTATACCAAGATACTCTGTCAGTCTCTACAGTTTGATCGAAATCTGAATTTTCGAGTTACCGGTGTTCCCTCGTTAGTTAAGCTATCATTTGTTTTCAACTGTTTTATTTAATTTATATAGTATAAAAAAAAACTATTCATAATAAACCTGCATGTAGAAAGTTTACTGAAAATCTTATTTAATCTTCTATTCAAACCCGTAAAAATATATAGAGTATTCTATTTAAAATAATATGCTACATTGCCGTTTCGATTCAAACCGGAAGTGATACCGCGTTGTAGTGCAGGTCAAAAAATGGCAAACCAAAATTGTGTTAGATTATTTTTACTCACTAAAAGTTACTGGAATTTTATTGAATTTATTTTTTTCATGGTGACGTATTTTTTTATTATAGGCACTATCTGAAATAAATTTCCGGACTTTCATGATTATCAATAAAGAAATCTATTCTATAGGTATAAATTGTTTTAATTGATTTGGATTTGATAATTTGAAAGTCGACAAAGGAAAGATGTTCTGCTGCAATTATTAAATACAATTTTATTGATCGATTTGTTTCATGACTACCAAGCTAATTCATGTATATTTCCTCAAGACCGGAGCAAACGTTTGAAGTATCATAAGCATTTTTCCCCAGTTTCCGTGCATTAGATTTTGGATATAGACTTACTGTCACTAACGCTTTCTATTCTGCTATTTAAACATACTATAAAAGAAACTATATGATCTAACTCTTCCTAGAATTTACAAACGAATATTTTTTAGTTGGCAGAGATACTATTATTTATAAAAATCAGAAATTAAAAAATATATCCATCCCTCAGTTCAAAACTGTAACAAGTCCAAAAACCATATTTTGGAGAAAAGGCGAATTCAAATTTTTGTAGTTTCCTAAGTTGACAACAATTTCGATGTATTCTCTCGCTTTGATTAATACTTTGACATAATTATTGGGTTGTGGTCTGTTGTAACAAAATAAAAAATAAAATTGCTCTTTTTTTTCTATTTTCTAAAACTTAGGAGTTATTACAGTCTTGAATTATCTAAATCACAGAAAAATTATTTGTTTTTAACAATGATAAGTTAAGTTATTACATAAGATACCTAAGTTCTAAAAATACAGGATGATTGATTCTACAACGCAGAATAGATACATGACTCGTCCCATGTGTAACAGTACCCTAGTTTCTGAGAAATATAAAAAATGGTGAAATTATAGACAGCTAGCCTTTTTTTATAAAAGAATGTACCAATGTCTCCACAAGGACATGGAAGTAGGTACAGCTTGTAAATCGAAGCAACCAAACCCTTACATTTTCACTTTCAATACCAGCTTTCTTTTCTTCTCTACTGAAGTTCTTTTCTCTTTGGTTTTCTTCATATTTTTCTACTAGTTGCGCTTTGTTTGTCTCACTTGCACTTGTGGAATTCTCACAAAGCCCACATTGATTTTTTTTTGAGTACATGAAATGCTATGTTGACATCTTAACAAATTGTTTCACCTCCGAAACTGATTTTTCTACATACAATCTGTACATTGCTGCAATAGATTAGCTACCATCTAAATTTTCTTTATTTCTTTGTGCTCTGCAGTAATGAGAACTCTCGGAAAAGAAGCAATGTGAGACCTAACATCTTGCAGAAGATAATCATCAATACGCTTTTGCTTTCCATGTTTTCCTTTTTTGTCGGATTCAATAAAGCCTACCTCATCTTTTTCGTTCATTGTAATAAGTATCGTTCTCTAGTGCTCCTTTTACAAAGGTGCAATAACGTAACAATTAGAGTTCTTACAGTATAGAAATGACAGATATAAAGAAACCTAAACTGTTACACTAAACTTTAAGGTAGTGTTGGGTGGAAAGGTTGAAACTTTCAGTTGTTACAGTATTACACCAATAACTTTACATACTTTGAAATATTTGAATCGAATTTACAGAAATTCAAGAAGTTCGGAATTGTTACTATATTGTACCAGGGTATCTATATAACAATAAAATTAAACTGAACAATATATATATATATATATATATATATATATATATATATATATATATATATATATATATATATATATCCGACGCTCTAAAGGGCATAAGGAATACGGAGAAGAAAAGGAAGAACAATATACAAAGATGTCTAACAATAAGATCATTGTATATCTCTTTTCCTGGTTAGCTGTTTTACAATCGTTCGTATTAATTTTTAATTTTACGTTTTAAAATTTGTTACAATCTAACAGTTTAATATTATAATCAGTTCTCTCCTCCTGTTTGCAATGTTGAAATTGTACTTTAAAAGTATTTTAAAATGTAGAATTTTTCGCCAATTTTAATTGCGTTGACAAATCGAACATCAGATTTGCTATTTTAAAATTGTCCCCTTTGTAAGTAGTAGCAAATGTGATTTCTTTTATTAGAACAAAAGAGTCTCCTTTTTTCTTCAAACCACCACACACCGCATACCTGCGTAATCAATTTATTACTTTCAATAAGATTATAATTAATGATAGCAAGGACTGTGGGACAATATAGCAAACAACACTAAGTATCTACACACTACGCACCACACAAATTGTTAATTAATTCGGAACAGCCGTTTCGAAGACTCTTGGATTCTCATTATCAATCGAATGAATGTGTATTCGGTAGTCCTCGAAACGGCTGTTCCGAATTAATTAACAATTTGTGTAGTGCGGAGTGTGCCGATACTTATTGTTGTTTGCCAAGAATATTATTATTTCAAAAAACGGTAATATAGATTAATTTCAAGTCGTAATTGACCAGTCATTGCGGAAAATAATTATAATATACGCCCATATTCTCGTTAATATTGTTACGAATTTAATATGCTATTACGGTTAATATCGTGACAGTATAAATGCGAAAAGAAAAATATTTTTAAACTATATGTAAATATAAGAGTGCTGCTACATTAGTTATTAATTAAAGAATAAATTAATGATATTAGTTACGTTTAGCTTTAAATAACTGTTGTTAGAACAGTTTGCGGGCTCTAAAAAGCCAAAAATGTCTTCCTCGAGCTATTGTCTATTATTAAATTAAGGGAGCAAAAATTGTCACTTCGAGCTAAGGACGAATTAGAACTAATGTTAAACTAGATTATTATTTATAAGAAACAACTTATGAATGAAAATCGATTCAAGAGACTTAACTTTGCACACACAAACACAATCTTTATCCAGTACCACGATTATCAAATGAAAACAGATTTTAGTATTATATAAGAATGTAATTTTTACACCGGAAATATTACGTTTCGATCTACTCATTTTATAGATACTTGAAAGAAATCGATCTACTTATTACTACTAACTCATTAATAAAAAAGGTATATTAAAATAATTTATTTTTTCATACTACGAGCTCGTAGAAATGACAATAAATTGCTTTAAATGATGAAACTCTAGACGAGAACTCTTAGAGAAATTTTAAAAATTAAAATATAGGGAAGAAATTTTGTTTAGGTTTATCGTCGAAAGATTTTGATTATTTCTAGATTTTCTTTATGTGAGAAAACGTGTAAGATCTTTGTTTATGTGTTTGCATGTTTAATATGTCATACGTAATTATTATAGTTTGGTTTCTAGCACGAATTGTTTGTTTAAATAGATCTGAACAAAATTTTGAAAGTTACCTGTAAATATTAATAAATACTATACATGTCACATGTATGAAAAAGTCTTATGTGTATTATAAAAAATATATTGGTTATGTAATGTGATTTTTTTTTGTTTCATTGCTCCTGATCAAATACCATTCAAAAATCCTAATTAATATCCATGCTTTAAAAAAAATTACAAAAATATTAGGAGAAGAAAATTCGAGGTATGTATTTAATCTAGCCTTTTGAAATGTAATCTTAATACACATATTAAAAATACTGCAAACATTAAAAAAGGTACTTTTTGAATATACAGTAGGTAGCTTCAACTGTGGAATCTACATGATCAGTGCTCGGACTTCAGTATGTTTCCTGATATGATTTGGCAAAATTGCATATCTATTACCAAACTCTATACTTTGCCGAAATTGACAGAAATTTGATTTAGGTACATTTTTTTAGAAAATATGGCGTTATGCACATGAAAAAATGCCTAGTAACAAAACCAAAAGTAATCCTAATATACGAAGGTAAGTCAAAAATTACTTACACTTTTAGTTCTACAACTGTATTAAACAAATATAGATGTACAACAGATACATTATTTTTCGATATAGTCTCCACCTTTAGCAATGCACTTGGTCCAACGAGCCACAAGCTTCCGTATGCCTTCCTGGTAGAAGGTTTTCGCTTGGTCGTGAAGCCACTTTTGCTCCGCAACCCGAACGTCTGTGTCTAAGGCAAATTGACGAGATGAAAGTCGGAGAGAACGAGATCAGGGCTGTAGGGAGGGTGTTCCAGGGTCTCAAAGCCCAACCTGTTGATAGTTTCTATGGTGTTATGGGCCGTGTACGGACGGGTGTTGTCTTCCAACAACAAAACTTTCTTTGAGAGTAGACCACGGCGTTTGTTTCGAATTGCTGGCTTCAGCTTATTCGCCAACAAATCACTGTACCTCGCACTATTTATGGTAGTCCCCCTGTCCAAGTAGTCGTCAAGTATAAGGCCTTTTTCGTCCCAAAACACGGTTAGCATCACCTTCCCAGCCGATGGCGAGGTCTTGAATTTTTTCGTGCTAGGGGATCCTGGATGTTTCCATTCCATACTCTAGCGTTTCGATTCGGGCTCGTAGTGATGAACTCACGTTTCATCAACGTTCACTATTCTGCTTAAAAATGCGTCGCCTTCCGCATTGAAGCGATCCAGTAAACGTTGGCAGATGTCCAAACGTTTGGTTCTGTTTTCTGCGGTAAGCATTCGTGGTACCCATCGCGCGCACACTTTACGAAATTTGAGTTAATCGTGGATAATTTGATAGGCAGAACCGTGACTGATGTTTAAAGAAGATGCAACCTCACCTATGGTAACACGCCTATTTGCTGTAAACATCTCTCGAGCTTGCTGAATGTTGTCGGTGGTCGAGGTTGACGACCGTCTAGCTCCCTCTTTTTTGTGTTACGCCCGTGCGGCCACTTTGAAACATTTCGGTCCACAAAAAAACGCTTTTACGAGATAAAGCACTGTCCCCGTATTGTGACAAAAGTCTCCGCTGAATTTCAGCACGTTTCACACCCTCTGACCACAAAAATCGAATCACTGCTCGTTGTTCCTCTTTGGTGCAAACTAAGCGGAGCTGACGTGCTTATGCTGTTGTAGGTAGCAGACAAATGACGCGATCGTGATTAAATTCCGCACACATGACCACAGAGGCGCTAACACAACGCATGCGCAAGCGGCCGCCACTACGATAACCTTCAAAGCTTGTTATGGCGAAAGTGTAGATAATATTTGACTTACCCTCGTAGCTCATGATGTTGGTGGAATCATTCCCGGCAAATATAATGCGAACAGAGAGAAGAGAGCACTAGCACGCGAACATGTTTCTGCCTACCAGGCGCACAGTGTTCCGTCCAATACATGCTAGGGGGACAAACATTGTAAATAGATTTTTAAATCATAGTAGTTCTAAATGTTGGCAGTGGCAATCCAATGTCATTCAGTTTGCTGGAACTTAAATAGATGCAAAGAGCGTTTTATATAAAATATCATACATCAGTGACAAATTGTTGTTATATGAAGACTTTCATTTCTTAGAGTTTTCATCACGCGAAATGGTTTCACTTCATGGATATGTCGGCGGAAAGTAAAATGTCTCTACTGATAGTTATTGTGAAAAAAAATATTTAACAACATTCAAAAAAACTAATTTGAAAACTAAGATGTTAATAGGTAAAATGGATACACTCTGTCTTATATATTTACATTTTTTTTATATGTACCATTTCGTTAGGATATCATTTTAATGTAATTAAAAAGATTAAGTAGTTTGCTTCATTTTACAGTTGAATTGCCATTTCGCAACTTGTTGCATTATGTTTTTTTTTTTATTTTTAGATCTGGGTTACTCAATAACGCGCACTGCATTTTTTTTAATCTTGGCATCAACATTCTAAACCAAAGCGTAATGTGGGAATTTATTCTATTATTGAAAAAAGAATCTATTTATGGGCTGTTTCTGAGAATAACGTAAAGAAAACAAAAAATATTATAATATACTGTTATGTTACAAATAACAATTAAAAGATTTGAATTGGGGAGATAATCTGTTTTGTTTTTATTTTAAGTATTTACTTACAAAGGAAAAAATGAATTTAATCTAATTAAAATTACTTACAGTTATGTTGTGGCCTGTTTTTTATATGTGTGAGTGTGTGTGTGTAAAATCCTACTAGTTCCTTCTTCCCTCTACTTCGTGAAATCCTCTTATTTTTGATTCCTTCGTCCCTCTTCTTCGTAAAATCCCCTTATTTTGAAGCCCTCTGATGGTTTTCTTCAATTAAATTTCTTCAAATGGTTCTTAAAATTTTGTGACATTAAATATCCTTAACAATCGTTGGATATCATTTATAGTTCACTTGAAATGTTTTTTATATATTTGCACTGGTGACTTTCACGATGTTTTAACTTTTATGTCTCAATTTTCTAAAAGTCAATCGAAAAGATGTTGTTATCTGTCAGAATTGTTTTTCGTTGCTGACTTCTGTTTTTTCTCGTCGTCCCTAGCATTGCCAATCTAAAGACTTGATATTTAAATTTTGATGTTTTGAACTCCCAACTCGGTGTCGTAGGTAACATAAGGGATTTTAACGATCATTTCCAAATACAATGTGATTTTTGTGTGTGTATGTGTCATTTTTACAAATAATGTTTTTAATATATAAATAACTTAAAATAAGCTGAGATTTTGACTCCCCCCGTAACATGTCATTAACCGAGTTTTTTTTTTTTAAGTTTTCCTTTGAATTTTTTTTTTTTTAAGTTTTCCTTTGAACAATACTGTAATAAAATATCTTAGAAATGGGCAGCTTCCGGACAAATATTAGATAAATTTTTGAAAAAGTATGGTCAGTAGCTCTACGGAGGACGTATATATTTCGACAAAATAGAGGATATGTCTTCTGAATATAGTGATGAGGAGCCAAGTACGTCATCAAGGCAGAGGCCGTTAAAACCTTACAGCGAATCAAGTAAAAAAGAAAAAAGCGGAAAGTGCAAGATATTGAAACAAAAAGTTTAGAAGAAATTGCGTTAACTTCTTCCAGGAACCTTCTATTTAATTATATTCAGTTCAATTAAGTTAAGTAATAAAGTTAATAATAGAGTGAGTCAGTGTTCGTCTGAGGTCTAATGAGACATAATGAAACGGCTCAATACGAACAAAGTTGCGATAATGAAAGGAAAGTTAATGGAATTTCTCGTTTATTATCTTTCTATTCTTCCAATGCAAGAGGGACTATGCACTTCCTATTCAGTACCTATTACTTTATTATTTCGATGAGTCAATAATTTTTTCTCATTTCAAAAAGTTTTACTAATCTGGATTAGTTTCAAAATGAGTGGTTTTTGGTGCCTCACACACTCCTATGCTGATGAAAATACCCTAAGACGTAAAGACAGCACTGTAGCAGTTAAAAATTGTTTAGATAATAAAAGTTATTTAAATAAGTTAAAACATGTAGATAGTGTACTTGATAATGATAGTTCCGAAGAACTATCACAAAAAATAATCCTTATAAAATTAGGGACAAAATTCCTCTACAGGTACATCTTATAACAATAATAATAGATTTATTTCAAAAAGCATGAATAGAAAAACAAAATGAAAAGCATATGTACATGCGTGAAAAACGTCAAAATAATAGAAGCAAAAGAATTACAAGACTTGTTAGCCCAATGAAATTCAAAAAGAAAATAACTAAAGTCGATTCACTCTAAGTTCCGTCTTCCCCCAAATTGAGGGCTGATGATGCCAATCAAGAAAAACAAAATTACCAAAAACATAATTTAAAGAATACAATTGCTTTTTGTGTTAGAAATAATTTAACACCTTTGGAACTATAAGAATATAGTAATTGAATTAAATTGAAACTAATATTTCAATTATTGAAGCTGTAATATAGAAAAAGAAAATTGTATATAAAATAACTTTCACCCCTCCACAATGCTTCGTTGCAAGATAACCAAAAAATCAGTTGTTTACTGTTTCTCGTGCGTTGACGTTTTTTTATTCCATTTTGGTTGCATTTTGTTATTATATATCGTGTTATATACGTTTTAATAACTGTTCTTTTCAGAACAAATTGTGCATTATGCCGAGAGGTTTAAATTCGCAGTCAAAAGCGCTGGTCGCGTCACTTATAAATTATTTTGAAAGAGAACGTGATAATGGTGGACCCCTTATTCCATTAGTCTCTGTTCGTCAGGTAAAAATTATAAAAAGTATTATACATATACTACAACTTAATTTTTAGAGAGTTGCAGATGCCCTGTCAATTAATAAATCTACCGTTTGTGGTATCTCGACAGAAGTAAAAGAATGCCGCCCCCTCAGTAGCCCGAAGAAAACCAGACACCGCGTAAAAACAGTGACAGCTGTTGATGATTTCACTGTTGTGGCAATCCGAAATGCACTCTATACTATGTATAGACAAAGTAATACTATTACATATTCTAATGCGGTTTGAAGTGCTAAATTTGTATCTTTTCAGAACAACAAGTAACATTAACTTTACTTTTACAAAAATTGAAGGATGATGAAATTTTCTCTGGGGGGAGAACTTCGTTAATGAAAATTTTAAAGAATATTGGGTTTTCTTGGAAAAAAGACGATCCTCGCAGAGCCATGATGGAACGTTCGGATATTGCTCTTTTAAGAATTGATTTCCTTCGAAACTACGTTCAAAATATTAAAAATAGTTATTTCTGGGACCCGGTATTCCTTGATGAAACATGGGTATTTGAGAATGGCACAGTTGGTCGATCCTGGCAAGATACCAGCGTGCAAAGTGTTAAAAGACAAAAATTGATGGGAAAAGGTTAGTGAACTGATATTATAGCCCCATGAGGTCCACATGAATATTATTTTTAGATATATCATAGTACATGCAGGTAATCGCAGTGGTTTTATTCCTGGTGCATCATTGATTTTCCCATCAAAAACAAAAATGCAGATTACCACGGAGAAATGAATGCAGAGACATTTTTGGACTGGTTGAAAATTATTTATTAAGAAACTTGGAAAAACCGTCTATGATTATTATGGACAATGCCCCATATCACAGAACATGCGTCAATGTTTCTCCAACAGCAGCTTGGAAAAAACAGGACATTCAAACTTGGCTGACACAAAACAACATTGTATATGCTGCTGATATGTTAAAATTGCAACTATTACATTTAGTTCAATTGTAAGTGTTGTTTTACTATTTTTTAATATATACAATACATATATATATATCTATTTTAGACATAAACCAAACAAAATTTATGCTGTGGATGAACTGGCACACCAGTACGGACATAGAGTTTTGCGATTGCCACCGTACCATTGCATATTCAATGCTATTGAGAACATTTGGGGTATAAGTAAGGTTTACTATAACAATCATATCGGAAGAGATGGATCTGGGATGGAAAAAGTGTTGAGTATGTGGCAAGAGTCAATTGACCACATTACAACGGAAATGTGGTCCAATACTGTTAACCATACAGAAAACACTGTCATTGAATGGTGGGAGAGAGAAATTGGTTTTTGACCAAGAAGAGGTGTTACCTTTGATAATAAACCTTGAAGGGGAATCTTCAGATGAAGAAATTATCTCAAGTTCGGAACCTGAGAATGAATATTGAGTTTTTCACATATTTAATTACATTTGTACTCATTTCGCACCTATGTATTTAAAATCCAGATAACCACTTGTTTCTCTTGTATATTTCTCACTACAGCAATAAATGACTTGAATGAATTTTATATGTCTTGCATAATGTATTCAACAAATTTAATAAACAGTCTAGTTGTTTCGCATTTATTTCTTTCTGTATTTGATGCATTCCCTTTTTTTGTTATTCTGATAGAGTAATACTTCAAGGTGTATTGGTCAAGTTAATATAACGTCTGTATCTGAAAATTTTGCAGGTTAAAACCATTACTTATCCTCTAGCAATGTAAATCCGTTTATAATTTCGCAATCGTAATTTATGAATTTTTGAAATCTTGCATTGATAACAGGAATAACTATAGAAATATCCAGAAATTTGCCTAAATTTAACAGAATGACTAATTACTCTCCCATATTTTTATTGGTTTTATTCGGTGATTTAAAAATCTTGTGATTTCTAACCTATATTGGCTAACGTCAGTTTGGCGGATTTGGCATCACTGTGGAGGGGAAGTGCCCTTTAAAAAGACGGAACTTACAGTGAATGGACTATAATTATAAATTTAGCCCAAAAGCAGGAAGAAATCATTTAAGCTATAACAATTTATATTAATCGTGTTTTAACTTTTTTGTTAACGATGCTACTGTTTTGATATCGTTTAACAATGAGTTGAAAAGCTTACAGCCCCCATACTATAGACTTTTCTGAAAAAAATTGGTATTTGTGTAGAGGTCGAAGTAAATGATTACTAATTCTATGACCAATAGTTCAAGTTACGAGTTTTGATTCGTATCTATGAATGAACATACGTAAGTATTTCTAAAATATCCATAAAAAAAGCGTAAGTAACTTCTCAACCTTATATGCACTTTTACAAAATTCTCTCTATGAATTGCTTGCTTTTGAATAACAAAAAAATCTAGAAGAGTCCGATAAATTAGTACATACTGCCTTCTAAAATAAGTAAGTAATTTTATTCTATTTTAAGAGATTTTAAAAATTAAGAAAACTATCCACATTTTCCTGTTTGTGTTATTCAATGCTGTTAATTAGGTTGCATATCTAACCGATTGTTTCCAATTCTCCAAATTTTCGTCTACACGTATGCAATATAAATTACAAATCCGTATTTAAAGTTGCCTATGCAAACAGGAAAACAAGCCACAATAGTAGTACCTTGTAGTACATTTCTTATTAAAAATGTGCTCTGAATTATATTAAGAAGAAAAGGCAATTCACAAAGATAAAAAGGCAATTCACAAAGATAATAACATTCACTGAGAAATACTAACTACTACTTCATTTAATTTTAAAAAATATAAAAACTTTATGTTGTGGTATAACATAAATTCCAAAAATTGTTTCAGCAAAAATTTTTTATAAAACCTTTAACATTTGTAATATGAGATTTGTATTTAAAACATTGCCATTTACTCCAAATAGATTAACAATTTGAGAGAACTAGAATGATCCTTTTCTTATAATTATTTATATTATAAAAATAAAAGATGTTTTATAATTTTCTGGTACTTTTCTCTCAAATATACCAATCCTGTTAGACCCAACAATATACTTTAAAATTTTGTCTGACGTAAAGTTTACAGTTTACAGATTGTGTCATACTTGACATACTGATAAGAAGCCTATGATAAGAAAAAAAGTTATGTAAATATATTTAGAATGTTAAAAAATACATCAAATAAAGAGGGTGTATGTTTCAATGCAGATTTATTGCAATTAAATTATTTTCGCGGTCTTTTTTTAAAAATACATCCAACCTAAGGCCACATAAACGAAACTGCACAATGCTAAAAATTACTAGCGAATCTGTGCAACAGGAATCGTATTACCAATTTTATCAATTGTGTTTGTAAATAAAACATTGCTTTCTAATTGTTACTGATGTCACCCGATAATTTATAACTTTTTATGTAAGTATTAATAGAGTTGCAGTAGCAAAAGTAGTGGTATTTTAACGAGATTTGTACGTTTTAAAATACATACAGTAATGTTGCTAATGACTAATAAGTTACATACTTTAACAGTTACTAACTACATCTTTATTTCTTGCAGAAAGAAAGGATATATTTTTATACTTTTATAAATTAATACAATGCCTACGCAGTTAGCGAATGACAATAACATAAATGAGATACGAGCTAAGATAGTATACAATGCTGAAGTACTAATAACTTATGTAGATCCCAACATCACATTAGAAGGAATATGCAAGGAAATGCGAGATACTTGTCGATTCGCCCCCGACCAAGTTTTTACTATGAAATGGGTAGATGAAGAAGGAGATCCATGCATTATCTCAACGCAAATGGAACTTGACGAAGCGATTAGATTGTATGAAATTAATAAGGATACTGAATTGACAATACACGGTGAGTAGTACATTTTTATAAATTTAATGGTTTCATGAAAGATTTATTGGAAAATCGTAGCCGTATCAGAAACATATATAAAGTTAATAGTGAGATATCTTTATGTATGTGCTAATGCATATTTAATTCCTGCATTACCTTATGTGGTATAACAAATACTATTGTTTGTTAGTACATAAGGTGTACACTATTGTAGGCTTCCATTCAAAATTATGTGTCAACATAATGTTTTGGTTTATATATCGGTATGACATATTAATCTTAAGATTTGATGTAATACTAACTTATTTCAAAATAAAATCATTAAATGTTCGTAAAAAAGTAGTAACATTTATTGGATAATTCAGAATTCTGGATGTGCAAAGTACTTAAACGTTAAAAACTGTAATGTTAGCTTTATATCATATAAAATTCAGTGTGGTTTATGGAATATACATCAAAAGTAATTCTATTGGGTTTCATTTCTTATCGTTAGACATACACTACCGCCCATAAGCATTTGAGCGCCCTTGGATTTTAGATTTTTGTATACAAAGAATGTATTTAAGAAATACATTCCAGCGTTATTGAAATGTATGCTAATCATCAGTAAGATTCACTTAATTCATTAAATAATATCGGTCTATTTACTTCTTTTATCTGCATGAAAGGTAATACTGTCCTAAAAGCGCAGGTAGTAGCGATAACAAAGAACATATTTCCTGAAATTCCAGGAAAAATGTAACCGTTGGTAATTTTACTATGAATCATGATTTATATATTCATTCAAATATGACTTCAAATGGCTTTATTATAGCTTCATGATTCATGAAGCCATAATAAAGCCATTTGAAGTCATATTTTTAAGTTACGGTCGGTTATCGTTCCATATTAGTAGCGACAACATCTCTTCACGAATAGTGTTTATAATTTCGTTTAAAATTTTAAAACATGCCGAAAAAGAAAAAAAAATAGTGTTGAAATGCGTGCTCTGATAGTAACACAACATAACTTAGACATAAGCAATCGTCAAATTGCTAGAAAATTACATTTAAATCCATCAACTGTTGATTGTAACATAAAAAATACAGTGAAAGTGGCAGTTTTATAAATAAAGTACGAAGTGGTAGACCAAGGGCGACAACATCAGCTCAAGATATTGCAATCGTGGTGTCCAGCGAGCGAAATAGAAGAAAAACAGCTCCAGAAATCGCCGTAGAAATCAATACTGTACTTCCGAAGCCGATTAGCGTGTCCACGGTTAAACGCCGTCTGCAAAAAACCGGCGTTTACTGACAAATTGCGATGCGAAAGCCTTTGCTTCTCCAAATTAATAAGAAAAATAGGTTACAATGGGCACGTGAACATCGAAATTGGTCGGTAGAAGATTGGAGCAAGGTATTGTGGACCGACGAAGTCAAATTCGAGATTTTCGGTTCGGGAAGACGAATGTTTGTAAGAAAATCTGTAGGTGAACGTGCACTAGAGCAATACACAGTCTCTACCGTCAAACACGGCGGTGGTACGGTAATGATTTGTGGTTGTTTTGCTGTTACATCAGCAGGTGATCTCCTAAAAATTCAAGGCATAATGAGAAAAGGGCAATACAAACGTATCTTAGAGGAAAATGCAATACCCTGCAAGCAATATTTAGAACAGTTGGATGAGGAAGGGACGCTAACAATTACGAAAAGGCCAAAGCCCGGACTTGAATCCCATCGAGTTATTATGGGAAAAACTCGATCAGGAAATAAGAAAAACTCCTCCAACTTCAGCAGATGACATGTGGAACAAACTACAGGCAGCATGGCACTCCGGACACATTGTTAAAATTAATTGCAAGAATGCCCCGATTACGCGACGCAATCGTTAAAAACAAAGGAGGTCACATAGACGAATCTAAAATTTAGGTCAAATAAATAATTTTAATTGTTAAAGTTGTATTTTTGTGTAGACTTAAATACCAAATACATATTTTAATACTTCCATTTAAATATTTAATGATTTAACCTGAAATTTGAGGTGCCCAAATACTTAGTAGTGTGTTAACCATACACATTGAAGGAAAGATAATAATTACAATGCTCTTTTTTTCTACCAGAATGCAAGTTTACAAAGAAATTCACAAGAAACTGGCGTAACAAAAAGAAACTAAAAATATAGTTAAGTGAGATACATCTTACATTTCATCTTAAAATTAGTATTTAATGTACTTTTTTAACGGATATACTGCTATGTGCAAATGTTAGGCACCCCTGGAAGCGCTCATTATTCTAAAAACGAGATAATCAGCTAAAATCTATGTTTTGATACGGCACGAAAGATATGTTTGTGCAAGATTTATGATTGTAATAAAATGGTTGCGCGATGAAGAGCGCATTTATAGATATTTCAATGTACCAGTTTCATTTGAACCCTGCGGCAGTAAAGTATTTACAAAATGAAAAGTGGGTTGCGGGTAGGGTTACCAGACGTTCGGATTTCTCCGGACATATCCGGATTTTTAGCATGTCCGGTGATGATGAGGTCATCCGGGGATGATGCGACCATTCCGGGAAATGTCAAAGAAAAGAAATCCACCTAACTTGTTTGTTGGCTTACACAGTTTGGTGCTATAAATTTAGCTTTCTAAGGCAGTCATACAAGTTTGTGCTATGTTACTTGTTAGGTTACTTAGTGAAGTACGCGGATGGCATGCTAAATACCTATGTTAAGGAGGACAACGCAATTGTTTTGCATTTAAATTTATTTATCAACATAATCTTGTAGCTATATACACTTAGTCCAACTTTTTTAAACCATCCAAATAATAGGATTTCTCAAACTCGACATAATACACCTTTGTTTCGGTAATGACCTCTTCATTTGAGGTGAACCGCTTCTCGCCAAGTCATCCTTTCACGTTTGGAAAAAGAAAGAAGTCACAGGGGGCCAAATCTGGCGAATGTAGTGGATGGGGCATCTATTTGTACCGTAACTGGACTAGTTTTGCTGTCGCAATTGCGGATGAGTAGACCGGGGTTTATCATCATGATCATGATGATAAACATGGTTTATCATCATGATGTTTATTATCATGATGGTAGAGAATTTTTTTCTTCGCTAGGTGGGGCCTCTTTCTCTTTAGCTCAGCCAAATAAATCAGCATAGTACTGTCCCGTGATTGTCCTCTTCTCAAATGATCAATTAAGATTACACCTTACGAATCCCAAAAAATCGTCGCCATAACTTTTCCGTCTGATGGAATCATTGGTGCACGACCACCGAGAAAAACCCATTTTGCCGACTGACCTTTGGTTCTTTCCGTGTAGCGATGTATCCATGTCTCATCTACAGTCACATAACGTCAATCACCTCAATGAACGATATGGCCGCTCCTCATCAAAGACGGATGATCGGCCACGCTTAAATTCATTAAACCGGTATCTGGTGGTAGTCATCGAAGATGCATCCAACTTCTTTTTGATTTCTGCGCACGTTTTTCCATCCAAAAAAGAAATCGAATCGCTGACCGGTATTGTTCTTTTTCCATGATTCCAGAAGTACATAAACTAAGAATAGTACTCACAGTCGGTAATGCAGATTTTGACACAAAGTCTCCAGACATGGGTACTTCTCATACCACCCCGTAAGTGCCTTAAAGGTCCGCAGGTTTATTTATGTGGTCTTGTTTAACTTGTTTATAAGCCATTCATTAAATATCGTTTCTAATGATGTTATTGCCTGCTATTAGGATAAATTGAAATTTCTCTCTATAACATTTATTCTAATGAGAATTTCCGTCTTAAATACTTTATTGTTACCCCAACTTTGTTGTAAAAGTTTTTACAGTAGTACTAAGGATATCGAATGTTGAAAAATTCGATCTTTTAAAATTCTAATTTAAATGGCCGGTAGTGTGTATTGCTTTATTTCCGGGATGAGCAGAGTTAAAAAGTCTAACTGCAGCTCTTGCACAGTTATTATTTTGATAGTATAAACTTGTATACTGTATACCATTGTACAAAATAGTAACGGCTAAGATAGTAGGTAGCCAAATGACAAATCTGGCATATAAATTTTAAAAACGGCAAATTACTTCTAGAAGAGTATTTTGTGTCTGAAGTAAAAACATTACATTCTTAGTTTTCTTGAGAAGATTTAATATGGGCAATTTCAAAACGATATGTAAACCTCAAATGATTCACTTTAACAACTAAGTATTATACATTTTTTTAATTTATTGTCAGAGGAGGATCCTAAAATGAAAAAATATACAACGTGTTCCATTAAAAAATGAATTGGTAACCATAGAGATGCGGAGTGAAAGTTGCACCAACTATAATTAAGCAAAAAGATGTCCCCCTTTAAATGGTTTTTGACGTATTTTTGCGTTTATCCTGAAAATTAACCAATTTACAATAATTTAAGGTGGATAACTTTCATTGAAATGCTCTGTATAATTATAGATGACCATAAAGATTTTAGTAAGGCGATCCTTTAAACTGACATTTAATTTAAAGAATTCATAAATATTAATTCGAGATCCGTGTCGTATAGCCAGAAAATCAATAAGCTCCTTCGTCTTGTGCAGAGCGAAAGGTTATGTATATTGAAAGTAATTTTGGAAAAGAAAATTGTTGTTTACTCATATATAATTGATACCTACTTACTTGGAGGACGCTTCTACTCCCTCAGGGTGTAAGAGGGTCTCGACCAATCTCTTTTTATTTCCCTTTACATGTTCTTTCCTGTAGTATCTAAGCTGATTCGAATGGAAAGCAGGTTGGAATATAAATAATCCTAAGAACGAAAAAAAAAATGAGGTCGTTTACAGAAATGAAACTTTTGGTTATCACTAAGCCGGGTACAATCGGTCTTCGCAACAGAATCGGATCAGTCGCATAGGCCGCAGATTATAAATAGTGTATGTGTGGCACAACCGATAGAAGTGATATTTTGAAATCAATATCCTAGTGTGAAAAATGAAAGCTAACGCAATAAAAATGTTTGGTAAATGAAGCGAATATATGCACACGTTGAAGTGTTTTTATTGCCATTATTAGTTTTTTTTTTTTTGTTTGAAAACGGCATTTGTTGTGTATGTAATGTAATAACCGTAAAAAGTAAACAAAGTAGTTTCTTCAAAAATCTGTTCTACTTAATACCGTTTGGTGTAGAGGTGGTACTCTTTGTATTTCTATTTTTGTACAAAGTTTTTCCATTGTTTTCTGTCTAGGGCTAAACTTCTAGCTTGTGCCATAGTCTCTCCTCTGTCTTGTATATTCCTTGTAATTACGTTTTCCCATGTTATTTTTGGTCTGCTTCTGCCTCTTCTGACTATCGTCTTCGTTTCCCATATCTTCCTTACTTGTCTTGTCTCTTCCGTTCTCTGTAGGTGACCCCGCCAGTTAAGTTGTTTCATTTCGACAAACTTCAAGATCGATTCTGTTCCAAGTTCTTTTCTGACTCCGTCATTTCTGATCCTATCTTTTCTTGTTATTCCTTTTACTGCACGTAGATACTTAATTTCGGTAGCTTGTATCTTGCTTTTCATTTGTTTCGTTAGTTCTGCTGGATATTTCTTTTTTCTGTATAAAACTGTTTCTCATCATATGGTAGTTTTTCATTGCTTTCTATATTCTAACATTTATTTCTGTTTCTTGATTTCCCGTACTAGTTATGTTTATTCCAAGGTAATTCAAGTCTGTTACTTGTTCTATAATTTCATTACCTATTTTTATATTCATTATTTCTTGTTCCTTTGCTGTCATCATCAGCTTAGTCTTCTTAGTATTCATTCGCATTCCATATTTTTTCAGGGTCGTGTTCCATGTGTTTAGGCTATGTTGTAGTCCATTTTCTGTGCCTGCCATTATTACTAAGTCGTCTGCAAACATACATACATTCGGTTACATGAACGTTTTCTAGTTTCTGAACGCCCACGTGTAGTTTCTTTAAGTCAGATTTGCACATTTTTAGTATTTCGACTATGAATATATTAAACAAAGCCGGGCGCAGTATACCTCCTTGTCTTAGTCCATCTCTTGTTTCGAAAATCTCTGATGTCCTGTTTTTGCTATTGATATAATTCCTGTTTGCTTTGTACACACTTTTAATCCCTCTTATTATTTTTTTGCTGATTCCTCTCTCTGTTAAGCTGTTCCAAATAACGCTCCTCTTTACTCGGTCAAACGTTTTTTCTAAATCTATAAATGCATAATAGGCTTTTGTTTTGCTAAATAAGGTTTTTGTTATTATTTCTTTTGTCGTAAATACGTGGTCTTGTACACTTCTGCCTGTCCGAAATCCACTTTGTGTATCATCTATCTTCATTCATACACTTTTAAGGCTGTACTCAATAAAGATATACCCCTGTAGTTGTTACAGTCCCTAGTGTCTACTTTCTTATGTATTGGTATGAGTATTGCTGTTTGCCAGTCTTGTAGGATTGTTTCCTTGCTCCATGCCAGTTGGCAGATTTGTCTGAATAGTTCATTTCCTTTTGGTCCCATATTTTTTAACATCTCACCCCTTATCTTATCATGTCCTGGAGCTTTTCCATTGTTTAGGGAGTTAATTGCCTTCATAATTTCCTCTATTGTTATGTCTTCAATGTATTCTTCATTGTCTCTCTCATTTATCATTTGTATCCATTTGCCATTGTTGTTCCATTTCATCTTTCCATCTAGTCATTACCTCTTCATCATTCGTCAATATCTCTCCATCCTTATATTCATGTTCTGTTTTTGTTTTCCTTTCCTTAGCTTAATTTTTGATTACCTTTTCTGTTGTTCTCCATACTTTCTCCAAATTTTATCCAGTGCTTTTGTTTAGCGTCTTTCACTAATTCTTTGCTCTTTATATAGTTGGTATTTTTCTGCTGTTTTATGACTTAGATATCCTCTCCATTTGTTTTTCTTAATCTTTATTTCTCTTTTTATTTCTGATGTCCATCATGCAGTTTGTTTTTTCTTATTATTGTTTTTCAGTATACCACACGCCTCTTTAGCTGCATATAAGATTATGTCTAAATATTTTCCACATTTCTTCTAGTCCCGCGTTTCCCATATTTTGTCTTTCTATTTTTTCTTTTACGAGTTTTCCAAATTTTAAAGCCGTTTCTTCCTCCTTTAATTTATAGTTCTTTATTGACTCGTATTTGCTTTCTTGTTCTATGCATTTCTAACAATAAATAATAATATAATAAATAAACGTAACTTCTTAACAGTGTGGATAGGATTGTTGAAAAACTTGCACCACGTTTGTCTCGGTGAAGGTTGTTCGCTGTGATGAAAAAATGTTCTTATATTTCGAGAAAGACCATTCAACATCTACGGAGTAACACAGGCATAATTAAAATAATCCCTAGAGTTAGTTAATGAATCTGCAGATGCACCATTTGTCTTAAACTGTTATAATCGGATTTTTTTTTTAACACTGTCGAACTTTGCTATAACGCGACCGTTTTATGCGACGTTTATACCGTGTAGCAACGTATTAACTTCGTCCACGATTTGCACTAATTCTGCGAACGACAACCCAGTATTTTGCAATTTTTCTATTGCGTCTAGTAATCGTTTATAATTGTTACTACTACTTTTTAAATCTGTTTCGCCAGAAGCATCTAGAAATCCTTTCTGGCTCCCCCTAATAGCTGTAGCCTCGTCAGGGTCGAATTGTAAAATCACAGATTGTACTTCTTGGAAATGTTCAGAATTATAAAAAGCCGCTTGCAATCATGTTCCTCAACGCATAAGAATCGGCTGTGGTGGTTCGCGAATATCGGGACAAAGCATGTGAAATGCTCGAATCCGTTTAGGAGATTTGAGAAACACTGTTTTTTTTTGTATTTGCTATTAATGCATCCACAATACAACGGTAACATTCCCGAATAGCTTGTGCCACAAGATGTAAAGCATGAACTTTACACATTAAAGGTATTTTAATACTTTAGTTCCATTATAGTTCAAATCTGGAAATTCGCTGATAAATTTAGTAACTTTATTATCCAACGGGTCGTTTATTTTGCTTGCGTACATTAGACATACATACATATATTTATCTCTATAATTACGATTAACCCTGCGAAGAGTTGATGGGCTTATGCTTTCTAGTTGTATCTCATGTTTTGTGTTATTTAGTCCTATTACCAAAGTTTTTGTCTTTTCCTTATTACCATGTTGTACATTTTTTAATTCCTGGTTCAGTCTTTGCACATTATATTGCAGACGTTGTTCGGTTTCTCCTGTAATTAGCATATCGTTTGCATAGCACATTTCCGTGATTTTCACCGGGTCTAATCTCCAGGTCTCTGCTTTATATATGTTCATAAATCTTTCCTACAGTTTTTCAGTACCTCATCAAGAAATATATTAAACAGAATGCATTGAATTTTCGGATTATTTGTTTCTTGTCCTCACATAACTCTCAGTATCTATGTATCATCATCATCCTTGTAATCCTTAGGATCTGCATATTGGGGTGGATTAATCCACTCATTCATTTTTCGTTTTGAAGGTTTTTGTGAATCCTGGCTGCTTCTGTAATTTCCTTCCATTGTTTTCGGTCTTTGCACATTGTCTTCCAGTCTCTCTTTAAATCCTTTTCCACGTCATCGCTTCATCTGTGTCTTAGTCTCCCTCCTCCTCTTAGCTATTGAAGTATCCATTGTGTTATCATTTCTCTTGGTTTTCTCGTCATTATGTGATCTACCCATTTTAAGCTTTGTGTTTTTATATGCCCCACGATTTTTTCTCCTCCCAGCTGTTCCTCTATCTCTACATTTGTCTTCAATCTTTCTTCTCCATTCGGTGTCGCGATTGATCCTAATATCGTTTTCATTATTTTCCTTTCCATTATTTTTAGGTCTTTTTCCTTTTTGTTTATTACTGTTTCCATTGCGTATGCAGTGTTTGGTCTTAATAATGTCTTATACGAGGGTATTTTGATAAATCTTTAGCCTATCATAGAATAAAAGATATTTAAAATTTTTTTTTGTTCAATCCATTCTCCTTTCAAAGTTATACACTTATTAGAGCGATCCTGCAACTTTTGTAAACTCCTTAAATAAAATATTTCTTCTTGCTCCGCAAACCAACTTTCGACAGCTTCTATTATTTCTTCGTTCTAAGAAAATTTACGTCCTTTCATTTTTTCATTTGACGAAACAAATAATAGTCGGACGGGTCCGGCGAATAAGGAGGATGCTCAAGAATTTCGAACTCCAAATCATGGATTGTATTCATCGCAATGCGCGATTTGTGTGCAGGCGCATTGCCCTGCAAAAAACAGAACACCTTTGCACAATTTATCAAGTCTTTTTTAAATGATTTTTTCTCGCAGAGTTGTTAATAATGTAGAGTAGTATTCTCCAGTTATGGATTTGCCTTTTTCTAAATAATCAACCATAATGACCACGAAAATCCCAAAAAACTGAAGCAAGAACTTTTCGGGCGGATTTCTACACCCGAAACTTCTTAGGCCTTGGCGAACCAGAATGCCTCCATTCCATCGACTGTTGTTTTGTCTCTAGGTCGTAAAAATAGAGCCAGGTTTCATCCATGGTAATAAGACGATCTACAAGATCAGGTTCGTTGTCAAACCGAGCGCATGAAGAGCGCGACGCTTCCACTCTTGTTCGCTTCTGGTTAGCATTCAAGCACTTAGGAATCCATTTTGCCGAAATTTTTTTCATGTCTAAATCGAAGTAAATTATATGATGTACGCGCTCACATGAAATCTTCAATGTCTTAGATATAACATATGTTTTATCCCAATTCGACGATCTGACAAAATCATGTCGTGAATTACATCCATATTTTCGGGGGTGGACACAGAAATCGGTCTTCCAAGTCTTTCGTCATCTTCAACCGAAAATTTACCCCTCTTGAATGAGACAACCCAATTTTTTACGGTCGCTTAGGAAGGGAAAAGATGACCAAGTGTTTTAAACATATCTTCGTAAATCTCCTTACCCTTTAACCCTTTTAAAAACAGGTCTTAATGATTAGTCGATATTCCATTTTATCGATTTTTACAATGTCGGTGGACATGGCTTTTTTGAAATTTTATCACACAGCAATGCGTTTACTTTTCTTACTCAAATTTTTCAGTTACATTTCAAATGATTTGTTGTTTGTTACTATAGCAACGAAAATTCGTTTTGACAATTTAAAACTATCTAGGCTAACTATTTATCAAAATATCCTCGTATATGTGTATCTTCGTTTTTTTGCTTAGTACTTAGCTCTTCAGTTGTGCTGGGTTTTTGCCATACGTATGATTCTCTCTCTCTCTCTCTCTCTCTCTCTCTCTCTCTCTCGCTCTTTATCAGTTTTTCCAATTATTGTCGCCAGGTAATTGAAGGAAGCAACCGTTTCAAATTTCTGTCCCTGTGTTTCTAAATAGGTTGGTATTATTGCGTTTTTCGTCCCAATTTTCATGTTTTGCTTCCTTTTCCAGTTGTTCTTTTGCTCTTATTAGGTCTTTTCTCGTATTATTATTTGAATTAATGGTTACGTCATCCGCATATGCAACAATTTGCGATTGGTTAACTATGATGTTCTTGTTATCCAGACTTGCTCTTCTTACGATTCCCTTTATTGCTAGATTAAACAAAGCGGGTGATAGAGAGCCTCCTTGTTTCACTCCTTTATTTATGGGTAGTTTTTCTGTTATATGTTGTTGAAACCGTATTTTGACGTTCCTGTCGCTTAATATCATTCGCATTAACATTATCACTTTTAACGTTCCTAATTCCTTTATTATTTGTCGCCTGAATTATATCAAACGCACTCTCAAAGTCAATAAATATTATTGTGCCATTATGCTTCTATGTCTTTTGCATTATTTGATTCAGAATGTGTATTTTTTATATATATTTATGGTTGATCTTCCAGGTTTGAATCCATTTTGATAATCCCCGAGGTCAGTTTCCACGTATGCTGTCAGTCTTTTGTTGATTAGGTTCGCCAACATTTTGTAAGCCGTTTAGCAGGGTTATTGCTCTGTAATTACTGCTATTTTGTGTAGTCCTTTAATATTTTCTATTAGGTTCTTACGTCTAAAATTTTCCATAAGTCCTCCGTTTTTATCTTATCAAAGGCTTTTTTCAAGTCTGAAGTAAATCTGTTTGCTTTTATGGCTTTCTCTCCCAAAATTTAAATTTACCTTAATTACAATGAAAAACTATCGCTTTTAACACGAACACTTGCTCAAAACCATACAATGGTTAAAATGTAACATTTTACTGGCAAGTTATGAGCGTAATCTTTGTAGCAGAACTATTTTTTTCTTATTGGAAATGTAATTACGGTAACAATGAAGCTAGTAATTAATAGAACATTCATCTGGCGTGCTTTCTTGTATTTCCTTCAAAGTAGATGTAATAAAAATTATCCCTGATCAACTTCTTACCCAATTAATGCGCCAATATTTCACAGCTTTTCTAATTAAAATCCTGACAAGGATTTATTACATTATTATTCAGAAAAACAACGAAAAATAAGCGGATTTTCATTTTTTTCACGGAAGATCAATACATTTGGTTAGCAACCGGTAGCATGAAATTAATTTGCAACCATTTATGTCTTGTTTTATTCAATGCATGAGTTTGAACTACGTGAAATGCTTTGGACGTGTGACTCATTAAAGATAATAAAAAAAGCTATCTATTTTCAAATTGCGATTGTTCAAACAATGCAATGAAAATGGAAAAAGGGTTTACAATTTGTATTTTTTTTTTTTTTGCATAACAACGGCAAATCGTTAAGCTACATAATAAATTGAAATGGTTTACCGAATTCCAAAATTCCAGGATTTGAATTCCTGCTTCAGTGCAATTTACAAAATTAGTAGGTATGCAAATAGCCTTTCGTTCTTTTCAAACTGTTATTGTAATCAAAACAAACGACAAAGAAGGTACTAAGAGGATGAATACGTCACGCTACAAACTAAATGCGCTGGAGGCAAAACTTTATCAATACATAAAAGAGAGTGTTCCAAGTGGAAAGCTCTCAATGATTCGGCGTTCTAATTTGCATAGTTAAGAAACACAAAGAAGATTAACTTTTTTTAAATAAAACTAATTTCGATATTTTGTTTTTAGATATCGAAAAGCTTTTATATTTTTCATATATAGGATGAATTATTATTTCAGGAATTGATCTTTTTCACACCTAAATGTTCATGCAAAAACGAATGTACTGCAGTCTTCGATTTGCTTAAGGATGCTACTATCTCTCGGTATGTCACATGCTGATCCTCTTCAGCATCGATGTTTTTTGGAACAATAATCGTTTTTTGGTCGAACTTCACGAATTTCATCGCTGACGGAAACACGACCACGACTAAATTCATTACCAAAAGTTGAACGAAGTGATTCGAGGCTTTGCTGTTGTGTTAGGCCTTTACAAAACCAAAAAAAAAAAATCCCAATAAAAACCTTCACGTGGAATATGCTTTTTTTTCAAAAAATTTGCTTTTTTAAAACGTCACTGTAAAAAAAAACTGCCGGCCGTTTTTTGTGCTGCACTGCTGCAACAATAAAAAATACAAATTTTGTATCAAATTTCCCACCGATCCCTCTTAAAAAACAATTATCTTTTTAAATTTACCCACAATAGAATTACTGTTTAAAAATCAAAAAAAATTTTTTCTTAGTGTTCTTTTTTCTCTGCTAAGAAAAATAATTTTTGTAATGAAATAATTCGATTTTTTTTTTAAAGAAATTTGTTAACTTGATCAAAAAAAATGACGTTTAATTTATTACTTTAGCTATTCGTTCTTACTAAAAAAAATCATAAAAGATGATAAAAAAAAAAATGTAAAAATCTTTTATTTTTTTAAATAAAAAAACAATGTTGTTTTCCATATATTACTTGTTTTAAAAGTCACTCCCATTACCAAATACTAACTTGGGCAAATAGGGGGTAAAGCCAGACCCGGGGCGAGCGCAAAAAATTTTACACAAAAAATAAAAGGGTAAGAAATAAATTAAAAACGTGCTGAAACACTTCCCGTTTAAAAGTTTTTCCGTGAAATCAAAAAATCGGTAACATCTTTTAAATATTTGAATCTTTGAATGTTTCCACAGCTTTTTTCATCAAGTGAGTACGACGGCGGAAAAAATGTTTTCAATGCAAAAACGACGTTTGACATTCCCGATGTTATATTGCATATTTAAAAAAATCTTTGAAACAACTTAATGACCTTCACACCACCTTCAAAAAATTTTGTCTTAATATAAAAAATCGTGTCTTTCTCAATCCCCTTTAAAATTTTCGTATTACACCAATTTTTCCCCCTTTACAGGCATAATGTGCGTGAACCCCCATTCACTTTGAAAAGAATCACTACGACATCGAAACATTTTTTATTTTTTTTTTCCCCCCGCTAGTCGAAGAATTGTTGTGTTTAGTTTGAAATCTCTTTTAACCGACATCTTGAAATTTTCCTGCTTTTTTGATTGCTGGCTTTTTCGGTTGAATTTAAAATACCTTTTTTTTATTGATCAAAATATTGTGTAGAAAAACGCAGCCCAACCTGTTCCCCAAGTGCAACAATCGGTTGTGGGGGTTAAAGAAAATGGACACATTTTGGAAAATATTTGGGGGATTTAAAAAACACCCCTTTTGTACTAAAAATCAATGCTTTTACTAGTGGAAAAATGTAGGAACGTTTGTGCCGCAAGATTGAGAGTATGGATTTTACAGGGTACATGTAAGAAGTTACCACTGGTTTTTTAAGAGATCGACTCAAAAAAAACGCATTTTTGGGTACTATCCTCATAAAATTAAAATTTGCTTATTAAACTTAAAATTTGTTCAATGACAACACCCCCTTTTAAAAAATCTCTGGCAGTACAATTTTAACTCTTTTGGAACAAGTAAGAAGGGGTGAGGTTTGATGGTTCCCATTGTACTCCATTACTTTAAACCCACAGAATTTTTTGGCGTTGTTTTTTCGCCCAAAAAAATGGCACACATTTCGTATCGATGCCCGATGGTAATTTACATCCGCATTTTTTATTCCAGAAGGAGACAAATGCTTCTTTGTTAGAAAACAAAAATGATAGTTTACATAAAAAAAGGAAAAAAAATCAAATTAAATTTTTCTTTCCGTATGCCACCTTTTGCAGAAGAATGCTGTTGCTTTCGATGTGACGATGACCATGGTTTCTGGACAACACTTTAAAGGGTTTTTAAAACTAGACTTGAATTTTAGCGCCATCAAAAATTAGGTCCGCATGCCCACTAAAAATTTTTTTAAACTGTGTTTCCCATTGGTCTTTTTCGCGCCCCGTCCTAACTGCGACTTTTTAAGCAAACATAAGCGTACAATACAAAATAATTTTACGAAGCACATTACACAGAACTACTCGCTACGCATCGTTTGACTGACGCTGTGAACCCGTGAAATAAATAATCGCCGACTCCGAATCACATATCTACTACACTGACTGTTACCGCTGTTTGCTCAGACTAACGATATAACCTTTAACATTTCTTACAACGTTTCGAAAGATATCGGTTAATGTAATATTTTTGGTAGGTACTCACATTTCTTATAAAAACAATATTTTTTTTAATTGCAATGCCTACTGACTACTTAAGACTAAATGATTTACTTTTGGCTAATGCTACTTTGTAAGGCCACATGCAACAACAAATGATTTACCTCGAAAAAACATGCTTATGTCTTGGGTTTTTTTGATTTTCTAAGGAAATATGTATTTGATATAAATTAAAGTTTGAAGAAAATGATTTCCTTATATTAAACATTTTTTAGTCTTGAAGTAAAAATATTTTCTTGAATAGAGACTGATTTTTGCAAGAAAACATTTCTACCAGTGTACCCTCGCAAAAATAGATCTGTAAACCCACCCTTAAAATGCTGAGAAATTAGTGCTCCGGATGTTGGAAATAGAGATGTTTACATTAATAGGCCAAAGAAGTGCAAAAGCATGATCAACAAAAGAAGGGACTGATAACATCGAAGCCCTTAACCTGGATTAAATTTCAGTAACGTCTTAAAACAGTCGTGTCCTCGCAAACTGTTAGTCGCCAGAGGAAAACTACTGACACTATTATTTAATACTAGTAAAATAGTTAAAAAGTTGTCCAAAGTATTTCAGAGATATTAACGCAAATCGCGTAGTGGTTGTGTTACGTTTAGGGTACCCTACATCCCGAAAGCGGACTGTTGAGCACCTACAAAAATTACCACTATTCTTACACTAAATTGGTCTATAAACCCACAAAGTTTCATTTGAATCGGTGTTTCCTGGCAAGGGGATAGAGTGTACCCCAAATTAAAAATATTCTTAATTGAATGAACATAATTTTAAAACGTGTCATCGTTGAGATCTCGTAATAAGAAAAAAATTTTAAAAAATCTGTAAAAGCTTTTATGCCCACGGGATGAGTATAGTAAAAAAAGAGAATTTTTTTGATCAATTAAAAAAGAAACAACAAAAAACACATTTTTCAAACATGTGCTTTGTATTATAACGCGGTGGAAAATTAGCTAACTTTCTAAAACTTGTAGCAAACAACTGTTTGTTAACATGGATATCAAAAAAAAAAACAGCACAATATGGGGAAAAACAAATTTGGCGGAATTAGATCGCTTTATTTTCAAGCCGGAAGAAAAAAAAAACTTAATTCATCCACCTATAACGGATGCGTATTCGTTAAAATAGACCTCCACCAAGTTTGGGTGGCTATCGATTTACGGCGCCACCGTAGTCAGCCCGGCCTTTCAGCCGACCACGTTGCCATATCTACCCTATCGCGTACGTTATTCGCTCATCGTAGCACCGCATCGGGGAAAGCGCATTGCGACGTCATCGCCAACGTTGCATTCGTCAAAATTGCCGTAGTCATTTTCAGTACCTGTCTGCCTGAAAACTAGCCCGTATACTCCCAACATACAAGCCCGGCTATAGCATCCCAATTTTCTTTTCCGTAACACTCATTTTCCGTCGCCGAAGTATCTCTCTTTTTGTCTTATATTCGTTGCGATTTCACTTGTTTCACCTTTTCCCACCACGTTATTTATCATTTCATTTTAATTTCAAACGTTGAGCGCGACAAGCTGTGATTGTGCGGTTGTGTTTTTGATTATCTTGATTTATTTATTCAGTGTTAACGCGCCTATAGTAAATCATAAGCCCAATAGATTTGTGCTGTTTGTCTGTTTTGTGCGAAATATTTTGGTGTTTTCTGTGCGGTAAAGTATATTGAATCGCCAGAAAAGAGCAATTTCAAAGTATATGTAAATCTTCGATAATTGTTGCTACACTTTGCATTGAATTAATACAAATTTTTTAACTTAACTTAAAGTTATTTTATGAAAATGAATTCATTATTTTGTTACTAACCTAATCTCTTTATGTCATAGTTAATTTAGGATTAAATCTACGTGATTTTAAAAGTACTAACTATTATTTATTTCACCACATGAAAAAACAAACCCAGACACTTACTTGGATATGACATAAAACAACTTTAATTAAGGCTATGTTTTTACAAATATTTATCCGAATTTATACCAGTAATAACATCTAAAGAAATAGTCGAATTGAAGAGATAATAATAAGAAATAAACCACACCCTTAGATATCACATATTTTCCTTTAGAGACCAGAAAATATCTAGAAATCCGGTACGTTGAAAAGGGGTTTTATTTTCCCCTATTTTGGGCCCCCCCCAAAATATTCTAGAAAATTTCGACCTACGTCAATACTTTCGTTATGAATCATCCATCAGGATTAATTTATCTTCCAGCCCTGACATCTTCCAGAATGTATTTGTGTAGCTATTTTCTTGGTTTTTGACGTTTTATTTTACAAAAGTCGCTTGTAAGTAATATATTTTTAACGACATAGATCGAGAAGGTTTATTTTTACGTAATCTAAATTATCCATCGAAAAAATTGAATACCAAAGAAAACATTTGAAAAATATGTAATGTTATTAAGAATCAAATGTAGACTGTGGAATAATTACTACACAAAGGCGTTCTTACTTGTCTTATTGTATGTATATATTCTTATATTCTTATATATCTTATTCCTTCAGTTATTGAAATCATTTTTATTCATGCAATACTTTCGAGACTTCTAATTTGATTTAGAACATCCCTT
Organism: Dynastes maya; assembly: GCA_029619315.2. Taxonomy (NCBI): domain Eukaryota; kingdom Metazoa; phylum Arthropoda; class Insecta; order Coleoptera; family Scarabaeidae; genus Dynastes; species Dynastes maya. The sequence continues at coordinate 8,607,233 of JAROYE020000006.1, read as the reverse complement.
AGGCATCCCAATGTATTTGAACCTGACGTTTTTGTTTTTTAGTACAAGTACATATAGTCTCGCCAAATCCTTAAAACAAATTTTTCCATTGTACAGCGAGAAGCAAAAAGGGAAAATACTACAATATTTTGCAAAAAAAAAAATTGTATTTAAAAATTTTCATATAAATAATAAAAAAAAAAAATGTATAGTATTGGTACAAAATTTAAATTTAAAAAATGTAAACAAACCTGATCTATTTTTATTTTTTAAATACAATTTTTTTGTGTAATCGGGTTGCATCCACTTGTTTTCAATAAACATTAAATTTTTTTATATTTTAAAATTTTTGTTCAGAAGCCTTTGGGATGAAGGACTTGAGTGCGTTTTTTTGGTCACTACTGCTATAAGTATTTGCGCCCTTAGATTTTAGTTTTTTTTATACAAAGAGTGTATTAGGAAAAAACATTTCCGCATTTTTTGAAGGAAAAGCTAATAATCGTCGATTCACTTAAATTCATTTAATAATACGGTCAATTTTCTTCTTTTATCTCTAGGAGAGGTAACCCCCATAAAAGCGGAGTAGTACGACAACAAAAAGGGGATTTCTTAAAATTCCCGGAAAAAAGTAACGTTCGTAATTTTTCAAGAATCAGAAGTATAAAAAAGCCATTTAAATAAAATTTTAAATTCGGTCGTTAGTTTTAGTTAGTGCGGGGAAAACTCTTAAAGAAAAGTCTTTATCATTTTGTTTAAAAATTTTTAAAAAAGCCGAAAAAAAAAATTGTGTTGAAAAGCGTGCTCTGATAGTAGCACAAAAAATTTGCATAAGCAATCATCAAATTGCAAGAAAACCTCTACTGTTGATTATAAAAATCAAAAAAAACAGTGAAAGTGGTTTTCTAAAAAAAGTAGAAAATGGTAGACCCAAAACGACACATCAAAACAAAAATATTTCAATGTGGAGTCCAGCAAACGAAAAGGAAATAGCTCCAAAAATGCCGCAGAAACAAACTGTCTTTCCGAAGCCCATTGCGTACCGCGGTTAAAAGCCCTTGCAAAAAGCCGACCTTTACGGAAAATGCGTCGAAAGCCCCTTGCCCTTCGCCAAATTCATAAGAAGAAAAGTTACAATGGGACGTGAAACATCGAAATTGGGGGGCAGAAGATTGGAGCAAGGGTAGCAAAGCACAGTCTTACCCCAAAACGGGGTGGTTCGGTAAAGATTTGGGTTGTTTTGTTGGGACATCCCCGGGTTTCTCGTAAAATTCAAGGCGTAAGAGAAAAGAGCATCCCCAAAAACATCTTAGAGGAAAAATTTAAGCCCTCTCGTGAAGAATTTTGAGTCAGAATTTTGTATTTTTACAAGACAAGACCCAAAAACCCCCTTTAAAATTTTGCAAGCATTATTTACAGTTGAAGCGGAAACCAACAAACATGAAATGCCCCCCCAAAACCCCACTGAATCCCATCGGTATTTTTGGAAGAACTCGATCGGGGAATAAAAAAAACGCCCCCTTTAGCAGATGACATGGGAAAAATACAGGAGCATGAATGCCCCCCATTAGCGAACCTAAAATTGGTGAAATAAGTAAATTTTTTAATGTTAATGTTTTTATGTGTGTATCTTTAAAAACCAAAAAACATAGGTATTTTAATATTTCCATATAAATATTTAATGCTTTACCCAGAAATTTGAGGTGCCCAAATAATTATGAGCGGTAATGTATACTCGAAATTATATTTTCGCAATATTCTGGAGTAATACCACTGTTGTTGCATTCTTTGCCACAAATCATCAATTGCCATTGGTGGAGCACTGTACTCAGTGGCTAGTTTAATTTTTAAATATGCCCAGACATTCTCGGTCTGAGCTTTGAGTCATCGTTTGAAATTGTTGAGCCTCGTGCCAATTTTTGATGCTTATCGTATTGGAAAACAACTTCACATTCTGGCACCGGCGTATTATTAATAACATCTAATAAATTTTCTTCTAAAATGTTTCTGTAAGTGTACTGGTTAACCGTACTTTCAATTCTATACAATGGACTTACACCATACGCAGTAACATAACTAAATATGATAACTGAATCACCGCCAAATCTAATTGTCTATTTAACACGACGCGGTAAAAGCGATTCACCTTTCCTTTTCCAACACCAAGAACGTCGATCCGATAAAATTCGATTCATTTTAGACTCGTCTGAAAAATTACGATCTTCCATTGTTCTGCATTCCAAACTATATATTTTTTGCCAAAACTTTAACGAGCTTTAATATTTTTCGAGAGAGAGCAGGTTTCTTCTTCTTCTCCATTGATATAAAATTTGCTTCTTTTAATGCTTTTCGAACCGTCCATTTGCGAATTTTCTTTCCAATATCGCTTTCCAACAATTTTGTCAGTGACACCGTCGCACTATGGGGCCAAATTACTTTGCGATGGTCAAAAATCTGTAACTGCCTTATTAATAGAAATATAGCAGTGAAATTTAGCAGGCGTGTACAGAAATGTCTAAGATCTCAAATGAATACAAAATTCTCCACAAGAAATTTACGATTGTTTCCTTAAAAAAATGTTAATTTATGGTCATTTTAATAATAATGGGAAATCAATTTTTTATTAAATCAAAGTAAAGTTTTCTATTGGTAAACAACAGTTAATAGCAAGAGTTAAGTGTTTGTGCGATATCTACATTTAAAAAACGTTAATTTATTATCTTAATAATACAGCCTAATCATGTGAAATCAGTTCTTTATTAAATAAAAGCGAACTTATGTATTGGTAAATAACAGTAGATATTTACATAACAACAATTAGGTGTTTGTACGAAATCTGCCTAAAATACAGCAACATTTGGTATCTTATTTTAGCAACATTCACTGAAAATTACGTTGTTTTACATAATGGAAGAGCACTAAAACAGAAAATGCTTTTACTCTAACAATTGTACTGCTTCCTCGTCCAGTTCAACATTTACAGGCGTGGATATTTTTCTGTGACTGGATATATAGGGATCTGATGTAAAACATCTTCGTTCGTAGCAGAAGGCGAACATTTTCTTGCATGATGTAATCTGTATAATTTGTAATCTTTATTGCGCGATTCCTGGGCTTCTTCAGATAACTGTCCGAGTGGCAGAACTGCTTTATAGCGTCCAGCGTACTCGCTTGACTTCACTCTTTGCAACTTTTACAAAGTCAAGTTGAAAGGACGAAGATTTGATACGATAGAGGAGATTGAAGCTGAATCGTGAGATTATGTTGAGCACAAAACAAGACTTCTAGAATGCATTCGTTTGGTGGCAGAAGTGCTACAGATCGGTATTTACACTACCAAAGGGACTACTTTGAAGATGACAGAGATGAATGAAATCCTGGTATTATCTAATTTTATTTATCACCATATTTTGGAAACTTTTGGGTACCACTCCGTAGGTTTCTATTTTTTCTAGATAATAACGATTTTTCAATTCTAGTCTTTGTGTTGCAGAGTTCTTCTAAGGAATTCTAAATTCATTCGTTATTCGTTATCATTAAAATATGGAAAAACCTGCCGTTCAACCTTACAAATTCACTTTGAAGTGACAGTATATTTTAATTGAATTTGCTGTCAACAGCTAACGATTACTTTCGGTGTGTAATACACTAGTTTGATCCGGCTAAACCTCGTCTATTTAATTAATTATTGGGGCTTGAATTGTGTCAAAATAAATCATCTGTTTTTGTTAATAATTGAATTACAATACCGCAATTCTCTGACAATTTATTATTTGCATATGCTGTCAGCACAAAGCCATACATTATACTCGCAGTGTAATCATTTCAAACAGCCTATAAATAATTTATGTTGATAAATAGCATATTTGTGCATGCAAATTTAATATCTGCCGACGCTCTTTAGTAGTAAATATTTGTGTACAATTCAAGTTAATTCAAACAAAACCCTCGACCACGACGTTTATGTATTACTTCATAATAAACGCCCTGTCAGCGTTTATGAATATGTAAATAATAACTCTGAAAGGAGGGATGATTCTGTCAAAGCTCCGTCCTCGATTAAATATTTCAAGGATCTACTGTTGACTAAAGGGGATGTATTTGTAAATACAATTAGTAGTACAAACTCTTTAATCGGAACGAATTAAAACACAGGTTTTAAGTTTGTGCTGCCGATATTTTCGGATTACTGGATAGTGAATACATAGGTTTTATGTGTTCCCGGGAAAAAGTAAAAAAAAGTAACAAAAAGAAAAAAAGTTTTTTTAAAAAGATTTTAAAAAATACTAAATTAAAATTTTACGTTTCCCGAGATAAAAAAAGAAATCGGTGATACGTGTTTGTTTTTTTTTTTTGGTAGCAATTTTTTTTTAATACTTTGACTCCCTTTTTTGGGGAAAGAAAATTTTTACTTTTTAAAGGAGTTAAAATCTTTTTAAACAAGCCCATTTTAAAACCCCACGTGGCGAAAAAATTTCATAGCTTCTTCTGCACCAAAAATTTTAAATGTTGGCTTTTCATCGTTTTCTTGATCATAAAATTTTCTCTTCATTTTCTGAATCAGAAGCGACTTCGTAAAATTATTTCTTTTAAGTGAAAAAACGCCCGTTTTCTTTTCCCCCTTGTCCCCTTTCCCTTGTACACCCTTGGTTTTGACCCCCAATTTTCCCAAACATGCCCTTGTTTTCAGCGAGTTTAAATAGTTTGAATTTTAGATGGAAGGAATGTGCTGAAGGAAACCCAAATTTTCATCATTTTAGTTTCTTCATTTTGGTCATCGTTCAAAAGCAAAATTTGAAAATTTTTTTGTTCAGTAGTTAAGTGGGAAAAATATTTTCAAGGAGTTTCTAAAACAGCTCATTTTTTAAATCTTTGCCAGGCTTCGTGGGAAAAAAAAATACCACCCCTTTTTAAAATTTATTGCCTTTAAGTTTTTGTGCAAATGTCATCTTTAGATTAAAACAATTTGTGGGGAGAATTTTCTTGCGATAAAAAGGGTTTAAAAACCCTAAATTTCACTTTTGATCCAGGGGCTGCAAATGGGTTTAACAATTTGATGGAAGATGCATGCGGAAATTTTTTTATCTAAATCTTTAAATTCTAAAGCTTTGGGATGGCCAGGAGCTTTTATCCAACAGTAAACAGTTTCTTAGGTAACCCCAAATTCCCCCATTTTTTTTTCTCCCGGCCCGGCACAAAGTTGCGAATACAACCAGTCTTTAAACAGCCCCTTTTGGGCCACCCAAACCTTTTTTTGCCCCCTTATAAATAACGGGTTTAACGGGCCCATTTTACGAAAAAGTACGTGGCGTTTTTGACTTCCCAAACAAATAACGGTACTTTGTGACTTCCTGTCCGTTTAACATGGCTTTTAAATTTATCCTTTTTTATTTAAAAATTTTTTTCCCGGGGCCCCGATTTTTTCAGATTTATTAAACAAGGTTTTTTTTGGGGAACACCCCCCAAAAAAACCCACTCTCATTTTGCGCTCTAAATTTTATCAGAAAAATTTGGCCTAATCTCTCAAATTTTTTTTAAGAATTTTTTTTAAATTTTAAAAGGGGTTTTACTACACTTTAAAAACATTTGACCCGATTTTCCCGAGGGAAAATTTAATTTGGGGACTTCCAAAACTCTCTTTTTTTAATTTTGCAAACCACCCCAACTGGGGGGTTAAAGTCCTTAGTAGTAGTTTCAAAAGAAAAAAACCCAGCTTTTTCACCCTAGTATGTCTCCCCGAAATCGGGGGAAACCCCTTTAAAACGCCGTTGTTTAAAAAACCCGGTAAAAGGAAGCTTTTTCCCTATTAGGAATGTTACATGATTTCAGAGTTTTTTTTTCCTCCAGGCCTGTTTTCAGAAGTAAAAAGCGGGCCCAAAATTTAAAAAAGTTCCTTTTTTTAATATCCTAAGATAGATTTTCCCACGTTATAATTTAAAAAAATTTGGGAAAGCCCATTCACCTTATTAATTTATTTAGGGAAATTTTTACTTTTTGCAATAGGGTTAATGTGTGATGTTTTATTTTTTGTGACATGTTTGCACGGTGGTGATATCCCAACTAAAAACGATATTTTCGGCTCACAAAAGGAATTTCCCCGAAACGACCGGGGAATTACCCACATAAAGTTAACCACGCGTTTCTAGCGGTACTTTTGTTTTGTCAGCCGACTTTGCAATCCGAAAGACGTTTGTTAAACCGCACTTTGTTCGAATTATAGAGTATTGTTCGGACCATCGATTTGGGCTACGTTAGTTCGAATTAAGGTGAGTTCGGATTAAAGGGTCTGTACTGTATTTGTTTTCTTCGAATTTCCTGTAATTAATCTACTATTTGTTTTAGTGGTCTAGTCGTTTTAAACTTGTCACTCACAATCTAAAAAAGTTTTTTCTCTATTAAACCCTTTGGGGGCTAGGGAAATTTTTTTTCTTTTATTTTATATCCCAATTTTTTTTATATTTATTTTTAAATTTAATTTTAAACTTTTTTTAAGGGTTAGTTTTTTAAAAATTACACAAAATTGTTATCTTCAATAAAAATTTCTTAAATAACAAAAAGCTTCTTAGCCGTTTCCACGCTATTATCGATAATTTAAAAGGATTTAAAAACCATATGCGTTAACTTTTTAAATACCTAACAAATCAACTTCACTGATACAAACACAAAATTCCAATGTAAAATGTTTTTTCACTGTTAAATTTGTAAAATTTCCACGGTTAACTGGTGCGAATACAGTGCAAAAATTTGATGCGAAAACTTTCATAAAATTCCATACATTCAAAGAAACATTTTTTTTTAATACTGAACTCAAATAATAAAGTTCATATATTATGCGCTAACAGCTACTCTTCTCTTTATTTTTTTTTTACCAAATAAATCTTATTTTCATCTTTAGTCTAGTTTAATTTATTATTGTAAGATTCCATTTTCTAGGAAAATAGACCTGTTACACCCGTGACAGTACGTGACGTGTACGCCCGTCAAATTTTCAAAAATCCATTTATATTTATACAAACGGAAAATATTAAGGTTTTTAGAAAACGCACACTTTTGGTTTTCACCCTGTATCTCAATAACGATATAGCCGTATAAGTGCGCAACTTTTTCCCCATTTAACCGACCTTGTATCTCTAACGGTTTCTAATATACCCATTTACTTCATGTTGCAGTCCCTGGCCCAAATTTCTTGAAACAGTCATAAAAACAACTCTTTAACCCGGAAAATTTTTCATCCATTTTAGTGAATTTTTTTTGCTTTTAAAACCGATCGTTTTTAGGGGACTAGTTTTTGTGTTTAAAAAATAAAAAAAACAGGAAAAGTATTTTGAAGAGGGAAAGTACGTATATATAAATATTTCAGTTATCAACTTTCATTTTGCGAGTTCACAGTTTAGAGAATGCATCGGGTATTTTTTAAAAAAATTTTGTCATAACCCTATAGAAAATAAGTTGGAGTGTCGTTAAGTGTTTTGTGTTGATATATCGTTATTGCAAAGGTAAAATTGTTATTCTATCTCTCTCTTAATAATTAATTATTTGGAATTTGAAAAAAAATTGAAATATTTGGGGTTTTTTGTAGAAAATGCCCGGGAAAGATTTAACAAGTGAACAAAAAGCCGCTATACAAGCTCTTCTACAATCAAACAAACATTCACAACGAGAAATTGCAAAATTACAGAAAGTATCTCCTTCTGTATCGCGTTTAGCTAGAATCTTAAACGAAGGAGCTAGCACATCGACACAAAGATGGGCAAAGTGCGGTCGGAAAAGAAAAACTTCGAAGAGATCTGACCGTGAAATTGTTCATCAGGCTTTGAGCAATAAATTTGCTACAATTAAAATTATTCAAACAAATTTACAAGAGAGAGGAATAGAGATTTCGAGCAGAACTGTCAGGCGCCGATTGCGCGAAAATCGCCTAATGGGCCGAAGACCTGTAAAAAAGCCGCGTTTAACAGAAAAAAATGAAATCTGCTCGCCTCAACTTTGCAAGAGAATATCGACATTTCACAGACGAGAATTAGAAAAAGGTGAATAACTTAACAACATGATTTTTACTGAATTAATGTTTGCATTATTTAATAGGTTTTCTTTAGTGACGAGTGCTCGCTCTGTGTGTTGGTGCAGCGAGCACAATTTGTTCGTAGACGATCTGGCGAGCGTCTTACAGAGTCCACGGTTCTCCGAACCGTAAAACACCCTCCGCAAGTAATGATTTGGGGAGTGATTAGTGGAGACGGACCCGGCCCTTTGTATTTTGTAGAAGGTACAATGCGTCAAGAGCAGTACATAAATGTGTTAAAAAAACACGTTATTACCGTATTTTAAGCCAGGACGTCGCATACCGACAGGGCGTATATTTATGCAAGATAATGCTCTTTGCCATGTGGCAAAAAGGTTAAGAAATTCTTTGAAGACAATCACATATCTATTTTACGTTGGCCCCGAAAATTCACCGGACCTCAATCCCATCGAGAACGCATGGAATCGACTAAAAAGTAAGGTATATGAAAGAGGAAACCCTACAAAGGAAATATTAATGAAGGATATAAAGGATGCATGGGAGAACGATGAAGATATAAAAGAGAGAATCATATCTCGCATTGAAAGTATGCCCCGAAGAATTAAGGGTGTTATTAAAAATCATAGGTTATGGACTAAATACTAATTACTTATTTAATATTTACATATGTTACGTATTTTTACAATATATTTTATAAATAAAAAATATAATACATGTATAGTTTATATTTTATTATGAAGAAACTACAAAATATTGAGTGTTTCAAGTAATTTGGCCAGGGACTGTATCCTGGGCACCCGGTATACTTCCTTTTGCAAATTCAGTGGAATTAATGCTTGTATTATTTGTATTTCAAACATGTACATTATTATCATGGAGCATTATAACTGGAGATTTTGAATTTTCTCAGTATCAACCAAAAGCATTTGAAAAGCTTGCAATATTGTGTAACCGTTAATTTAGATCATTTAGAGAGACCTCTTAAAATATAATCTACCTTGTTCTCCGCATACATTAGGTGGATTTGTTGATGTAAATCTGACATAATAAGCAATAATCAAGTAGTAAGAAAGAGTACCATTCCTAATCCCAATTAAAAGCATTTACTTTCATAAAAAGTGTAGCAACAAATCGAAGTAAATAATAGAAACATTTCTACATGCTAGCATGCAATTGAATAGTTAAAGGTGTTAAGTAACGCACAAAACAATTCCGCCTCTTTGTGAAACTTTCTGCTCTATCCTCACCGGTAGCATGGCGTGGGGATATTGGAGCGCCACTACCGTCTCAGATCGAGGGCGTAGCCCCAGAAGAAACCAAAACGGAGCCGCCGTACAAACCCTACCGGTCACAATCGAAGACAGGCCTTCAGTTAGTTCAACTTACTCTTCTGTTAATTCCAATAACAATACTCAGATCGCGGAGTTCGACGCCGTGCCGACTACCTTTTCCAGAAGGCCTTCCCTCGACCTTAGCATCGGGGGACCGCAGAGTACGCTTGCTGGAATAATATGCGCCGCACATGGCTCCAGACATCCGGGCGGAACACTATCTGCTGGTAACACATTGACGCGAATGGGTAGTAGGCATACCGCCGTTAGTGTGGAATATGCCGTGCCACATCATTTGCAATACCATTCGGCCTATGTAGATTATCATCATCAACACCAACTCTCGCTTTCAGACGACGATTCAAGTTCCGAACCTGGTTACGCAACAGGTACTGCTCCAATTTTATACTGATCAATATGTTGCGCTCCAATTTCCTTCATTTAAATGGTATTTAATGTGCTTTTTTAACCATATAAGATTGTTTTCGTTTGTAAACGAGTGCATTGATTTTGTAACGATGACCTAGATAGATAATCATGCGAAAAATAGATCGTACGAGGTTACCAGGAACTTTTGCTGTTGTTATTTATTTACGGGATAAACGTTATTTTTTGATTAATTGTAAGCTAAATTTGATTGTTATTGAAACAGTTCACTAAAACCCTTACCACAACACTTAATTCGTACTGGACGCACGTTTCGATAGCCAAGCTATCATCATCAGCAGCAAGACTGAACTAACAAGCTAAGTGAAAAACTAACCTTATAAGGAAAATAAATTATGCAATATGTAAATTTAAAATCGTAAAATTTAATGAGCCGCGAACCATGTGCAATGAACCGCTTCATTGTAATCTAGGATTTAATAACACACTTCATTCGGCTCATTTACCTTTAGGCTATTTATAGTCCTGTGCAATGGACTATAAATAGCCTAAAGGTAAATGAGCCGAATGAAGTGTGTTATTAAATCGTAGATTACAATGAAGCGGTTCATTGCACATGGTTAAAAATTACAACTATAAATGATTAAACATGATGTAACAAAGGATAAAGGCTGGAATTTAGTGGTCCTAAATCTGAATTCATTAAGTGAGTTTTGTTTTTGTAAATTTCCATGCCTTCATAACAATTTAATTGAGAAGTACTCCTTACGTTTTAATTAACTTTATATTATCAACATTATGGTTATTTTCAAGCACATGTAGGGCAACGCTAGATTTATCAAACCTTCTGAATTTGAGATGAGCCAAATGTTCTTTGTACCTAATTTTGATTGATCTTTTTGTCTGCCCAATATACACTTGATCACAATCTTTACATGAAATTTTGTAAATTCCTGATTTATCCATGTTATCCACTGGGTCTTTGGAATTTCCTAAAAGGTTTTTAAGGTTATTGCTCGAAGAGAAAACAATCTTGCGGTCAATCCTAGAAAAGATTTTTTGAAGACCCTTGGTGTAACATGGATAAAAGGGTAATTTAACATATTTCTTATTATTACGGCCGTCAATGCGTTCTAATGTGCTTACATTTCTAATTCTTAATCTATTCTTATGTTTCCTAATAGTATTATAGACGACATCTTCAGAGAATCCGTTAAAGTTAGAAATATTGATGATTTCTTTTAGTTCATTTTGATATCTATCTTTCGTTAAAGGAAAATTGAGTAACCGGTGCACCAAAAAGTTAATAGCCGAAAGTTTGTGTTCATATGAGTGATTAGAATCCTGTAAGATGAATCTATTATTACTAGTAGGTTTCATATATACGTCTATTTCTAACTTATTTTTATTTCTTATTACTAACATGTCGAGGAAAGGAATCCTGCTCTTTTTCTTCTTCGTGGGTAAATTTGATAGAAGGAAATTTTGAGTTAAGTTGTTCTATGAAATCCGTTATTGAACATTTACTGATGTCGAAGATACAAAAAATGTCATCGACGTATCTGATCCAAAGCCGAGGGAAATAAGCAAAAGTATTCTTCAGGTCAGTTTCAAATTTACCCATAAAGAGGTTAGCCATAAACGGAGATAAGCTGTTACCCATTGCTGTTCCTTCGTTTGTTGATAAAAAGTGTTGTTAATTTGGAAAAAGTTTGTTTCATGCAAAGTTTTGTCAAAGAAATGAAGCTAGTAACTTCCTCTCTATCCATTTGGTTATCTAACAAAAGTGTTTCTAAATATTCCAAAGTTAAATCAACTGGAACACTAGGGAACAATGAACTTACGTCAAACGAAACTAAAATTTCTTTGTCAGTAAGCTCAATGTCCTTAGTTTTTTCAATGAACTCGTAAGAATTTTTAATAGCCAAATCCGGAAATTGTACAGGTAACTGGTTCAATTTGTCAGATAACCACCTGGAAAGTAAGTAAGTTGGACTGTTGATATTCGAAACAATGGATCTCATGCTTTTTCCGGGCTTGTGTATTTTAGGTAAACAATACATCCTAGGTAGTACTGGGTTTGATACCGTTAGTCTAAATCTTAAATTGTCGCTAATGACAGCCTTACATTCTAACATGGTCTTTTTGGTTTCTGTAATCATTTTAGACAAAGGATTTTTTGATAATTTTGAATAAGAACTTTGTGACAAAGTGGTGTTGACTCGACTAAAATAATCTTCTTTGTCTAAGATGACTACAGTGTTACCCTTGTCGGATTTTAAATAAAAACAATTTTTGTTTTTTAGTCTTCTAGCAATGATTTGATCTTTTCGTGCAATGTCAGGTGCATTCCTTTGCATATTTTCCAAAATTTGACTTTTACAAGCGGTACGAATAAAATTTTTTGTGTTATCATCAAAATTACTGATCGCGTTTTCTATGCCAACTATAATTTCTTCAACCGGAGGCTTATTAAATTTCAGGTTGTATTTCAAACCTTTGTTTAATAAGTCGATCTCTTCTTTGCTAAAAGACTCATGTGACTCGTTTTTAACTAATGCAGTTGGGTTAATTATCTCGGCAGGTTTCAAAATATTCTAAAATACATAGGTTGTTACAAAGTTGTAAATGTAAACTATATGCTTCTAACTCTAGTTGACTAATTTTAAAATACTGATACTTCATTTCTGCATTTTACCAACACTTTTTAGCCTAAAAAATAACTCTATTTGCAGAACTTGATGTATTCTTACACTTAATTTGATGAGATTTGGAAAAAACATTAAATTTTCTACAATCTTTCAGAAATTTAATATCAGCATTAACTAGACTAATCTTACTTCTTACCTTAAAGAAACGGTTGAGTAAACTAGACCGGGAAGCCATCACACTAAACGGATACTCTAAAACTGTGGCACTGGAACACTGAAACAGTTCACTAAAACCCTTACCACAACACTTAATTCGTACTGGTCGCACGTTTCGATAGCCAAGCTATCATCATCAGCAGCAAGACTGAACTAACAAGCTAAGTGAAAAACTAACCTTATAAGGAAAATAAATTATGCAATATGTAAATTTAAAATCGTAAAATGATTGATTGTTATTGTTGAATTAACTTAACTCACTTAACTAAACTTCTTTTACAAAAAATATCTATTATCTCTACAACCACATTCTAACCATTATAATTTCAGAGCTTCCAAAAGTTTACTTAAAACTACACTTTCTTAAAAATAGGTAAATTTGCATTACTAATATTAAAGAATTACTACCACAAAGGATTACTTGTGTGTGCTATGCTATAGCATGATCAAAACAAATTGCTTCTGATCAGATTTGATCGTAAAATTGTGTGTTTTCATTGCCCAGGAGTATCATAAAACATGCAATTCTCGAAGGGACAGTAATTATTAATTCATGTCGAATTACGTAAAGCACTTTGCAATAAAAGAGTATACATTTCCCTCGCTGCGAACACCATAAAAACCATACAACGGACTAACAGGACACCGAACCTGTCCCTCTTCTTATTAATTCACGCTTTTCACGTCAACCTGGCGTTCATTAAAAACGCACCTGCTGTCATGTTTCCGAGAGTTGTATTTCATTATTATCCGGGATACATTCGCCCGTTGTTCACTTGTCAAATTAACAAAAAGGATAGATAGATGGTTTGACAGTATTTATTATTTAAAGGACCTTTTTCCGCCAATGCGACCAATGACGAGTTGATGGGCCAACTTTAAAATTATTACACCGTATTGTAAAAAAAAAATTGGTGATACCTTTGTCGTATGTATTTAACTGAAGTGAAGCTATTTTTCCATCTGAATTAAAGCTTGCAAAGATTATGCCAATACACATGAAAGGTGGTACTGACGTATGTGTCACAGTCCTATTTCCATATTATCATATTCACAACGTTGTTATCCCAAATACAGGGAGCATTTGACGAACATCAGATAACCCAATTCAATCCATTAACCACACAATACTTTTGAACAAGCTATATTTATATGATACACGGGGCTTGCAACTGCAGCTGCTCGAATCCTACATATCTGGAAGGAAATAATACGTGCTGTGGCAGGATTGCCAATCAGATCTTGCGAATAGTAAGCATGGAATACCGCAAGGTCCCAGATTGGGTCCGTTACTCTTCCTAATATACATCGCAAACTTACCTTTTAATGTCGATCAAGAAATTTGTTAGTCAAACGATAATGAAACTGGAAGTGTTGTGTTTAGTGCCAAGAGAGATCGTGTCACATCGATACACATCGATAGTAATCTTATCTATATTAATAGGAGCTATACTACTGCCTTGTGTAAACTTCTTATATCTATAGTTTACACCATAAGAAAGCTCAAAAATATTGCGAGATTTCGTATGACATTTTCTGACAAGTTCATTTTCGGGATTTAGGAAGAATATTGTGCCTACAAGAAAGCTATTTGATTTTGTAAAATTGCTGTTCTGAATAGTGTAAGGGTACGTTCATAGTGGAGCAGCGAGTCAAGCGACGAGCGGAACAGAGCGTGGAGGTTATATAAAAACCCGTGTGCATAGTAGTCGCCAGTAGTCGCGTGGAATATGGCGTCGAAGAAAGTCATTTGCATGTGTTTTCTCGATTGTGCTTCAAGCAGTAGCTAATAGCTTTTATAAATTTATTATAATCGAGGTAGGAGGTTATGGTAAGCAGAGTGATGGTGGAACATTTAGATCATCTGCTTTATTTGACTCGTTACAAAATGACAGTCTGAGCATTCCACCAGATGATACTTTACCATCTGCAGATATTGTTATGCCATACGTATTTATTGGGGTTGAAGCATATCCTTTAATGAGAAATCTATTGACACCCTATAGTAGAAGGCAACTTGACCAGGCAAAAGAGTATTTTAATATGCGTCTTTCGAGAGCAAGGCGTTGTGTGGAATGTGCCTTTGGTATATTAAAAGCCAAGTGGCACATTTTATGAAAACCGATTAAATGTTTACCGGAAACTGCAGACAAAATCATCAACAATATTTGCGTTCCTCATAATGCTATCATTGACTTGGAAGGTTCTGAACGGCAACTTAATAAAATTGAGTTTGAAACCGGACATAATCCGATTAGAACGGAACAGCGAAACACCAGACCAACTGAACAAGCAACAACAATTAGAGAAGCATTTACAATCTTTGCAGAAATCCAATATAAAACTTTAAAATTAGAGTTAATTTACATCTACCGTAGTGTACTTATGTATTGTAATAACAATATACTATTAATTAATTAAAATTAAAGTACAAATTGTTTTTTTTACTTACGTGAAGATTTCATTTCTCTCGCTACTTCATCCCATAACTTATCTAACATATAACGGTTGTGGTGTTGTTTATCCCGTTGATCCCACAAAGGAATGCGCATAAAAACTTCATTGATTAAACTTTCTGCGTCCATTTTGACCAAAGCGTTCGAGCGGCGATATCGGACAGTCTTGAAACCGCTTGCTCGCCCTACGTATTATATTTTCGAGGATCAATGTTCACTATGCACCCTCAATTGTTCTAACTTTTAAATCCCGTCTGCTCCGCTCGTCCTAGACTTTGACTCGCTGCTCCACAAAACGTGCCCTAATTTTTAAATGATTAAATCACAACCACCCTGTTCAGCTACGCTCGCTCGGACAAAAACTGTCATAACGCAGAGAAACGTTTACTTGTATCAAAGCTGTCCGCCTTAATTCAAAACAATTACTCCTTCAATTGTCCGCACTACAATAACTGTTTTAAATCAAAAGAAATATTTTCTTCGCATTTCTTTCTTCGTTTAAGAGAAGTATATTCTTGTAATGAAATAATTGTATTTCTTTGTTTAAGACATTTGTTAACTTTTGATTCAAGAAAATCTTGTAAAAAATTTGAAGAATGCGATTCTTAGTATAAGTAAAATGACCATTATAGCACAAAATGATATTTTCTTGAGGATAGTAAATAGTTTCATTTTCTTAAAATAAAGCGTTTTTGAGTTAGAATTCTTGAAACGCATATTATTTATATACCTTGTTTAAAACAGTACGACATATCCGTACATAATACGGTAAATTATTCACATTGCTTGTGATTTTAAAAAGGCTAAAGTAGAGGTTATCTACAAACAATGTTCAAACAAAAGTAAACTTAATGTAGAAGTACATATGATAAAAGTGCCTAGAAACAATAACCATGATAAACAATGCTAATAAATAACTCCTGGTATTGATGGAATCACTACCGGCAAAACAATATGAGAAGAGAAAAAGCATTAAAGCTTCTTGCTCTTGGCCACATTGCTCTTACATCTCTCAATTTATGCCACTAATCTTCAAAAACAGCAACTGAAATATTTCCTGGCGCCACGTAGTGCTAGTACTTATAGTCATGCTGTCCTAGACAGTAGCGAATATAGAAACCGGAATATAGTTGGCATACTTACCCATGCAATGATATAACCTTTAACGTACGACGTGGACCATTCTTTCATTCCTATCTTTAATACGAATATTTTCTTAACTTAAAACTAAATGATTTACTTGGAAGAAACATTTTTCTGTCTTGGATTTTCTTGATTTTCTAACATTAAGAAAATATTTATTTAATCCAAATAAAATTTTACAGTGAGTATCAAAAGAGAATCAGCTTGTAAATCTCTGTCTTTCGGCAGAAGATCCCATCCGGCGCAATAGTGTGGTGCGCGGCAGCGCCATGAAATATAAAGCTGCTGGAATCGATTCAAAACAAGATCCTCATATCAGAAATTCCCATTTTTTTTAAAGCGAGAGCCCCTTTTGGTAAGAAATTTGTTGAAGACCCCCTTCTCTGCCCTTCTTTTAACACAGCCAATTTTATTCCTATAAAATAAGACAGCAACTTCTCCAAATGACGGGGATCTTCTAATAATCTATGTCGTATGTACGTTAAGATGTTAAGGTAAATTTTGTTTTATTTTGATTATGCTTTCTTTAACCCGCACTTTGTGAACCAATACCAGGAACTTGATCTCCCGAGTTTAGTGAATCAGATCACTTTGTTTGCCTACGCCACACACAGGGCCGGGGGTCGGCGAACCCGTTGATAAGATTTTGTTGTAAAGTAAATTTTTATGCCATCTAATTATTTTTTTAATGAAGCATTCCTTTTATACATGACCCAATTTATGGTAATATGTGCATTTTTTTAAATTTTCACCGCGACTGGAAGACGTCTGGGTTACGTTTGCGACAACCGTTCTTCATTAACGGCAGCTGCTATTGCTTCCGTTAAAGTTTCGAACCTAGAAGCTTGTATTATAAGTCTGCATGGATTAGATAAGCTTTCTACAAAAGAATTTAAGGCGATTTTCTTATTATGTTCAAATATACATAGTTTCAACAGAATCAGTTTCTATACTAGTTACACACACATCATTTAAATCTGATACGAGTTGTTCAATGCGAGTTTCGAATGCTCGAGAATTTTCTCGCGGACCATGTTTACACTTAGATAATTCGTTTTGTAATTGTACTACGGTACGTGTTTCTAGGTATTGCTCTTGCAATTTTTTTTTAAGTAAATCCACTTATTGAATTTCTTATTTTTTGTGGCGTTGTATGCCGAACCACTTAGTTTTGAGAGTATAATATTTAAAAGCATTTGTGATCCGGATTCTTGCGCATTCTTTGCTACTATATCACAACATGTAATGACGTTATGAAGCCCACTGATCAGATCCTATGTTCAATTTAGACATGATAAGAGGGTTTGGAGATTCGTTACCAGTTAGATCAATACTTTCAAGTCTGTTAACTACCTGACTTCAAGTGATCATCTACATCATCTACCGTTTTTTAGAAGTCGGTACAGTGGTAAAGTAAACGGTAAGAGGTTGTATATAAGTAACCTAGAGAGTTACTAATAAAGAATAGTTTTATCATTCATACAAGCAAGTGGCATTATTATCTTAATATATTTTAAATAGATAGTAGCGAATGATCTTTGAGCACCCCCAATCATTAAGCCCGTGACATGTTTGGTGGAGGCGTCTGGTAAATTCAGATGAAGCTTGAACTTTCTCGAAATTTTGATAAAACGCCTAATTTACACACAACACAAATCTGCTTTTATTGTAAGCGATGGTTTATACGCCAGACACTTTCCAATGTCTTACGGACACGGTTTTTTAAGATCTTAAGTGGAAAAAGGTGGTAATATATTTAGATGATGTTATAGTAATGAGCAAGACATTTGAAGAGCATTTGTAACGACTTCAAAAAGTAGTCGACAGAGTCAGATATGCTAGGTTAACATTACAACCGATAAAGTGTAATTTCATGTTAGAGAAGCCAAAGTCTTAGACTTCTACATTTCCGAATTAAGTATTTTACCAAATTCCAAGAAAGTTCTGAATTTATCCGGCGCCTCCACCAAATAGATCTCGGGCCTAATGACGGGAGGTGCTCAGAGTTCACTCGCTACTACCTGTTTCAAATATATTAAAATAATAATGCCACTTATTTGTGTGAGTGATAAAACTTTTCGTTATTAGTAATTCTCCAGGCTGCTTATGTACAACCTCTTACCATTTACTCTCGTTACTTACTAACTTATCATTATTCCACTGTTCCGACTTTTACCAACGGTAGATGATATAGATAATCACTCGAAATCAGGTAGCTACACGTAGAGAAATGGTTTCTTGCATCAAGAAAATAGATTTTAGTTTTTTATTTCAAGAAAATAAAAATGTATAATATAAGAAAATAACTTATCACTCCACTGTCCCCACTTCTACCAAACGTAGCACCACCTAATGCTCTCTTTATTGATGCTTAGATGGTATGAATCGGTCAGCGTCCTTGAATAAATTAAATACTTAACATAATGCTAATTATATTTAAATACTTAACCTAATGCCTTCGTGGCAGTATGAAAGAGTCAAATGTACTCGTACTTACGATTTTCCTGTTCTCGAAGGTTTCTAGGTTGTTGACCAGCTCCTTTCTGTGTTGCACCTCGGGTGACAACGTATTGACTCCTTTGGAATTAGATGAATTATCACGACTCACGTCATTTAGGACGGTGCTTCAGAAATCACCACAACGTTTGTGATTGATGTTATCTTATCGACTTTCAGAAATGAAGAAACGCAATTATTTCCGATGCTAACGTTTTACCATTCCACACCTAACACCAAAATTATGGTGTGACTTTTACTTCTTCGCCAAAGTCACAACAATTTACCATTATTCATCCATCGAACAGCCCAGGAAAGTCCGCGTCAGGCGACCTAAGGACGTAGTACGCAAAGCCATTTAGGCCGCGGCCACACTTTCGATCGAGTCTTGGAAGATTTGCCATTTACTTCGCGGGGACGAGAACACCGTGGTTTCTGAAAATTAGATAAGAAGGTTCAAAAGTTTAAGCAAAGCTTGACCTTACGCGTCCCAGTAGTTAAAAAAAATACTGTAGCTCTAATCAATGCGGTATTTTTAACATTACAATAGTTACCCTTTCTTCTGTAATAGTTTGCATCCAGTTGACACAGCAAGAACTCTTGCCTTTTGAAACAAGTTGTTATGTCACACATGAATTGCTTTTAAACAGGGGTGCTTCACATTTTCTTAAAAACTCTTACAATTGGTGTTTCAGAAAATACCCCCAGAATTAATTGCGTCGGAATTAATAAAATTACGTGGAATAAAACCCGGGCATTTTTAGCACATTATTACCAGCTTTATAGCGAGAAAAGTGCTATTTTGATGCTCAACTTTATAAAGGAATTTGAAATATTAATAAGTCGGATTCTACCGCCTCCTGGTGGAATTTAATTTCGCGTAACGCCGCTGTTCAGCGTATATCTTACGGTGCTCACCGAAGGTAGTTCCTCAATATAGCAACCCGGCAATATTCGCCCCTGGGGAAAATTTTTCAAGCTTCCTTTTTACATTACCGGGTCGAACTTTAGACGGTAACATACACCACTTCCTCAACTCAATAAAGTATGTATAACCTGTAAAAACCAATTCCCTTTATTCCCTTTTCGAAAATGATACACGATGAATGTGTTTGCTGTTCTATTTCTATTGTTGGTTATTTATTTTTTTCTTACAACTTTTGGAAAATATCACAAACAAAAATGTATTAATTTTAATAATGAATGCTTCAAGGGACGTCATAATTTTACGTCCGTAACAAAGAATAAACAATAAACAAACAAAAAATAAATAAGAGTACATTTTTTAATTTTCAAAATTTTTTATTAAAATATCCGCCTTTAGCATTTAAAACAAAAAAAATTGCCATAGTTCTTCTTTTGAAGTTTGACTGTCTATTCGTATTTTTCTGTCCACTTCGTCCAATAAAAGCTCCAATAGATTAAAATATGAGCTTTGAAGAGGCCATGGCATTATTTATAGGACATTTGCTTCTGCTTGTTCATTTAAGTAGTTTTTACAGATTACTGCGATATATTTCGGGTCGTTGTCGTTCTTCGAGAGTTCTTCTATAGTCCTCTTTACGCATAATGCTGTCAATTTTGATCAAGTCTTCTGTGCCGGCTAAACAAAAGTAATCCCAGACCATAATTAATCCACCTATGTACATGCTTTTTCGCGAGTGCAATGCATTTTTTCGTTATTCGTTCTTCGTATAAAAATTCTTCGCCTTTGTCCAAAAATCCCGAACTTGGACATTCTCACTAAAATATTAGGCTATGTCTTTTGCTCATAAAGTAGTCTCCTTTGTCTTGTAATAATCTCCGGGCCACTTGTGGCTTGCGTTCTGTTAGTTTGGTTAGAGTTTCACTCAGTTTGGTGATGCCGCCACAGATGTTCTTTCCAGTCCGGACTCGGTGGGGGCCAGAGCATAATTTGCAAAACGTTTTCTTCTGCTTGAGACGTTAGATAATCTTTAGAGATTCGTGCTGTATGTTTGGGGTCGTTATCGAGCGCAAACACGAAGTTCTCCTCAATTAAGCGCAACCCGGTTGTCACAGTGTTCTCTTCTAGTATTCGTCTATAATTTTGGTAAAACAACCCCAAACCATCACTGAACCACCACCATGTTTTACTGTGGGAACGACGCAATCGCGCAACATCCTTTCGCGAAAACTTTGTACTTCTAACCAAACACTTTGAAGTTGGATTCGTCAGGCCAAAGAACATTTCTCAAATTTTCGGCTCACTGTTGTCGTTTTTGGCGGTTTCCATGACGCAGCAATGGGCTTCTTACCGCAACGCAAGAGCAGCTTCTCTTAAACGGCGTTTAGTGGTGGTTACAGGAATCGGTCGTTCGCTTCCTGTGTTGATTTCTGGTGCTTCGTTTGCATAGCACTGTAAGGCATCGATCTTCCGCGCCCGTTCTCATTCTTGACCGACCGACCTGGGCGATTACGGTCTTTTAATGTCCCGGTGGTTCGGAATCGGCGAATAATATAATGTTGATTTTGTAACTTGCAATTTTTCCGCAATCACGCGCACGGAATATCTTTCCTCGTGTAATCTGAGAATAGCCGATCGCGTTTCTACATCTAGAAGCTTTCCATTCAGCATTTTAAAAGTATTTCTTCCACAAACACTGCAATGGAACATCCCTATCGAAATTGGTTCACTAACAGACTAATTCACAGCGAGTATGATAAGCCTCTTTTGTAAACATGTTTATAGGCCATTTATTAAATATCGTTTCTAATGATCTTATTACTTGCTATTAAGGTAAATTGAAATTTCTCTCTATAACGTTTACTCTAGTGGGGATTTCCGTCTTAAATACCTTCTTGTAGAAGTTTTTACAGTAACACCAAGGGTATTGAATATTTAAAAAATCCATCTTTTAAAATTCCAATAGTTGTCCTAACTTCACTGGCCGATAGTGTGTATACCCCGTTAGGCTGTTACCACACGCAAAGAATAACATGGTTATATATAAATATAATGCTTTTAGCTTAACACTGTTGCCGCGACATTATTATGAAACTGGCATAAAAACAAAGATGCCAATTCTTTGATTTGCATGCAATTATGTGAGCTATGGAGTATTTTCAGAAGAATATCTTTTACATTAAATATTATTATTAGTTTATTACAATAAAATCTTTTCCTTTTCTTTAAGATCATTAGCATCATAGTGGCAACACCTATTACCTTACGCACACGTAAAGATTGTTGAAACTAGAGTCTATATTGCTAGAGAGACCAAAATAACTGGCAAAACTCATTCAAATGTACCATTTCCCAAACAAGTTCAAAAATATAACTTTAGAGTTGAAAAAGAATGAATATCTCAAGAAAAAAAATCAACCGTAATTATTTGTAAATGGGACATTTAGCATTCTCAACTATACCGGCAGGAAAATTTATTACTAAATTGATTAATACTTGGAATGTAAATATTTACTAACTTGATTCGATAATGAATCTAATTGATATCATTTAAAATCCATCACTTCTAATGATATTTACAGATGGAGATATTTTAATTTACTGCTGTACTTATTTTGATGAAGTCATTATTACGAAGTTACTAAAGCAATACTGGCATTTCTGTTAGGGGAAATGCCTTCACAGAAATTTACGCTTAATTATATCCGTTAGACATTTGAAAATCGCCCCCACAGGATTTAATGTTTTTTTTTGCTTACTGTGGTGTGTTGATAAAAGTTTCTGAGATAGCATCTATCGTCGAATATATCTCACAAATGTGTGGAAAATTGCTATGCACTGCACGCGATTATCCAATTTTTATTCCTGTTGCTGTTATAAAACAAAGATTCGTGACGTTAATAACATACGTGTCCGTTAATTGTCAAGAGATAAGTGATGCTCGCAATGCAAATGTGCTTATTTAAAGTACGAGGGCATTAGTTTTAATTGCTTGCGATTTTCCCTGGCGTTCTTCGACAGCCGTTAACCTGGTTTGAAATGTTTAGATGTTAAATCCTTTCGTGTAACATGAAGCGTTACACAAGGATGTACAAGTGTTTGGAGACAGATGGCGCTTTGTGTCAAAATCTGCATTACCGACTGCGAATATTCGATAGTCGACGTCTGTCAAAATTTCAGAAAGGTTGGTCAAGTAGTGTTCTTTTGAGCAAGTTTACGTATTTGTGGAATCCAGGAAAAAGAACAATAACGGTCAGTGATTCGTTTTGTTTCTTTTATGGGAAAACGTAAGCAAAAATCAAAGAAAAGTTGGATGCAGTTTATAAGGACCATGCACCTCCAATGACTACCATTAGATACTGGTTTAATGAATTTAAGCGTGGCGAAATATCCGTCTAATAAAGTTCATGATATCGTGTTAGCAGACCGCCGGGTGAAGATTAGACAAATTGCTAATATGCTGAACATCTCATTTGAACGTGTGCGGAACATCCTTCACGAAAAATTGAGTAAGGTAAATGTCCCAAATTCAGACACTGTCCCAAATTCAGACAGGTTTTTAATTATTTAGTGAAAATAAGAAATCTGCCATATCGAAATGTACGGTGGGACATCTTTTGACAAATATTATCCATTCTTTATTCATTCAAAAACAGTTCTTTTTTATCGGTAGTGTAACGGCTAATACATAACCTAAAATTTGAATATGTTCATAAATTGTGCATTCATTTAAACATCGAGGTTTTTCTTATAACGTAAGTAGATTCAGTAGCATTTCTAGATTATTGTAAAATGGCTGTTATTACGATAAATGAACGTTGTATTGATGTAAGTAGCAAGAAAATACTTTAAATTTGTTTTTTATTTGATATAAAAATGTAATGTAACTGAAATATTTCATAATTTCATTGGTGTCAAAAATTACGTACAAATAACAGTCGTTGTTCCATATTCAGACATCATGTGTCGGAATAAGGTACATAGCAATGAACATTAGATATAGTTCTATTTCTTTCCTTTATATTAAAATACCATTTTGTATATATTCATTTGAAATAGAATTTACCTACAGCGCTCTGTCCAAATTCCGACACGGGTGTCGGAATTACGCACCTCACCTGTCTGAATTAGGTACAATTAAAGACAATTTGAACTTTGTGTATTTTACTATATTTTACCATACTGAGGTTGTTTTTTACCCTTGTTGAACTGTTATTGAAGGTATGTTCCAACAAAAATTATATTTTACGATATGCGATTGGATCTGAGAAGTTTGTGATTTTTTTGGACACACCTTAAGTAAAACTATTTGCTGCATCAATTTATTATTATAGAATGTCCAAGAAGAACTGCAAATATACGAAAGATGATTTGCGACGTGCTCTGGATGCTGTGAAAAGTGGTACACCTTTCTTAACTGCTGCCAAAGAGTACAATGTTCCTAGAACAACGCTTATTGGCAAAATTCGCGGCATCTATCCCGAAGAATGTCAAAGTGGAGCACCTTCTGTCTTAACTAGCGACGAGGAAAATCTGTTGGTGCAATGGATAATAAATATGGGACACATGGGTTTCCTGTAACAAAGGATCAACTAATTGATAGTGTTTCACTTCTAGTAAAAAACTTAAAACGTCCTAATAACTTCACTAATGGAAAACCGGGTCGTCATTGGTACGCATTATTTAGTAAAAGGCATCCTGAAAATTAGTGAAAGAATATCACAAAATTTATGTGCGTCACGAGCAGCAGTCACAAAACTTAAAATTGAAAACTGGCACAAAGAAATACAAGACTATTTCACTGCATCGGAAATTTGTGTTACAGATCCAAAAGAATATTTAAATACAGACGAATCGGCATTTTTTTATCGCCGAAAGGCCGTAAAACGCTAGCCAAAAAAGGCAGCAAATCGTTACCAATAGGTGGGGTGATGATAAGGAATGTTTAACTGTACTCATTACAGGTAGTGCTGCTGGTCAGTTAGCCTCTCCCATGGTATTATATCCCTATGGGAAAAAATACCAAAGCAAATAGTATCACATGTACCTAAGGGTTGGGGTATTGGTAAGTCATCTAGTGGATGGATGACCTCCGAAACATTTTTTGAGTATTTAACCAACGTTTTTTATCCGTGGCTTATATTAGAAAATATCCAGTTTCCGATAGTTCTATATTTAGATGGACACCAAATCACATGTTACTTTGCCTTTAACAGACTTCTGCAGAGAAAAACAAATAATTTTAATCAGTTTATTACCGAATTCGACGCCCTATTTTACAGCCTCTGGACGTGGGATTGTTCAAAAGTTTAAAAATGAAATGGAAAAATGAAATTCAAAATTTTAAATTAAGGAATAATTATAAAATTTAGGAAAGGATACATTTGCTCCCATATTAGATAATGCTTTAAAATCTATTTCAAACATAGAAACAATTTTTAGTAATTCTTTTAAAGTATGCGGTCTTTTTCCTTTCAACGCGAATAACATTGATTACAGTAAGCTTCTTACTGTAGATCACACTAATGTAAATGATAAAGAAACAGTGACCTGAAATGGTACTACATTTGCGAAATCTTGAATCTTATATAGAACCAGAAATTCTTGATAAATGTTATGAAACTAATGGGTGTAGAGTGGACAGGGAGACTGGAGGCTAAAGATTTATACAACACCTGGGACCAATGTATAAAAAAGTCGGGTTTGCAACATAGTAAAAGGACGAGTTCTGGGTGTAACAATAGAAGTAGAAGAGGGCTTAACCTTAGAAGATGGTTGGGAACAGTTAGTGGTATTTGAAAATAATGAGGAAAATCGTCCTGTATCGTCAGAGGTTATACAAGGAATTACAGAAAACACTTTTGAAGAAGGTGTCACAGTCATGGAATCTACTGTTGAAAGTGAAATGAGATTACAAGATCACGAAGGTGAAGTAAATGATTTGACAATAGAAATGGATGTAAAAAATTTGTCGTAAATCAGACTAATTCAGAGGTAGCACTAAAGAATGTTCAAAAGATATCAGAAAAACAAAAAACCCCAGAAGAACAGAAGAGACCAGAACAACAAAAGACACCAGAGAAACAAAAGACGCCAGAGAAAACAAAAGACGCCAGAAAAACAAATAGGCAGTGACGGAAACAATAGTACTAAACATTCTTTGGTGTTGCCAGGAGTGCAAGTACCATCGCCATTTAAAAATTCCTATTTTGGCCTGATCCAATTCAAAACCTAAGGCAAGAAAAGCTCGTGTTAAAGTTCCTTCTGTTGGCACGTCAGACGCTTGGAGAGAATATTTTTTAAAAAAAGAGGAGGAACAAAATCGTATTCAGAAAGAGAAAAAGAAAGAACGAAAACGAAAACGAGATCAAAATAAGGAAACACGGAACAATGCTATCAAAAAATCGGAGAAAAAAAGATTCAAGTAAAGAAAACGCGTCCCAAAATGAGAATGAAATTGATGAGAATGTGGTTATTGGTGATTATGTTATAGTGAGATACTTAAATGAATGTTACCCGGCATTAATTACAAATTTAGAAAATGGAAAAATCTTGGCGAAAGCCATGGCAAAAGCAGGTCTTCACAATTGGAAGTGGCCTGTCATTAAAGACGAAATTTGGTATGACTATTATGAAATTGTTCAAAAAATCACACCCCCTGTAAAAATAAATAATAGGGGATTATTTTTTGTTAAGGAGCTGGAGAAACCAAATGTTGTTATAAATACTACAAATTGTAATAAAATTTATAAGCAACTTACCTTAGTGTTTGTTTTTGTCGGAATTAAGTTCTCTTAATGTCTGAATTAAGTTCGCTGTCGGAATTGGGGGCCTGAAGGTGTCGGTTTTTAGGTCAAATATTAGTATTTGTGTCGGAATTAGGTGAAATTGGCGGGCTTGTTTAAAATAATAAAAAAAGATAATATTAGCTTATTTGTATTATAAATAAATGATAAAACCTCTTCGTAAATTGATACTTATATATGCATAGAAAAGCAACTTCATCTTGCTACATTTCTGTAAATTTTGTTGAACAAGACAGAACAGGAATACCTAAATGTGTCTGAATTTGGGACAGTTACCTTATGAGAAAGCTATCAGCGAGATAAGTGCCACACGTCTGTTGAGAATCGAAGGCTATCAGCGAGATAGGTGTCACGTCTATTGAGAATCGATCAAAAACGGAATCGCGTGATAGCTTCAAAGCAATGTTTAGACATGTTTAAGCGCAATACGAGTGAGTTTCTGCGGGATTATGTGACTGTAAATGTGGCATGGATACATCACTATACGCCAGAAACCGAAGGTCAGTCGCCAAAATGAATTTTTCCCGGCGAACGTGCACTGAAGAAGGCGAAGACGATTCCAACAATCAGAAAAGTTATGGTGGCGATTTTTTGGGATTCGCAAGGCATAATTTAATTTATTATTTGGAGAAGGGAAGGACAATCGCGGTACAGTGGTATGCTGATTTATTGGACCGATTCGACGCTGTATTGAATCATGATAACGCCCCGGCCCACTCATCGACAATTGCGACAGCAAAACTAATCCAGTTACAGTACGAATTGGTGCCTCATCCATCATATTCGCCAGATTTGACCCCCTGTGACTTCTTTCGTTTTCCAAACTTGAGGAAATGGCTTGGCGAAAAGCAGTTTACGTTAAATGAAGAGGTCATTGCCGAAACAATTGCATATTTTGCAGAGATCGACAAATCCTATTATTTAAACCACTTAAAATATTTGGAACATCGCTAGACTAGGTGTATGGAGCTACAAGAGGATTATGTAGAGAAATAAATTTACTAAATGCAAAACAGTTGCGTTGTCTTGCTTAATACTGGTATTTATCATACCATCCTTATAAAATCAGTAGTTTATAAGCCACAAACAATTTTCCTCAACAAATTATCATCGAGTGCAAAAACATTCTACAAGGCACTTTTTTAAAAAATAAGGCAAGAATTTGAAAACCAGCTTTACTAATGCATGGAGTCTAATAGTGCCCATTTTTGAGCAGTTCCTGTGAATACTGTTTTTTTCAGTTTTGTTTGTTTATTCTAATTGCAATGAAATACTATAAAATACTGTTATTGCCAACGCTTATCTAGATGATAGATCTATAAAGAATTATTGTCAGCTTGGTAATAATCAAACTGAATTTTTCAGTTTCTAAGTACATTTTCTTCTTTCAAAAAAATACAATGCCGCTTTTTTTCAAGAATAAGCTTTCATTTAAGGAGGTACCACGCAATGGGTCATTCCGTTTTAAGTTTAGTTTTAATTTCTGAAATATTTCAGATAGATCGTTTTCAAAAAATTACACAGTATGTATCTACTACATGTAATTGTCGTTCAGTCATTCATACTGTTCGGGGTGGTCATCAATAGTCTAGCCACTTGAGCTTAATGCTCTTTGTACCGTTCCCAGTGGAACTCTCGTTTCCACTCAAACAGCTTAGTGTCCTCTATGAAGGCCATTATCTTACTCAGGGGATATTTGGGTACCTTCGAAGGCTCCGCTAGATTCTCCCCTAATTATTTATGCCTGAGTACCTTTAATTCGTCACATGTGTAGCTTACATGCAAACTCATTTCCTCTTGTAATTCGCATCTGCTATACGAAGGTTCGCTAACTCGACATATGTTACGAGGTAAACGCCATAAATTCTCGGCCTGACAAGCTTATACAGGTTCGAGCGCGTTCAAACTCCGTTGCGTCGCAGTTGCACGTGTGCGAGGCCAACACTACATACATTACGGCTCGAAGAGTAGTAGTTTTTAGTAGCCAGCCAGACAACGTGACTAGTGCCTGAAAATGTCTCAGGTAACGAAAGCTGAGTCATCAAATTTTTAACAAAAGAAGGGCATACGCCTAATCACATTAAACAACGTTTAGACGGTGTTTATGGTGATCTATCTCCTTCATATTCCACTGTAAAAAGTGGACAAAACGTTTCCGTTTGGGGCAAGAATCCCTTGAAGATTATGGCCGCCCCCGGTCGGCCAATTGAACTGATAACGTATCAAAACATTTCAATTATTGAAGAAATAGTATTAGCAAATCGGCGTTTGAAAGGAATTGAAGGAATTTGCATTGATATCTAACATTTCTGAAACAAGTATTCGCCGAATTCTCCATAACCATTTGGGTATGAATAAGGTTAGTGCAAAATGGGTACCGCATCTTCTTTCTGCTCTCCAACGTGAACGTCGGGTCGAATGTGCGCACTCGTTTTTAAACATGCATGGAGACGACCCGAAACCGATTTTGGAGTCCATTGTCACAGGAGATGAAACAATGGCTTTGTATTATGACCCTCTATCCAAAAAGGAATCGATGGAATGGGGGCAACTCGATGAACCTCGTCTCAGAAAGGCGAAAGTCGTTCAATCCACGAAAAAGATGATGGCCACAATATTCTGGGATTGTGAGAGAGTATTTTACTCATAACAGCACATATTATGCGTCTTTGTGGCGTAAATTGAGAGACAATATTTGTGTAAAATGTCGAGGAAAATTGACAAAAGGTGTTCGATTATTACACGACAATGCACCCATTCATACTGCCGCCATTTCACAAGCTGCCATCCGCGAATGCAGCTTTCAAGAATTGGAACATCCATCCTATAGTCCGGACATGGCTCCAGGGGATTATTATTTATTTTCTCATTTAAAGAAAAACCTTAGGGGACATCGTTTTAAGGACGACAGTGAATTGTAAGCAGCTGTAATACAACATTTTGAGGAAAAAACTTTAGATTATTTTGACAGGGGTATAGGATTATTAATTGATCGTTGTAATAAATGTATTGAAGTTAGGGGAGATTATATTGAAAAATAAATATTGTTATATTTTACCAAGTTTATTTTTTCATATATAGATGCTATTTCAGGAGACAGTGTCTAGTCACCAACCCGGTAATGGTCGTGAATTCTTTTTTGCTGCGTCTAATTAGGTTAGCAGAAAACTTAGCATATCCACTTCCTATTAGTACTTTAGAATGGAGTTGGCCTTCAGTCAATCTCCATTTCTTTACATGTTCTTTATCTAACCAAGACCAGATCTCCCTCTCTAGCAGAATCTCTTGTAATCCCACATACGGGCTCTGGCCCCATGAAGTGTCTTTTAGAACCCTCCTTGGCTAGTTCGTCGGCTATTATATTGCCCTTAATATCCTCACATCCCGGCACCCATATCAAATCTAACTGTATTTTTAGTAACTCTATTTGTAGTATGAGATATATGATATCAATAAGCAACTGACTCGTATGTAATGAGAGCATATTGACAAAACAAATGGAATCATTGCGCGCAGACGTAATTTTCAAAATTAAACGTAATCAAAAGGTATCAGATGTTGATGGGCCAATCTTTCCACATATTTAATGTAATATGCAAGACATTGAAGATATTACCAATCTAAAAAATTATTGCTTGCAATTTTATAAATATGCCTACATTTAAGCAAAATCCCGTGTTGAATAAATACAAAAAAATCAATCCACTTATCATGTTTCTATATTCAACACATAAACTTTATTATAAATAGGAGATCTACATCATTGAACGGTTATTAATGGTACTTATTTGTAAACAATTTATGCTGTCATGTCTATGAACATGTGATATTTTTGCAGGTCCTTTATATTGTTCAGATATCTAATCTTATCTTTGTAATCGTCTCCTTTATCTCGAAATTGTTCTGCTTCGAGCGTAGTGCGTGGATAATAAATATTTTTGTAAATTAATGAACGTAAGGCATTACATTTAACTCGCTGGTATTAAGAATTATTCAGATACAAGTTATCAAAATAAATGTTTTCGTGACTAAGCTTCCATACTGAACTGCATGTCGTGCTTCATAAACATCACCAGTGATACTGTGATCCTTCGGTGTTGTAGTACACATGTATTACCAGTTCATCATTGTTCCCTGATCAAATGTTGAATGGGCAGTAATAACAACATGAGTATATGGAACGATATGTGCGAAGCTGCGATTCTATACGGATACCATCCAGCGGTTGCGTATGAATTAACGTCAGTGGTGAACAGTTTCCCTAGAGCTCGAGGTGTGTTACAAGGTACTTTAAATAGCAGCAAAGATTTGAACATCTATTTCTCATCGCGGCATCTTTTTTCAAATAGCAAAGTCTAGATTATAATCTAAATCAATTAACTGTGACCTCAAATCATCAATCAAATGAATTGCTTTTTATTGTTGGGAGGAAATTTTATTAGCCAAAAATATACATGCAGAAATCTTCGGAAAAAATTTCAGGAATATATTTCTTTAATACCTAATATTTGTTCACATTCTTGGAGAAATTATTCAAAATATCAAAATATTGGTGGCTCCTTGTATGGTTCTAACAATTCAACAAAGCAAGATGTCTTAGAAATAAAATTTGATGGGTAATTTGTCAAGAGCTAAACTTTTCTTACCCAATCATTTTTTACAAAACTTGAATTTTAAAAATACTTATGTTAGACATTTTTAAAAACTTTCCCCATGATATTCTTAGAATATTTCGTTGATAATTTAAAAAACTAAACTAATTTTGATAATAGATCGACGTCACTTGAAGATCACAAGCAGATATTAAAAATATAATACAATCTTGAAGTATTTGATCACAATTATTGTAGTGCATACGAAACAATCAACTTTAAAAATTTCCCATATCTCCAAAATGATTCATTTAGACAATCATAAAAGTCTTGAATTACATTAGATAAGTACTGGTTTTCTTTTTTATATATAAAAAAAACTAAACCAATTATAGGTATATTGTTATACGTTAATATACTCGGTACATGCCTAATTTATGCGTATTTAGAAATTCTGGCTAGTCATTAATGCATTTGATTGATGTAAAAAGTGTTTGTTATTATTAAAGCGTAACAAACGGTTGCATCCGCAGAAGCGCCGTGAAAGGAGCTGTGTTTACTATATATATACAAGGAATCGAGTGGACGTTCGGTTATTATCGATTAATCGGTGTGCGTGTACTATTTATAATGTTCGGGAAACTAGTGGAACCGTCCGGGGCGTACCGCGCAAAAGTAGACACAGTATTAATAAAAAAATAATAGATTGTGTGACAATTGTCTATATTCTTTTGAATTTATGACAAATATACTTATTATTATTATTGTTATTAACTTACACGAAAATAGTAGACAAAAGACTAAGACAATTTGTAGAAAAGGAATTAGGGGAAGAACAAACAGCGTTTAGACCAGAAAGACCTCAGTGAAGTTATATAATAATAATAATAATAATAATAGAATATAGCACCCATTTCAATAACTTTAGAATGCGATCGGTTTTTTCGGTGTGTTACAGGGTTATATGAATCTATGATATTAAGTATTTGCCGCAAATTTTTTATGCGAACGCTCAGACTGTCAACTCCTTAACCTATTGAAGAAAGAGGATTCATGCAAGCTATTTATATACCGGTTGTCAACCAAAATTGATTTGCTAACTGCATATCTGAAAGAATATTATGGTGGGGACAATGTGGTACCGCCTACCATGTGATACATATTCATAAAGTGTCCTCTTCTCTATTAGATATATGTGTGTAGCTATTAAATCAGATTTGGATGAGAACTCATATAATGTTTTCATTATAATTTGGACAAATCAGGTTCTTAAGGGAAACAACCTTTAGAGATAAGCGCCGTGCGATAATCTCATTAATGTTTTTGCTGTTTTTCCATGATCAATTCTAGCGTATTGGATATTACATCTTTACATAAAAATCCTGAACAGTTATCAGTAAATGAGTAATAATATATATATCATTAAAAAAATATTTACTTAATCAGATTACAATATTTTACATCGTTACAAATTGTGTAGGTGACCACATTGTTTTCAATATTATTTTGACGTCTCACTATTGACGACTGATTTTCAAGAATAAAGAGAAAACCAGTTGTTGAAACAAAATTGCTAGATACGTAGAATCTATTTCTAAACATTTTAAATATTAGCTTACAACCAAAATCTTACTGAAATAATGTGAAATACAGTGGGTGTTAACGAACATAATCTGTTCTAAAATTGTCATAGATTTTTATGGGAAGTTGATTAATTCGTTCTGAAGGTCCAAAAACTGATATAAAGTTTATAGCTATTAGTTTATTATTATGATCAGTTCTGGGTTTCTTTTCTTTCATTTCTCTTTCGCCACACCATTGTACGGCCATCTGACCCAAAAATGTTATATGTATAAAATTTTTTGGGTCAGATGGCCATTTTTGGGCTAGAAGAACTGAAAACTAAAAATCTGTGCGCGACTGTAAAATTTGGTTGAGGAAAAGTTTTAGTGTGGGGGTGTATGAGTGCTGCAGGCGTTGGTAATTTAAAATTTATTGACGGTATAATGAACCAATATGTATACATGGATATACTGAGAGAAAATTTGTAAACTAGTGCCCAAAAATTCGGTCTTGGACGGTCATTTATCTTCCAGCAAGATAATGATCCCAAGCATACCGCTCAGCGGGTCAAGGAATGGTTATTTAATGTGGAGGTGTATGAAGCCACCTCTACAATCGCCGGATATGGATCCTATAGAGCACCTATGGGATGAATTGGAACGAAGAATAAGGAAACATGATCCGCAACAAAGAGCAGCTACAAATCGCCTTACAACAAGAATGGAACTCCATTGATCCCACAGTAACGAACAAATTAGTTGAAAGTATGAAGAGACGCATGTTAGCAGTTATAAAAGCAAAGGATGGATCAACAAGTTAGTAAACTTTGTAAATGGAGTTACTATTCTAATAATAATTCCAGATTTACTAAGTGTATGGAGATTTTTTTGAGATTGGAATTTTTCCTACTTTTGTTCTTTTTTTTAATGTAATGTTTCTGGTACAATAAAACATTATCTTTTTATGTTATCTTGTTCACTTGTATTCTAATATACTGTTCACCAACAATTTTCTGCAATAAATAGGATTGCACTGTTTTTTTAAGTACTCAAATCAAAATGGTGACAAGTGTATGGAGATTTTTTTGAGTCAGTGTAGGATGAAGCATTATTTTGTTTGAACAAGAGGATGCTTTGCCCCTTGTTAAAAGAATTACCTCTTAACTGAATGCACATTTCTTTAATTAAAAAAAAAATATTTTCTTTGTAATTACTAGAGTAACCTAAGCTTGCGGACTCGCAGAGGCGTCGGTATTACGGGTTAATCTAAGAATACGAAAAATTCATAAATAAACTAAACCGGTAGAGAAGCAGGCATGTAGTGTCGTCCTTGAATATAAATCATGTTAAACCGCGCTGAGAGAGATTTCGTTTTAGTACCGGTTGAGCTGTTGCAGAGATTAGTCGAACGGTCCAGGTTATGTACTTACGTGTCGCTTTTGAAAATATAACTGGTGTTTTTTGTGTGTTGTAGTATTATACCAAGTACATAATTAGTGTATCGTTTCATATAGAACTAATATTTACATACCTAAGAAAACAATGCCTCGTAATAGATTTGCTACTAATGTACATAAGTATGTGTCCCTTTTTTCCCATTTAAAATATGACGGTAGTGCAGTTTTTTGCTTAATATGCAATGTTCGTTTGGCTGCATTGGACAGAACTGATTGCCAGAGGCATGTCAATGGTATTAAGCATACATTTATTAATTATGTTTACCTCTTGTAATCTTCCGTTGTCGTTGGTGAGAAAAGCAGCTTTTAAAACGTTTTGGCGACAATACGTTCCAAAGTACCCATTACCCTCACAAACACAATTACAGAATCATTTGCCGTGAATGAAAGAGATGCTAGAAAATGTGTGTAAACGTGATTTGTGTTCCAAAAAAATATGGATTACCGTGGATGAGACGACCGATATAAAGAAAAACAGTATTGTGAATGTAATAGCTCGCGTTTTATTTAGCGAGAACACGGCATTTCGATATTTGTTAGCTTGCAAACGTGTTCAACAATGTACCGCGGAAAATATTCAAAAAGTGATAATGAACGCTTTGAAAAAGTTTAAAATTGCCCAAGATCAAGTTGTGATGATTGTGACAGATAGTGCAGCAACGATGTTAAGTGTTGGGCGATCCTTAAAACATATATTTCCTAACTTAATACATATAACCTGCGTGCTGCATGCTTTGCATTTAGTTGGTGAAGTTGTTCGACAACATTACGGAAACGTTGATCGGATGATTGGAAGTACTAAAGCAGTGTTTCCTAAATCTCCTAAACGTTTAAAAGAATTTCGTAAATTTTGTCCAGGTATTCCAGAACCTCCTGAACCAATTTTAACGCGATGGGGTACTTGGCTAACAGCAGCTTCTTACTATTTGATCCATTTTCAACAAATTCAATCAGTTATAATGCGATTTAATCGGAATGAATCCAAAGCAATTAGAGAAAGTCAAAGAGAATTTCAAATTCCTCAACTTTTTGAAGATTTAACAACAATATGTACCAATTATACAGTATTACTAGATGCCATCAGAAAACTACAATGTACTGAATTGTCATTGCAGGAATCATTAGACATAGTGGAGAGTGTAAAAAATAAATTACACACATTAAATATACGCCAGGATTATGCGCTAGTCAAAAGTTGGCAGATGTTTTAAGGAAAAATCCCGATTTTAATACTTTAGAGGCCGTTTATAATAAGTGTAAGAGTAGTGAACTTTTAAGTGATTTTGAAAAACAGTTTCTACATGCAAATGTAACTTCCTTAGATGTGGAGAGATCGTTTTCTATATATAAGAATATTTTTTCTTGTCGCGCACAAGGTTTAAAGAAGTAACTGTGGAAACATATGCAAGATGCAAGTTTACAGTAGTTCACATCCTGATGCCTCTAATTTGTTGAATAATTAGCAAGTAAGTTTATTTATGAATTTTTCGTATTCTTATATTAACCCGTAATACCGACGCCTATGCGAGTCCGCAAGTTTTGGTTACTCTAGTAATTACTATATAACATTTATTTAATATATTTTTAAACCTTTCAAGTACGCAAAAACAGTAACTTATTGTAAAAGACTTGAGAAATTCATTTTGTAAATCCCGTTTATACTACGTTCCACAAAAAATGAAGTGAGTGCATTTCACCTGTATCCTGATCAAATTTATCTGTTCTTCGACAGCATCTCAACTCATTGTTCCGTGATAATCTTCGAAACCATATTCCTATCTTCGAAAAAAACCGTTAAATACAACTTTTTGATTGTTAACTTTAATTGTGATCGATTTGTTTTTAGACTAGGCAACTGCACAATGTTTGCCCGTCATTTTCCTGAATTTATACGCTTCTTCTTAAAAATGCTACAAGCATTGATGCAGAAACTAGAGTGAAAGTGTTTAAACAAGAAAAAAGAAAATAAAACGGTCAAAACACAATCTAGCTTTGAATACATTGCGAGATAGGAATTGAGTAATCCTTGTACACGTTTACAATCCTTCAGTCAATCAAACAATTTTCTCAATTTCTTGTAATTTTTTACCGAAAGCGAAAGACATTTTCTTTTCTTACTCAAATTTGAGCATTATTTACGTTGGTACTGTTTGTGCGTTATAGGATGGCGAACGCTTCAGATGCTCTGTGGAAATACAAGACCGCTCAATCTAAATGTTACCAATGGCGTAGTAAGAAATTACGTTTACATAATACATACCTTCCTACTGTATTTCGAAGAATGTGACATTATTTATGCATCTATTTTTCTGTTATTTGTATTGACCTGAAGGGTTTTTGTACCTGCATTAAATGTTATTACATATTCTATAGTATTTCTAATACAAATGAGGGTTAAATGACATTAATTGCATTAGAAAATTTTAATGTTCTATCATCACCATTTTGGGGAAAACATGCACTCAGTTACTCAGTTATAATTTAGTTTCCGTAACGAAAACTGAGGGCGAAAACGCTAGCCTTAAGTTTCATTTTTGAATACGCTTGTTGCAAAGAAATGGCATCAACAATCGTTGCAAATAAAGTGCTTTACAGTCAATGTCGTGAAATTGCGTATAATGTTTTCAAAACAGAAAGTGATAAAAATTTGACGGAAATAAAAAACATTGTGTTTAGGGCTACAGGTGTATCAATAAGAACCATCGAAAGGATTGTGAAAGAAGGAATTAATCCACGAAATGAGGCTATTTTATAGTCGTTTTTTATTATGCTAAAATAATTTAAAAAATAAGTCGAGCATGTTGCATTCAAACTTGAATTTGCCCGAACGATGTCCGACAGCACCTT
Source organism: Dynastes maya (assembly GCA_029619315.2). NCBI lineage: Eukaryota > Metazoa > Arthropoda > Insecta > Coleoptera > Scarabaeidae > Dynastes > Dynastes maya. The sequence continues at coordinate 8,570,365 of JAROYE020000006.1, read as the reverse complement.
CGGACAGCGCCGGAACTGGCCATCCTAGAACGCGAGACCTGTAAATATAAATTATTATTTTTTTTCTAAGTTTATCGTATGTAGACTTCTATGATTAAGTGTATACAGAATAGTACACACAAATCTTTATTCTAATGTACCTCGTATTTGATATCACCTGTCCTACGTAATCCTCTAAATTATCCGCAGATTTTGATAATGAAAAATGTCGATAAGCAAAAATAAACCGTGTATATAACAAATATTCGAAATGGCCACTGACAGTGAATCAGAGATAATAACCTAAAAAAACATTACTACAGTGGTAGTGTGTGCCGTGTTACTTTTGGTGAAATTTTTATTTTCCATGTTTCGCCCACAATTCGAATGAATGGCGTTTATGAACGTATTTCAACTTCAGTATATGAACTATAAACACTGTGAGTACGATTCGTATTCTCTAAATGTCGTCAAACCGATGTAGGTTCGCGAGGCTGTTCCCGTAAATTAATAAAAATATATTTTTCTCGAGAATGAGTTTTTCATTATTCCATAGAATAAAAATTGCGATATTGCGAACGGAAAATGAAACATGCAAATCAGGTCAGTGCTTTTCAATCTAATTGAATTTATAAACTACGTAAATATTTTCAACCAGTTTTTATTGTTGTTTTTTAAATTTCCCGCGTTTTGTTTTACTTGCAGACTCGCTGAAATTTAGGAACAGTGTAATTTAGTTCAAAATCTCAACAAGCTACTACAATATCAATTAGCTGTATTGTTAATTGAAAATGCTTGTGATATTAGAAAGAACATACATTTGAGATATGATCTTTGATCTTGTTACGAGGTTTAATTGAGAGATTCCTTTGATAATATATGAAAATAAGCCCCATGCCATTCTAAAATGCATTACATTATCTTGTATGTTTCGTACTCTGAATATAAATTTTGTTACTTCAGTTAATAGGTAAGAATACCATTATCAATTTAGAAATACATATGTTAGCTAAAGACTTTGATTTGTGACCAATATCTTTAACCACGTCGGATACACCCGACTCTAAAAACGTAAGCAAAGTAGTAAAATGAATCTTAATTTCACATTTTGAAATGTACCTAATTAATTTCCGTATTCCACTTTAAATCCATGTTCTATATTTATAAATAAGTGCCCTGCAGTATGATGTTTATGTAATTACTCTGAATATTTTTCTAATCTTGTATTTGTCATTGATAATTAGTTTAGGTTCAATAATGTAAAAATATGTAAATACAAACATATCTCCCCGATGAAATTATGTTTGGACAACATAATTGATAATACACACAGATAACAGTATTCACACTAAAATATGGTCCCTGGCCAAATTACTTGAAACACAATATTTGTAGTTTCTTCATAATAAAATATAAACTATACATGTATTATATTTTTTATTTATAAAATATATTGTAAACATATGTAACTATTAAATAAGTAATTAATATTTAGTCCATAACCCATGATTTTTAATAACACCCTTAATTCTTCGGGGCATACTTTCAATGCAAGATATGATTGTCTCTTTCTATCTTCATCGTTCTCCCATACATCCTTTATATTCTTCATTAATATTTCCTTTGTAGGGTTTTCTCTTTCATATACCTTACTTTTTAGTCGATTCCATACGTTCTCGATGGGATTGAGGTCCGGTGAATTTCCGGGCTAACGTAAAAGAGGTATGTGATTGTTTTCAAAGAATTTCTTAACCTTTTTTGCCACATGGCAAGGAGCATTATTCTAGCCTGCTTCATGAAGGCATCTACGGACTGTTCGGGCTGATATTTGTATATCTTCTCCACCAAGAATTTTATGAACACCTTTAGTGTATAAAAAACGATGTCCTGTAGCCACTTTTATTATACGACGATCATCTCGAACAGTTTTGCGTTTGCCGGCAAGGTATGTTTTGCCACTGCTTGTACTAGGGATACTCTCCTTAATTCATTTTGCGATTCCATGAACAGTTTGATGTGATACACCCTCTTTTTGTGCGACTTCACGTTGAGAGAACTCTCCGGTCTCGTGCTTTTTTCTCTGTGATTATTTCCTTCTTCTTTCCCATTATGATAATAATTGACCGCGAAAATAGACGCACACAAATAAAATTAAAACTCTGAAATATAATTGAAAAACATTGTACACGAAAGTCAACTATAAAGGAAGAATTACAACAACATGTATGGCATAAAAGCGACGAAATTAAAAAAAAATTTGCAGTATTCTAAAAACTATTGAGGAAATAATAAAATGCAGAGAAGGAACAAGCAAATATCAGTTCAAATTATGCTTACTTGCACGTTATATGCAATTAAATAATAATATTGCCAACATTATCAACTGTTTTTTTTTTTTAATTTTACCCCAAAATCGTAATATTTTTAAATGGTCCTAATTCGATAGCTAGAGACTGTAGGAGTTTAATAAATCCAGATCCGATGTTTGGAATAATTGATCTAGATCCGAAGTTTCCGATGACGGATCCGGATCCGAGGTTTCGACTAACGGATCCGCATGCGACGTTTCGCATAAGTAATCCGGATCCGAGGTTCGGATACACCAAGATACGTCGGGTCTGAGGAGGAGCACTAGAAATAACAGTAAATTGATTATTATACATACAAGATAGGCGTTTAAATCCCCAAAAGTGCTCATAGATTCTGCCATCAAAGATAACGCGGAGACTCGTATTGAAATTGTGTTACATTTTTATAATGTTCTGCCTACTTTATTTACAAGAAAATTTTTAATTTATTAATTATTTATTATTTCAGAAATATTTTTATTTGTTTTTTAGTACTCATAGCTTTGTATGACCCACTCATGAATTAATGCCTTGACGTTAAGAGCAATTTAGGCAAATATGCAGTGCATTTCAGTTAACACTGGCCATAGACATTTACACAGCAAACACTTTACGTGATGTTAATGGTTTTCCTACGGGGAGTGTTTTATTAATGGTTTTCCTACGGGGAGTGTTTTATTAATGTTTTGTCCACACGTAGTTGGAACGATTTTCATGAGGTTTTAAGACATTTTACCTTGGAAAAATTAAATAAATCTACGGCGCATCAAGAGCGCAGAGCCTATGCTACAATGGTTACCTATTTCGAGCAACGCAAACTGCCCTGCAAGCCAGTGGCGGACGCATAAAAGTTTACACAAAATAAATTAAATGTGATACGTGCTCAAACACTTACCGTTTTAAGAGTCCTCCGTGAAATTACAAAGTGGATAATGTCTATTTAATATTTGTAACATTAGATATGTTTCCAAAGTTGTTTCGGCAAAGTGAGTGCGGCGTGAAGAAAAAGTGTTTTTGTATGCCGAAAACGAACGTTCTACATCTAGTGACGTTATATTTGCGTAAGTAAAATAATCTTTCAAATCACTTAACGGTTCTGTTGACGCACCTTCACAAATTTGTCTTAATGTGCCAAAATCAGAGTCTTTATCTAAAACACTTTCAGACCTTTTTAAAACACAAACATTTCTTGCGTCTTCTATCGCGCATAGCTGTGCGTGAACATGTTGCACTATTTGCAAAGATTCCATTAACGACACCGAAGAATTTTGTAATTGTTCTGAATAATTTCCAAATCTGTTTTAACTTGACTATCCTGAAATTTCAAGCGGCTTACCTTGAGAGCCGCAGCTTCCTCTGGGTCGAATTCTAAAATCACGTTTTTTATATTCTCTAAATATTTAAGATAATAAAATGCAGCCTCTAACCATGTTCCCCAACGAGTAAGAATAGGTTGTGGTGGTTCAGGAATACCGGGGCATAGTCTATGAAATTCCCGAATACGTTTTGGGGATTTTACAAACACAGCTTTTGTATGTGCTATTAGAGCGTCTACCTTGGGATAACATTTTCTGATACTATCTTGCAAATTTTGCATGTAATATGCAACAAGTTAGCACAATGTTTTTTAAGAGATCGACCTACAGCAAGCATGTTTGCGGCACCATCACTCATAAACATCAACAGTTGATTTGTTGAAAGTTCAAACTTTTCCAATGTATTTAACACCAACATTAAAATCGCTTCGGCAGTGCATTGTTGTATTCGTCTGGAAGCTAGTAAAATTGAGGGTGACGGTCGATGTGGTTCCATTGCGCGTACCATTATATTAACCACAGAATGTTTTTTACGATCTGTTGTTTCGTCCACACATAACCACAGTTTTTTACCTTGCAACTCCGATTTAATTCTTTTCTCGACATGCTCACGAGCAGACGGCACAACTCTCTGTAATGTTCTCTCACTTGGTAACTTAAAGTCCGGATATTCATTCCAAAACGAGACGTATGCTTTCTTCCTTAGTAAATGAAATGGTAAATTACATACAATAAAGGTAACACATAAATTAAATTTAAATTTGTCATAATCTCGTGTGGAATTTTTTTTTTGAAACATGCCCTGCACTATTTACGTACCGTAGACAATTACTTTTCGACCAACACATTAAGTCTATTTTACACGCTACACATTGAGTTTTAGCGCCATCACACTTTAAATCAGGCATTTCTGCAATAAATTCTCTTATTGTGTCCAACTTTCGTCGTTTTCGCGACATAGAAAACATTTTCAAAACAAACGTAGAACTACGATATAGTATACGACAGCGTAGATGCATACACAACAGATCGGCTTTCGAGTCGCAGTTATACTGACGCTTATACCGAATTGTCCCGGCCGTGTTTATTTTATGTAAACTTTTATACGTCCGCCACTGGCTTTCAGCGCAGTTTGCGTTGCTCTATTACCTATACCTGAAATTGACGCTAAAGCGGCTACTTTTTTTTCGTCATTTTCAACATTATTTTTTTTGTTCCAAGGTATAAAATGTCTCAAAGTCCCATAAAAATATAAATATAAATCAAATACTCCCCGTAGGAAAACCATTAACATCACATAAAGGTTTTACTATGTAAATATGGTCAGAGTTATCTGAAATGCACTGCATATTTCATATTAATGTGTACATGGTATATGTTTTGTATTGGCGAGTGTACTTACTTGAATGCATTTAACAAAATGCCTTTAGCATTAGATTGTATTTCATAATTTACTGCCACTTTAGTTTACTTTTTGGATGATCTTTCAAGTAATAATTGTTTATTTGCGTTCAAATCCAAACTGATTCAGTAGATTATTGTAACTTTAATTTAATATATCTACATGTAGTAAATAGTAACGTTCACTAGAAAATTATTGTCTTGTATTCATGTCGTCCATTTACCTGTTAATGTTTCTATAAGTAGTCAGCTATTTAGAAAAATGTAACACGAGTCCCCACATTAGGTGATGCCTGAAACACTCAATTTTTCTATTTACGTATGTTATTCACAAAATAAGAAAATGTAATAATAAGGACAATGAGTTACTCTGTAATCATCAAATTTGAATTTACCGCGCATTAGTATTTGCCATTTTTTATGGTAACTTTTGATCCAGATACAGTAGGTACTTTTATAATAGTATAGCACTTTTTAAAATGACTTTTAGGTACCTTGAACTAATCTATACAAAAGAATGCCCATTCTCAACCCGGTGAAACGTGAACTTTTCGTTAGAATGCATTTAAATCGCTGTCCATTGAAAAACGTCGTTTGAACGTTCTATTTTCGGCTCTTCTTTCCGTTCTTTGTTCTAATTTCAGTAAGATAATGGCTTACCTAACTTTTATTTTAATTTCTTCTCCCAGAGAAAGTCTATTAAAGTCACTTTTTAACATTACACTATAGTCCATTCACTTTAAGAATATAGTAGATAGCGCTGCAATCGGCGTCCGTATAACATTTTCCAAAATTTAACTCGATTAAATAATGGCGGGTAATTTGAAAGTAAAATATCAGTTCTAGTATAACCTTTGTCAATTTCTTTGAAAGTAACTCTAATGACGAATGTTTCAGTAAAATGTTTAAGAAAAATATACAAATATAGGATTAGGTTTATTTCAGTTTATTTAATCAAACCAACGAAATTGAAACAATTTTATTTCAGATATATTCTATATTTTATTATAAATCACGTATTCTAACATACAGTACCGTGCAATCGAATTAGGGCCACTATATAAATTTGATAAATAATACAAAGTATCAACGTTTGATAAAAACAATTTTTATTTATTTACATATTTATATTAACACGTACATTAATATTTCGTCGAACAACCCCTTGCTTTTATGACAGCAGCAATTATTTTTGGCATGCTTGCTATACACGCTGCTGCAACTTCTTTAAGGTGAGCATTATTTTGCCAGCTATTTGTTATCTTTGCTTTCAAAACGTCAACTGTTGTATTGGGAGATGCATAAACTGTACGTTTTAAAGAATTCCAAACATTTTCGATTGGATTCAGGTCGGGGGAATTGCCTGGCCATGGCAATATCTTCAGTTTTCTTGCTGAAAACATTTTTAGAATTGTTTTTGCCCTGTGGCACGGTGCACCATCTTGCATAAATGTGTAAGAATAATTTTTAGGGTCTAAAGATGTCATATACGGAATTAAGATTGATTCCATAACTTGTTTATATTAAATTGATTCATGGTACCCGTTATAAAATAGAGCGGTCCAAGCCCTTCCTCTGATATACAGGACCAAATCATGACTGCCGGTGGATGTTTCACTGTTTTTACCACTGCGCTTTCATCATATCGTTCCGATGGTCTTCTTCTAACGAAGCGAGCAACTTCAGTTACAGCCTCTAGCCGTGACTCGTCACTAAAAACAATCTTTAGAAACAGAAATTTTTATTACATTTTCGAATTTACTAAAAATGTTCCAAATTTTGAAAATATACATAAATACTTTTCTCCAATCCTCAACAGTAAAATGCCGATGCTGTTGCGCCCACTGCAATCTTGCCTTTTTCATCCTTAAAGTAAGTTTCGGCTTTTTTGCAGGGCGTCTACTTCTGATATTGGCTTCATATAAGCGCGATTTTAATGTTCGATCTGATATTTTTATATTATCAGCCTATAATATACGCTGAAGTTCTTTAATGCACAGTTGGCTGTTTTCTAATGCCCTTTTTATGATAATTCTGTCTTCCCGTGGCGAAGTTTTGCGAATACCGCGACAATGGGAATGACCACTTGAAGTCGCTGGTAAATTTTCTTTCTTTGACATCGCTACCCTGCCGACTGTTTGACGAGAAACTCCTTCTCTTCTGGCTATTTCCCGATGCGAATACAGCCCCGTCTCTAATAACACTTGAATTCTTGTTTTTTTTCTCATTTGAAATGTCTTTACGTTTGCCCATTTCACAAAATTTATCAATAAAAAAAGAAAACTAAACGTCACGAAATTTCAATTTAATTACACTAAAACAACATGTAAAACGAATATTATAGCACGAAAATATAATACTTGCACTTTACACCATCAAAACTACACGTAAACTAACTTGAAGCAGGTAAAGCCAGTCACCGATTACCAACCCTAAACGTACCTTGGATAGATAGGAATGTTTGGTGGGGGTTATAATAACGAGAATTTTATACCTACTTAAGAGGATTATCTCAAATACTATTAAAAACATTTTATTGCGGAAAATATTTAGAAATTTTGGTTATTATAATATTAACAGCAAATATTTGTATAAAATCAAAGTGGCCCTAATTCGATTGCACGGTATTGTACTTCTGAATAAAATAGTCTCTGTGAGACACTTTAATAGTTCTGTTTTAAAATAGCTACAACAATCATAATTTTATAGACGTGTACAAATTACCGCAAATATAATTTATGTATATGTCTGCGAATTGCAGACTTTTGAGCATCATTCAAAGCTTCGCAAGTTGTTGTTCGTTGACGTTTCTTTGGAGGTGAACCTACAGTTCCCGTGGACTCCATTTCTTTTACAATGTTCCATACAGTTGCTTCGCTACGCCCTAGCTGCTTGGAAATTGGCTTTATAGCTGCCGATTTAGATTAATCTTGTCTCCACTGTATATCTAAATTATAAGCCATTAGCCTTTGCCCACTGCTGATGCGTTTCCCTTGAGGATTTTTTCATGGACCCATGAGGTGGTCCCCTTGCTCAACGACCCCTTCTTCAGCCATGTCAGAGATGTGATAATCCTGGAATAGTAGTTAATAAGTGCAATTGTATCACAATTTTAATGCAATACGCTAAATAAATAATATTACGAGAAACACAAGACACAATCAAATAGTCAACCTAAAGCAACGAGGAACTTTGACAACTGACATTACAAAAACGTAGCGTTCAGTAATATTTAATTTTTTCCAACATAAATTTTGTATGCACGGACACCTTCTTTCGTTGTGTGTAATTTTGCCTTAGGTATTAGCCAATAGCAAACGTCGTAAATATAAACCTAGCTTGTCCAACGCTATATTCTTAAAATGAATGAACTATAGTACTGTTCATTTTCGATGTTAATAAAAGGTCACTATATAAAAACGCGGGAAAAATTTATACTAAACGACAACACTCCCGCCCGTAGCTAAAGTAAGACTGGATGCGGAAATTCCGCGTCCCAAATGAATATTTCATTCCAACTTATTGCACGTTGTACTAAGTATGAGATGTAAGATATAATTCATTTGACCGGTGAATGAATAGGAAGCCGCGGGATATTCAAACTATATTTTCGCAATAATTACGTAATATAAATTTGAATAATTTTGTTTATGAATGGAATTAAATTTTTAAACGATATATCAGGGAGGGCGCGTGGCGTTGCGACCTTATGGACGCACCGCCCCTGGTTTGTAGTATTATTTCTCACGTTTTTGTGGAACTTTGAATCGTTTTTAATTTGAAAAAGATGTAGCTCGCAGGGTCATTAAAGATTTTAAATTTTATACTTCAATGATGTATAATTCAGGGATTATTTTTTTTTAAACTGATAACATATTTTATTAATGAATTAATTTATTCGTTTCATTGTTATCACATTCTATTCTATTTGCTACGAAAATGTTTCTTAATCTGTTGTGAACTTCTTCTAACTCTTTGACTTTATCATTTCGTAGAAAGTAAAATTTACACAAGCTTTTAACAAGTACAACTGATGCAATGAAAATATATTCATAGAATTATTGATAATTTACCTTACACATTGGATATCCCTATTTATGCATTACCTGCATCTGTTAACTACATTTAACCAGACTAGCAGAATACTCCATCTGCAAGTCTGGTTAAAATTCAATTGAAAAATCTAATCTAAAAACTAAAACTTATCTAATCTCTATCGTACTTATCTTTATTTTTCTTATATAGACAGTTTGTATATTATTATTAAACTGTTATGTTATTATTGCACCTCGAGTTTTCATATGATAACCAAATAACAGTTGTGCTGTTCTCGTTACCCTGTATAAACCTACAAAGCAACGCGGTGGATACATTCTGTGCATCGCAGTCATATTTACATGAGTAAATAACTTTCGAACAGTTTTATAATATATTTGTTATATTGTCCAATAACAATAATGGCAAATGTGCAATATTTATTTCGTTGTTTTTGTTCTCCAGTTTTTCCCAATGTACCCTCCCAACCAGGAATGCCGTGCCAAGGGGAAGACAGTAAGTTTTCTTTCGTTTTTATTTAGTTTGTTTTATGTCAATTGGCTGTTAGAGTATTACTTTTGTAATTTATTTTCGTGGACGAACTAAATAAGTTTTATGAATATTTACTTTCTTAATATTGTTGTTCGTGTTTATTCAATAATTAGGGCACAGAAATATAACTTGTAATTGTATTTCTTAAACTTAATAATTGAAGATTATGTTTGAAGTTGAAACCTAAGGATCGTAAGGAATATTTTAGAATTCAATGATTCCCAGGAATAACTTGTTGCTATTAATATGATCGCTGTGATAATTGCGAGTGTGTAGGTTGTTGGATGTTGCCAATATTTATTCGATCATTTAGTTCGTCCTTTAAATTGTTTTTGCATATAAATTAAAATTTGCATTCATAAGGTGTATACAAAATAAGCAAATTCAAACGAAAATTTACGGGGTTGATATCCTAATCTAAAAGACAAATATGGAAATAAAGGTTATTTTTATCATTTAGAAAATGGAAATTTTTGAGGAAATGTGTAAGCAAAGTAAGCAAGCGTTTAAATATTAAACTAATTGAAATAAAGAAGCCAGTTACAAATTACAAAACGAAAAAACAGTACACGTGTTAATCAATTCTTATATATTTATGTGCCGTAATATTAATATTTATTTAATTATAAATGTAGTTTAAATCAAAAATTCACAAAGGAAGAATTGCATTATGTCATATTTTCTGAGATATGTCTGAGATAAGACTAGATATGATTCGATTTCTTAGAAGATAGTAACATTTAAAGCTTGTCCTAGAAAAAATTGTCATCAATTGATTTGCAAAAGGAAAACACCTAACGAATTAAATACAAAGAACTTTTATAATCAATACATTTATTATTTAATTATCTAACGGGTAATCACACTATGTTAATTTAATTTTGATTCATCCAAAATTTTGCAATTTCTTTTTCACCCTTCCCATTAAATGTTGTACATCCAAATCCGATATCATTTTGGTTGTATTGTTCCACTTACACTACCGTTCATGGAAGTTCGGACAAGCAAAAAAATGTACGGAAGTCAAAGAAAATAAGAGAAATATTAAATGGCCATGTATTTAATACTTACTTACATGATTTTACATATTTTCAAACACAGATTTATTAAAAAGGAAAAGTTAATGTAATACAAATAATTTAAATTTTTCATCGAAAAATCCACCTTTTGCCTTTAGGACTGCTGCCACTATTCTCGGCATCCGATTCACTAATTTTGCTAATGTTTCATTGGGCAAGTTTGTCCATACCTCCTGGAGAATGGTCTACAAATGTTCCTTCGATTTTGGACACTTTTTCCTAACACATCGGTCTAATTCTTCCCATAACAACTCTATCGGGTTCAGATCGGGGGACTGGTGGCCATTTCATAATTTTTAGGGTTCTTCCATTTTCTTCTTGCTGCAGGTAATCTGTGCACAATTTATGTTTGGGGTCATTGTCCTGCATAAATTCAAATCCACGACCAATTAATCGGACTCCTGACGGTGTGGCATTTTCCTCCAGGATTTTCCGATATTCTTCTTTTTTCATTATGCCCTCAATTTTGAGCAAGTCCCCTGTTCCGATTAAGGAAAAACAACCCCAAACCATTACAGATCCGCCTCCATGCTTCACCGTAGGAACTATACGCTCCCGTAACATTCTTTCCCCTCTTGACCTGCGTACGAAAACTCTCCGTCTATTTCCAAAAACCTCAAACTTGGATTCGTCAGTCCACAAAACGTTTTTAAAATCGTCCACTGTCCAATCTCTATGAGCTTGTGCCCATTTCAGTCGTTTCAGCCTATTTCCTCTTCGGAGTAACGGTTTTCGACAAGCCACTCGCCCATGCAACCTAGCCTCTTTCAGCCGACGTTTCACAGTACTCACAGAAACTTTGGAATCTCGCTCATTATTGAATTCTGCAGCAATTTCTGATGCTGTTAGTCTTCTATTGCGCTTATTAATTATTTTTATTCGTAAATCCGCAGGAGTCGTTTTTCTTGACGGTCCCGGCCGATTACGATCTTGCATCATAATAATTGCCAAACTGTCAAATCTTAATTCCAAAAGCGCAAATTATGCATAGGTATACATATATATTGTACCCCACGGAATAAAATTCGCGATAAATCGTTATGATAAATAGCAATTTACTGTATAAATAGTTTTTATTCCCAAACTTGCAAATGATAATACAAAAAAGACAAAAAATGTACCTTTTTAATACTAAAAATCTTCTTTTAAAAATCATTTTTTTTTAAACACTAAAAATTGTATTTTTTGATAATATATTAGAGGGATAGCTCGAGGAAAATTGAATAAAAAAAAATATTTTTGAAAATATCCTAAAAAATTGATATCTGGGGTGCACAGGGTGTACCCTGTCCGAATTTATGAAGGTTAAACAAGTAGATATTCTATAAGTTTGTTGCGGAATTATCAATTAAGCGATATAAGTATTATTGCATAATTTGCCGTATAAGTTGAAGTAACATACTGGCTTTTGCAGTAATTAAAACACTAGAGGATTTAGGGATTTTAGAAATACTAAATATACATTTCCAGGAATTACAATTAACCAATTTATTTCATTCCTATCTTAAATTCTGCGATACCTTTTTCTGAATTACGTTTAGTGTTCGGCTTAATAACGCACATTCAACATATTTATTATACACAGTTTGCTCATCACTTTAATTTTAATCTACTTAGAACTGTGGTATTCAATTAGACGTTCGGATTAAAGAAAGTAATGGGAGATAACATGTTAATATAATAGTTAACCTGGGCAAATATACGGTAACAGCCAGAGGCGTGGCGAGCGCATAAAAGTTTACACATAAAATAGAAGGTAAGAAATAAATTATAAAACGTGCTGAACCACCTACCGTTTTAAAAGTCTTTCGTGAAATCACAAACTGGGTAACAGTTAAATATTTGAATCATTATCATTTAAAACTACCTCCTCTTTTGATAAAAATTTTAATTTGTTTGTTTTGTTAAAAACGCAAGCGCTGCAACTATGTGTGCCCCCAACGTTGTAACAATCCAGCTGTGGTGGTTCAGTGTAAAATCCCCAGTGGAAACGCAGTTTTGTGTAAATAGTCGTGGTACAGTTGTACGGGACGGACTTTAGAAACACTGCCTTTGTACTAGCAATCAATGCATTTTACTAGTAGAAAAGATGTAGGAATCGTTTGTGCCGCAAGATTTAGAGTATGGATTTTACACGTTACATGTAAGAAGTTACCACTGTGTTTAATAGATCGGCCCAAAGAACGCATGTTTGCGGCATCATCACTCATAAACATTAAAAATTGCTTAGTTGAAACTTCAAATTTGTTCAATCCATCTTTAAAATCTCATCGGCAGTACAATTTTTGGAAGCAAGTAAGAAGGAGGATGACGGTCGATGTGGTTCCATTGTACGTACCATTACATTAACCACAGAATGTTTTTGACGATCTGTTGTTTCGTCCACACACAACCACAGTTTTTTATCTTTCAGTTCCGTTTTCATTTTTTTTTTAATATGTTCACGAGCAAATGGCACTACATTTCGTATCGATGTCCGACTAGGTAATTTACAGTCCGCATATTTATTCCAGGAGACAAATGCTTCTTTGTCTAGTAAACGAAACGATAGATTACATAAAATAAGAGTAACACATAAATCAAATGTAAATTTGTCTTGGTATCGTATGCCACTTTTTGCAGAAGAATGTTGTTTGCTTTCGATGTGACGTTGATAATGGCTTCTGGACCAACACATTAAAGGGATTTTACAAACTAGACATTGAATTTTGGCGCCATCAAAAATTAAGTCCGGCATGTCCACTATAAAGTTTTTAACTGTGTCTGCCATTGGTCGTTTTCGCGACGTACCTAACTGCGACATTTTTAAAGCAAACATAAGCGTACAATTACGAAATAAGTTACGACAGCCTACATATACACAGAACTACTCGGATACAGCATCGGTTTAGTACTGACGCTGTGAACGCGTGAAATAAATAATCGCCGACTCCGCACCACATATCTACTACACTGACTGTTACCGCTGTTTGCCCAGACTAATGATAACTGTGTATAAATATATTTTAATTTTCATTATATTCACAAAAAACGACATCTTATTGGCTTTGAAAATAATTATTTCTTGCTTGAATTTATTCATTTATTATTCATACTCTTCTTTTATACAAATATTTTTGCTGATTTTTATTTTGTACTTAAAATTGTAAATAAAACGTATTCTATGTTAAACAAAAACAAAATCTATATATTTGCAATTGACTTAACCATATTATTACATATTTTTACAATAATTATTTCCATATATCTTTATTTTTCCGCATTCACATATGAATTGTAATTTATTAAATGAAACTTTACGAATGCGTAATCTTAGCTTAAACACTTAATAGTTTAATGTTATTTCGAATTCACTCCAACTTCCCTTTTGAGCAGATACCTAAGCTACAAAAGTTTTAATGTCTGAAATTGACTTCTGTTTACTTCCATAATGAGATTCTAGCATGCGCTAAATTGGCAGAGTAGATTTCGACTTGTTTTTCAGCAATTACAAAATTGCGAAAGTTTTCATCAGCTTATTTGAAATAGTTGGAAGTTGTTTCCTCGCAGTTACTTAATTTATTTTATCATTACAGTAGTCAACTCAAACTTGACGCCTCAAGCTAATTTTCTTATGAAATGTATATCGTTCAAAACGAATGTGGGTTTAATGAACGTAAAAGGGTAATTTTAATTTTTATACGGATTAAAAACGATATAATGTAAGAATCGTGTACGAGAAGCAAAATCAAGAATCAATTTCTATAATGAAAAAGATGGTATTTTAAATTCGAAATTTCACGAGATATAATTGATTGCAATATCTGTATAGTCTCTTATAACCGTGCGAATATTTTCATTTGATTTTTGTTTCACGGGCGTTGTGTGTTTTTTTTTAAAGTGTGTATGTGGTAATTCTTTTCGAAACAACAATATTAATAGAAGACCACATTATTTATTTTATTAACTACATAACTTTCCTGAATATCACTAACGCATATGATTTTAGAACAATAACTTGATATTTTTCAAAAATAAATTCTTGAACCACTTTAATATCATTCTGTGCTAACACGATATCATGTACTTTATTGACCATATCGTCCGTATTCATCTCAATGGGACGACCTGGCCCGTTATCGCCGATATAACAAGGCATTAGCGCTCTTCGATGACGTCACGCTGTTTAGGTGATGTATCGCCATGCACGATGTTAGCCTAAGCGATAAAGGAATCTTTTTGCAGTTATCTTTTGAGTTTTAAAGGGCTTTCGGTTTAAAGAGGATGCCAGTCGTCAAATGAGCCCTTCTTCGCATCCCATTCGATTTCATTTCAACGAAATTTCAAGGCAAAACCCAAACACGTAACCGAGCACCGTTTTCGTGAAAGATGTATTTGTGGTTGATATTTAATCGACTAATTATTATTTGTAATTGTACATGTATTTGGACGAAGCTAAGGTTGAAATGATACAGTAATTGCAGTTTTATTCGAAGCTTTGTTCAATTTCACGAGAAAATTTACAGGCATGCTATTTAACCAGGATCTTTAACTTACTATTATGTAGTGTTTTACCTAATCTATCAATACTTTTCCTACAATAATTTTTAAGGAAGGTATTTATAGAAAAAGTTATTATAATTGTTGCAATACGTTCACTGCTGTAAATATGACATTTACATGTATCAGTATCCAAATGGCTATGTTCAGTGATATAATTTAAAACATATTGTATTAAAACAGAACGTTTATGATACACATTTAAAAACATCTTTTCGTGTTCAAAAATATTTTTGTTAAATATAACGTAAGAATATAAAACTATTTGAACAATAAAATCTTCACGTTCTTTGCCAAATGTTAGGGAATTGAGTTGGAATAGTATCTTTTTAAGCCTAGGAATTTTTAAACTTACAGTTATAGTTTCACCGGTCTTTGAATCTGTAGCTGTTGAGAAATAAATAATATCATCTTCTACAAAATGTAACTCACAAACAAAACATACAAAACAGCCGACGTCGCAATTTTTAGGTTACACCGTTGTTATCGTTTCAGAAAAGGTTTTATCGCTTATACAACACTACAAAAAACATTGCGGGCATCACCAACAAAGTACGGAAATATCACTACACAGTATTTTTTAAAATAAAACCAATATAATTTGGATAAACCAATTCAAAACGTAAAGACGGTTTGAACATGTAAACGCATTTATGGCTGATCGTTCACCTAACGCAATATACGTCACAGCCTGCTGACATCAGAGCGTTTAGGCCTTTTTATATATCGGAGGTAACGTCTGGCCGCTCCTCATCAAAGACGGGTGTTTGGCCACGCTTAAATTCATTAAACCAGTATCTAATGGCAGACATCAAAGGTGTGTGGTCCTTATAAACTGCATCCAACTCCTCTGTGATTTCTACACACGTTTTCCCATCCAAAAAAATTAATTGAATCACTGATCGCTATTGTTTTTTTTCCATGATTCCGCAAACAGCTCTCAAAGCAACACTACTCGATGTATCCTCCGAAATTTTGACAGACGTCGACTAAAGAATAGTACTCGTAGTCGGTATTGCAGATTTTGACACAAAGCAGTATTTGTCTCCAAACACGGGTACTTCTCATACCATCCTCGTAAAATACGCTAGCATAAATGAGTTATTCACAATTGGAACTATTGGAAAACTATATCGGAAACAGTCTGACCTTTAATCGGGGTTATTCACATCATTGCTTAGATAACCAGTTCATATGTTTTAAACTTGTTTCTAAAACTCAGCACGCATTTCTAGAAAAAACCTATACGACAATACTTTGATGAAAATTTAAGTTTTTTTAAACATTAGCACCATATTGAGTTTGAAGTATTTTCAAAACAATGCCAAATAATTTTACATCATCATGAATCATAGCCGCCCACTAAGCAAATATTTTCTTCTACAAAATGTAGAAGAAAATATTGACATTTGGATGCAATGCATTTACTGTTAATACGTGAAAAATTCAAACTCAAGTTTCTAACATAAACAAACAAATGATGAAGAGAACTAATTAGGTAATTTTGAACTTTACCCAAGGGGTAGAACACAATATCAAAGGAATTTATGGTCTACTTATGGTAATGAGGACATTTAATGAAGAGAATTTGTGCTAATTGTATTGAGTAGAGCAGTATCGACTCTGAACGAAAACAGAATGACAAATTTTTAGTGGTGTCTTCAAGCTTGTGCTATTATACATGTACTGATGTGCATATTGGGAAGAAATAATTTCGAAAATTATGGCTCCTAGAAAAAAAGCATTATTTGATTGTTTCAATGGTTACACACTTGCATAATAGACATCGAGGCAATCTCATTTGTTTAGTTATTTTCTACGTTCAACGAATTTTTTTGGTGATCATATATACGTTATTATTTCTAAAATATCCATAATTCCTATACAGCACTGATATTAAGTGAAAAAACATCCAGAAATTGCCAAGAATTTTAAATTATTTTATGAATGCTGGATGATTTGTAAAATTGATTCAATTACTGATCTATGCGAAATGGGCGCCCTAAATTCTCGGCCTGATATAGAAAAATAAACACGGTAAAATATAACAATTTTTATTTTTCAATATAATCTCCCCTAACTTCAATACATTTATTATAACGATCAATTAATAATTCTATGTTCGCTCAAAATGTTATATTGCAGCAGCTTGCAAGTCCCTATCGCCCTTAAAACAATTCCTTTTTGGATAAAGGATCACAATACAGAACTATTGCTTCATCTCCTGTGACAACGGACTCCAAAATCGGTTTCAGGTCGTCTCCACACATGTTTATATATGTACGAGCGCGCAGATTCGACCCGAGGTTCACGTTGGAGAGCAGAAAGAAGATGCGGTACCCATCTTGCACTAATCTTATCATACCCAAATCGTTATGAATACTTTTTGCAGAAATGTTAGACAACACTGCTAATTCCTTCCCTTTCATACGACGATCTACTAATACCATTTTTTCAATAATTGAAATGTTTTGAGGCGTTTTTAGTTCAATAGGCCGAACGGGGCGCTCATCATCATCAAGGGATTCTTGCTCTAAACGAAAACATTTTGCCCACTTTTTTGCCTTGAAATATGAAGGAGATAAATCACCACAAACCCCGTCTAAACGTTGTTTAATGTGATTCGGCGTATGCTCTTCTTTTGTTAAAATTATAATGACCACACGGTACTCAATTTTCGTTACCTGCGACATTTTCATGCACTAGTCACGTTGTCTGGCTGGCTACTAAAACTACTACTCTTCGAGTCGTAATATATAATGTGTAGGCCTCGAACATGTGTCAGGCCGAGAATTTATGGCGCCTACCTTATAAAAAAATATGTAAAAGAAAATCAAAAAAATTGCTAATGTAGTAATGGTAATGTTCATAGATCATATCACCAAACGCTTAGAAGTTTGTGTTCTTAAGCTATAAAACTACGTATGTATGTTAGAATGAAAATTAAAATTATAATTTTTATACCATTAATTTTATACTTTGAGAAACAATTGTAATTAGACCTGGTAGGATGTTTGCCGAAATGAAATCGTGTTGCTATTTATAGACAGTATTAACGCATATTTCTTGACTGTAACTTTAACACCATAACATATGAATCATTCTTCTCACATACAAACTATCTTCCGGTACGAATCTTCATTTGTTTTTAAATCGTATCCTTATACATTTACATTAAACGAATAAACATACCTTATAAAAATACCCATAGAAAAAATCTTGATTTGCCGCAGGCATACTTATGTAGAATCAAAAACAGTAAAATAGTTAACGTTCAGGAAAGATAATTGAAGATGTTCAACCTAATGGGAAATGTTGACCTACAACTACACCAATTAATATGCGTTTACCTGATTTTTTCACCCTTCACGTCACTCATGTCCACTTGCAATTTGTTTCTGCTAGACATATGACAAAATAACCATAACGTAGAAGTTAGTAGATTGGGTCATACCATGCCAAGTGGACTAAGGGTCCCCGTTCGACCCTCACCAATTTTGATGATTTTTTTGCACAGATGAGTCTTACATGGAATTATGCCAAATTACAGCTTTGTAAGTAGTACAATAAGGCCACTAGCCAAGTTTTTGCAATGGCCAGTTTTTTCATGACACGACAATAACGAACACCACAATTTACTGTCCAAGCGGCTCATAAATCTTCTCGTGACAAATTTGAATCATACTTTTGCGGTTTATATCTGCTGACAGAATGACTGTGAAGCTGACTCTCTATTCATTTGTAGTCTGTCAGCATATCATGAAGCTTTGCAAGTGGCGTCTTGGCTGCTCATATAATTACTGAGTTATCCATATTCAAATTCTACTCGAAGAATTTCGTTTGTCAATTTTGGCTCATTTATAATAGATTTATGTTGTAAAATGGTGGATTCGAAATGTCTCTGAAATCTCAAACGAAGAAAATGTTGTTTTAGTCAATTTCATGCATCCCAGTAAACCTGCAGGTTCACACTACTGGCTAGATAGACAGGATATTTGTTGGATTCCAGATCAACACATAATTTCTGTTATTCCGGTTTCATGAGCAATAAGAATGAGTCGACAATATAACTTGCCAGAAGCAACTATGGCCTCTACCAGCACCACATTCCAACAACTGAACCAATGAGAAGTGGAACATTATGGCTGAGGAATCATAAAAAGACCCAACTTAGGCTTGGGAACCTGTTAGATACCTACATTTAGGTTTAGGAACCTGTTAAGCGCTCACAATCAGACTTGGCAACCAATTAAACACCCACATTTAGGCTTGGAAATCTGTAGTAAAGAAACCCACCCGTGGCGGGACTTGCCTGGCTATTCGACGTGGCCCCTTGGCAATGGGAATACCAGTCATTGAGACTGGGCAAAGTCTGAAAAATGAAACAAGCTTTTGCTGGTCAAACATCAGTATAGGTACTAAAGTTTCACAAATATCATCCTTTCAAAATTCAGTTTCTGCAAGCAGATTTTAAACAGAGACTAGGATTCATTGCTGTAATGCAAGTAATGTTATATAATGATCCCACGAGTACCAATAACATTTCGTGGACTGACGAGGCACGATTTCATAACAATGGGGTGGTGATTCGCCAAGAGGAAGAAGCCACGAGGGGTTAGATCTGGTGATCGAGTCGGCCATTGAATGTCACCCGTCATTGAAATGAGCTTCCCACCAAACATTTGCCTCAAAACCTCCATCGATCGTCGGGCTGTGTGATCTGTCGCTCCGTCTCATTGGAACCAAACATTGGCAAGGTGAAGATCATTCAAGTTTGATCCCAAAAAGTTCTGTAACATGTCAATGTACCGACCAGATGTGGCTGTGACCGTCATCGCTCCCTCTTCAAAAAAATAGGGACCAATGATTCCATGACTGCTTATGGCACACCATGTGGTTACCTTAGGACTGTTTAGTGGCCTTTCGTGCAACTCCCTTGGGTTTGCGTCACTCCAATACCGAAAGTTTTAGCGATTTGCAGTGCCGCAGAGGTGGAAATGGGCCTCTAATTCCGGTTTGTTAGAAAAGCTCCAATAATAAACGCACGTTGTTCGCCCGGCCACGACATCTTACTGACTAACTTTGGGTTCCCTCGAGTCAAACGCTTCCTTCCCCACTCTTCGCGGACCACCCCTCTCAACGCTAGCCCTCCTTGAAATCATAACGGAAGTATTGCCCCACCCTGTATATCTTTTAGGATTCTACAAACCATTTTCGACGACATTGCTCGATCTTATATCTCTACAAATAAGGAAGATATCGCTTGTAACATTGAATCTGGGACACCCGGTATTTTTCAAGGACATGTGAATTATAAAATGGACACTCAGTTTGTAACAAAATATGATAAAACTAAATTCCATTTCATTGAGAAACATTACTGACATAAATACTTTTGAAATTCCATGAATATTTGTATGATTATGATGATAATAATAAGTAACAATATATGTTACATAACAATATTTTTTAACAAGAGAACTTTCTGGCCCGCTGCCCACAATCTATGTCATTGGCATTCTCTATTAAATAATATTTTGACTTGTCATAAGTGTTTATTGTTTAAATTGGTCAATGTCATTAATCTTGTTACGTTATTAAAGTGTAGCATAACAGTTGTAACATAAGAAATATCTCTGCATTTATTTGTAAAATCTTGAGCCAAGTAATATTAATGTACCTAAGAGCGTTTAAAAATTAAAATAATAGCATTTTCAATTTTTTAACTTTAATTTTTTGATCACTGCTGTTAAATTAATTCTTCTAATAGGATTTTTACTTTTTAGACCTTGAGATATACACACAAGTAAATTTAATAGTAAAATAACCGTCAATTGTACGCGATAATAGTCGAAGTTCTTTTCCTGTTGCAATACAGTTTAGTTCTTTTGCGGTTGGCATATTAAAACGTTGGCCCGCAACGACATACACATGTGTTACTTTTTCGGTGTTGTGATTTTTTTGAAGACGAATTTTCAATGGGTCTTTCCATTCATACAATAGTTGTGCATGATTTGTACAGTAAATAATGCACTTATTGACATGACAATTAAACATATTCTAAGATGCTTAGGTACATTTTGATATCATGTTTAGGTACAATTCTAATAATTCATGCTAAATAACATTGTCGTTCAAAATAAACAAACATAACCTCTACGTCGGAGATTACAAGAATCTACAAACCGCAACGATTATGTTGCGAATTGTAAACATTCATCTTGCTCCATATTCGGCAATTATTGTTATGTGTTCGTGTTATCTTATTTTGGTTTAATAAGTATATGCATTAACACTGATTTATTTTTAAGGGAGTATATACAGGAGAGGCGCTCGACGATGGAGGAAACTCTACAGGGTGAACGGACATATATTTCAGGCTAAGAGATTTAATAGGGTAAGAATTTTTTGCTTATACTTTCTAAAAAACATTTTATTTCATTTATTCTTACTAACAACTAGAAAAGCGTTAAGTTTATTTCTCCAATATAACAATAATAGAGGCAAAGATTATCATTAAGTCACTATTTGATTAAAAATTGATGCAGAAAAAAATTATTGCTTCTATGTTAGCAATTATATTGTCTACGGGTATTTTTCTTTTGTTCCCATATTGGATTCCAAAATTTGATTCAAAACTCTAAACTTTTAGCACATTGTGTGGTATATTGACATTGGAAATATTGTCACCCCAATCATTATTAAAATCTTCATTCAGAGTGACCCTGCTTTGTCGTCTTTTTAACCCTAGGATGCATAACACGGGCCTCCGAACCCCAGCGTGGTATTCTAAGCTTCATAACTTCTTTATCTTTAAATGTTTTTCTTGTGGGCCTTGTCTGTGCCTCAACTGGATCTAATGCAGTTAGTTATTAAAATTTAATTCACCAAAATCAAGTTCTAAATACTGTTAGTACTTTACGTTCTTTTTTCTTCCAAAAACTTTCCACCCTTTTGAGCATATTTGAGGGGACTAGCATCAAAGGCGGCTATCTCCCACTATGTAAACTTTAAGTAAATCGTAAAAAACAAAAACGTACATTTGAAACCGGTTTCCGGCTGAAATTTCAACATACATGCACTCCCTGGCCAAATTACTTAAAACATTCAATATTTTGTTGTTTCTTCATAATAAAATATAAACTATACATGTATTATATTTTTTATTTATAAAATATATTGTAAAAATATGTAACATATGTAAATATTAAATAAGTAATTAATATTTAGTCCATAACCCATGATTTTTAATAACACCCTTAATTCTTCGGGGCATACTTTCAATGCAAGATATGATTGTCTCTTTTATATCTTCATCGTTCTCCCATACATCCATTATATTCTTATATTCTTATATTCCCTTTGTAGGGTTTTCTCTTTCATATACCTTACTTTTTAGTGAATTTCCGGGCCAACGTAAAAGAGGTGTGCGATGCGCCCTGTCGGTATGCGACGTCCTGGCTTAAAATACGGTAATAACGTGTTTTTTAACACATTTATGTACTGCTCTTGACGCATTGTACCTTTTACAAAATACAAAGGGCCGGGTCCGTCTCCACTAATCACTCCCCAAATCATTACCTGCGGAGGGTGTTTTACAGTTCGAAGAACCGTGGACTCTGTGAAATGTTCGCCAGGTCGTCTACGAACAAATTGTACTCGCTGCACTAACACACAGAGCGAGCACTCGTCACTAAAGGAAACCTATTAAATAATGCAAACATTAATTCAGTAAAATTCAAGTTGTTAAGTTTTCAATTTTGTTTCTATTTAAAAGCGAGCGTTCTTTTTTATCCTTTACAGGTCTTCGACCCATTAGGCGATTTTCGCGCAATCGGCGCCTGACAGTTCTGCTCGAAATCTCTATTCCTCTCTCTTGTAAATGTTTTTGAATCATTTTAATTGTAGCAAATCTATTGCTCAAACCCTGATGAACAATTTCACGGTCAGATCTCTTCGATGTTTTTCTTTTCCGACCGCACTTTACCCGTCTTTGTGTCGATGTGCTAGCTCCTTCGTTTAAGTTTCTAGCTAAACGCGATACGGAAGAAGGAGATACTTTCTGTAATTTTGCAATTTCTCGTTGTGAATGTTTATTTGATTGTAGAAGAACTTATATAGCGGCTTTTTGTTCACTTGTTAAATCTTTCCCGGGCATTTTCTACAAAGAACCCCAAATATTTCAATTTTTTTCAAATCCCAAATAATTAATTATTAAGAGAAAGATAGAATAACAATTTTACCTTTACAATAACGATATATCAACACAAAACACTTAACGATACTCCACAACTTAGCTTCTATACGGTTATGACGAAATATTTAAAAAAATATCGATGCATTCTCTAAACTGTGAGCTCGCTAAATGTAAGTTGATAACTGAAATATTTATATATACGTACTTTATTCTTCTAAATATCATTTCTCTGGTATTTTTATTTACTGATACAATAATCTAGTCTCCCTATAAACGATCGGATTCAAAGCAAAGGAATATCACTATAATAGGATGGAAATTTCCAGGTAAAAGGGTTGATTTATGACATGTTTGAAGTAATATGGCCAGGGACTGTAATTTAGATATTTGTATCGAATGTTAGAGATTTTAATTGGATTTAAATATTGGAGATAGCTAAAATTGATTCTGAGTCTGGGATATAGAAAGTTTTGTTTCTAAAACAGTTACAACGTAATTGATATTGTAGTCTGTAAAACTTAATCAAGTCATTATTTTCCGTGTGGCTTTATTGACAACTGAAAAATACACGAAAATTCTATTTAATAGTTCAAACAGTAAATAATGCTTAAAATAATATTGGTTATTATTATCATGTAAACATCAACAACTACAACTAAAAGTACTAACAGAAATTCTGTACTAAATTACAAAAAAACGAAATATTCTTTTATTAATATTATACAGTAATATTACAATTAATTGCGTAATTTTGCAATCAACATAGCCGTCAACGTTACCCCAAGCACGGGACCGAAAACATAGAAGATGTCCTGAAAAATGGAAAAAAGTACTGCAAAAGCGGCCAATATTTTAATATATGTTTTATTAGCTGTGTTTATGCTGTTTATTGTTGTTGATTAGATACTCTGCAGTTAATTTACCCGCAGCTACAACATGTAGCCATGATACAGCGTTTCAATGCGCGTCACTGAAAAGTTATAAAATTTTTTACTGCATCTTTTTTGTCTTAATTAATTGTAATATTGAAACCCACACCCACTTCGTATGAAAACAATCATGCACTGGTTGTCTGCGTTAAAACTAGCACGTGCCCTATTCCCATGTGCTTAGCCATGTGCCGCAAACCGCGGAGCGCTTTTGGCTGAAATAGAGCTAGCCAGTTTTGTTCCCGAAATGGGACTGGATATAACTGGTTTTGATTTTGAGGTTTTAAGCTGATTTACGTAGGGATTTAGCCGGATTTGGACCTGAATATATACACCACTAGATAGTCCATAAGCCAAAGTATAATAACCTGGCAAAACCCAATTTTATGAAAAATTGGAGATAGCCGCCTTTGATACTAGCCCCCTAATTTAAGTGTTTCTTTAGCAGCAAGGTTTCTTTATCTTCTCACGTCATACTCTATAGGTGTACAACAGATACATTATTTTTCGATATAGTCTCCACCTTTAGCAATGCACTTGGTCCAGCGAACCACAAGCTTCCGGATGCCTTCCTAGTAAAAGGTTTTCGGTTTGTGAAGCCACTTTTGCTCCGCATCCCGAACGTCTGTGTCTGAGGCAAATCGACGACCTCTCAAAGCTTGAGCGGTTCAAAGAGATGAAAGTCTGAGGAAGCGAGATCAGGGCTGTATGGAGGGTGTTCCAGGGTCTTAAAGCCCAACCAGTTGATAGTTTCTATGGTGTTATGGGCCGCGCGCGGACGGGCGTTGTCTTGCAACAACAAAACTTTCTTTGAGAGTAGACCACGGCGTTTGTTTCGAATTGCTGATTTCAGCTTTTTCGCCAACAAATCACTGTACCTCGCACTGTTTATGGTATTCCCCCTGTCCAAGTAGTCGTCCAGTATAGGGCATTTTTTGTCCCAAACCACGGTTAGCATCACCTTCCCAGCCGATGGCGAGGTCTTGAATTTTTTCGTGCTAGGGGATCCTGGGTGTTTCCATTCCATACTCTGGCGTTTCGATTCGGGCTCGTAGTGATGAACCCACGTTTCATCAACGGTCATTATTCTGCTTAAGAATGCGTCGCCTTCCGCGTTGAAGCGATCCAGTAAGCGTTGGCAGATGTCCAAACGTTTGGTTTTGTTTTCTGCGGTAAGCATTCGTGGTACCCATCGCGCACACACTTTACGAAATTTGAGTTCATCGTGGATAATTTGATAGGCAGAACCGTGACTGATGTTTAATGAAGATGCAACCACACCTATGGTAACTCGCCTATTTGCTGTAACCATCTCTCGAGCTTGCTGAATGTTGTCGTCGGTGGTCGAGGTTGACGGCCGTCCAGCTCCCTCTTTTTGTGTGCGGCCACTTTGAAACATTTCGATCCACAAAAAAACGCTTTTGCGAGATAAAGCACTGTCCCCGTATTGTGACAAAAGTCTCAGGTGAATTTCAGCACCCTTCACACCCTCTGACCACTAAAATCGGATCACTGCTCGTTGTTCCTCTTTGGTGCAAACTAATAACGGAGCTGACATGCTTATGCTGTTGTAGCTAGCAGACAAATGACGCGATCGTGATTAAATTCCGCACACATGACCACAGAGGCGCCAACTCAACGCATGCGCAAGCCGCCGATAACCGATAACCTTCAAAGCTTGTTATGGCGAAAGTGTAGATAATATTTGACTTTCCCTTGTATATCCAAACTTTATAACACTTTTTTACCTTTTATGGAACGTTAAAACATCGAATGAGAATCCTTATTTTAAATTTAATTTTATTACCGTCATAATTTCACTTAATAGAGAAATAAACTAGCGCACACCAATCAATCTATGAATGTAATTTATCTAATATATGCAGCTTATACGTGTAACGTTGAATGAAATTACACATTCAACACATCAAATTAATCTGATTTAATAATTTGTAGTCACGAATATGTTAAGATATTCAGCACACGCATACTTTTATTGTTGTTCTTTTGAAAACGGTACATGCATTAGTGACCTGCTTCAATTAGTTGGAACTTCGCGATAGTATCAAATAATGTTCACAACCAATATAACTTGGCGCAATTTGCTGCAATATAATAATAGTTTGACGTTGAACCTTACTTTCAGAAAGCATTTTGCGCATTCTGTCATGATCGCATCTGGGGATTAGGACGGCAAGGTTTCAAATGTATCCAATGCAAACTACTTGTACATAAGAAATGTCACAAGGTCGTTCACATTGCTTGTACCAACGAACATGTCGAACCTATCATTAAAGAAGACCATAACGGTGAAAGTCACGATGTTAGCACCTCTTCAAGCGATCGCCTAGAAAAATGCTCACTTAGGGCCTATCCAGAACCGCCTCCAGATGTTACTGGTAATCTATACTTTCCACGGTAAAGTTCTAAAGCAACGTAACACGTACAGTCCTTTCAGGTGAATCAATTCCGGTTGAAGATCCGGAGAAATCGTCCATACCAGAAAGTATTCTAGAACCCGGCGCCGAACGACAGTATTCTCTAAGCGACTTCGAACTGATTCGCGTAATCGGCCGTGGATCTTACGCGAAAGTCCTTATGGTAGAGCTGAAGAAGACTAAACGTATCTACGCGATGAAAGTGATCAAGAAAGCTTTGGTTACCGACGACGAAGACATTGATTGGGTCCAGACTGAGAAGCACGTTTTCGAAACTGCGTCGAATCATCCATTCCTAGTAGGTTTACACTCATGTTTTCAAACACCGTCGCGTTTGTTCTTCGTGATAGAATTCGTCAGAGGCGGAGACTTAATGTTCCACATGCAGCGGCAGAGAAGGCTACCGGAGGAACACGCTCGATTCTACGCCGCTGAAATATCGTTAGCCTTGCACTTCTTGCATAGCAAAGGTATCATTTATAGGGACTTAAAGTTAGATAACGTACTACTGGATCACGAAGGCCACATTAAATTGACCGATTATGGAATGTGCAAAGAAGGCATTCGACACGGGGACACAACGTCGACGTTTTGCGGTACTCCCAATTATATCGCACCGGAAATTCTACGCGGTGAAGATTATGGCTTCTCTGTAGATTGGTGGGCGTTAGGTAAGTAGCTTTATTACACACATTGCAAAAAAAGAAAGAAGTTCGCGAAAAACGTGTTCAATTTCAATAATTTTCATAATCTTTTTAATATTTTACATTAATTTACCATGTTAGCAAGGGAATTTTTAGATCAGTTTTCCCACTTTCATGTTCACCAAGTTCTCCTCAATTAATCGCAACCCGGATGCCACAGCATTCTCTTCTAGTATTCATCTATAATTTTTTGCGCAAAATACCGTTGATTTTTATTAGATCTCCGGTTCCTGCACTGGTGAAACAACCCCAAACCATCACTGAACCACCGCCTTATTTTACTGTGGGAACGACGCAGTCGCGTAACATCCTTTCCTCTTTCGTTTATCTCACGAAAACTCTGCCCTAAACATTTCGAACTTGGATTCGTCAGTCCAAAGAACGTTTCTCAAATTTTCTTCTTTCTATAATTTTCGGCCCACTGTAGTCGTTTTTGTCGGTTTCCACGGTTTTCTTACCGCAACGCGACCGTAAAGACCGGCGTCTCTTAAGTGGCGTTTAGTGGTCGTTTGCATAGCACTGTAAGGCGTCGATCTTCCGCACCCGCTATCATTCTTGACCGACCTGGCCGATTACGGTCTTCTAATGTCTCGGTGGTTCGGTATCGGCGAATAGTATAATGCGCAGTTGATTTTGTAACTTGCAATTTTTCCGCAATCACACGCACGGAATATCCTTCATCGTGCAATATGAGAATAGACGATCGCGTTTCTACATCTTCCTTTCGGCATTTTTAAAATATTTCTTCCACGAACACTGCAACGGAACATCCGTATCGAAATTGGTTTACTAGCAGACTAATTTACAGCGAGTAAGATAATTACTTACCAATTCTCTCTTTTGTAAACATATTTATAACCCATTCATTAATTATCGTTTGTAATGATTTTGTTGCCCGCTATTAAGATAACATTGATTCTAACAACGATTGCCCTCTGAAATACTTTACGCTTATCCCAACTTTGTTGTAGAAGTTTTTACAGTAATACTAAGGGTATTGAATATTGAAAAATGTAATCTTTTAACATTCTAATAGTTGTCCTAACTTTAATGGCTGGTAGTGTATGTGTTGCTTTATTTCCGGGATGAACAGGGTTAAAAAGTCTTCAATAGCCGGTAGTGTATATTTTACTAATTATTCGTTCACGAGCGATAAATATTCCATCCCGGATTCAAAAGTAAAAGTCGCCATTGATTTAAAAATAACATTTATGTAAATATAGCTCGCGAAAAACAATATTTTGGGCACTCTTCTAACCCTGCTTAAAATATTGCCTAAATGAAAAGATAAACATAGGAAAATGATATGTGTTTATTAATATAAAGTACATGTTTTTTTTTGCAAAACAAATATTTAAAAAAAGATTAACTAATTTAGTAGAGGTGTAAAAAAATATATTTTTTTAAATCTAGATAATAAAGAAACGCTAATTTAGATGCTTTCCATTACCCAATGATCAAAAAATTCTTTTGATATCCGCAGAAGAACCATTTGCACATAAAATTAGAACAATGATATCCAATACTTGATTTCTGGAACATTCTTCTGACATCCCCATCACTGTACTGCATTTACATTTTGTAATATTTCGTGCGAAAACATCGTTTCGTGGAATGGATGTGATTTAGCATCCAATTTAATGAGTAATGGTAATAATCCTGTAGCTGATCCTAAATTTTTTCTTGTTGACAACTGGTATTCATTTTTCTTTCTAATAGGATCAAGTAAATAAACTAAAAAGTAAAAAGGCGTTTTAGTTTCTTCCGAATTTTACATCTGGAAAAACTTTCAATTTTTAATAATAACTGCAAAATGCAACAAGCTAGGCACCCGGGGGGTAAACCTAATTCGGGTACGCTGAATCCAATGGTGCCAACCGTTTTTAAAAGTTAACTCGCGTTTTCGAGCAATTTTAATATAAAAATTTTAAGCCCAAGGAACCTTCTGGAACATTTTGGAATTTTCTGGAAAATCTGATCAAAGGCCGAACAGCCTTCTGGAACCTTCCATGGACCATTCGTGAACCTTCTAGAAACTTCCATCCCCGCTACTACCACTTGGTCAAATTGGTATATAAGCGGCGCTGTTAACCGCTGAGAGCTCAGTCTGTTTTCAGAAGTCGAAGTATTAACAATAAATATTAAAGCAAATAACCCAAACCGAAGTGAATAGTGAAAAGTTCGAGATTGTTCATTGTATTGGCTTGTGAAATCAATTAATTTGAAATATTAAAAATGGATAAATGTTCTAAATTGAATACCTTGTGTTACGTGTGTGGAAAATTTGTAATTAAGACCACTCCGCGTAAAATAAGTGCCGAAACCGCCGATTTGTATCAACAATATTTCTCACAAAATGTTTTTACTGGTGTGTATTGGACGCCGTATATTGTTTGTACAACATGCGTTTTGAATTTGAATACATGGACAAAAAACCGGTGCCGCTGTACCATTTGGTGTTCCGATGATTTGGATAGATCCAAGAGAACATGATCCAGCTGAATGTTATGCGTGGGTGAATTATACTGATGGTATGAACAGAAGAAAAAGTGGTTCTTTGAAATAAATCGATTTAAATTCAATAAATTGTGAAAAAATGATAAAAATTAGGTTTTTGGGGGGGTCTTAGCGGCCTAAAATTTTTAAATTGAGAATGCTCGAAAACACGAGCTAACTTTTAAAAACGGTTAGCACCATTAGATTCAGCATACTCGAGGTGACCCCCGGGTGCCCAGATTGTTGCAAGAAAAAGCCTCCAATTTGAGCTCAGTGTAATTAATAAATTATCATCATTCTTCTGAGTATTTTGAAATTTGTAATATTGGTTTTTTTTACAATCTAAGTTGGTATGTACCTAATAGTGCTCTTAAATTGGTTGTTTACTATCATTTACATTAATTAAACATAATAATTAACCACTACACCTTAAAAGAAAACAATTAGTGATTTTATTATTTTTATTCCAGCAAATTGAATCTTTTACAAGTTATACGAGATTACTTAAAAAATTCGTTTATCACATAGTTAGAAAAAAAGCAGTCAAAAATGTACGTGAGTGTCCCTTTTCTAGTTAGCAATAAACTTGTTTCTACGTAGGTGTCCTGTTGTACGAAATGCTTGCTGGTAGATCGCCGTTCGATATCGCCGGTGCGTCAGAGAATCCCGATCAGAACACCGAAGACTACCTCTTCCAGGTTATTCTCGAAAAAACGATCCGTATTCCGAGATCGCTCAGCGTAAAGGCAGCCAATGTACTCAAGGGATTCCTCAATAAGAATCCTGCCGATCGTCTAGGTTGTCACGGTCACGACTCATTCCAAGAGATCACCAGTCATCAGTTCTTCAAAAGTATCGACTGGGATATGGTGAGTAGTCTATTATTTTTAATTAAATTGAACTCGAAGTAAACGAAAAGTTACAAAAACGATCAGGAAATATTAATTATGTATTTGTAAAAATAATAATTAATTTGCGTATCCTAGTCAGTGATGTCCAGGATGTTCTATCTTGACAAAAACAAATAAAAATGGTCTATAAACTTTCCTAACTAGCAATTTTGTTTTAATTTTTTAATTTCAAATTGATTCACATCGCTCCTAACAAACACCACTTAAGAAACAATACTAATAGTAATAAAAGTTACAGTTTTCTCGAAAAGTGCATATAAGTTGGTAGCAGCAGTTATAAAGAAAGATGTACAGAGTCTTCAATAAGAATATCCCATTCTTCGATGAACATACTGTATGTTTACAGCTACTTGCAATGTAATTTTCTCTTCATAGTTTGAATTCTAATCACCGCCTTTTGTGTAAACTTAAATATACCATTTGTCAACTAAATCTGATTTAATAGCTACTTAACAGAGAAAGTATATGAATGGTAAGCGGTACCACACAACGTCCTCACCACAGTATTCTTTTCGCTATCTGATACATAGCTATCAAATCAATTTTCGTCGATAACGGGTGTAAAATCAATGAAGGCAAATTTGTTATTAAGTGCGGGCAAGGGTATAATTACCAGTTCCAGCAAGACGTTAATCAAAAGCGTAATGCGAGCGTGAAATCTATGTGATACATCAATTAAGCATCGTTTCCCAAAATCCTGACTTAAACGTAATTTTATTTCTGGCCAAAAATTAGGAAGTAAAATTATCAAATAGTAAAAAGGATTAACTTTTTTGCCTGAAAATTGCTTGTATTATTTTAATGTATTTAGATTAAAACATATTTATACATTGCATTTCAGATAATTCTAGTCATAGTAAAACCTTTATGTGATGTTAATGGTTCTCCCACGGGGAATGTTTGGTTTATTTGTTGTCCATACCTAGTTGGAAGGATTTTTACGAGGTACTCATACATTTTATTCCTTGGAACAAAAAAATAACATCGAAAATAAAGAAAAAAAAACAATCCTATATATTTTTCTCTATAAATCCTTACTGAGACTCCTCAGCGGGTCAACGTGTGTGCCGGCATCCTAGGTAATCACATTGTCGGTCCGTTTTTTATCGACGGATCGCTGAATGTCCAAAAGTATTTGGAATTGCTGAGAGACACAATTTTTTCAGCTATTGGCAATATTCCTGTAAACGGGAGAATCATTTACCAACCGATAGGGCAACACCACCTAACACAAAGGAAATTATAGAATTTTTGAATAATGAATTTCCAGATGAATAGGTCGTCATGGGCCACTGAAGTGGCCGACAAGAAGCCCTGATTTAAGCCCGTTGGACTTTTTTGTGTGGGGTTACATCGCAAGGAGGGTTTTTGACAATATGCGACATAGACCCTGTAACATCACCGAATTGATGCAGAGAATAGTGGAAGCATTTAAAGAAATGACAGTCAGAAGTATTCAGAATGTGAAACGTCATTTTCCAGAAAGATTAGGACAGTTTGAACACTTGCTTAGTTAACCTACTTCAAGATACAATTTTTTCATAATTTATTCTTTCTTAATTGTAATTTTTGATAAAA
Organism: Dynastes maya; assembly: GCA_029619315.2. Classification (NCBI taxonomy): domain Eukaryota; kingdom Metazoa; phylum Arthropoda; class Insecta; order Coleoptera; family Scarabaeidae; genus Dynastes; species Dynastes maya. Next base: position 8,537,863 of record JAROYE020000006.1, on the reverse strand, counting down.
TATTGTTCATAGTTGTTTGTTTCCTTTACGTGTTAAGAGTGCATTTTTTAAAAAATTAGTAACAGCCATTCTGAATTACATGTTTGCCTGTAGTGAATTTCTTGAATAACACTAGCTGCAGGTTTGATTGACACAACATAGGCTGAGGTTTTCAGCTGCAAAATTGTGTCAGTATCTCTGCTAAAAATTCCTTAAATTACCGCGAAAGCTGCTACTTTATTTTCTTTAACTTCGACTCTACTCTTTTGTTCCAAGGCATAAAATGTTTCAGCTACGTCTAGACAAAAAATAAATCAAACACCCTCCGTAGAAAACCATTACCGTTCCATAAAGGTTTTACCATATGGCCAATGTCATAAAGATTACGTAAATAGTTAATAAAATATAGACCATACTCTTTATCTATTTGAACTTTGTCGCGCACGTCATCAATCTATTAATTTGACTATCTATCTCAAGTACTGCTGCTGAAGAAGGAAACAAGATTTGTGCTTGTCCCACAGACAACGATCTACATAGTTTGACTTCATGAATACGACACAAGGATAATCGTACTACTGTGGTTGGTTATTAGTTATTTCTCATCTTACTTTCTTTTCGCGAGAAAACACTGTTCTTTTTAAAACGCAGAGAGTACGACTGCAAAGTAGACTATTTTGGCTGTCGAAAAGAAGAAATTGCAAAATTCTGTTCTTTCATCCCCTGGCAAAAAGAGATCACATACTAAGGATCGGCGAAAGACGGCAAAAATCTGAAATCTATTAACATCATGTATCAACAAAGTAGCAACAGTCGTATAACTGATTTATAAGTTTGTTATAAAAATATTGTTACTTTACAAAGCCACTCTTGAATTATGCAAATTATCATTGAGTGCTTTGTTGATTGAAATTGGCCTTAAATATCAAAAAGAAGACAAACAGGCGAGCATTAATCGAGAGACACGACATTGCATTGTTGCAAAGTGTTAATGTTTTACAATAGTGTGCCGTGAAATTAAGTAACATTATAATATCTTAATATCTAACATCAATAACTCAACTAGTTATCAAACACCATTCATTGCAAGGCACTTTATTGTAGAACATTAACCATTTATATGCAGTTTAAAGAAAGAATCGTTAATATCTTGAAAACTATTAAAAATAGGTATATCAAACCTTAATATGAATCGATGTGGAATTTCCTTTTTAATCCGATAGTGTAGTTAGAAATACCACGGTCCATTCGAAAAAAAAGGTTTCTTCAGTTTGAAAATATCTATATTTGGAAACAGTTTATGGACACCTTGTATAAAATTTAGTAACGATAACAATAAGGTGTGGCGCATGACCTTCCAATTTCTTCCACAAAGGTAAATACCTTAAACATGATTGTAAATATCTAGAAAACAGTTGACTCTAGGGGTAAGGTGCCCTAGTACATGCGATGTGTGCAATCGATTAATCTGATAAAAAGTATACCAGTATATTTGAAATAAGAATGTTGGTAACCACTTCTGGTTCAACCGGAAGTGTTTAGTAGGTGAAAATATTTCAAATTAATAGGTCCGATGCTATAACTAGCTATTCCAAAATTTTAGAGTTCCATTTACCATAACGTCATTAAAACTTCTAACTAGCGAGTTTCGTGAAATATCCTGTATATTTATTTTCAAGGTAGCCGTTGATACAGTTTTTAATTCAAGCCAGAAATATCGTTTTGTTTCATACGGACAAAAATTGATGATGTGCGTCAAAAGTGAAGTAGAATTAAAAGATTGAACACATCAATTCGGAATACTACTATTTTTTTGTTTATTTAGAAGTACTAAAACTGTGCTTTTACGTTTACTGACAAAATTTCTCCGTCTTCCGCCTACTAACGGAATATTACTAGAAAGAGAATACTGACATTACACAGCTTAATTCAGCTACAGGATCTTGATTTTAAATTGGTCTCGTAGAACTGCAAATCTTTTCCGATCTAACCGTCTCTCTAACTCCTGCTAGTTTTCAAGATTCCTATACTAAACATCGAAAAAAACTCACACTGCATAGACACTACAAAATATTAATTACCGGTGATTTTTTATGATATCACTCAGCCATTTAATATGATCCGTTTTCGAATCATCCATATAAAACACTCGCAGCAATAAACATATTTATTGTTCAACCCCACAGTTTTCTCGGTGGTCGTAATTTCAAACCGCACGGCGCCACTTGATGCTCTCAACCTCGCAACTGCCCTTACTCACGCTTCGAAATATTACTACAACCAACCCGTTTTTAGATGTATACATAAAATTTTGTTACTAACGAAATTATTTTCTTTGCATCGTTTATACTATCCATATACCAAAATATCTAGATCTGCCATAAGCACCAAACATCTGCTTGTAATAAACCGGGTTTTATACCCTCAGAATCAATCGGAAATTTCATTCTCTATTAAACAATCCAATAAGTTTGGTATCTAATCCGAATTTTACGATATATATTTTAGTAAAATCGTATTTGTATATAAATCAATATTTTTTTTTTGTTTATAGAAATACAGGATGAATCTAAAATTAGAAATTCCACACGATTCCTGCACATGCCAGAAAGAGGTCGTTGCATATAACGTAATATGATCGTTTGAGTGGTTACCGTACCACTATTCCACCGCTTTGCGTCTGACTTCAATTCATAGTTAATACTGTGAATACTTTACGCGAAAATTCTTTCATCTTGTGTAATCTTTTTCAACGCATAAAGCCGGAAGTTCTACCAATTACTTCTAAACAGTTTTGGGTGAATAATTCAACAATTTAATGAAAAGTAAACATTACATTTCAAAAGAACGAAGATTAAACTCAAGAAATATTAACAAAACAATGTCAAAAAATGATATTAATTTACAAAATGGAAGAAGTGAACGTTTTAGGAATAAGAATAGCAAGAATATATACATTATGATTTGGCTAAAGCAGTAGTGCATAACTTTTTATGCATAAAGAACCATATAGGTAGTTTTGTAGTAGTTTTGTTGAATTTCTTAGTATTATTAAAAGTTTGTGTTACAAGTGAGGTACTATTCTAAAGGTCACAAAGTAAGGAAGTGTTTAAAGTAATTTTAACATTCGAATTGTTTTATTTAAAAAGAAAAAATCACCGCAAACTTGAGAATTATAAATTTTCTTTCTCGTTAAGTGAGATATCTAAGCCTATATTTTTTTTTATAACTTCGGACTTTAATTAATTGCCTCTTTTCAAAGGAACATGCATTAAACTTCAATAAAAACAACTTTTAGCGTGATCCCACAAAAATAAGAAGGGTTATTAATAGAGCAACGCAAACTGCGCTGGACACCAGTGGCTGACGCATAAAAGTTTACACAAAATAATCACAGCCGGGACAATTCGGTATAAGCGTCAGTATAACTGCGACTCGAAAGCCGATCTGTTGTGTATGCATCTACGCTGTCGTATACTATATCGTAGTTCTACGTTTGTTTTGAAAATGTTTCCTACGTCGCGAAAACGAACAAAGTTGGACACAATAAGAGAATTTATTGCAGAAATGCCTGATTTAAAGTGTGATGGCGCTAAAATTCAATGTGTAGTGTGTAAAATAGATTTAATGTGTTGGTCGAAAAGTGATTGTCTACGGTACGTAAATAGTGCAGGGCATGTTTCAAAAAAAAATTCCACACGAGATGACAAATTTAAATGTAATTTATGTGTTTATTGCATGAAATTTACCATTTGATTTACTAAGGAAGAAAGCATACGTCTTGTTTTGGAATGAATATTCGGACTTTAAGTTACCAAGTGAGAGAACATTACAGAGGGTTGTGCCGTCTGCTCGTGAGCATGTCGAGAAAAGAATTAAATCGGAGTTGCAAGATAAAAAAAAAGTAAGCCGCTTGAAATTTCAGGATAGTCAAGGTAAAACAGATTTGGAAATTATTCAGAACAATTACGTGGGACTAGCGGATGCGATAGAAAAACTACAAAATTCTTCGGTGTCGTTAGTGGGATCTTTGCAAATAGTGCAACGTGTTCACGCACAACTATGCGCGATAGAAGACACAAGAAATGTTTGTGTTTTAGAAAGGTTTGAAAGTGTTTTAGATAAAGACTCTGATTTTGGCACATTAAGACAAATTTGTGAAGGTGCGTCAACAGAACCGTTAAGATTATTTTACTTACGCAAATATAACGTCACTAGATGTAGAACGTTCGTTTTCGCCATACAAAAACACTTTTTCTTCACGCCGCACTCACTATACCGAAACAACTTTGGAAACATAGCTAATGTTACAAATATTAAATAGACATTATCCACTTTGTGATTTCACGGAGGACTCTTAAAACGGTAAGTGTTTGAGCACGTATCACATTTAATTTATTTTGTGTAAACTTTTATGCGTCCGCCACTGGCTTTCAGCGCAGTTGCGTTGCTCTAGTTATTAATAAAGACCGGATTATATGCACAAAAAAACCTATAAATATGCGCATATATATGCACGCTTTTTTCGTCAAAAAACCGAACAAATATACAACTGAAAATTCCAAATAAAAATGTAATTCAGGTTTCTTAAAAACAAACATGGTGTACTACGATAATATATTATAATACAGGTAAACTAACACATTTAAAATTGCACTAAAATCTAAAAAGATCTTAAAATACATCCAAATATTAACAAACATGATTACTAAATATTTCTCAAAAATTTCTACTAAAAAATTATGTCGTTTATCTGTGAACATATGTTTATACACTGAAAATATTGTTTCCGCACTTAAGCTACATGTTTCGTTAAAATCACCTTTTAATATGTTGGCAACATACCGTATCCCGTATTTTTCGAAATCACATTTTCACAGTTTTTATTTATGCTAAATCCGATTTTACCCTGCACTTTAGCACATGATTGTTGAAATTCGTCCACAAATTCAACGGATTCTGTTAAACTCAAAATTGTGTTCTCCAATACTAAAATAGTTGCTAGAACAAAACTATAGTTGCATTTAATGAATGACAATTGCTGGCGCAGTAGTTTCTCGTTGAACAATCTATGCGATTCCGTAACACATCGAGAAGAATCCGTAATCTCCGAAAGGACGGTTTTTATTTCTGCAAAATGATCCGCATAAAATGTGGCAGCATTCAATCATGTCCTCCATCTTGTAGTTACGGGTTGAGGAGGAAGTGGTGTATCTGGCCGTCGGTCCTTGTACATCTGAATACATAGCGGAGCCTTTAAAAACACTTTCTTCACATTACTAACTAATTCATTGCCCAGAGGAAATTGGTTCCGTATTTCTTCAGCGACCCTGTTGAGGCCATGAGCAAGGCATGTGACATGAAATAGGTTGGGATAGAACACCTTCAAATTGTACGCAGTTCGAACCATAATTGTGCCGCGTCTGACACTAGAAGTAATGCTTTCTCCAAAGGATATATATTTATATTCATAGCTTAATTAAGTATATTAATTTGTTCAAACTTTTCTTTCTTTTTTCTGGCAAATTAACTCCATTTTATCAGAGACATAAATTATGGCATGACTAGGTATAAGTACGCATCCTCATATCCGCAATAGTTTCAGCAGTTCTTTTCTTAAGTCTACCACTACTGGATTTGCGATTTACTGCACCAGTTTCATGAAATTTAGCAACGGAATGTGGTACTACAAAATATGGAAGCTGATAACGAAATTTATTCATATATAGCTGCATAGAATTAAGACCATTTTCCATTCTGTTGCTCACGTCTGTTACGAAAATAGCTTTCAATTATAAATGTTTATGGATCTGTAGTAAACATGCTTTAACATTTATGATACGTCAATAAACCTCAAACGTAATTTTAAGTTTCAATCTAGTTGTAACCAACATAAAAAAAAAATATTCAAATAATGTCCCTCTCGATTTCGGTTTTTATGGTATTTTACTTTTAGGCTTCAAAATCTAAGTCCAAGAAAAGGACTACAATAACGTGCTATATTTTTCAAAAGACGTAACGTTTTAAATTACTAAATCGATATCAGCACGTAATACGTAAATAAATAGCCTGCCAAAATCTCATAAATAACTACTGGAGTGTATGCAAAGGTAGAAAGCGATAGAAACACGTTCGGAAGACGAGTTGTACTTGTTTGCTCAGAGAAATCACACATACGATATTTACAAACTGAACTAAACCGTATTTGCAAATAGGCACAAATAATACCAACATATCTAATTAATTCCGAATTAAACTTTAAATCTTTGAGAGCGTACTGTATTTAATTACATTAATTACATCACATATTGTATTTAATTACTGTTGCTGCAGTTCTTAATTGGTATTTACTTTGTTATATAAGTAATGATCCTGTATTTTCATCCGGTTGAAGTGCTTGAATAGAGAAAATGTAAGACAAAGATACACCGTTTACTCCTTTAGTTAAATATCCTGTTTTAGGGACATCACACACATTAATTTAATTTGTTTAGAGAATAAAGTACACCACATTTTCTGTTAAATTAATCATTGCGATATTTTGTTTTAATAACAGTTTTTTCGCAAAAGTTAATCGAAGACATTTTTTTGTATTTATTATATCTCAAAAAAACATTACTCACAGTTGTAAATAATGCGAAAAAAGTTATTACAATTCCCTTTATAATCAAAAGAAGTTTTTGCCATATCAGGCGTTCAACTAGGAAACTGTTACAAGTCAAAAGTAATCCACTCGATTAACAGCAGAGATAATTCATACCGGGACAACTAATTACAAGATTTCTAATGTAATTGTACTGTAGAGCAATCCGTTGGGACTTATCTGCTTTTATACCTGCACCATTTGTTTCAAGAGAGTGTTATCTTTGCAGATTGGACTTACAATTTATGTAGTCTGGGAACGTGCAATTGTAATTTAAATCTATTTCGGCCTCGATTATATTTTACAGAATTTAGACGAAGTTGGAGGATAAAAGGAATATTTAAAAGATAAAACTACTATTTCTACAAGACATGCTTTGTTCATTATTACTGCCAGGCTTTTTTTTGTTTTCGACTCCCACCATATCCCATCCACATACCATTTCCGTTAGTAAGGCTAGCAGCGAGTGAGAGCGATCTAGATACATACTGATATATACACTACCGGCCATAATAATTTGCCCACCCAAAGAAATACGCATTAATAAAGGAGATGCTAACTGAAAAAGGAATTGTAGTTTTACATTTAATAAAATACTCTTAAAACAAATAATCTCTATCAATTTCGTCAGAGTAACGGATTCAATTTTAAGCCAGGCTTCTTGTAGTTACTTCCACAATGATTCCTTGGAAGTTGGAAGATTTATTTTCACCTGCCTATCGAGTTCCTGCTACAAGAGTTCTATGGGATTAGCATCTAGGCTTTGAGGAGGCCATTTCATTATTTTGATACTGCTTTCGCGTTCCACCGATTCTAAATATTCGCGACACAGTTTAGAGGTGTGTTTCGGATCATTATCATGTTGAAATATAAAATAGTCACCGATTATTCTCACTCCAAGATTTCCCGGTAGCGCTCTTTTCTTCTAATTCCATCGGATGCGGCGCCAAAACAACCCCAAACCATTACCGATCCGCGCCCATGCTTGACTGTAGGTACTACACATGATTCTGTTGCTCGTTCTCCTTTCGACCTACGAACGAACGTTCTTCTCTTCGAACCGAACAGTAAACTCATGGCCTACAAAACATTTTTCCACTCATCAACTGTGAATTTTGATGGTCTCTAGCCCACTACAACCGTTTTATTTTATTTTGCTTGCGTAAGAGTGGATTACGCAACGCTAATCGGCCAAATAAACCACTCTCTCCCAACCTTCTTTTCACGGTTCGTTTTTCACGCTCAATATTTGTTCGAGCTGTTATTTCAGGTGCAGTTTTTCATCTATTCCGTTTACCCGTCATAATTATTCGACGATCTTCCGCTGGTGTTGTCACTTTCCGTCGTCCTGTTCGTTTTCTTTTTAATAATGCGCCAGCCTCTTGATATTTTTAATGTTATAGTCCACAGTTCGGCGGCTTAATTTCAATTTTCTTGCAATATTTCTGCTACTTCGGCCAATATTATATAAAGCAACAATCATTGTGCGGACTTCTAAAGCCAACTCTCTTATTGTCGGTATTTTTATTAACGCTCGAACGCTCCTACCGCTCGAAAATAAGTATATTACTGTTCTAAACGACGACAAGAGCTGAGTTCGGGTATTCGTTCGGAGCAGATCAAGAGTACAGAGCACGTGGAAGGGACTAGGAGTAGAGCAAGAGTGGATCACTCAACCCATACTCTTAAACGAATGAATGGAGTAACTCTACGACATTCCCGAACGCGAAAGAACACGAGTAGGGTATTTGGAGTAAATGGAGTTACTCCGAACGAATACCCGAACTCGCCTGAGGAAAAGAATACAACTGCCCTGTGGACTGATAGTTCTATAAAATTATTACCCTAATTATTTATACGAAGATAACAAAGCGTTAGTTGAATAAGAAAACAAAAAAAAAATAGAACCATTAAAAAAATGTGGAATACTCACGAGGGAACACCGGCAACCCGCACTTCTCTCTCTACTATATGTATATTCATGGTTTTTATTAAGAGCTACCTTAAGGATTTTATTTTAACTTGAAATTCAAAATGTTAATTTTTATACTATACAACAATTACAATATACACAATTGCACAGGATTAACTAATTTTAAGAGTGAAATTTGCAACACGTAGACTTTATAAGTAAAAAATATAAATTTACATTAGAATTTCTAGAAAGTTACTTAATTGTAATTATTTATTTCATCTGTGGTAAATCTTCATGTGTTTTATTGCATTGAGTACTTTATTTAACGTAGGAAGCTGACTTTTATAAAAGAAACTGTGTAACAACAACTTGTCTCACAGATTTTTTAACAATTTCATCCAAAGTAGCTGTCAAAGATTGCTGCTCGATGCTCTATCCAGGTGGTGCAATTTCTCCTTTCTCCTTATGCAGTAATTCAGTAATTTCTCCTTTCTTTTTATACTCTTTTAAACTGCGATATACTGTTGATTCTGCTACAACTAAGAGTAATTTTTCTTTTAACATATGACAGATAACAATAATTGCACATATACTAACCTATAACTGCTGCTATTTTTTTACAATAATAGTAACCTTCAGTTCGCATCTTCTTATACATCTTGAATATATTCTGTCTTTCGTGCTCAGAAATATGTCCTATACTAAAAAATTTCGTTTCCGTAGTGTTGATATTTCATTTACACTTGTACTAGGTAGTGGTTCGAAGAACATTAGCGCCCAATTTTAAAAACACTGCTGCTAATTAAAAAATAGAGCATATGTGTAAAAATACTTATAACTTGTTATGCTCTACTTGGGTTACATAATCTAAGTAGGTGGTACTCATCGTCGTTATTTTGCTTCAGCTTGAACAGAAACAAGTGCCGCCGCCTTATAAACCCCGTTTGGACTCCGATAGGGACTTGGCTAATTTCCCGCCGGAATTCACCGACGAACCAGTTCATTTAACACCGGATGATCCGTAAGTATTGAGCAAAATACACTTTATCCGATAAATACCCTTCAGAAAACCCCAATGGAATTCAAAAATATTAATCTACCCCCCTTCTATTATCTATTACAGGCGCGTTATCGAGAAGATAGACCAATCGGAGTTCGAAGGCTTCGAATATGTGAATCCACTCCTAATGTCGCTAGAAGATTGTGTGTGACATAACGTAACGTGTGAGTTTCATCCGAATAATCTTCCGCCACCACCGCCGCTTCCTCGATACCCCCCTCCGATGTTTCCGCCTCCTCCGCCGCCCGATCTGGAAGATTACGACGATGGCATATTGCAGGTCGACATGCGACCGAGCAAGTCTATTCTACAGAACATATTTTGCCTTCCGTTAAGTTAGAAAAATGAATCTTAAAGGAACATAAAAGACTCACGCAAGGGTATGTTCTTCCTTGGTTACTTTATTACGGGATTTGAAGAAAAGTCACGAAGATAATATTTATTCAATTCGATAAAGTGAAGGGTTCACTTTAAAAATATTTGATGTACACGCTAAATTCGCCGGCCACTTTGGGAATCTCGCTTATTATAAGAAGTAGAGTGTAGGTTTAAATTTGACAATCTTGCAAAAAGATTTTCCATTATTTTCACAGCCTAGTTATGTCGAATGACATATTGTTATGGCAATCATTTATCTAGAATACGACGGATATATTTGTCTTTTATTCTAATATTTCGGAGATCCCATAGCACCATCAATTGTTTGTTTTGTTTTTTTTTTTAGTTAAACGCCGTTATTTTTTTTTTTCTGATTGACTCATAGCTTTTTAGAAGAGCCATACTCTTTTAATTTTTAAAATAATTTTATAACATAGATTCTAGTTGGTTAAATTCTTTCATAAAACTTTCTCATGCACATCTGTCTGGTAAGTTTAGTGTTTTATTGCACTCATAATAAATTGAAAGCACATTTCACTTTTCAATTCTTAATGAACACGTGTATAATGAAAGCAATAATTATAAACAATAAACTACAATGATCCTAATGAAAAATGTTGTCACTTTTAATATAATATTTAATAAAGAACTTTGAAAATATGACGAAGGACGATTTATATACGATTTCAAAGCTTACTTGATATTTTAGAAAAAGAAAAGCTGTTACTTGCTATTCTGCCTTGCACTCTAATCAGAAAAATTTCGACTATTTCAGGGATAAATAAATTTATGAAAAACGGCCTTTATGGTGCTTTTCAGAAACGTTGGATTTTATAAGAAATATCTCCATCGCATTCTACATCAAAAATTACATCATAATTCTTAAGTTGTAATAGATATTAACTAAAATCGAAATTCTAACATTTTTTTTTTCCGTTATAACTCCTTAAGCTTTAAAAATAATCTAAATTTTTTGTTTGATTATTTATAGCAATTAAATTTAGTAACTTTGCCGAATTTAAACTCATTGCTTATCTCTGATAATAAGTGAGATCTGCATATTTGCCTGGGAATTTGGGACAGCCTGTACAATTTGTTTTGTTAGCGGGTATTGAAGGTAACTCGTTTTTAAAAACATTCCTCCGTAATTTTAATTGCATTCCAACAATTCTTTTTGATTGAGACTAATATTTTATCGATTCAACATTTACATTGAACGATGTAGAATTTGCAAACATGAAACAAGTTATCTAATATACCTAAGTAAGAACGTACACCTGTTGCGTGGCTGTTTTCACTAGTAAGACTAAACGAATATTGAAATATTGATTTCCATTAATGCGCAAGCAAAACTTATAATTCCATAGCATCTTTAAATTGTTTACTTTTGACTAAATTTTTCGTTTTGTTAGTTGTTGATTACACTTGCGACGCAAATAATGAAAATTCATACCATATAGGAAATAATTGATCATTGGCTCCGCTATAGGTATTCAAGGGCTATAATTTTCTTGTAAATTGAAATTAGAGTTACTTCTAATTCACCAAGGAAATGCTTGCAATTATATTAATCTTCCAGATTAACTAAATTTACAGGTACGATAGGTATTTTTACTAGGTTTTTGATATTAGACACGTAGATGTACAAAAATAACGTCACGTATGAAATGGAACATGGAATTTTTTTAAATGATCATACATTCAAGCTGTATTTACTGTTGTTCTGTTATATCTTAGACTGCAAACTGATATTAAATGGTATCCCTTCATAAAGCTGTTGTCAAAATTATGAGAATTAACAGGAAACTAAATAAAATGCTAATAATATAAAAATAATCAAATAATTTGGGCATTTTCACATTTTTTATTTTTGAATACCATTAATATTTACAAAAAAGTGAGAATCACATGTATTATGATTGTGATAAAGAAAGAGCACTAACGTCTTTTGAGTTTTTTTTTCTTTTTTGATTTTAATAAATAATTACACTTGTTTTTAATAAATAATAATTACTTATATGTAAAATATATACATAGCGTCCCAAAACTTAATGAAATTATTCTAAGGGAAGACTCTAGCCTCCTAATAAAAATCCACATTGAAGAAAATATTCATACAACCTTCGTAATAATTGAGAAATTATTTTATATCAGTTCGTTATATTAATTTATCGCAAAGAATATGTAAGACCTGTTTTTATGTTAATGGTTTTTATTTAGGGAATAGTGTCGCCTATTAGAATAACTTTTTTATTGTAGCCGTGATTGACATACCCCAAGCAGTAATTTTTAAAATTCCCGGGCAAGTTAAGTTGACACCTCCGGCAACAAATAAAGATCAAATTAGTATGTAGTATGTCAAAAAATTAGTAAATATATCCTTTATTTCCGGAACTGCCAACTTGAATTGTCTGCCAAATTTAAAACTTTCTACTGGGGAACTAGTTTTTGAGTTGGTTTATTTATATTAAATTAGTAATCAGAGGAGAAAGTGTTACCGCAATTCGTTTCTAGCAAATATAATATAACACCGCTTACTTTCTAAACATTAATGGAGTGAAGAAGAAACGTACAACATTATACTGAACAAGATTGCTTCATCCCAAAGTAGTTTCCTGTACGCAAAAGAAATGTGTTGGAGTTAAATGTGATGGAACTTGATTTTGGCGGGATATACTTAACCTCGCAATAAATATTGTAAATTGTAAAGATAACTAATTTATCTTAAGCGTCACAGAATAATTTAAAATGGATAGAGAAGAGGTGAAGCAGCGTCGAGTACACCCTTGAAAGGGAGCAATGTAGAAAAACTTTAAGGTCTGTGGAAAGTCAGCTAGTGCTTGCCACTTTTAAAGCCTTAAATATGGACGATGCCCGTTTAAATATATATCGTTGCCTTAGTGAGAAAAGCGCGTAACTCCATTAAAAGGAAATTTACAGAAAACCAAAAAAACTATTTGGTTTTAAAATGATGAAAATCTAAACTCTTGTTTCTCTTTTACAGGCTATTGTAAAATAATTTTAATGATTTTTGGAAAAATAATAATTCTGAAAACCTTTTTTCAGTCATTACTAGATAGTTAAAATCTCATTTTGGTTAGAAAATGGAGTTACGTGTTTTTATTACTAAGGCAACGATATGCAGAATCTGGTTCGTCTACTTCGTTCAGTTAAGAAGTGTTATCAAATGTCTGAAGACTTTGATGAAACAATTGTTAACGATGAGGAAAGATTTTCAACATCTGAAGATGTTGCACCGCCAAAATATTATTTGTCAAATAAAGTATCAACAAAAATTTACTGAAAAAACAAGGAAATGAAGGAAGTCGACAAAATCATATACGATTAAAAGGGGAAGATTATTTTTATCATAGTTCATTAAAGAAAGCTCAGACATCAAACCATACCTACGACAAGTTAAAGAAACCTCGGTTTTCTCAGGAAAAATTGCAAAAATTAACAAATTTATCAATAAATGAAATAAATACACAACAAGAATATAACTGAAATTGATCATCACAACGAGAGTTTCTTTGATAAATGGATGGCTTACTTCATGAAAGTAAGCTACCTACTATTTGCATAAATGGATTCTCTTCCTAGTTCAACAATAAGAGAAATCGTTAATTATGTCATTAGCGAAGTATTGGGAATCGATATTGTTCCAAGTAATACGTTTGAAGCTATACAATTGATAGAAAAAGAATTTCAATCTCATCCGAATTTACAGTTGTATCGAAGTTTGTTGCCTGTGAATTAAAAAACTTGAACTATATTGGCGAATCTTGCTTCCTTCAATAATATACATGTTGTTGCTTCAATATATCGTGTTAATGCGCCACTTATATGGAATCGGAACAGATTGAGTAATTTCAACGTTGTTTAATTAAATGGTACGTTCGTACCTCGCCTATAAATAAGCATGACAGGTTCAATAGCTTTGTATTCGCTAACAAAAGTATTTTTATCATCATTATCGTCGAATTCTAAAGGAGTAAATATCTTATAATAGCTAAATATCAACTTGAACATGTAAGACAATGTTATCAAGGGATCTCTGTTCGGCTTGCCAAGAAGCGTTTTTGGTTTGTTCCGATTTATCTTTGAGAGCTCATCTAACAGAATTTGTAGACCATAAAATGGTGAAATCTAGAAGAATAATGGATGGATGGTGCCGAATATTTAATTATTTCAACTTCTAATAATTTATTGCAGCAGTTTGTTAATGATCAATAGTAAACATGTACTTAATTTTACTCGTTTAATCTATTTACTGTAGAATTTATGGTTTTCCAGAAACACCGTTGCGATTACAAGAACATTTTTTATTGCTAGAATAGCTCACAAAGAGGACACCTTCGTTTTACTATAATTTTATGACAGCTTACAATGTACATGTCAACATCATGTCACTGTTTTTCTTTTTCTTTGGGCATTCAAATTGTTTGTGTCCCTTAACTTCACAGTTATAGCACTTAAAGAGAAATTTAATTTTGAATTATTTATTCCGGGAATAAAAAGCTGAAGAACTACTGTCACTTTCATTATTTTTCTTGTATCTTTTTCACTAAGTAATTTACTTTTTACAATGTCTAAAGCTGCAGCATTGTTGCCTTCAAAACACAATATATCTAATGCTGTTACGACACTTTGATACTGCTCAGGTATTGTGACTAACTGCTACGATATTACCTCATTTTCGCCAATTTTTCCCCCGGCATTTTTTAGTTCTCAGTTTTCTTCAAATTCTATTCTGTATTCATTTAAAAAACTCACCTTTAATTTTCATATTTCTTAGTGTTCTTTGCAATTGAACTTGCTGGCAACACCACTTTTTAGTTTGACTGAGAGCATCCATTATTTCTTTGGCTGTTTTTTTTTTTATATTTAATCATTTCAAGCACATTGCTTGCTTTCAGATCCTTTTTATCCCATGCTTCCAACAGGAATTAGTTAGTGGATCCTCGCAAATTACTATTAACACTTCATAGTGTTTCAGAAGCAATTTCATGCGAAATTTCCAATTTCCTAATACGATTCGAAAGATTTTACTTTGTTAATATTTCCTGTCGACATTTTGGTTTTCTAAACGTTTCATCTGTACCGCCTTTTTTTACTGCATATACCAGCAACTAACCTTACCGCCTTAAACTCGCCTGTTTTCCTATTCGCGGACTACGTGACGTCCTGGACCCATAACCTGAAGAATTTATGGTTTTCCAGAAAAACAGTTTCGACCCTAACAAAACATTGTGAGCTGTTCTAACAAATAAAAAGTGTTCTTGGAATCGAAACTTTTTTTCTAGAAAACCATAAATTCTACGTTTATAAGTTTTGAAACGTTAATTTAGATTACCAATAAAGCCAATATGGTTGAAAAAAGTTTTGGGACATCGTGTACACTCCTGGTACCTATTAGTAATAGACTTAATGTAGTAAAACAGCTCCAAAGTAATTATTCCATAAGATATCTTTTATATCTTAAAAATATTTTTTTTTTTTAGATCTTAAGATTGTTCTTACGAGTTATTGGGTACAGAATTCATGCTAATAAACTTATGAAATTAAATTTTATAATAAAGTTTATATTTGATAATATAGTTGACCGCTTTAATCATATTTAAGAATATATTTCACATTATTATACTCTACAGCAAAAAATTCGATTGCCATTTCAATATATACTCCAATAAATTACATATCATATACACTATTTTACTGTGACGTTATTTTTTGCGACATCTACATCATTTTCTTGAATATTCAGATTACGAAACTATATTTCTGATTGATAGCGCACCCTAGTTACGAATGAGAAACAAATTTTATGCGCGCTATTTAGAATCAAACGCCAACGAAGGAAGTAAATATTAAATTTCGCACTTTTAAAAAGACGTATATTCAATGAAGGAGATATAAACGCTTTCATTCTATTTGTAAATAAGAATTAAAGGATATATACTAAATACATTTAAAAGAAAAACAAATGCAGATCGTGGAATTGGTTAGGATTACTTTTAATTTATTGATTTATGTTCTGTGGGAATCTGATGGTATTAATTATTGATTCTTTTTATACAAGTAATTTTTTGTTATTTTTTATCTGAGTATTGATTGATTTTTTTCTATACGACATTATAGTAAGAATACGGCTATCAAAGAACTGACTTCTATTATTTCGCTAATTTTTCAAGAAATATTATTTCATATATACGATTTCAATTAAATGACTTAAGTGAACTTTATTGATTAGTAGTGAAGATTTAAACTCTTAAAATTTATTTATTATAGATTGTAAACGGTTTTGGTATTTTCTAAAATGTGATCAACTGACAAATGTATTTAAAAAAAAATATTGTAGTAAATATATATTAATTGTTTAAATCCACACTAAAATTAAAAATGAAAAATAACAGTGGATAGAAGGTGACTGAAAAGGGAAATTAACCATTCCTTTTGAAATGGTGATTTTGTACTATAGAAAAATATTATTGACTATACATTTAATAGCTTAGAAGATATATCTGAAGACATATTGTGTAAGAGTATTAGCATTAGGCAATTAAAATACAAAAACAACAGGAATATAAAAAGTCATTATGAATCGAAAACATGGCTTAATATACCCTATCATAATAATGAAGTATTATTGACGTGTTGTTATGGGTAATTGCATAATGATTAAAGTCGTCTCATTAATTAAGTCAGCAATACAAGAAATATATTATCTCCTGTTATACTGCTTTATTGCCTAATGTCACAGACTTTTTTCTTTTTTATATGATTGATTTTCAATTTCTAATATTATTTACAACTTATGTGCGCCTTTACTTAAACCATATTATTTTGGAGTATTATGAAACATTCCATTTTATAATATTTGAGTATGTATCTTGTATTTTAATATGCAATACTGTATCGATTAATTTTCTTTCTTGGTTTAGACTTATTTATAATATACAATATTTAAGTACATTTGTCTTTTATTTAAAATCACAAACTTTCCTCCCTTTTTCTGTAGCAATAACTGCTTTCCATGTAATATAATTACTAGTCTGGGCAAACAGCGGTAACAGTCAGTGTAGTAGATATGTGGTGCGGAGTCGGCGATTATTTATTTCACGCGTTCACAGCGTCAGTACTAAATCGATGCTGTATGCGAGTAGTTCTGTATATATGTAGGCTGTCGTAACTTATTTCGTAATTGTACGCTTATGTTTGCTTTTAAAATGTCGCAGTTAGGTACGTCGCGAAAACGACCAATGGCAGACACAGTTAAAAACTATAGTGGACATGCCGGACTTAATTTTTGATGGCGCTAAAATTCAATGTCTAGTTTGTAAAATCCCTTTAATGTGTTGATCCAGAAGCTATTGTCAACGTCACATCGAAAGCAAATAACATTCTTCTGCAAAAAGTGTTATCACCTCTGCATCCGAAGAAAAACGCTTGCCCTTAAGATGTTCCTTAAGCTTCTTAAAAGAGGAAAAAGTGACAAGGCGCAAGATCTGGGCTATAAGGTGGATGAGGTGAAACGTCATGAAACCCAAGCTTCTCCAATGCTATACGCGTTCTCTGACTTGTGTGAGGCCGAGCGTTGTCATGATGCAGAATTGGCACTTTGTCTGGACAAACCCTACGCAGCCGTCGCTTCAGATTTGTTAGGATGTTCACATATCTTTCGGAGTTGACAGTACAGCCACGTTCCAAAAACTCAATATGAACGATGTCATCGCAATCCCAGAAAACGGTAAACCTGGCTTTCCCGGCAGATGGAAGTGCTTTGAATTTTTTCGGTTGTGGCGAACACTTATGTCTGTACTCCATGGACTGACGTTTCATTTCAAGGTCGTAATGATGTGCCCACGACTCGTCGCCGGTTACAGTTCTGTGGAGAAAAGCATTACTTTCTACCTCGTATCGAATCAAGAGTTGTTCACAAATTTGTTTTCGATTGGCTTCCATTTCATCAGTAACCATTCGGGGCTCCCAACGTGCGCATATTCTCCTGTACTTCAGCACATTGCAGATAATGTGATGTAGTCTTTCTTGTAAAATACCCACCCTATTGGCAATGTCAATTTGTTTACACCGTCGATTCTCACGAACCAATTCATCCGTGAGAGTCACCTGCTTTTCACCACACGCTGACACTGGTCGGCCACCGCGTGCTTGATCTTGGAGATCCATTTTAGCAGGATTTTCGTCTTTCACAGCCCTTACCCACTTCCTAACAAAACTCACATCAACACACGCATCACGGTACGCGGCACTCAACCTTCGATGGATGTCAATGGGCGCTACACCCTCCACAGTAAGAAATTCGATGACAGCTCGTTGCTTTAACCGCACGTCCATGCCGGTCGCCATTTTTAGAACTATCGTGCGCAAACGCGATGATGCTGAGAATCTCCACTAGGGAGACATGTACCAGGAGTTAAGGTTAATGGCAAACCACTTTTGACACTATCTGGCCCATCATCATAAAAGTTATGGCCATGGAGGCATTCGTTATCAATACGTCCTCGTATTATACGAGGGACGTTCAGTAATTAACGAAACAAACTGCATTAGCGGGAAAACTACTGAACATTATTACATGAAACTTTCTGTGGGTCAAGTTGGCAACCTTAAATTAAGTCAGCTGTTTGAAAGAAATAAAAGCAAACATAACCTCTTTTGTTCATTTTAAAATGTCGGCTCCTCTCGAAATGTGTACGGTGGAAGAGCAACGTTCACTGGAAAGATTTTTATTCGAAGATGTGAGGCCCGCCGAAATACTTGGATATCTGTCAACACTGAAAAGGAATTATTTGTCAATTCCCTTTTGTTAAATAATTTCCGCAGTTTTGCTTTTGAAAGGTTTTAACACTAATAAAAAATTGCCCTATGTCGGCTTTTAAAAAAATTACACCATATTTAAATATTATTTCAGCGTATGCCGAAATTACCGAAATTAATTTTAAATTTATGGTATAATTGCAGTCTCTTTGTTTTTCTCATAAGAGATGGCAATAGCAGCATCAATTTTAATCAAATATATCTATTGCCAGAGGTGTAGTTAAATTGGTGCAACCGGTCAGGAGCTTCGAATGAGGACCCTCACCAACGCCCAATAAAGGTGGATTTCTGTTTTCAAAACTGAATTCACATTTGGCAATCGCAGTTAGGGGCCCCATTTGAACCTTCTGCATTGGGGCCTCCAAGAACTTAGCTACCCCAGTGGCTATTGCAATATAAGATTTAGGTGGAAATACAAAGAGAGTGTTTAGAAAAAATCTGTTTCTATTTAGTAGAGTTTAAGTTTTCTGAAATGTATTAAATCCAAAAGGAAGCCTATTAATCAGTCCAATTTATATTTTTGCCTCAAGGCCAAGAATTGTAAATTCGACGGGAAAAAACTTTACGCCACAGTAAGATTTCGACAATTCTTAACTAAAACTGATTGAATGGCCCAAAGAAATTTATTAGTAAATCCTTATATGCATATATCAGTATAGTTTACCCTAAAACTAATGTATAGCTATACTCTAATTAAACGGAAATAATACATTTTCTCGTGGTGGCTCCCTCTACCTTACATGATAAAATATGACTATGGCACATTTCTGTCTAAGGATGATTGAACGAAACAGCTCTGGTGATGAATTGTGGATAGGTAATATATACTATATAAACACAAACATACTGTATAACAATTTTATGTAACATCAGTAAAATAACATGGAAATCACAACACATTGACTAGATCCCCCTTTATACTTGTACAGATAATATGTAACAAATCATTTAAACCAACCATGAAACAACATTTAAAATAGTGGCGCAATATTATTTCTCTCTAAAAAACGTACAACGTATTTAGTGACTGTGCTATCGTGTCAATTATTAAAAATATTAACAAGCATTTTTTTCATTCGCTTCAGTCATTTCCATCTGCGCTAAATGACAAATGTATATCCAAAAACGGTTGAAAATACGTCAGTAACGAGTGTATGGCGGGTTTTACTTATCTCATCATAATTACTACACTACATGATATGGAAATTTCAACACCAATAAAGGGTACGAATTTTTTGACCAAACATGGCAGAAACGTATAACTATTCAAAGATATCAAATGATTATAATTTTGTTGCGATAGATCAAGTGGTCACGGCATATCCGACACTTCATGCAGTCATTTCCGACATTAATGTCTTGCGAGTTCAATTCACACCGTTTTCTCTTGTCATACTTTTGTTTAACGCGTCTTGCGGGTTTAATTATGCCTAGAGTGCAAAGTGGGAATTACTGCCAATTGAACGAATTCCACAGAAGTCGAATTGTTGGCTTGGGCGAAGATGGATGTTAGTTCAGTGAAATTGTAAATCGCCTTAACCGGAACCAATCCACCGTCATGCTCTGTTACCAGTCATGAACTAGGGAGAACCAGGAAAGTCGCGGAAGAGGAACCCGGAGCCGATGATGAACTAATGAGGTACAGGACCGCCACCTTCGCCTAATGGCACTAAGAGACCGATTCTCCAGTACCAGGTCAATTGCTGATCTGTGACTTCGAATAGCTTATCGCCAAATCAGGGCTTTCGGCTTGCAATCCTATCGATCACATCTTGTGTTACTACTTACGTGTCAACACCGACAGCAACGTTCGGAGTGGTGTAGGTTGCGAATGTGCTGAAACGTTGAATGGCATAGGGTGGTGTTCAGGGATGTATCTGTATTTCGTATAAGAATACATGATGGCCGTATGAGGGTCAGACGAAAACGTGGGTAACGTCGCGATATTCAATTTCCTGTTGAAAGAGGTGTGCACCGAGCTGTCAATTGGTGTTCATCCGAGGCACTATGAACGCCCAGCGTTACGTTGATGAAATGGTGGAACCCCATATTCTTCCATACCTTCAGCAGCTCGAAGGTCCACTTTTCCAGCAGGATAATGTCTGTCCCCACGTACCAAGAACTTCTCTAAACCGGTTCGAAGAGGCCCATGTGAATATCTTGCAATGGCCACCTAGATCTCCCAACCTCTTGCCAATCGAACACGTGTGGGACATTATGGGAGAAAACTGAGGAACTTAGCGAATCCACCTAAGAGGACATCGACCACCTACTGGAATCGATGCCACGAATGAAACTTATACGGAGGCCCAACACATTATTAATGAAAATAAAATTAAATTGTGTTAATCCTTCGTTCTTTTTCTTTGAAATTATAATCAATTATTACCTTTTAATTGTTATACGATTCTGCCAAGTTTAGTCAAAAAATTCGCATCTCTTCTTGATGTTACAATTTCCATGACATATAGCATATTTTAAAATTACTTTAAAATATCGGCAGTGCTCTCAAATGGACAGTTATCTTTGGTGTGGATGTAACAACAGCATTTAACAAATTAATAGGTATAAAATATATAAACAATCCAACAATGTAATTAAATGTTAAAGACAGTTCAGCAAATATCACTATTTACAAAATCTAAATTTTGTAATCACAGTTAATCACGTTTTCTAGTTAATGTCTTAACAACATTCTGGATTGGTTTAGAATTAAAGACAAACACAGAAAAGATTGCTCCGATCATTGGTCCCAACCAATAAACCAGCATATGTTCTGGAACAGTACTTCCTTGGCAGCCGTATTTTAACGATGTCGCTAATGCTGGATTAAAGTAACCTCCGGAATAGTTAAATGCTACAAAATAAATGAAGCATTATCAAAGCCATTGATAGCAGTTAGTTATTTATTTAATTACCTGCCACAACCAAGGAAGTAGCAAAAAGCGAATCCAATATATTTGCAGCTCTAGTATTTGTTTCACCCAAGATCTTGGATATGACCCTACACGTACACGTTGCAATGCCTTCTATAACTGCACCAAAAACTACCGGAACCTATGCGTAACATAGGTCTTCAAATAATATTGCATAAATATTTATGGATAAATTGAACTGACCTGCAGGTCAGTGGTACATTCCTCGAAGGCTCGTCCTTTATGGGTTTCAACTAATTCGAACGACCATAGCACTTGAATATACCTGTATATTGCTAATCCTCCCAATACTTGAGCTCCTACTAGCAATAGTCCCACAAATATATTTCTTTTACGTTCAAAGATCTCTTCAACGGGACAATAAGGACACGCGGTAGCATTTTCCCAATTGAAAGACCACCAGACTGTGAGTACGAACAAGAAGAAGCCGTACATCCCAACACCATAATTGTCGGCAACTATTTGAAAAACATGAATTATATATTGAAAGTATAGAACTGAAGTAGCATAAATTCCATTAATTTAAAAGCACATATGAGCTGCATTCAACAGATATTATCACAATGGTGTAACGTATAGCGCATTCACCTAGTGTTTGGGTGAAAGATAATTCATAAACAATGCAGAGTAACATTTTTGAAATAAAAAATATTCGGAGACAAGTGCTGTACAACATAAAATTACAATCAAGTGTTCAGTTTCCGCAAGGCACAATACGAATTTGGTCTTTTAAATAGATAAATTATTACATTTCCTTCATCTTCCAACCACGCACTAGGTGGATTCGTTGTATATGGTGAATTATTGAGCTATTCATTTATCTATGAAGCTTTATTAATAAGCAAAATTAACCAAAATATAATTCACTAACAAATATAATTACGAGGGTGCTTTGAAATGTTCGCGAAATGAAGCACAGATGGCAGCATCAGTTCGATTAAAACATACGCCATGGATGGCGCCAATTGTTTTGTGCACAAATGTCAAATATGATATTGTTCTGTGAAGTAGTATCAATTTTGTGCCGTTGTGAATAAAGCTAGTTGTGTGAATTTTGCAAAATGGATAAAACTGAAACGCGCGCTGTTATCAAATATTTTGTGAAAAAAGGTTGGAAGGCAACAGAAATTCATAAAGATATGCAGGATATTTTAGGAGATTCTACTCCATCATTTACGACTGTGCATAAGTGGGTGACGGAATTTAAACATGGTCGTGAGAGCCTAAAAGATGACTCGCGCAGTGGACGACCAAAAACCGCCACGACGCCTGAAATCGTCGAAAAAGTCCACGATATGGTTATGCAGGATCGTCGATTAAAGGTCTCCGAAATTGCTAAGGATATGCGCATCTCAGATGGAAGAACATTTCATATCTTAACTGTGGAATTCGGGATGAAAAAGCTTTCGACAAGATAGGTGCCGCGCATATTGACAATGGATCAAAACCTTCAGAGAGTGAGAATTTATCAAGAGAGTCTAGACCGTTTTAATTCAAATAAAACCGATTTCATCCGACGATTTGTTACAACAGACGAAACTTGGGTTCATTATTATACCTCTGAGACCAAGCAACAGTCAAAACAATGCAAACGTAGGGGTTCTCCACCACCAAAGAAAGCAATGTTCATGAAATCAGCTGGAAAAGTTATGGCGTCAGTCTTTTGGGATGCTAAGAGAATATTACTAATTGACTATCTTCCCGAGGGCCAAACAATAAACGGTGAATATTACGCTAAACTTCTAGATCAAGTGTGGAAGTGTAAGAAGATAACTTTCCATCAAGACAATGCACGTCCCCATACAAGTGCGATAGCAATGGGAAAATAGAATGAACTGAAGTACGATCTGTTGCAACATCCACCTTATTCGCCTGATTTGGCTCCTTCTGACTTCCATTTATTCCCACGACTAAAAATTTTCCTCAGGGGAAAAAGATTTTCCACAGAAGAAAAAGTAAAAGCAACTGTCGACGACTATTTTGGAGGACTTGAAGAATCGCACTTTCGTGCTGGCATGATCTTTGTAACATCGTTGAATGAACGTATTCGGGAATTTCATAGATTATGCCCCGGTATTCCTGAACCACCACAACCTATTCTTACTCGTTGGGGAACATGGTTAGAGGCTGCATTTTATTATCATAAATATTTTGAGAATATAAAGGACGTGATTTTAGAGTTCGACCCAAAGGAAGCTGCGGCTGTCAAGGTAAGCCGCTTGAAATTTCAGAATAGTCAAGTTAAAACAGATTTGGAAATTATTCAGAACAATTACATGGGACTAGCGGATGCGATAGAAAAACTACAAAATTCTTCGGTGTCGTTAGTGGAATCTTTGCAAATAGTGCAACATGTTCACGCACAGCTATGCGCGATAGAAGACGCAAGAAATGTTTGTGTTTTAAAATTTGTGAAGGTGCGTCAACAGAACCGTTAAGTTATTTGAACGATTATTTTACTTACGCAAATATAACGTCACTAGATGTAGAACGTTCGTTTTCGGCATACAAAGACATTTTTTCTTCACGCCACACTCACTTTGCCGAAACAACTTTGGAAACATATCTAATGTTACAAATATTAAATAGACATTATCCACTTTGTGATTTCACGGAGGACTCTTAAAACGGTAAGTGTTTGAGCATGTTTAATTTATTTTGTGTAAACTTTTATGCGTCCGCCACTGGCTTTCAGCGCAGTTGCGTTGCTCTAATGATCAATATGCAATCAGTTTGTAGCTGTTGCGGAACAAACCACTAAGTATATAATATTTGATCGTTTGTTCCAGGGATAAATAAGAATAAAATAAAACGCCATCAATTTATTAATGTCCGTGTATATTAATTGTATTATGGCACATTCATATAGACACACACGCAACTTTTAAAAAAGAAAAATGGCACAAGCATTCACAATTTTAATGCAAGATATTCAATGGCGTCTGATTTCAAAATATTTGTTTTTTTTTTGATATGTTTAAAATTTTCGAGGATAAAAGTTAATGAGAATGTCTCTAAAATTTGGTTAAAAAATAAATACATTTACAGGCTGATTGTTTTTTTGTGTCACTCTCTAATTTGTACTTTTTTAACACAATATCAAAAGTTAGTCAAGCGTGCAATGTACTGTTGTTTAGTTTTACTTCATTAACTTCTGTTGTTACGTTTCTTAATCGCCCAATCAAATAATATGGTACTGAACAACTCTTACTCGCAACAGATTTTATAGGCTACTTATACTCAACTCGCTGATCACATAAAATCAAGAGCCGTCTTAAAGTGCCAAAAAAAAAACTAAAACTAAAGCAATAAGCGAGATTTTGCAAGTGCGTATCAGGTATGCTTAGTAACCACTCACCTATTATAAGCTCGAAGCACGTCGCGCACAATTCGGCCGTCGCTATGAATTCTAACACGAGCTGTCGCAATAGTCCATCGTTTACATTTCTTTTAATAACACCTCTTACAAATCCGCAGAGGAATTCTGTTAATATTATAAATAAAATTGATATTATTATCGGATTTATGCCGAATACGTTCGATTTACGACTAGAACAATAAGAAAAACTTGTATAAAGATTTTTGGGATACTCTCCTTTGCGCTGGTGTTGTATATATGCGAAGGATATTGTGGGTTAAATGTGCGTACAAATGCGGTTTATACAATTCTTTATCGCTTATCGAATTGCACGAATATTATTTCGAAATTCATAAGTACAAAGGCACTGGAGCATTTCTTATCAATGACATTCAATATGCAATTGATGTAATCAGCTCTACACCGCAGTAAATTTGGTCCTAGTCTTATAATGTTAATCTGTATATTTATGTTTCCATCTGAGTAATTTGAAACTAAAAATTTTGTTATTGCTGTCTATGAATCCAAGAATCATATACATGATTAAGCTACATCCAAGGCAATGGCTAAATACTTCTTTTTCTCTAGATAATAAATAATAGGGTTGTATTTCAATCATTGTATTTAAACATAAATTAAAAGTTCCTATGCTTACAACAAGCAATTTAACCTATAACTTCGTCGTGCCTCTTACTGCCCAGACAAAAAAAAAATAAAAAGGAATAGACTTCTTAAACGGGAAAATTGATGTCGGTATTCGGGCGATGAACTTGATACAGCGAGCGATAGTAAACTTCAAAGAATTGAATGGACTTCATCCACAGATTTAATTTCTTATGTGGAAATATCTAAATACGAATTTTTCTGTAATACAGTATTAACCAGCTCTGCAGGCTGGGAAGATTGTGCCTTTATGAATGCAGGTTTTTCAAAGTAGTTGTTTTCTTGTTATGAAATCTGATTCTTGGCATAGTTCCAAATTATATTGAAACCTAGAGAATGTCCCGTAAGTTCGTAGCTACCCGAAATTGTATTTTTCTTTAATGTAGTATGCTAATATGTTAATGCATTTATGGAATATCCATTAAATTCTGAGGCGAAAAATAATTAAATATTACTGTTGTAAGACTAAGTGTTTCAAGTAGAACCACTAGATTGGGCGGATATCGGCTACAGATAAATACTAGATTGGCGCGAGCTATATTTCCTATATCTCACCAACACCAACATGTGAACATTTTGTAAAGTTGGCCCAATGCAATTAACTTAAGATAACATAATTACTTAGACCCAATATATATATAAGCAAACTTAATCCAATATTGATAAATAAAATTATTCGTCATAACTTGTCTCTTCACGTAGTTTCCTTTCATCATCCCTATCGGCACATATTGCAAAGACGTTGTCCGACTAAAATACTGTCCCTGGCAATCGAATTAGGACCATTTAAAAATATTATGATTTTGGGGTAAAATTAAAAAAAAAACAGTTGGTAATGTTAGCAATATTATTATTTAATTACATATAACATCCAAGTAAGTATAATTTGAACATATATTTACTAATTTTTGCATGTTCTCCCTCTGTGTTTTATTATTTCCTCGATCCTTTTTGGCATACTACCAATGCAGCTTTCTATTGTTTTTTAATTTCGTCGCTACTATGCCATACATCTTCAATATGTTGTTGTAATTCTTCCTTTGTAGTTGAGTTTCGTGTACTTACGATGTTTTTCAAGACATTTCACACATCTTCCATTGGGTTTATGTCTGGTGAATTGCCTGGCCAAGGTAGTACACGCAGATTCTTAGATTCAAGAGATCGCATTACACTTTTTTCCTTATGAGAGGATGCATTGTGTTGCATGAAGGTATATGGTTCTTGAGTCGGATCCAATGAACCAATATAAGGTATTAAATAGTTTTGTAAAACTTTTTTATATTGTTTTTGTTCCATTGTTCCGTTTAACGAAATATAGTGGTCCCGGTCCTTCTGTCGTAATTCACAACCAAACCATTAGAAGGGGTGTTTAATAGATTTGATGGTACATGTTTCTTTATAACGCTCTGAAGGACGTCGACGAGCAAATTGGCTTCTCTCCGTTAGCACTTCTAGCCATGATTCGTCGCTATAAATAATCTAGGAAGAAGTAAAAAATATACAGAACCGTTCAGCGAACTATGAGGATGAATTTGATCAAAAATATAGATGATAAATGAAATTTACCGTTCCCCAATTTTAAACTGTATATCTTTATATTCTTTAGTCCATTGAAATCGTGTCACTTTCATTTTACTTGTCAGTCTTGGCTTCTCTGCATTTCAAGTCTGCTTCATGAAGACGTCTACAGACTGTTCAGGCTGATATTTGTATACCTTCGCCACTAATAATTTTATAAAACCTTTAGTGGATAAAAAACGATGTTGTGTAGCCCCTTTCACTAGATGATGATCATCGCTTACAGTTGTTTGGCGTTTGCTGGCACAATATGTTATCCCACTACTTGTACTAGGAATATTCTCTTTAATTAATTTCGCGATTCTCAGAACAGTTTGATGTGATACACCCTCTTTTTGTGCAAATTCACGTTTCTAGAAGAGCAGAAATTCGTGCTTTCTTCTCAGTAGTTATATCCTTCTTCTTTCCCATTGATAATAACTGACCGCGAAAATAGACGCACACAAATAAAATTAAAACTCTTTGAAATATAAGTTCTTTGGAATACAATGCAAACTAAACATAATTATTTTACGTACGAATGGCAAGAGGCGTGATTCATTGCAGGTGGATAATCGGTTTATTGCACCCCTAAGTATTATTTTTATAACCAAAGTGTATCTCACGCTACCGTTTCACGCCCCATGGGAACGCAACTTTAGGTTTGATATTTACGGAAACCATTAATTCTTAATTACTGACGAAATGAGCGTAATATTGCTAAAGTTAGTAATATATCTTTGTTAAAAACTTATATTCTTGTGTATTATTTTAATTTTAAATTTTAAGCAACGTTCTAGATGAAAAATTACTAACATGCTAGTCGTCTGAAATAAACCATTTTCTCGTTATATCGATTTTTGAAACTGAACTATTGTCAATACTTATTTTCTCAGTATGCCATGGCCATGACAGAAACAAGTGAGTAATTGGAACAATTAATGATGTATCATAGTGAAATTAATTTTTCTGTTCCGAAGTTCGTTATAACTCGATAACTTCATTACCAACTTAAAAATAAACTTTAATTAAATATGCGATGGTAAATAATCTGCAGTGTCTATCTATTCTTTTTATAGCTAGCGTAAGTTAAACTGAAAGCTTATATAATTTTATTTCATAATATTTTGCAGACACAGAAACTTGATTCATAGAACAACTTTTCAGATAATAATGTGGTATCGATTAATTATTTTTTTAAAGTCCAGTCCACGGAACAAGAAATTACAGACATTGTAAGTAAACGAGATGGTTATCCACTCTCTGCTATTCTAAGAGTTTGGTAGAGAATCAAATACGTCTTTTAATTCTCACTCTACTTAAGTCACATATCACACCCTCACTTCCTTGAGGGACAGTAGTAAATACTATCCTAGCAGGCGTCGCGTTTCTGTTCACCGCGCAGAGTCGAAAAAAAATCATTGCATGGCGCTCACGGCTTCGGGGCAGACCGTTCCAACTAAACGGGCAAGAGAAAGGATCACACTCGCCGTGGGCATCGGTTACGCGCGCGGATGACCCGTAGATGTTTGGTAAGAAATCATACACGTCTTTTAATTCTCACTCTACTTAAGTCACACGTCACACCCTCATTTCTTTAAGGGAAAGTAGACACAAACTAAATCGTATCGAACATTAATAGCGCCAATTATTTTTCAGTATAAGTACTTTTAATTGATAAAGCTTATTTATTTACCATAACTCTAAATGAATTATTTTTTAAGCAAATGCAATAGATGAAAGTGAAAATAAAATAAGGTCTTATCCCGCACTTTATTCTCACCTTCATTACGAATAACACACACAGAGTCGTCATGGATTATTTAAATGTAATAGAGTTAAAATTACTAATCTTTGCGAAAATTGCAATGTATGTTGTTGTTTTTCAAAATAAATTTTCCAAAATGTTCCTAAGTACAAAAAAAAGCTAAGAACTGCCAAGTATTAGGCGTAATATCTCATGCGTGTTATATAAAACTTAGAATACGATAACAAATATTTTAAATAATAATTGATAATTGGTTTTCAATACTGACAAAACAAGGAGTGCAATATTTACAAAATTAATTACAAAAAAATAATAGAAGAGCTTTTCCACACTACTGGGCTTTTAATATTCTAATTAAGCCCAAAAATTCGTACTTCTTTTTGCCTACACTATGCACTTGAACTTATAAATTATTTCAGTAATAGAGCTAAAATGAAGCACTAATAAATGGAAATGGAAATATTAATTCAAGTATTTATATTTAATTAATTATAGTTCCGATATTAGAAACAAACCTTGAAATATTACTGACAGCTCTAAAGTAGGAAAGAGGCTCAGAAGTTCAAGATTATAATAAATAAAGATTGATTTTTTAAATCTTTTAAAATTGATTTTAAAAATTAACAGATTTTTATTTCTATTTACAATATATTTTAGTTAATTTAAGATAAACATGAAAAATAGAAACAAATCGAATTCCTTCGATCGAATTGTTACCCGCTTGAAAAAAATTAAATCAAAAACGATTGTTGATTACAAACCTAGTCGCAAAAAAGTATTATTTAAAAATGAGCACTAATAAAGAATTAGAAGGTAACGAAAAAAATTATGTATTTTCCAAAATAATGAATATTCAAAATTATTAATTAATTAGACTGTTTAAAACAATTTATTTTTATTTTATTTTATTTTATTTCTAATACATTGGTAAATAGTTTGACAAGCATCCTTTATTACTTCCATTCTTAATATGATCCTTATAAAATATAATAGCCCATACGTTATGTATATACACACAAAATGAATTAAGAATAAAAAAAAATAAATACCTGAAACCAAGAACACCGTATTGTTTTAATGTTTTATAAACATCCTTTAATATTTTCATTTCGTCTGGGTAAAATTTTATAACAATTTACGAGTGTCCTTTCCTACCACCTCGACACTGAAACGCACTCTAATTTTAACAGATTAGTTTATCCCTAGGTATCATTATTTTTAGAAGCAGTCCGTTGGTATACAGTTTATAAAAATATTGCCATATGTGATATAATATCTGACGCTTTAAACACGTAATCGTTTAGCTAATCCTATAGAATTATATATTAATTAGCTACTATTTTACGAAGATATCAATTAAAAATTCTAAAAACGTTTTTATCAAAGATGATTCATACTGTGCTTTATTTAAGTCTGTTTCAAAGGTGTTATTGATTAGCATTGTAATCTGTTATTATCTAGTAACCTTGTTAATTCTAACTCTTAGTGCATATTAACAATTACCCGCCATATTGTTAACATCTCAGTAATATTGATGACATATGTGTATTTAAAAATGTACATGCAATATACTTTTGTGGAAGTAGCATTTATAATTATGTATAGTTTATGTGGTCATTCGAAATAAAAAATTGCATAGTGCGATCTTTAACTAATGTTAGCTTTGAAGTTGGGTTGTAAAATTTTTGTAATACATAGTTTGCGATAATTAATACCAAAACGATAACTTCAACACTGTTCATACGACTAATGCAATTTTGCAACATTATATACGCAACAGTGCCTTGGTAGATTCAAAATCAATTAGATCCTTTGCCATCATTCGCATATGACGTACTTTAATCCTAAAATAGGCATCTTGTAGCATTCAGAATGATGTAAAAATTAATAGCATTCTTGACAATGAAGGAAGTGTTAAATCCTGGTGCAAGTACCATGAATTATCCGTCAATCCAACTACGCGGCAAAGGGTTCTATTCACAAGGAAAATTAAGATTATTCGAATGGCATGCGTGTGGCATGTTATGTGAAGAAGAGTCGGAAAGCATACTTTTAACATCCTACCAGCTTTCAGCATTGTTGCGGCTCCGTCAGAAACTAACATGGTGATTTGGGCCCCTACGGTACAAAATTCTCTTAACACATTTTTTATTATGTTTACAACGGTTTCGGCATCAGTTCTTTCAATCCTTTTACTGGCTAACAATAAGGAAGCTGCTGGACCATTACGTTTTAAAGGGCGCGCCACAATATGAATCACACTATGTTTTTTGTTGCATCAGTAGTTTCGTCCACAGTGAGCCAGATTTTTTGATCTCTCAACTCGATCCATGTTCCTCATCGCGTCAATACAGGCTGAGGTGGTAGCGGAATTTGCGGATGCAATTACTTGAATACGCGGATATGTTTGGGAGATTTCACAAACACTTTTTTGGTAGATCATATTAAATCATTCACCGTAGAATACTTGCTTCAAATGTTCTACTACGAGATGACATGCGATGTATGAGGCATGTTATGTGAAGAAGAGTCGGAAAGCATACTTTTAACAATCCTACAGCTCTTCCAGCAATTGTTGCGGCTCCGTTAGAAACTAACATGGTGATTTGGGCTCCTACGATATAAAATTCTCTTAACATATTTTTTATTATGTTTACAACGGTTTCGGCATCAGTTCTTTCAATCCTTAAATTGGCTAACAACAAGGAAGCTGCTGAACCATTACGTTTTAAAGGACGCGCCACAATATGAATCACGCTGTGTTTCTGAGCATCAGTAGTTTCGTCCACAGCGAGCCAGATTTTTTGATCTCTCAACTCGTCTTTTATACAGTCTTTTACTGCACTTTGCACATGTTGCAAATTGTACCGCAATTGTCTTTTTGTTGGTAGCTTCCATGATGGAACATATTTAATCCAAAAAAGACGAAAGTTTTTATTATCTACGAGGTGTTGTGGGATGTTGCACGTGCTCAACATAAAAATAAAGTCATGCAAAAATTGCCAATACGGAATATTGTTTCTTAAACTCAATACATGACGTTTACTTTTAATATGACCTCTACATTCAAATATCGTGCGACCTAGCAACTCTATACCACAAAATTTGCAACGAATGTGCGAACCTGTAAATTCCAAACCAGGGAAACGCCAAATATATTTTTCACGTGCGGTGCAAGAGGTACACCAGGCTTACGTCCCATGTTTTCGAAAACACACAATGAGAATCCGATAAATAACCGAAAGACCGAACTCCTCAATGTCTACCGCATTACTGAACTCTGCATCCACATACGTACATACACCCTCCCTGTACAGGCGTCTCTGCGGGTGCAACCGTTTGTCACGCTTTAGTCATAACACCTGGAAAAATGCACCGCAGCCTCTGAAGAACACTTGCAGCAGATTATCGATCCTAGAGGCTGGGCTGGATAATATTCTACCTGTTTTTATCTACGACAAACGCTATAAATCGTCGATACATCAACAGACCGGCAGCGATGAGGACAGATTATAGACGGAACAAACAAAAACAATAATGTGTGTTAAAATTGTAAGTGCGTGGTCTGAAAAAATGTTTTCAAAGTATAAAAATAGTATTATTTAAGAAGGTGACAAATTGTAAAATGTAAAAACAGACAAAAAACAAAGCGCGTGCATATATTTTATTATATGTCCAAAAATTCGTCAATTTCAAGATAATAATTACAATTATATGCAAGCTAAAACCTGAACAATAAGTATAAGATTTTAATACACGTAGAGAAACTTCATTGTTTGCTGCATATCTACTTGACATGTCAAAAATTTTTGCTACGCATTTTGTTAGTAGTAACGTTTATGAACAGATGGATAGTATTTGAATTAATTAATTTACTTCGCAATAGTATGTCACATCATCGTGTTCCGAAGAGAGTTTATCCAAAAATGCTTTAAACTGGCGATGGTTAAGACCGCGGGATCTAATAAAATTGATGGTATTTACTACCACATCCATAACGTTCTTCAGTCGAATGGACTTAGAGCACAAGTTTTGTTGGTGAATAATACAATGCAGAATTATTAAATCACATTCTTGCACATTCATAGCGGTTGCTCTTTCCTTCAGAATTCCGATAAAACCTTTTCGTGAACCGACCATTGAAGGCGCACCATCTGTGCACACTCCAACTAATTTACACCACTGCAAACCATATTGCTCAAAAGTACTTTGCACCTCGGCAAAAATATCTTTTCCAGTAGTGGTCCCTTGTAGCGGCCGTAAAGCCAGTAATTCCTCTGTCACTACAAATTCTTCATCAACACCTCGTATAAAAATAGCTAACTGGGCTGTGTCAGATAAATCTGTACTCTCATCCAAAACAATCGAAAATGCTTGAAAACCAGCCAGTCTATCAGTCAATGTTTTTTTGATATCACTAGCCATCATATCTATACGTCGAACAACAGTATATCGCGATAAGCTCACTTTCTCAAACTCTTTTTTCTTTTCTGGGCACAAAAGTTCTGCAACATCTACTAGGCACTCTTTAACAAACTCTCCCTCAGAATGTGACTTCGATGTTTTCGCTATTTTGGAACTAACTATAAAACTAGCTTCAACAACACTGTCTAGATTTGATCTTTGTGAATGGAACATTTCTTGCTGTTTCCCTAAATCGGTAATGAGTTTTTTAATTTTATCCTTTCTTAACTGGCCCGTAAGTAATTTATATTGAGCGAAATGCTTGCTGGAGTAATGCCGCTTTATATTGTATTCTTTTAAAACAGAAATTGTTTCATTGCACAGCAAACACATAGGTTTACCACTGTGCATGATAAAAAAAATATTCTTCGGTCCATTTGTTTTGGAATTGACGACATTCTGTGTCCACTTTTCGCTTTTTTAAACCAGACATCTTGATAGATTTTTTTCTTCTGAGCCGAATTTGCTTGAATATTTCCCGCGTCTTTTCTTATCAGTTGTTAAGAGTAATGAGTTGACACGCGCGCTAAGCGGTTTATATATTACCCGCAATAAGCAACTAGAATACTCTCGATCGTACGCGAATATGCGATGCTAGCCGCGTTATGAATAACAGTCGGCTCTGGAGCGCTTCGAGATCATCGGGCGGCTTCCCGAATGTTTATCTGTTTGTCTGTTTCTAACGACTATTTCTGACTCGATCTGTGGCGTTATATTGCGTACGCTTCATAATATTGTTTATCGATTTTAGTCTTTATGATTTGAATAAATACAGTTTTAGGTTGGTTGACGGTAATTACAAATAAACTATGTGTGCTAAATCATGAAGCACGTTATTTGAATTTCTCTCGCGGGCCAGATTGAAGCTGGTGGAGGGCCGGATCCGGCCCGGGGGCCAGGGGTTGCCCATATATGATTTAGACAATTAAATGACCCACCAGAATGTTCAAAAATTAAGAGTTGTCATTTAAAAAGCTGTCGATGATATCATTAATTGAAAACCAGAAGTGGGGAAAACTTAAGAAGGAATTGCTTCCAATTTAATGAATTTATTCCATAATTTTATCTAAAAATTTAGCAAATAAAAGGATTTCAAAGTATTATCCTGACAATAATTTGTCAATTTATCAACTATTCCAGTCACGTCAACAAGTAAATAAATTCCTGTCTTTTCATTACAAAGACATAGGTTTACATAGGTATCTAATGGTGATAGAAAATGACCAAACTGAAAAGATGTATAAAAGCTACGCTCTAGAGACTGTTCTGTGTAGAATTATGCGCATCCTATACATTTTTTTTGTAAAGTTTTTCTTTATTTTATTTTATTGTTGTACAAAATTAAGGAAAACATGAAAAAACATGTTTGCCAAACTCTAAGAGTTTGTTTCCATCTCGTCAAGGTAATAAATTACAATTACATGCAAGCTAAAACTTGAACAATATAAGATTAACTATACAAAATATCTCAAACTATCTAATGATATTTTGCGTTATGACGTAACAGATATATTATTTAAACGATACACTCTATATAGTTTGGTACTTACTAAGAGATTACAAATTGAATGATAAAAATGCTTGATAATTAATATTATATATAACAGAACATAGTAAATTCGTATTAGCTTTAATATATTTGTAAATAAATTTATTATTTTTTAAAATTTGCTTTTAGTAACAGTCCAAGCTTTACCCAAATTATTTCCAATACAAATGCTATCACACCACAAAAGATACCAAAAAACAAGAAGCAAAATGCACCTTGTAAGTGCGTTAATGATAATTCCATTGCTACAGGTTCTTCCAATGCTTTTCGCTGTAAAAGTGGTAAATGTTCGATTTTGTGACTATAAGTATCTTCCCATTTGTTGACAAAACCATGATCTCTGAAAGCGTTCAGCAAATCGTCGAGCCTACTCAAGAAATAGTGCCCTTTAGGGAGTACAATTCTACTCCTATACGAAATCACAATTTTGTTTAATATGGAGATCTTCGGTCGACCTTGCTCAATTACCAGTGGATCGTTCTGAGAGAGCAAATGGCGGACGTATATTTGGCCTGCAACAGTGCATGTATTTCTATAATCAGAAACTAATTTCAGCCAATAGTTTAACGTATCATACTGATCATCTATAGTAGTGTATCGGTTGAAAATATCCATAGCTCGTTCATCAATGGTCACGTTGAAAATGTTTTTGTATACATCAATACCCCCTATTCCTAATTTTGAGCTTAAAATCTCTTCCTCAGTGGAGATTTGTTGCTCATACAAGGGGCTAGTTAGTGAGTTTATTAAAAAACTTTCATAAATCGACTCAATTATGATGGCGTATATTGAAAATGCCAGAAAAACCGTTCTTATGAGAATGTTCCTGGGTTGATGACCCAAAGTGTTCCCTATAAAAGTTTGTATTGCAAGAAATAATCCACTGTCAAAGCTCATCGTGCGCATATTTCCAATTTTTGAAAATATGCAATATAGAGTAGCCCCCACTATTATTATGCTAATATTAACAAACCATATTTTTGGAGCAAACATATTGTATATACTAGTCCAGTACGGTTTCCTTTCCGCTGTTGGTACCACCCAAACTATTTTTTCCGTAATATATCCCGTTGAGATACCAAAATCTTCATACATCTCTGCAGTTGCTTGTACGTTTCCAATACCCAGCACTCCATCTTCTTCAACGTGTTTCAATTTTCCATGCCATGATCCGTTTGGAAAACGTTCACCCCAATCCTTAACAACCTCTTCTACGTGCTTGTTAATGTTGAAATTAAAAGCATTCTCAATAGCTAGTAGCATTTCGCTTTCAATGCCAGAAGTTTCAGTCAAAACAAAAGGTGGATACTTCATTACAAGAAAATCCAATACGCATCCTTTAAAGTTATTATTAACAACATCATTAAACAATTTATTCTTAGATTTGAGTATGCCTTCTGTACAGATGCCCTTCTTAACAGTACTTGGGATATCATTACACTTTTTATTTGTCCTTTGCCTCATTAAACCATATATTTCTAATTTATCTACTCTCGAAGGTATAACAATAATACTTTTCCAACACTTCATATTCCAAAGTGCTTGCAGTGTTATTCGCATAATTTGACGATGATCTTCTAGAATTTTATCAAAGTACACCACATACTTTGCTTCTGGATTATAGAATTTCAAACTTGCAAGCGTGTTGGTTAAATTCAGAAATGAATCTAAAGTTTCCACCACGAATAAAAACAGATAGGTCTCAATTCGTATAACAGATTGCCAATAAATCTTCTCCATATTTCGTCGGGTTGCACCAAAGTATGTTTGAATCCCATGCGAAATACTTATTTGCCAATTATTTTGCAATCTCCTTAAAAGGAAATCTTGCAAATTATAATTGGTAAAACCTTTGTCAGTTAATATAGTTATCAAATCTTCGTTTCCACGAAAACTTTCCAAGACAATGTTATTCAAACAATCTATTGTACGGTCTAAATTGATATCTTCGAACATTATTTGTTCGGTTAAATATGATTGGCTACTTTTATGTATAGTCCATATTACGAATATATGCAAGACATACATTCTGAGTGTGATTCCCAACAAGTTTTTCAAATATTTATAAGAAAGCTATTTTTAATTGAAGAATATTTACATGAAAAGTAATGGTAGCGTGAGAGGGTGGTATTGATTCGCTAGCATTAGAAACGCGAATGATAATTAGGATAATGGATAAATGTATAATTTATATACGTGTTCCATTAATTTAATCCAAAAGATATGTTGGAATTGATACACATATTTTCATTTAGGCTTTTAATTAATAATAATTATGCATTTGTAATTAATAATAATTCTACATGTAGGTACAGTTACGAAAAGAAAAACAAGGATAACGAATAAGTCTTAATAACAATACATGTATGTATTTCCCTAATAGTTTCCATGTTCTTAGATTAAGTAAGATTAAAAGTATAAATAACCCTCATATTTGAATGTTTAAAGAAAAACTCGTTTCCTCTTATAATTCGCATCAAAGTTCTCTTACTAGACCTATGTTATATAGATGCCTTTTCAGGAGACTGTGTCCAGTTACCAACCTGCTAATGGTCTTGATTTCTTTTTTGCAGCATCTAATTAAGTTGACAGAGAACTTAGCCTCTCCAATCCCTATTAGTGGTTTATAGAGTTGACCCTGAGCTAACTTCCATTTCTTTACATATCTCTTATCTAACCAAGACCAGATCTCCCTTCAAGCGGAATCCCTTGTGATTCCACGTGCGGGCTCTGGTCCTAGTGTCTTTTAGAACCCTCCTTTAGTTCTGTCGGTTATTATATTCGACTATTAAAGATAATAGTCTCATATCCCGGCTCCCAAATCACAGATATGTACCTTATTATTGTCTTGTGCCCGTCCATTGAGGGACTGTTTTCAATGTTTCACTAGCTTCGACCTAGTAATAGGATTCTTGCCTTGGTAGCCGCCTGACTATCAGATAGTTCAGCCTGAAAAGCTGTTGCGTGCTTTCCCAGGCTTAATGATAGGGCTCAGTCCACAAATACCTGTTCCTGTGCCCTGACTGGATTGCGATCCATCCGTACACCAGTCATCAGAAGCATTTTTTCTTGCTTGGTCTCTATTCGGTATTGAAATTTTCAATTTATCAGTAAAGATAATTTCAATTGCCATACTGTATGTGGGCATTAAGTCCAAGGAAGCGGTTCCTGTGCCGTTCATTACTCTAGTAATTTCCAGCAGTTCTTGCCGCTGGACAGCAGTGAGAAGTCTCCCTGCTGAGAGCACTTCTGTCCTTCTCCATTAGACTACTACTCCGCAGGCAATCATTGGCTTCACCATCATAGTGTATATCCAATGGTTTTAATCCTCAGGTTTTACCAACAACCCACCTGCAGCGCCAGATCAGCTATGTAGTTCTGTTCGTTATTTTAGCTAAGTGATTATTTCAGTTCAGTTTTTCATCAAGGGTAACATCTAGATATTTCGCCTCCTTGGTTGATTGTAACTCCTGCCTAAACAATCTAATGCTGCCTAAGCCGTTGAGATTCCTAATGTTGATAAATACAACCAACTTTGTTTTTTGTGAATTAACTGAGAGTCCTTTAAGGCACCATTTCTCCACTTTTCGTAGCGTATTACGCATAATGCTTGCCACTATCACAGAGAATTTCCTTTTGGACTCAATAACAATATCATCAGCGAATCCACTCCATTATTATCTCACAAGTTCCCAGTTATCTGCATCGCAAAATTATATTTCGTTGTGATATACACAACAGAAATATTCGTAGCAGGGGTTTAAACCATCCCAACATTCCATCGCCCAGTTTGAAAAGTCTTACGCGTTTTTGGTTGCTAAGATTTTTGAACATCTGAAATCATTACCTTTAATTCACATTAAAACCGAATTGCTCTGCCTTCTATCTAAGTAGCTTCCTTAAGTTTATACGAGCGCGATCGTATATGTTTGCCTCTGTTTAGCTGGAATGTATGTCACAGAATTAGATTTAGTTAGTTTTTAGGCATTCTTTTCCGCAATTCCTCATAATTGCATTATTAATTAAATTTTAGTATACAAGGTTTCAGTAGAAGAATGGAGATAGCTTTGCTTGATCCAAATTGTATCTACTGTTATTACAATGGGGAAATACAGGATTGTTATTATTAATCCCTGCGTCTATATGAGGTCATCCACCACCAAGCTCCACAACAGTGGTGATAGTACTTCCCCCTGAGGGCATCCCCTAGTAGTCTTCATGGTGATACGTTTATCAAACATTTGGGAATGGACTACTCCGCTTCTAAGCATGCAGTCAACCAATCTGCTCGTTGTATAGCTTATATTCCAGTCCCATAAGGGCCGAATGATTCAAGGGGTCGATATGTTGTCGAAGGCGCCCTCTATGTCTAAAAATTATGGGTAATTATAAAGTAAGCTGCTCCTTCAAGTCTTAGAATTATTATTCTGACAAAAAATAATTATACATTTTATGGAGCACAATAATGGGTAAATATTTTAGAATACCCGATTTCTGACTAAACTAATTGAACTAGTTCAACTAATAATTGGGTGGTAGTAGTACATTACGTTATTGAAATATGACTATTCAAAAACGAATTAAACTGACGTAAATGTACTTTTCACTAACGAAATGTACTGTATTTGTTTTATTACTATGTAAATATCGCTTAGACATATAAAAACTGCGCAATCCAGTAGGTATATTCTACAATAAAGGACAGCTTGTAAATAAAATACTATGGCGTTCTAGGAAAAGAGGAGATGGAAAAGATATTACATAACAATATCAAACATCATATATTTTGACGAAGTTTATTTAAGATGCAATTACAAAATTCACAAAAAGATTGCGTTGACCAAAGCTTATTTATTATTACATTCATAGATAGGTACCTGTATTCTACACTACAATGGTAGTAGGTACTGTACTTTAGTTTATCTATCTAAACCTTCAAATATTCAAGTTTTTAATTACTATAAGAAGAAATATGTACGAAAGAAGTTTGATGGAAGAGTGACTTTTCAATAGTTGGCTTCACTTTCGCCATGGTGAGCATATTGCTGACATTAGCAACCTTTACTGTCGTTTAAAATAAACAACTTGTCGTTTGTGAGTAAAAATGTAAAAAAAGAATTTCATGTGTTGACTATTTTTCATGTGAAAAAAAACGTTAAAGATACTGAAGAAAATTTACATAAATATTATAGTGAATCTGTTTCTTCCCATGGAATGATTTATAAATGGTTTACTGCCTTCAATAGTGGTATATAACCACGGAAGATGCTGAACGTCCAGGACCTTCAACAACAGTAATTACTCCAAAAATGATTAAGACAGTCCATGCCACTACAAAGAGTGAGCGCCAAGTGAAAGTGCGCGTGATAGCTAATTTACACGAATATCTAAATATGAAAAAGCTAAACGTTTGCTTACTGTGGACCAAACGCAAACACGTGTTACAATTTCAAATGTTATCCAAGACAATTTTTTCATCGATATGTCCCCGAAGATGAAACATGAATACATTAGTATACTCTAAAAACAAAAGCACAATCAATGGTAAGCGTGCTTCGAAGAAGGCAAAAACCATTTTCTCAGGCAATAAGGTTGTGGCTGCGATTTTTTGGGATACCCAAAGTGCAATGTTTATTGCCTATTTAGAGAATGGAAGTACAATAATTGACTCCTTTCCATATCGAACTAAAGAAAAAACGACAGATTTTATACAAAAAAGAAGTACTGTTCCATCAATATAATGCACCCTCTTATTCGTCCACTATTGCAAACGCTAAATTGGTCGAATTGCATTACAAATTGCTGCCCCATCCACCATATTCACTAGATCTGGCTCCGTGTGATTTCTTCTTGTTCCCAAACTTGAAAAAGTGGAGCAGTGGAAAGAGATTCGAGACACCTGAAAAGGTGACAGTCGAAGCGAATGCATATTTTGACGAGTTTCCGAAAGATTATGATGGTTCAAAAAAATTGGAAAGCCGCTGAATTAAGTGTGTAAAATTGCAAGGGAATTATATTGAAAAATAAAATATACTTTTTGCCTTAAAATAATTTTTCATCGAAAAGTCACTCTCTTGTCAAACTGCCGTTTTATTTTACCACCTTAAACCGTACTTACACATATTGAATTCTTTTATTTATTCCCGCTATTAGCGGTAAGTTTTAGAAAAACCATTAAGTTCAGCATTTTAAAGTGACACAACTATACTCAAAGTAGGTAGTAATCTTCTGGTTTATAATGGTTTATTTTTTAAACCCGATAGGACCTTAAATTATAAAAAATGATACGAAAAATTAAAATCTAATCAAATTTTTGGTATGGTTCGAAAGATTTATTCATGGCATTAACATTTGAAAATGATTTCGAGCATATGGCCACCGCCGCTGTTCTTGACGAAGCGTATTCTGGACGTCCAATTTTGGATCACTCTTTCGAGCACTGTTGGCCGTATGTCACAAATAACACGAACAATGTCGGCTTCCAAGACATCAATTGTTGCTGATTTATTGACAAAACCCAGTGATTTCACGTAGCCCCACGGGAAAAAAATTGAAAGGTGTAAAATCCCAAGACCTTGGAGGCCAATTGAAAGATCTATTCCTCGAAATTAACTTATCGTCAAATTTTGATTTCAATAAATCGATGGTTGCCGTCGCCGTATAGCACGTAGCGCCATCCTGTTGAAATCACATATCGTCCTCCACATTTTCAAACCAAAGATCATTAATCCTGGTGCGGTAACGATCTCCATTGACGGTAACGCGAACTCCGGCCTTATTTTTTAAGAAATAAGGGCCAATAATGCCACCGGCGTGCCAACCACACAAAACAGTATATTTTTTTGGATGTAATGGAGTTTGTAGGGTCTCTTGTGAATTGGTCCCACTCCAAATGGGGCAATTTTGTTTATTCACAAACCCGTTAAACCAAAGAGGAGCCTCATCGATGAACACAATTTTGCGATAAAACAACGGGTCAGTTTCCAATTGCTCTTGAGCCCAATCAACGAAAGAACGACCCAGATAATAGTCTTGTAGGTTTAATTCTTATACCAACTGGATCTTATACGGATGTAGACAAAGATCTTTACGCAAAATTTTCCACGTAGTTGACTGTGACCGACAACGATTGGATAAATTGGGATCTTCTTCCACGCTTTCGTTTACAGCAACGATGTTGTCTTCAGTACGCAAATTCCTTCGACGTGTTGGTGTTATTGCATCATGTATAGAGTATGTGGTACGAAATCTATCCGTAGTTCGACGGATGGCATGCTCAGAAGGATGATTATGTGGACCATAATAATCGCGACGTTGTCTGTAAGTTGCGTGAATCAATGACTGACTTTAAAAATAAATTTGAATAATTTGAGAGTGTTGTTCAAGCGTGAGTCTATTTGTGATGACTTGTCAGAATATACTAATCGTAAATATCAAAAATTGAACGCAGTATGACAGCTCGTTTGACAGTTAACTCTTCCATAAGTTCTATCTAAGCAAAAAAGACACTCGTTATTTTCTACTAAAATTATCTGTTTTGGCAATGCAATAATAAAATTCGTACCAGTAAATTAATGTTGGAATATGCGGAAAAAGCGTGTAAATATGGTGTGAATATGTTGATATCTTATACTTTCAATAATTTACACTCCTCAAGCGATTCTTATATGGTTACTGCAATAGTGTTTTAGTGGTTTCTTTCCGTGTTTGATACTTATGCCATAGGATTTCCAAAATAAATTGCAAAAATCCACATAAATGGCCAAGTACGAGTAAACCAAAAACACCTTTTAAGTGTTCCGTTGTTAACTGAATGTCAACATCGTTAAACTTATCATTAATCTGTGTGGTAGTAACGGTCCTTGTATACTGCGACATCCATTTCTGTACAAATCCAAAGTATTTGAAGTCGGTTATGTAATCATCAAAAGGCTCTTGCAAGAAATGACCCTTTGGTAAAATAATTCTAAGCCTGTATTGCAGTAAACGCGTATTTACGATATATATTCTTGGTTGACCGTCCTTTGTTACCACCAAGGGATTTTTGTGTGACATCAAATATCTTATATACAAATTTCCCATAACAGTGCAGGTGTTTCTATACTCAGATACTAATTTTAACCAGTAGTAAGTGTTGTCGTATTCTTCACTGACCGTTTGGTACCTTGAGAATATTTTCGCGGATCGAATATCTGACGGATAGTCAAAGATACTTTTGTAAGAACTTATTCCTCCAATTCCTAACGATGATTCTAAGATTTCTTCTTCATTTGAAATCTGCCTCTCGTATTGCGGATTGGTTAACATGTGAATAAGATAACTTTGATAAATCGCGTTTATTATTATAGCATACAGTGCGAGTGCTAAAAATATGATTCTCGTCAAACGTCCTTTTGGTTTTACAGGTAAAGCACTAGCAAGAAGGATTTGAATTATTAAAAATATGCTTTCAATGCAAGTTAACTTATTGCCTTTTGGAATTTTGGATGATCCATAATAAAGGATACTCCCAACTAGCACAATACCTAGATTTATTAGCCATGTTTTTAAAGAAAATACCACATACGTAGAATTCCAATAATTAACGGCTATAGATTTTGGAACTATCCAGCATATATCCTCCCCGATATATTCAGTACTTAAATCAAAGTCTTCAAACATTTCGTTAGTAGCTTGCACATTACCAATACCAATAACTCCTTCTTTCAAAATACGTCGTGCCCTACCAAGCC
This sequence comes from Dynastes maya, assembly GCA_029619315.2. Lineage (NCBI taxonomy): Eukaryota > Metazoa > Arthropoda > Insecta > Coleoptera > Scarabaeidae > Dynastes > Dynastes maya. Next base: position 8,494,020 of record JAROYE020000006.1, on the reverse strand, counting down.
AAGATTTGTTAGCTAAACGTTCGCCCCAATCGGTAGAGTCCTCATCCACTTCAATGTACAAAGTAAAATGTAATTTCTGACTTAGTAATTTTATTAATTCAATTTCCATTCCTTTATTTTCATTGAAAATGAATGGTGGGTACTTCATAGAAATTACTTTTAGGATACAATTTTGCAAGGTGCGTGAACGAATTTTTGGAAATAAAAACCTTTTCGTTTGTAATCTTCCATTTACGCATGTGTCCATCAATAACAGCTCAGGATCTTCACCACATAGTTTAACATCTTTGTACATGTCAAAACTATAAACCATCATATACGATTCATTGTATGGTAATGCGATTACAGTTTTGTAGATCTGTATTTTCCAAAAAGTCTCTAGTACTCTATTGGCAATCTGTGATGTTACGTTCTCAGTAAATTTATTGAAGAATATAAGAAATCTTGCTCTACCATTAAATGTTTTCATTGATGTCATAGAACGTGTTAACTGATCCATCGATTCGAAGCTATCTATGAATATTAAATAGTAATCCGATTTGATTGTAACTTGAAAGTAACTTTTATACATCTTCTTGTCCTTGTTTAAAATAGATATTCTGTATGAAGGAAATGTAGTTTGCGTACCATTTGAAATATTTATATACCAGTCTTTTTGCAAATTTTTTAAAAGCTCGTTCTGTAATTCGTTGTGTGCGAAATTCTCCCCTTTCGTTAAAATTGTTAATAGCTTCCTGCTTGACGCATCAAAATTATTAACTGCTATAGATTTTAAACAATTTGTTGTCGATGTCAAGTAATTTTGCATAATTTCCAACCTGTGTAACAAATTGGATTGATTACTTCTAAATTTATGAAATAATACTAACAGCAAGCAGAATATATTCACAAGTTTCATCCCTATTAGCTCTATTAATTGTTTTCCGCGCTACTACTACCACCTAGAACCCCTTTCTACTTGTGTAATGTGGGATGTCGATTTACGGTAGATTATAATATGTGAATATATTCAAGGAATAGTACATGAATTATCAATCTGTTGTAATAAATGTATCACTAATACTGGAACGTACAATCCATATATTTTCCTGTAAAGATAGAAATAATGATAGCATTTTAAGAGGAAGGCTCAGTTTTAATTGAGAATCCTCTAGTAAATTTCTATTTAGATTTATTGCATATTAATTTCAAAATAAAAACAATGTCGGAAATCGAGGGTTGAAGAAGATGTTATTTACTTGAAAACAAAATCGCAACATGAATTATTAATACTGTATCCTTCTCCTCTGCGTGCTGCCACCCTTCTACAGGGTGGCACGGAGCCGACAGGCACATTTCAATTATTATGGACTAGAAGCAGGAGAAGTAAAGTGAAACAGTTTATAAATACACTGAAACGTGCTATTCATTAGCCAAATCTTACAAACCTATTTCTTGAAGATTGTATCAGAAAGGTAGCCTCCATTTAAGTCAATACACTGTTATAAGTGCTTCCGGAAGTTGCTGTACGTATTTGGGACTGTTAGATCGGATGACCGAGCACGCCAAGCGATGTTTTCAAAAGGGCTGATAACACGTCTGAACAGTCCACGAACAACAGCCATACTGTTTAGCGTGGTGTGAGCTGTTACACCATTTTGCTGAAAATAAAGGCTGTTAGAGTTAATGCCAAGCCATCGTAAGCATAGTTCAACAATGTTTTCCAATCTAGCAACATAACGTTCTGAAAAATCACTGTTTCTTCATCGCGATTTTCAAAAAAATAAGGGCCTACAATCCCAAGAGCACTTTCTCCACACCAAACTGTTACTATGGGAAAGTGCAACGGCTTTTCATTCACCTCTTTAGGACTCACTGGTCCTCAATGGTCATGATCAGACAAGAAAAAATGAAGTTTCGAAGTTTGTCAGTCCTCGCCAGCCTGTATATACCTTCCATTACATGTCGAGAACGAGTGAGATCCGCGAAGTTATAAACCTTTCCGAAAACTAAATTTATTATTATTGGTTTATACCATTGGTGCGGTCCATCAGCCATTTACTTAAACATTATCACCTAGCCAGCAGTGGCTGGTGCACTGTAGCTCCGGAACTGCAGAACACTCAAGGACAACGCTTCGATTTCCTCGTGTATTTTTTTGTCAAGTGAAATGTACATGATATGCAACAGAAATACACGAGGGACTCAAAGCTTTGTATTTGATCTCCTATTTACGACACCCCCTGCCGCAACTGTCATCTACCAACCCTAATGGTAGTTGAGATAGATACAAAACTTCACACCACAGGACGATTGGATGTCTAACACAAAAAGAATATATAGATAAGACCTCTTGGAAAATATATAGGATATACCCACAGCTTAAAGGAAGCAAAGGAAACAACGTCTACATTTTCAGTAAGAAATTATACAAGCGCGTAAATAGAAGAACGTTCTCCGTAGATAGCACAAATCCTAGTATAGAACGTCGCTAAACTTTTTGGTTTTATTACACTCGAAGATAATATGATTTAAATCGCTTCATTCGCCATAATGCTCACTTATAGATAGATAGATAGATTTATTTCATGTTTTTACAAAAGTATTACAATCGTCATATATCTAAATTAGTATCTAAACCAATGTCAAATGTATCACATCAACACAAAAGCAGACCACGAAGAAACAACTCACACAAGAAATATATAAATATATATCATTTGCTATTAAGTTGATATTTTCCAGGTGTACAGGATATCTACCCCGGTGAAACATTAATTGAATGATTTAAGTATAAAGTCCTCTCTTCACTCTTAGTCCATCTGAGCAATAACAGTTTTGAATATACGGGTACAACAAGTAATAGTTGTCCAACCCTACTCTGTACATTCGCAATTTCTGACGATGTATCGTAGACAATAATGTTTATATGGTCTGCTGTCTCTGGTTTTTCTAGCAAGACTATCGACAATTTTTTAACAGGAGAGACTGACTTCTTGTCCATACAAAAATACATTTTTACCTATGCTGTGCAGCAGATTGTATATAAAGATGATTCGGGTAATTACCCGAAAAGAATTAAAGCCCTTGTTACCTTTTAAAATACCTTTCAAATTCGTGAAGATTACAAAGTAATGATACTATTCGTTGTCTATTTTTTACTAAAGATATAATTATGGCAATAGCTTCGGCAATAAAAACACTTGCCACTTTTGATAATGATAACAAGATTTTTGCAGCGGTATATATAGATATATACGTACACCCCTCACCCTCAAAAAACCTATTTTGAATACAACTTTCGGATTGCACTATACCTTTTTGGTTTTTTGCGAAGGTGGCCAATGATAATCTTTAATCTGAGGACCTACATACATAACAACTATAACTGGGATGATAGCTTTTAATAGTACCAATCATAATTATTTTACAGGTAACCAACAGGACTGAAGACCCATTAAGGAAATGGGCAAGAGCTTGATCTAAGCTCACATTTCAAGACGTGGGGAAGATGTCTGAAGCGTTGCGACTTTCAAGCTTCAAGCTATAGAAACATCCGCTACCACCAAAAGCAGACGACGATACTGTACTTGAAGAAACAACTCTGAGCAGAGAGCATGTATTCAAAAACCATTAAATTTTAATGTATGTAGACTTTCAATGAAGATTCATTATTTGAATCCCATTCAGATACATGTAATAAACATAAATATTTAATAAATATGTATAAATAAACTTTTGTTGTATATTATTTTTAAAATTTATTTACAACGTCACTAACAATGCAAACCGAAAGAAAATGCAACTTTGGTATTAATGTTTTATTGTTTGAAGCAAATTACACAAAGTACACGTTCCTCTTTTTAGATGTAAGTTAAAATTAACAAACCAACCGGAAGTATCCTTTTCCCTCTTATAATTTGCTGCATATTCTGCAAATAGGTGTACCATTTGTCTTTAGCTTAATTTTTTAATTCATCGAAAATTCTAGAGTTTAGGCAAAAGCTTGCGTCATGCGTGAAAAAAGTTGCATAAGTCAACTTATTTGAAAATATGTATACAATTTTTTAAATATTAAAATAAGCAATTCAAAAAATAATTTTAAATTTATTTTTTCTTTAATATTGGAAGATTAAATTAATAATAATAAATAAAAATTCTTGTATAGGAAAATCGCAATTTAAATATCTGACGTTCCCAAGGGACAATTCTGACTTAAGACTTATGGTCTAACTTCATGCATATAAAATATTTACACACACCATTGCGACTATTCAAGATGGTGGGTGTTAATATTAGTTGATTAAAGTTGGGTAAGTAACAATTTCAAGACTCATTTAGAGTGTTTTTAGCATTTTAAAACTAAAACTGCACATTTGATTTTATTATTAATGTGTGTGTTTTGATTTTGAGCATTAGTTTGTGCTTGTTCATTCTTAGATTTATGAACTTATGTTCTTCTAACAAATGTATTTTTTCTTAATTTTAATATTTAATGCAGCAAAATTACAATTTTTCTGTCATCTGTGTTGATTACTGTAATACCTCTTTGTTCTAAAACAAATTTTACGGTGTTTTAATTATTGACATGGAACCTGATAATAAAGGAAATATTACTTAAATGTAAACTTTCTATTTTTCTATTTGTACTCTTGTTTTCTATTTTAGTTGTGTTATGGCGTCAAATACAGATGGAAGTACCAGCAATGGTATGTAAAATTATGTTTATATTTCCTTTGATGTTCAAAGAAATAGATTTTGAAGAGAGAGATAACATGTAACTTGAATAACATAAGCATGGACTTTGCTAATGATTTTTACAATCACTAATTTCACATAGCTGTAAATTAAATCGCACTTTTATGCAATCATGTGTTTTTTTACTAAAGGTACTCTGTCCAGAAATTATTCCATCAATTCCGGATCGCCCAGAGATTATGAAGCATTAAAACAACAACACGATAAAGCGTTAAACGAACTAAGTACACTAAGGCGAAGATGTGATCATGCTATGAAGGTAAGCTTGTCTATAAGATTAACTTTACGATGTAACACAGATAATTTTAATAGGAATTGGATTATTATCGCAATCATCATAGAGTAGCTATGAACCAGCTAGAAGTCTCTTCTCAGGACACAGCAGCTTTAAGAAAATGCGAAGACGTTTTGAATGAAAATCAACGATTACATACATTACGTAATGAACTATCTGAATTTCATCGCCAACAAGAGGTAAGTATTATACTATTATCTACAGTTACCATCTAAAAGTGAAGTTTGGTTTTTCAAAAATTATTGTAATTTCTAAAACAACTATTTATTATATTTCAAAGTCTTGTATGTTATTGAAAACATAAAAAGTCAAACAATATTTGTTCAGTTTCATTCTAGCATTTTGATCAAGATGCATTAAAATTAATTATTTATGGAAAATTGTCACCTGAAAGCGTTTATAACATTCGCGTTTATTACGAGTTACTTTATGATAATTTCTTGAAGGAAGTGTAATTTCTATAAGAGAAAGTTGTCTTGTTGTTTATTTGTACTTGCAATGTAAACCATAAAATGAAGCGTTTTAATATTCTTACTAATAACGTTATTTGCTTGATCAGAAGTTTTGATTTAAGTTTAATTTTATCTATGTTAAAAAATAAATAAATAAATGCTATCCTCAGATACCAGGCCTTTTTTTCTTCTACTTTTTGATTATTATTTGGATAGAAACTAATTAAGTTAGTAGCGATGCAACAATTATATTAATCGTAAATAATTAATATTAAATTGTACTCATCCAGAAATTTCGTATACAGTTTAAATTGGTACTACCGGAAATACAGAACTAAAGACCGTTTCACAATTGACGCAATCGTGAACAAACACACGCCGTTTATCAAATGGACAAAGTGCACAACGTTTGCGTTCATGTAATTTTGACAAGCAAACGACATTTAACGCAGTCACGTTGATACGCTAAAGCTAAATGTTATTCTTGTTCCATCGTATTAAACGTCAATAGCGATTAGTTACTTGTCACAAGGGACGTAAGTGCAGTTTTGCGGTAAGGGGCGTTGTTTGCACATCGAGGCGAAGCCGAGGTCTGTAATACATCTGATACCGCAAAAGCACTTACGGCTCGAGTGTCATGTTATATTTTTTCTACCACCGGCCCAAAATTTCGAAAAAATCTACATTTTGCGAAAAATTTTGACATTTGCATAATTATCAAAGTTGTCAATTTGTTATGTACGAGGGTTGCCTGTTATATTTCGGGAATGGAAAACAAAAAAAGAAAAGAATCATCGCATCAAGATCTATACACTTTTGCATGCGCTTGAACCAATTTTCGAAGCACTTTTGCCACCTCCAAAACATGCATTTTAAAAGCATCAACCGCTTTTTCAGACGTTGAAAAACGTTGACCTCTTAATTTATTTTTGATGTGCGGGAATAGGAAGAAGTCATTGGGTGCCAAATAGGGGCTGTGCGGCGGATGACTCATCAATTCGACTTTTTTGGTCCTCAAAAACTTTCTTATTTAAGCCGATGTGTGAGAACTCGCGTTGTCCTGGTGGAGAACGATGCGTCTTCGGCGGTTGGTTTCCCTCATTTTTCCGAAGATTCCTGGCAAACAAATGGTTATGTACCATTCAGAATTAACCGTCCGACGTTGCACTAACGGTACAGTTGCCTCATGTTCAATTTTTCCGAAAAAACAGGCGACCATTTGTTTCGAAGTGTTTCGTGCACGAACAACTTTTGTTGGATTCGGCTCTGAAGACCCATACTTTCGACTGCTGTTTAGTCTCGGGTTCATATGCATAGATCTATGATTAGTCGCCTGTAACGATGTCATAGACGTGTTTGGAAACACCGCAATCGTATTTCTTGAGCATTTCTTTCGACCAATCGATACGAGCCCTTTTTTGTGCGGGTGTCGAATTATGTGATATCCAACGCGAACAATTTTTTTTGGTGGCCAAATGTTCATGCAATATTGAATGTATGCTGGTCCCACTAATGCCCAAGGATGCCTCTATTTCACGATAAGTCGCATGACGATCTTGCAGTATGAGTTCATGCACAGCATCGATGTTTTCTGGAACAACAACCGATTTAGGACGACCTTCACGAAATTCGTCACTGAGCGAACAACGGCCACGATTGAATTCCGTATACCATCGATATATGGTGGTTTTTGATGGTGCTTCGTTGCCAAAAGTCGAATTCAGTTCATGGATGCACTGTTGTAAAAGTTGTAAAAAATTATCGCACGGAAATGTTCACGACTTAATTTTGTTTTTGTTTTTACCGAGATGAATTTTACAACTGTAAACATAAATGACGCCTGTACGTCAAAACGTTCTAAGTAAAGTATACCGACAAAAATTCGAACTTTGCGATAGGAACGTCGGCTGGTAGATGGCAGGACCTGGATAGTCCAGTCCCGAAATATAAAAGGCAACCCTCGTATTGACACCTATTGCTACATTAATGTATTATTACTTTACATCCCTAGGGACCTAAGAGCGGTTAAGATACTGAACAAGTTCAAATCGTAATCATTTATTTTGTTGGTTAGTTACGTTGCGGTTACATAAAATAAAATATGTGTTCCTTTGCCTAAGAACGGTTTCACACACGTCAATAAATTCGTCCATTTAGCGACCTTGAATTTCTTGACGTGGGTAATACACTGAAATTCATTAATAAATATTGACAAATTTGCATCTAATCACTTCAATTTGAGTTGAGCTAGTTCACTTTCTAATCATTAGTAAATCTCTTCAGTTTATAATCACTTGGTCATTTTGTAAAAGGAGACAGTTTTTGGTGAACGGCCATTATTCATTACTATTCCATAGCAAGCTACGTTTTTTGTATTTTAATTGTTTGATTCATTTTATTTCTTGTAGTTTCTTAGAATTGGTATTGTTATCTCAAAAAATTGGAAATTTATTCGGACAAAATGCTAGTTTAAAGATAATACTTTTACAACTAAAAAAAGTTACTGAGACGAAAAGAAGACAAGTGTTCCTCTAATTATTTTGTGTATTTACTTTTTTTGACATTGACGTTCACGTCAATTGTGAAGCGGCCTTGATTTGAGGCGTCCTCCTTTTACAAAATAACCAGTGATTTTAAACCGAAATGATTTGTAAATGATTAGAAAGTGAACCAACTGAGCTGAAAATGAAGTGATTAGATGTTAGCAAAAGGAACGTATACTTCAATTTACGTAACTACAACGTAACTAACCAACAAAATAAATGATTAGTATCATAGCAATTGCACCGAAACTGAACATTTGTAAATGGAAAGCTATCAACGTCAAAGTGATTATCTGGTGATTTTGAATCAATAAATATTCACTTAATAGGGTAAAAGGAGGACGCCTTTGGCGTTCACGCATCTGACAAGCAAATGACATTTAACACCGATATGTCATTTATGTGTAAACGGTGGTAAAGTGTACACGTCTAGTTATTTATCTTTGAATTCAGTTTCGGTGTAATTGCTAAGATACTGAACAAGTTCAGATCGTTATCATTTATTTTGTTGGTTAGTTATGTTGTGGTTACGTAAATCATAATATGTGCTTCTTTTCCTAACATCTGATCACTTAATTTTCTGTTGAACTGGTTCACTTTCTAATCACTTGCAAATCATTTCAGTTTATAATCGCTTAGTTATTTTATAAAAGGAGGATGCCTTTTATAAATGGAACACTATCAGCGTCAAAGTGATTATATAGTGATTTTGGATTAATAAATATTTAGTTAATAGGGTAAAAGGACGCCTCTGTTGTGCATGTTATTTACGTTATAAACGGCGTATTCGTCTACGTTACCGTTGACGTTCATGCCTATATTCGTTAATTTCTTGGCGTAATATGTGCGAATATGATCCTTATCGTGGAAATTGATCACAGGTTTTAAAATTTTCTATAGAGCTATAACCTTTTTAACAAAAGCTGTATCATGAAACTAAAATGTTTGTTTTATTTTTGTAGGAATCTCTTATTGGCAATTCACAACTAAAGTCTGACGTTTTTGATATTTCACAATTTAAAATATTGACGTTTTGTTTGTCTACCTCGATGTCAATACCAGAGACCCTTTATTTTTATGAGTTTTGTCATATCGTAGCTTAAGCGCATTTGACACTTGGACAATTATTATTTATATTGAAATTCACAAATTACATTTACACATAATCGACTTACAAATCTATAATCAATAATGTAGAAAATATATTAATCCTAAGTTATAGGTTTATAATCGCACTTACCTAACTTCCTTATTAGACATGAAAAACATTTATTAAAAGTTGTGGTAACAATATTCACAATTTAAAACTGATACTTTTGACATATCTGCTTTTGACATATCTCTTGCTTTAGATACTCTCATAACTACTGCTAAGTTACGCTTATCTTTTTTTTTTTTTTTGTTTATTCGTCCCCACTATACGTGCTCAAATCCCAACTTTAGATTATTTTTACAAGGGTTTAGAATTATTAATTGATCGTTGTAATAAATGTATTAAAGTTAGGGGAGACCAAGTTTGTGTTTTCTACATCAGGCCAAGAATTTATGGCGCGTACCTCGTACTGTGCTGCCAGTCCACGCTTTTGTCACATAATGTCCTGTATTCAGCCACGATTCATCAGTAAAAAATGCTTCTCACTTCGTTCCAATATTTCCTAAGTGTTAAAATCATTTGCAGCCTGGACGGAATATTTATAAAACTGATTAGATGTAAAATACGTAGTACAAGAAAGTAAAAATTGGGAAAAACACAAACAATTCTTTTCTTTGTTAGCTATTCAATCTACTTTGGTTGACAACCGATAATTTACACTTTTGGAATTGAGATTTGACAGTTTGGCAATTGTTATGATTGCGTATCTTAGCAACGAGTTCTTTAGACCAGTCTGGCGTCATGAGAAATAGTTTGATCTTTCCTAGCCAACTTTGCGTAACAACAAAAAGAGATTACCAAAACCTTTATTTCTGCATATTGTCATATTTCTTAAGTTAAAGTATAACATATGTGGTATCATTGGATTCGCCTTTCGATTACCTTTCCAAACACGTAAAAATATGCAGGATGTTCTATTTAAAATAAGATGACACCGGAAATGCAACTGAACTGCCAATAACGGCAAAAGATAGATCACCAAAATATAAATTGACCTAATTTTTCTAAAAAACGCTAGCTTCTGTCGTTAAAAAGTTAGTAAGACCTCACTGTACATTATGACATGTTACGATTCTGTGTATAATAATAATAAATACTGCTATTACTAAAAAAGGGCGATCTTGGGTTTTATTTGCTTATTCGTAAAGAAACCATACTCATACCACATTAAGGAAAGTTCGGATCATATTATTGTGAAAAATGTAAAAAGGACTTGGAATGTCTCAGCAGAAAGTACTATCGCACCACAAATTTTTCTTAAGTTACTCTGCAACTATATATTCTATTCCCAAAACTCAAGATTTTCTTTAGCAAGAAAGAAATCGAAATATTTTAAAGGCATCGGAGCCGATCATTATCAGCCAAACGGTTACAAAAGCATTTCACCACCCTTGATTCAAATATGTTAATGTACAGAGGGAGTATACTAGAAAGATTTTAAAGAAATTGCGATTTATTGAGATTTATTTTCCATTAAACCATCCTCACACTATGTTAATTTTAAGCTACTTAAAAATACATATTTTTTCATTACTTTCAGGTATTGTTATCAGGAAATAATACATCGGACTCTTTATTTATGTTGGCAAGACACAACGAAGTCGTTAGAGATGATTATGAAGCCCTTAGGAAAAGGTACGACGAAGTCCTTGCATCTCATTCACAGGCGATCACAAAGCTAGAACTCGCCCAAGATGAAAACAGTCGCTTAACGAAGAAGTGTGAGGAGCTTACCCAGGAACGCAATAATGTGGTGAGTTTTAAGAAAGGGATCAATATACATTCATACGTATAGTAAAACTCCCACCGGCGACACATAACTTTTAACACAAAACTATTTAATACTTGTATTACAAAATTATTAGCCGTATTAAAAAGATAACACATTATAAATGCTTTGACAAAATTAAGGACTGGTCGGGGCTTGTGGATAACTTACAAGCTCGGATTGTGCGAACTTCAGGCTCCTGCACTTAAGATAATCGGGAACTTCGATAAGTACTTTACTTTGATTGCTCCAATATGCAGTTTGTTGTTGTTGTATTATTGGGCGAGGCGTCGGGTTACGGAATACACCTCGCATTTCTAGGCATCGATTACTATGATCATTAACCGACCCCACTAGAATTTTGCCGAATCCAGAGGTGTTCCAACCTTTGGTAGGAATTTTTAACGTGCCAAACATCGTATTGACATGGGGCCTGAGACTTTACTTTCTTATCCGAGAATAAGGCATACTTCGATTTTTATCCGTACTTAAAAAGCAACCGTCTTGACCGGGATATGAACCCGCACCGTTTGGATCGAAACGCAAGTATGCTAACCGTTCGACCACCGAGACGGTCAAATATGCAGTTTCTTTTGTTATATAAAAGTTGTTGAAAACTTGTTTTTTAACTGTGACATTTATGTAAACTTAATATAAAATATGGTCTTAGAAATTTATTGATTAAGATAGAAAACAAAATAAAAAGTTGTAGTCTTAATCATGGTTACTACCAACTTAATTTTGGTTTGTTAACCGGGGAGCAGTCGCGCCTCCCGGAGTTCCGTCATCAGTCGAATTCCGGTCGATTCAACAGCACAGCCATTTTTAACGGATTTCTTCTAAATTAATAAGAATTTTTGCTTTTTCTTTGACACTTAGAAAAGTATATAATTAGATTATTTTAAAGATCGCGGGCCTAATCGAAACAAATTAATTAAAATTTTTTGTAGATGTGTCTGAGGAACTGCATTGATCGATAAATGAAACTGAAAACTTGGTAATATATTCAATAATCTTACACTTCCAGTTATACCAGAAGTAACTGCCAACTTTGTTATTTTAAATAGAACACCCTATATATTATTACATTTTTGAATTCCTAGTTCAATTTTAAGGCTTGTTTGATAAAATAACTATCTCGCTATTTCTATATTTGATATATTTGCATTTTTTGACAATTTTAGACAGATGGACGAGTGGATGTGAACTTTTATAACTGTAAAAGTATTTAACTTGGAAAATTGTAATTTTGTAGTACTGAGAACACCTTCACCGTCATAAAAGTTCTCATCTCGTACATCGGTCAAAAATTTTTAAAAATTTAAATAGTTTAAATATGGTTAGAAATTGCAAGATAGTTATTTATCAAACAAACCTTAAAATTGAACTAGGAATTCAAAAATGTAATAAAATATAGGGTGTAATGTATACTCTTTCATACATAGATCGATGCAGTTCCTTGTGAGACACCTGTATATTTAAAAAAATGGATACAGAAGGTTATACCCCAATACAAAATTGAAACTAGGATAACAAACTTGCAAAAAATGTGAAGCATTGGATACAAAATTGGCTGTAATCTTCTATTTCTATTTGGTATACAAAATAGCCCTTTTCAAAACTATTTTATTTTTCTATTCTAAAGCTTATTCTTTTTACTAGTTAAGGGACAATGGTAGCTTAAAGCAACAAATAACAACGGCATACAGCCAATGGGATAAAGTAGTCAGGGATTGTAATAAGTATAGGGACGCCCATTTGAAAGCACAGCAGAAATATGAAGAAGCAGTTAAGGAAGTTAATCAAGCCATGGCATTTAGAATGAAGGCTAACAAAGAAGTCCAACGCTTAACAGAAGAACGTAATGCCACAATGACTGAATACAATTTGATAATGAGTGAGAGGTAAGTGTATTTCTGTTTGAATGCAAAATTACCTCTATAAAAAAAAGTAATTGTTAACCTGGAATCTCTAACTTGAACGGTCTCTAAGTTATAGTCTTTTTTTTATTTGGAGAAGTAAAATGAAACGATATATTTACATTATGTAACTATTTTTTACAATCAATTTTGGGAGGAAAATTCGAAAAATGCTCTGATTTTTTACGAACGTCTGTGTCGATCCTAGTTAAGTTAGTGGAAATCAAATATAAAGGTTAGAAAATTTAATTTTATTTACCAATTTATATACAGCGTACTTAGTGAATGGACGGACTTGACAACAAGAACAATTTAGAGATCTCTCCAAAAAATTATTAGGCCGGGCGCAGAGAGCTTCGCGCCAAGTTAGAAGTGAGGTTGCCGCGCCCACGACGCGACGTATGTACGCAGATGAATCGGCTCGGGCTACCTCAGCGAATAAAATTATTGATTTATTGCAACAGCTTCTCATCAACCTTTCGCAGCGTTAGTGGTAATTATAGAGACAAATATATGCATGTAAGTATGTCCAACGTACGCAAGGACGTTGGCTAATAAAGTCACTAAATTCATCAGTGAATTTCCGGATTTGAACTATAATGGAACTAAAGTATTGTGTGTAGTTTGCAAAATACCCCTAATGTGATAAAACCATTATAGTACGGGTACTATAACATTCAAACCGAAATTTGCAATCTTATTAGCTAGACTAAAAAAGTGTACTGGCGAAGCAATTACGAGCGTAGTCCTCGATACGTTACAATAGTGTCAAGTGTCAATAGTCAACTGTTGATGTTTATGAGCGATGGAGCAGCGACAATGTGTACTACTGGCCTCTCTAGGCCGTTCTCTTAAAGAAGAGTGTAAGGGATTTTTACATGTTACATGTAAAGTTCGTGCTTTACATCTTGTGGCACAAACTATTCGAGAATGTTTCCCGAAGGTGGATGAATTAATAGCAAATACAAAAAGGTGTTTCTCAAATCTCCCAAACGGATTCAAGTATTTCACAGGCTTTGCCCCGGTATTCGCGAACTACCACAGCCGATTCTTATGCGTTGGGGAACATGGTTACAAACGGCTTTTTATTATCCTGAACATTTCCAAGACGTAAAATGATTTTCAATTCGACCCTGACGAAGCTACGGCTATTAAGGAGAGCCAAAAAGGATTTCTAGATACTTCTGTCGAAACAGATTTAAAAAGTATTAGCAACAATTATAAACGATTACTAGACGCAATAGAAAAATTGCAAAATACCTGGTTGTGGTTAGTAGAATCACTGCAAATCTTGGACGAAGTTAATACATTGCTACACGGTATAAACGACGCAAAAAATGATCGCGTTATAGTAAAGTTCGACAGTGTTTAAAAAAAAATCCGGTTATACGAGATTAAGACAAATGAGTGGTGGTACATCTGCAGTTTCATTAACTAACTCTAAGGAATATTTTAATTATGCATGTGTTACTTCCGTAGATGTTGAACGGTCTTTCTCGAAATATAAGAACATACAGTGACTCACAGCTTAAAAGATGTAGCATATACAAAATCTCATGATGCTGGAAAGGAGGGGGAAATAACAAAAAGAGAGTAAATAGTAAATAAACTTTAATCAACCATATTGTTGTTAAGCATTATAGATTAAAATTAAACTTAAATTGTTATAAGTAACGTGTATAGTAAACAAAAGTCAAAATGATGTTTAAAGAGTAGCTCACAGCTTAAATGATGCAAAACGTAAATGTTGGATTTACAAACTTGAAATTATAGTAAAATACCGATTTGTGTCTCCGGGAGTTCCCTAATTCTATATTTTAAAGCTCTAACACTGCTTGGTGTCTATTTAATAACATACTTAAAAATGGGCAAACGTACCACAATTGAAGAACGTGGGTTAATTATTTTTCATTTTAAACGTGGAAAAATAAAAAGAAATTGCCGAAATAGTGAATAAGAGTGCCTTCACCGTCCAACATATTATAGAACGCTATACACGTAAAAATCGTTTAGGAAATAAATCAAGAAAGGCGCCGAACAAAATATTAATTAAAAAACAATCCAATGTTAAGTACCCAAAAAATAATAGCAGAGATAGAAAAGGACTTGGGAAAATCGTGTAATCCAGAAACAATAAGAAGAATATTGAGAAAAGCGGAGTACAGAGATCGAGTAACTAGAAAAAAGCCTTTCGTAAGTACAAAAAACAAACGGCTTAGAGTTGAATTTGCTCGCGAACACCAGCATAAGTCCCTAGAGTTTTGGAAAACTCAATTATTTGCGAATAAGAGTAAATTCAACCTCTTCGGCTCAGATGGTAATGCTCATGTCTGGAGAAAAGCGAATGAAGTGTTAAAACCACTAGCGCAGCCAAATCAGGTATATAACAAAATTTCTCTTTCTACCAGGACAACGATCCTAAGCATTCCTCCGATTTGGTAAAAGAGTAGCTACTATATAATTGTCCACATGTGACTAAATCTCCCCCACAGTCTCCTGACTTAAATGTAATAGAAAATCTGTGGTTTAAATTGGAACGCGAGATCAGAAAACATACAATATCAAATAAACATCGTCTTAAGAAGGCTCTTTTGGAAGAATGGGAAAAAATCACCCCCGGAGATACACTTGCAAATCAATGCAACCAAAAAATATATTTTTGGATGGTCCTAGCTAGATTTTTTTGTTTTGTTTTTGCGTTTGCATCATTTAAGCTGTGAGCTAGTTTTTGAACATGATTTTGATTTTTGTTTACTATACACGTTACTTATAACAATTTAAGTTTAATTTTAATCTATAATGCTTAACAACATTATGATTGATTAAAGTTTATTTACTATTTTACTCTCTTTTTGTTATTTCCCTTTCCTTTCCAGCGCCATGTGATTTTATATATGCTACATCTTTTAAGCTGTGAGTCACAGCGAACAACCTTCACCGAGACAAATATGAAAACATACCTGATGGTGCAAGTTTTTCAACAATCCTAAACACACTGTTAAGAAGTTACGTTTATTTACTATATTATTATTTATTGTTACGGTATTAAGTACAACAGATTTTTGAAGAAACTACTTTGTTTACTTTTTGCGGTTATTACATT
This sequence comes from Dynastes maya, assembly GCA_029619315.2. Lineage (NCBI taxonomy): Eukaryota > Metazoa > Arthropoda > Insecta > Coleoptera > Scarabaeidae > Dynastes > Dynastes maya. The sequence continues at coordinate 8,478,050 of JAROYE020000006.1, read as the reverse complement.
ACATATACAACAAGTACCGATTTCAAACACATATTCGCTTTATTTACCAAAAATTTTTATCGCGTCAGCTTTTATTTTTTACACGGGGATCTTGATTTCAAAATATCACTTCTGTCGGCTGAGTCACACGTACACTACGCCGATGCGACTGATCCGATTCTGTTGCGAAGACCGATTGTGCCCGGCTTAATTATTAATCGAAACTAAGTCCTGTAAAATTATTCAAATATACAGGATGTTCAGTTTGTGGAACATATGGTACATATTTAGTTTTTTTAACTGGAACGCGTCCATTTCTGTGGACGTTCTTCAATATCAATCTTTAAGATAATTTGAAATTTTTGCGAAATGTCCATGTTTTTCAATTAAAAAATACATTTTAACAAAAATATGTCATACGAAAATGTATATAATGTGTTTTTGTAAAAAAATAATCCTGTTTTGTAAATTACTTCTAATAATCTAGTAAGGTATTATTCAATGTTGCTTGAAAAAAAGCAATAAATGAAATACCACACAGGTAAACCATAAAAGTTTAATGGGCAATATTTTTTAATGAATGTATAATTACAATAACCTCAAAATGACTACACAAAAAGAAGTATAACATGTAGATAAATACCAAACCAATTAATTGTTATTACATTTAATAACGCTATCACGTAATAATTTATATTAGGGCCATAATTTTCCTAAAAACATTGAATAATGTTTGATGCTTGAAGAGATTAATGGTATGTTAATTTAAAATTTAATCAAAGAGCATATAAGTTGCATACACAAAATCTCAGTAGAATGTTCGATTCTAATGGAGATCCGTTTATTTAAAATGTTGATTTTTTTGTAACATGCATTTCCGTCTTCAAAACCGTATATCAAACTATTTAATTCAATTCGTACTTCGTAATCAAGGAAATTCCACCTTGCAATGTTTAACACATAATTAAAGTAGGTTTTTTTATGTTTTGTTTGGCACATCAAACAAATTAAACCACAGGAATTCAAATATGTGTTACTAGGACCAATATTTACATGATAATAATAACCTTAAGACATAATACTAGGTTATTTATTTAACTTATTTGCATTATTAATTAACATCATCATATGATAGTCATTGCAGCTGCTACAATGTGCCTAAAAAGATTTTTTTTCTGTAGAGATACAGTGCATAAAGAGATGGAGAAGTTAAGTGATGATTTAGCTCAGGCATATAAGAAGAATAAATTATTAGAAGCAACAAATAAGGAGCTCATTGAAGAGAAACAGAGCTTAAATTATCAAATGGAATCACTTCGTAGAGAAATTGCAAGTGCCTTGCATGATAGGGACAAGGCATTAAAAGAATGCAATGAATTAAGGGAAAAGTTTGGGGAATACAGTGCATCAAAATTAGATGACAGTCGTGATATGATGAAGAGTCGATTAGAAAGTTTAAATCTACTAGGTGAAAACTCAACACGTAAAGAAGTTCAAGTCGATTCAAGGAATTTTTCACAACGACAACGGCTTGATAACTTAGATCAAGCAAATCAAGAACTGGAATCTTTACGTAAGAGCCTTGATAAGGCACAAAGTGAACTTTCCGAAGCCATACAAGAAGCAGAAGTTTCGAAAGGCAGAAGAGACTGGGCGTTCTCCGAAAGGGACAAGATAGTTTTAGAAAGGGAAAGTATTCGCACACTATGTGATAATATGAGGAAAGAGAGGGATCGAGCTGTTTCTGAATTGGCAGAATCTTTAAGGGAATCCGATGCTATTAAAAAACAACGCAATGAACTGATGAAAGAGAATAAAATGTTGAAAGAGGCGTTGGAATTGCATATGGAGAAGGAGGCACAGTTCAATCAATTTAGAAGTTTAGAGCACAACCATTCGCATGATAGTGCTATCGATAGTGATATGCAAGTAAGTAATAATATTTTAGTATAATCTTTAATTAATACACAATAATATCATAATTTAGTGAATTAATTACAGTGTAGTGTTTTCACTACATCTGTTCACTATTTTCTGGTAAAATATAAATAACCTAGTGATAAATTTTCTTTAAAAAATGCATTTGTTGTAAGCTAAAACATATGGATAAATTTTAGCAACAACAAATAACATACATTATTTTGCAATTGTTTTTTTTATTACCATTATTTTTTTATTTGAAATTATATAGAACAAGTAATCCATTGTATTCTGTTATCTCGTTATTTTCTTTGACCCGCTGCATGATTTAATTAAAAACGTTAATGCTTGATTATTTGAATTTCAACAATTCATGCAATGATTGGAAATTATCCCTAATAAAACGTTGTACTTTATAGTGTTGGGCGATTATGATTATACCCGAATAATCGATCATTCGATTATGGTTCAGAAATCATTCATTATTCGTTTCGACTGCGCAGGAGCACACAAACGGATTACGATTCGAGATCTGTATTCGAAACTTCGAGGTTTCGAGTTTCGAAATAATTCACTCGTCACTCGGATTCTGTCAAATAATCGAAATCGTTAGTAAATTTCGTATGATGATTTCGAACGATCGTTCGATTATTTTAAACGATTATTTCGATTCATTCGATTATTGAAATATATCGATTATGCCCAACACTAGTACTTCACTATAAATAAATTAAGAATATTTTTAACTAATAAAAAACAGGTGACAGATTATGAAATTTTATTGTGAAAATCATGTGATTGTAATATTAATAGTACATTGCAATTATTACCGCGACAGAAGTGAAAAAATCTATAATTTTATTCTCTATTCACTCTTTTGGGTCATTCTGTGTCAAGTGAACTTCGACCCTCTTACATGGAATTATGCCAAATTACAGCTTTGTAGTGTGGCTGGGCCACTAGTCAAGCTTTTGCAGGCCAGTTTTTTTTATGTCGCTACAGTAACTTACTGCTCATGACCATAGATTATGCTGACATTTGGTGATCCCACTCAACTTTTTGTGTACAACAGCTTAGTTGTAGAGTAATAGCTCAACATATGGCAGATTTACCACAATTTGCTGTCAATGTGGCTCACAATTTTTGTCGTGACAAATTTGCGTCATACTTTAACGGCTCGCATCTGCTGACGGAATGACTGTGAAGCTGACTCTATCCTCATTTGTAGTCTGTCAGCATGTCATGAAACTGTGCAAATGGCGTCTTGATTACTCAAATAATTACTGAGTTACCCATGTTGAAATTTCATTCGTCAATTTTGGCCGATTTTCAAGAGGCCGTATCTCAAAAGGGACACCTCGAATTTGAATTTTCTTGATGACATTGAAAAGAGTTCAACTTGTTTGACCAGGAATAGCTCGTTTTGTTTTTTAGACTTTGCCTTCGAGAACAAAGAAACTTTTTTACTCGTGTGAAAAATGTACAGTTTGTGCGTTATCGGATGGCGAACTCTTCAGATGCGCGGTGGAAATACAAGACTTTATTTTATAGTCGTTTTTTATTATGCCAACATAATTTAAAAAGTAAGTCGAGCTACGCCACTACATGTTGCATTGAAACTTGAATTTTCCCGAACGATGTCCGACGGTACCTTCGGACAGCGCCGGAACTCGCCATCCTACAACGCGAGACCTGTACGTACTTTGCATATCGTGTGTTAGCCCATGATGGCTTTTCCACTGCCAGTTTTAAAGACTGGTATCTCCATTGCCAAGGGGCCGCGCCAGATAGCCAGACAAGTCCAACCACGGACAGGTGTCTTTACCACAGATCCCCAAACCTGATTGTGGACGTCTAACAGGTTCCCAATTCTAAATGTAGGTATCTAACAGGTTCCCAAGCCTAAGTTGAGTTTCTTTATGGTTCCCAAGCCATCTTCTTACTGGTTCAGTTGTTGGAGAGTGGTGCTGATAGTAACCACAGTTGCTTCTGGCAAGTTATATCGTCAACCCATTCTTGTTGCTGATGGAATTGGAATAACAGAAATTATGTGTTGCTCTGGAATCCAACAAGCATCCTGTCTATCTGGCCAGTAGAATGAACAAGACATCATTTTCTTCATTTGAGACTTCAGAAACATTTCCAATCTACCATTTTCCATCATAAATATAGGTAATGTACTGTTCTGGTTTCATGTTTGCAATATCCACATGGTGAGCGGTTGTTCTACCACTTTGAGCAACATTTGGCACAAAACAATTGATGTCATTGGATACATTGCATTGCATTGATATATCCAGTTAATATATCCGAATATATTTTTTTTGTTATTTCGTTCGATGCCTATAGCTATATTGACTTTAGAAAAAGTATAAAGAAGAAGGTTGTAGGTAATTATTAGACAGTCTAGCCGAATCTATTGTTTGAGCTAAAATTATTGAGGTATGACGAAAAATTGTGTTTGTTAATGGAAACCACAATCGGCCATGATTTCATAAAAAAATGCATTTTTTTAACGATTCCAACAATATAACACTTGACATAGTTATTTTTACAAATAAATTACGGCTATTTTCTCCTTTTAATTTCCAAACTGTTCACGCAGTAAGCTGTAGAAACAATTGATAGATGCAATATGAATTTTTCTAATCAAGAAATGCGTGATATGATTAAGTGTTACATTTTGTTCCATAAAAATGTTGTACAAACTGCACAAGAGCATTTCGATCGTCGCCAGCCTTCTCTAACTTTCTTTAAGAGACTGTGATAATTTGAGAAAGTATGGTTCTTTCTGTGGTCTAAATAAGACCGCTAGAGGCATTAATGCAAAATCTATCGATTTCAAACCGACAAGTTTCAATACAATCAGCCACGGCACGACGTACTGTTGTACGAATACTGAAGAAGTATAGGTTTCATCCCCATAAATTACCAGTTACACAAACAGTACGCCCTGATGATTACAACAAGCTTATTGAATTTAGTATTTAATTTTGTAGTTTACTAACATGTGTGAAGCTGACCCATAGTTTAAATTTAAAGTTTTTCGAACGGATGAAACACGATTCGCAAACTGTGGCATGTTTAATAGACATAACGAACATTTATATATGCAAGAAAAACCGTATCATGTTTAACAGAGGAGACCCCAAGGTAAGTTTGGATGTAATGTTTGATGCGGCGTCATTATCTCAACAATTCTTGGTTCGTACATTGGTGGTACATTAACTGGTGATTGTTACCTTTACTTTCTGCAGAACGATTTTAGGCAAGTTCGGGTATTCATTTGGAGTAACTCCATTTACTCCAAGTAGCCTACACGCGTTTTTTAACGTTCGGAAATGTCGTAGAGTTACTCCATCTATTCGTTTAGAAACTTGAGTGCTACTCCTGATCCAGTGACATCGCAAAACTAATTCCATTAAATTACACAATATGTGTGAATTACTAATGATTAATTTATCACCATTTCTTATCTTTGAACTCACGGAGAACCCTAGTATGTAGAATTGCTCTCTATTATTCCTATTATTATAACGTATATATGTAGATTTGATGTTGCTAAATGAATACGTTTATTAATTTTATGTATTTTTTAGGAATGGGAAACTGAAATCCTAGAAATGGATTTAACTGGTATATCTATGGATGGCGATCTCGGATTTGAAATAGTTGGTGGGCGTGATGATCCCCACTATCCAAACGATAATGGAATTTACGTAGCGTCTGTAACGAAATCATCGATCGCAGATGGAAAACTAAGGTAAATCTATTGCTAATATAGACATTAAATGCTATATAATACATATATATTTCTTGTAGAGTTAACGATTGTATAACTCATGTCAAAAATATAGTCTGTACGAATGTTACCAAAAGAACGGTCATCGAAGCAATAAGATCTAGTGGACCTGTAGTACATATGATAATAAGGAGAAGGCGAACAGCTAATTGGTCATCACAAAACTCCCAAAACAGAAATCCTCCAAATTATCAAAACAATTGTAAAGTAGCGAGATGGGTTCACACTGCTAGGTTAGCTGCTGGGTGCCATGGATTATCTCTAGAAGCTGGAGTGTACATAAGTAGAATTAGTGATGGAAGTTTAGCAGCGAAGGATAGTAGCTTAGTTGTTGGTGATAGAGTCCTAAGGGTAAGTTTCATTGTCTGCTTGTGTGTTTTTTTTTATACTGAACATTGAATATTTCAGATAAATAATAAGTCTATGGACGGTTTGGAAAGCATTCATGAAGCTATGTCTATATTAAACGACGATAGAGCCGATATGTTGACCATAACTACATTAAAAATGAGCTACTTAGATCCAGAATGTACAACGAACGTGTTTATGCCCGTACAAAGATTTAAGAAAGAAAATCGCAGCTCGCAAACCGTTGATCCTAGTCATGAATTTGGCAGACCGGACATGGATAGAAGATGTTTAAGTCACGAAAAGAATAGTAGGGATTGGTTCAAGGAGAAACTAGATAATATGGTGAGTTGCCCAATAAAGTTTTATTTAACAACCATTTTTATTTAGATAAATGGATATTGAATAGCTTTCATATATAGAGTTTTGGCTTACGCTGACAATTTAAAAATTACTGCAATATTTCTACTGCTGTCTTTTGGAGCGAAATCTGTCAGTTACAGATGAATGGTGTATTAAGAACAACGTGAGATTAAACGTTGACAAGTGTGGTGCATTAACTTTCTCTAGATGTTCAAATCCGTATACACTCAGTGTCTAATAATTTCATCCCTAGAACTACCTAACTTAATGACCTCGGAGTCACTCATAACTTACATTTTCCCCCCATATTGTTGAGATGTCAACTTCTGCTTCCAAGTCGTTAGGCTTCCTTATACGCTCTTGTAAGCATTTTACTGACATGTCTGTTCTAAAAGTTTTATTCTGTACACTTGTTCGGTCCAAGCGGCCAGAGTATGCATCTGTTGTCTGGCCTCAATCAACAATTGTCGTTGGAACGTGTACAAAAGCAATCTTTGAAATACTTGTCTTTTAAACAGGATGGTATTTATCCCAACGCGGAACCGATTACAGTAGTTTACTTGAACGACATGAAATTCAATCGTTATCTAAAAGGAGGGATGGGGTTAGCGGAAGGTTTATAATCAAGTTAAAGGGGGGTAAGATTGACTCATCAATGCTGCTTTCAAAATTAAATTTCAACGTACCTGCTTACAGTACACAATCCTTGAACACTTTTGTAGTTCCAAAGTCTCGAACCAACGTTATGTGTAAAGCGCCGCTAACACACATGTTAAAAAACGCCAACCGAATACTACACTAGTTTAATATTTCAGTTTATCTTTGCCTTTATGCTCCATATTGTTAGTGTTTTTTTTTAATTTCTGAGATATAGCTTATTTATATTTGTTTTTCTTTTTAATTGGCTATTTTATTGTTCTTTTTTAGTTTTTCTACATGTACTGCATACTGTTTTTGTATGTATTTTGTATGTCCTGTTACTGGAACTTTGTTCTGTTGGACAATAAACTATTTTTTGAGTCGCGAATACATACCCTCACAGTCTTTACTATTATCATTTAATAATAGTAATTCATGCCTTCACATCCTCCAAAAGTTTTCGTCAATTATAGGGGGCATCGGCCAGCCATGAATTATTATTACATCTGCGCCCGTAGAGCGTCTTGAGATTCACCATTCGCCAAAGGTGGAGTAAGGAAAACTATGGAAAACCTTACCGCGAGAGCTGCGGGCTCGGGGTTCGAACCCGGTTCCCCGAAACTGATAGACCACTCGCTAGGCACTGCACTACCAGTCTCTATTTAATACCAATATAACTGAAATAGTAACAATCAATAGAATTCTCATAGTTTTCGGTTTGTAAAAATTTGTATTTATTAATTTTTTTAAAATTATTGTTATAATAATAATTTTTTTAAGACCTATACCGTACTGTTCAAGTCGCTACGTAAATATATGAAACGGAGAATACGGGTGGGAACATGAGTGACGCACACCGCGCTTGTATTCTTTCTTTTCAGCATTTATGTAGAGATGTGAGCACTATTGTATATGTGTAAGAAGGTAAAATAACAATAATACGAAGAGATTATTAGCAATTACCGGTTACTTTAATGTTTAACTTTCAAATTTGTCAACAGGTACGAGGAAGAAGAAATTCGAAAGATCGGAATAGAAATGACGAGAAAAAGAAATATCGTAATAGTTCACCAAACACATTAGACTTAGTAAGTAGTATAAATGTTTTCGAACAGGAACAAGCGTTGGCTGCCTTAGATAATGTCATCGATAGTTATCATGGTGGAGCAACGAACACCATGAAGAAAAATAAACGTCACTCGAAAGAATTATCAAGTCAAGAAAAAAACGGAGGTACCTGGCCTAAAGCTCGTACAACAAACATATTACAGAATGATACTGGAACGATCATCGCTCGTAAAAAAGATCGCCCCCCTTTAAGTCTTCTAATTAACAATAACCAAAACGATGAATACTTCGAAGGCAACAATAATATCAGTATTAGAAATTCGACTGCAGTCCCAATATCGGTTGAACAAACCCTCAACAGGCATTCTGCTTCGAAAAGTTTCGATAATCCGCCACATTTTTCGAAAATGTTCACGAATGTTAACGATTCGTATGAAAAATTGAAGCAAAATAAAATATCGGATTACGACAGCAATAGACTCAGCATGAATTTAAAGTCGGACGATAGTTTTTGTTTTAAGATACCGCCGTTAATTAGTGAAAAGGATATTTTGAATTATCCCAAGAAAAATAAAACTGGAATAACCAAGTGCAATTCCGATTCGGAACGCGATAGCATTGTTTTGCATGATATACCCATATCTAGCGTTTCTCATTCTAGAACGCACTCCCATATATTTGGTCCGCCGGTCAGAATGCTTAACTCGTATCATCCCCATCGTCATCCGCATTTGAATACGTCTCCGTTAAATTTTCCACAAAGTACTGATAATTGCTGTTGTGCCTTGCCTGAGACCCCTTATTACATGCGCCCTCTTGTATCCGACTACAATAAAAGATCTATTGGATTACCGTCACATACACATACACCTTATAGAGACTCTGATATTATAAGCTGCTCTCCTGGTTATGAAGGTGGCACATATCCAAGGAAAAAAGAAAATCAACGAATTAGAATACCATCGAATCCCAGTGTTACGTCAAAAAACTCCGCTGGAAAACTTAGTACGGGAAGCATAGAAAGGACTTCCGAAAGAGGAAGCCCTATGCCGATATTCGAGGTGGAAGTTTTGAGTCCGGGTAATAGTTCCAAGAGGAATAGCGTTCCTGACTATTGTTGGCCACAAAAGCCTCTACCTGGTGAATTAAGAAGAGTTCATATTGATAAATCCAACGAACCTCTTGGTATTCAAATTAATTGTCCCGAAAGCGGTGGTATTTTCGTATCGTCGGTGAATGAGAATAGTTTAGCCAGTCGCGTCGGTTTGCAAATCGGCGATCAGCTGTTAGAAGTCTGTGGTATTAATATGAGGAGCGCAACCTATAATTTGGCTGCTAATGTGTTAAGGCAATGTGGAAACTCAATAACCATGTTGGTTCAATACAGTCCAGACAGTAAGTAAAAGTTTTTATCCTTAGTTTAATTGTACTAATTCATTGATATTGAAGTATTTAAATAAAAAAAAAATACAATAATACGAACTAAACACTCTGTAATCCGTTTTTTTAAATAGTACTATATATTTTCTTCTGTACACCCGATATAGGAAATTTATACTTCTAAAGGTTTTGTATAATGATTAGAGCGAGATAATCGTCTCTGCGATACATAGGCGTTTCACCGGAGTAGCGGGCTGTGTGCAAAAATCAATTCTTGCTTTGTCAGCGTCCGCTTGTTTATTTCTCGTTCAGTTTAGGAAGAGAGCACGCACGAAAGCGTGCGTTGTGTTTTGTGTTACGTTATTCCTTGTAAATATATAATTAATTTAAAATGTGTAATGCAAACAAGGCTAAAAAACGACCCTTTGTTGGCACAGTAAATAAGTTTATCTGTGACTTTCCGGATTTGTTTTACGACGGTGCTAAAATAGTTCGTAAAGTATGCGAGAAACATTTGATGTGCTGGGACAGGGCGGACTGTAACAAACATGTAAATACCGAAGAACACAGAAATAGAAAAAAGGGCGTGCCAACCAGTAGTGCCTTTATTTTCTATTTACTTGTCATAATGACAACCCATAACTTGTCATTTCGCTTATTGGAAAAAGAACCGTTTCAGAACTTTTAGGATAAGTACAACCCCGAGTTGAAATTGCCAACTAAGAAAATGGGACGTAAGCATGTTGTTTTTGTGCGCGAAGACGTGGAAAAGGAAATCAAATCTACATAAAAAAATCAGTTGCTTTGGTTATGTGTTGACCAGACAGCGGATTGTAAAAGAAATTCTATTCTAAATGTTATAGTACGTATACTGAACCTCATAAACCGACATTTCCACTGTTACTAACTATCAAATGACTGGAAAAGAGTATTGGTACAGTAATTGTGAGGGTGATACTTAATACTTTAGAAACCTTTCAAGTCTCACCACGTCAAGTATTGATGTTTATGAGCGATGGTGCCACGACAATGCGTTCGGTAGGCCGTTCTCATCTTGAACACGACTGCAAGTGTTTATATGTTACGTGTCAAGTGCATGCTTTACATCTTGTGGCAGAAACCGTTCGACAATGTTCACCTGAGGTAGATGTATTAATAGCAATCATTTCACGCACAGTGTCCTGATATTCGTGAACCACCATAGCCGATTCTTACGCGTTGGGGAACATGGTTGCAGGCAGCTCTTTATTACGCTGAATATATTAAAGAGGTAAATACTGCTATTCTACAATTCAATCCTACAGAAGTTGCAACTATTAAGAAGAGTCAGACAAAATTTCAAGATATTTCCGTTGAAACATAGTTACAAACTATTCGTAACAACTATAAAGGATTACATGACCCAATAGAACGATTACAAAATAGAGCATTGTTGTTAGTGGAGTCACTACAAATAGTGGAGTCACTACAAATAGTGGACGAAGTACATACATTGCAACGCACTATACATGACGCAAAATATGATGCGTTTTAGAAAATGTCCAGAGTGTGTTAAAGATTTTATCATATTAAAACAAACTTAGGATGGTGCATCGACTAATCCATTAACTGAATTCAAAGAGTATTTTAATCATGCCTGTATTACATCCGTAGATGGACGATCTTTTTCAAAATATAAACACATTTTTTCACCACGGCGAACATCTGTGGAAACATATCTAATGCTATTAACTTTTTACGACTCTTATCCAGTGGGTGATAATACTGATAATGGTGCTTCTATTTTTAATGTTCGGTAGTTCCGATGCAGCCCGCCAACTTACTTGATATAGATGATTAAAAAGTCCAACCATGTAGAGACGAAATAGTAAAATATTGTAAATGTAGGTACAATTGTTTACTAATCATAAAAATGAATGAACTTTAAATTAGTAAAAATGTAGGTACATTTAAAGAAATATTAATCCGAACGGCTAAAGGAAAGAAGCGATATTCACAGATACACCCTGCTTTAGCCGAATATTTCCGAAGTCCGAGCCCTATTGGAAGACACTCCTTACATTTATTCTATTACTGCCGTCCGATGCATGCATCAGTGCAGTTATTTATTACTAAAGCGTGACAAACGGTTGCACCCGCTGTGTTTACTATGTACATACAAGGAATCGAGTGGACGTTCGGTTATTATCGGTTGATCGGTGTGCGTGTACTATTACATCGATAGTACACGCGAACAATAGTGCAGTAGTAAACACAGCGGGTGCAACCGTTTGTCACGCTTTGTTTATTACATATAAGCGAACGAAAGCAATTTAATTTAAGGAAGGGTTTTAGCTGTATTTTAATCATAATTGCCTAGACGAATGCGGCAGGGTAGATATGAAATTTAATAACATTATATTGTTTTTTGTGTATTTTTATAACAAAGGAAATTATAAATATTAGACTCATGTTTGAATTTAATACAATAATAGAATAAGACAAATTTAGTTTCTTAAATGGAATTTCCTGTACATTATTATGTTTCTGGATGTCTCTCTTCAATTTATGTAAACTTTCTTCAATACTCCCTATACTCATTTACCTTACTTTTTGAGAAAATTCAGATAATTTAGAATTTTTGCGAAATCCTGCTATTTCTTTATCTTAAATGTGAACGAATTTCAATTCGATCGAGTATTCCTCGGAATTTTCGACAAAACATCAAAGAATCACTTATATCGACAAGGTTCTACAAGATGGCCATCGATATCATCTTCAAGTTTAATTCATTTAATTTTTTTAATTGAATATCCTGTATATTTCTCCAGAATCTACTAGAGATCTTTTAGAAGGTTTTCTATAAACATTATTCTGCGTCCTTCTCTGGTAAATTGGATATGAAGCTATGAAGCTATTCTAAAATCAAAAGTGCAAACGTTATGTGTTTTGGTACAATAGCAGCATCAACTCAAATTATCTTCATAAATACATTGTCTGGCAATTTAGCGACCACAAGCAAATATGTTGATTAGAGTTCACCATAAAACGAATAGATTTATTTAAAGTGTGGTACACTAACAAGTTTTTTCAGCAGTAAAAATTATAATAAGAGCATACTGAAAGTTGTTTAAAAAATTCCACAATTTAACTAAAAAGAAATGTTTGTGAAAAATCTTTCCGGATGAATTTTTGTACGGAATACCTAACGTGAACATTGCACAGAATATTACTCCTGAAATGTTACTAAATGTTGAACAAAATACAAAGAATCGCATTTCAGTTGTATAAAGGAAAATGGTGCTTATTTGGAATATATGTAATATATTGAAATTATATGCATAAATTACCTTTCACAGATTGCCGAAGTTAAAATATTTCTATTACAATATGATTTCCAAGTAAAACTTTCTTATATCTGTAAGGAACATAAAAAACATTAATTTTAAAATAATAATGTATAGGAAAAAAACTACACCTGTAAAATGCAATTACTACAAATATACAACCTACACAACAACAAAATCATTATAATTAGTTACTTTTATTTACTACCTACTACATCGAAATATGAAAGCAATAATTGCGATACACTTCACATAACAATACTATTATTATAAACCCTTCAAAAAAGAACCCCGTGATGTTAAAATTTAACCTTTTGCAATAATTTTAACTGCTATAAAAACAATTATGGATTTTTAAAATCTCCCTAAATATTTAGTCACCAGGAATATGTTGTATAAAACAGGTTCAAGTATGAATGATTCAAATTCAGGTAAATCCTTATCTTAAAGTTTATAGCCTTCCTTTGCATACATAAAACTACTACACTCTTACATGCAAAGTGCACGCATCGAATGGCAATGTTAGAATAACAGCGGGCGCATCTCTCAAAGTTCAAGCTTCAACCGAAAATATTCATTTAAAGTGGGGTATGCGTGTTAATATTGCCTCTCTCGCTTAGTCGTTCGGATTAATATTTTTTTATGTACTAAAAGATAAGAGATGGCAGTTTGGGAATGCGTAGTGGTATAATACAATAATTTTTTTGTATCTTTTGAAGATTTAATTAATTATTATGAAAGTTTGAAGAGCAAACAGAGAAAGTCCACATTTTTAGTTTAACAGTTACATCTCCAAAACACTTCGGATTTAAATTTCAGAGTATCACGAGTTAGAGGGTTCAGGATCTTGTTCAGGCTCAAGTTCAAACGAAGATGGCGATGGGGAACCGACACCTTGTAATTCTCCGAAGGAAGTGCGAAAATCTCATCCAAATTCGTTAAGTTTACCATTAACGATTGCAGGTCAAACGTTAAAAAGAAATTCTCAACCAGCGACCAATTTACAACGACAAAGTAGCTCAAATAGGTAAGAAAGAAAAAGGAAATTTTGTCCGTAAAACGATCTTTCTCTCGCATTTTCTAGAAATGAAGATGAACCCCGTTATTTGTACATTGAAACAGTGAAAACTTCTAATCTTGGCATATCACTGGTAGGTGGCAATGCTGTAGGAATATTTATTCATTCAGTTCAACCGGATTCGTTAGCCTACCACGCTAGTTTGAGAACTGGCGATCAGATCTTAGAATATAACGGTAGTGATCTTAGGCATGCGACGGCGGAAGAAGCTGCGTATGAATTAGCAAAGCCAGCCGATAAAGTCACAGTACTTGCTCATTATAGAATAGATCGTAAGTAACAATAAGAATTTATTGAAATTCGACGAAACTATTTGTATTTAATCTTGATAGGTTACAATGAAATCAAGGATAAGCCAGGAGATAGTTTGTATATAAGATGTTGTTTTGATCGAAGCGGTAGCGATTTAACTGATAATTTACAGCTTTGTTTTAACAAAGACGATGTCCTTTATGTAGATAACACTATGTTTAATGGTATACCAGGACATTGGAGAGCGTGGAAATTAGATTCTGAAGGCCTTCGGCAACAATGCGGCATTATACCAAGTAAATACAAGTACGTAATGTGGTATACTTCTTCAAATTCGAACGAACTAATATTTGCTTTTAAACAGAGTTGAGGAAGAATTACTCGTTAGACGAAGTAGTGGCGATTTAGAAGCTAGAGGTTCTACATCTGCGAGACGTAGTTTTTTCCGTCGAAAGAAACACCAGCGCAGCAGTTCGAGAGATTCGAAAGAATTAGCTACTTTTAATAACGTTTCGTCGGGTTGGTATTCGGACAATGGAACTCTACACGAAGACTTATCTCTCTGCTCCTATCAACGCGTAGAAAGACTAGATTGTAATTTGGTTTACGTTTAGGAGTAATTTGTGCATTAACGTGGAAACTTGTAGATCCGGAATTTCGGCCTGTTTTAGTATTGGGACCTTTAGCGGAATTCGTCGTTGATAAGCTGGTAATTGACTTCCCCGAAAAATTTAAGAAAGTTGTTCCCGAATCGAGGCATTGCACTCAGGCTGCTCTGGAGCAAGAAATGGCAGACAATTTGATAGTAGATTATAGACGAAAAGGAAATTACTTCGAATGCACCACAGTTTCGGCTATTAGATCTGTTTGCAATTCGGTAAGTTTCACTTTGGGTCAATTATGTACAGTCAACCTTCCTATAACGCGATTAATTCGTACCGCGTTATATGGAAACCGCGCTATAAGAAACGCAGATTTAACTCGATACAAATCAAATTGCACTTAAAACAAATGACAAAGAGAGTAGCTGTGACAGCGGCAGTTCGGCAGCGCTATTGGATAAAGAAATTCACGCAAATATGCAACAGCCAATCACATGGTCTGTTTCTTCACTTATAGGGGAATTGCCGCGTTATAGGAGGGCTGTCGTAGTTTTAGCTCCGCGTTATATGGAAACCGTGTTATAAGAGTACCGCGTTATAGAAGGGTTGACTGTACAATAAAACATTAAATGTCACAATACACAATCATACAACAAGTTGTTGTCTACCCAACCTCCGCTTCGTGTGCTGACTCTTCATCTAGGTTCCTTTCTGCCATACTTTTTCGTATCCCATCATACCACGACCTTCGCGGTCTTCCCCTTTTTCGTGCTCCTGGTGGTTTCCATACAAACAGCTGCTTCGGCCATCTCGATTGTGGCATTCTCAGTAAGTGGCCAAACCGTTTTAACCCCTTAACTTCGATCCTGACTACAACTGTTTCCGTCACAAACATTCTGGTTCTGATTTCTTCGTTAGTAATTCTTTCCCTTCTTGACACTCTGGCATTCCTTCTAAGGTAATCCATCTCAACGGCCAATAACCTCCCTTTGTCATCCTTTCTCATTGCACACACTTCACTTCCATACGTTAGTATTGTTTCAACCATAGCTCTCCCTATATTTTTCTTGGTTCGGGACGAGATGTTTTTATCCCACCAAATGAAGTTTGGCGCACCCACTACCTTTTTTGCTTTTTGGATTCTTTATCTTATTTCTAATCTTCAGGTACTTGAATTTGTCTACCTGCTCTTTATGTCTATCCTTATCTATTAGTATAAAATTGCAAATTTCGGTTTAACAGGATCTAGTACTCGTACTACAATATTCAAAATAGATTTTTTTTTGCAATCTGTCGTCTCATCAAGACATAGCCACAGCTGTTTATCTTTTAATTCTGCTTTGATCCTATCCTTACGTATACGTGCTAGATCTCTCCGTAATGCAGTCCGTGATGGTAAGTTCCACTCGGGATTGTATGTACGCCAAATCTGTCGAAACGCTTCTTTATCGAGTGCGCGAAGCGGTAGACCACATACAGTAAACAACATTAAAAGTAAATCCAACTGAAATTGGGTTTGAGGCGGCACGCCATTTTTCTTATTTTTGTGCTGTACACTATTAATATGTCTTTTACAGTCACGTTTGTTCCAACACATTAATGGTATTTTACAAACTCTACACAATATTTTGGTTCCATTGTAGTTTAAATCCGAAAATTCACTGATAAATTTAGTCACTTTACTAGTTAACGGCCGATTATTTTACTTGCGTACGTTAGACATAGTTACATGTATAAATTATATTCATCTAAAATAAGTACGACTAACGCTGCGAAGGATTGACGAGAGACAATAAATTGAAGGCTGTGCCGACTCATCTGTATACATACATATGTGGCGTCATGGGCCCGGCAAACTCATTTCTAACCCGGCGCGGGGCTTTCTTGGCCCGCTCTGCTTATAATGCTCGGACCCTTTAATGAGGTATTGCTACACGCATAAAACTAAGCTCTTTCTTTTGATATTCTCAACATATAGATGCCTATTTAAGAAAATTGATCATGATTACCATTTCGGAAATAAAAAAGAAAGAACAACAGTTTTATCCCTAAGAGATGCTAAATTAACATTAAAAATTGACCTGCTCGAGCATTTTTCTGAAATCAGCCTCTTAAAGAAATTACGTTTCCCTGGTTTGGATTACCTTTTATTGAAATTGAGAAATGCAACAAAACTCTCTAAATTTCACTTTATGCATACATAACATTTTTAAAACCTGCAGTTCATGGATTATCGTCCATCTTTTTGTTGCAGAGATTACATTGTATGCTGGACATATCAGTGTCTTCCATAGAAAAACTACATCGAGGTCAAATTTATCCCATCGTACTTCTGATTAAGTTCAAGAGTACAAAACAGATAAAAGAAGTTAAAGATACTCGTTATCCGATGGATAAAGTTTCTGTAAAGGCTGCTAAGGAAATGTACGAACATTGTTTAAAGTTAGAAACTGAGTACCATCATTTAATTACAGGTAAGCAATGTTGATAAGAAGAACATCTTTTAATATCAACTCATTCAATAAATATGCCATATTTAAAAACCTTTAACGGCATTTACTAATTGTTGTTTTTTTTTTACAGCTGCTATACCTGCTGGAGTAAACATCGCTTACATGTGTACACAAGTGAAAGCAGCTATTGATGCTGAACACAACAAAAGCCAGTGGGTTCCTGTACAATAAATTAATCGTGATTTTTATTCAACGAAACGCTGCCATGATTGCCCTATCTGTTTTTACAAAAATGGCAAGCCTTATATGAAGCGATAGTTTTAGATATATCTTACACTGTTTCGATAGCTATTCAAAAATTTTAAACCAAATTTTTGACGACAATAAACGTCATTTTAGAAATTTCTAATACAATTGGAGTTACTTTAGCTAGTATTAAACCAAATTTTTGATATTAACTTTTATAGAAAAAGTCTTCCTAATGCGAATTGTTAAAGAGGGTATTCTATTCTGAAATATGTTTCAAATATATTGGGATTGTCGTCGTTTGAATATTTAAATTTTATTTATTAAAAGTATGGAATGCATATCAAGTAATATTGTACCCGTTTTAACGATATTATGAACATAACCTTTTACCATGTATTTTTATGAATCTGCAATTTATTCATTTACCTTTTTATAATTATGTAGGTGCTTAGGTTCCATTATTTCCTTTTTGTTGCTGTTATATATATAACAATATTTATGCATTATTTCCCGACTTATTAGAGAATGTATATGTTGTACATAACTTATAAATTTCATATTTAGGCTACGACATTATGTTGAATTCTACAATAAGATATCTCAATTATTGTAAATTTCGACATTTGTTTTCTTTTATATATGTTAACATTTGTGTAAATAAGTGATATATTTTATATTTTTTTTTCTTGATTTTTGTCATATTGTTATTATACACAAGAGATTATTTTTACAGTATTTTAAAAGTAAAGGGTGAGATGTATTTTTATCATTGTTTTCCTTGAAGATAATCGATAACGTTATACAGTTGTGTTTTAATTTAAGTTGTTGAGTTGTTTTGTTTTAAAAAATGCATCTGCTTTTTAATGTGTAATCATCGAGGTGGTTTGTACATTTTCTTTTATTCTGTGATTATTTTTTAATTAATCTTCTTTATTTGGCTATGGCCTAAGTTTCTTTTAAAGAAATAAATTAACAGTAAATTATTAATTGTTTTATTCTTGTTTAATTACCAATTCCATTGTACTTGTACCAAAAAATGGGGCAAATTTAAATCACTCATCTATCGCGTATATTATAATAATATTATCACTAACCTGGGCAAATATGCGGTAACAGCCAGAGGCGTGGCGAGCGCATAAAAGTTTACACATAAAATATAAGGTAAGAAATAAAATATAAAACGTGCTGAAACACTTACCGTTTTAAAAGTCTTCCGTGAAATCACAAACTAGGTAACATCTATTAAACATTTGAATCATTGGATATGTTTCCACAGCTGTTTCAGTCAAGTGAGTACGACGTGCGGAATAAATGTTTTTTAATGCCGAAAACGACCGTCCGACATCTAGCGATCTTATATTTGCATATTTAAAATAATCTTTGAAACAACTCAATGCATCTTCACACGCACCTTCACAAATTTGTCTTAATATAAGAAAATCGGAGTCTTTCTCTAAAACTCTTTCAAATTTTCGTATTACACATCAATTTGTTTCGTCTTCTACAGCACATAACTGCGCGTGAACATCATTCACAATTTGAACAGAATCCACTAGCGACATCGAGACATTTTGTAATTTTTCTATTCCCTCCGCTAGTCCGAAGTAATTGTGGTGAATAGTTTGTAAATCTATCTCTTTTAACCTGACTATCTTGAAATATTTCCTGGCTTTTCTTGATTGCTGCAGCTTCTGTCGGATTGAATTTTAAAACTACCTTCTTTACTTGATCAAAATATTTGTTGTAGTAAAACGCAGTCTGCAATCATGTTCCCCAACGTGTAACAATCGGCTTTGGTGGTTCCGTTAAAACAGAACACAGTTTGTGAAATAGTCGGGTACGGTTCGGGGACTTTAGAAACACTGCCTTTGTACTAGCAATCAATGCATTTACTAGTGGAAAACATGTAGGAATCGTTCGTGCCGCAAGATTTAGAGTATGGATTTTACAAGTTGCCACTGTGTTTTTGAAGAGATACGTCCTAAGAACGCATGTTTGCGGCACCATCACTCATAAACATTAAAAGTTGCTTAGTTGAAACTTCAAATTTGTTCAATGAGTTCAACACCACCTTTAAAATCTCATCGGCAGTACAATTTATAACTCTTTTGGAAGCAAGTAAGAAGGAGGATGACGGTCGATATGGTTCCATTGTACGTACCATTACATTAACCACAGAATGTTTTTGACGATCTGTTGTTTCGTCCACACACAACCACAGTTTTTTATCTTTCAATTCCGTTTTCATTCTTTTTTCTATATGTTCACGAGCAAATGGCACTGCATTTCGTATCGATGTCCGACTAGGTAATTTACAGTCCGCATATTTATTCCAGAAGGAGACAAATGCTTCTTTGTCTAGTAAACGAAACGATAGATTACATAAAATAAGAGTAACACATAAATCAAATGTAATTTTTTCTTGGTCTCGTATGCTATTTTTTGCAGAAGAATGCTGTTTGCTTTCGGTGTGACGTTGACAATGGCTTCTGGACCAACACATTAATGGGATTTTACAAACTAGACATTGAATTTTAGCGCCATCAAAAATTAAGTCCAGCATGTCCACTATAAAGTTTTTAACTGTGTCTGCCATTGGTCGTTTTTGCCACGTACGTAACTGCGCCATTTTTAAAGCAAACATATTCGTACAATTACGAAATAAGTTACGACAGCCTACATATACACAGAACTACTCACATACAGCATCGATTTAGTACTGACGCTGTGCACCCGTGAAATAAATAATTACCGACTCCGCACCGCATATCTACTACACTGACTGTTACCGCTGTTTGCCCAGACTAATTATCACTACAGGATGCAAAATTACTACGTGAAAAGAAAAGGTAAAGGATGGAGACAGAGTGCAGCTGAACACCGCACTATGGGATCAATCGACTAGCGTCTCAAAAGTCTACAACTTTCTTATTGATCTAAATTTGTGAAATTTGGTGTGTATGTCAAGGGAGGTTTGCTACGTAAGATTGTGCGTTAAAATTTAGAAAATATGATTTATGTCTATATTTATTAGCTAACAAAAGGTAAACAAAAATTGAATTTATCTCTTGTAAATGTATTCACGGCAAAGTTAAAGTAAATTGACATTGTCACTTTTTAGTTTATGGAATCTTGTTAAGAAAGAGAGGTATTAAAACTTCGTATCATATTTATTATTGTTGCTACATTTTTTCTTTAAACATGAGATGTATGAAACAGGAAATATGTAAGCAAAATGCATAGTGAGATGTTTTACTAACTTACTCCAAATAAATTTTAAGAAACAATGTTATTAACATATGCGAAAATATAAGATTTCAATCACAAAAAAAAATCTAGCAGCTGTCCAGCTTTATCGTCAAACTCCATCATTTTTCTTAGTAAGGGAATGCTCAAGCTGGATGTTATGCTTAATTATTACTGAGTAAAACGACTTATACCAGAAGAATAATGTATATTATATAACTTATAATACATAGAAAATGATGTGGACTGTAATTCTAATTGACAACTCGGTATATCTATATATATGACGGCAGAGAACCACTACTGTTCATTTCTCATGCGCTACGCATGCGCGCGAACGTTACATATTTTAAAATTTTAAATTGTGCCTTAACATCCCGCCCGCCTTGAAAGGTTTCAAATATGTTGCAATAGTAATGTTTAACAATAATAAATTCAGAAACATAACAGTTTACAATATATCATATGCGCGATACATTGTTCAGTCTTCATTTGGTAGTGGACAAATCTTAGCAACACTTCTTTTCACTATACCGTTTTTCACCTTTACACTGACCACTCGCACGACACCGTCCTTGCCTGGATGCAGATCGATGATCCTTCCAAGATGCCATTTCGCAGGAGGTGTGTTGTCTTCCTTAAGAAGGACGATTGTATCGACGGTAGGCGAATTCTCACCTTTCGATTTCCATTTGATTCGTGTCTGAAGGTTACTCAGGTATTCGTCATGCCATCGGACCCAGAAATGTTGTACGATTTGTTGTAACCTTTGGTAACGTTTAAGGCGATTTTCTTGTGCACTAGTATAATCGAGCTCCGGTAGACGGAGTAAACTCTTGCCGATAAGAAAATGTCCTGGAGTAAGGACTTCTAGCTCGTCAGGATCGGAAATTAGAGGACAAAGAGGACGGGAATTCAAAATTGCCTCGATTTGAGTCAATACCGTGGAGAATTCCTCAAAATTTAGATGTGCGTTTCCCGCTATACGTTTTAAATGATATTTTACGCTTTTTATCCCCGCTTCCCAAAGACCGCCGAAGTTAGGCGAACACGCTGGAGTAAAATGCCATGATATTCGATCTTGCACTAACGAGTTACAAATATTTTCATTTGCATCTTGCAAAAATGATTGAAGTTTCTTAAGATCAGCACAAGCACCCACAAAATTCCTACCATTATCCGAATATATGTTACGCGGTTTTCCGCGTCTACTAATAAATCGCTTCAAAGTTGCTAGAAAATATTCGGAAGTTAGGCTAGAAACAGCTTCTAAGTGCACGGCTTTTGTACCTAAACATACAAAAAGACAAACATAGCCCTTTATAAGTTTAGGGTTTCTAGTCATTCTGTCTTTTAAAAGGAATGGACCTGCGTAATCTACGCCCGTATTATAAAAGGTGAGTATTGATTGACTCGTACCTCTGGTAAATTACCCATCAAATACATAATAGATTTGGGATTTGCTCTAAAACAAACTTTGCAATTTCTTACAACACCCTTAGCGATATTGCGTCCAGTAATGGTCCAATATCGGTCTCGTGTACTAGAAAGTAACATAGTAGGACCGCAATGTCCCAACCGATTATGTTCTTGTTCAAAAATTAATTTGGTTAATTTATGCTTTGCTGGCAAAATGATTGGATGTTTTTTACTAAAGCTGCAATTGCTGTTTTGTAAGCGACCACCTACCCGTATTAATCTCGTGTCAATATCGAAATAAGGATTCAATGCTAGCAAATTACTTTTCGAGTTTATCGGCTTGCCCTTAGCTAAGTCAGTGTATTCGCGAGTAAATACCTCCTGTTGTGATATGCGTAGTAATGAATTTAATGAAGTCTCTAATTCGTTTACCGTTAATACACCGCGTGATCTTGATTGCCTTTTGCATTTGCAATTAATACAAAATCGAAAACAGTATGCAATTATTCTTTGCAACTTCAACAAACAAGAATACCTATTGAAGATATCCAAATTTGTATCTATATTTACATTAGCTATCGTACGTTGTTCTGGTATATCCTGTAAATTCTGTTCCTCAGATGTCAATGGTAGACAATCATTTCTTAGCCACTTTGGACCTAACCACCACAATTCGCAAGATGGAATGTTGCTGCCATAAAGAAAATCGTCAACATAGAAGTTATTTTTTATTGCATCACATGCTAGTGAATAGTTTGCTGCGTTTTCATTTGCTAACTGATGCAAGCATCTAATCGCTAGATATGGAGCCGAAGCAGTTCCATAAGTGACCGTTTTTAATTCATAACATTTGACTTCCTTTGATGAATCATCTCGCCAAAATATTCGTTGGAAACAACGTTGATCGGTATCAATTAAAATCATTCGATACATCTTTGAAATATCCGCACTCACGACATATTCATACATTCTAAACTGTAATATTATTGCAAAAAGATCGTTTTGGATTGTAGGACCAATATGTTGCACGTCGTTCAGCGAAATTCCGCTATCAGTTTTCATAGATGCATCGAAGACAACGCGTACTTGTGTTGTGGAACTGGCTTCCTTTACCACTGCATGATGTGGCAGATAATAGTTCAATTCTTCACTATCGCCTTCATTTATTTCCTCCATATGGCCAAGAGTTTCATATTCATGCATAAACTTTCTATACTGGTCATATAGCTCCGGATGACGTATTAATCGTCGTTCTTGAGCATAAAACCTCTTTAATGCTAATTCTCGAGATTGACCTAAATCTTTATAATTCCCTTTGAACGGAATTTTAACTATAAATTTACCGTCTGGATTTCGCCTAAACGTGGTCTGGAAATATTCCTCCCAAAATTGTTCTGATTCAGATAGTATTGACCTTGCATTTACCTCTTCGACTTCCCAAAACTTCGAAAGCTGTTGATCCAGATGGTAAGTAGATAGACAATTGATCAATTTACTATGTTGATATGGCAAACTCAAATTACCCGCTACAATCCACCCTAGCTTAGTGTTTTGTAGAGACAACTCATGGTTAATTATTTTCCGTTGACCCGAACATAAAATGTCCCAAAAAACAGAAGACCCTAGTAAAAGGTCAATTGACCCAGTCTCATTAAACGTCGGATCCGCTAATTCTATACAATCAGGAATATCGAAAGTATTTCTATCGAATGAAACTAGAGGTAAGTCTGCTGTAATTTTAGGTAAAACTAGACATGAAACTGATGTATTAAATAAATCAGCCCGAGAAAACATATTAACACTTGTTGAATATTTCACATGCGACATTGCCTGTCCAACACCTGTAATCGCGTAGTTCACTCTCGATAAACTTAAATTTAACCTTTTGCACAAATCCTCTGTAATAAAATTACTCATTGAGCCATTATCCAGCAGCGCACGACACTGGTGTAACCCATGGTTTGAATCTTCTACAGAAACCATCACAGTAGCTAAGAGAACTTGTGTAGTAATGCTATTACACGTTGCGTTCGATGATTTCAACGTATGGCTAATAGACGTCGTAGGTCCAGTACCTAATGTGACATTAGTTACATTGTTTTGATTGTTATTCGGTCGCGATTCAAAATGTAACAGAGTATTGTGCGGCTTCTTACACTTTCTGCAAGTTGATCCCTGACATTTTTCTGTGCTATGGTTTGTCTTTAAACAATTTAAGCAAAGTCGCAATTTCTGCGCCTCCTCGTGTCTATCTCTCGGCGAAAGAGCCAAAAATTTGCTACATTTATAAATTGTATGGTTTTGCTTGCAATAAAAACAACTTATCTTATTCATAGAGACATGTGTAGTCGAGTGAATTTTGCCACTTCTGGGGGCTTGCAATTTATTAACATCTAGTTTTTCTAGTAATTCGCATCTTGTTTTAATAATATTAAATAAATCATTTAATTTAATTATTTTTCTATTATCTGTTGTTCCCTTCGCGGATTCTTTCGTACAAAACAATTCCCATTCGCGCCTAGTACCATTATCTAACTTATCTGTAATTATAGGAATTAAGAGTGTATCCCAATATTCTATCGTTTCTCCTAATGACTTTAGTGCTTGTAAATTGTTACTTGTATTGTTATATAAATTTCTCAGTTCCTTAGCTGATTCTTTTACTAATTTTGGAAAATCTAAAATCGCTCTTACATGAGTACGAACTATCAACTGACTTTTTTCATATCTTTCCCTTAGAGCATCCCACGCAATTTTGTAATTAGCAGCTGAAACTGGAATAGATTGGATTGTCTCTAGTACTTCCTTATCTAAACACGACCTAAGATGGTGCATTCTTTGCACGTCTGATAACAACGAATTGGTGTCTACCAATGCCTGAAAACTGTCTCTGAATTCTACCCACTTATTGTAATCCCCATTAAATGTAGGTAATTTCATAATCGGTAACTGTACTTGAAGAGGTTGATTGCTAGAAATGACTTGATCGTTTGGTTTATTATTGACAATGGAAGACTCGTTTTTACTTGTATTATTGTCAGTGCTTGGCTGTGAAACTTCACTCACTGTATCGCTAATAGTAACACTCGCTTTGTTGAGCTTAAAATTTTGAATTGTTTGTTTAATATTAGTATATAAAGAATAGTACTCGTTTTCAAATACTTCGCGTTCGCTCTGCCCAACCTCGTCGCCATCTTCAGCTAACTCAATATTTGATTGTATTTCGTTAAACTGATCTAGTAGCGGAATTATTTTCTCTAATCGTAGTTCTAATTGGATAATTGATTTAGTATTTAAATTGTTTAGATCTAACGTTTCGTAAAAATGTTTACATCTAGTAACGCTAGCTTTTATTTGCCCTCTTTGGCGCTTTAATTGCAATAGCTCAGTCATTATATCGAGACAATATTGAATAGATTGTAATGAGAAATAGGATAATAGATAGGAACTAACTTACTCAGCATAAACTTGCTTGAACGTACGGCGTCACGACAATTGGCGGGTAACTTGTAACTTGTAATTGTTTTCTAACCTCAAAATGCCGGGAAGCTTTTCTTGAATAGTAGTTAATCTTGATACTTGTACCACTGTAATCCGTCTCGAAGTTGGACCAATGTTATGCTTAATTATTACTGAGTAAAACGACTTATACCAGAAGAATAATGTATATTATATAACTTATAATACATAGAAAATGATGTGGACTGTAATTCTAATTGACAACTCGGTATATCTATATATATGACGGCAGAGAACCACTACTGTTCATTTCTCATGCGCTACGCATGCGCGCGAACGTTACATATTTTAAAATTTTAAATTGTGCCTTAACACTGGATATGTATGAATTTGAAGTATAACGTTTTATTAATTTATTTCAAATAAATTTTAAGAAACAATATTATTAATGTATGCGAAAATATAGGATTTCAACCATAAAAAAAATTCTAGCAACTGTCCAGCTTTATCGTCAAACTCCATCATTTTTCTTAATAAGGAAATGCTCAAACTGGATGTGTATGAATCTAAAGTATAACGTAGAGGATGGAAAACATTCTCATTTGTAGCAGCTCTTGAATATTTTCGGGCATGATGCAATCTGTTCTGCTGGTAATTTTTATTTCGTGATTCCTGGGCATCTTTTAAAAGTTGTCCAACGGATAAAATTAAGTTATAACATATATTTGCACAATGAATTAGTATTTTGTAAACAGATGAATGCATATAATACCAACTATATTTATTTATATAAAGTTCCGCAGATTCAAATGCAAATTTTCCACATATCTGGGGGTTGATGATTCTACCGCAGGCCAAGGTTTGTAAAAAAGTCCTCGTAGACTCCAGTAATGATGATGGTGTATTTGGTGAGGAACCCGTGGCTACACAGGTGGCAACGTATTTCGTTATTTGTATGGGATTGGTGCTTATAAATGAACAGCAATTGTTGAAGATGTTTTCTTTTTGGAGTAATAAATGCTCCAAGCATTAATTGCTTTACATGTTGCAGAATTACTGTCCCTTATCTTCTAAATTCCTTATAAACATGCCATGTTTCAATACTGACAGTTATGAATAGCGTCAATGTGGACTAATGATTTGAGATGTCCCCGCAGATAACTCCATAGGTGAACAGGCTGGCCAAGCAATGAGTCGATCATACCCAATCCTGCTTACGAAGCTAGTCTAAAAAGTTTCTCGTCTATCACAAAAACAAGTATTTTTGTTGTCATATTCAGTTTTATTTCACAACATAGTCTCCTTGTAAGTCAACACACTTTCCCCAGCGATGTTCCCGCCTCTTTAATCCGTTCAAGTAGTAATTGGTATCTTGTTCTGGCGTTTATGAAAGTGATGGCCTTCTCGTTCGATGAAAATCTTTGTCCTCCGTACACTTTGAGCCTAGGAAATAGAAAAGCTCGCCGAGGAACAGATCTGGTGAATAGGGTGGGGAAGAAAACTTTTTTTCTTCAAATCCGGCAGTTTTTCCGCAATTTCTGCTTTTAGCATATCAAGTAATGATCCGTCGTATGCCATCGTTATTGTTTTTCCTTTTCAAGATGGTCAATTAACACAACTCTCCCAAAAAATAGTCGCCATCACTTTCCCGACCGGTGGAACAGTCTTCGTCTTTTTCGGAGCGATTCACCCTTCGCAGTTCAGTTTCGATTGTGCTTGGCTTCAGGAGCGTACTGTATCCAAGTTTCTCCGACTTCTTTGGCATGAACTGCTTCAACAAAGCTTTGGGAATGTTCATCCGAATGCGTTTTTTGGTCCTGAATAAGGCAGCGCGGCATCCAACACGCGATTAGTTTTTTCATACCCAAATCTTCAGTCAATATATAACCACAGTTTTTCGAGATGCCCACAGCTTCTGCTATCTCTCTGACCTTAATTCGACAATCGTTTAGCACCATTTGGTGAACCTTTCCGATGTTATCGGTAGTGGTTACAGTTTTTGGCCGTCCCAAACGTTCATCGTTAATCGCTGGTACGATCACGTTTAAAGTCAGCAGCCCAAAATTTTACTGTGGCAAATGACGGCGCAGAGTTCCCGTAAACAGCGTCCATCTCAACTTTAATTTGCGTAGGCGCATTGCCTTTCAAATGTAAGAATTTAATGATGGCTGGATATTCCATTTTTTTCGTTTTCACAGAAACCTGACACAAACGACTGTTAAACAACAACTGAGCGTTCAACATGGCTGAAATCTTCATAAGTATCTTTCAACGCATGCGCGATTCCATTACTAGAATCAGAATATTTTTGACAATTAACGCTCTCTTCATGTTGAGGCTTGACTTTGCAAACTATCCTCATATGTACCTGGTATAGTGTTTGCTATATTTTTTCGTAAATATGTCTAGTTTTTCAATTTATTTTTATAAATATGTCATCTTTCTAGTGTTTTTTTTTCCAAATATAATAATAACAAAGTGGTAGAAAAGGGGTTGTAATAGAATCTCAACAAATGGAAATAACTCCGAAATGAAAATAAAACAACATAACAAACATACAAAATATAATTAGTAACGTATATTAACAAAACAGTTTAGTTAGTTAACAACAGTATATTTTTAGTTTACTACATTTATAGGATTCTATTGAAAATACAGTAGAAAAGAAACAACTTTCTACACTAACAGATACTATACTATAATATCTTTATCACTATTCATTGTCTTTCATGTTACATAACTTTAACGAAACTATACACGAGCCTTTGAGTTTTATATATTAAATATATTTAATAAACTTCTAAAATAATCAACAGATAATACAAACTATTCAATACATGATATACAGGTACTCACTACCAAACAAGTGTTGTTTCCTTAAATATAAAACAATGATCAAAAACGGAAATTTTGCGAATCTGTTTTACCTTAAAATAATAAGGAATCTTGATTGTTATAAACGTATGTATGTGAGCAACTGTATATTTTACTATATACATAATAATGATGAAGTAACGCTATACTCAATAAACGAAAATTTACAACGAACGAAAACAACTAATTGTAGAAGATTTTTGACTTTTTCTTAAACCAGTTAGGCACGTATTTATCTTCCTTATTCCGTGGACTTCTGGAAGTTACTCGGAATTCTGGGATGTCGTAGCATTTACATACGCAACAGGACGGAAATTTGAACCAATCTGCAAAAATGCCTTTGCACTCATTATTTGGATCATAGGCAAGTAGTCTATGCAAGCGATATTGTTGCTCGCACTTGCAACCATCTCTACAATACATTTGTCTATGTTCGTAAGTGCACTTCTCCCAGTGCACGTACTGCTCATAAGGGTAAAGGTTGAGCAGAGCTAAGACGTCGCCTCTGGTGTTGTTAGCCCAAAAAGGAGCAACCACTTCTTGCTTGACAGGACATGCATTTCTGTAACAGAAAAGACATTTTATATACTTTCTGGCCAGATTACTTAATTCTTCTGTCATTGCTGGCAACAATTGATGTTAATGGAGAATTTTATACAGAAAGCATTGAAACTTTTAAATTATCTTGTGAAGTATTAAATATAAATATAAATTTCCTAACACAAGTAACATGGATTGTTGCCCCGTAGTAGTTAAATCAACAAAAGTTAAAAAACAATAGAAATAGCATAAATAACCGTAATCCAGATTTCACAAAGTTCTATTGAGAAGTTAAGCAACCGGTTTCGTTTAAAATTACAATAATGAGAAAAAAACCTAGTTAATTAAAATTAGGAACAAGTGAATGAGCTATTGAACAAGTTTTTTTTTATAGGTTAGAGTGTAATTAATTTATTTCTTTAATTATGTAATTAAATAAGGATTATTTTTATGTAGTTTAATAATTAATGAGATAATATTTAAGTTTATTTATCCTTTTTTTTATTATTATTTATTATATATTTAAAAAAAAATAGTTAAATTAGTACACGTAGTAAATAGTAACAAAAAGAAAAAAATATTACATTAACCGGTATCTTTATGAAACGTTGTACTTTAAAGGTTATATCATTGAATGGGTAAATATAGTATCTGTATTCCAGTTCCGTGGGTACTATCTAGGACGGCAAGACTATAACTACTGGCTCTGGGTGGCGCCAAGAAATATTTCAGTCGCTGTTTTTAAAGATTAGTGGCATAAACTGAGAGATGTAAAAGCAATGTGGCCAGGGGCAAGAAGTTTTAATGCTTTTCTCTTCTCATATTGTTTTTTCCCTTAGTGATTCCATGAAATACCATTTATTAACATTGTATTAGTTATTGTTTTTAGGTACTTTTTTCATGTGTACTTATACATTAAGTTCACTTTGTTTGAACATAATTCTGTAGATAAACATATACTTTTAGCCTTTTTAAAATTACAAGCACTGTGAATAATTTACTACATTATGTACGAACACGTCGTACTGTTTTAAACAAGGTAAGCGTAGTTAATAATGTACATACATTTCAATAATTTCCTAAGTAAAAAATGCTTTATTTTAAGAAAATGAAACTACTGATTTATGAACAACACCTAAACGCTTTGTGGAATTAAGAAAACTATTTACTATCCTTAAGAAAATATTGTTTTATGTTACAACGGCCATTTACTTAAGAATCGTTTTCTTCAAATTTTCTGCAAGATTTTCTTGAATCAATTTAACAAATGTCTTAAACATGGAAATACAATTATTTCATTACAAGTATATACTTCTCTTAAGCGGAGAAAGAAATGCTAAGAAAATATTGATTGATAAATTTTGATTTAACCCATTTGCATCATTTGACAGAAAAATCCGCAAACAATGATTGCGGATTTTTCTGTCAAATGATGCAAATGGGTTAAAACAGTTACTATATTGCGGATAATTGAAACAGTAATTGCCCTGAATTAAGGCGATGTGCAACAATCATGCCAGATCCTGCCAATCATAGTTCGAATCATGCCAATTGTTAAACTATTTCGCATGCTTTTATAAAATCTTCCTTCATTTCTATTTATCTATTTAATTATCCAACAAACACAATAGACTAGCAAATTAAAACAGGAATGATTCAAACACAATAGACTAGCAAATTAAAACAGGAATGATTTATTCCAATAAATTAAATCAAATGCTCAAAAATTCGTCTTTTTGTTAACGGTATCCTAATGGATAGTAAAATTCCTGTCATTTTGAAAGCAAATCGGGTGTTATACTGCTTACAGCAGCAATATTTTTTTGACGAACTTCATTAGTTACGAGCGAGTTACGAAGTTACGAGCTCATTGAAATCGAACCCCACATCAACGTAGTTCGAAGATGATTTAACTGAAGCATCATAAATCATAAGCATGTGTGCTGATAGATCTCCCTCTACCGCCTACGGTGCGACTAGATAACCACCGAAAGTATCTTCTAGGGTGTATGTCAGTTAACGCCTTCGTTGTAGACCAGTTATTGGTGACGCTTATACCTTTCAAATGAAGTGGTATTCTTGTCTAGAGAAATGTATTCGTAGTCCTGTTTGACAGTACATATTCAATTCTGCGTTGTCTATAATTAATCTTACATGTTTTTAACATAAAGTTGAAGGGTTGACGGACAATAGACGTAGCAAGTCATATTTGCCATACACAGCTTATAACTAGAGCCCGGTAACTTGAAAGCAATCGCAGCGGCGGTGTGACTGTGTTTAGGTGGGCGGGAAGGGCTGGTCGATTATGATACGACACGACAAATCATCATCACTCAGTTCAGTTTTGCATTGGATAGCTGATAGTGCGTGTTGATTTTATTGATATAGTCGTAGTTATTAATTGTAATTATTTAGTGTAGTGCGTTTTGATTTTATTAATACGGACATAGTTATTAATTGTAGTTTTTAGTGAATATGTCGACAGCTAAAAAACGACCCTTTCAAGACATAGTAAATAAGTTTCTGACTTTCCCGATTTGTTTTACAACGGGAGTAAGATAGTTTGTAAAGTGTGCAAAATACATTTGATGTCAAATAAGAAGTGGAACTGTACAAGACACGTAAATTCCGCACAGCATAGAAAACGAAAACTGGGCATGCCACCGAGAAGTGCATTTTTTTTAATGTAATTCTTATGTTGATAAACTGTAATTTGCCACTAGGCTTACTCGATAAACAACCGTTTAAGGACTTTTGGTACAAATACAATCCCGAGCTGCGGTTGCCAACGGAGAAAACGGCACGTAAGCATGTTGCATTTGTACGCGATGACGTGGAAAAGAAAATGAAACGCATATTGAAAAAACAGTTTCTTTGGTTATGTGTTGCCGAGACAACAGACTGTAAAAAAAAAATCAATTGTAAATATTATGGTACGCATACTAGACCCTAGTAAACCAACATTATCACTGTTACTAGCTAGCCGAAGACTACAAGAGTGTACTGCTGCAACAATTACGAAGATTGTACTTAGTACGTTGGAAAAATTTCAAAAGATAAAGTGTTGATGTTTATGACC
This sequence comes from Dynastes maya, assembly GCA_029619315.2. Lineage (NCBI taxonomy): Eukaryota > Metazoa > Arthropoda > Insecta > Coleoptera > Scarabaeidae > Dynastes > Dynastes maya. The sequence continues at coordinate 8,445,974 of JAROYE020000006.1, read as the reverse complement.
GATGGCGCAGCGATAATGCGTTCGGTAGGCCGTTCTCTTCTTGAACATGGTTGCAAGTGTTTACATGTTACGTGTAAAGTGCATGCTTTACATCTTGTGGCAGAAACCATTCGACAATGCTCTCCCGAGGTAGATGCATTAATAGCAAGCACAAAAAAAGTATTTTTGAAATTTCCCAAACGCCTACGATCATTTCACACAGAGTGTTTTGGTATTCGTCAACCATCGGAGCCAATTCTTACACGTTGGGGAACATGGTTGCAGGCAGCTTTTTATTATGGTGGACATTTCAAAATAGTAAAAGCTGTTGTTGCACAATTCAATCCTGCCGAAGCTGCAGCTATTAAGGAGAGCCAGTCGAAAATTCAAGATATTTCCGTTGAAACAGATTTAAAAAATATTCCTAGCTACTATAAAGGATTAGCTGACGCAATAGACCTATTACAAAATAGATCGTTATCATTATTGGAGTCTCTGCAAATTATAGACGGAGTGCATACACAGCTACTGACTATACATGACGCAAAATATAATCGCGTTTTAGAAAAGTTCGAGAGTGTGCTACAGAAAGATCCCGATTTTAGCACGCTAAAACAAATTTGTGATGGTGTATCGAATAATCCACTGATTAAGTACAAAGAGTATTTTAATCATGCATGTATAATATCGGTAGATGTTGAACGCTCTTTTTCAAAATATAAACTCATTTTCTCACCACGGCGAACATCGCTCACCGAGACAATTGTGGAAACACATCTAATGGTGTCAACTTTTTGCCACTCTTATCCATATGATGTTAATACTGATAATGGTGCTTCTAGTTTTACTGTTCCGTAGCCTAGGCTGCTTAAAAGGGTGAGTGTTTCACTACTTTTCACATATTATAATTATGTATTAGTTCTGTTATTTTGTTTCTATTTTCTTACTATTGTTTTTGTATACTAGGCAGGTACGGCTATGGCACGGTCCCCTGTTACCGGACTCTGGTAGAGTTTATCAACAAGAATTACATAAAAAAAATTAACTTCTCGGTGGCATGCCCAATTTTCGTTTTCTATGCTGTGTGGAATTTACGTGTCTGTACAGTTCCACTTCTTATTTGACATCAAATGTATTTTGCACACTTAACAAACTATCTTACTCTCGCTGTAAAACAAATCGGGAAAGTCAGAAATAAACTTATTTACTATGTCTTGAAAGAGTCGTTTTTTAGCCTTCGACATGTTCACTAAAAACTAGAATTAATAACTACGTCTATATCAATAAAATCAACACGCCCTACCCGCTATCCAATGCTAAACTAAACTGAGTGATGATGATTTGTCGTGTCGTATTATAATTGACCAGCCCTCCCCGCCCACCTAAACACAGTCACACCGCCGCTGCGATTGCTCTCCACTTACTGGGCTCTACTTATAACATTGGATCTATGCCAATGCTATAACATATCTATACTGTCTTCTAGATGCATAGGATGAATTACTCCGCATTTTAATTTAAATATGCATATTTAAATTAACAAGGATTGTTGGATAAATCTAGTTGCAATACAGTTTTTCATTTCTCGAATATTTTATATAAATAGAATCGATATTTCAAATAACTCTCAGCTTGCGAACCGTGTTGCGTCACTTGGTTATTTCTTGCAATATATACAATTTCACTGATTTGACTGGTGATTTGTAATCTATTTTCGCATACACAATAAGCAAGCCTTCATTGATATTTAACGGTAACTGTAGTATTCTATTGAGTAAATGTGAAATATCAAACATTTAAACTATTTCCTTTTATTGTCGTAGTAATTGCCAGTAACTATATTGGATATTCAAATTGAATATGGTTAACTGTAGCTTTTATGTCTGCGTTATTTAAACATTATTTGCATACTTTCTAACGTAAATAATTTTTAGATGCACCCATTCAAATTGAAGCTTGTGCTGCTAAGTTTAAGTAAATGGAAAGAAGCGAAAGCCGTGCAAAAGATTCTGATTTATATTCAAGACACCAAACGTTATGAAACGTCAAATCCTTATACATGACTCCATTAAAAAGTTATTAACGTTAGTATTAGAAGTAAAGATAACATTAACATAGAACAAAAAAGTATACATAATTATTCTTAAGTCAAAGACCTTTCAGGCCATTGATAAATATTCAATCTACCTGCAATTTACATTATAAATGAGATGGAAAGGTTCTTGGTATTATTAGTTGAACTAGTTTGAACTTGATGACAAGAAAACGTCACCTTCTAGGAATAATTAAGCTATCACCATCCTTCAACTATCTGAATGTATTAGAAAGAATAGTGGCATTTAAGAATAAATAGATATGTACCTATATAATACAGTTGTCAAGAAAGATGTAAAAAAAATGATACTGCAATAGTAACAGTAGTTCATTAATTAAAAAGAGTCGAACAGTTGAAATATCATGAATAAAATTACACATATCGCAATTATCTTTGAAGTTTCAATATCACAAGTTAACGATTTAAATGATTCATCACTAGAGCCCGGTAATTGGAGAAGAATCGCAGCGGCGGTGTGACTGTGTTTAGATGGGCTGGGAGGGCTGCTCGATTATGATACGACACGACAAATCATCATCACTCAGTTCAGTTTAGCATTGGATAGCAGATAGGGTGTGTTGATTTTATTGATATAGCGTAGTTATTGTTTAGTGTAGTGCGTTTTGATTTTATTAATACAGACGTAGTTATTAATTGTAGTTTTTAGCGACCCTTTCAAGACATAGTAAATAAGTTTATTTCTGACTTTCCCGATTTGTTTTACAACGGGAGTAAGATAGTTTGTAAAGTGTGCAAAATACATTTGATGTCAAGTAAGAAGTGGAACTGTACAAGACACGTAAATTCCGCACAGCATAGAAAACAAAAATTGGGCATGCCACCGAGAAGTGCATTTTTTTAATGTAATTCTTATGTTGATAAACTGTAATTTGCCACTAGGCTTACTCGATAAACAACCGTTTAAGGACTTTTGGTACAAATACAATCCCGAGCTGCGGTTGCCAACGGAGAAAACGGCACGTAAGCATGTTGCATTTGTACGCGATGACATGGAAAAGAAAATGAAACGCATATTGAAAAAACAGTTTCTTTGGTTATGTATTGACGAGACAACAGACTGTAAAAAAAATTCAATTGTAAATATTATGGTACGCATACTAGACCCTAGTAAACCTACATTATCACTGTTACTAGCTAGCCGAAGACTACAAGAGTGTACTGCTGCAACAATTACGAAGGTTGTACTTAGTACGTTGGAAAAATTTCAAATTTCAAAAGATAAAGTGTTGATGTTTATGAGCGATGGCGCAGCGACAATGCGTTCGGTAGACCGTTCTCTTCTTGAACATGGTTGCAAGTGTTTACATGTTACGTGTAAAGTGCATGCTTTACATATTGTGGCAGAAACCATTCGACAATGCTCTCCCGAGGTAGATGCATTAATAGCAAGCACAAAAAAAGTATTTTTGAAATTTACCAAACGCCTACGATCATTTCACACAGAGTGTCTTGGTATTCGTCAACCACCGGAGCCAATTCTTACACGTTGGGGAACACGGTTGCAGGCAGCTTTTTATTATGCTGGACATTTCAAAATAGTAAAAGCTGTTGTTGCACAATTCAATCCTGCCAAAGCTGCAGTTATTAAGGAGAACCAGTCGAAATTTCAAGATATTTCCCTTGAAACAGATTTGAAAAATATTCGTAGCTACTATAAAGGATTAGCTGACGCAATAGACCAATTACAAAATAGATCGTTATCATTATTGGAGTCTCTGCAAATTATGGACGGAGTGCATACACAGCTACTGACTATATATGACGCAAAATATACTCGCGTTTTAGAAAAGTTCGAGAGTGTGCTACAGAAAGATCCCGATTTTAGCACACTAAAACAAATTTGTGATGGTGTATCGAATAATCCACTGACTAAGTACAAAGAGTATTTTAATCATGCATGTATAACATCGGTAGATGAACGCTCTTTTTCAAAATATAAACTCATTTTCTCACCTCGGCGAACATCGCTCACAGAGACAACTGTGGAAACACATCTAATGGTGTCAACTTTTTGCCACTCTTATCCATATGATGTTAATACTGATAATGGTGCTTCTAGTTTTACTGTTCCGTAGCCAAGGCTGCTTAAAAGGGTGAGTGTTTCACTACTTTTCGCATATTATAATTATGTATTAGTTCTGTTATTTGTTTTATATTTTCTTACTATTGTTTTTGTATAGTAGGCAGGTACGGTTATGGCACGGCTTCCTGTTACCGGGCTTTATTCATCACAGTTAAAGACAAAAAGACCTGTGGCTTTGTATAACCTCTAACTTACATACATATAGTTGAACAAAAGGTAATAAATTCAAATAACTTTTAAAGATATACGATTATTTGATCAGTGGATGTTTATTTTGATAAGTAATATTTGAATTAATTTTGGCATTAAATATATTTGTATATGTGATAATCAGATTAAAAGAGTACTTTGGTATAAGAACAATAATTTTTTAGCAGATGAACCGCCCGATTTCGGGGTACAACCTCCTCCAAGAACGTGCACGATCTCTACTTTTTTTTAATATTTCGGAAGGTACAACAGATATAATTTTTTTCTGAGACATAGTTTAAAGTAGATCTCATAGCCTCAAGAATGATACAAATTGTCTACGGAAAAACATACCAGGGGACCGGGTACACCGGGCAGTACGAAACTCGGCACAAATCCGCAAACAGCGGGGTGCCATAACATTATTATTGTTAATCCTTTAACGAAACTGGGCATGTAAATTGTTAATCCCCAATTTTGCGGAATAGTATTATTCCAGGTATGAGATATTTATACATCTCTTAATGTTTATTCAGTATTATTAATTGATCGTAATGGCAATTGCCGTATCCTCTCCAAAAATTACTTCTATAAATACTTTAGACAATTTTTAATTATTTAGTCTTTATAAATTCGTCAGTGTATGATATTTTTCTTTGGTAGACTATGTATTCGATAAGTGAAACTATTAGTCAGTGTGGTAAAATTCAAATCGTCTGCGAAAATAAGTTTAGATTTCATCGTGTGCTGTGTTCAGGTGAATCACAATGGAGGTGTACTACAAAGACCTGTAAAGCTTTTCTTACTACTATTTGTGAGGGCAATGGAAGAACGCTCTCTTCCGGAAATTTTTTTCATAATCATGATAAAATGTTCTACAAAGGCAGCATGTTTCTGCAATTGCAAAATGAAAAGCTATAGAAGAACCCTGCGATCGACCATCAAAAATGTTGTGCTCCGTTTTGCATAATAACGACGAACATTTGAAAATGAACGATTTACAGTACCGTGCAATCGAATTAGAGCCACTTTGATTTTATACAAATATTTGCTATTCATATTATAATAACCAAAATTTCTAAATATTTTCCGCAATAAAATGTTTTTATTTGTATTTAGGATAATCCTCTTAAGTAGGTATAAAATTCTCGTTATTATAACCCCCACTAAACATTCCTTTCTATCCAAGGTACGTTTAGGGTCGGTAATCAGTGGCTTTTCTTGCTTCAAGTTAGTTTACGTGTAGTTTTGATGGTGTAAAGTGCAAGTATTATTATTAGTTGTTTTAGTGTAATTAAATTGAAATTTCGTGAAGTTTAGTTTTCTTTTTTTATTGATAAATTTTGTGAAATGGGCAAACGTAAAGACATTTCAAATGAGAGAAAAAACAAGAATTCAAGTGTTATTAGTAGAGACGCGGCTGTATTCGCATCGGGAAATAGCCAGAAGAGAACGAGTTTCTCGTCAAACAGTCGATAGGGTAGCGATGTCAAAGAAAGAAAATTTACCAGCGACTTCAAGTGGTCGTTCTTTGTCGCGGTATTCGCAAAACTTCGCCACGGGAAGACAGAATTATCATAAAAAGGGCATTGGAAAACAGGCAACTGTGCATTAAAGAACTTCAGCGTATATTACAGGCTAATATACAAATATCAGATCGAACATTAAAATCGCGCTCATATGAAGCCAATATCAGAAGTAGACGCCCTGCAAAAAAGCCAAAACTTACTTTAAGGATGAAAAAGGCAAGATTGCAGTGAGCGCAACAGCATCGGCATTTTACTGTTGAGGATTGGAAAAAAGTATGTATCAATATTTTATGTATATTTTCAAAATTTGGAACATTTTTAGTAAATTCGAAAATGTAATGAAAATTTCTGTTTCTAACGGTTGTTTTTAGTGACGAGTCACGGCTAGAGGCTGTAACTGAAGTTGCTCGCTTCGTTAGAAGAAGACCATCGGAACGATATGATGAAAGCGCAGTGGTAAAAACAGTGAAACATCCACCGGCAGTCATGATTTGGTCCTATATATCAGGGGAAGGGCTTGGACCGCTCTATTTTGTAACGGGTACCATGAATCAAATTCAATATAAACAAGTTATGGAATCAATCTTAATTCCATATATGACATCTTTAGACCCTGAAAATTACTCTTACACATTTATGCAAGATGGTGCACCGTGCCACAGAGCAAAAACAATTCTAAATATGTTTTCAGCAAGAAAACTGAAGAATTACCCCGACCTGAATCCAATCGAAAATGTTTGAAATTCTTTAAAACGTACAGTTTATGCATCTCCCAATACAACAGTTGACGTTTTGAAAGCAAACACAACAAATAGCTGGCAAAATAATGCTCACCTTAAAGAAGTTGCAGCAGCGTGTATAGCAAGCATGTCAAAAAGAATTGCTGCTGTCATAAAACTAAGGGGTGGTTCGACGAAATATTAATGTACGTGTTAATATAAATATATATATAAATAAATAAAAATTGTTTTTATCAAACGTTGATACTTTGTATTATTTATTAAGCTAAAACTCAAATTTATATAGTGGCCCTAATTCGATTGCACGGTACTGTAAAGTGCATAAAAGAGAACATGTATAATGCAAGAAGAAAATTAATGCTAGCGTTACCCAGAAACATATAAGAGGTACATATAAACAGCCCTGGCAGTGCTCCAACCCAGAAGCAATAGAAATGAAGAATTTGTGTTGGAAATAATTTTAACGATATAGTAATTTTTAGTACAAAGACTTACAGTGTTTGTGTAAAGCTGAAACTTTGTACGTAGATGGAACGTTTAATTATTCTGCCAAATATGTTACGCAACCTTTCACAATTCATGGTTTTTTTAACGGACATTATATTCCATTAGTTTTTTTTTGTTTATTAAAAGACAAATGCAAGCTTACTTACAAACAGTGCTTTCAACGTGTCGTACATCACGTCATAAACCACGGCTTAGAATTAAAACCAAAAAGTGGTGTAGATTTCGAGAAGGCTACACATAATGCAGTTAGACATGTATGGCCTGAAACCAGAATTGTGGGATGTATGTAGGTTCCATTTGACAGAAGCCTGGTGGAGGAAAATTCAACAGCTAGGGTTAACATTAGATTATAAGGACAAAACCTCCGAAATTGGGCAATGGTTGGGTTATTGTTTTGGGCTTTTCTTTCTGGAACGAGAAAACGTTAGTGATACGTTTGTTTTCGAACTGTGCGCATTTCAACCCCAAAGTGCAAAAGTTTGCAGGTTATCTTATTGATAATTATATATCGGAAGTCCACCTGAGATATGGGCTGAAAATAGTGCAGCCTTAAATCGTACGACCAACGCATGCGAATCATTCCATTCTCATTTGAATAATTCTTTTTATCACTGCCATCCTTCACTATTCATATTTGTTAAAGCACTATTGATTATTAGAGTTGATCCCTAGCGCCAACGGGCAGTGGCGGAGGTTCGATACAACCCTCAGTATAACAGCGAGTCTCAACCAGATCTGTTGTGTATACGGATACGCTGCCGTAAATACTATTTCGTAGTTCTACGTTTGTTTTAAAAATGTTGCCTACGTCAAGAAAACGACACAATGTTGGACAAAGTTACAGAATTTATAGCAGAAATGCCTGACCTAAATTATGATGGCATTAAAATTCAATGTGTAGTTTGTATTTTTGTTACTACTTTTAGAAAACACTACTTGAAGCCAAAGTATAAGTGTATATAAAGAATTATGGAAAAATATTCCATCGACGCATTGTAAAAAATTGATGGGTACAATGCCTAGACGTATACAGGTAGACCATTAAAGCCCAAAGAGATCAGACACTAATTTACATGTAGAATTTTATAATGTAGTCCCCATTGTAAATATATTTCAACAAGTTTTGCAAAGGTTGAGGTGCTCCGTTTTACTATCCAAGCTGCATGAATGAAAAAGGAATATTGATACTTACACCCCTTGCGTCTTGTAGCTCATGGACGGGTGAAGTTTTTCTTTCTGGGCAACTACATCTTGGAATAACATTGTTCCAGCAGTTTCTTTCTTTTTTAAACCTTCCGTCGTGGATTCTTCAAGGCTAATGGTCGTATCAGTTGTTGATTCGGTTGTCGTTGTAGTAGCAGTTGTTTTGTCTGTAGTGTTCTCTGTAACAGTTTGATTTTCATTTACTTCGTAGAATACCTCAGTAATGTTGTCCTCTGCGCTCTTAGTTGAAGCTGTACTGATCACTGTATTCGTTTCCATTGTCCTCTGCGTTGTCGATCTGAAATGTGGGACAGTTCGTAAATCGCCCAATTTGATACTTTTTGTAGGCTCTTCGGAATATATAAATTTCGTATTTAAGATGTCTTCGATTTTAGCGTCATCTTGGAGGAGTCGTGGTGTGTTTTCATCATTCTGGTGCAATTCGTTATCAAATTCGACGTCTTTCGCGTAACGGCTCTTGAAATCACCATTCATGTACAGATCGTCCTCTATATCGGAGTAATAAGGAAGGCTTTCGACGTCGTTCGATTCTAATTCTGTTCGTAGAACGGTTATGTGCTGTTGGTCCCCGTACATCCGTCGCATCAGTCCCTGATTTTCTCTAACGAAACGACGGACGGCGTGCCAAGGGTACATCGTGCCAGCCGTAGTGCAAAAAGCATTCAGTGCCAAATCGCAAGGAGGCTGAAGCATGCGTGTGGAACGGAAACGCTTGCAGGCACCTTGGTCCGGACCAGAGTCGTATCCGTAACTTCTTGTTTCGGATACATACAGCTGTAACAAAAACGCTATGTATTTTAACGTCTAAATCTTAATTAAAAAATAAATGTTTCAATAACTTTTCAACTGTTTTTTAGAACATGTCCATAAATTTAGAAAATATAGAAAAAAACAGCTATATAAAATATATGACAGAAGCAAATAATGCCATATAATTATCGTTATAGCTCCACTATTTTTAAGGTCAGTACTACTTAGAATATTGTCTTCGTTAGTTTAATTTTATACCTTCAATTTAAATTGATTTATAAAGTCAGTTGTCTAACACTCCCAAATGGTTTTGACTTTTCTACAAGTCCACATATAATATTACCGTTACTTTTTTTCAGTACTCAGAGTTTAATCTTTTCTAATTAAATACACACCTATTAAGTTGTAGTATTTCCATTGGTCGAAGAAATATAAAAGTAAGATCATGTTTGAAATAATAGGTAGGACCAGAAATGGATGTCACATTTAACGCTGAGTTGTTATAATCACTTCAAGCGTTAAGCAAATTTCTTACTTTACTTCCCAAGATATTAAAGCATATATGTGGGTACGCTTATTGAATTTGACTGTTTGGCTCTAAAATATAATGAAACTAATAAAATAAAACATGTTAAATGATAAAAATGTTAGGCATACAAGATATATTTTAGAAATTATGTGTTCAATTTCATTTATTAAGCGCCTTTGGCCATATTTCTAAACGGAAAAGCTCTGAAGTCCAATTGCTTCGTACCAGAAACTAATTGACAATAATATTAATGTATTAATCATAACATTTAGTGCAAAAACGAAGATTTTAAATGTGCTAATTAATGGTCAAGTTGAATTTTGGATCGCAAAGCGAACGGTCGTAGGTTCGGCGATAAGAAAACTTGTTTCTCGAATTTTATCACGTTTTTACTCGTTCGAAATTTTTTTAACCTTATCGATTTGTAATTTAAATTTAATAGCGAGAAAAAAGAGACACCTTAGGACTGGGGAATGGGAATAATAACACCAATATACAAGAATAATTAGAAATAATATGATAATAAGCAGTACAAAATTTGTACACCCAAAAAAACAAAAGGTAATGTGAAGTAGTCCAGATGGAAAGAATCAAAGTCAAATTGATCATGTCTTAGTTACCAAAAGACGACAATCATCAATAACGGACGTTAGGACTTATCGTGGAGCATGTGCGGACACAGATCACTATATGGTAGTTGCAAAATAAAAAATAAAAACAAGAAGGAATATAAAGAAGCAACTACCAGAAAATAAATGGGACATATGGAAAATAAATAAGGAAAATGTATGAAGATGAGACAAATAAATTAACAATGGAACAAAAAAATGAAGAAAAAGAAGATATAGAGACAATATGGTGTGAGATAAAGGATATAATGAACCAAGCAGCCGACAAAATAATCAGGAAGGAGAATAAGAGGAATAAAAAGGAATTGTATGATGAAAAATGTAGAAGAGATATGGAGAAAAAGGTAAAAGCGAGATTAAAATGGATTAGTACGAATAACAGAGAAGACCAAGAAAAGTATGAGAAGATAAGAAAGGAATGTAAAAAAATAATAACAGCGAACAAACGAGAATGAATAACAAAAGCAATAGAAGAAATCGAAGATGACAACAAAAGTAGAAATACATACTAGAAAATTTTATCAAAAGGTTAGGAAACAAAAAAGAAAATATAAACCTAAAATAAGGGGAATAAAAACTAATGAAGGAAAAACAGTAGGAAATGAACAAATTGAGGAGGTTTGGATGAGACACTTCAAAGAACTACTAAATGACAATGAACAACAAGAAAATTCAACAACAGAGGGAGAAGAAGGAGGAGAAGAGGAAGAACAGACAGGAAGTAAAAGAACCAACCCTAGAAGAAGTGGCCGAAATTATAAACAAGACCCGGAACGCAAAAACGCCTGGAAAGGATGGGATAAACATGGAGGTAAACAACTGAAAAAACAAATATACCAATTGAAATAAAAAATATGGAAAGAGGAGATAAAGCCTAATGACTGGAAAAAAGGACAAATAATAACGGTACATAGGAAAGGAAGTCAGCGTGAATGTAAAAACTATATTGCTACCCACCGCCTACAAGGTCTTATCTACGTTAATACAGAGAAGAATAAGAGAGGTAACGGATAATAAAATAGGAGAATATCAATGCGGGTTTACAAAGGGGAAATCAACAATTGACACAATACACATAGTTAAACAAATTATAGAAAAAACTAACAATATAATATAAACCTCGAACTGCTTTTCGTAAATTTTCAATGACAATGCATGGAATGAAAGCTAGTGTATTAACAAGTAAAGGTGAAACTGAAGAGTTTGCTATAAATAAAGGAGTTAGGCAAGGCGATGCGTTGTCGGCAACCATATTTAATATAGTACTGGAATACATCACCAGAAGAGTCAATAAGGGTACAATAAGAACAAGAGGAGGACAATTAGTAGCGTACGCTGATGTAGTAATCGTGGCAAAAAAGGGGGAGATGACGAATAACATCTTAAAAGAAATAGTAGATGAAGGTAAGAAGATGGGATTAAAAATAAATGATAACAAGACAAAAATAATGAGAATATGAAAAGAGTTGAGCAATAGAAAGATTAGAGTGGGAAATTATACTTTTGAGGAAGTAGACAAGTTCAAATATTTGGGAGTCGCTATTACAAATGATAGTAATAGAGAAATGGAAATAAAGGAGAAAACAATGGCTGCCAACGAAACTCTACATATAAATAAACACCTACTATGAAGCAAAAATCTTTCAAAGAATACAAAGATAAAAATTTATAGAACAATCACAAGACCAGTAATAATGTATGCAGCGGAAACGCTGACAATGACAAAAAGGGACGAAGAAAATTTAAGAGTCGCGGAGAGAATACTGAGATCAATACTAGGACCAGTTAGAATGAAAAATTTAGAATATAGGTAGCGAAAGAATGTGGAGAAGATATGTTTAAGAAGATAAAACAGCTAAGACCAAAATGGTTGGGGCATATGTGGAGAGCAAGTGTACGACAATGGATATGGGCATGGGAAGCTGCAAATGAGTCCAGAGGATGATGGGTGAAGTCGAAAGAAAACTGAGGACCATTGAAAATAATGCCCTACTATCAATAATTTGAATATTAAGTATTTTTTGTTATATTTATTGTTAATTATTGTAACAATTAGCTTAAAAAATAGTTAAGACATTTTTGAATATGTATTTAAACATTTTCCGAAAGCTTTTGGACCACACGTTATTACAAAGGAAAGCTTGGTATTATAAGAAAAAATCTCTCGGGATCTTTACCCATAATAATTTTCTGCGAATACATGATAAAAATCACTGGTATAGATAAACGTTTATCTATATTTATAATTGCAAATAATTAACTATCTTTACTAAGCTTAAAATTAAGTTGTTCGTAAGTGCAAAGGAAAGAGAAAGAAATTAATGGATTTAGTCTAGAATAAAAATAAATTGAGGAGACTGGATTTCATTTACCACTAAATCAATTTTTATTTAAAATGAATTAATATGTTAGGTGAGAAGAAAGTTTAGAAAACTGATTTTATAAAACAATTAACGCGATTTCAATCGATCTGAAGAATATGAAAGACTAAGACCAATTCAATATTGATTTTACGACCTCCAATGAGAAAATAATTTAAATTAGCGTCCTATAATATCGATAATCTACAGTAAAATAAAATAATTAAAACAAAGATTTTTCTGGCATTCTGGCCTTGTGCGTGCTTCAATAATAAAATGTATGTGGGTCAGTAGAGTGGGGTACATGAACTCACTATTGCTTTCACGTTTGGATAGCGATTTTACGCGTTAGAATCATCAATTCTGGAAAAGTTATTATTACTCGCGCTGTTTCTCCGTATTGAGCAATCGTTATGCTTCTTTTCTATCGTTTCTAATTATCTTCCGTCGGACAGTAAACGAAACAATCTTTTGTAGTTATTATTTTACTTCTACATTGTAGGAAAACAGGATGAAATGCATTTTCATTGTTACTTCTGTGTTAACTATGCGCTAAAAGATCTAGAAGCAAAAACTTGTAAAGAAAGTTGTTTTTGTCGTAAAATTGGACGTTTTAATCGATTTCAACGGAAGCTGAGCGCTCGGAATGACATGCACAATGAAATTTCTCTGATCTTGAACCTGCGCTTGAACTTTTTAAAGGCCGACATGTGCATCGACCGCCTTTTAAACAGAACTTTCCTTTCACTTTATAAATTTTGTCTGATCGCGTCGCATTCATCGAAAATATGCTGCGACGGAAATAGGTAATCTACCTTAATTTAGCTTTCTTTAAAAAATAGGTGAAATCTCGGCGATTAACATAAAATTGCCCTGGAGCACGCAACTGTATACACTTATAAATAATACAAATAAATATGTAAACGTTAAATTATTACCTTTTACGTTCCGGCCATAAATGAATGAATGAATAAAGTCAATATAATTAATTTTAATTATGTTTGTTCGCCGTATAAGTACTGTTTTTATATTATCGCTCTAATGCATATGAAATATTAATGTAAATAAACCTAATCACCATAATATTATTTCTGGAAAGCGTGAGCGTTAGATATTAAAGTATGACACATTTTCACCTCTCCCTTGTTTATCTTTCCTATTTAATAAAATACCTATAGTTAATAATATAAAAAAAAGTGTGAGAAAAATCTAATTATTACAGTGTACCATATACAGGGTGTCACGATGAGCGTACGTTAAAAGTGTATGGGAAAGAGAGTAAAATAGAAATTTGAAAATTTACATACACAAATTATCCTTTAAAACTGCCGGTATCTCTCTCTTATACCGGAAGTAGTCATCAACTTCCATATTGTAAATAGAACACTATCATTTTTATGTCAAATTTGGATTCTGTGACAAATTTTAACATTATTTTATGCAACATCCCTAGAATTTGGTCTTAAAGAGATAACTTTTCGAAAAAGTTTGACAGATGTGGTGCATCAGAAGTTTTAAAATAACTTACAAATTGTACTACGTCAAAAAAATTATTCTGCTTTCTGGTAATGTTCATGAAACGATGTTTCCATAGTAACAAATAAATTTGCTAAATTATACAGGGTGTGCCAGTAGGGAGAGGACAATATCAAAGATATTTAAACTGACAAATCTCGGTTTTCTTAAATAGCAACTCCTAACTTTCTAAGTGGTATTAGATTCTGCGTGAAAAAGTAAAGCGAAAATGTGTAACAAGTGCTGTTGCTAAAGTTAACAGTTTGGGAGATATTTTGTAAAAACCTCCTTAATCTTAAATTTCGCATTATTTAATGTCAATTTCAGTTTGCCGTGGTTAAATATTTTAAGACAACTGTCAAACGTACTGTCGACAGTAGTAAACCCTCTCAATTATTCATACTGCAGTACAATTATTGGAAAAATAGAACTTTCAAAAATCGACTTTTTTAATAATAAACATAAAAAAGGAAAAAAGTATAAAACAAACAAAATGTACAAATGACGAAATAAAATTGAATACGTATTTCATTATTATAACAAATGCTCGAAAAAACCACCATTTTGTTCCATGCATGCTATTACTCTTCATTATTTCCTGATGAGTATCACGTTGAATAGATCTTGCACACAGTTCGTTGAAGGTTCTTCTTATTTTGTCATGTCGTCTTTTGTACCAACTGAATCTCTGTATACAACATCTTTAATATAACCCCGCAAGAAAAAAATCTAGTGGCGTTAAACGATTAGCGTTTTAGCGATCCATCGATCGTCAAACATTTCAGTAAAAATAGTCGATATGCCACATGTGTTTTGTGGAGAAACCGCGTCCATTTGATACCATGAATTCCGCGCTTCTTCTTCTGGCCGAAGACCTAATGATTCGCGGATAACGTTATGCAAAATTTCCTCATACCGCCATCCATTTAAATATATAAAAGTAAACAGACAGAATTCTATTGTTCTTCAAAGCGCAGAATATACGTTAAAACTCCAAGAATCTTGAAAATTTCGTTCTTTTACCACATGCGGGTTTTTTGAAGCACAAAAATGAAAATTTCTATAGTTATGCGTACCGTTTCTGCAAAATTTTGCTTCATCATTACAAATAATATCATCCAAAAATGCATCATTTTCTTGTGTTCGAACCAAAAACCATTCACAGAATTCTCTTCGACGTTTAATGTCCATAAATCTTATATTTTTGTTTTACCAAAATTCTGTGAACTGTTTTGGACGATGTTCTAAGCGCTTGTTCTGCATCATGGACCGAATTAGTCGGGTGCGCAGTAAAATAACCCGTAGTTTCCGAATGCTCGTCATTTACTAGAGGTTTGGTTCTTTTTGGTGTTTTCGTAAACGAACCAAAATCTTTACAGTTTTTTAAGGCTTCGAGTAGGTTTTGGTATATCAGGGTATCACTCCATGAAAATTCGGCACGTTCCATTGATAATACCATTGCATTCGCGGTAAATTATAATTAAATTTAAATACTTTTCATTTGGAAATCCCTAAACGAGACATTTTCGTGAAACTAAGAAATACGTGCAATTATGAATAATTGTACTACAACTATGTTTATTACTGCGTTTATTACCGTTGACAGTATATTTGACAGCTCCTTCAATTATTTAACAATGGCAAACTGAAACTGATATTAAACAGTGCGATATTTAAGACTATTGCTTTATTTTTTGATGTATCATCTAATACCGCTTAGAAAATTAGGTGTTGCTATTTAAAAAAACCGAGATTTCTCAGTTTAAATATCTCTGACATTGTCCCCCCCCTAGTAACTACCATCATCAGCAGCAAGACTGAACTGTTCAGTCAACGAGTTCAGTCTTACTGCTGATGATGATAGCTTGGCTATCGAAACGTGCATCCAGTACGAGTTAAGTGTTGTGGTAAGGGTTTTTAGTGAACTGTTTCAGTGTTCCAGTGCCACAGATTTAGAGTACCCGATTGTCTTGGGATATTGCCATAGGCTTTTTCAAAGTCTATGGACATCATATATGTTTCAAGGTTCTTTCCTTTTCTTTTTTCTATTATTTGGCTCACACAAAATATGTTATACAGGCATGAGCGCCAAACTTTGAAGCCGCTGTGCACTTCATTCTAACCGTTCATTTGTTGTTCTATTTTATTTTTGACTACTTTTCCAAACACCTCTGCAGTAAATGGTATTACGCTTATAACCTCTGTAATTATTAGTATTCTGTTTATTTACCATTTTCCTAAACAGTAAATTATTACATTAATTAAAGTTATTATGAGGACAAACAAGCAATAAAAGATCTTACTGTGTTTATTTTGTTGTACAACAAATTATGATACCGTACGTATACTGTGCTGTCAAAATTTATAAATGCATTCCACATTTTGTAGTTTAATTTTATTAAACCAACATTCAACATTCTTTTTATAATCGCGTAACTTTGCTAAAAATCATTTAAATATTCCTCCTCGTTCAGTTTTTACTAAATTAACCACTGTACGCTTATATATCAATCGGCAATTAGACAAAGCGTATCGAAATGATTTTCTAGCCTCAACTGTCTAGACATATATAATTATCAAATGTGCACAGGCAAAAAGGAAATAGGTAAGTTAGTAGTATGTGTACGTGAGTCGTGTCAAACAATAACACCGCAAATGGCCCGCTTTCGAAATAAATTGCATACCCCTTGCTTTCCATAACCACACTACATACAGGTTCTCACAGCGCAAAAACGTTCTCATCGTGACAAGGTGTGGGTGATGATTTCTGATAAATTACGCCGACATAGAAAACAGTTTGACCTAATGAAATGTTAAACAATGATTTTCAAGCTCTAACGATTCTCATTGTATAATATGTAAACATCCAAACGTAACATTTATCGCATATAAATGCGTGTTTTATCAAATCAGCAAAATCTGCAAAAAAGAAGAAATGTGGCAATTACAAGGGTAGTATGGAACGTAGCGTCTGAAGTAGTCTGGGCAAACAGCGGTAACAGTCAGTGTAGTAGATATGTGGTGCGGAGTCGGCGATTATTTATTTCACGCGTGCACAGCGTCAGTACTAAATCGATGCTGTATGCGAGTAGTTCTGTGTATATGTAGGCTGTCGTAACTTATTTCGTAATTGTACGCTTATGTTTGCTTTAAAAATGTCGCAGTTAGGTACGTCGCGAAAACGACAAATGGCAGACACAGTTAAAAACATTATAGTGGACATGACGGACTTAATTTTTGAAGGCGCTAAAATTCAATGTCTAGTTTGTAAAATCCCATTAATGTGTTGGTCCAGAACCCATTGTCAACGTCACATCGAAAGCATTCTCCTGCAAAAAGTGGCATACGAGACCAAGAAAAATGTACATCTGATTTATGTGTTACTTTTATTTTATGTAATCTATCGTTTCGTTTACTAGACAAAGAAGCATTTGTCTCCTTCTGGAATAAATATGCGGACTGTAAATTACCTAGTCGGACATCGATACGAAATGTAGTGCCATTTGCTCGTGAACATATAGAAAAACGAATGAAAACGGAATTGAAAGATAAAAAACTGTGGTTGTGTATCAACGAAACAACAGATCGTCAAAAACATTCTGTGGTTAATGTATTGGTACGTACAATGGAACTACATCGACCGTCATCCTCCTTCTTACTTGCTTCCAAGAGAGTTATAAATTGTACTGCCGATGAGATTTTAAAGGTGGTGTTGAACTCATTGAACAAATTTGAAGTTTCAACTAAGCAACTTTTAATGTTTATGAGTGATGGTGCCGCAAACATGCGATTTTTGGGCCGATCTCTTAAAGAACACAGTGGCAACTTCTTACATGTAACGTGTAAAATCCAAACTCTAAATCTTGCGGCACAAATGATTCCTACATGTTTTCCACTAGTAAATACATTGTTTGCTAGTACAAAGGCAATGTTTCTAAGGTCTCCGAAAGGTACCCGACTATTTCACAAACTGCGTCCTGATTTACCTGAACCACCACAGCCGATTGTTACACGTTGGGTAACATGGTTGCAGGCTGCGTTTTACTACAGCAAATATTTTGATCAAGTAAAGAAGGTGGTTTTAAAATTCAATCCGACAGAAGCTGTAGCAAACAAGAAAAGCCAGGAAATATTTCAAGATAGTCAGGTTAAAAGAGATTTACAAAGTATTCACAACAATTACTTCGGACTAGCGGAGGGAATAGAAACAAATTACAAAATGTGTCGATGTCACTAGTGAATTCTGTTCAAATCGTGAATGATGTTCACGCACAGTTATGCGCTGTAGAAGGCGAAACAAATTGGTGTGTAATACGAAAATTTGAAAGTGTTTTAGAGAAAGACTCCGATTTTCGTATATTAAGATAAATTTTGTGAAGGTGCGTGTGAAGATGCATTAAGTTGTTTTTAAACATTGTTTCATCGATTATCAAAACCATTTTCAAAATGATTTTAATATGACCGCAGTATTAGTATGACACAACAACATTTCGGTGCTCTTTACCACCGTATGTGTTCATGGTATTGGATGGGTGTTCTCAAATGTTTAAGGTAAAAATTAATTTTGTCAAGTAACACTGACACAAAATCTATACCGCTTATTAAATATCAATCACGCTCTTTATCGCGTTATTGATATATGATCATAACGCATTACATATTACAAATTTAGTACCATTGTCAAAATAATGAGCACTGAAAGATTTTAAAAGTGCCCCACATATCCTTGTACGGGCGATTATAATTACCATCTTAAACGTTTATTTTCTGATAGTCATTCGTTTCCGAATAAAACGTAATTAGTAACGGTACGTAAATATATAGCTTATACGCACAGCTTTTAAAGAAATTGAGCTTTACCAACCGCGCTAATTATAGGCATACCATACGTACAACTGGGTTGATGGATTTTCGAAATGTAGGTAATAAAACTTTACGCATTGTATCATTCTTTGGTTTTATGTCAACTCTGCTTCACAATATGAAACTTTTATGTTACCTGTACATACCCATGCCTGTACATACCCATTGAAAAAGGACTGTTAGGAACTTGGTTAAAACATATCAAAGAGCATAAATAATATACAGGGTGTTTAAAAAAACGTTTAAATATTTAAGGGGCATATATTACGATCAAAAACAAGTAAAAAAGCCCTAACGAACATGGGTCCGCAAAACAACCGTTTTCGAGATAAGTGCAATTGTTTTTTTTTTTGCATTTTTTAGCGTTTAGCGTTACAGAACACGATAATCACAGATGTTCGAGATATACTCCTTCCATTTCAACACAGGATGTACATCTTCTTAAAAAGGAACTCCGCACCCTTTCGTTTCACCCATTGTTTGACAACATGGTTTAATTAGCTGTTCCAAATCGGCAAGATTATTTACTGGTGTTTCGTACACTAAACTTTTCAAGTAACCCCAAATACAAAAATCTAAGGGATTTAAGTTGGGAGACCTAGCGGACCATAGAATGGGACCCCCTCGACCTATCCATCTCCTATGAAATATTTCGTTCAGGTGCTCCTTAACAACAAACGTAAAATGCGGCGGTGTCCCATCTTGCATAAACCAAACATTCAATCTCCGATTTAGAGGGACATCTTCCAAAAGTTCGGGCAAGATGTTTACCAGAAAGTTAAGGTATGCCGGACCTGTTAAACGTTGTGGCAAAACAACCGGTCCTAATAACTGATCTCCTAAAATATCTAGCCAGAAATTCAGACTGAATTGATGTCTGGATTCAAGAACAGTACGCGGATTTTCGTACGACCAAACGTGATTATTGTGGCAGTTGAAAATCCCATCTTTAGTGAAACCGACTTCATCAGTGAAAAGGATGTTAGAAGAAAAATTCTGGTGTTCAGCAGATTTCCTTAAAAACCACTGACAGAATATCTTTCTTGCTCGGTAGTCAGGACGAGTAAGGGCTTGTACCCGTTGGATATGGTACGGATATAAAACTTGTTGGTGGAGAGTTCTTCAAACAAGAGGACTACTTATGCTTACTTCAGCCGAAATTTTTCTCACACTAGTTTCGGGGTTTCCATCTACTGTTGCCAAGATTTGTTCTTCAACCTCAGGCATACACACTGACCTTAGACGTCCACTTTCGTAAGCGCGTTTTTTGAAGGAACCACTATCCCTCAACCACTGGTAAACGTTTCCAAACATCACATGCGAAGGCTGTTGACGATTGAGAAAAGTCTCGCAATAAAGGCGACATGCTTCCAAAGCATTCCCATCGGCACGACCATACATGAAAACCATGTTGGCCATTTCAGCATTTGAATAAGGCATTGCAAATCGGAAACTAATTTCCCTTGCGTCGAAAATAAATTCACTACCAGAAAACAGCTTATGAATTGACACCGAACTGATTAATAACGCAAATGTCAAAATGTTTTACATAAAGTTGCTGTTTTTTTTTTGATTAAATCGCATTTATTTGGAAAACGTATGCACAGCACTGCGAACTGATAATGAAATTTATGAAAACAATTGTTTCACTTTTGAGAAAGTCGTGGTTTCTATGACTAAAGCAACCAATAGAAAAAACACTAAACTGATAATGAAAATTGTGGCTTTCGTTGATTTTCAAAAAAGACAAATGCACTTATCACAAAAACGGTTGATCTGCGGACTCATGTTCATTAGGGCTTTTTTACTTGTTTTTGATCGTAATATATGCTCCTTAAATATTTAAACCTTTTTTTTAACACCCTGTATAGTATCATGAGATTAATCGAGTACCGTAAAATACAATAGAATCTAGATCAATAGAACAAAACAAACAAGCTAGATTGAGAAAATGCATTATTATGAATTGACAAGAAAACACCGCTAAGTTAATGAGCTTGGCACTTTATTCTAAGATCGTGCTTCTACATATAAGTGACATATGTATAATTATGATAAACAATTTTGAACAAATGAACTGCCTACAACTTGGTTACAATCGCTATACTTCTATTCGCTAACTTATATACTAATATACTAATTAAGCTCTAAATTCAAACATATATTTGTTATATGTCTACTGACTTACTTAACTACATAATCCTTGAGCCATGTCGGGGAATTAATAATTGTCTTAGGTCTTTGTGCGTGTAAGTAATTTTTGTCATAGTCTGTGGCCTTTGGTTGTGTCGTACTTAACGAGTCGGATGGAATATTACCTCGGCCACATTTTACTGATACTGTCTTGGTTGTCTCGGTAGGGGTTGTTTCATGTCATAATCGAGATAGGGAACGTGTTCGGGAGGGAGATTTAACTTGGTCTCAAATCCTTTCTGTCCCTACGTACTTTAGTCGAAGTACCATTACAAATTTGTTGTAATGTGATAAAATTGGAATCTTTCTCTAACATACTCTCCAACTTTTTTAAAACGCGAATATTTTTGCATCATCTATAGTGCGTAGCAGAGTATGTACTTCGTCCACTATTTGCAGTGACTTCACTAACGACAACGCTCTATTTTGTAATTGTTCCAGTGCGTCATGTAAGCATTTGTAGTAGCTATGAATACTTTGTAAATCTGTTTCAACAGAAGTATCTTGAAATGTTGACTGGCTCTTCTTAATAGCTGCAGCTTCGGCAGGATTGACTTGTAGAATAACAGCTTTTACTTTTTTGAAATGTTCAGCATAATAAAAAGCTGCTTGCAACCAGGTTTTCCAACGTGTAAGAATCGGCTGTGGTGGTTCACGTATACCAGGACACTGTGCGTGAAATGTTCGAAGACGTTTTGGAGATTTAAGGAACACTTTTTTTGTACTTGATATTAATGCATCTACCTCGGGATAACATTGTCTAATAGTTTGTGCCACTGCCACAAGATGTAAAGCATGCACTTTACAAGTTACATGTAAACAGTCGCAACCATGTTCAAGAAGGGAACGGCCTACCGCACACATTGTCGCTGCACCATCGCTCATACATACACTCGAATACACATTGGACGTGTTGAGACTTGAAAATTTTTTAACGTAGTAAGTATCACAGTCGTAATTGCTGCACTAGTACACCCTTGTAATCTTTTGCTAGCTAGTGACAGTGGAAATGTCGGTTTATGTTGATCCAGTACACGAACTATAACATGTACAATATAATATAATTTTTTTTACAATCTGTTGTCTCGTTAACACACAACCAAAGCAACTGATTTTTTAATGTAGATTTTATTTTCCACCTCTTTGCGTACAAATAAAACATGCTTACGTGCTGTTGTCATAGTTGGCAACTTCAACTCCTGGTTGTATTTGTTCCAAAAGTTCTTAAATGATTTCTTATCCAGTATGTTAAGTGACAAATTACATGTTATCATCATGGCAAATAAATCGAAAATAAAGTCGTTTCTATTTGACGCGCCGTTCTTTCTATTTCTGTGTTTTGCACTATTTACATGCTTCCTACACTCGTTCTTTTGCCAGCACATCAAAGGTTTCTCGCACACTTTACAAACTATTTTAGCACCGTCGTACAACAAATCTGGAAACTCGCAGATAAAGTTTTTTACTTTATCAGCAAAGGGTCGTTGTTTAGCCTTGCGCACACTGGACATTTTTAATTAAAAATTTTCTTGAATAACTAGTATTACGCTCGCCTGATTTAATTCGCACGGACTCGCCGCGCTAGTGATGATGAATGTGTACGAATCTGAACAGCTTTGCCACCCGGCAGATGTTTACGCATCGCATCAGACAGGCTCGCGCCGAGTTCCGTTGGCTGCTCCAGCTGTTACGGCTATGCTGGGACGACACGATTATCTTAGCTTAGTCATAATGTCCGCTGCGATCTTTTTCCATGCTCTGGTTGGTACTTCATGTGATATTAGAGGTCCTTTTGTATTTTGTCTTTGAAATTGTTAACAAACTTGACATCCGTTTATCTTTTCTTCGATATCTTTCGAGATTCCTGGCCCATATACTGTGGCTCGTGCTCTTAACTTGCATTTTCTATTCCTAAACGACCTTCGTGTAATTGTAACTATCATAGATGTGAAGAAGATCCTGTCTTTCGTATATTTGCCTTCGAAGGCCGTTTTCTATAACATCAATTTCAAACACTTCATCATCGATATCTGCTTCCTCAAAGTCCATCATAATACCAAATAATCCTAACCAATTTATGTATTTATAGTAAACAACCGCTAGCGACAGACGTTCCAAAAAAAAAAAAAACAATTAACGTAAACGGATTGAAACTAGCAATGTACGACTTATGTCAAGCGACTTGTCACTATTTCAATACTAATCGGTAGTTGAACCACCGTTTAACATTTCTCGTCTTTCACGCTCTTAAACCAAGCTTAAACTCATGGTGCAACAGAAATATTTATTTAATTGGCAGTTAACTTTTAACCGAAGATGGTGCAATTGGCCATAAAATGTTTTTGATGAGTAACGCCATCTTTATGTTGAGATTTGAAACTTTTTACTCTTGTATATTATGTCATTTGTTTTATTTTATACTTTTCATACATTTTAAAGTTATTCGATACAACTTATGAACCGAAGTATTCATATTAATGTAAATATGTTTTTGAATAACTGAGACCATATCTGTATCCCAGAGGCAGACTATGTTAAAACCAAATTTACGAAATGTTAAACAAATATGTTAAATTACTTACTATGCTCATTTATGCTTATTATTCTTAAACTTAAAACTAATTCAAATATAAATTATGGACTGGATTCACAAAAACGGTGTTTTACAATTTTAGAAAATCTAAAATTAATTCAAGAAAACTGTTCTACCGAAAAATTGGGTTTTTGGACTTGAACATAGTCTGACTCTGGGGTACAGGCATTAATTTTGTAGTTTGTCCTAAATGAATACCGTTTCGACCTGCTGCTTGCAAGAAAAACCGATTTCAATGAAATTTCCTAGTGTTATTTGCAATTTAGTTAATATAAAGATTACGGGATGATTAAAAACATTAGTAACTAAGCATTATAAAAAATAACACATGAACTAGAACGTTTTCAATGAAAAGATTTGCATACTACAATATTACGATAACTCCTCTCGCTATTTCTTATTAAAAGGCAGCATTCTCTGTGCCTATCCCTAAGATAATAATTTACGATTGAATGAATACACATGTTGCGGTGTTTTTTTTTTTCTGCTGCTGTACGGCTGGATTCGTGGGCCCTGTATATGAATACTGTAAATTGTTTACTTATTATTGTAACGGTAAACTGTATGTAGTAGTATTATTTGCACTTTAATCATCAAGAAGGATATTGTGAAGGTTAATTTTTATGATACTTTGGTGTAGGTTCAGTAGCCATTCCAAACAACTTTCGCCTACACATCTCTTCAAGTGTCACACCAATTCATATAGGTACAGCAAAGTCTTAAAGTATCTCCCCCCATACTAATTTTTGAACAACGGAAATTAGTATTTTTAGAAAAAAAACAAGTCATCTATTTTTTTGTGAACCAACTTTTAATGGCATGGGCAGTTCGATTGCATTTCCAGTGTCACCGGAAGTTATGCCAGCTTTCTTATCTTAAATAAAATAGCCTGTATATTTTTAGGTGCTCGGAAATGTAATGGAAAGGCGAATCCAATGATACCACATGATACGTTACACTTAGCCCTAAGAAATATTATGATATGCAGCAATAAATGTTTTGATAGTCTGTTGTTTTTGCGCCCAGTCTAGGAAAAAGTGCCAAATTGTCTCCTGCGGTGGCTAATTTATCCAAAAAACTCGTTGATAAGCAACTTAATCACAATTGACAATCTGCCAAATCTCAATTTTAAAAGGGAAAATTATTCCTGATGATTATTCTGCATTTTTCATATTTTCGTTCTCGTTCCCGTTATTATCTCCTCTTATTTTTACTTGTTTTGTTAATTGTTGTCATTAGTTTTCTCAAAGTGATTTTGTTAAAATGACAAATTACTTTTGACACAATCTGAAATAGTTGCTTCTAGCAGAACGTTTTTACCTTATATATTGCATTATATACTTTGTATATTATATTATGTATAATATATAAGTATAGTTAATTATATACGTAGTTGGAACCAAAAGTTCATTTTCGGTACGATCATTGAAATCTCCGAGTAACGTACCAATAAAGCTCTTTATGAATATGCAATGTTCAATTGTGTGTAAATATACAGGCCCGCAAAAACTAACTTTTCGTAACTATCTCGTAAATATACCTATTAGTTAAGCATTGTATCGCCTTTACGAGGGTACTCTGAAAAGTTTCAAGCCTCAACATGAAGATGGCGTTACTGCTAAAAAATATTCTGGTATCATAATTACACATACGTTGAAAGATACTTTTGAAAATTTCAGCCATCTTGGACACTCAGTTGTTGTTTAACAGTCGTTTGCGTCAGTCGTGTTTTTGTAAAAATTCCAAAGATCGAAAAACATTACTAAATCCTTACATTTGAAAGGCAATACGTCCGCCGAGATGGTCTCTGCTTACGGAGACTCTGCACCATTATTTACTACAGTGAAACTTTAGACAGCTGAATTTAAACGTGGTCGCACCAGCTTGGTTAACGATGAACGTTCGGGACGATCAAAGACTGCAATTACTACCGATAACGTAAAATTCACCAAATGGTGCTAGACGACTGTTAAATTAAAGCTAGAAAAATAGCAGAGACAGTGGGGATTTCGAAAGAACGTATTTATCATATATTGACTGAAGATTTGGGCTTGAAAAAGCTAACCGCACGTTGGGTGCCGCTCTTGCTCATTCGAATTACATTTCTAAAGCCCTGTAAAAGCAGTTTAAGCGAAATTAATCGTAGTTTTGGGGTCTATTAATAACTGTAGATTAAATTTGAATACACCACTACACTCTTGAAGCCAAGATACAGTCGAAACAGTGAACTGCGAAGGGCGAATCGATTCCGAAAAAGGCGAAGACTGTTCCATCGGCCGGAAAAGTGATGGTGACTGTTTCTTTGGATAGTCATGGAGTTGTGGAACAACAAATGTACTCATGGGTTCTCATCTCTACTCTCAAGAAAAATATATACATCTGTAGAAAGGAACAGTAATAGATACATTATGACCACTGTGGACAACACAAAATGGCCGCGATTAGTTTCTTAATCGATTGGTTCGCTTTGAATAAATGTAGGTACAATAAAGAGCCTAAACTCATACAAAATTTAGCTATTTACAACGGTCTCTTCTATAGATATCGATCGCATGCTTAAGAAAGTTCAACATGGGCATTATGTAAGAAATTCCACGATCTTAATCCCAGCAGAAACCCGCGATAACAAATTTGTGAAACTTCCCTTCGACAGAATATCGAAACATATTAATAAAGTTTCTAGGAGCAAGACATGAACGTTTGAGTTTGTGAAATACACTCAAAAACCTTCTTGGCAATCCGTGCTGCGGCTGTCAAGGTAAGCCGCTTGAAATTTCAGGATAGTCAAGTTAAAACAGATTTGAAAATTATCCAGAACAATTACGTGGGACTAGCGGATGCGATAGAAAACTACAAAATTCTTCGGTGTCGTTAGTGGAATCTTTGCAAATAGTGCAACATGTTCACGCACAGCTATGCGCGATAGAAGACGCAAGAAATGTTTGTGTTTTAGAAAGGTTTGAAAGTGTTTTAGAGAAAGACTGATTTTGGCACATTAAGACAAATTTGTGTAGGTGCGTCAACAGAACCGTTAAGTTATTTGAAAGATTATTTTACTTACGCAAATATAACGTCACTAGATGTAGAACGTTCGTTTTCGGCATACAAAAACACTTTTTCTTCACGCCGCACTCACATTGCCGAAACAACTTTGGGAACATCTAATATTACAAATATTAAATAGACATTATCCACTTTGTGATTTCACGCAGGACTCTTAAAACGTGTGTTTGAGCACGTATCACATTTAATTTATTTTGTGTAAACTTTTATGCGTCCGCCACTGGCTTTCAGCGCAGTTTACGTTGCTCTAATCATTATTAATAAATGTACCCTTTTGGAACGTAAGCGCAAAGTATTTGGTTTCGCCTAGGGCTATATCAGCTTGCTATAAATACCTACATATTAGTCTACAAACCTGTACCTTTGACGGAGACTGAAAACCACTGTAACATTTTTATTATTCATTTCATAACAATAGTCCATATACCTTTTATATTGGATACTAGGTTACCTTTCAAAGTTTTGAAAAATATACAGGTGTTCTATTTTTAGAAATACTAAGATTTAATTTCTTTTTTTCATCCAATATAATCTGACCTAAAAAAATCAATATTCGTTAAACATATTCCATTAAATTGGAGAGAGATGGCGTCATTTGTAGTACAAAAATAAGTTTAATCACACGACTAAATTATTTCGAAAATATTGACGAAGAGAAAATATTTAAACAAACTTTGCAATTAATTAATAATATTTCCAAACAAGCATTTTAGCAATGCGAAAATCATGTTTACATGTATACTGTACGATACTTGAAGGTATAGGTCAATGTCAAGTAACAGAACTTTTAAAACAGTTTTCAATTTATTTATTTAACGATCGCTTTTCAACGTGTGAGAATGAATATGTTTGCTAAAGATTAATTTCTTATTTGCATCAGTCTCTTTCACCTCTCACTAATATACACAGCCAAAAGAGTGCGTAAAAATATTTTAAATTCAAATTAGGTGTACACGATTAGCTGAATGGTTATACAATGTAAATAGATGTACTATCTTAACGTAATGTGATCCAACACAAGACAAGACGCAAGTAGATTAAAGTGCAGTTAGTAGATATGCTTTTTTGGCTTTAGTTTGCTTTGCCCGAGTCAGAGGCAACGTTATATCTCGAATATCGTTTGTAGCTTTTAGGTTGCTGCATTACGTTTACTTATAGAATTTGGTACATCATGAGCTGTTCTCAAATATTTTAGGTAACAAGATATTCTTCACAGCAAAAAATTCAGTAGATTAATAATAATAGTAATAATTTATGTCTTTGTATCCCCTATAAGCTTTCTTCAACAGGGCCGTGCGGTAGAATTTCTAAGTATGACGCAAGTCTTCAAAATGTCGCCCCTTAAATGTTTTTTCTTTAAAATAACTTGTGACTGTGATTTCAAGAAAACCGCACAAAACGTAAATATATGATATCAACTATCAACTGCAACAATCTATTACAGTTTTACCCTTCTAACTTTAACTATAGCAATTTAATTAATTAGGAGTTTGTAGTCTAGAGTGGCTGCGAATGTAGATTCAATAGAAATTAATGACAAATTTCTAAGTTCTATTTAGTTTATTGAACTTCTTAAGAAGTGTTTTATTTATTTTAATTTGGAAAAATTTACTTCTCCACTAGCTACAAAGACAGGAAGTGTTTATAAAATTCTTACAGCTAAAACAGTATTCGCATACAAAGTAATTCAGTTATTTTAGCACAAATAATTTAAAACATCCAAAGGTTTCATAGAATATGGCAGCATTCGGGATACATCACTTAATTCTTCTTGAAGACCATTTGCATTTATATCTGATTCATTTTCGACTGAAAGTATTGACTGGAGACTGGTACAATAATTTTCTAGCATTTTATCATCTACACTACTGTCCATAAATTTGGAAGCAAGGTGAAACTCCTTTAAAATAGTACAACTGTGAGGCATATCGTGAAATCGTTTATCCCTATTATAAATTATTCTATGCAAATATAAAATTGTTACACATAATCCGTAAATTCCAAACATTTAGGTACAAATTTCACCCGAATACATTTTATTGCTCTTTTCCAAGAATACGACTATTGTTTGACGGGGATGAAAGGGAAAAACAATGCAGAAAATGCTGGATGCTGTTTATGGCGAATCTGCACCGTTGTTAGCAACAGTGAAATTTTGGAAAGCTGAATTTGTTCGTGGTCGTAAGAGTGTGTTTGATGATGAACGTCCAGGTGCCTCAAAAACCGTCACTACGCCAGAAACCATCAACAAAGTCCATGATATGATCATGGCAGACGGTCGAACCAAAGTGTGTGAGATTGCAGAGGCTCTAAACATGTCAACTGAAAAATACCCTGGTTAGGCTCGCAAAAAAGTTCTCTTCCATCAGGACAACGCACCCGCTCACAGGGCGGCCGTTGCACAGGCAAAATTGCACTAATTGGGCTACGAATTGATCGACCACCCACCGCATTCGCCAAACCTAGCCCCCTGCGACCTGTTCCTGTTCCCAAACCTTAAAAAGGGCGCCGTTTTGCAACGAACGATGAGGTCATAACCGAAACGTCACACTATTTTGAGAAGCTCGAGCAAAATTACTTTTCGGAGGGGATAAAAAAGTTGGAAAACCGTCTTATCAAGTGTATTGAGGTAAAAGGAGACTATGTTGAAAAATAAATGAGAAAAAGAACAAAAATCGTGCGTTTTCTTAGGCTAGATTAATGTCAAACTACCCTCGTAGTCTGAGAGATTAAAATTGGGTTTGAAGATGGTTTTTATGTTGCTCCTGAAGAGAATCTTGCCAATGCGATCGGTGACACCATGAATGTAGGGTAGATACGCTTGCTTACGGAAATTAGGATTAGGTGAGGGGAATTGCTGTAGAGAATGGTTGGTGTAGCGGTTAATGGTAGTTTGAATATCTTTCCCAGAATAATTATTGCGGATTAGAGTTTCACTGATGTGGTTCAGTTCTTGAGAAGGCGAATTGGGTTCAGATATGGAAATGGCTCTTTGGATAAGAGAATTGATAACACCGCGTTTCTGGGCTGGATGATGGTGTGAGAGGCCATTGAGATATATATCCGTGTGCGTGGGTTTTCGATAAACGGAATGTCCCCCCCATGTCAAGACCTCGGTGTACAAGAACATGTAAGATCGTCCGATCGTCCGATTCGACCTCCATGGTGAGGCGTATAGAATTATGTTGGGAATTCAGAAACGATAGAAAAATGTTTAAAGATTCGTGTCCATGAGGCGAGATGTCATCTGGCCTCATGCAGTCAATGGTCCCCAGTCGGTGCACAGCAACAGCCCTAAAGATGTCCCATGAGAGCGTGGGCGAAACGTCGGCAGAAGCTACAACAACGACGCGGTTCCGACACGGAAACCAAGAGTATAAGCCATCAATAATTTCCAGATCCTGAATTACTTCATCATTCTCAGTCAAATAAAATATTTTTAAAATCTTTAGTATGACTTGATATACATTTATTTGGTTAGTATTCAGGTAAAAATTGAGGGCACACGTTGATAATAAAAATGAGGATTATAGCGCAGAAATTTTAATCTAAAGAAATTAACAAAATAGAAACGATTGTACTATCTAAAAAAATACAAGTGATTAATTGTACAAAATACTATTAAGCCATCGATTATAACCTATAAATAACCTACATATTTCTTAAATGTGCTTCTTTTAGAAGCACAATAATAAATGAACGTAATATTTACGAAAAATTATTTGCTCAAGCGACAAGCTTATGTCTACTGGAGAAAGATAGAAAGTTAATGTTTGCTTTTCGCTGTATAACGGTACTTGTCTCGGGTAAAATCGATATTAAGACATTAGTGAGAATATCTTATATGAAATAGGATAGTTAGAATGTGTAGACAAAAAGAAAAAAAATGATTTGGGTGAATGAAAACGTCTTTTATAATAAGCCGTGCATATATGTTCATTGATGTGACCCAGTTTCAAGATGTATTAACATAATAATTGCTTTGTAAAATTTCATAATAAAAAAAAACACCTTAAGAAGAAAGCAAAGAAATTGCAATTGATCTATTTTCTTAAATTTATAGTCTTTTGCTATTTTTGATGCTTGCCTTACTTCATTGACGTAATCTATCAGAAAATAATTATCCGTGATTGCGATGTAGTACATAGCGCAGCCATTGTTCGCATTTTTTAGCTAAAAACTTTACTGTGATTAACACAGTCTTGAGTAACGGACATTCTTTATATAGTAAATACTAGAAGCAATACTTGGAATACAAAACTTGGACAGAACTAATACATTTATGTCATTTAGAAGTACCTGATGCGAATAGTCTACCTTAACGTCTCGAGGCCTCGACTTGTAGAAACGGACATGTATTAGGATTTTGTCGTCGTATCTAGATAAACAGATGTAAATTTATTTTTCTTATTGGAAGATATAAACAATATAAATAAAAAATGCAATACATTTATTCAAGGCTTTAAGTCAATTGTTTAGCGCATATGAAGACATTGAGTTAAAGTGTTTTGTATATTTTTTTATTTCAGGGAATTACTGTTTTTTTTTTTTAGAAAACTGTTTTACTGTTTAAAATATCTAGAGGACTACGTTTTATGGACGGTACTAGACTAGTTTTACATTTTTATTAGTATTCTGTAGAAATATCGGTCAAGCAAAATATTGCATTTTTGGAGACCAAGCTAATTCGAAATTTAATAATACAAGGATGAATAAGGATGAACCATGTTTTATGCCATTGATACTTGCAACATATATGTTTAGTTATGTCTAACAAGGGAACATCCCGAACCCGAAGATACAAAAAAAATTGAAACTCTGTGAACAAGTAGTCCACACCCATGGATGTTCGAAAGTATCTTCCTTATCGACCCAATCTCGTTTTAAGAGGGTGAAACTACCCCTGAAGGTTTAGTACATATTCGGTTTTCTTAAAATAATACGTAATGTATGTTACGGAGCTCTTCGAACAGTATAAAAATTATATTTTATTTTATGTAATTTTTATGTAATGTTTATTAGTAAAAGATAAAATTGCCCTGCAATACGTCGCCTTAAATAACTGTGAATCCATGTGCAAAATAGACATGTTATGTTTACAGAGACTTCTTTTATTTCAATTAGAAAAACAAGTGCGTTGTTTATCAATATATTATAATAACTAGAGTAACCAAAACTTGCGGACTCGCATAGCCGTCGGTATTACGGGTTAATATAAGAATACGAAAAATTCATAAATAAACTTACTTGCTAATTATTCAACAAATTAGAGGCATCAGGATGTGAACTACTGTAAACTTGCATCAATGCATATGTTTCCACAGTTACTTCTTTAAACCTTGTGCATCGACAAGAACAAATATTCTTATACATAGAAAACGATCTCTCCACATCTAAGGAAGTTACATTTGCATATAGAAACTGTTTTTCAAAATCACTTAAAAGTTTATTCTTACACTTATTATAAACGGCCTCTAAAATATTAAAATCGGGATTTTTCCTTAAAACATCTGCCAACTTTTGACTAGCGCATAATCCGTATCATTTAATGTGTGTAATTTATTTTTTACACTCTCCACTATGTCTAATGATTCCTGCAATGACAATTCAGTACATTGTAGTTTTCTGATGGCATCTAGTAATACTGTATAATTGGTATATATTGTTGTTAAATCTTCTAAAAGTTGAGGAATTTGAAATTCTCTTTGACTTTCTCTAATTGCTTTGGATTCATTCCGATTAAATCGCATTATAACTGATTGAATTTGTTGAAAATGGATCAAATAGTAAGAAGCTGCTGTTAGCCAAGTACCCCATCGCGTTAAAATTGGTTCAGGAGGTTCTGGAATACCTGGACAAAATTTACGAAATTCTTTTAACCGTTTAGGAGATTTACGAAACACTGCTTTAGTACTTCCAATCATCCGATCAACGTTTCCGTAATGTTGTCGAACAACTTCACCAACTAAATGCAAAGCATGCAGCACGCAGGTTGTATGTATTAAGTTAGGAAATATATGTTTTAAGGATCGCCCAACATTTAACATCGTTGCTGCACTATCTATCACAATCATCACAACTTGATCTTGGGCAATTTTAAATTTTTTCAAAGCGTTCATTATCACTTTTTGAATATTTTCCGCGGTACATTGTTGAACACCTTTGCAAGCTAACAAATATCGAGATGCTGTGTTCTCGCTAGATAAAACGCGAGCTATTACATTCACAATACTGTTTTTCTTTATATCGGTCGTCTCATCCACGGTAATCCATATTTTTTTGGAACACAAATCACGTTTACACACATTTTCTAGCATCTCTTTCATTCGGGGCAAATGATTCTATAATTGTGTTTGTGAGGGTAATGGGTACTTTGGAACGTACTGTCGCCAAAACGTTTTAAAAGCTGCTTTTCTCACCAACGACAACAGAAGATTACAAGAGGTAAATATAATTAATAAATGTATGAGGAATAGTGTATAAGGTATTTCAGTTCTTGCATTATTCATATGCTTAATACCATTGACATGCCTCTGGCAATCAGTTCTGTCCAATGCAGCCAAACGAACATTGCATATTAAGCAAAAAACTGCACTACCGTCATATTTTAAATGGGGAAAAAGTGACACATACTTATGTACATTAGTAGCAAATCTATTACGAGGCATTGTTTTCTTAGGTATGTAAATATTAGTTCTATATGAAACGATACACTAATTATGTACTTGGTATAATACTACAACACACAAAAAACAACAGCTATATTTTCAAAAGCGACACGTAAGTACATAACCTTGACCGTTCGACTAATCTCTGCAACAGCTCAACCGGTACTAAAACGAAATCTCTCTCAGCGCGGTTTAACATGATTTATATTCAAGGTCGACACTACATGCCTGCTTCTCTACCGGTTTAGTTTATTTATGAATTTTTCGTATTCTTATATTAACCCGTAATACCGACGCCTATGCGAGTCCGCAAGTTTAGGTTACTCTAATAATAATAAATAGGATCGCTTGCACCAGAATAGCGCCAGAAACTTTACGAAACGTAACCAGTACAGCCTTAATTATGCGTTATCAAAATATCTAGAATGTGTGAGAAAAATGCAATCAATAAGTTAAGTATCAAAGACTTTGTTTGCTACCAATGATCTTTTGTTTCCGTGAAAAATTTTGTAAGAATATTTAAGTTTTTTCCTTTTGATTCCTGTAGTATTCGAACCTACGACTTCCGTTTGCCGGACAAGCGCATTACCAACTACACCACAGAATCTCATTAAATACTTAGATCTTTGATGCCTACAAGTACATTGCAACATCCCGACAGGCATATCCTTAAGTACCAAACATACACTAATTAATTAATTAATATACTGGCTTCCGTTTGCGAGCAGTGAAAAATCAGAATGATAAATTTTGATATAAATGTTACTTCTTCAAGTGAGACAATGTTTCTTCAATTGTTTTAGTATCAAAATAGATCAATTCAAGGAAAATGCCACCACAACATTGGTAATTTAAACCATTTTAGCAATCATAAGTTGTAAACCCTTGAAAATGAAAAAAACTTTTCAATTGGTTTGGAGCAAGAAACATTCATACCAAAAGACAATTTTGAAACGGATACAAAAAAAATAGTACTGCAAACACTATTAGTACTCTCGGCACCACAGGAAATATTTAATTAATTCAGAATAAATGTTTCGAAAACTCATGGATTCCTATTATGAACCTTACGAGCGTATAAAAAATTGTATTGTCAAAACTTGTAATTAGTGGAAGACCAACTTAAGTTAAGCAATCAATAGTAAGAGGAAGTTTCAGAAAAAAAGATTAATTCGTACTCACAAGAAATAAGAAGACACTTAACATCTTTGAAGATAAGTCACTTCATAACATTCTACTTCGAAAAAATGAATTTTGCCCTTTAACAACGACAGTTCTTATTAAGTGACACAGAAAATGGTAAAAGTTAAATCACTGGCAGTTGTGCGCATCATTCGTTTTTACAGGAGTGTTAATTTGGACCGCGACGGCGACGATCTATACTCGTGCTGGCTAGTCGTCGGTGAGGAAGAGGTGCGCGCAATACCACGCCGAGACCCACTGAACGAATCGCGACTGAATGATCTTCCATGGCCGCCTACCCTCTGAAGCACGAGAAATGAGGTTTCTACTGTCAGCTCTCTTAACCGTAAGAAAAAGTGCGCTTATGTAGGCTATTCACAAAGATGGGTATAGCAACTCGACCAGTTCGATAAAGTATTCGACGAGCGAATATAGCAACCATTTCGTGAGCGGCATTTTAATTCTACTACAAAAAGAAGTGACAGAAGCTGCTGAAGGTTTATGTTTTGCATTTATATGTATATGCCACAGATTATTTTGCATTTGTATTACAGAGTTAGTCTCGATCCGTTTTGCCGAAAGAAGTAAAAGTTTGGAAAATGAATAGTTACATAACGGACTTATTTTAATATTTTTTACATATTTATCATCCATTTCAAAACACTGTTACCAACACTTGTTATTGTAAAAACTGAACAAGTGTTTTTAATCTAAAAACTGCACTTTAATTCATTAATATATTTTGGCTTCTGTCGGTGAATTATGAAAATCCGTGATTTCCGATGTAACTAAAAATCTGAAAAAATCTCGTTCCGGTAAGGAATCGAAACTGACATCTCCTGTTTGCCAGACGGGTGTGCTAACCACTACACCACGGAGACCTTATACCAGGAATCCAGATTTTATCGGATATTTAATTACCTTGGAAATACCAAGGAAATCACGGATTTTCATAGTTCACCAACGAAAGCCAAAATACAGTGCCTGGCCATCGAATAGGATCACTTAAAAATATGATGATTTTGGGGAAAAATGTAAAAAAACAGGTGGCAATGTTGTTTAATTACATATAATAATAATAATAATAATAATAATAATAATAATAATAATAATAATAATAATAATAATAGTAATAATAATAATAAGCTTTATTGCCTAACAGAAAAAATTCCAATTACTGGACAAGTAATTAATTAAAAGAATTACAAAACGAGTACAAAAAGCAAATAAGAGTAACAGGTTACAAAAAATTATTAAAGTAAAGAGCAATGACTATCCTTATTGTATGTAAAGTATCGTGAAAAATATCACATTGTGAAGATATAAGATTAAAGTTTGTACAAGTCACATAAATAGGTGATTTTAAAAGAGCATTTGTTCGAGGAAACGGTAGATAAAACGTATTCGAATACCGGACACCAGAGCGTGTGATTATAAATTGTAATCTTTGAAGTAATGCCGAGCAATCAATGCAGCCATTACACAATTTCCAGAGAAACACCAAACCGGAGGATATGCGCCGAAAGTTAAGAGAGGGTAAATTAAATCGGGACAACAGTAACATATGATCAACGCCTCTCGGTGGGTACACTCCGTCTTGCCGGAACCAGACGAGTTTAGCAAATCTGCGTTGGACCAATCCCAATTGGCGTTTATACGTTAAATAGTATATAACATGCAAGTAAGTATAATTTGAACATATATTTACTAATATTTGCTTGTTCCTCTTCTGTGTTTTATTATTTCCTCAACCCTCTTTGGCATACTGCACGTGCAGTTTTTTATTGTTTTTTTTTTAATTTCGTCGTTATTATGCCATACATCTTCAGCATGTTGTTGTAATTCTTCCTTTGTAGCTGAGTTTCGTGTACTTACGATGTTTTTCAAGATATTCCACACATTTTCAGTTGGGTTTATGTCTGAGGAATTGCATGGTCAAGGTAGTACACGCTGATTTTTAGATTCAAGGTATCGTATTACACTTTTTGCCTTATGACACGGTGTCTTGCATGAAAGTATATGATCCTAGAGTCGGATCCAATGAACCAATATAAGGTACTAAACAGTTTTGTAAACTTTTTTTATATTGTTTTTGTTCCGTTAATTAAATATAGTGGTCCCGGTCCTTCTTTGAGCAAAAATACAAATGATAATTGAAATTTACCTTTTCCCAATCTTCAACTGTATACTTTTTATATTCTTTAGCCCATTGAAATCGTGTCACTTTCATTTTAGATGTTAGTCTTGGCTTCTTTTCCGGACGTCTGCATTTCAAGTCTGCTTCATGAAGACATCTAGGGACTGTTCGGGCTGATATTTGTATACCTTCTCCACTAAGAATTTTATGAACATCTTTAGTGGACAAAAGCCGATGTTCTGTAGCTAATTTTTTCTATACGACGAT
Organism: Dynastes maya; assembly: GCA_029619315.2. NCBI lineage: Eukaryota > Metazoa > Arthropoda > Insecta > Coleoptera > Scarabaeidae > Dynastes > Dynastes maya. Next base: position 8,408,858 of record JAROYE020000006.1, on the reverse strand, counting down.
CATCTCTTACAGTTGTTTTGCGTTTACCGGCACTGTATGTTCTGTCACTACTTGTACTAAGAATATTCTTGTTAATTAATTTCGCGATTCTCAGAACAGTTTGATGTGATACAACATCTTTTTGTGCAACTTCACGTTGAGAGAAGTCTCCCGTCTCTGGAAGAGTAGAAATTCGTGCTTTTTTGTCTGTATGATAATAATTGACCGCGAAAATAGACGCACACAAATAAAATTAAAATTCTTTGAAATATAATTGAAAATGTGTAGAATGTCTTGAAAAACATCGTAAGTACACGAAACTCAACTACAAAGGAAGAAATAAAACAACATATTGAAGATGTATGGCATAATAGCGAGGAAATTAAAAAAACAATAAAAAGTTGCATTGGCAGTATGCCAAAAAGGATTAAGGAAATAATAAAACACAGAGGAGGAACAAGCAAATATTAGTAAATATATGTTGAAATTATACTTACTTGCATGTCATATCTAATTAAATAATAATATTGCTAACATTACCAACTGTTTTTGTTAATTTTTCGCCAAAATATATATATAATAAATTAGTGTACTTGGCATGTAAGAATAAAAATTGTCTGTCGAAATATTGATATATTTGCAGATAAATAATAACTGGTATTAAAAAGTGAACGTTCCTAGCATAGGTTTCCCGTGGTGTAATGGTTAGCACGCCCGTCCGGCAAACGAGAGATGTCAGGTTCGATTCTTTATCGGGATGAGATTCTTTCGGATATTTAATTACGTCGGAAATACCAAGGAAATTAGGGATTTTGTATTTTAATTATTTTGTTGTACGGTTTACCAAAATAAAACTTTGTTTTGTTGACTGACGTAGGACGCTTCAATTAAAAAATTATAATAGTGGTAAGTAATGTTTTCTCAATGGTGAGTCATCTTCCCTGGACTTACCCCATCTGGAAAGGTGTGAATTGGAAAAATCTGAAAAGTTGGTTGATTGCTAACACCAGTGCGAGGCTTGCAGTTATACCGGATGTCACTGCTTATTCTAAACATAACCTCCTGCATATTATTGCATTTTTGAATTCTACTCAGTTTTTAAATCTAGTTTGCGTATGATTCCCTATACTTACATCATTCTGTTTTTGTGTCATCTGAAATTTGGAAAAAATTAGATGTGTTCAGCTTAAATAAAAAATAACCCTTTCACACAAAAGGTTCAATATTTTTAATCCGCTTTTTAATTTAGACTTCTATAATGTAGGTTTCCTCTGCTATTTTTTAATAATTTTCTTACTACACAAGGTGTGCCCATAAGACGCTATGGTAAATTTTACGGTAAAAAATTGTAACATATATAAGTTAAAAGAGTTACGTTATGTTTCGGTCTGTAGCACGGAGATTTACAGGTGCGAAAAAGACATTTTGAATATTTACCGAATTGAGGTTTACTATAAGACTCCAAAGTGGACTTTTTCTTTTAAAATGCTGCCTATTAAGTTACGTTTGGCAAAGCAGTTTTCGTTATGGCGAACATCTAAGTTAAAGTTATAAAGTGTCCATCATGTGTTGATTTCACTCTTTCTACGTGAATACCGTCATCATTGCGAGATTAGAACACTAAAACGCTTTACTATCACCCTTACCATAACATCTCACTAAAACTATACACTCATTTCGAGCTAAACTGTGAGCCTCGGCAATAAAACTGAATTAAAAGTTCCTGAAATTTGAGTTGCCCCAATTACATTTCATTGTAACGCCGCTACATGGAGTTATGTACACCCCTTGCGAGTCAATATGCCAAGCGACGTCATTATAAGTGGAAAAATTCTTTGTTTCTAAACCATTTTTTCATTGTTGTACTTGTGTTTGCCATTTGAGAAAACGGTGTATCTGTATCAAATTATATTTTAAGCTCACTAAGATTGCCGCAGAAGCACACATAAAGGAAGCATTTAGGGACGACGTTTTGGTTTAAACACAAACCTATGATTAGGAAATGGCCGAACATCACTTCGTTACGATGAACGTTCCAGGTGACCACTAACCGGTATTACATCATAAGAAAAGGGGACCGTAGAAGAAATGGCTAGATGCTGTGACGGCGGACATGAGAGATCTAGGCATAATTGATTGGAAAAGTGTGGAACAGAATAGATTCCAAATGAAAAAAATTGCCAAGAAGATGGAAGAATGGTAATATTTAGAATTATAACTGTACTCTCATTAATGTTGTATCTAGATCCTACCAGGCGAAAAGGGAAACTACCGTCAACGTATTGTGCGACTGCATAATTCTGGCACGAATACGGCTCCCAAAAATGGGCTTGGAACGTCCAAAAGCCGAAAACAACGTAAAGATCACTCACAAGATTGCGAGGTCTGGTGAAAAAAGCAAAGCTAACGTAATTGATTTAATGATAGAGGAACGACAAAAGATCTGAAAAGGCCGCAGTGGGATAGGTCATGAACCATCTCATTTAGATACTCTAATCCAATCTCACTAATATTTAAAATTAAAGAAAATAATAAAAAAAAAATAAAAAAATGAAACGTTATTTTCTTTAATTTTAAATATTAGTGAAAGTATGTAGTGAGCTTCTAAAAAAAACACAAATATATAAAATTCTCAAAAACTGTTGACTTTTATACAATAAATATTTCGCTAAATTAGTTAGCAATTCGGCTCTACTAACACGCATTCCAATTATTTATGTATATACCAGTATAAAATAATTCTCTTCACTTGTTTAGAAGGTAATTATGGAATATGTTGTTCAAAAGGATTAAATTATTCAAGCAGTTTGAAATTATTTTGACACAAGAAAAAAGTAAGTAAGAAATAAACTAAGCTGGACGTTATTAGTGTCACCTAAAGTGAAATGAGTATATTTAAATCTTCAACTGTGTACATCTAATTATACGTAGAAATATATTAAAAATATATTTTTTTCGGTTTTATCACCATTGACCACGTGCACTAATTTAATTACACTTCCTAAATTATATAGAAAATTATGGCGATGAAAAAAACAAAAATAAGTGATAAATATACTTTGGGATCTATTCATTAAATACACTGTGCTAGTTGCAAAATGCAACAAGCTGGGCACCCGGGGGGTAAACCTATTTCGAGTACGTTGGATCCAATGGTGCCAACCGTCTTTAAAAGTTAGCTAGTGTTTTCGAACAATTTCAATTTAAAAATTTTAGGTCCAAAGAACTTTCTGGAACATTCTGGAATTTTCTGGAAAATCTGATCAATGGCCGAAGAATTTTTTTAGAACCTTCCGTGGACCGTTCATGGACCATTCGTGTACCTTCCATCCCCGCTACTACCACTTGGTCAAATGGATATACGAGCGTCACGCTATATATTTTGAGATACAAGAAAACTACAAGTCTTTTTACGAAAATGATTTTATTTATGTTCAAAATAATCTCCTCCTGCATCAATGCGCTTTTGTAACCGAAGTTTCCACAACGTAAAAGCGTGAAGCCAGTCATCTCTTGGAATGCTCTCAAAAAATAAATGAATTGCTTCATCTATCTCATCCTCCGTAGTGAAACGTCGACCACGTAAATGTTTCTTTAGGTTGAAGAACAACCAGAAATCACACATGGCCAAATCAGGCGAATAGGGTGGATGTTCAATGACTTTTACCTTCTTTTCACGTAAAAATTCAATTGTGTGACGATGCATTGTCGTGATGCAACATTAACCCGCGAATGTTGGCTGACTCAAGAACTGCAGGTAAACATTTTGTGGTGTAGCAGTTTGCTGTGACTGTATGTTGATTTTCCAGCTTCATTGCTTTTACTAATCCAGTACTATGGAAGAAAACTGCGTACATAACTTTCTTGACAGCCCTTTGCCTTGTGGCCATTGTTGGTGTTGGTGCATCTTCGTGGATCCACACGCGGCTCTCCTGGCGGGTAGGAATATCGCAAAATGGGATGTAAGTTTCATCACCTGTTACTATTTTTGATAGAATGCGATGTCCACCATTATTTAACATTTCCAATGTTTCCCGAGCGATTCTTACTCGCTCTGCTTTTTGGAAATCGGTAAGTGTGTGTGGCACCCAACGAGTAACAATTTTTTTCATCCGAAGATGATCATGTAAAATTGAATTTACTGTTGCGGATCCAACACCAAGAGTTGCCTCAATCACTTGATAGGTGCATCTTGGATCTTCGTCGTTTAACGTCTCACACTCTCAATGTTTCCAGCGGTAACTGAAGAGCAGGGCCTACCGGTACGTTCCTCATCACCAAGCGATATCCGTCCTCTTTTAAATTCGCTATACCAGCGAAATACAGTTGCACGTGAAGGACTTTCATCACCAAATGCGAGTTGCAATCGTTCAAGACTTTGTTGTTCACTTAAACCGACCTTTAAATCGTAGTAAATCATTGCGCGTACATGTTCTCTTGACAAGTCCATGTTTCGATGACAAATCATACCTACCACGTTTACTTTATGACAGCAGCGACTCAACTGACAGTCAGAGTTTCCTACTTAAGGATGGTGGTATTTAGAAATGCAGTGTTGCCAGCTCTAACTTCTCTACTTTGGTGGCATCTCAAAATATATAGCGTGTCAGTCTGTTTTCAGAAGTCAAAGTGTCAACATTTACATATCAAGTCAAATAACCCAAACCGAAGTGAATAGTGAAAAGTTCGAGATTGTTCATTGTATTGGCTTGTGAAATCAATTAACTTGAAATAATAAAAATGGATAAATGTTCTAGATTGAATACCTTTTGTTACGTGTGTGGAAAATTTGTAATTAAAACCACTCGGCGCAAAATAAGTGCTGAAACCTTGATTTGTATCAACAATATTTCTCACAAAATGTTTTTACTGATGTGTATTGGACCCCGTCTATTGTTTGTACAACATACGTTTTGAATTTGAATAAATGGACAAAAACCGGAGCTACTATGCCATTTGTTGTTCCCATGATTCGGATAGATCCAAAAGAACATGATCCAGCTGAATGTTATGCGTGCGTGAATTATACTGACGGTATGAACAGAAGAAAATGTGGTTCTTTGAAATATATTCCAAGAACATATACGCAATTGCCGCTGCCGCATTCAAATTTTTGTTCCAACGAGACCAATTCCAACAGAACAATCTGAGCCATCATCATTATGAAAGATGAAAGACAAAACGGCGTATATGTATAAGCCATCAAATGTTCACTAGCCATGCATCCACTGAATAGCAATTCGTTTGAATTATATATGACAGAAGAAAAATCGGTTCTGAATTGGATTCAATTTTTTTTGTTCAGATAGTTCATCAGCAATTGAGTCATCATTGAAACCATAACGAAACATTATTTTAAATTCAATCATATGGTTGAATGATTTCGTTGAAATATTGAAAAAATTTATGATTATTTTTTATAGTGTCTATTCGATGTTATTCAAGATTTCCATGATTTAAATTCAAATTGTAGAATATAAACTTTCTTATGGGTTTTGAGCAAAAGTTAATTGAATGCTCGAAACGCGAGCTAACTTTTAGAAACGGTTAGCACCATTGGATTCAGCATACTCGAATTAGGCCATCCCCCGGGTGCCCAGATTGTTGCAAAAGAAAAGTCTCCAATTTGAGCAGCGTTATTAAACAAAAACAACCCCTTTTTTAATTTCATTATATTAGAGATAATTTTTTTGCTTAACTTTCTTCCCTGAATCCTGATATTAATTATTCGCATTATGTTTCTTCTGTTTTGTAATGTTTCTTTTGTTGGATATCCATACAGCTGGCCTGATGTGTTAGTTAAACACGAAACCGGTCGCCTAATCCCTTAATAGAATTTTGTGAAATCTGGACCATTATTTCATTTATACCTTTCATATTTAATTCCATTTATTAACGATAATATCTTTCTTGTAACATTTTTAAATTACAAGGAAGCAGTTAAATCCCTAAGAAAGGTAACTATTAGAATTGCGATTTGTAATATTTCAAGTTTTTTGAGTTGATTTGACATACGTTAAAGTCAGTTCCGTTGATTCATTTCATTTTCATTGATTTTCTCTTACTGAGTTCTAAATCATGCACTTTATCGAAGAGGTTGCGCTATAGTATACCGTTACCTAGTTAGCCGGCATTATTAATATGCAAGTAAAGTGTGATTTTGTCTTTTTCTAATTAATTAAACAAACGTATAATGTCTCTTTTCTTCCGTAGTAGGTGTGAAATGGCGAAAAATGCGTGGGAAACGCCTACTACTCTCTTAGGCAAGGACTTTCACCAGTTCCACTTACTATATTTTGGTTTATCTATCCTAAAAAGATGTCAATTGATATAAAAATATTTTCTACGTTTATGAAAAAAACAAATAAAAAGATCGATATTTTATTTTGTTGAATATAAATGCAGAAACAAATCGTTAGTATTCTTAGATCTTCTATGTATTTCGAAAATTTTTTTACGCATAAAATTGCGCAATAGAATGCAAAAAATAAATATATTTATAATAATGAAACCAACTACCAACCACCATGTACGGATGCGCGTTTCGCCGCCTAACGGCTCATCAGCGTACCTCTGTGGAAGTTGGTAGATGTATTTGAAATGGTCGTATATATATGTAGATTTAATTTTCAGTGATTAGAGTATCTTTAATTAGATACTCTCACCCCTACTTCTAATAAATATATTTATTTGTTTAGCAATCCAACCACCTGGTATTTCCTAAATTTCGCGGATGATTTGAGTTGATAGTTCTGGCAATAAAGGATATATTCGCATGCATTGCACCAAGACATTGACGTATATGTTCTTTAAAAATACAAAGTGAGCAGTGAAATACTTGAGGGCAATTTTAAGCAACATTTAGATAACATTTAGTACAACGCGGAAACAGTCGGTTCCACACCTTCCACCGAGGCAGCCCCATGAGGTTGTATTAAAGGCAACCATTTTAGAGCTCTAATTCCTAAAAATCAAGCGATTTCAATAATTACGTTAGTATCTATTTTAACTACTGTAATTTTTGAAAGTGATGGCGACTGTTTTCTGGGATAGTCGTGAAGTTGTATTAATCGCCTATCTCGAAAAAGAAAAAACAATAATGGGGGCACACTACGTACCATTACTTGGCAAGCTGAAGGCAGAAATTGCGAGAAAACGGCAGCATTTGAAGAAAAAGAAAGTTGTGTTCCACCAAGACAACGCACCACACTTCAGTGGTCGCCATAACAAAAATTTGCGAATTAAGGTTCGAACAGGTAAACCGCCCACCAGATCTGGCCCCCAGCGTTTTTTTACTGTTTCCTAGGCGTAAAGTTTCGCTTGGAGAATAGAGATTTTTAACGAATGAGAAGGCCATCACATGCGTAAACGCCTATTTTGCAGAGCAAGATGCCAACTACAAAATTACAAGTAGACTACGTTAAGAAATAACACTGAATTTGATAAAAAAGATACTTATTCCTGTGTTGATCTGCAAGCTTTTCAGACTACCCTCGTAGTTGTAGAATGGCTTCAAAACCAAGATATTGATGTTCTGTTTTGACTCGTCATCAGTGCGGATTTGAACTTGTTGGAAAATATTTGGGGACTAATCATTAACTTGAGCAAATATGCGGTCACAGCCAGAGGTGTAGCGAGCGCATAAAGGTTTACACATAAAATAGGAGGTAAGAAATAAATTATAAAACGTGCTGAAACACTTACCGTTTTAAAAGCCTTCCATGAAATCACAAACTGGGTAACATCTGTTAAATATTTGAATCATTAGATGTGTTTCCACAGTTGTTTCAGTCAAGTGAGTACGACGTGCGGAATAAATGTTTTTTAATGCCGAAAACGACCGCTCGACATCTAGCGATGTTATATTTGCATATTTAAAATAATCTTTGAAACAACTTAATGCATCTTCACTACCTCAGAATTTGTCTTAATATAAGAAAAGCGGAGTCTTTCTATAAAACACTTTCAAATTTTCGTATTACATCCCAATTTGTTTCGCCTTCTACAGCGCATAACTGTGCGTGAACATCATTCACAATTTGAACAGAATCCACTAGCGATATCGAAACATTTTGTAATTTTTCTATTTCCTCCGCTAGTCCGAAGTAATTGTTGTGAATAGTTTGTAAATCTCTTTTAACCTGACTATTTGTTGTAGTAAAACGCAGCCTGCAACCATGTTCCCCAACGTGTAACAATCGGCTGTGGTGGTTCAGATAAATCAGAACACAGTTTGTGAAACAGTCGGGTGTGTTTCGGGGACTTTAGAAACACTGTAGGAATCGTTTGTGCCGCAAGATTTAGAGTATGGATTTTACACGTTACATGTAAAAAGTTACCACTGTGTTCTTTAAGAGATCGGCCCAAAGAACGCATGTTTGCGGCACCATCATTCATAAACATTAAAAGTTGCTTAGTTGAAACTTCAAATTTGTTCAATGAGTTCAACACCACCTTTAAAATCTCATTGGCAGTACAATTTATAACTCTTTTGGAAGCAAGTAAGGAGGAGGATGACGGTCGATGTAATTCCATTATACGTACTATTACATTAACGCAGAATGTTTTTTGACGATCTGTTGTTTCGTCCACACCCAACCACAGTTTTTATCTTTCAATCCCGTTTTCATTCTTTTTTCTATATGTTCACGAGCAAATAGCACTACATTTCGTATCGATGTCCGACTAGGTAATTTACAGTCCGCATATTTATTCCACAAGGAGAGAAATGCTTCTTTGTCTAGTAATCGAAACGATAGATTACATAAAATAAGAGTAACACATAAATCAAATGTAAATTTTTCTTTTGCAGAAGAATGCTGTTTGCTTCCGATGTGACGTTGACAATGACTTCTGTACCAACACATTAAAGGGATTTTACAAACTGGTCATTTTAGCGCCATAAAAAATTAAGTCCGGCATATCCACTATAAAGTTTTTAACTGTGTCTGCCATCGGTCGTTTTCGCGATGTACCCAACTGCGACATTTTTAAAGCAAACATAAGCGTACAATTACGAAATAAGTTACGACAGCCTACATATACACAGAACTACTCGCATACAGCATCGATTTAGTACTGACGCTGTGAACGCGTGAAATAAATAATCGCCGACTCCGCACCACATATCTACTACACTGACTGTTACCGCTGTTTGCCCAGACTACTAATCATTAAACACTTTATAAGAAAGACTTTCGTCCTCGACCAGTGTTGCCAGTATTTCTACACTGAAAATCGCCATATTCTTTGATAAAATTCGCCCAAGTCGCCAACATAAAAAAAGTTGCTAATGGATGCGGCGAAAGCAGCTATATTATAGAACGTATTTGTAGCAAAGCATTCTAATAGGCTAATCGTCAAAAATTGGTAATAAAAGATGCTTTTTATTAAATTTTAAAAAACTCAAAAAGAGATGTGAGTATAAAATTCCATTTATTAATTAAATATGCCCTCTTGTAAGTATTACAATAACAAATATATTTTAAAAAATACCATTTTAACATCACAAATTCAATAATCCACAAAAAAGACAAATTTTTCTGTTTTTTTAAATGAAATTATCGATATGTCCTGTACTAACGATATATTCATATAAAATTCTCCATAATCTCCGATAACACTGGTTAATAAAATTTAAACTTTTTCTTGTCCCGCAAATTAGTATATGTGAACCTTGCAGCATTTTTTATGGTGAATTCAAATCTTTTTTCAGAAATATTCTATCAGGCAGAGTATCTAAGTGACAGCGCAATAAATAGTAGAACAACGTGTATAATGTGTTTATTTATAAAACAACTGAAAATGTTTCTAAAATGTACAAATGTATGATTTTCTGCTATATTTAGCGTCAGGAACGTCTCTCATCCATGTCCAGCAATAGTCTGCCAGCATAGAGGGGCTCCGCTTGCCTTGGTAGCGCTTTTCAATGTCCAAAATATCTTTCCCCACGTTCGTCACTGACGGCTCCAAGATTGTCCGCTAAAAAATCTAAATTAAGTCTAAAAAATGAATTTTTAGACTCATATTGAACTCCAATGTTTCATACGAAGTCAAAAGGTCTTTTACAATGTTCTTGTAGTCTTCGGATTTGTGATTGCCTAATAAGTTCTCACAAATATTCTTAAATGACTACAACTAGGCGGATTTTTCATTTTTGTTCAGCTCCATATCGAACTTTTCGTCTCGAAACAAGTCCCTGATCTGGGGTCCTACAAATATATCCTCCTTCACTTTAGCATCACTGATTCTGGGGAACTTATTCCTCAAATACGCGAATCCGCGACCGTTTTTGTCCATTGCCTTGACGAAATTTTTCATAAGTCCTAGTTTTATATGTAAAGGGGGCAGATACATTTTCTAAGGATCAATGATGTTCGTGTCGGCCACACTTTCTTTACATAATGGTTTTTCTTGTCTCGACTGTCCCACTCACACAGGAAACAACACTACTTCGTGTAGCCGAGTTGCAATCCGAATAATAGCGCCACAACCTTTAGATCGCCGCAGATATTCCACTTAAATTCATCGTATTTGATTTTTTCTAAAAGAATCTTCATGTTGTCCTATGTTGCCTGAGTGGGCCAGAGGAATTGAGGGCAATTTATTTCCATTGTGAAGTAAAACGGCTTTTAAACTAGCTTTGGATGAATCAATGAACAAACGCCATTCATCACTGTGATATTCATGGCCAAGTGCACTCATAACCGAGACAATATAATTGCAGAACACCAGGTCATCCTCAAGGGAGAAATAATCATTAAATTTGGCATGACGACTACGATAAAACGAAGGTTTTTTGTGTCACTCCGAAGTAGATTCCAGCCCTTCAATCCGGATCCCAAAAGTTGGGCTTGCTTCTTGGACAGGTTTAAATCGCGAACGAGGTCACTAAGGTCTTCTTGAGTCAGCAAATGCGGTTCATTTGAAGAACATCCTGATTCAAATGTGGGATCCAAATTCAAATTTTCTTCTGCTACTTGATGTGCTTTCTCATCACTAGACTCATCATCACTCAAAGTCATGTTTTCTGCAGGTGCTGGTACAAGTAACTCCTCGTTATGAAGTACTGGTCTCAGTGCAGATGGTAGATTAGGATATACAGCAGTGTGTTTAGATTTTGATGTAATACTAGTTATATTTGTCAGGCAGAAGTAGCAGTCCGGAACGTGGTCTTTAGGTTCTCTCCGTACCATAGGAATTGCAAAAGGCATATGACGTGAACCTTTTGCTCATGCTGTGAGAAGCCGAACACATGTGACACGGCAAATATGGGAGGCCTAACTTTTATCCTGGTCGCCTACTTTACAACCAAAATAAAGTTCATAACATTCTCTAACTAACGGTGTAAACGAACGTTTCCGGGTTTTAAAAGTCAACTCGCCGCAGAGGTAGCAGAACGAATTTGGACTATTTTTACAATTTCGCGGCATTTCAGTGGCACTTGAGGTATCAACACAACCCTTTAAACACAACAGCACACTTTCTCAAGGGTTAGAACAAGGCAAATGTGGAGCTGCAATGTTCTCTGTCGAGAATCGAGATGAACATTTCGACGAAACGAAAATGTCTTTTTTGTCACATAAATTTTATTATTAAATAAATCAATTTCTTTGCTTTAAGAGTATTTTATTAAATGTAAAACTACAATCTCTTTTTCAGTTAGCACTACCTTTATTTATGCGTATTTCTTTGGGCGGGTAAATAATTTTGGCCGGTAGTGTATTTCTTTCGCTAAAAAGGAAATGAGGCACAACAAAAACTCTACCCAAATTTGCACTTCAGATAATAATTCAATGTATTTTTAATAGTCAATTCACATAAAAAAATCATTAGGTACTTGTACATACATATATAATCCTCTTGCATATGTATATAAAGTTTATATGGAATAAAAGTAGTATTTTTACATATTATTAGATATACATAATAATATTTTTGTCGTACACCTATAAAAGTCAACCATTTACGAATATAAAAGAACGTTTACATAACTAGACATTTTGTTTTGTTTTGCGTATGATATAACTTAAAACGTGTATAGTGAATTTCCTTAAAAATATATGCTAGGCAGAGTGTTTCATGACAGTATTCCTTCATTATATTCATCAAGCAGTAATGCGCAAAATTCAAAATGTGGATTTATGTGAAACAAACACCATTAAAAATATTTTCTGATTACCCTTGTAATCATGCAATATTACATGGCATATCTATTCATTTCTGTTCTCTTTAGATAAAAACCAAATCAATAGTCCATTAATAATTCAACAAAGGTTTAAATACTATTCTATGTCCTAACTAAAGTGAAAACTACTTTTAATTTTAATGTATACTTTTTTAAAGTTAACCACTTTGCAAAATGGCAAAAGTTAAAGTAAAGTGTTTGTCTTTACCTGAAAAAAGATCAACTTATAGAATATTGTGAGAAAGGTTTGAGTGTTGAGAGACTGCTATTTCAAAAAAGTATAGCGTAACAAAATCAACAGTTTGCTCAATTGAAAATAAAAAGAAGAAAATCATGGATGTTTTGGCCAGTACGTCAATATGTAGCAAAAAAAACATACATTAAGAGAAGTAGAATATCTAAAAATGAAAAAAAAAAAACCTGTAAACGGTTCTTTAAAGAACGCCAAAAGAACAATCCTATAACTGCTGAAATAATTCAGCAAAAAGCATTATTTTCCTACGAAGAACTTAATCAAGGTATACGTAACTTTAATGCCAGTTATGGGTGGCTGCAATGTTGTGAGAACTGCTTCGGAATTTGACAGCTACAAATAACTGGAGAAAAATTATCATTTCAACCAGAACTGGTGGATCCTTTTAAATAATTGATACACAGAATCGCGGAATTTGATCTAAATGAACACCAAATCTATAATGTTGATGAGCCTGGGTTATTTTGGAAACTCCTACCCGATAGAACCTATGTTCCGCTTGCTAAATGTTGGCATAACATATTATTAGGCAGTAACAGTACTAAATTTGACGAAGATACTTTCCGCATAAGCGTTTTACTACGAAAATGAAATGAAGAGACTGCTGACATATGCGGTGCAATGTTGAATAATGACCGTAGACCCATATTGAAGAATCGAACAAGGACACCGTTCCGTACGAAAACGAAGACGATGAGGACGTTGAATTATTAAAAAAAAAAAACAAGAATTTGAAATTCATAAACTATCACAAACGGATGCCGTGAACGCATTTGAATGAGCGTTACAGTGAGCGTAAACAAACAGTTTGGATACTGAAGATATAAGCTTAAAACGATTACAAGAGAAAGCAGTTTTGCTCAGCATTTCTGTCAAAAATCATAAATTATTTTGTCTAATATTGTATATTATTAAATAAAGGACACGTGTTGTAAACAAAACTGTCTACATGTTTAGTATTCACTTGCTAAGGAGAACAATTTCTATAATGTAAACAGCGTCGGCATTTTTGTGTTTATGGTTTCGAGATTCTACCGATTTTGAAAACACATTTTTGAATTGCTCTTATCCCTACGCACTGAGAAGACACGCTGTACATGTTAGAAAGAAATATGTACTATTTTTAGAGTGGGTGGGGGCACCGTCTATCACCCAGTTATTTAAAAATCATCAAATCTTAAGTGTACTCTCAGTATAATTATCACGCCTGTCAAAATGCCTGGCTTTACAATTTTATTTTAAAATTTCTACTTAAACCTTTCGCTCACCGTGTCCTATACACAGGACACCAACTCCAAGGCTATTTTAATTAACTAACTTGAATAGATCGTGACTGAAAGGGTGAAAGCTACATTTTTTCCGCAATGATGTAATTGCTTTTGAAGTGATATCTAAACAAATAATATAATTAACTTTTCTTTATTTATTCAAAATCAACATAATTTTGTATCATGGCTACTTACACCAAGACCAGTCAAAACGGGGGAAAGGAGGAGGTCCTACAATGCGTTTTGTTACCAAAGCATATATTCTTTATTATACTTATTGTTCTTATTGATGTGTAAGTGATAAAAAAATTTGCCAATCTTGATATAAAAATCATGGTCCCAGAAGAGATATTATATATTTTTTAAAGACCAGTCCTTTTGACTGGCTTAGGTAGAAATAGCTTCGTCTTAACTGCGGGAAGTTTTTTATGAAATTAATTAAATAAATTGTTTTAGTTCTTATCATGGAACCACCATTACATTTAAATATTGCATATCCCGCAATGAAACACTCTGCCTATAAATTTTGCTAACAGTGACTTAAATACATCAATCTATTTACACAATTTGTTACCTCGTTGTTTAAAACTCTTATTCCAACAATTTTATTCGTTTCTTGTTTTCTTCAGCAACATCTGCCCTTCATCAGTTGGTCGTTTCACGGCTTTATTTATCGAATCTTGCAGCCACCTGACTTGTGTGGCTGGTCCATAACCTTTTTCATTTCTAGCTGCTATTCTAAATATAATTGCACTTTTTGTCGATGTGTCAACGTAAGCTGAACCAAGCGACGAGTGTGGAACTATACAAGAATTGTTTGCACCTGAATAAACCCTAACGAAAGCCATAGATGATGGTGTAACGTTCTCTTTTGCATTGTTTCTTACTGCCAAATATACAGAATATTCTGTTATCTCGCCTTTTGGGGGTTCCCAGGATATATGAGCTCCATCGACGGATTTTGCAATTTTTATAGCAGATGGAGCACTCGGAAAACCAGGCACGCAAGTTTTAAATGCTGATATCTCGCTCCAGTCACTTCTACCAACAGAGTTAATAGCAGCAACTCGAAATTTATATGCTGTACCAGGTTCTAAATTAATTTTTGCTAGATTCGTAATGTCGGGCAATTGATCTTCGGTAAAATCGTTTTCAGATTCGTCTAAATAAAAATAATTTTGGACATTAAAACTAGTACCTTTAATAAATCCAACTGTATGCCAAATTTCTTTTGGATCTTTTTGCTCAATAGCTTCTGTCTTTGTTTCTGTATCTTTTGCATGACTAATAGCAGCAGATGCCAATGCAGATAATGCGTTTTCAATTTCATCTTTACTACTGTTACTCTGTTGTTGAACCGGAGGAGCATTATTTACTGGTATATTTTTATTAACATCGTTGGTCTCTGTAATCCTATTACCAATGTTATTTTCATTAACTTTGTTTAGCTCGGTATTTTCAATTTGACTTGTACTGGGCTCCGATAAATGCTCTGGCATATCAGTTACTGGGTCTATATTTTCATTATTGTCTTTCTTATCATTTGTTTCTTCTTTAGTTTGCTCGCTTTTCTCTTCATTGGCACCTTGAATTGTATTATCTGCAGATGGGGCTCCAGCTTCCTCAGCTACCGGCATATTTTCATCTGCTTGTTCTTTACTAGCTTCACCTTCATTTTCAGGAATTACAGGTGCATCATCGGTATCCATTAAGGTTTTTAATATGTCCTCATTAGATTTTGAAGTTTTTGACATCATTACTAATAGATCTTTAGGATCTTGATCTATTTCCATTTCTTCGGGCTTATTTTCATCTTTTTCTTGTCCCTTTTCAGCAGATTCTACTTTAGGAGCTTCCAGTTTAGGAGCTTCTACTTTAGGATCTTCTGGTTTAGGGTCTTCTACTTTATTATCTTCTGTCTCCATTATCTCACTTTGGTTTATGAGTGACCAGATCTAAAAAATTTATAATTTTCATTAAATGTAAATCGATGAAAACAACCTATTTTTGTTGCGATTATTAATGAGTTTGTATAATTTTTTGTATAACCTAAAATTTTCCAATAAGCGCTATTACCTGTTTACACCTTCGTGTTTACAAAAAAATTAATCACTTTCTCACACATTAATCACCACTGCGTCTGACTATAATAAGGATTTTTAATAAATTCTATTCGAAATTAACGTTTTGCATACAAACAACTTGGATAAATTCAATACACGCCAAAAATTGTTTGGAATTGTTTGGATGTGAATTGATGGAGATTCAGCAGTTAAACCTAATTGCTAAAATTCCCTATAGAAACATATACGAAAAAATCAAATGCATTTCATCTGGAATTTAGTTTAGGTTAAATCACTTTGGTTTTTTATATTATAATTTCTCACTCTTCTTTAAAAAATGGAATATATTTGTCTGTAATTCATATACAACTGGCAATAATATATTTTTTATTATTTACAGTTGGCAGTACAAATATGGTTATGTTAGCTTGTTTGTGTTCGTCTCTAACAATTTTGACGAAACGTATTTAATTATTACTTGATAGTTTTAAAATCATTAAAGATGGTGCGAGGGTAAGTTATATATATGATACATCTAAAGTTACAACGCTAAATCTTGTATTTGTTAATAGGCGCGATAGAAGCAGATCCCCTGAAAGAAAACGGCGACGATCACGAAGTAAAGAACGAACGAAGAGGCGCCGTAGCAAATCTCGAGACAGAAGGAGTAGATCCCGCGATAGGCGAAGTAGATCCAAAGATAAAAGAAGTAGATCCAGAGACAAACGTAGTCGGTCAAAGGAGAGACGAAGTCGTTCTAGGGAAAGACGTAGTAGATCTAGGGAAAGGGATCGTAAAGAAAGAGAACGGAGGTCGTACAGTCGTGAAAGAGATCGTAGACGGTACAGTTTTTGCCTTTACTATAAATAATTTTATATTTTTAAAAAACATTGTTTTGGGTAAAGCGGTGACAGTAAAGAAAAGCGGATTTCAGGAAAATCTCGCAGACGAGACAAATCGAGATCTAGATCTCCAAGGGATCCCAAGAGTAAAAGTGATGATAATTCTGACTTACCATTTGATCCAACAAATTTGGATAAGGTATGTATCTTAATAAGGCGGTAACATTGGAAAACATAAAATATATAGCCCATATCTGAAATGATGACCAGTAAGTTGTAAAATTGTTTCTTTAATACGAGAAATGTGAACAATTTACAACATTGTTAATGTACAGTACCTATGAACCAAGGACATTAAGATACTTACATCTTTTCATCTTTATAAAGTCGTATTAAAAAGTCACACCACAACAGCACTACAGTTGGAAGGAAATTCTATGCTTAAAAAAATTCCCACACATTTATGGGAATTTCTCTATTTATATTACTACATTTGACTTGTTTTTAATATGCTGTGTTTGTCCAGTTTACAAGATTTTAAATTTACTGACTTCAATCATTCTACAAGCAATCCAATAGTTGTTGAAAATGATATAGAGAGTGTTAGTAGTATTTATTTATTAATTTGACAATACTTCCTACTATTAGACTAACTCGGGCCTGATGGGTCCCGAAATCGGTCGCTCATATTTTATTAAACCAGTTATTGTGAGAGAGTGGACTTCCCTTTCAACCACCATTAATATGTATTCCTCACAGAGTCACATTAGATCAATTAGATCAATTTCTCTAAGTGTTACATTTAACATAAATTTTTTACTTTCAACCATGGTGTAATGTTATGCATTTATCAAATAACCATCGTGTCTTTACTAGTTTCATATGCATCAAAGTTTATAATTTACTGAATACGTAATAATTTTGCATACGAACTAAGATTTTTTGATAATGAAATAGTGAAAGTCTTATATTTACAATGTACACAAGTAGATTTTAAATAATGGAGTAGCACAGTGGTTCTTAAAGATTTTCGGTCATGGAACCCTTTGAATACCTTTCCTTTTTTGGCGGGCCCTGATTCTAAGGTTTCACTAAGTACTATGAACCCATAATGTTCTTATTTCTAAAGTGTAAACAGTATAATGTTATACAGTAGTTTCAACGCTTGTCGGCGCCTTTGAATTTTGTGTCCCAAAGTTTTTCTCGCCTATAAGTAACCTGGGCAAATATGCGGTAACAGCCAGAGGCGTGGCGAGCGCATAAACGTTTACACATAAAATAGAAGGTAAGAAATAAATTATAAAACGTGCTGAATCACTTACCGTTTTAAAAGTCTTCCGTGAAATCACACATGCTCTGCTTCTTTCTATTACCAATTAAATTGTGACTGTAGGAAGAAGAACAGAAGAAGCTGGAATTGGAAATGCAAAAACGTCGCGAAAGGATTGAACGATGGAGGGCTGAACGTAAGAAAAAAGAACAAGAAGCAATGAAGAAAGATATCCAGAAAACTAGTGCTACACCATCCGCTAAAAAATGGTCTTTGGAAGACGATTCCGAGGATGAGGATAAAGTCGAAAAGGTTGACAAGGAAGAAAATGGTACAAAAGATGAAGAAAAAAGCAACGAGAAAAAAGTGGAAATAGAAGAAAAAGGCGAAGAAATAGATCCTTTAGATGAATATATGAGAGGTATGTCCGTGACAGTTATTCTAAAGGTTATTTCATGCTCGATTAAAACAGTGGGGTTAAAACTAATAACGGTTATATTTTTATTAAGACAAAAACAAAATTCTAAGCTGTTGACTTACCCCTCGGTATATTTGTAAAGGCCTAATGTAAGCCTATCATTCAAATAAAATAAAATCCGCCATATTTTTTATCGGAGTTGGTATATTTAAAACAAATAGTTTAAATCAGGCGTTTAAAACAGTATTTAAAACAGTGTTTTACAATGTTTTAATCACGTTTTAAACATACCGTGTTAGGAAGTTCAGTAATAAAGTGAGCCGCTAAAATACGTAGGCGCTGTTGAAAAATTTGCTCGCTATAAAAGTATAGGGCGGAGAGTTGCGCGACGGGAATGAATCAGTATCACTAATAATCTAATCGCTGTCATGAGCGGATCGCACTAGACTCTAGTCAGGTAATGCGTTTCCTAGTTTATTTCTTTAATTGATTATCATTGCCTTTCTCGATCTTTTGCTCCTTTGTTATTTTTGATTTGTTTTGTTTATATCGTAGTTATCTATGGAATTAGTTTTTTGGATTATGTCTTTCTAGGAAGTCGTTAAATGGTACTGCGTTATATGGGATTGGCGCTTATAAATGAATCCTTTCCAAGAGTAGTATGGTTAACGATTGATTTATGGTTGATTTTTTTTATGGGAAATAAAATTAATTATTTTTATAACATATTTTATACTCAACAGAATGTTTTATTTGCAGTGGAAACAAACAAAAAATGTTATTCTAATTTCTAATATTTAGTAACTCTTGAACATTAAAAAAAAACATGCGGCATGTAATAAATTATAGGTAATAATAAATAATGTCGGTTTCATAATTTTTGGCGTTGAGAGTTTTGAGTACAGCAGCTGATTTTGATGCTTCAATCTTCTATTATGTTCAAAGTATCTAAACTCACTTCTGTTTTCTTAGGGGTACAAGAAGAGGTGCGGCAAATAAATAATTTGGATATGAAAAAAACGCCAAAGTCCGATACTCCATCATCGAAAAAAGGTTCCCTCGTAATCGTAACCGGTGTTGCTAAAGCGAAAGTAAGTAAAAATAAGGGAGAACTCATAGAACAAAATCAAGATGGCTTGGAATATTCCTCTGAAGAGGAACAGGAAGATTTAAAGGATACGGCAGCAAATATTGCAAATAAACAAAAGAAGGAACTGGCAAAGATTGATCATAATGAAATTAGGTATCACACGTTCCGTAAAAATTTCTACGTCGAGGTTCCGGAAATTGCTAGAATGACCCATGAGGAAGTGGAAGCGTATAAGGAAGAATTGGAAGGTATCCGCGTGAAAGGTAAGCACTTACAACTTTTTGTCGCTTATTATTTATTACACTACTTCTATTGAGAATTTACACTTAGGTATAGTAATTTTACATATTGTTATGTTATTGTATATTACTAACTACCCATATGTTGAAAATTTAACTCTATTTTTTATAATAAAGAAAATATTAAATAACGAAATGGATTAAAAAAAATGTAATCCCGGATTGTACTTAGGCGTATAAGTGCGCAACTTTTTCCCCATTTAACTGACCTTGTATCTCTAACGGTTTCCAATATACCCGTGTACTTCATCGCCGTTGCCACAGTTATTTCCTATCTCCAAAAGTTTATGACACAGCCGGTATAGATTTAATTAAAACATTTGTCTTATTACTATTTTTCCAGTTATTCCATGTAGTTACTGTTACATTTTTCTTTAGGTAAAGGTTGTCCAAAACCGATTAAGACTTGGGCACAATGCGGGGTCTCCACAAAAGAATTAAACATTTTGAAAAAGCTTGGCTTTGAGAAACCTACACCGATACAGGCTCAAGCTATACCAGCGACAATGTCCGGGAGAGATCTAATAGGTATTGCAAAAACCGGTAGTGGAAAAACTTTAGCATTCTTACTTCCTATGTTTCGACATATTCTCGATCAGCCGCCTTTAGAGGAAACGGACGGTCCCATCGCTATTATAATGACGCCTACTAGAGAACTGTGCATGCAGATCGGAAAGGACATCAAGAAATTCACGAAAAGCTTAAATCTGCACGCGGTTTGCGTGTACGGAGGTACGGGAATATCGGAGCAAATAGCGGAACTAAAACGAGGAGCGGAGGTTATCGTTTGCACTCCGGGACGTATGATAGATATGTTGGCTGCGAATAGCGGTAAAGTTACAAATTTGAGAAGAGTTACCTATATCGTCTTGGATGAAGCGGATCGAATGTTTGATATGGGATTTGAACCACAAGTAAGTATATCAGCATTTTTAAGAATGTATAAGTTTGGTAGTTTATATTTATTTGAGGACCCTAGAAGCCAAGGGATATACGAGGTGTGATCAAAAAATACGGTGAATAATTTTATTACGAACAAAATAATAAGCTTACATCAAATTTGAATTAATCTCCTTCAAAGTACTCTCCTTGTCTAGCAATGCATTTATCCCAACGTTGATTCCATGATTGGAAACATTTCTGGAAGGCTTCTGTCGGAAGGGCCTTCAGCTTCTCCCTCGTGACTCCGTCAATTTTGGGAATGGTGTCAAAACGTTTTCCTTTTAGCACGGTTTTTATTTTTGGGAGCTGGAAGTCGCGTGGTGTAACCTTTTTTTCGGCCAAAATCTCGCGAATCAGAAGCGAGGTGTGGCACAGCGCGTTTTCGTGATGAAGGACGAAGCCATTGACCCATTTCGCCGTACATCGTTTCGCAAACGTTGCAGTGCGCCCTTGATATATTTGGAGTCTACAGTTGTTCCGCTTGGAATGACCTCTGATCGCACTATGCGCTCACTACCAAAAAACAACAATGAGCATCACCTTGACGTTCGACTTTGACTGACGTGCCTTCTTAGGGAGAGGCGAGCCATTAGTTTTCCATTGGAAACTCTGAATTTTCATCTCAGAGTCATATCCACAAACCCAACTTTTATCTCCTGTTATAATATTGGTCATGAAGTCCGGATCTGCTTCAAGACGATCCTTCAATTCCGTGCAAAATGACACACGATTTTCCTTCTGTTCACCAGTCAAAAATCTAGGAACAAATTTCGCACTCACTCATCTCATTTGAAAATTATCGCTTAAAATGTTTTGCATGGGTCCGTACGAGATGTTCAGTTCTTCGGTAAGCTCTCGAATAGTCAATCGTCTGTTTGAACGAATAATTTTTGAGGTCGAAGGTCGTCTCGACTTCAACCGACTCATTTCCACTTTTAAATCGCCTATACCACTTGTAAACGGTGTTCAGAGTCACCACATTATCGCCATACACTGATTCTAACATTTCATGAGCTTCTTTGGCACTTTTTTGTAACTTAAAACAAAACTTAATGTTAACGCGTTGTTCGAAATCCATGCGCGACAGATACGGTAAACACGACCTCACATTTCCGGCTCTGGAAGCGTTACAACTTGTTCAAACTTGACACTGACTATCTTAAAGAATCGGGCTATCGAACTTATTATTACTCAAATGAATGTAGCATCAGTGTTCATTCACCGTATTTTTTGATCACACCTCGTAGTTTTTTACAAATCAAAACAAATTTAAATTTGGCTTGTAGCTTCTGCTTTGCGTCAATGTAATTCTTTCTAGCGTAAGCTATATTTGGGATTTCAACTTCGATTTTTACTATAGTAAAAGTTTAGTTAATGTTTTTGTTACTTTAGGTGATGAGAATTATTGACAACGTTCGTCCAGATAGACAGACAGTAATGTTTAGTGCTACATTCCCACGCCAAATGGAAGCTTTGGCCAGAAGAATTCTGCAAAGACCGATAGAAGTACAAGTTGGTGGTCGATCGATAGTTTGCAAAGACGTCGAACAACATGCCGTCATACTCGAAGAAGATCAAAAGTTCCTGAAATTGTTGGAGTTATTAGGTCTCTACCAAGAGCATGGCAGTATCATAGTTTTCGTGGATAAGCAAGAAAACGCAGATATACTCTTGAAGGAACTAATGAAAGCCGCTTATAACTGTTTAAGCTTGCACGGTGGTATTGACCAATTTGATAGAGATTCTACCATAGTAGATTTTAAGAATGGAAAAGTCAAATTGTTGATTGCTACGTCCGTTGCAGCAAGAGGCTTAGATGTGAAACAGTTGATATTAGTCATCAACTATGATTGTCCGAATCACTATGAAGATTACGTTCATCGATGTGGTCGAACTGGCAGAGCTGGCAATAAAGGTTTTGCATATACGTTTCTTACACCAGAACAAGCAAAATATGCCGGTGATATTGTTAAAGCATTTGAATTAGCATCTGTACCAGTTTCTGAAAATCTTAGAAATCTATGGGAAACATACAAGGCAAAACAAGAAGCAGAAGGTATTTATTATTTATTTCTTTATTATTTGAATCCTGATTTTCACAATTTTATGTTTGTTTTACGTTCCTACACTCAAGCATGCTGGACTCAGTTTGATTAAATTTATAGCGTAATTCAGGGGTTCCCAAACTTTATCAGTCCGCGGCGCACTTACAGGTTTAATATTTTGTCCCGGTGCCCTTTTCTAAATATGTGTACAATTACATAAATTAGACACAGAAATGAAAAGAACTCTTAAGATAAACCTCACACTGTGAAACAACGACTTTATTGCAGGCTACGTATCCGCGCAATTCAGGGAAACAATGTTGACTCCCATCCTCATTGATTTTTCTTATCCACAACTGCAGCTTTTTCCTAACCGCAACCGTCTCCAAAAGTAAATATATCGCACAAATACGCTAGTTTCAGCAAAAGGTCGGCTTCGGCAAAGTACCTGGAGTTTCCATGACATTCCTCTTGCAGAAAAGTGTGAATTTCTTGACGTAGCTCGAATCCATGGGATAAGACGTTGTCACGTGAAAGCCATCGTGAACTGCAGTAATATAGCAGGGCCGTGTGTTCAGCTTCCATGTCCATGCAAAGCTTTTTGAAAAATCTGGCATTCACTGGCCTAGTCTTTATGTAGTTTGCTACGTCTACGACACGTTCTAATACGAAATTCAATTGAAAGCTCATCGACTTTGATGCAAGTGTTTCCCTATGGATGATGCAATGGGCCACATAGCATGCGGTGCTTTGCTGCGAATAAGCGCCAGCAATCCTCCATAGCGACCAGACATTGATCGAGCTCCATCAGTACACATACCTATGTACTTTTGCCAATCCAAATCATTTTCGGTTATAAACTTGTCAAGCATCTCAAATAAGTCTTCGGCCTTTGCGCTTCCAATGATGCCTTGGCAGAACAGAAGGTCTTCAACGATAATATTATCATCCAGGAAGCGTACATAACATATAAGGTGTGTGTCTTTATTACTATCAGTTGCCTCATCATGTTGCAGACCAAATTCCGTGCCTTTCATTTTCTCTATTAATTGATCATTGAGATCCAAAGCTATATTATTCTTCGACTAATAGCGTTGTTGGACAAAGGTACCTTTGAAATTAATTTTCCCGCCGACTCTCCCAGCATAATATTAACCATGCAGCCGGTAGAGTAAGCTCTTCTGCGATGGTGTGAGGTTTTTTGCACTTCGCCACTCTGTATACGACCTTAGGCTTGTTTAGTAAACACACTATTTTGCTTTTGTAAATCTTACAACTCGTTAACTTTTGTTCTCAGATGTTTATTCTTCGATTATTATTTAGGAACTCAACTGCTTCGCCGAAGCGGCGCCGTATTTACACTAGTCATTTTCTCTATTAATTGGTCATTGAGATCGAAAGCTATAGGATGGATTTTTCAACTAATAGTGTTGTTGGACAAAGGACTTTTGAAATTATTTTTCCCGCCGATTCTTCCAGCATAATCTTAACCATGTCAAGAGCAGCTGGTAAAATAAGCTCTTCTGCGATGGTGTGAGGTTTTTTGCACTTCGTCACTCTGTATGCGACCTTAAAAGATGCTAGCAGTGCGTTGCTTGGTACTGAGGCTTGTTTAGTAAACACACTTTTTTGCTTTTATAAATCTTGTAACTTGCTACTAAAGAATTCGCGAGATTTTTCAACCATGTTAGGGTGATTGGTCTCGAGATGTCGCTTTAGCTTACTTGGGAGCATACATCCGGTCGCTAGAACTTTTAAACAAAGCACACGCTACGGTCCCTTCATTGTTTACTTCTACTGAAATAAAGCCAAAAGTCAAATAGTTATCATCGTATTTACGATATTTCCGTTTCCTTGCTACCCCACCTCTTGTCGATGCTTGATCATTCTCACTTGAACTCTCGACCTGCTTATTTAATAAAAATCTTTCCATTTTCCGACGACTTTACGAAAACACAAAGCGACACACTGAAACAAAGCGGGCGCTCCTCTAGTAGCGGGCGTCTTAAAACCGTTTACTTTTCTTCTCAGATGTTTACTCCTCGATTGTTATTTAGGAACTGAACCGGTTCACTGAGGTGGTGCCGTATTTATACTAGCCGCCCCACCTACTTAGAACGTTCACGAAACTTCGGCAATGTCCGATAGTATAGGTCTACTAGAAAGTTCTATAAACTTCACGAAAGTTCCATACTTTTCTGGAATATTCTATGGGCTTCGAGAATGTTCCATATCTTTCTAGAAAGTTCTACAAGCTACGGGAACGGTCTAGTCTAGATGTTCTAGAAAGATCCATTACGTTCGAAATGTTAATTCTAAAATGTTCCAGATTGCTAGGTCTGTCCGCGTTCGCAGGAGTGCCTCGCGTCGCTCCTGCTTACTGCCTACGGCGCCCCGGGGCGCCGCGGCACATACTTAGGGAACCGCTGGCGTAATCTATAAATTGTTAGTCTACTTCGTGGAGGTGTAATAACTTCTTCAGCTCATTTCTGTTGTACCTTTTCACGATTTTCCGTCTTCCAGTCCTGCTCGATTAGCCACTTTCGTTGGTTGTTGATTAATTTTATCTTAAATTTACTTTATTTTTGTTCGTCAATAAAAAGTTACTTTCATGATAAAGTAAGTTCAATTTCATAGTGGAAGAATTCTCTTAATTTTTGAAATAACGACATTAAGTGTTATACTGTTGGAAAGGTTACAAAGAGGCATCTTTTATGAGACCGTAATCAACTATGAGTGCCATTAAAAAAACACAAGTTCATTTCATAACTCCAACAAGAAGACTCATATTAATAGCTTGACTTGACTTCCTTTTAAGGACATAGTAATCCAGGTACATTTTTTTCCTGATTTTTTTTTCTTTCAAAACAACGCAAATATGTGCGTTTACCTAAATCTAAGATTTTTCTTTCAAAATATCTAGTTAATTATTTATTTTAAACTAATATTTAAGTTTTAAGTTGGCCCCATAAAACTGCAAATGTTTTCCCATTTAATCACCTCTCCAGCTTTACTACTTTCCGAGATCGCTCTACTGAACATTGAAAACAACTCAACGGGTATATCCCGTTGGGCCGTTACCACATGTAAAAAAAATGTTTTACTTTTTCTTCTGTGCAGGTAAGAAAGTACATACTGGAGGTGGTTTTAGTGGTAAAGGTTTCAAATTTGACGAAAGCGAGGCCGCGGCTGTTAACGAGCGAAAGAAGTTCCAGAAAGCTGCGTTAGGTTTGCAAGATTCCGACGACGAAGATTTAGAGCACGATATTGATCAACAAATCGAAAGCATGTTTGCCACTAAACGAACCGTGAAAGAAATTAAAGCCCCATTAGGCATTATAAATCCAGCTAGTATCAACGCTCAAAATACCGCAGTTGATAAACTCGAATTGGCTAAGAGGTTAGCTTCTAAGATCAATTTAACCAAGAGTATGAGCGGGGATACTAAATTTGCTACACAACAGGCCGCCGAATCAATATTAAAAGGTAGTGGTAGCCAACCATTAATTACCGCTAAAACTGTCGCAGAGCAATTGGCCGCTAAACTTAATACTAGGTTGAATTATCAACCGAAAGATGATGAAGATAGAAATGATGATGATTCCGAACAGACTTTTAGAAAGTATGAAGAAGAATTGGAAATCAATGATTTTCCTCAACAAGCCAGGTGGAGGGTTACGTCTAAGGTAAGTTAAAGTATTTTAGATAAGAATTGTTTTTTTTACTTCCCGGTTTATCGCTTATTTTACAATTTATAGCATATTTCAAACACTAAAGGTATCGGTATACCCCTCACCACAGAAAATACCCTAAACTAAAACATGCGAATATGTGATGTGGTGTATCTATTTTTACTCTGAATTAAAATAGGTACATCAAAGAACTTAAATTTATAAAAAATAGATTTACAGGGGGAACTGCATAGTCCAAAACATGCAGAAAAGTATTAATGAACTTTCATTATGTATAAACAAACAAATAATGTAACTTATGAACAAGCAACAAAGGCAAAAACTCAAATGAGATGTTCAAAGTGCCCTCCCTCCATTTCACAGCAGCCACCGCAACTTTGCGGGAACGATCTTAGAACTCTTTCGAAAATACCTGCATTGGCTTACATCCGGTGGTATTCTTTATCTATTCGTTGTTGGAACAAGGTTATTTACAGGCGTAGCGTGCACTAAAAACTTACGGGCCATAATACACGTCCGCCCTTGCCGGCAATCGAAAAAATGCGCTGGAATACCATCGTGATGGAACCACATTTGTTGCCTTTGGTTCAAAGGAAGGTCGTCTAAGAGATTATTGGTAAAACAACCGGACCTAATAGTCTGTCGCCCAAAATACCCCTCCAAATGTTGAATGAGAAATGTACCAGATGTTAGGATGCCACAATGGTTCGTTGGCCTACACATGCATTTTGTAGAAATTAAAAACTCCATTTCGTGTGAAGCCGGCCTCATTGGTAAAAAGAATATTGGCAAAATCGAAGTCCTCAGCATCATTGCGTCGAAAAAAAAACCAAACGTGATGATCGGCTGGATTTAGGGCCTGCACTCGTATATGATAGGAGTAAAGCTGCTGGTCATAGAGGGTCTTCCAAACAAGAGGAGCATTAATTCCTATTTCGGCTGATGTTCTCCTCAAACTCGTTTCTGGATTCTACTCTACCCTATGTCAATTACAATAAGAACATTTTTACAAACAAAAGAATGCACAAGTGCTACAAAAAAGGAATAATTCTCCATGACTCCGAAACCGTCCATGTTCATTAAGACCTTTCTGCATATTTTGGGCCATATTATTCCCCTCAAGGTTTGTGAAACTTTTTTTAACACCCTGTATAATGGTTACCGTTTTGCAAATATTGATTGCATCCTTAGGAATGCCAAAGATAGTCAGATAGGAGAAATTGCACGACCTTATTTCTAGCGGAAATTGCGATAAGATGTGTGAAGCTTTTCTACAGATTATCGAAATTTATAAGTGAAGCTATGAACGTATGTTTCACTTCGCGAAACATATTCAGAAAACTCCTAAGCAATCCGAAAGATAAACTGGATACAGAAGAGAGGTCGGAAATTTATAAAATTGCATACGGAGATTGTAATAATTGGATAAATGAAATGGGTAATAGGCACCAGATTCAAAGAATACATACACATGCCGTAATATTTTCATTATTTCATAGATTTAAAAATGAGATCATATATGTAGCTACTTACAAAAATATTTCTAAATTCCTTTTCCTGTACTTTTAACAAGATGTTAAATAAAAATTGTTTATAATTATGTATGTACATCATCCACTAAATCTAGTTTTTGAATTGAACACGATGATTTTCCAGTTAACTTTCGTATAATTGTGAATGGATACAAAATTCTTATATGCAATTATTTGTTCAAGTTAATATGTCTACATAATTTTAATAGGAGTGTAAAGATCATATTTTAGTATTATCTACTTAAAGACTGAACTGTTGTTCCGTTGATGTCCTATTTATTTTGTATGTGTTTTTAAATTCTCTTCAATAATTGTTTCTAGGTATTTCATTTCTTCTAGTTTTTTTCTCTTTATTCAAAGATAGAAAGGATTTCTTAATCATACTTTGTTAGATATTTTGGGTGTTTTGTAATTGCTCAAACCTTTGATCAAACAGTTGTTTGAACAAATTTTAGAGGCAGATCCTATTTTACTCCGCTTTAAAGCAGCTTCCTTTAACACAAACATCTAATATAGGCTGAAAAATTATGATTTTATTGTGAAATGACGGCAGTATGGACGGGTGCACTGTCGTGCAATAATCGAACGCCTTTTATCAATTTTCCTCGACGTTTTGCACGAATATTGTCCCTCAATTTATGCAACAAAGACGCATAATATGTGCTGTTGACAATATAAGTAAAATACCCTCACAATCCCAGAATATTGTGGCCATCACCTTTTCCGTTGATTCAACGACTTTCGCTTTTCTGGGACGACGTTCATCGGGTCGCCGCCATTCCATCGATTCCTTTTTGGATAGAGGATCATAATACAGAACCATTGTTTCAGAAATGTTAGATATCACTGGTGATTCCTTCACTTTCAAACGGCGATCTGCTAATACTATTCAATAATTGAAATATTTTGAGGCGTTATCAGTTCAATTGGCCGACCGGGGGCGGCCATAATCTTCACAAGGGATTCTTGCCCCAAACGGAAACATTTTGCCCACTTTTTTACAGTGGAATGTGAAGGAGATAAATCACCATAAACGCCATCTAAACGTCGTTTAAGGTGATTAGGCGTATGCCTTTCGTTTGTTAAAAATTTAAAGACCGCGCGGTACTCAATTTTCGTTACCTCAGACATTTTCATGCACTAGTCACGTTGTCTGGCTGGCTACTAAAAACTATTACTCTTCGAGCCGTAATATATATAGTGTAGGCCTCGCACATATGCAACTATGATGCAACGGAGTTTGAACACGCTCGAACCTGTATAAGTCAGTCAGACCGAGAGTTTATGGCGCCTATCTCGTATATTTCTGTTAATATATTTTTAAACTTTTGAACTACCTAAAAGCAGTAATTTATCGTAAAATATTTGAGTAGTTCATTTTGTAGATCTCGTTCATAATCCGTTTCATAAAAATGAGGCAGCACGTTTAACGTATACTCTGATTGAATTTATCAACAGCACCTAACCCATTGTTCGCCGATAATCTTGGGAACCACATTCTTATCTTCGAGAAAACGATGACACATTTTCCTTGCTAGCTTTAGCTGCGACCGAATTCTTTTTACACTTAGTAGCTGCACCTGTCTATTTATCATTTCATAAATTAAGACACAGTAAAGGTAGGAATAAAAAACAATGATTTAATTTCTCACAAAATTCTATTAAAGATATCAGGCGACCGGTTTCATGTTTTTACCACATCCTCAGGCCAGCTAATAGGGTATCCAAACAAAAGAAAACGTGATAGAATAAACTTAATAGAAGCCTTCAAACAATATGAAACAGTGAAAAGGAAATCAAAGAATTGATGTTCTCTTTTTAAAAAAATATGAGTTGCAATATAAAAACATATTATTATTTAATTATTCAATTAAGACACACTCTGTAGTCATTTGTAAACTACCACTTATAAGTGCAACAAGCAATAATGCAAAAGCTAAATTTAAAAATAATGAAAAGTTTTTAAGCAAGAAGAAAAGGAAGGAAAGCGATCAAAACACAATGTAGCAGACAACAGTCGATGCCACGTGGAACGCAGCTGACGTCACCCAGTGACGTGACTCTGATTACATTGCGTGAATGGGATTGAGCAATCCTTGTAACGTTTACTATCCTTGAAATACCAACCAACAGCTATGATCGTTGAACACACCCCATTATCCCACTGATAGTAACAAACTTAACAATGGTGTCCCTATAACTTGGAACACGTGCAGAAAGATCGCTGGGTGCATGTGAGGGTGGCTAATACTCAAAAAAATTTATCAATAAATAAATTACTAACTAGTAATTTGTGCATATTTACAATTTCATATTATTTCTTGTAATAAAATGTTTCAAAATAGTAATTGTAACTTTTTAAATCAAATGCGCACTTGCTATTTTACTTATTGCGTGCAAGAGAAATTGAAACTGTACAACAAATATCTATTGTTTTTGAGTTGTTAATTCAACATTTAACCGAATTTGCTCAACATTTAAGAGTAAATTTGGTTTTGGGATTGTAAACTCAACCAATGACACGTTTCTTGTTTGTGAATGAATTAGAATATGACAAAAAAGGAAAATTCACTATAAATATAGATTCGTACGTGATTAAATTGTTGATTTTTTTCTGTAGTATCTTATGGCTTATAGTTTTAGCCTTTGATTCGTTTAAGCACATAATGAGCAATCCTGGCACATGTATAGTGCTTTTTTTGTTAGATCAATGGACCTTCAGTATTTGTTTTTTGGTTAATTCTTTGTTCTCTTTAAATCATTGTCTCACTTACAGAATATTTATCGTTATATCTCAAAGGGGTATCCCAAATAGGTTTTATTGTAGATTCTAATGGAAATTGTCTGTATGTTGGAGTGTGTTTTCAATAACCTGATGCTAAAATGCAATAGATTAGATATACTTTTTATGTGAAATTCCTTGATGAAGGTATCAAGTTTGTGGACCACAAACGTTATCCTCACATTTTCACAAATATATAGGAGATAGTAAATTGGAATTATGTGCATCTGCCGCTATTCACTAAGGTATAGTGTCCACCTATATATATGATCTAAAAGTGGGGTTATTGTATATGTATATTGGAAGTGTTACCTAAACAGGAAACCTACGTAAAATAGATGTATCTTCTAGGATTTTTTATGCAATATTGTCTAGCATTGCATCATAATTTTGTTTTTGTGGAATTAAGATGGAAGAGTCCCTAACCTATCTTTCAATGTAAAATTTTACTACTTTCGTTTAGAGCGCACTGTCAAAAGTTTCCTTATTGTACCCCTACTTCTGGCATACAAAATTACAGCAATGCTATCTGATTGGTTAATAGTTATTTCATAATTCTGAATTAATGTGCAAAAAGTATAGAAGTATTCGTTGATGACAATAGCTGTTTTTCAAGTCAACATTACACAAGTACAAAACCTAGACAGTTGAAGAGAAGCCTCCATGACCCAATTATTAATTTTATTTCGAACTAAACTATAGAATTTACGTTTTGAAGAAAATCAACTCAGTGATTTTGAGAATACAATCCAAACATTTGCAAAGGTAAAATCGTTAGCAAAGTGCATGGAGAAGCGTAAACTATAAACTAGAGTTGTTTAAATAAAATGTTGTGGTGTGTAAACTATTTTGGTGCAGTTTATCAATTTGAAACAATTTTGTTTATAAAATATGGTTTTGAAGTAAAACACCTTGCTTCGCCTAAAACTAGAACAATGTGGTAAACATGACAAGATTGCACACTGGTCAGAAAGAGTGATTATTAGTGGTTGGTATGCTTAGGAGGATACAACAGGTATTCCTTTCAATACAATCATATTTTTTTGGTTCTATTGGTCTTAAATTTATTTCTCTATTGGCAATATAAATTATTTAAATTAAAGAATGCGATTTTCTTAGTTTTTTTCTTATATTAAAATAAATAAAGATAGATTATTGATTTGGTGGCTTTTTTCATATTCTAACGATTTAAGATCGATCTGGATGCATATGAACATGGTTTTATTTCATCGAGGTCGACCTTAAATCGTTAGAAAATGAAAAAGCCGCTAAATCCATCATTATTTATTTTAGTTACTTAAATAACTTAAAAACCATGTCAAAATAATTTGTTTTTAAATCGGCAGCTATATAATTGCAACAAAAATATTAAAATTCTCCAAGACAATATCCGGTCTAGTTTATTTTATTTATTTTAATTTATAATTTAATTCATTTTGATCAATGGTCACAATGATCATGCTTCAGGATTTAATGTCTAATTTAAACATATTCTAGTATCTTTGTGAAATATGAAAATGAAAAAGCCTCTATTCCATTAGTACAAATTCGTAGTTTTCATGTAATTTGGTATTAAGGGTATATCCAATAATAATTCATTGTCTACTGAAATTGATGTAAAATAAATGTATTCGAGTATAAATAATATTTAACATTTTTTAAAATTTATTTTAGGGTGGTTACTGTAAAACTTCCCCCTTAAATAAAACATTTCGGCGACTTTTTGTGGAAAACAAATTCAAATCTCAAAGTAGATTCGAGATTCTGTTTTTCTGAACATTTTCAAAGATTCAAAGGTCCTTTGTACACCAGACAGCATTTTTATCTTATTTTTACATAGAACCAAATAGTGTATTGTAATAAGTGAAAGACTTTTGACATTTTCGTTCATAAAAAGAATAGGTTTGCAACTTCTGCTATTCTCCATGTTTATTTATTTAGTATTATCTAGATAAAGTTACTTATAATACCGAATGTTAATCGCCTCTATATCAATTTCTTTATTATTCCTGCAATAAATATATGTTCAGAGGAAATTGCTTTTGATATAAATATAGCTTTCTATCCTGAACATTTTATTTTGAATAACAATTTTCAGAATAATTTACAGCATAACCAAAAAATTGAGTAAGTATTCAAAAATGTGCACAGTTTCAAATTCTAACTTGATGAAAAGGATAAATTAACGAGTTACAGAATGTATGTTTACTAATATACCTAACTAATCTATGTCTTCTGTATTCAATATATTTATTAAAAGGAAAGTTCTAAAAATTGTTATCAACGTGGTAACAAAATCGTATATCCATAAATACTTTTTGATATGCTACTGATTGATACAGGTCCATGTTCGTGAAATATGCGCTGAATGTTATTTATTAATAGGAATTCTTTAATACGTGATAGCCAATAGCCCCTGCAATAACAGTTATATGCAGTTGGAGATCCTTTTGCCGGTACACGATAAGATTACATGTTTACACGATCGTACATACTTACAATGCTATTCAGTTGCTAAGCACTTCGAGGCGTATTTACCGTTTAAAAAGTATAAGGATTTAGTTTAGCAAAAAAATGAGCTTCGTGTCAAATTTATTTTGTATAGTATCTCAGTATGCTATATTACAGAATAGTTTTACCAAGTACTTACGTAATCGAAACTTTTTTTAAATTACAACTCCCGATTTTTTTTATTTCGGTAGGTCATTTAACTGTCTAAATTGTATCATCAATATTTTAATACTTCAAATTCATTTAAAGAGGAAAACATAAATTTTATTAATAGCGATAAAGGCAAAGATAAATACCGTGAAAAATTCATTTCATACAAGCAAATCTATAGACACGTTCATTTTGTACATTTACGTCTATAAATTTGCTTATTGTTAAGAGGCCGGTGGATGGGATTGCAAACATTTGATTTAAAGGAAACAATCATTTCATTTCTTGAATAACAGTATTTATCTTTGCTTTTTGTTATTAATAAAATTTATGTTTTCCACTCTTTAAACGACTTATTCGAAAATGTTGTTATGTAAGATATTAAAATTTTGATGGTGCCATTTAGACAATTAAATGATTTACCAAAATTTTTATTTAAAAAAAATAAAATTGACCTATCCGAGCATTTTTTCGAAAGACACATTGCTTGAAATTTAATGAATTTAATAATAATAATAATAGGTTTATTGTCCAACAGCATAGGCCAAATTAAGGATAAAGAAAAAACGTAACAAACAATGTATGATCATAAATGTTAAATTCTAAATTCTACACCCAACCCGATTACATCTATTTCTTTGATAAATAAGCATCACATAGCTCTCGTACACTAGAATTAAAAATATCACAATCCATACAAATGTAATTGTAACACCTACACATGAAACCAACGGGAGACCTAAGCGCTAAATTTGTTCTAGCGATTAGAATTTGAAATGTTGATATATGACGAGCTGACGAACGCGGAACTAAAAAGTGTAGACTGTACAAAACATCTGAGCATCGGATTCTGGCATGTATCACCCCGTGCAATACCCGAATTTATTCCATAATTATTTAAAAACATTTAAAGATGTATTCTGTATTTATTTTTCAATTGTGCAAAGTACCTTCCTGAAGGAACTTGCATCTGTCGCGTATTAAAATGGACCACAGTTACAGTTACAGTTTTCGCCAGACTAAGAGGCCGATTCTGTCACTTTGTCGTTATATAACGGCTATCATCATATAATGACTTTCTCATAACGACTTCAATACAAAAGTCAATTCTGTAAGCACATCGTTGCACCAGCTGTTGAAATCATTCAGATTCAGTATTGAGGCTAGCAATGCAGTTGTTCGTGCAAATATAGACGGCGGCACTAGCAGTTTTCTCGACAGCTGTTTTGTTTTGTTGACGTAAATATAACTTAAAAACTCTTTAAGGTCTATTTTCAGTGCTGCATTGCTTAGTTAAATAAGTCAGTTTCTAAGTTTAAGTATGTTTAAAGAAAACAAATGTTACAAATTCTAATTACGTTTCATAATAAAAAGCATGGAAAAGAGTTTTAATATTGTACAATATTGAAGTTTGAAAATGAACTGAGTCAGTGCTGCTTATTCTTACTCCACACCTTTTATATTGATTTTATTTTAGAATGAATCGTAAACGAGAAGGCAAAACAACAAAGATGCAGTATAATATTTACCTCAATTATTTAATTAGCAATGAAGATTTCCGGCTAAACAAATTTAAGGCAGGAGAGCCGGATTATTTAGAAAAAAGCTGCAAAGAATTATCAAGCCATATATTTCTTATTCCATAACTAGATATTACATGAATGTTGGCGCGAAATGTTTCCTGCCACGAATTTTGTATTTTATCTTATTTTTCTTCAACTTTCCTGCTCTTCAATCATTAAAACATTTATAAAACCAGTCATTACGACGCAAAAAATTAACAAAATACAATAAATTATGAAAAATAACCTGACTTTTTAATTTAACGATCACAAACGGCATAAGATAGAAGTCGTCTAGAAATGGCAGTTTAAACGATAGAATAACGATAAATGCAACGATTTTGTCGTTAGCATTTGCTTACAAAATCGGCATAACGATGTTTTTACGTAACGAGTCCTGAACGAGTCGTTAAAATTTTATAGAATCGGTCTCTAAATGGCTTTCATATTTAGTTTTTCTAGAACGCCATATTCGTTACAGTCAATGTATTAAGAAATAAATGTGTAGTACCATAAATTTATTTTCATTTTTATTAATTTCCTTGCGGAAAACTTGTTCGTAACCATTATCTCCATAATCACTTACTTAAATAGCCAGCGGCCCTTTAATAATTGTTGGAAAAATGGCAATCACATATCCTCTCAAAAAAATTGTATCAAAGACATGTTACTAAATCTGTGAGTATCGTTGAAGTAATCCAATTGATTATCAGATAGTTGATACATACCTTCAATGCCATACCAAATTGGAGTAGTTAGTTTTTTTATAATAAAAAAAGGAAATACTTTCAATAAATTTATGCGACCTAATGTAAATTAGCGGCCCACTGCACTATCTCCGTTATTATTGGTCTATAATAACATAATAATAGTGGTAAACCTAAATGGAAGAAACGAGAGCATTGAAAACGATTTAATAATAACAAACACAAAATTTAGGCCTAAAAGCATCCATAAATATACACGATAGGAACCAAACAAAAATGAAAGATCTATAAAATATTATTTCCTAATAAATGCAGAAAGATGGGAAAGAGTGAAAGCCGAAATTGAAAGTGATCGCTTCCTACTTCAAATAAATTATAAAATAAATATGATTTCACAAATAATAAGAGAAAAATAATAAAAGAGGAAATTAAGGCGTACAAACTTGGAACTATAGAAACAGGAAAAATATAAAAGACAATTAACGGGGATCCCAAAGCTGCGGCGTAACAAAAGTCGGAAATAGAGAAGTAAAAAGAACAACATGGTGGTTGGAGGAAATCAAAAAAGTAATAAAAGAAAAGAGAATGGAAAAAATATTTAACCAGTAGAAATACTGATGACTATGATAGATACAAAGAAAAACGATTGATAGTAAAGAAAAGAAGCAAAAACTGGGAAGAATTCTGGAATAAGATAGGAAATGCATATAATGAGAACCAAAAATTATTCTACGGAATGCTTAAACAAATGAAGAAGCCTGAAACAAACTGTTTAAAAAATATAAAGGATAAACAAGGAAATGTACTCACCGAAGAAGAGAAAATAATTAGCCGTTGAGAAAGCATGTTACGAAGAGTTACTGGAAAAAGACATAAACGAACATCCCAAAGAAGAAGCCCAAATACCACACATCAGCGAGAACTCACAAAAAGATGAAACATATATATAGGAAGAAGAGCTAAATAATGCAATACAAAAATGAAAATAGGAAAGGCACCAGGAGAAAATGAGATTACTGCCGAAATGATAAAATCCATGAGAGAAAAAGACGAACAGGCACTATGTAAACTTAGTAGCGAGAAAAAAGAGGCGCCTCAGGACTGGAGAATGGGAATAATAACTCCAATATACAAGAAGGGAAATAGCAAATATGTAGCAACTTCAGAGGCATTACCTTAAGATAGGTAGAAAAAATTATTTCGGAATTCTGAAAGAAAAACTATACCAAAACGCAAGCAGGATTTCGTAAAGGCAGAGAGACACATGACCAAGTCTTCATCCTACAGCGAACAAGTGAAAAAGGTTTCGACCGAATAAACAGAAAATAATTATGGAACACACTAAGGAGTAGACACATAGACGAACAATTCATAGAATGTATTAAGAGTTTGTATAAAACAAAAAATTACGTTCGAATAAAAAATTTGAAATCTGATTGTTTTACAAGCACCACTGGCACCGGTCTGAAATAGCGATGTATTTTAAGCCCGATACTTTTCAATATAATGCTAGACTAAGCAATCAAACAGATCAAATCAAACACAAAGAAACACACGGTCGGCCTTTGGAGATTACAAACAGTCAATATCGCGGAGTTATTCCACGCCGATGATATGGTCATATTTGGGGACTCGGAAAGAAATCTACAATACAATGTCAACATAATTAACGAACAGATAAAGAAGATACACATGAAAATAAATATAGACAAAACAAAGGTCATGGTACCGATATAAGGATCGGAGGACAAATTGAACAAGTAGAAAAATGTACATATTTGAGAACATAAATAAATAACAAAGGAAATATGGAAGACGAAATAAACCAAAGAATATCAAACATTGGAAGACTACAATGCCCTAAAAACAAACTTTTTCGGAAAGAAAGAAGTCCCAAAAATAACTAAAATAAAAGTTGTAAAGAAGATAGTTAAACCAATTCTAACCTTCGAATGCGTAATAAGGACCATCACGAGCAGACAAGAAGAAAAAGCAAATGCTACGGAAGTGAGATTCTTACGAAAAATAGAAAATGAAACAAGGAAAGATAAAATAAGAAACGAGGTATATGGAGAACAACTGAAAAAAAATAGTCGAGGCATCAAACATAATACAACAAGAACAACTCAGATGGTTGGGACATATTCTAAGAATGAATGAAAACAGATTGGTTAAAAAAGTTTATGAGGTAAGAGCAAGCAGAAAAACAAAAATAGGAAGACGAAGAAAGACATGGAACGAAGAAGTGAGAAAAGCAACAGAACAAAGAGGTGTCAAATGGGAAGATATTTGAAAGAAGACAGAAAGCATGGAAGAATGGAGGAACTCCATACAAACTTACGCTGAAAAGCAGAGAAGTCTAGTAATTAATTAAATGAAATTATTAAGTAAATGAAATTGATTAATTTGACAAATTTTTGCTGCCGATTAAAAGTTGTTAAGGAAAAATATGCAAAAAACGCACCCAACAAAAATACGAAATAAATGTAAAATGTGCTGTTTTCAACGATTACACGCTTGCGAAATGTATGCTATGTACCTTTTTGATAGCTTAAAGATAAACTATTTGTTCCCGCTAAGAGTTACAACAGCCTACTATAGCATATTACATTAAAATGGGTATATTTTTAATAGAAACTAAAAACCAGTTTGTGAAAAATTGTATAAAACGTATATTTGAGCATTTGTATTTTTTTATTCGTATTGTATGAACCAGAATGAACTCTTAATTTTAAACATTTTTGTTACAGGAAGCATTGGCGCAAATTTCTGAATATTCGGAAGCCGGTATTACTGTTCGTGGTACCTACGTACCACCAGGAAAATCTCCTCCTGAAGGAGAGCGGAAACTTTATTTGGCGATTGAAAGTACCAGTGATATTGCTGTATCCAAGGCCAAATCGGAAATTACTAGGCTAATTAAAGAAGAATTATTGAAACTACAAACAGCCGGACATCATACGTTTAATAAAGCGCGTTATAAAGTTATTTAGTCAGGATATAATAATGGACATTTTTGTTAATTAATCCATAGTTACTGGTATTTTCTTTCTTTCAACTTTTTTTTGTTAAGTATATACATATGTGAAAATATCTTATTGAATAAATGGTAAAGTAACATGGTCGTTTCCATATCTGTAAATAAATATATACATACATGTTTTCTTCTTTTAGTGGTGGCGTGACTTACCAGTAGGGGGCAAATAATAACGAGAGGAATGTTTTTATTATCAAGAACTTGTTTGTAACAGTACATTTCCAGCGCATGTATATGAGAGCCTTTGTAAACATTTTGCATAATTTTGATTAAGTAATTTATTTCATTGTTTTGAACGATAGGAGTAAAAATAGGAACTTTCCATGAAATAATTGCATCGGTTCTAATAAAAAAAAATATTTATACGAATATTTCGATCAAGCATACGTGTTTACCATATTTTAATTCTAAAAATTTCATTTTTATATATAAGGACACGAATTTTATTTGAATGGGAGCCCGGGCAACAAATTAAACGGTAGTCACAGAATAGGATATTGGAGTCGTTATCTCTTCTCTGTTTATATGTATAGTATAGTCCTATTTAAAACGGAACTGATTGACTTTGGCTTGTACAGTTTATATTAGGGTTTGTACAAAAACTGAATTTTGGGAAAATGAATTTTTGAATTCCAGTATTTCCAAGAAACTGATTTCGGAAAGTAAAATTTTTACAAAGAAAAAATATAACTAAAACAGTATTACAGATTGAAAAAGGAAGTACTTAATGATTATATCAAGAAGGTGAAAAAAGAATAATTTGGAGATATGCAATATGGGATTAAATGTTTAATGATGCAGCTACGACATAAATAGTTAGAGGATGCACTGAAGCTAAGCAGTGATGTTTTCGAAAATATGTTTTAACTTGGCTTGGAATTTGTAATAAATATTGTGCTGCTTAGTAGCTTTAAAATTATTGAATGAAAAAACTACCATTATATCCACAACGGCAGAAAATCAAACTTGTACAGATTGCTTTATTTTCTATATTTTCCTAAAACATGCCATGCAGAAATGTTTAAAATTTGTGGACAATTTAGGTTGGCAGTTCCGGGAATAAAGATTATACCTCCGCGAAATTTTAAAAAAATGTTTATTGGATATTCGCTGAAATTAGCAAATATCACCTTTATTAGCGGAATGACCAACTTAAATTGCAGGTAAAATTTAAACATTTCTACTTGGAACCCTCTATATTTATGTTGGGTTCTTGTATAATAATAAGAAAGTCACGAAGCGTATCTATGTAACTTTATTATAACCTTGATTATAACTATTATTCTACGATGTATTCGTTCCGCTACGGCTACTACTAGGCATAGCTACTGCGGCTGTATGCTTGGCATTATGGGAAAATCATCTGCGCCGATGGCGCGTAATTCAAAGGATATAACAATTCATTAAACTACACAAGAATATAACAGAATAAAATATACTTCATATGTAATCCAATAAATATAAAATAACTAAAGTTTGTGCTGCTTAATAGAAATGCATTTCTCAGAGCTGCATGTCAAATATATTTAAAGAATTTAAGAAAATTAGTTTTACGACAATATGGTTACACCCGATAATGTTTCAAGTCAACATCTTAACGTTTTTATGTAACTAATTAATTTTTTTTACATATTAATTTTAGTGTATTAAATTAAGCGTTTTCTAAATTTAATTTCATCAAGAAAAGTGGTTTTTGAAAACCGACAAACTCTGGTTTATGAGCTTAAATAATTTATTGTTTTAAAATAATTAAATCAAGTGTTTTTTTTTAGAAGGGTAATTTGTTGCATGTAAAAGCTATTCTGTACTTGCGAAACATGTTTTGATAATATAACCGATACACCAACATTTATCGAAGTTAGTTATAAAGAATGTATATTTTTAAAATACCCGATAAAAGTTTATTTTAAACACATGATAATTACCAAATTATTGCCAATAAAAATTAATAAAAAGGAACAATATTTTGATAAACATATTTTCATATGTCAAATATAGCAAGTTATTAAAAGATTTATTAGCCGAATCTTTACAAAAAACGATAATGTTTTATAAATATATTATGATGTAAAGTACAACATATGAATAATGAACTCGTATAACATTAGGTATTAGGTGGGTCAAGATATTAAAGAAGATGATTTACAATTTCAAATTCTAATCTAATAAAAAGAATGTATCAAGCGCATTGTTAATTAGCTTCGTTTATTAGTATTTTAACAATGGAAAAAAATTGTCTTCTCAGTCCTTCTAGTGTTAAGTAATAGAAATAGATATATAGTAATGTATTAAGGTAGTAAAGAAATGTTATTTAAAGTTACAGTTCTTGTTGTGCGATTTCAACACTGACTTTGAAACTATCTAATCTATATTTGAAATCGCTTCTTTTTTAAGTCGGTGTAAGTACAGATACACTATTGCTTTTATAAAAATCTGGGACAAGCTGCATATACTATTATGATATTGCCCATTTTAAACGTCTCTTGTAAAATATGAAAAAATATGTCAAATTGTCTGTCTGTGTCAATCGTAAATCGACAAGTTATAGAGAGTTTGCGGTAGTCCATTTTTCCTTATAAAAATTGCCGTTATGAGTCATAACGTACAATTTTGGTAAAATTTATACCGTATACCGAATTAAATTACGTTATTTCTAAAAATAACGGACCCAATCAGAATTTAGTTCTTATAACTACGCATGCGCACAACTAATTCTGTACAGTTGACTGCCGTTTATCCGTTACATTTTACATGCACAGTGTGAGGATAGAACACCAAAAATGCAGAATTCGTTTCAAAATTTCGCGAAAGTGACATTATTTGGCCCCGAATTTCAAAAGTCGTATAATATTTCCGTTAATTACGACGAGGCTGTGCGACAAGAAGCAGGTAATAACCATTTGGTAATACATGTTGTTTTCGTTTCGCAACATGACATGTGTCAAATATAACGTTTACTTCTGACGCTCCGTAAACGTGTTTTTAACAAAAATGGCTGTAAAACGTAACGAAAAATGCGCTACCGCGAACTGCCTAATATCACAAGACGTTAAAATGGACTCATCCGAGTTGTACCAGATTTTTATGACAGCAATGGTACCAGTTCGAGGAAATTAGGTAGAAGGACTAGTACTACAAGACTACACTAGCTAATTTATTGAATTCTGATGAATATGCCGGAATTGATAGAATAAATTATATTAGTTCTAGCAAACAGCCTCTTTATTTTTTGATTAAAACTCCTTATTGTATATTGCGTTACACTTTTATAAAGCACTAACATGTTCTTGAAAGCATAGTGCCTGTATGTCATTTTAAAGTAGTGTAACCAAGTACTTACCATTTCATATTTGCAATCGAATTAATTGGTAAAGGTTTTAGACCGAGAAAAAACTTTAAAGTCAATCAAATAATAGTTTAATCTGTTATTTGTTAGGTCACTTACTAAAGTAACTGCAATGGGGCGATATTGTGAGTATAAAATAAAATCCTAAAGGTTTACATTTTTAGTATCTAATTTTACGATATCTAATAATATAGCAAAGTGATACAGTTTAATTAAAAAAAAAACAAAGGATTAGTATGAACATATCTCAGAATTCGGATTTTATCTGCATTAAAAAAAATGTTCAGGGATGATAAACTGCATCTGTAATCCCTAGATGACTTCAAAAAGGGCGGTTGTTACGCCGTACAAATTGTTCTACTACAACATACTTGAAAGCCATTCCTAGACTTAACCACATTTGAGTTAAATATGGTACTTCTATAACATATAATAAGAAAAGATATTAAAGTAAACCAAAAATGCTCTCAAGAGGTAAGAAACTCAGCAAGAAAGATGCTAGCTTCTATAACAAAAACCCTACATTTTTGCTTAAGATATTACCTATTTTATTGCGTTATTTTTAAAATAGTTAGGGTCACTAGCGTCATTTGGGTTGCCTATCTTGAGAATAACATTTTTTTGAAATAACTGAAGGTATTGTACTATTGGGTTGGCAAGAAAGCAATTTCGGTTTTGTAGTGTGAAATAAAACTCATTTTTTATATAAAGAATAAACTTTAATCAGTTATATATTTTCCATTTTGTTCAATGACATCTTTCTTGCAGCTTCAAGATTCCGCGCTCATAGAAATGTTGGTCCTTATCAGCAAAAAACTGAACCAAGTGCGATTTAAGGTCATTATCGTTTGTGAAAGTTTTACCATTCAAAGTGTTTTGCAAACATCGAAATAAATCAGGTGGTGCTAGGTCAGGGCTGTATGGAGGATGCGACACCACTTCCCAACCAAGCTCCAATAATTTCCCACGAGCAACTAAAGATGTGAAAGGCTTTACATTATCATGATCCTTTGCAATTTGCCAATTCTGGCCGTTTCTCTTTGATTCTACGATACATTTAACCTATTTAATTATGGTTTTGATTTGGTCATCATCAGCTTCAGCGGGTCGACCAGAACTGAATTTTTTAAACCAATTTTGACACATGCGTTCTGTTATGCAATCAACATCATAAACTTCACATATCTCTTTGTGAGACTCAGCAGCTTTCTTTCCCTTACGGTAAAATGTACCGAAAATGTTCGTTTCTGCACTCCATAAACCTGACCCTAAACTAACAGCTACAAACAAAATTACGCACAACTTACTTTTAAAGTAACCTAAATGTGCCTGATATCAAATGCCAAGAGGAAAAAACCATAACACTGATAGATGTCCTTCAAAACAATTACATTGCTCTCTATGAAAATACTTTCTTGCCAACCCAATATAAAACAGATTATATGTGTCCTCCGTTATTCAACAATTGGGTAGAAACAGGGTAACTTTTCAAAGGTCTAGTTTTGTTGATAGTGAAATTTGTTTTCAAAATTATCCTCAATGAGTACCTACTTATGGTAAAGACAATTGTCTGTACTACTCCGGACGTCACATATACTGTTATTTCAACTATTTTCCTGGAAATTACTGCTTTTTCTTATTGTCAGTGTAGTGTACAGTGTAATTTTTTAGTGGTTATATTCTAACCCTCCTATTATTTATTTCGCTATTACCGATGCACAAAGGTGTCAAGTAAAAGTTGTATTAGTGTACCTAATTTTTTATAAAACCTCTTTAGAATCCAATGGCGTACATGTGACACTCTGTATACTATAACATTTTCGAGCGGGCCCTAATTCTCCAGTGGCCATGCACGAAATAAGCGTCAGTGCAATTACAAATATGAAATATATAATGAAGCCCGTTTCGTATCTATTG
Source organism: Dynastes maya (assembly GCA_029619315.2). Taxonomy (NCBI): domain Eukaryota; kingdom Metazoa; phylum Arthropoda; class Insecta; order Coleoptera; family Scarabaeidae; genus Dynastes; species Dynastes maya. The sequence continues at coordinate 8,364,966 of JAROYE020000006.1, read as the reverse complement.
CTTTTATTGATTACATAGTAGCTATTTTCTTTCCACTGAAGAGACACTTTTTACATAATTAAAGTTCAATATCACAAATATTGTAAAAAAATAAACACATATACGTTCGTAATCAGAGAGATAAGGCCTACTGGAAAATGTCATACGGGTGTCACACTAAGAGAAATTAAATACTATGTGTATCAGAAGATCTGAACCCAGTACAGACAGATGCTCATCTATACGCTGATGACATAATATTCATTGCTGATAGTAAAAGGAAAATGCAAACATTAATGAAAGCATGGATTGGTGAAATAGAGAACCTATGCATGGAAGTAAATATAGACAAAAGTAAGATAATGATCTGCAGGGGTGACTTCGATTCCCTCGTACATATCGTGCACATTTTAATGTGCAACGGAAATACACAAGGAAATCCAAGCGTTGTAATTGACCTTCCATTTACATTACCACCAACCGCCACTAATGATTTGCAACAAAACATCAACTGATGAAGAATATACCTGATATTACAATGGAGAAACCTTCGAGGAAGTAACAACGATAGAGTATTTAGGAACTATTTTCTCAAATTATAGTAAAATAGACCTAGAAATAGCTAACAAAGCAATTAAAGCAAAACAAAATGTTCTACAGTGTGTCCCCGGATTAACACATGGATAGGTAAGGCAGACAGGAAATTATTGAGTTGAATTTTTATCTTTTGGGGTTCGGCCATGCTTACACACTAAGTACTAGCATAATTTATTATCCTGAACATTGTTTTGAATAACCCTTTTATCGTATCTCCTACAGAAAGTACATTTTACTAATTGAAAAAGACACGCTGTACGTCCTGAATAAAACAATTTTCGAAAAAAAAAGAATTAAGTTGGAAAAATAAACTACTAATATATAATACCATAATAGCTCCAATAATGTTCTACTCCTGTGAAACATGGACCTTGCAACGTAACCAGAAATCCAAATTAACAGACACTGAGATGAATATTCTAAGAAAAATTGCGAATAAGACAAAAATTACCACATAAGGAATGAAGCCATCCAGCCTATGCTACATCAAGAATCAATATGCAAAAGGATCGAGGAAAAACAATCAACAGAATGCCAGCAGAAAAACTAGCTAGTATCATGGAGGTAAAACAATCGAAAAGAAGGAAAAGTGGTAGACCAAAATTGACTTGGATAGATCAAAGCGTCAAAACAGGACAAGCAAGGGCCAAGACGGTAACAGAAAAGAAGAATTGTGCCAAGGACCGGAAGAAGTGGAAGGTATGGGTAGAGAAAACAATAAAGAACAACCAGACACCCGACTAGGGGTACCAGGGCAATTAATGAAGAAGAAGAAGTATCGCGTGATCTGTCACGCTACTGGATTTTTTGATAGGTTTTATAAGAATTTATGTGTATTTGAGTAATACTATACAGGTTGTTACAGGATTAGCTTACGTTAGTCGTATTTTGTTTGAGGGGGCAAACTTTTAGAAAATATCGGCGCATCTTTTCAACTTTCAGTTTTATAGAAAGTAACGTAAACTTAATTTTCTTAAATAAATAATATAAAACAATTGAATTTGGCAATTAATTTGATGTAAAATTGATCTACTTCCATAGGTCTAAATATTACTATTGAAAAGTATTTCCATTTTTATGCAAAGATATACAGGGTGTTAGCATGTATCGAACAAATATGGTAAAATTTAAACAGTAATATCTAGTCATCGTCATTTTAAATAGAACAGCCTGTATACTTTATTCCGGATGATAGAATCAAATGATATTACATTTCCCTGCACTTAAAATGGATCCTTACTTGGGCAATTATTCAAAATTATACAGTTTTGTAAAATTCGAAAGACGGCTATCGAATGTCAAAATTTCTAACGACGTATAGGTTGATGGATATTTTTGCTGAAATCTTTATGAAAATCAAGTTAGCTTTCGAAACAGATCAACCCTACGTCAAATTAATTGCTGAATTCAATTATTTTATGAAAATTAGGGCAATCCACTTAAGAAAATTAAATTTACATTATTTCTTGTAAAACTAGAAGTTGAAAAGATGTGCCGATATTTTTTAAAAGTTCACCACCTGGAACGACATAAGTCTTGAAATTTACAAATTTGGGATCTGTTTGATAACGTAAGCTCGTCTCGTGACACTTTGAATTCAGATAATTGTTCGTCAATGCAACAAAAATTCGTAAATGTTGTCTTTTACAGAAAGCAAGCTGAAATTTAATTGTTTTCTAAAGAGTGTTTCCATAGTTTGAACCATGTTATTACTTCAGATGAAATTTTTTGCAGGTCGAATGTTAACGTCTGGAAGTAAATAGAAGAAATACGTTAAGTATAAATTATCCAAAATTATGATTAAAAACAATTGTCACAAGAGAAAAGTCATTTATTTACAAAAATGCTCTTCCAAAAAAATTAGATGTTACCTTTTATTTTTATTATTAAATAAACAGCCCGCTGCATATATGAATTGTTATCTTGATAATGCTGTACCGTATGTAATGAAAGCACAATTAATGATAACAGTATGTGTAGTCACGTAATGCATCACTAGATGCAATTGATCAGGTCAAGGATTTGATCTTCTTCAGATACTTGAGGGTATAAAAGAATCATGTTCGTAGGAGTACGGCACACTCAGCAAGGTGCCTACAACGGGTTCAACATGAAGGCGATCTTGCTCTTGGTAGGGTTGTGCGCTCTGGCGCTAGCGGTTCCAACACCAACAAAATATATTCAGAAGAAATACCAAATTAGTAAGTAATTTTTGTATAAAGCTATTTGGAATGTATAACTATAAAGGAAATTCAGGAAACCTGTAGTTTGTTATCGTAAAAATCATTATTCTCTTATATGTATAGCTTTACATGACTTCTTTCTAATTCATCCAAAAAAAATTGAATCTCTGACTTTTTTATATTTCGTATTTCCAAGTTTACAATATTCTTTTATATCATAATTCTATATCCATCTTGGGTATAGAATAGATCTGTTCAAGTCCTCAATACTTCGATTGCTTTAAATGTGTAAGATCTATCACTTCAGAGCATTTGTCAACCTATTTCATATTTTATTAAACACAAATTTCTTTTGCTTCTTTGTGCTTTTGTAATAAATGCGCTGCTGATCACTACGTAATAGCTTTAATCTATTTTTCATATTGATATGGTGGTCCACTACTTACAGCCTACATTCATACTAATCCACTAGCGATCTTCTAGTAATGCATCAATTCACGCACTGTGTAGGCCGATAGAAAGTAGTTCCCGACTTTTTCCAATTTCTGTTCAGATTTTTTTACGTGACCGTCTTGTAGCGTTGCCAATTCACCAAACCAATTACCAATAGCATTAAAACTACTAACAGGATATCACAAACTTCTATTGGGCTTAAAAACTAGTCGAATTATGTTTTGCGTAATCTGGCGACTTTATTGTGTTTGAAAACAATTTACAAAATCACAATCAAAATTTAATAATAAAAGTACTAGATTCCGACAAGTCAATCTAAACCCGACAAAATGCGAATTTGAAAAAAGGAAATACTGTATTCAGGGCACATAATCTCATCAGTCTGTATTTTGTATGATCAGAACAAAATTAATTCTGCTTCTAATTATCCAATTCTTAAAAACTCAGATGATTGTAAAAGATTTGTTTCCATAGCTAATTATTAGTATAGACTTATTCAAAGTTTTGCAAATGTAAAAAAATTGTTAAACAACTTGTTATTTAAAGTAGTGAAATTCATTTCGAATGAAGATTGTCAAAACCTTTAGTTAATTCACCATGTTAATAAAAAATTCTAATTTTTTATCTTATTCATTTAACACAATATATAGCTGCTAGTATACAGGCTAAAAATTTTTCAATCTAGTTTTATTTTCCATTTCCTTTTTAGGCGCCATACTTTAATTTTCTTCAAAAACGTCAACTTCTTCAAAAACTTTTCCTTCAACGTTGGACCGTAGTTCATGTATTTAATCAACTACATACACATCAACATTTAAAAAAATCATATCGTTTTTACTTTTTTAGAAACTTCTTCTTCTAGTAGTTCTTGAGGTGCAAATAGCTTCGAGAAATATGTAGAATAATCCCTTTGAAACGTTAAGTATATGTTTAATACTTTAAATTTACAGGTGATCCGGTACAATTGGAAAGGCAACTGAATATTCTTCGCCTATACAGACAGGTCAACCAGCCACTTGTCAACAACGAACTTGTCTCCATTTCTCATAGCTTCAGTCCCAATGTTCAGATAAACATGTTCACGGTAAGCTATATAAAACTTGTATATATCACCTTCTGGGTTCCTAAGTATATAGTTATTTGAAAAATATAATAAAAAAATAACTTGCAAAATGAATTTGTGCGAAGTTTACTGATAAAAATCTATTGAAAATAAGAATGACTTTCATAAGAAGAAATGTTACTGTAAAAATTTAATGAAACATGGAGATGTACTATTATAATCATTAGAGTAACCTAAACTTGCGGACTCGCATAGGCGTCGGTATTACGGGTTAATATAAGAATACGAAAAATTCATAAATAAACTAAACCGGTAGAGAAGCAGGCATGTAGTGTCGACCTTGAATATAAATCATGTTAAACTGCGCTGAGAGAGATTTCGTTTTAGAACCGGTTGAACTGTTGCAGAGATTAGTCGAACGGTTAAGGTTATGTACTTACGTGTCGCTTTTGAAAATATAGCTGGTGTTTTTTGTGTGTTGTAATATTATACCAAGTACATAATTAGTGTATCGTTTCATATAGAACTAATATTTACCTAAAAAAACAATGCCTCGTAATAGATTTGCTACTAATGTACATAAGTATGTCACTTTTTCCCGATTTAAAATATGACGGTAGTGCAGTTTTTTGCTTAATATGCAATGTTCGTTGCGATTGGACAGAACTGTGCGGCATCATGGTATAAGCATATGAAATGCAGAACTGAAATACCTTATACACTATTCCTCATACATTTATTAATTACGTTTACTCTTGTAATCTTCCGTTGTCGTTGGTGAGAAAAGCAGCTTTTAAAACGTTTTGGCGACAATACGTTCCAAAGTACCCATTACCCTCACAAACACAATTACAGAATCATTTACCGCGAATGAAAGGAGATGCTAGAAAATGTGTGTAAACGTGATTTGTGTTCCAAAATAATATGGATTACCGTGGATGAGACGACCGATATAAAGAAAAACAGTATTGTGAATGTAATAGCTCGCGTTTTATCTAGCGAGAACACAGCATCTCGATATTTGTTAGCTTGCAAACGTGTTCAACAATGTACCGCGGAAAATATTCAAAAAGTGATAATGAACGCTTTGAAAAAAATTTAAAATTGCCCAAGATCAAGTTGTGATGATTGTGACAGATAGTGCAGCAACGATGTTAAGTGTTGGGCGATCCTTAAAACATATATTTCCTAACTTAATACATATAACCTGCGTGCTGCATGCTTTGCATTTAGTTGGTGAAGTTGTTCGACACCATTACGGAAACGTTGATCGGATGATTGGAAGTACTAAAGCAGTGTTTCGTAAATCTCCTAAGCGTTTAAAAGAATTTCGTAAATTTTGTCCAGGTATTCCAGAACCTCCTGAACCAATTTTAACGCGATGGGGTACTTGGCTAACAGCAGCTTCTTACTATTTGATCCATTTTCAACAAATTCAATCAGTTATAATGCGATTTAATCGGAATGAATCCAAAGCAATTAGAGAAAGTCAAAGAGAATTTCAAATTCCTCAACTTTTAGAAGATTTAACAACAATATGTACCAATTATACAGTATTACTAGATGCCATCAGAAAACTACAATGTACTGAATTGTCATTGCAGGAATCATTAGACATAGTGGAGAGTGTAAAAAATAAATTACACACATTAAATGATACGCCAGGATTATGCGCTAGTCAAAAGTTGGCAGATGTTTTAAGGAAAAATCCCGATTTTAATATTTTAGAGGCCGTTTATAATAAGTGTAAGAATAGTGAACTTTTAAGTGATTTTGAAAAACAGTTTCTACATGCGAATGTAACTTCCTTAGATGTGGAGAGATCGTTTTCTATGTATAAGAATATTTTTTCTTGTCGACGCACAAGGTTTAAAGAAGTAACTGTGGAAACATATGCAATGATGCAAGTTTACAGTAGTTCACATCCTGATGCCTCTAATTTGTTGAATAATTAGCAAGTAAGTTTATTTATGAATTTTTCGTATTCTTATATTAACCCGTAATCCCGACGCCTATGCGAGTCCGCAAGTTTTGGTTACTCTAATAATCATTGAATTTTCTTGTGACTATCCTTCTGCGGAATTACTTAGCAATATCTAAAAACTTGTCATTTTTGTCGGAAGTTAGATTAATTTCAAAAACGGGAAAAATTATTTCACGCATTTGAATAGTTTATTGAACATGTCGAGACTGGTTTCAATTTCTAAACTAACTAATGGGATCTTCTGATTGTGTTATACAGGGTGATGTAAATTAAGTACGCATAGTTATTATCTCTGCTATTAATTCTAGAGAAAATTTGAATTTTAATATTTTTTCAAATGCGGTACCTGTATATTTTCAACAATTTTGAAAGATAATTTTGATTTATGATGCGAAAGCTGTCACAGCCGTCTGCGTCATTTAATAATTTCAACATTGTTTTACAATCTTAATACTAAATAAACGGAACTTTGCATATGCTTCAGAAAAATCAACTTTCTCATCATTGCTACTAGATTCTAGATATGCGACATCTTTCAACATTTAAAGGGACTATTTTAAGGATCTAAAACATACATAGTTTTTCATTGAAAGTAAGAGACTTCATGTATGTACATACGTCCTTGTTAAATGAAAATTGGAGAACACTTTTAGAAATCCATAACATCGTTTACCAGAATTTTAATATAATGATTATTTTTAAAGATACATGTGCCTAACGGAACGGTTCATTGAAGTCCATACTTTATTAAAACTTCTATGTCACAAATTAAATTACTTTTCAAATTCTCTAAATATGCATCTATTGTTTTTCCATAAATGAACCATAAATACTACCATTTTCATGGCACACTATCATGGGTAATTCATTGGAAACTGGCACTGGGATTTCGGCTGAATGAGGCACTGGGCGTATAGCTGATGGTAAACTAGGATACTCTATTTTACATTTGTTCTTCTTGTTATATCCTGACGTTTTCAATATACAAAAGCAACAATCCCTTGAATGATCTCTGGGCTTTTGCCAAATCATAGGTATACTAAATGGAAGTGTATCACGTGTTCCCTTGGTCCCTTGGTCACACACTGCTTACACACTTTGTGAGGGGCCCATGATTTATCTTGATCACCAATTTTCACTTTAAAATAGGCAAAATAGACTTGCCTGACAAATGTACTGATGTTTGTCCTTTGACTGGGAATGGTAAAACTGCCACATATGTAACAAAACGAATCGGGGCTGTTTAAGCACTTACGACGTGAACTAGCAGAGGTAGACATAAGGAAAAGTTTCAGTTCATATATAAATAAACACTAAACACTGCTAACCTTGTATATAAACAAGAACTCAGACTCCACGTCGGAATGGGCTGCACCGTTTCAGAGCGACACACAACGTCTAACTACAGTATCTCAGGTGTAACTGAAGAAGTCCAGACAAGTATAAACCTCTCGCTGTTCTCCTATGCGTCATTCACCCGGCGCCCATCGGAGAAGGTTTGTGTCAGCCAATAGGAGAGCAATAGTGCTTCCTATGATCCATGCTCGATTTCGCGGAGAGTGGTCACATTCTCATAAGGTGTAAAGATAAAACTTCACGTGGTAGAAGAAAACTAACTACAGTTTTGAAACCAGCATGCCTAATTAACTACAAAACAGCTCAAAAACCAATCTCAATAGAAATTGTGTTACAAATTGTTCCCCAGTGTTATTCACAACCAATAAATAGCAAAGCACATTTTTCTTCATATATAAAACTGGAATTTCTAAGGAATGATTTATATCAATAAATTAAATGAAATACTTAAAAATTTCTCCGTCTTTTTTGTTGACAGTATCCTAGTCTATAGTAACATTCCTGTCGTACATTTGAAAGCATGTCGGTGGTATTATACCATTTGCAACTGTGATAATTCTTTGACGAAGTTCGTCTAAATTACGAGCTCTTTGAAATCGAATCGCACATCAACGTCGTTCGAAGATGATTGAACTGAATCATCATAACCATGTGTGTTAATACATAGAGGGTAGATTTTATATTATCTACCTAGCCATGAAGGAGAAGATTTAGGAAATAAAAAAAATATTTTTCAACGGTTACACACTTATTTCAATGTTTTTCTAAAGAATCCTATACCCTTCAAAAAAATCTTTCCGCTTCCAAGCATTCATCTATTTCAAGTCCAGACTGTAAGGTGGATGTCTCATCTCTATAAAACCGCAGTCGCTGATTACTTTTTGGACTTTGAGATCTTTTTTGTTGAACGCCAGTTTTCAATGCTTTAATTCTTTCCTTATAGATATTCCTTGTTATTGTAGCGCCTTTCCGCATATATTCAATTAGCAATATCCCAAAACACTGTAGTTATCAGTTTTCCTGATAAAGACTGCGTTCTTGCTTCTTTTGGTGGCGGAGATTGCTTATGAACTCATTGCATGGATTCTTGTTTTGTCCGTGGGTCCCTGTGATTCACCCACGTCTCATCACCCATTACAATTTTTTAAAAAAGATCTTCGTCGTCAGCCGGTGCCGTCACATTTCCTCACAAATATGTTGCCGATACTATTTTGGTTCAGGAATCCAACCTAGTCTCACCTTATTCATTCCTAAATTTTCATGTAAAATTTTGAAAACTTAGCTTCTGATATCCCTTCTTCAGCGACAATCACTGAAATTTTTATTCTTTGATCTGCTAAGACCAGCTTCACAACTTTCTTGATGTTTTCGTCGGTTCTTGCTTCAACAAGAATTCCGCATCTTGAGTTATCTTGAATTGATTTCCTGCCCCTTTCGAATTGTTCACACCAAAACTTTACCGTAAATATTCTTGGTTCCACTTCCCTTCTTCGTTAAGAACTTGATAGCACTTCTGTGTTCTAGCTGAATTTCGCCAATTTTTTTGTTGGTTAAGCTTTTATAAAAACGACACAACCTTTTGAATATGAACCAAACTTGATCAGCTTGTATCAAGATGTCACAGCTATTTGACAGCAAAAAGTTGCCAATGTCACTTATTTTTTCATGGCTATGTGGATAATATAAAAATCTCCCCTCGTACCATAACTCGAATTTTCTCTACAATAACTTATTTGTCTCGATTCGCTAATTGCATATTAATCTAGATTGAAAGCATTACAACTTTGTTGACTTAACTGAATATTAGAATTGATAATTTATATCACCTTGTGTTGAATGTATATGTGATATATAACATGCTACATGAATTTAATGTCTTCTGTTTAGCGCCCCGAACATGTGAACGAGTTTATGCATTATTACCAACACAAGAGTCTTCCCAAACACCACATATTCTCGGTGTTCGATTATAACCATCTCAAGCAAGCAATAGCTCTCTTCAAGATGTTCTACTACGCCAAAGATTTCGATACATTCTTCAAAACCGCCGTGTGGGCTCGTGAACACGTTAACCAATACATGTTTACATATTCATTCACCGTTGCTCTGGTACATAGACCTGATACTTTCGGATTAGTAATACCTCCTATCTACGACATATTCCCGTACTATTTCTTCAACAGCGAAATAATATATAAAGCCCAGTATTACAAACAAGTCTACCACGGAGAATATCCTAAAACTGATCCTGATTATGTTGGTTATACTATCACTACCAACTATTCTAGTTTGTATGTGAATCTGGATAGAGAGCAACACGTACTAAAACCCTTCTTGGAAGACGTCGAACTTAATGCCATGCTTTACATGTATCGCATCTTCTATCCGCGCTGGCTGGACCCTAAAGAATTTGGTTTGGCGAACGACCGCAGCGGTGAACTCTACTACGCCACTAACCAGATGCTGTTGGCCAGGTACTACTCCGAAAGGCTATCCTTCAGCCTTCCAGATATACCAGTGCTGAGTGCGACAACGACTCTGGAACCAGGATATCATTCAACGTTAGAATACCCTAATGGAATACAATTCCCAAGCCGTCCGCCGCACACACCATTAACTTGGGACACCAGCAACAACCAATACTACTATAATTTCACGAAATCCTACACTAGAGTTACGGATTACTTCAGACGCATGAGAGATGCTCTAAGCTTAGGATATATTTACACGGTAAGTTAAGCAATGTATTACATTTTCATTTCACATTATTATGAACAAATGTAGACTATTTCTTCTTATCTTGAGCCAGCTATTTTGCTTCTATCCATGTTCTTCCCTTTTTCTGAATAATCTTTTCTACTACATTATCCCATGTTTCCTTTGGCCTTCCTTTGCTTCTCTTCCTTTGGGTTTTTGCTTCCCATACTTTCTTTACTTGAATATCACCGCTCATCCTTTCCGTCTTAAAGAGTCTCTGAAAGATAAGTGTTACTATACAGTGGATAAGTTTTTTTGTTCTCCTGACCCCCTGCTTGCTGCGCACTGTGGGACCAAGTAACATATGTTCTTTGTAGTTGTAGTTGTTGTATTGTATTGTTGTGATTATGTTGTTTATTGTAAATTCCACACCACTGGTAATGAATTAAAGTCTATCTATCTATCTATCTACCCAGGATTTGCAGCCATGTGTTAGTATCGGTCTGTAAATTGTCTTAAATATTGTCATTTTGTTTTTTTTTTACTTTTCCTTTTTATTTATAAGTCCCGTGCTCATCGCATAGTACACATTATTTGCTTTTTATATTCCGTTATTTATTTTCACATCATTATTACCATTTTCCTCAATTATTATACCCAGATACTGAAATGTGTCTACTTGTTCTAGTTCTATCCCTTCTATATATATGGGTATTTCCTCTTTTTCCTTTGCTACCATCATCACTTTTGTTTTAGATTTATTTAGTTTCATGTCTTTCTCTTTCATTACATTATTCCATATTATAAGGTTGTCCTGTAAGTTCTTCTCAGTATTTGCAGCAATCACCATATCGTCTGCAAAGGCACAATCTGAAATTTCGACTGGATTTCTGTGTCCTATGTATATTGATTTAGTGCTTTTACTACTTTCTCTAATAATCTCATCCATGTATATAATGAATAACAGTGGACTAAGGCCTCCTCCTTGGCGTCCTCCTTCATTGATCCTAAATATTTATGGTTTTATGTTATTCTTTATTATATAGTTGTTGGTTTCTTCGGCCATGCATTTAATTACATTAATCATCGTGTTACTAACATTTTTTTTCTTCAAGGTGTTCCAGATTTCTTTTCTTGGTACTCTATCAAAAGCCTTTTCCATGTCCATAAACGCAAAGTCTGCTTTATTATTATATGTCAGAGTTTTGTTTATAATTTCCTTAATTGTGAAGATGTGATCCTGAGTGTTTTGTTTTCTTTCTATTATTTGTTCCAAGACTTTAACCACCGTACTCAGTATAGTTATTCCTCTGAAATTGCTACAATCTTTCCGATCACCTTTTTTATAGATAGGCAATATAAATTCTATCTTCTAGTTTGCTAGTATCTTCTCTTCATTCTATACGTTACTATATATACGTTTAAGCACCTTTTTTCCTGTTAGTCCCATCTTTTTGAACATCATGCAATCTTGACACCCAATTTGGATATTATATATATAATCAATAATTCCCTTATACCCAAATTGGGTGTCAGGATTGCATGATGTTCAAAAAGATGGGACTAACAGGAAAAAAGGTGCTTAATATATATATATATATATATATATATATATATATATATATCCCTCTTGCGGGGAAAAATGGAAATTTCCTCGTTACCAACTCCCCTCAGCCAGGAGCGAGGACATTATATTTAAAATATAAGTCTAGATAACGACGAGTGTGGGGTAGCATGGACAAATATATTCGTCAGTTAATTTCCTATACCAGTAATTCGTCCAAATTAATGTAGATATCGTCTGGAATGAGGGTAAATTGAAAGGTACAACAAATAATATTTCATCAATTCAATCTTTATCTGAAAGGTTTATGTAAATTATTAGAGGATTTTCACGTTTAAAGCTTGCCAGTGACGTTTTGGATCACAGAATCATCGAGATACGACCTCCTAATTGAGTCACTGCGTTCATTATCGTATGCTGTTTGCAGAAATAACCTCATGTAATCGAAATTCATCGTAAAAGTTTCTATTTGGGTTGAATTATCAAAATTGGCTGTGAAATAAAACAATCGCCGGTCTTTCGCGATTTAAAATAAAAGAAAGATGAACGACGCCATAATTTTTCATCAATCTTTATTCGGCCTTGGTTGAATCAAAGTGTATCTTAACTCCGATCCCCATATAAGTGCTCGATTGTGTAATCGAAGTCTTTATTTGAAGAGAAAAGGGTTAAATATCCAGAACAGGCAGTTTCCTGTGGTGGTTATATAAACAGAGAGTTTATATACATTGGCATCGTTCAAAAGTTTAAAGGTTAGTTATTTTTAAAATCTTAAAATTCGTTAATTTCATTTTACTGAGTTGGAAATTCGTTCTAAAATGGCCGAAAGCGTATCCAGGGATACCCCCGAACCTACAAGAATCGTTAATTTAATTTAAAATTAGAAAATTTAACAATTTTCCCAAAAATTCTCTGAGAAAGATATTTCAATATACAGGGTGTTAAAAAAACGTTTAAATATTTAAGGGGCATATATTACGATCAAAAGCAAGTAAAAAAGCCCTAATGAACATGGGTCCGCAAATCAACCGTTTTCGTGATAAGTGCATTTGTTTTTTTTTTTAAATCCACGCTTGCCACAATTTTCATTAACAGTTTAGTGTTTTTTTTCTTTTTTGGTTGCTTTAGTCATAGAAACCACGACTTTCTCTAAAGTAAAACAATTGTTTTCATAAATTTTATTATCAGTTCGCAGTGCTATGCATACGCTGTTTTCCAAATAAATGCGATTTAATAAAAAAAGAAAACAACAACTTTAAGTAAAACATTTTGTTGTCATATGACATTTGCGTTATTAATCAGTTCACTGTCAATTCATAAGCTGTTTTCTGGTAGTGACTTTATTTTCAACGCAAGGGAAATTAGTTTCCGATTTACAATGCCTTATTCAAATGCTGAAATGGCCGACATGGTTTTCATGTATGATCGTGCCGATGGGAATGCTTTGGAAGCATGTCGCCTTTATTGCGAGACTTTTCCCAATCGTCAATGGCCTTCGCATGTGATGCTTGGTAATGTTTACCAGCGGTTGACGGATAGTGGTTCCTTCAAAAATACGCGCTTATGAAAGCGGACGTCTAGGGTCAGTGTGTATGCCTGAGGTTGAAGAACAAATCTTGGCAATAGTAGATGAAAACTCCGAAACTAGTGTGAGAAAAATTTCGGCTGAAGTACCACATCCAACGGGTAGAAGCCCTTACTCGTCCTGACTACCGAGCAAGAGAGACATTCTGTCAGTGGTTTTTAAGAAAATCTGCTGAACACCAGAATTTTTCTTCTAACATCCTTTTCGCTGATGAAGCCGGTTTCACTAAAGATGGGATTTTCAACTGCCACAGTAATCACATTTGGTAGTATGAAAATCCGCATGCTGTTCTTGAATCCAGACATCAACAGCGTTTCAGTCTGAATATCTGGCTAGGTATTTTAGGAGATCAGTTATTAGGATCGGTTGTTTTGCCACAACGTTTAACAGGTCCTGTATACTTTCTGGTAAACGCCTTGTCCGAACTTTTGGAAGATGTCCCTCTAAATTGGAGATTGAATGTTTGGTTTATGCAAGATGGCGCACCGCCGCATTTTACGCTTGTTGTTAGGGAGCACCTGAACGAAACATTTCATAGGAGATGGATAGGTCGAGGGGGTCCCATTCCATGGCCTGCTAGGTCTCCCGACCTAAATCTCTTAGATTTTTGTATTTGGGTTTACTTGAAAAGTTTAGTGTACGAAACACCAGTAGATAATCTTGCCGAGTTGCAACAGCGAATTGAACAATGTTGTCAAAAACCGGGCTTTTTGGAAAAGGTGCGGAGTTCCTTCTTAAGAAGATGTACATCTTGCGTTGAAATGGAAGGAGGACATCTCGAACATCTGTGATTATCGTGTTCTGTAGCGTCAAACGCTAAAAAATGTAAAAAAAAAATTAAAAAAACAATTGCACTTATCTCGAAAACGGTTGTTTTGCGGACCCATGTTCATTAGGGATTTTTTACTTGTTTTTGATCGTAATATATGCCCCTTAAATATTTAAACGTTTTTTTTAATACCGTGTATATAAATATATATATATATATATATATATAAATAAGTTAAGCAAAGTCAACTAAAAGCATGTCCCTTTAACTTGTTTTACCGCCTAATAGAATTTGTTGTGCGAAATATCATTGCTTTCACGATTTCATTAGTAAGAGAAAGAAGACTAACTTTTTCAATAAACAGTTTTTGATTTAAATTAAGTTACTGCTACAAATTTGGCAGAAGACACATTTCTAAAATCATAAGAAGTACCGTTTCACAATATTTTCATATTAAAAAATTCATTCAAGTCATAAAAACACCCAATTTTGGTAAAAAATTAAAATTTATTGGTAACATATGTAAAACTAACAAAATTTGGTGCTGCATATGTGTATCTCAATTGGTTGAAATAATTTTTTTATAAATACCCCAAAAAACTTTTAATTTCACTAGTTTTTAACGAAAAGGCATATTTTTTTGGGCTTGTTAAATCCAAAGCGATTGTAAAAAGAACTTCGATCACGTCACATTCCCATTTTATAACAAATAAGCAAGTTATTCACTCAAAAAAAAAAACAAAAATGCACCGCTTTACGCTTTTTCGTATAAATTTGATTTAGCTTCTATTATCACCAGCTAACAATAGTCTCCTAACAAATGCTAATCTCAAAATCCGCGGTACCGCTGCTCAGTCTGCTTTAAGTAGTAATGAAAACGTTTATCTTGTTCAGCATTCATGCTTCCTAGATTCTCAGGGGGAAAAAAATCAAGATGTGAATCCAGAATGTGGGCTTTTAAAGACATTAACACCGGTTTTACGGTAATTAATTGGAGGTTTGGAAACAATTTGTCTACAGTTGTTACTTTTCTTACTTTTCCAAGAATTCTTTTAAAAGATGTCTATGCGGCTTTTTCAACTTCAGACGTGTTTTCAAGTTTTTCATCATGTAACTTTTTTCTAATTTGGGAGCCAACAAATATGCCTTTCTGTTTAGCTTCCGATAACCTCGGAAAAGAATTTTGTAAATGTTTAGAAGCAGTTCCTTTGTTGGTCAGGTGTTTTTACAAAGTTTTTCATCGAGTCTAGCTTAATGTGGATGGGAGATAAAATGGAACTATGGGGTCATTCTTCATTCGATTTTCCAGGAATGAATTCACCTATAACCGAGTTAAGATTTTGCCATTGGAGGTTGCCCCTGTGATCCCGAGAAGCAGTGTTACGATATTGTGTTAAATTCTCCTAACTTAGGAAAGAATTAATGCAACTATTTACAAATAAATTAATAAAAACATTTTTGTCATTTTACTATCACCCGGACATGATAAAGGGTTTTATATGTATATTCGCCATCGATAAACACATACCCCCAAGTCCCAAAAAATATAAAAAGTTTTTCTGGGCGAAGACAAAACTTTAAATTTACAAATTTAAAGTTTACAAACCAGTATAATTATTAATGTTTTGCAAAATATGCTTAGGATGCCGGCACTAAAGTGTCTCTCGACGACGACAAGGCTTTTGAAATATTTGCTAATATGGTAGAAGGCAACCCCAGCTCGCCACACATCAGTTACTATGGAATTGTCGAAGTATACGTCCGTAACATCTTAGGATATGGTCCCACGCCTCTTGATAAGGATCACTTCATTCCATCTGTAATACATCACTACGAGACAGCGATAAGAGATCCAGTATATTGGTATTTCGTTAAGTTTATAGTGTATTTCTTCCAAGAATTCAAAATGCGCCAGAAACAGTACTACTACACCGCAAAAGATCTACAATTTGAAGGCGTTAAAGTAGAAAGCATCAACGTAGAGCGTCTTGTCACGTATTTCGAGTATGGAACTTACGATTTGAGCCATGGCGTCTTCTACAATCCAACTGAAACCGAACCCTTCCACATACGTTTACGTCAACCACGCTTGACGCACAAACCATTCGCTTATACCATCGAAGTTCTAAGTGATAAGGCTGTTGAAGGAGTGGTAAGGGTATACATTGGACCTAAATACGACTCATACGGCCGTCTAACTGATTTCAACGAAGACAGACTTAACTTCTATATAATCGATAAATTCGTTTACCAAATACAAGCTGGAAAGAACTCCATAGTACGCGACTCGAAACAAACTCTTACCGTAAGTGAGAGGACAACTTATTGGCAACTCTACAAACGTGTTTTGGGAGCTACTAAGAAAACTGAAGAATTCTGGATTGACGGCAGCGAAACTTATTGGGGCTTACCAAACAGGTAATTTAATATTTATTGTTGTATAACCTGGATTTCCATGAGTTTCCATAAATTGTTACTACCTCTATTTGAATAGATGCTTAGTGTAATGTGCAAATCACATTTGGCGAACAAGTGTGATGTCTCATGATGACTATTAGGCTATATACTTCGTTAGCAAATAAAAAGCTATTTTAGAGAACCACTTCTAATACAAAAATCGACTTTAGTAATTCCTTAGATATTTAGGATTCACAAAATATGCTGTCTAATTGAACCAACAAGAAGGGACTTTCTCGTTTAGGCAAAATTTATCAATAATAGGTTGTCTAAAATGCTTTGGCGGTCAAAATTAAGAATACATTTATTGTTATTTGAAAATAACCTTATGAAGTCACATATGCACCATTTTGTTCCATGGCCTTTCGCCATTCTTCCGGAAACGCCATAATCCCATCGCTGTAGAACTTCCGTGGTTTCTGGTCAAATAATTGTGAACGTGTGGTTTTCACAAGCCTATTGTGACATTAACTAATACAATTCAGAGAGTTTTGCAGAGACCGAAGCAAATGATAGTCTGACGATGCCAGGTTCGGGCAATACGGTAGATGCATTAAAACCTCCCAGCTAACTTCTCTTAATTCCTGACGGCTCGTTAAAGATGTATGCGGTCTGGCGTTGTCAGTGTGGTATACGACACCCTTTCTGTTGATCAGTTCCAGCCGTTTCTTTTGAATTGCTAGATGCAGTCGCGCTAATTGTCCACAATACGCATTCGAATCTATCGTTCTACCTGACGGCAGCAGCTCCTGATGCACGATACCCTTCCAATTCCACCAAACACACAGCATAACCTTCCTGGACGCCAATGTGGGCTTTACAACAGACTCTGGAGCTTCTCCTCGTTTCGACCATAATCTTTTTCACATATTGTTGTCATAGGTTATCCACTTTTCATTACCCATGATCAACCTTCAACGCTTCAGAAATGGCACAATTTCGTTACGTTTCACTAGTGATTCGCAGATAGAAATTCGATCGAGTTAATTTTTTTGAGTCAGATTATGTAGCATCCAAACATCGAGCTTCTTTTTGTAACCAGCTTTCTTCAAATTGTTTAACACTGTTTGGTGATGAATGTTTAGGTCATTACATATCGGTCTTGCTCAACTTTTGCCAGAATATTCCTGCGATTGGTCGCTTATTACGAGGAGCATCTTGGACATCGAATTTTCCAGAACGAAGGCGACTGGACCATTTTTTGGCTATTGCTTTTGATAACGTATCTTGTCCATAAATAACAAATTTCTTCAATGGCATTTGCGCCTTGGTCGAAATAAAACTAAAATGTTGCGCTGTTTTGCGGAAAGGTCGCTCATCTTTATGGCGCAGTACCTTACGCAGTGGCGGATTAAGAGCTTTCGGGGCCCCTAGGCACAAGTAATAACGGGGCCTCCTCCATCTTTTATTGCAAATTGTAAAATAGGTAATTTCAAAAATGCGTAAACAAGTAGGTAAAATGAAAATTTAAATTTTTTATAAAAACATATATAGCGTGTCCCAGGATTGATGTTACAAGAGGTGTGAGGAACTAAAAATCTCGGAATCCTAATTTAAGCTTTTGAAATTAAGCCCTGCTTGGTTTGAAACTTATTTTTAGTTTACTTTCGATTTTCTGAAATCAAGTATGCCTTAGCAGTTGAGCAAACCCTATTTTCGTTTCAGGTAAAGTTCCTTTTCCGTCCACAGTATGCTAAAATGTTACTAAGAAAAGTTGTTCAGAATGAAAAGCTATGGCGTTGTGCAAATTTTCTGAATGATAGACCTACTTTGATAAAAACCATTATTTGTCAACTTCGCTTCAGATAAAGTACCTTTTCAAAGTTTTACTAAGAAAAGTTGTTCAAGAAGATCTACCTACTTTGATTAAACAAAATAAATTGTATTTACTCACAAATTAAATTTACAACATTTCAATTATGTATTCATCATAGCTGCTACCAGTTTCTCCGCACCATTCTCACAAATAATGGATTTTATTAAAGTAGGCCGATCATTTATAAAATAACGACATAACTTTTCATTGTGAACAACTTTTCTTAGTAACATTTTAGCATATTGCGAACGAAATAGGTACTTTACCCAAAACGAAAATAGTTTTTACTCAACTGTCAAGGCCTATTTGATTTTAAAAAATCGAAAATAAACTAAAGATAAGACTCAAACCAAGCAGGACTTAGTTCCAAAATGCCAAATTGAGATTCAAAGATTTTTAGTTCCGCACACCTCTTGTAACATCAATCCTGGGATACGCTGTATTTGCAAATAATGTTTAATAATATAACAATAAACAAAAAAATTGTAAACAAATTTATTTTCAATAAAAATATTTAAACAAAATTTTACATTCCTAATAAAAACATTGTTTAATAAATATGTAGTACCTGTAAAACCTAGTAAAAATTAAAATAAATATATTTTTATTCTTAATAAAAATATTTAACGAAGTCTACACATTAGGGCTCTATAGCAGATTAACTTTGCGGACTTTAGAAGCAGCAAATTTTTGCACAATTTCTTTAAAATTTATTTTTTTTTACGAATTCATGCTTAAAGCCTTTAGCCGATTTTGGTTCATGACGCTTCTTTTTTGGTTTTTTATTACCGCCAGTTTTGAGAATGTTCTTTCTCCTTCACAAACTCCGCAAGCTAAAGTTAAATATTTTCTAAATGCTACAGCTACATTAGGATAGAGGTTTGACTTTAATACTTCTTTAACACTTTTTAATGTTTCTTGGCTGTTGCAATTTTTCAAGCTCTGTTCATTTATTGTCAGATGTTTATGAAAATGTATTATTTCGTTTTCCAATTCACTTTCCAAATCTAACGGATATTTTTTAAGAAGCCGTTGAGCTGCGGATCGTTTGCCATTCAAATTTGTGTTTTCATAATCGAAAATAAACGAAAAATATACTTGCAATTCTTTATAACAACAAGATCTTCTTTCCATTTCAGAAATTATGCCATCACATATTACTAAAAATACCTCTACTCTAAATTTTTGTTTTGGAGAAAAGTTTTCTGAATAGGAGGAATCACCGTGAAATTCTTTTTTTCTTAATTTGACGTGTATTTTCTTTTTTATAAACTCAAATTCAGTCGGAACCTTCGAAATAAGTTTCGCTTCTTCTTCATACTGATCAACATTTTCACGAATAGTTTTTAGGTATTCTGTTAAAGAGGTAATTTGATCTACAACTTCTTTTAAAATAAGACCTTCTTTTTGAAATGTCAAATTTACTTTGTTTGTTCCCTCTAAAACATCGTACCAGAATTTCGTGTATCGTAACTTTGGCCAGTATCTTGAGATAATTTTTTTAAGGTTATTAAAATTTCATGATAATTTTGTTTTAATGACTTCAAGGCATCATATCTCGCTGACCATCTTGTGTCAGACAGAGATTTCATCACAAAAATTCTTTCATTTGCATTAGAATTTAATGAAATTCTCGTATTAATTTCTTCTTTTAGCAAATTCCACCTGTATGTGGAACCTGACAAGAAATTGTAGAATGTTTATACAATCCCAAAAAAAGATATAGCTTGTACACATACACTAGCTGCTGTCTGTCCAACAAGATTCAGAGAATGAGAACTACACGGTACAAATTCTGCAAATTTGTTTATTTCTTTTATCGTACTTTGGACACCTTGATATTTTCCAGACATATTAGCCGCATTGTCGTAACTTTGCGAACGGCAATTTTGAATGTCAAGATTGTACTCAATTAAATATTGCACAATTTCTCGAGCCAGATCAATCCATTTGTGGCTTTTTAGAGGCTAGAATTTTAAAAAACTTTCTGACACTTCAAATGTTTGTGAATTCGCGTATCTAATCACAAAAGTAAGTTGATCAACATGTTGCAAATCAGGTGTAGAATCAACTATTATTCCAAAATATTTTGATTCTTTTACTTCTTGTAAAATTAAATTAGTAACATGATCGCCTAATAATTGAAGAAATTCATCGCAAGATCGATAAGATATTTTGCCCCGTCCAATATTTTTAGTTTTTTCAATATGATCTGCTAGAAACCCGTCATATTTTGCTAGTAGTTCCAATATGCCTAAATAATTCCCATTGTGTACTACTACTTTTTTGATGTAGCCATCCAGTTAAAACACGCTTTGGTATGAGAAGCATGATTTTCATGAGATACAAGTCTCGCTGTGGCATTTTCCCAGTCGTTGAAACCTACGGTAAATTGATCCTGATTTTCTTCAAACAAAAATAATTTACAGAGTCCGCAGTAAACTTATTTCCGGCGGAAATATTAGCCAAAAACGATCTACTTTTGCGCCACTTAACATTTTACGCTTAAACATTGATTTTGAAATAAATCTTTGCATCGATACGCTAACTTGTAAAGTAGCTTTAATCATTTCCTTATCTTCAAAATCAATGTTTTATTCAAAATTACCTTTTTCGATCAAATATCACAAAACTTCTTCAGGCTTACTCCATTCAGCAGGATCATTACTAAATATTTCGTAGTTACTGTAGAATGTTGTTGGTTCTTGTTTATCACTGCCAGAATCATTAGATGTGGCTCCATGTCGACATGAATCAATTTCAATGACTTCATCTTCGTGTTCGCTGTCGTGTGTAGACTGAGCGGAAAGCAGCGCGTCGCACTTAAATATACGCAGACAAAATCGATCGAGACGACACTGGAACTTTCCACACTGTTCCACGCTATTCGAGATACCGCGCTCGACTTCTAGATTTCTCTGTCGAAATTTTTGAAATTGTTTGCTTTTCGATTACGAAATAATAACATTTTTATAACTATTTGGAATAGTGAATACTATAGTTAGAATTATTTATAGTTTATAACTATTTGGAATAGCGCTTTATAGTTATTATAGTTTATAACTATTTGGAATAGCGCTTTATAGTTATTATAGTTTATAACTATTTGGAATACTTTTTACTGTTAAATACAAAAGTTAATAATGAGCCAGTAATTCGTTAACTACTTTTTCTTAAAAAAAAATTTAAGAGCAGTTAGAATTTTAAAAATTAACTGATAAAATACGCTTATTTTCAAAAATCCAGGAAGGGGTATATAACCTTAAATAAGCCGGGGCCGCTAGGCACGTGCCTAATTTGCCTTACGGGTAATCCGTCTCTGACCTTACGTCTAATTATAAAAATTCCAACATTTTTTGTCACTTCATTAGCTGTTTCCGATTTTTCTAATGTTTTGTGGTGCGAATGGCTGTTATAAGTGCGGTTGCAATATATTTCAGTTACTACCTAATAGATAACATTTAATTGATTAAAAATAGAGCAATCTTTTCTTCAGCGTTGTATCCCCGTCCCATACTTGCGCCTATAAAATAACCTTCAGTTATGAGAAATTCGATAGCTCCCCTACTTTACAAACAAAATTGTAGCAGAGGAATATTAAAGTGTCTTAATTATTTTCTTGGAATTATCATATTTTCAAGTTGGGCATTTACAATACGTTTGGAAAAGTACTTAGTAAAGGGCTTCAAGTACCAAGCACCAAGCAGTGAGTGTTTCAAGATAACTATTACTAAATACAGTTTTTGAAAAAATAAAGCACCAAGTACCAACTACTAATAATAGAAGTATCAAGTATAAAGTGCTCATTTTAAAGTATTTGAAACCCTTAATGTACTAAAAACGTTTCAAACACTTCGCGCCGCCACTTTACAAGTACTTCAATTACTTTATAAGTGTTCCAATTACTTTCAAATTGCATCAATTACATTAAAAGTGCTTCAGTGAAGTACCTAACAAAGTAATTCAAATAAGAAGTAGTGAATACCTTCTAGAAGTGATGAAAGCACAGTGCTTGAAGCCCTAAAAGTGCTTTACTGGAGATTACGTTGGTACAGGACAAAACTTTAGGAGTAACTAAAGTGATTCCATTATACCTCTATATTCTAATGTATTATTTCTGTTGAATAGGCTTATTTTACCTCATGGTACTGTCGGTGGCATGCCATATCAGTTCTTCGTTATAATCACACCATACGTTAAGAGCGATAGCAGTATACCAACGGCAACTGATGAACGCGTCTTCCCAAGAGTCGGCACTGGTTTGTACAGCTACGACAAACTTCCCTTCGGTTTTCCATTTGACTTACCCGTCAAAGATGTTGATGAATGGAACCACGTCAGCAATCATAAGTTCCAGGAAGTGAAGATCTACCATAAAGCTACTGAAGAATCATTGAATATTTCAGTATAGAAGTATAAACAACAAAAACTGCCCTATTTACCATTTACCATTTACGGAACGGGATGTGCTTTAATATAATATTTTATAATTATTTTTGTTAAAAAATATAGTTGTTCAAGGTAGTCGTATCTTTTATTGGGAACCAGTTGTTCATATACATCCTAAGCTCTAAAACTACTTAATTTAATTATTATTATTATTTGGAATGTCACAATGGATAAGGGCCATTTTGGAAGATTAGTTATAGATTACAAAAATTTACAAAAAAACACGTAAGTGTAGTTTTGCGGTCAAGGATGTTGTTTATACATTTGAGACCGCAAAAGCTCTTTGAGCCCGAGTGGCGTACAATATTTTTCTTTCTATCCGCCCAAAATTTTGAAAAATTTAGTATTCTACATACATATTTGACATTTACACTTCCATAATTGTCAAAGTTGTCAATTTCTGTTATGTATTAACACCTATTCCTATATTAATGTATTATTACGAGATGTGGCAATTAAATAACCGGACTGGTGCTAAAAAACATTTTATTGATCACCAATTACATTACAAAGTTTATCCCCTTCAATGTACTCTCCTTGCCGATCCCTCCAACGCTCCATACGAATTTTCCACTGTCGAAAGCAGTGCTGGAGGTCCGTTTCTGTCAGCTTGTTGAGAACCTCCGTCGCTTTCGCTTTCATCGCTTCCACACTGTCAAATCTTGTCCCCTTAAGCTCCGATTTTACCTTAGGAAATAAAAAAAGTCATAAGGTGCCAGGTCGGGCGAGTACGGTGGGTGGTCCAACACGGTGATGCCGGATTTCGCAAAGAACGCCTTCACAGACAAGGCGGAATGTGCTGGCGCATTGTCTTGGTGGGGCATCCAAGATTTGCTCTTCCACAAATCGGGTCTTCGTCTTCTCACTCGTTCACAAAGGGTAATTAGAACCTCGACGTAATAATGTTGATTGACTTATCCGACGCGACGCTAGCATAAGGACTTGAACGGACGATTGCAACAACGAGACTGAGCGACGTACAACCGTGTCCATCGAGCTCAGGGTGGGTAAAGCATCTACAAGCACAGACATGTTCAAACCTGCCGTGGCGTGCTCGCTGTTTGCCGATAGTAGCACCAGTCCGGTTATTTAATTGCCACGCCTCGTATTTTACGTCCCTAGGTACGTAAAATTCCATTACAGCCCGCTGTGAAAGGCAACAAAGGTAAATAACACGTACGTCCCTCTAATCAGGGCAGTAATGATTCGCTTACGTTGCCGGTTGTAGGAAATAGTTATTTATGTCACAAGAGACGTAAGTGTACTTTTGCGGTTGAGAATGTTGTTTGCAAACCGAAGCGTATCTATAGCTTTTTCACTAAAACGGTATGATCATTGTCAAAGTAAAATATAATAATTTAAAAATTAAAGCACTTAAAACAATGCTTGGGCATTTACTGTTTAAGAATTGTTTATTTCTCGGAATTTCAATCTCAACTATTATATGGAATTCTTCTTTGGGGAACCAGCTCTTTTACCGATAAAGTTTTCCTCGAGCAGGAAATTGCAATAAGATGTATTGCTAATGTCAGTCAAGTAACGTCTTATAGAAACTATTTTATAATTCTGAAAATTCTAATTATATCTGAATTATAGTTTCTTAAAGCTGCTTGCTATATTCATAAACACAAAAAATTAAAATATGGTCGGAGATCTGAGAATTGATCTGTTTCGTGATCCTACAAAAGCATTATTAGTTTTTTTCTTGATTTATAATTTAAATTATTGTTTACTTTTTTGGGGCAGCTAATTACCATAGTTATCGAGGCTGTAATGAATAAATAAAGAAATAAATAAATAAAATATTAGAAACTAACAGCCACTTTTTTGATATGTTGATATTCTTCCGATAAATACCTGTAACAATCTTCGGGATAATTGGAAAGTTTACGATTTAAATGAATTTTAAACAACAATATAATCTTGGTTGCTATTCGAATGCTTTTATCCTTTTAAAGAATTCTTCAATTGCTCTTGCAGTCCCGGCCTTCTGGAATCGTAAAATTGCCTCTATTGTTTAAATAGTGAGAATCTAAAGTTTTTTCGTAACTTAATAGACGTCATATAGTATCTTACAAAAATATCCAGGTATCTACTTTGTTGCTTTAAATGGAACGTCCTGTATGTTATTATGCTTTTAGCTTTTTAATCTATAAATGAACCGCTATAATATAGGTTTCATATGTCTATTTTTAATAGACATATTATAAATATAATCGTTAAACACTAGAACAGCCAGAGCCCTCAAAACACAACGGCCATAACCCTGCCGTTCTGGCGTTAAGTGCAGATATATCTATTCCCTTAAAAATATTCGCAACAAAAAAAACATACCGACGTTGATGATCTTAGACTGCTAATTCATAATTTCGATCCGAAGTAAAGGAGAGAAAGATATAAAGAAATTGTGTATTTTAGATGAATCAATGTTATCAGTAGAAAACATTCATTTCATTGATGTAGAGATGAAAAGATAATTATTAGAGTGTGTTAAAAAGGTGGTACCGGATGGCAGTAGCGTAGCGGTAGCGGCGTGGGTAAGGGTAATTTTCAACTCGTAGTCGATCACAACAGTACCGCGAGAGAGTTCAAAGCAACAGTACGTTGCACGCTGCACGCCAAATAAGTACGCGGAGATGGGACGCCCAAAGGGTGTAGCGTTCTCTTCGAATGTAAATAATAATATGCAATAGCGGATTGCTAAGTCGCGATAGGTTTGAATGTAGAAAACATTGTAAAAGTAAACGTCATGTATTGAATTTAAGAAACAGTATTCCATACTGGCAATTTTTATATGATTTTATTTTTATGTTAAGTATGTGCAACATCCTACAACATCTGGTATCTAATGAACACTTTCGTCTTTTTGGGTTAAGTACGTTCCCTCATGGAAGCTGCCAACATCTATGCAATTACAATACAATTTGCCGCGTGTGCAAGCTACAGTAAAGGAGTGTATAAAAGACGAGTTGAGAAATAAGAAAATCTGCCTATGTGTGGATGAAACAACTGATGCTCAGAAACACAGCGTCATTCATGTTGCAGCGCGTCCTTTAAAACGTGATGGCCCACCCCAGCTTCATTGTTGTTATCCAGTAAAAGGATTCAGAAAACTAATGCAGAAACCGTTGTCCAGATAATACAAGATTCGTTGAGAGAATTTTGTATCACAGGAACCCAAGTCACAATGTTCGTTACTGACGGAGCCGCAACAATGCTGAGAGTTGGTAGGATGTTGAAAATATGCTTTCCGGCTCTTCTTCACATAACATGCCTCATACACGCATGTCACCTCGTAGCAGAAACCATTCGAAAGAAGTATCCAATGGTGGATAAGTTAATAGCATCTACCAAAAAAGTGTTCATCAATTCTCCCAAACACATCCGTGTATTCAAACAATTGTGTCCGAAATTACCACCACCACCTCAGCCTGTAATAACGCGATGGGGAACATGGCTCCAGGCAGTATCTTACTATCAGAAATATTTTTCACAAGTGAAAAATGTCATCTTGAAACTTGATTCAAATGATGCTGCAGCAGTTCGAGATAGTCAGCAACTTTTCTCCAATTCGGACGTTCAACAACAAATAGATGGAATTTTTCCATGAATTATTCTGAAGTTGCAAAAGCTATTGAGCAATTAGAAAATAGTCACTTATCTGCACGAGACGCATTAAATTGCATAAACAATTTACAAGCCGCTCTAGAAAACTTGACGAACACTATAGGAGTCGATGTTGCTCAAAAATTTGGTGCAATTTTAACGAAAAATCCCGATTTACAAAAGGTTCGGTCTATAACTGAAAATCAAGAGTGCCCAGATGAGGAAAAGAAATATCTGACATTTGCAAATCTTACTTCACTGGATGGCGAACGATCAGTTTCGAAGTATACGACAACGTATTCACAACACCGTCGACGGCTGAATGAAGCGACAATGGAAGCGTTGCTGATGTTGCAATTCTACGCAGCTTACCAGGGCGGTTGCCAATTGCCACAGTGGACATCAAGACGACAGGAAAAGGTAACAATATTATTTTTCACTAATATTGTATATTACGTACCTACTTTTATGCGGTGAGCTACTGCCGGTACCACCTTTTAACAAACTCTATAATGACAATCTCTATTTAGAGATTGTCTGTTATATTTCAAACTGTATTAGTCTTTGAAATAAAATTTATAATTAATACACCTAAAATACGTCTTTCTTTAGTAAATTTAATATGAAACTGCGCAGATAAGTTTTTTTTCCTAAAATACCGAGAATGCTGCAACAAAATGCTATAAATATGAGATTCGTACAATAAACATTTCTATTTAGCTAAATGACGAAATTTTCTAAACAACTTTTAATATTTTCTTATATGTTTACTGCTGAAAAAAAAACTTAGTATGCTATGCTTTGATTAATTTCGTTTCATGTTGAACTCTAAGGAGTTGCACAGTAACATACAGAGTGCACCGTTTAAAAAACCAAACTCGCATCGTGTGTAGCAGAACCTAGACATTCTACATTGAATGTGATCTTATGTTGCACAGAATTACTCAAAATTGTTTTCTCTAAATTGTTCAAGGAAGGAATTATCCTCTGCCCACGCTGTATAGCAAGGAGAATTGAATTGATTTTTGATGTTTTGTAACTTTTACAACAATCGAGATAACGCAAACTTTAAAAGCATACCAAGTCTGAATATCACCCTGTATTTTCGGCACTGACCGCAGTAGCTAGCTATGATCTAGTAGGTCTATTCTTATTTTCGAAAGAGAGTTCGGAACATCCGCGTTGTTTGTTTTATATTTGCTATTTTGAAAATGGACCACTCTATACATGTAGATAAGTTAAGCATAAGTTACATCATAAATATAACCAAAAACCTTGTTACTAGCTGACGATTGACCATATTTGTTTATTTTAATTATCTTCAATTGATAAGCCTGTGATAGCATGGAACATTCAATTTTTATTATAAAAAAATACTCTGTTATTGCAGTTGAAAAGGCTTTCCCATACTTACATATGTCATAACCAAATTCCATTTATTCACATTGTTTTGAAAATATTTATTTTTTGGTATTTTCGAAAATTGTTATATCAAAATAATATTCTTTCTTTTTTTGCTTTTCAAATGGACGAAGATATTACAAACGTGTTTTTGATAAGTTTCTCGATAACCATACATTTTTGTTTATACGCATTTATGTATATCTCGATTAAATGTGTTTGTTTGTGTTAATTTTTCGATAAGTACTCTGTACGGGCAAAAATAATATGGTCATATTTATACGATTCATTATAGAGCGCCAGAGGGTTTTCCAAGTTTATATCGCGAAACGACGAAATGCTATACTATGGCCAATGACTTCATATTCAAGTTGTGGCGGCGGTATAAATAGAGAACTTTAAACAAGTTCTTTTGAGAGCCAATGTGGTACAGTAAGTGGTCACACTGGAAATAATACGAAGATGAAGCAAATATATTACTTGTTGCTGTTTTGCACGTTAACATTCGCCACTATTCAAGTTAAAGATTATTTACCGCAAAAGTATAAAATTGGTAAGAGTTTTATTCTTGTTCAAATCTTTTTTAGTATGAATGATCCAAATTAACGGGTCACTATTTTCATTATTATTGGTTTTACGAAATCGGTTAAATTGACAAATTAATAATGTCTTTGCTGCTAGTTAATATATAAACTATCACATAGTGTATTTTTATAATTGTTTTTAATCAATTGTATCAATTATTTTTCAAAATTTTAAAAATTTTACAGACTATTGTTCTAAAACAAATAATAAGAAAGCTACAATGGTTTATATCTTCTGTGAAAAATGCACGTTTGTAGTTTAATGGGTATTTCATATAGTACGCTGTTATAACTAGAGTTGGGATTTTATGCAAAAAACATATTTCTTATTATTAATAATATAAATCAAATATTGCTATATTGAAATAACGAGATTAGAGCAGAGCCGCCCAAGTCGCAGTACAATAACTGTTTTCAAGCAAAAGAAATGTTTTCTTAGCGTTTCTTTCTCTGCTTAAGAGAAGTATATACATACTTGTGATGAAATAATTGTATTTCTTTGTTTAAGACATTTTTTAATTTGATTCAAGAAAATCTTGCAGAAAATTTCAAGAAAGCGATTCTTAGTGTAAGTAAATGGCCCTTATAACACAAAACAATATTTTCGTAAGGATAGTAAATAGTTTTCTTAGTTTCAGAAAGCGTTTAGGCATTATTCTTAAATCAATAGCTTCATTTTCTTAAAATAATTTTGCAAATGCACTCCAATACGATATTCTATGATGTGTATACTTTAATATAATGGTATGCTTGCTATATACGATACACGTCCAGAAACTAGGTTCCGTTTGGTAATAAAAACAAAACGAATACAGATACAAAAAAACTATTTATTGCGAAAAAATGCTACAAATCTTAAACTATATTTCTACATAGCTCCCACCATTTTGTAGGCACTTGTCATGGCGTGGCACAAGTTTTTGTATGCCTTCCTCATAAAACGTTGCCGCCTATGCTGTCAATCATGTGGTAACATGTTCTTTGAGCTCTTCATCGTTGTTGAATTTTTGACCATCGGGGAAAGTTTTCAGGTGCCAAAAGAGATGGTCGCTAGGGGCGAGGTCAGAGCTGTATGGAAAGCGGTCAAACTGGGTCCAGCCAAAGTCCAGCAATAGAATGCCGTGTCTATCCCAAAAGACTGTGCACATGATTTTTCGAGGTGTCAAGATTTGCTTGGCTTTAGTCTTTCCTGGTGACAAAGCGTGCCTCCATTCCATTAATTGTCGTTTCGATTCAAGGGTTTCATAAACGACCCAAATGTCATCCCCGGTCACTATTTTGCTTAAAAAATCATCACCATTTTTGTTGTAACGTGTCAAAAGATCAAGTGCACTGCCTTGACGCCGTTTTTTGTGTTGCCCTGTAAGAGTTTTCGGCACTCAACGAGCACACAGTTTTCGAAAATTCAGTTTTTCAGAAACAATTTCATGAAGAAGTGCTTTTGCGGAAATTTCGTAGAAAGATCAGATACTGTAATCTTACGAGTTCTTCAACTACACGAACCAATTCTTCATTAACCAAACTTGGACGCCCACTTCGTTCGTTATCGTGTACTTGATCACGTTCTTCATTGAACTGTTGGACCCATCACCTTACCATTGAATCACTCATCGCATTTCCTCCGTAAACCTCGCAAGCGGCGGGATTTTCAATCAACTTCGCCATTCTAACCAAGCACTATAAATTGTAATCGAAATGGCGTTATCTCCTTCTCCTTAACTCACAACTACAAATACAAACGGAACTTATTTCCTGGACGTGCCTCGTAGTTGCTGTTCGTCTGTTCAGTCTTTGTACGTTCTGATTTTATTAATAATTTGGAGCTGTATTTTCTAATAGAAGCGATTATTGTGAATACAGCAAATCTGTTTTATTTATTTATTGTGAGATGACCTACTAAACTGTTATTTAACCTTTATAGAAATAGAACTTACGGAAAAATTTGTATGTCACTAAACATTTTAATCAAAAATTTGCATTGTATTTCTTTTCTTATGAACTACGTAAATTAGTTAATACTTGTTAAAGATTGTGTATTATGTTTCATAGGGGTTATAGTATCTTTCAGAATAGCCAATCAAATTGAGTGCAATATAATATTTTTTCAGACTCACTATTAATTATTATTATTTTTTCAGATGACAAAGAAACCCTTGAATACCAACTAAAATTCTTGCTTCTTTTTAAAAATGAATACCTACCTGAGGATCAACAGTTAGTATCTAATTTCACACCAAATGAAAATTTATTCAAGGTCCGTATTGCATAACATATCTCTAAAAGTTCAACACTGAAGAATGTAATTTTAGAATTTCACAAGATTTTCTGACTTCATGGATGAGAAATGGTTAAAGAAAGGAGAAATATTTTCACTTCTTCGTCAGCTTCACTTAGAACAAGCGGTGTTATTGTTCAAAGCATTGTATTACACCAAGACTGTGAATGACATGTATAAACTTGCTGCTTGGTCAAAACAATTTGTAAACGAAAGAATGTGGTCGTACGCAGTTTCTGTGGCATTGGTCCATAAACCAGAAACATTTGGACTAGTTTTGCCACCACATTACGAAATGAATCCGAATTTCTATTTCAATAGCGAAGTAATGGCCAAGATGGAGCAGTCTAGAAGTAGCTGTGATGTAAACTCTAAAAATGTTGACGTTGTAGTCAACGATATCCTTCTGGAACGTTACACCAACTTAGATTCGGAACAGTTATTAAGATATTTTACTGAAGATATTGGATTAAATTTGTGTTACCACTCCTATAGCATCTTTTATCCATTGTGGATGGATGGCGATGAATTTGGTTTAAAGTTAGATCATCGTGGTGAACTGTTCTACTATATTTTGTTACAACTATTAGCTCGTTACAATGCAGAAAGATTATCAAACGGCCTAGGAGAAGTAGCTGCAATTGATTTTAATTCGCCTCTTGATTTTGGATACTATCCAGGACTAACTTATCCAAATGGTGTACCGTTTCCAAGTAGACCAGAAGGCGTGCGGTTAAGTGAAGTTAGAAAAAATTCATTGTCCAGAAATGATAATTTAACAAACTCTTACGTACGATTACGTGACTCTGCATTTCGAATACAGAATGTTATAGATTTTAGAAGAACTTATTGGGTAAGGTTTTTCGCAAATTATTCTTTCCGTCATATATTCAACAACATACTAAATTCGCTACATAACTTTAATGTTTGCTATAAGCTTTTCAAACGAATCAATCTTTTAAGTAAATTTGTTTTGATTTGACAAATATGTTAGCAGGAAGAGGGTATTTACGATTTGGCAACACTACACGACTAACGTATTAAGTAACAACCTGAAAAAAACTGTCAAATATTTTATATGTGTAGGTAATATTAAAACAATTAAATAGATGTAAATAACGTTGCACTGTGAAAGTTCCTTCAAAGATGTATGGACCAATGATACGTCCATTAATGCACACCAAACGTTGACACCCCATATTACCTGAAAATGAGTCTCACGCACCCAATGAGGATTTTCTGAAGCCCAGTAATGGCAGTTATGATGATTCAATTGTCATGAAATCGTACCTCGTTCATAAAATGTCGGTAATTGTGGGATCATCGTTTAATATTACTTGCATTACAGCAATGAATCTTCGTCTCCGTTCAAATTGTCTAGGCCTTAACGCTTGCAGCAACTGAATTTTAAAAGGAGGGTATTTGTGAAACTCTAGCATCCTCTCTACTGTTGATTTACTTGTTCCCATATATTCTGCCACAGTTCTAACTGAAATATGTGGATTCAATCCAACATAACCTAGTACATTTATCTGCATTGCATCGGTTCTAACGGTGTTACATGATGAGAATGATTTAAATTTGATCGAAATTTAGCTTCAATACGAGGAAATGACATATGTGATTGTACTACTCTTTTAGGAAAGCGCTCTCCATAAGGTGTTGCACCACGAGAATTTCTTCATAAATTAGTAACATATCGACACATTTATTTGGAGAAAAATTAAAAGGCATTTTAAAGATTTTATAACAACACATAACTATATGTACGTAAACTATTTTAGCAAATCGAATAAATATCTGAATCATTTTTGTTCGAACAACCCATATGATTGTATACCTACAACCAAATTTAAGCTAACAAGTTATATTAGCAGCTATTTGTTAAATGACATTTTTGTTTGTACCGTTGTATTCCTAACTTCTAGTGCTTCAATCATAAAGTCTGAAAGATGAAGGGTGCAATTTGAAATTTTTTAAAGCGACTCTGTGTGAGTGATTCATATTGAGGAAAAAGGGAGTAAGAATGGTCTTAATCTCACAAAAATTCTTTCACAATAATTTGCTACCGTTTCGAGCAAAATTTAGCACATCTTTAGGCAAGAATTAATTCAGTTCAGATAAAATTCGTCAAATTTGATAAAACATTAATACTTAAATTTGTAAAATATATTTCACCAGGGCTAAGGAGATATTTGTAAAATATATTTCACTAGGACTAAGGAGATTACTTATTGTAAAATTAGTGTTAAAAATTATAACACACTGAGCTTTATAATTTTGAATACTGTAATACTTACAATTAGCGGTGAATTAAAAAAAACCAAAGGTTCGTTCAATTGAGCTCGTAAAACAGCAATTCTTTTTCCATTTGATTATTTCTCAATCTTCGCTTGTTTTCGAGATCCCCATACTACATACATACTACATTGGAAAAAACTCACTTGTATATATAGCGGGTGATTCAGCGTATGTACCAGTTCCAGTGCAATATCTTTGTTGTTAAAAAAGACATTGATTCCATTTTGTTTCGCATATTATGTTGTCAGAATTGAAAATTTTTCTACTATCAACGGGGTATTACTTCTGGTTTAACCGGAAGTCGCAATAACTTTCGTATTTTAAATGGAATGCCATACCTTTTTATTGCCTATCCGATAGAGGTTTTTTTCTCTTTCCAATGATATCATACATGTACACATTCCTTTCGATAGTATCCTCAAAATTAATTTAAAAGTTCAAGAGGTTTTAAAAAATGTTAATCTTAGTAGACTTTGGTTTTCATGTAGCAACCGCTATATTTATCGAAGAAAACCTATTTCTTACACAGTAGGCTATGGAAAATAAGTTTCTTTTTGACAGTTTCATGTTTATTTATAATTTCTGTTTCTTCTACTATGGATTTTACTAGTAGACAGAAATACGATGCTTTCAATATTTGAGGAGTGTCGTCGTAATTGCCGTTCTGCTCTTAGATTATATCAAGAACGTTTTCCCGAAAGACACGTACCTAGCTAAATGTGTTTCACTAGGCTGGTGAGAAATTTATCAGAGTTCATTTAGAAGGAAAACTATCTTCTCGCAAAAAATAACTACAGATGACAATAATGCAGCAGTTGTTTTAGTTCGTTTTAATATCGATAAAATAGCGTACCACCATATAAATTTTATCAAAAGAAAACTTTACTTCATTGAACATAGGAATGTTATAGGCACATGGTTGAAAAACATTTTTTATTTAAAAAATGTAAACATCCAATATGGCGCACATAAGAAGAACAAAAGTTGAGGACAAGCGCAAAGAACCCAGTGGGCCTAGAAGTTTTCTAAAACCACTTTTGAAGTCCTCATTACTAACTACCCCTATGCTGAAAATTTGATCACTGTTTTTTTTATAATAAAGAAAATATTAAGTAACGGAATGGATTTTTAAAAATGTAATCTCGGATTGTACTTAGCCGTATAAGCGCGCAGCTTTTTCCTCATTTAACCGACCTTGTATCTCTAACGGTTTCCAATGTACCCATGCACTTCATGTTATTCTGGACACCCGGCATACTATTATATACAGGTCTTGTAAAGCGAATGCATACCGCAAGAAATAGCGAGTCACCCGCTCCCTATCAGTGATTGGAGATCACAAGTCAATCGCACCGTCGCGCGTAAGTATGTATTAGAGCAACGCAAACTGCGCTGAAAGCCAGTGGCTGATGCATAAAAGTTTACACAAAATAAACACGCCCGGGACAATTCGGTATAAGCGTCAGTATAACTGCGACTCGAAAGCCGATCTGTTGTGTATGCATCTACGCTGTCGTATACTATATCGTAGTTCTACGTTTGTTTTGAAAATGTTTCCTACGTCGCGAAAACGACCAAAGTTGGATACAATAAGAGAATTTATTCCAGAAATACCTGATTTAAAGTGTGATGGCGTTCAAATTCAATGTGTAGTGTGTAAAATAGATTTAATGTGTTGGTCGAAAAGTGATTGTCGATGGCACGTAAATAGTGCAGGGCATGTTTCAAAAAAAAATTCCACACGAGATTATGACAAGTTTAAATTTAATTTATGTGTTTATTGCATGTAATTTACCATTTCATTTACTAAGGAAGAAAGCATACGTCTCGTTTCGGAATGAATATTCGGACTTTAAGTTACCAAGTGAGAGAACATTACAGAGAGTTGTGCCGTCTGCTCGTGAGCATGTCGAGAAAAGAATTAAATCGGAGTTGCAAGATAAAAAACTGTGGTTATGTGTGGACGAAACAACAGATCGTAAAAAACATTCTGTGGTTAATGTAATGGTACGCACAATGGAACCACATCGACCGTCACCCTCAATTTTACTAGCTTCCAGACGAATACAACAATGCACTGCCGAAGTAATTTCAATGTTGGTGTTAAATACAGTGGAAAAGTTTGAACTTTCAACAAATCAACTGTTGATGTTTATGAGTGATGGTGCCGCAAACATGCTTGCTGTAGGTCGATCTCTTAAAAAACATTGTGCTAACTTGTTGCATATTACATGTAAAATTCATACTCTCAGTCTCGTAGCAGATAGTATCAGAAAATGTTATCCCGAGGTAGACCGCTCTAATAGCACATACAAAAGCTGTGTTTGTAAAATCCCCAAAACGTATTGGGAATTTCATAGACTATGCCCCCGGTATTCCTGAACCACCACAACCTATTCTAACTCGTTGGGGAACATGGTTAGAGGCTGCATTTTATTATCTTAAATATTTTGAGAATATAAAGAACGTGATTTTAGAATTCGACCCAAAGGAAGCTGCGGCTGTCAAGGTAAGCCGCTTGAAATTTCAGGATAGTCAATTTAAAACAGATTTGGAAATTATTCAGAACAATTACGTGGGACTAGCGGATGCGATAGAAAAACTACAAAATTCTTCGGTGTCGTTAGTGGAATCTTTGCAAATGTGCAACATGTTCACGCACAGCTATGCGCGATAGAAGATGCAAGAAATGTTTGTGTTTTAGAAAGGTTTGAAAGTGTTTTAGATAAAGACTTCGATTTTGGCACATTAAGACACATTTGCGAAGGTGCGTCAACAGAACCGTTATTTGAAAGATTATTTTACTTACGCAAATATAACGTCACTAGATGTAGAACGTTCGTTTTCGGCATACAAAAACACTTTTTCTTCACGCCGCACTCACTTTGCCGAAACAACTTTGGAAACATATCTAATGTTACAAATATTAAATAGACATTATCCACTTTGTGATTTCACGGAGGACTCTTAAAACGGTAAGTGTTTGAGCGCGTATCACATTTAATTTATTTTGTGAAAACTTTTATGCGTCCGCCACTGGCTTTCAGCGCAGTTGCGTTGCTCTAGTGTATATATTCTTACTTGCTCGGCGTAATGCCCACATTTTTTGCTGTACAGATTCTCTTTACAAGACAAATATAGGTATATATTTATATACCATTTCTACATCTTATTTTATTTTAGGGAGTAAAGTTTTATGACGATCACACTGAAAGTTTGGAAGTTATCTCTAATCTACTAGAAGGCAATCCAAATTCATTAGAAATATCCTACTTCGGTACTCCTCAAATTCATGGTCGGCATCTTTTGGGATATGCGCCAGAACCTCTCAACAGCAATAAACCAATACCAGCCGCTGCTGAACATTATGAGACTGCCCTAAGGGACCCTGCGACGTGGAGGTTCTTGAAATGGTTGACTAAATTTTATAATGACTTTTACAAGCATTTCGACCCATACACTCGGTCAGAATTGGAGTTTGCTGGTGTAAGAGTTAATTCCATCGATACTAAGGAAATTATCACCTATTTCGATAACTTCACTTCGGATTTAAGTGAATATTACAATTCTAAAGAAAGGATGCTTATAGTTCAAAAACGGTTAAATCATTTGCCGTTCGTATATAATATATCGGTCTCGAGTAAGCAAAACCATGGCGCCTTATTCAAGGTATTCCTCGGACCAAAGTACGATCAATACGGACAGGTGCTTGACATAAAGCAAAATAGAAATAAATTCTACCTATTTGATTACTTCAGTCGTAATCTAAAAGCAGGAGATAATGTCATTACACGAACAGTGAGAAGTCAGGAAGCTTGGCCTGTTGACAGAACTAGTTACCGAGACTTACTTGAAAGTGTCACTCAAGCTTATCAAAATAAAAAGACATTCGTCATTGACGGAAGTGAGGCATATTGGTCTTTCCCAGGAAGGTACTGTATTACTACTTTATCGTTGTTTTAATTAATTAATTTGTACAATTCGTTGTAGATTACTTGTGCCAAGAGGAACCAAGAGTGGAATGGAATTCCAGTTGTACGTGATACTGCTGAAGTTACCAAAAGTTGATGAAGCAACTACTAATGATCAAATGTACAAGCGAGTGGGCGTTCGAACCTTCTCTGCATTACCTTTAAGATTTCCACTGGATAGAGAAATTGGAAAATCCTTCTTTGTTGAAAATTCGTTTATGACGGATATCACGATTCGTTACGATGAGCACTATTTACCGTGATTAGGAATGAAATGAAGACAAATTTATGTGAAATAATTATGATTCTTTTGTATTTGAATAGAAAATAAAGGAAATTAAAATGAACAGCGACAAACAAATAACATTTTTGATTTGTATTTAATATTTAACCTTCTGTATACCACGTGGGTCCAATGGACCCACCCTTACACTTTTTTACCTTTTATATTACTTACTTAAAATTATTGTTTCGTGTGGTTATAGAACTTTGTCTGAGTTGACTTGTACTATGCTTCTATGGAGTAATTCGATCTTTTTCTACTAAATAATTGTCAATATGAATTTAGATGCACTAACTACCGTGTGGGTCCAATTGACCCACTATTACATTCCCACAATTTAGTATTGGATTCATGTTTATTCTCTAATAAGCGACTTCCCCGGTAGTGCTTCTCTTGGTCCCTGTGTGTCTTCGGGGATTCGCTCGCCTCATAGAAGAAGAATTGAGGATTTATTGGCCATTTATTTAGTCTGTTCAGCTTCAGTGTTTCTTATGTGGT
Source organism: Dynastes maya (assembly GCA_029619315.2). Classification (NCBI taxonomy): domain Eukaryota; kingdom Metazoa; phylum Arthropoda; class Insecta; order Coleoptera; family Scarabaeidae; genus Dynastes; species Dynastes maya. The sequence goes on along the minus strand of JAROYE020000006.1, from coordinate 8,327,095 downwards.
TTCGAGGTGCAGTCGTAGATGTTTTATTGTTATAAGTTTTCAGTGTCTAATATTTTTGGAATATTTTATAAATAGAGGTATGTAACAACAATTATATTATAGTAATTGTAAGCATTTTTTATAATGAAAATTTGGGATCATATACTAGGTGTTGCTATTCACCTATAGTAAATATGGCACTAACACAAGAAGAACTGATAGCCCTAATAAATGTAAGTAGCGACGAGAAGCATCATGAAAATGCAGTTGACAGCGATTATGAACCCTCAGATGACGATGGGGAAATTGATAATGATGAAACAGTGGCAACTCAGTCGGGTAGTGACGATTATACGACCGAGAGCGAACACAGCGATTTAGATTCACAGGATCTTCCACGGACTGGCAAAACCTTTACATCAAGAAATAATCAGCAACAGTGGTTCGAAGACGAAATTGTAGTTGAACAAGGAAGGAGAGCCCATCATAACATTCTACGGGAAAAAGCAGGTCCCACGCGTTTTGCGAATCGTGAAATTGATTCCATATCTTCATCTTTTTTGATATTCTTTCGGAAACCACGGCAGGATATTGTAACAAGATGGATAAATGTAGAAGGTAACATAGTGTACGGCAATAAATGGAAACTAATTGATAACAAAGGAATTTTTAGAATCCTAATACTTATTGACGTGTATATGTCAAAAAATTAAGAAATTTCGCAATTGTGGAGCGTGAAAGATGGAAGAAAAATTTTTAACGATCTAATGCCTCGGAACCGCTTTCAACAAATGCTAAGGGTTATTAGATTCGATAATGCTGCCGAAAAAGGAAAGAAAAGGTCAAGCGATAAACTGGAACCAATAAGGGAATGTTTTGAACTGCGGAATAGTTATCTGCAAGATGGTTAAATTCTTGGTTGGAGTGTGACAATTGATAAACAATTAGTGACATTTTGGGGAAAGTGCCCTTTTAGGCAGTATTTGCTTTCAAAGCCTGGAAAATATGGCTTGAAGTTATGGGCCGCCTGCGCCAGCACTGCAGCATACGCGTGAAAAATATTATGTAGTATATTTACTATCGTAGAATTAAGTTTAGTTCAAAGGGTTTTGTTTTGTCTACTATTACATGTACTGTATGCAAAGAATAAAGAATTAATTTGGTTTTAATTATTATAAAAACCGTTCATTTCTATATGGGTAGTTACTGATAGTTACTGCGTCCTCTAATACCTGGTAGACAGAAGGTTAATTTCATAATAAAGGGAAATTAAAAACAGGTCCAATTTTCTCACAAATTTTATCAACCATCAGGCGACCGGTTTCGTGTTCAAAAACACATCATCAGGCCAGCTACGGGGACCACCATGAAAGAAAACAAGCATATATACATAAGTGACCAGAAAATTGAAAAGATAATTGTAAAATTGCACCATAGTGACATGCCAACCGATTAAAATACGTTATGTAGTATATTATAAAAAACTGATCAATTGTAAACTATTCTAAAATATAATAAAAGAAAAAACTAAATTTTTTAAATTAAAAAAAAAATGAAATTATCTCCTACTGTGATCCTATACATCCTTTTCTGTAACTTTTAGATTTTATTTATACTTTTATTATTCATTTTTATTTATACACGTTGACAATTGCAATTCATATATATTGTAGTGGGATGTTTCAACGTGAATAGCGTATGTTAAATTCACTATAATTACTATTATATCAAAATTCGCCGAGAAAATATTTTAATAGAGTTTAATGCGGAACTTGATTATTTCCGATTAATATTCGAGTTCCGACATTATTGATTATTTATATTATCAATCTTTTCTTAAAAAAAAAAAAAAAAGACAGTTAATGACATGTTACAGAGGAGAGCCAAAGTCTCAGCTTATTTTAAGTTATTTATGTATTAAAGACATTAATTGTAAAAATGACACAGATACACACAAAAATCACATTGTATTTGGAAATGACCGTTAAAATCCTTTGCGTTACCTACGACACCGAATTGGAAGTTCAAAACATCAAAATTAAAATATCAAGTCATTAGATTGGCAATGTTAGGGACGACGAGAAAAAAAAGAGAAGTCAGCAACAAAAACAATTCTGACAGATAATAACATCTTTCCGATTGACTTTTAGAAATTTGAGACAAGAAAGTTAAAACATCGTGAAAATAACCAGTGCAAATATATAAAAACATTTCAAGTGAACTATAAATGATATTCAACGATTGTTAACGATATTTAATCAGTCACAAAATTTTAAAAAAACATTTGAAGAAACTTAACCGACGAAAACCATCAGAGGGCTTCCAAACAAGGGAACTCAACGAAGCAGAGGGAAGGAGGAATAAAAAATAAGAGGATTTCACGAAGAAGAGGGAAAAAGGAACCAGCAGCTAGTAGGATTTTACACACACACGCACATTTTAAAAAAACACGCCTCAATAACTGTAAGTAATCTTAATTAGCTTAAATTCATTTTTCTAAAAAAACAAAAACAGATTATCTCCTCAATTCAAATCTTTTAATTAAATTTGTCACATAACAATATATATAGATTCTTTGTCTTCTTGATTTTATCAACAGCCGGTAAGCAATATATGACTTCAAAATGAAGTCAAGTTGTGACATCTTTTTTTTCATGGACGATACTAAAAACTTTCCAAGCATTTACAATAGTACTGTCAACAGAATTTGAGAATAAGGGTCACCAACACTTCTTTCCCAATATCCTGGTACGGTAATTTACTACAGCATTGTCGTGTAAGTCTCCGCCTGCCATAAACTTATTGTATTCAGAAATTACTGCAGGTTGATTTATAATTTCCAATTTCAAGATCGCTGTCTGGATCGTATATACATTCTCCCGATTTCCAGATAGGTTTTCGATCCAGACCCTCACTTAGCAGCAACCTTCAACGTTTCTTCACTAAGGATTCATCAGTTCAAATCATCACCGGTAGTGAAAACTCCAAACGTCCCTGCAATATCAACGTCTTCATTTATTTTTTCACAATATTCTTCATCAATTAGTACGTCTACTGCTTGTGAAATATACACCGTATCTATAACACCTGGATATTACTTTTTAAAATTATAAAGATAATTTATTTTATCTTGCTCATTTCTATTTCGTTTGCTATTTCTTCAATAGCAAGTTCTAACTTATGTTGCGTAAGGTATCTTGGCATTTTCGCAATTACAGTCACCCCACAGACAAACGTAATGTAGGACAATCAGAATGCAACTGCTATAATGAATAATAATGGAATGTACAACATTGCTTTTCCTCCTTTTCCAAACACGACACGTAAAAATGTGAAGTTCACTATTTTGGCCATTGATGTGCATTAGAGCTGCTCGCTAGCGCCAACGGGCAGTGGCGAAGGTTCGATACAACCCTCAGTATAACTGCCAGTCTTAACCAGATCTATTGTGTATACATGTCCCCTTGGTGTAGTGGTTAACACACCCACCCGGCAAGCGGGAGATGTGAGGTTCGATTCCTTACAGTGGAAGAGATTTTGTCTGTAATCAATTACGTCGGAAATTCCAAGGAAATTATAGATTATAATTTACTGACGAACGCCAAAATATATTAATTACGTCTCTTCATCTTTATTTTTTTTAAATGGGTAACTGCATGAATTCTCTAAATAGCAACAAATAGTCACGAAGTCGTAAAACTTTTAATTTTTATAATATGAAAGGATTTTCCATGTTTATCATCTCGACAAAGGCGACTTAGCTGCAAAAATTACGCAAAGTTAAAGTTGCATTATAAATAGAGAACTCCAAACGACAAGCAGTATAGTTCTCTGAGTTGTAGTGTAAGCAACAGTTCAGAAAAATGAAGGAAATATGTTGTGTATTATTGCTTTGTACGTTCGCCTACGCTAGCCTGCAAGTTAAAGATTACTTGCCTCGAAAATATGAAATTGGTAAGAATATTTTTGTTTTTCCAGCTGGGATGAATTATTAAGTAACAAATTTATTTTATTGTACGTACCATATTGTTTTTATTAAGTTAGACAAACTTTGTTTATAATAGTTTCCGTCTTTCGGTAATTTTGAAAGCTTTTCTGATAATACGTGTATCTATACAAATATATCTACTTTATTCGATTTTAGTCAAATTTCGTTCTTTTTTGATTAAATGCAAATTAGTAGCCACATTTAGACAGTCGTACAAATTCATATTTATCCAGTTTTAATAAAATGAGGTTCTTCATCTTTGAAAAAATGTTAATCTACGGTGTGTTTAAGAAAAATTATAACCTTTGACTGACTGACAATCAGTCACCTCATAGACTTTTAGTTCCATTTATACAGAATGTCTCAATCTTCTGGAATTGTAGAATTGTGCCTATTGTGTAAACGATAGAAGGTTAGAATGTTTTATTCCCATATATACAGGGCGATCGGAACAATCCTGTATATTATTATGTATTTGCGTTCACCATCTAGAGATAAACTAACAGAATATGGATTTTATATATGTCTATTTATAACAGATTTCGAGACACTAATATTTTGTTCTAATCGCCTAAATTCAAAGAATTCGAAATGCAAATATATTTTGGCATAATTTTTTCGAGATTAAATTGTATGCTTGGCCCTATCTAGACATGGTATTAGAACATCTTAGAAATATACAGGATGTTCAGTACTGAACACCAAACTTTGCCAAATTCAAGCAACAGAAAAGTATTTTTTTAAATATTACCATATATTTTTTCAGTATCCACCGTATAAAAAATTTATATTTCTAACATTTTTGTATAATGATTCATATGTCTAACATTGAAAGTAAAACAGAGATTTACAGTTAGACGAGAATCCTGCATTTGTGTGTTAGTATTGTTTGGTTACCACGACAACAGTAACCAAAACATACTGACATTGGTGTTCTTAATTGCTGATTTAACATTTTAAGATTAAGTAACTACTTACGCAATGAATTATATAAAAAAGGGCTAATAAAAACATGATTTTCAATAGTTAGTGTGCTAAGGAAACTATAGAACAATTTTTATAAACGATTACGAAAATGAATCGAGATGGAAGGAGGGATTTTCGAGCGTTCACTATAGATAGGTAAATAAGTATATAACTATTAATTATTGCAATAAAAATTATAATACAGGTTATTAAACTTGTTCATATTGTATTTCAATTGGGTTACATGTTATTGTGTGTTTTTAGATTTTTATTTTGTTTTTAAATTTATGCTGACGTATTACATATATCTCTTATTATTGACCTGTATGAACTTTGATTAAAATATTGTTTTCCTTGTTCTTTTTTGTTCATATGCAATTCTCTCCTTTATTTTTACATCAGTAGAATAAATGTTTCCACTAGCATCAAATATTAGCTTTAATATAACAAATGTTCTGGACATTGTCGTTACTTCTACTAGCTAATACACAGCATTTCCTTCAATTTTTCCTAATACATAAATCATACATACCTATTACCTAATTATTCCTCTTTACTTAGTGTCCACATTTTGAACCAACAGTCTAGGATCGTTAACGTCAGTATATTGTCATGGTAACCAAACAATATTAACACTAGAAACCATTTGGATGTAATTTCTAAATGCAGGACCGCGCTTAATTGCAAATATCTCTTCTACTTTCGATGTTAAACATATGCATCATCGTAGAAAAAAGCCATTGACATACATTTTCTATACGGCAGAAACAAAAAATACATATAGTGCTATTTAAAAAAATGATATTTCTAGTGTTTGAAATTGGATCTTTCAATACCCGATGAGCAATTTGGGTTACGCACTGGTTCCTCCGCGAAGCTGCAGTTGCTTCGACTTTCCGAGTTCGTTCGTGATGCCTTTGAGCGGGAAGAGAGGGTTAGGGTGGCGCTTATATAACGAGGGCTGATAGGATCTTGTCGAAGGGAGAGGACAATAAGGGGGGGCCAGGTTCTGCGATCAAAGCGACACATGCTGGCAGGGGTGCCACAGGGGTCCCTGCTCGCACCAGAACTGTTTATATTGTACACTAGTGTAACATCTCTCGCACCTCACAATTTACACAGCTAGTGGAGGCGAGGAACTGGGTGCAAGACGCCTTCAAGAGGCGCTGGATTGCCTAATAAACTGGCTGTTAGAGTGGAGGCTCACAGTCAAGAGATAAGAGTGTGGCACATGGGTTCACACGAAAGAGGAAACCATATCCTGAAAGGCTTGAAATGGCAGGTGTGGAGATACCTTAGGGCTCTTCTGCAAGGTATTTGGGGCTTGTCTTTCACCAGCGCCTAACGTAAAGAATGCACATTGACAACGCAATTAAAAAGTTCTTTCCCGCTAGAAACGATAGTTTTGTTGTGTCGGAGCTCGCTGCTTAATTTAAAAACAAAGATGCTAATATGTATATACGACACGGGCAACAGCAGCGGCGAGTAACCTTCGTAAGCTAGACGTACTGCAAAATAAAATACTTAGACTAATAACAAACGCCTAATGGTTTATTACAAATATTCAAATTTATTACAACTAAATCAGGCACAATTGGTGTTCGCAACAGAATCGGATCAGTCGCATGGACCGTGCTGAATTGTTGTTGGTATTTGCAAGTTCTCTTCATTTAATCTCACAAAGATCAAGATTTTGTAATCTGTCGTTACTTTTTTGCTGTAAAATGAATTAGTTTCGGTTGAGATCTTTGTTGTTTATATCTTTATAACTATTATTATATTAAATAGTCAAAACATGCACCTTTTCATTGCAATTGCATTAACCATAGCCTTCGTTAGATCCTCTAGAGTCGTCTTCTGATAATTCTTTATTGTATTCTAATGAAGCATCCAACTAGTTACAGTAGCACTTTTAACAAGAAGATTTTAAGAATCAACAATAAGTATGGGTTGAAAAGAAGTACTGGGTGTATACGTACAATTAGAAAATGTGGGCATTACAATTACTATGAAATTGTAGAAATACAAAATTATTTTCACAGAGAAATCATGAACTTATTTTCTTTATTTCTTCCAAATTCCGTTTTATGTTCAGCATGATTTAAGTGTTTTTATTTTATTCCCTTTTTTTTAAATAGATGTGTAATTATAATTTATCACATCCTATAGTGGCCATTGACTCAATGTTTTTAATGATGTTGGTTTCTTTAGCTCAATATTGCAAAGCTGTCCTCGCAAAGATGTATTAAAAATAAACTAACATGTAAAAATAAAATTGAAAAGCAGACCAATCCTAATTATTCCGCAAATTATATTCTGGCCAAATCTGTTTTTCCAATGAATCCATAGATGCATGCAAATTGTTTTTTGTTATCTTAATGATCAGTTTTACCAATTTGAAATTTCAATTATAATAAATTTAACGGTTGGTTTCTCTAACATTGGTCCAAACATTTTTTGAATCAGATAAAAGATAGAAGTAGTAATATCAGGATTGTTGTTATTCAATGCAAAACACTTTCTAGATTAAAATCACTTTAGAATTAATCACAATTGAAAAGCAAAGATGTTTACCTATAGAAATTAGAGAAAAAAAATCATTTCATACTTGTGCATCCTAAAATATAACCCAAATGTTTGTTGTGAAGATTCATATAGATTTAATGTAAGGTATCTTAGACTGTTCACATTAATTTCAAGCACATTCTATTTAACCCTAGACTCGTCCACACGTGATCCTAATTTGTCCTACTTTAGCACTCGGGACTTTCTGTTCATATCCGTTCTGCATGTATTTTCCACAATATGCAGATGTTAATAGCACTTTTAACAGCCCGACATTTCATTAAGTTAATTTCTTGAGCTACTCTCGATGTATGTTGTAACCCTTTAGATGTATAATCGGCTGTGGTGAATACCAGGACAAAGCTTGTGAAATGCTCGAATCCGTTTGGGAGATTTGAGAAACACATTTTTTATATTTGCTATTAATGCATCCACCTCTGGGTAACATTCTCGAATAGTTTGTGCGACAAGATACTTTACACGTAATATATAAAAGTCTCTCGCACTTTTCTTTAAGAGAACGGCCTACACTACACATTGTCGGTGCTCCATCGCTCATAAACATCAACCGTTGATTAGTTGACACTTGGAATTGTTGTAACGTATCTAGCACTACACCCGTAATTGCTTCTCCAGTACACTTTTTTAGTCTTTTGCTAGCTAATAATATTGCAAATTTCGGTTTAACGGGCTCTAGTACTCGTACTATATTCAAAATAGATTTTTTTTACAATCTGTCGTCTCATCAAGACATAGCCAAAACTGTCGAAGCGGTTCTTTATCGAGTAAGCGAAGCGGTAGACCGCAACCTATTATCCAACTTAAATTGGGTTTAAGGTGGCACACCATTTTTCTAATTTTTGCACTGTACACTATTTACAGCCGCCTTTGTTCCAGCAAATTAAAGGTATTTTTCAAACTCCCACACAATACTTCAGTTCCATTATAGTTAAAATCCGGAAATTCATTAATAAATTTAGTGACTTTATTAGCCAACGGTCGTTTATTTTCCTTGCGTACGCTAGACATACTTACATGCATATATTTGTCTCTATAATTACGACTAACCTCGCGAAGGGTTGGTGAGAAACTGTTGCAATAAATCAAATAATTTAATTCGCTGAGGTAGCCCGTGCCGATTTATCTGCATACATATGCCGCGTCGTGGGCGCGGCAACCTTACTTCTAACCTGGTGCTTAGCTTTCTGTGCCCGGGCTAACTATAACCTTCACATCGTTCCCTTATAAAAACATCTCCGTGGAGTCTCAAAGGACACATTAGTAAGAGCTGGTAGCTCGGGCAACTCGCTGTTGACATCAGTCGTCGTGGAGCTCCAGAATCGTCCCCAACCTCATCGGAAAGTTGTTCGAATCATCGCTAGAATCTTCTAATAGAAGGCATTTATATATTTTGAAAGCGTTCTAATACAATGTCTAAATAAAGACACGTATGCTACTGAATCTCGTAAACATTTACACTAGAATGTATTTGCATTTTGGACTTTCTGAAAGAAATTATTGATTGAGAACAAAATTATAAATATCTCAAAATCTGTTAGAAATACACATATGAAACCCATATTACATTGGTTTATTTCTAGATGGAGAAACTAGAAATAAATAGCAAAGTAGGTGTCTGGTTCGCGGCTTATCGATCAGCCAGTATACGTGAAAATATTTTTGGAAGATACTGTATGAGATGTATTTTATCACCAGAAAATTTTAGCTCCTTATTATTAATAAATAAGCGTAACTTTACACTTTTAGAAGGTTGAGACACCTGTATATACATAATTTCGCTTAACATTTAGTTTTTTTTTTTTTTCAGACGACAAAATAACGCTTGAATACCAACTGAAGTTCCTACTTTTATTTAAAAATGAACACTTTTCAGGAGATCAGCAATTTCTAGAGTCTAGTTTTAAACCGAACGAAAATTTATTTAAGGTTTTTATTTCCTAACTTACCTTGTATCAAAGCACATAAATAAATTGATGTATTTCAGAATTTCACCATGTTCCCTACTTTCTCAAACGAAAAATGGCTGGCAAAAGGAGAAATATTTTCAGTGTTTAATCAACCTCAATTAGAACAGGCAAAATTGTTATTTCAAGCATTCTATTACACCAAGACTGTCGATGACATGTATAAGCTTGCTGCTTGGTCGCAACGAATTGTCAACGAGCAAATGTGGTCGTACGCACTTTCTGTGGCGTTGGTCCATAGACCAGAAACGTTTGGAATAATTTTACCGCCAAATTATGAAGCAAATCCGAATTTCTATTTTAATAGTGAAGTATTGTCTAAGATCGAACAGTCTAGAAGGAACTGCGATGTAAAATCTAAGGATGTTGATGTAGTAGTCAACGATGTACCATTAGAACGTTACACCAACTTGGATGCTGAACATTTGCTTACATATTTCACTGAAGATATTGGGTTAAACTTATTGTATCACTCTTACCACATCTTTTACCCGTGGTGGATGGATGGCGATGAGTTTGGTTTAAAGGTTGATCAACGCGGGGAATTGTTCTACAATGTTATGATTGAATTCGTTGCTCGTTACAATGCAGAAAGATTTTCAAATGGGTTAGAAGAAGTAGCTGCTATTGATTTCACTTCACCCCTTGACTTTGGATATTACCCAGGGCTACATTACCCTAATGGAGTTGCATTTCCTAGTAGACCAGAAGGTGTGCGATTAAGTGAAGTTAGAAAAAATTCATTGTCTAGAAATAATAATTTAACAAACTCCTATATACGATTACGTGATGCAGCATTTCGTATACAGAATGTTATAGACCTGGGTGCTGCTTATTGGGTAAGTGCAAATATCCCTAAAACAGTTTCTTTTCGTTATCGAAAACCCATGGATACAAATCATCGTATACGAGGATGGTATGATAAGTATCTGTATAAAGGAAGACACAATTGCATTTAGTAAATAATCCCCTTGTAGCTCTATACATTTAGTTCGGCGATGTTCCAACTTTTTTAAGCTATCCAAATAATAGGATTTGTCGAACACTGCAAAATAGGCAATGACCTCTTCATTTGACGTGAATCGCTTTCCGCTAAGCCATTTTTTCAAGGGCTGAATATCGCGGGCACCAATTCGCTGCGTAAATGGACCAGTCGCAATTCCCGATGAGTGGGCTGGGGCGTTATCATGATGGTAGAGAATTTTTTTCTTCGCTAGTCTCGCGTGTCTCATCTACAGTAACATAACGCCGCAGAAACTTACTCGTATTGTGCTTAAACATGTTCAAACATTGCTTCGAAGTTATCACGTGATTCTGTTTTTGATCAATCGTCAGCAGACGCGGCACCCATCTCGCCGATAGTTTTCTCATACTCAATCTTCCGTGAAGGATATTTTGCATACGTTCAATTTAAATGTTTACCCTACCAGTAATCTTTCTAATCTACACCCCAACATAAAGTTCATGATATCGTGTTAGCAGACCGCCGGGTGTAGATTAGAAAGAAGCTCATATCATTCATAGTCATCTCAATGGGATGACCTGACCGCTTTTATCAAAGTCAGGCTTAAATTCATTAAACCAGTATCTGATGATAATCATCGAAGGTGCATAATCCTTAGAAACTGCATCCAAGTCCTCTCAAAAAAAGATGTTTTGTTTCAATTCACCTGGGGTCATTTGGGGACTTTGAAGCATATGATTTCACCTACTAAGGGAAAAGAATGACTTGAAACATAAACACAGGTTTTAGTAAGAAACTTTTGCTTCAGAGTAAATAAAAGAAGTTCTAAATTTCGTTTTAACAACGGTATGTATTGAAGTGTTGTAAAATTTACATCATCGAAGGCATCTGTCATTCCATCACGTATAGTGTATTCAGTATGGCAACTCCGTCAATATGAAATTCCGTCTGGTGGATATTAGTTCTTTTTCAGTAGCCTCTACTCCTCCCCGGGCCTCCGATCTTTGGAGCAGGGTGCTAAATACTTAATTCAACTCCAGCCAAAGACAGATGTGGTGAAGCGGTGAAGTTATTCCTCTTCAGTTCATTTTCGTATTTTCATAACTCTTCAAAGTTAATGAAAAACGTTACTACAACAAATAACAGCGGAAATTCGAAGATATTTCTAGCATGATTTCGTAAATTAAATACTGTTAAAACATTACAGTATAAACTATAACAGTCGTCAATAATGAATTAAAAGGCAACATTTTTCATGGAAAACAATAAGCTATAATAATATAAACAAAAATATATTCATTAATGTCATTCTATTCTGGTGAATAGTTCTTGTTAAGGTTTAACGTAAACTGATATTCACCTCTTCTTAATACAGTAGTAACGCAATAATCTTATTAAACTCTAAGTTTGTGACACTTTTCTTAACACCCTGTATATTTAATATTATTTTTATATATTTGCTTATTGTAGGGCGTAGAACTTTATAAAAATCACACTGAAAGCTTAGAAGTTATTTCCAACCTTTTAGAAGGTAATGCAAATTCACTGCAAATGCCTTATTATGGAACCCCGCAAATACATGGGCGACATCTCTTGGGCTATGCGCCAGAACCTCTTAATAGGAAGAAGCCAATACCTGCTGCTACGGAACATTATGCGACTGCTCTAAGAGACCCAGCTACGTGGAGATTCTTCAAATGGTTACTTAATTTTTATGATGACTTTTACAAACATTTCGAGCCATATAGTAGGTTAGAAATGGAATATCCTGGTGTTAAAATTGACTCAGTGGTTGCTAACGAAGTAGTAACCTATTTCGACAATTACACATCAGATTTAAGCCAATATTACAATCATAAAGGCAAGTTACTTGTAGTCCAGAAGCGGCTGAATCATTTACCGATTAAGTATAACATATCTGTAACGAGCGATCAAAGCCAAGCTGCATTGATTAAGGTATTTCTCGGACCTAAATATGATCGATACGGGCAATTGTTGGATATAAAAGAAAATAGAAATAACTTCTATTTATTGGATTACTTCAGTCAGAATCTTAAGAAGGGAGGAAATATAATTAGTAGAACTATAGGTGAGGACACATCGCCAGGAGATAGAACAAGTTATCGAGACTTAATTGAACAAGTTAGTCAAGCTTATCAAAACAAAAATAAATTCGTTATTGATGGAAGTGAAGCATATTGGACCTTGCCTAGAAGGTTATTATTAAGTACATCTTTGTTTTATGTAATATATTTAGATAATTATTTACAGGCTATACGTTCCGAGAGGCACAAGCAGCGGAATGCAATTTCAATTGTATACTATTCTTACAAGTTTATTAGAAATTGATGAAGCAACAACCAACGATCAAATGTACAAAAGAATAGGTATTCGCAGCTTTACAGGATTACCTCTGCGGTTTCCACTGGATCGGGAAATTGGGGAATCTTTCTTTGTAAAAAATTCCTTCATTTCCGATGTTACAATTCGTTATGATAAACATATTTCGCAATGATTAATAACATTTATTTTATTTCTATAAATAAAGTAATGGTCTATAAACAGGGAGTTTTCTTTTTACTTATTTTATGTGATGTATTTCATAAAACGCCCACATAATTATATATGAGAATTGTTGAATAGGACCAGGCTTAAAAGCCCTACATATACCACACTGAAAATCCCATTTAGTTGGGTTAATCAAACTATAGTTGATCCAACTAAAATCATTGTTTGAATACGGGCAAACAAATGTCATGTTGATTGAAACAAAATATGCTTGGGTTAACAAAATAAATAGTTGTCCCAAGCAAATTTCTTTGACAAAATCAATTTAGTTATTTCAACCATATCGATTTCTTCGTGTACTTCTCAGATAATCAGGTAGCAGTAAAGGCTTTGAAAGCTTACACATATGAATCTGATCTAATACATGAATGTGTACAGAATGTAAGGTAATTGGGACCCAAAAACTACGTTGCGGTGGATCTCAAGCCACCAACGGATTGAAGGACATGGAAAGATCGATAAGCTGGCTAGCGAATACGTTTTTTATTGGTCCGAACCCTTTTTGCGATCTACAAAAGAGCTACCTAAAACAGGAAATTAGAAAATGGTAGGAAAATCAAAAGGCCTCCTTGGAAAAATATACCAGGACAAAATTGGGTGAAAGCATTCATATCAGTCTTGTCAAAGACAGCAATAACGATGCTATCTTTCAATAAGGGGAATCAGAATACTGGCATGTTTACTGACAGGTCACGTAGCTCTAAAACATCATTTGTACAAACTAGGAAAAGCTAAAGATCAAGTCCGTCGTGTATGTCAAGAAGATCTGGAACGGCAAAACACATTCTATGCTATCCAGTTTATTTCGCGAAACTCGTTTGTCACATGTAAATAATTTGTACGAGGGGTAACCTCAAATGAAGTCAAGTCTAACCTAAAGTCAATGAGAATGTAATAAAGTTTAAGGTATTTACTTTTGTGTAGCGAAATGGAAGGTCATGCATACCACACCTTATCGTTATCGTTACTAAATTTTATACAGGGTCTTCATAAACTATTTCCAAATACAGATATTTTCAAACTGAAAACATTCCTTTTTTTTTTAAAAAAGACCATTTAGCTACATTATTAGATTGGAAAGGATCGATTCATATTAGGGTTTGATACACCTATTTTTACTAGTTTTCAAGATATTAACGATACTTTCTCTAAATGGCAAATTATGTGTTAATGGTTTACAATAATGTGCCACTCATTGTGATTTACCAAGAGATTGAATATGAAGGAAGTATTTTACTTAGATGGTAAAGCCTTTTTCCCTCGCTCCATTAAGCAAACATGGCAGTTTGACAAGCCTTAAATTTAATTAATTAATTGAATCTAAACTCCTGGACAAAATTAACGCACCACTAACATTTTTTTAAAAACATTACCATTGAAAGAAGAGTGTGGAGGCGCACCGTGGAGTTGGTACCTACCAGCAATCCCTAAGTTCTTGAAGGGATATATCATTTAAGAATGATGCCACTGTTTTCCTTAAAATTTGCAAATAACAATCGCTCGTTAAAATTCCTTCATATATTTTGTAACGAAAACGACCATATTTCAATATAAGGAAAACATTAACTGCAAACGTGTATTGAAAATTTGCTTCACGAACAGCATGTGGATTCTTTCGTGACCAATAGTTTAAATTTTTTCGGCTTACAATCCTCTCACGTGTAAATTTATATTTGTCAGTTCAAATAATTCTGCATAAAATATCTTCATCTTCAACCCACAACACACAATTCTTTTAGCATTATTCTCAGAGTGAAGTTCCTGCTGCAGTATGAATGAACAACACTAGCACCTGAAACCATTTGAATGCAATACCCAAATGCAGGACATTACTTTTATTGTTAGACATATACATCACTATACAAAAACGTTAGAAATATGAATTTCCTATACGGTGAATGCAAAAAAAATATATGGTGCTTTTAAGAAAAAAAATACGTTTCTGGTGTTTGAGTTTGGTCAAGTTTGGTGTTCAATACTGAACACTCTGTATATTTCAAAGACGTACTAACACCATATCTGAATAGAGGCAAGTATGCAATTTAATCTCATACAAATTTCAAAGAAATGGATTTATCTAAATTTAGGCGATTGAAGACAATTATAAATATGTCGAAATCTGTTCGAAATAGACATATGAAACACATATTACATTGGTTTATTACTAAAAAGGGAAGTTAAGAACGTAATAATATACAGGCTGTTCCATTTAAAATAACAAAGTAGATGCCTGGTTCGCTAGTTAGCGATCACTCTGTATCTACAGAGATATTTTTGAAAGCTGAGGTCTATTATGCCATTAGAAAATGTTAGCTTCCTACTGTTCGCACAATAGAAGCGATTTTACAATGTATGCATTACTTTTGGGAAGTTTCTCTAGGGTGTCTAGTGTGTATAACGTATGGTCCCAAAGTTTTCGGAAAATGTTCAAGTGGTTTGTAGTTGTACCAAACTGTGTTTGATCAAGTTGTCGCTGGAACCGAAATGTCAGAATTTTCTTGTTTCAATTATGACAAGTAGTTCTCCGATCTAGTTCACCAATATGTCTTACAAGCTGGATATTCGTAAAGGAATTTACAATTTAAGTAGGCAAATGCCCAAGCGTGATCTAGTAGCCATTTATCGAGAACAAAATATATCTGTAACAACAATTTATCAGACCATAATAGAATGTGATCAGACTATAACAGAATTCTTCCTTTGTAGTTGAGTTTCGTGTACTTACGATGTTTTTCAAGACATTCCACACGTTTTCAATTAGATTTATGATTGGTAAATTGCCTGGCCAAGGTAGTACACGCAGATTTTTTGATTTAAGGTATCGCATTACACTTTTTGCCTTATGACACGGTGCATTGTCTTGCATGAAAGTATATGGTCCTTGACTCGGATCCAATGAACCAATATATGGTATTAAATAGTTTTGTAAAACTGTTTTATATTGTTTTTGCTCCATTGTTCCGTTAACGAAATATAGTGGTCCCGATCTTTCTATCGTAATACACGACCAAACCATTAGAGATGGGGGGTGTTTAATAGATTTGATCGTACATGCTTCTTTATAACGCTCTGAAGGACGACGAAGTACTTCTAGCCGTGATTCGTTATAAATAATTTAGGAAAAAGTAAACAATGTAGAGAACCATTAAGCGAACTATGAGGATGAATTTGACCAAAAATACGGATGATAAATGAAACTTACCTTTCCCCAATCTTCAACTGTATATTTTTTATATTCTTTAGCCCATTGAAATCGTGACACTTTCATTTTAGATGTTAATCTTGGCTTCCTTGACGAACGCCTGCAGTTCAAGCCTGCTTCATGAAGACGTCTACGGATTGTTCGGGCTGATGTTTGTATACCTTCTCCACTAAGAATTTTATGAACACCTTTAGTGGATAAAAAACGATGTTCTGTAGCCACCTTTAATATACGACAATCATCTTTTACCGTTGTTCTGCGTTTGTCGACACAGCATGTTCCGTCACTGCTTGTACTAGGAATATTCTCCTTAATTAATTTCGATTCTCAGAACAATTTCATATGATACACCCTCTTTTTGTGCAACTTTTCACCTTAAAAGAACTCTCCCGTCTCTAGAAGAACAGAAAATCGTGCTTTTTTCTCTGTGGTTGTATCCTTCTTTTACATTATGATAATAATTGACCGCGAAAATAGACGCACACAAATAAAATTAAAACACATTTTTATAAGTTCTTTAAAAATACTTGTTTTTATTTATATTTGCAATGATACTAACGAACTAATGAACGACAATTCAAACAACCATAATTATTATACGTACGAATGGCAAGAGGCGTGATTCATAGCAGGTGAATAATTGGTTTGTTGCACCCCTAAGCATTATTTTTATAAGCAGCAGTTATCTGTGGCCATAATGTATTAGGAAATTACTCAAGCAACAATTATGCTTTTATGGATTTTCCAAATTAAAATTATATTTAATAAATATTCTTAGAAATTCAATATTTCTTAAGTGGTCCTATTTCCATCGCCAAGGGCTGTACAAAAATTTATAACGTGTCTCAAGTAATGTTCGATGAAAATAGAACACAACCTTATAAGTTTCATATCGATACCATCAGAACAAATGGCGTTATTAGTTAGACTTAATACTAGCTATAAGAGTCAGAACATCTGACTCAGTTACTTCGCTAAAAGACGGAGGTCAAAAAGGTATTTATATTGTTGTCATCTTCAGGTTTTAATTTTTAATATTACCTGGAATTCCGCTCAGTGACACCTAATTAAGTTTAGAGCATGTAAACGAGCGATATATTATTGTTTCTGTGTAAATTATTAATGAGATCTTTAGAAAGCCTGCATAATAACCATTGTTGTAGCCATTATAAAATTTATGTTTGTGAAGTAATTGAATTTCTTGGAACTTCATTGTTCACGGCTTCACGTGCGTAAAGTAAATCCCCTACTCATGAAGTAATAGAATCAAAGTCTTAGAATCCATGTGTAAATATTTTTATTGCAAGTCAAACAGGTGTGAATGTGCATGCATATACACACATGCCTACGTGCTATTCACATCACGGCTACCTATGTAAGTATGTGATAAGCGCTTATAATTCACTAGGAGGTGCTTATCATAACAGTGGCGTGTACTTTTACGGTCTTTCACAAATGGTGCACCCTAGTTCGATCCTGTTGTCAGAAAACCCTGCTAATCGTATGCTAGTTGGCTTCCATAACCATAGGTTCCTTCGCTCCCGTTAGTTATGATTTATAAGGTTCAGGATAATTCTAGAAATATGAATACAAAAGGAAATTACATTTATAAAATAATTTATTTAGGCATGTACAAATTTATGTTGAACATATTTTGAACAAATGCAAAATGACTTATTACTAGAGTCCGGATATTTAGACAAATTTCTTTTGCTTGCCTTTTTTGCCTCTTTTAGTAAGATTCCAGATTTTTGCCTTTTTTGCTTAAAAGTGTCCGTTTTAGAAAGAACTGCTTCTTCGCTTAGATTTTGCCATGCCTTTCTTGTAGGTATCCAGTTATTATGTAAAGTTTATACAATAATATAGACAAATTTCAAACAATAGTTTTTTGAATGTTATATTAAAAGGACGAAAGTCTTGCGTTTACAACCTTATTTTAATTTAAACTTTAAGCAATAGACCATGTGGTTTGCCATAAAAGTTCCTCTATACTTAGGTAGTATTTAAAAAGATATACCTGGATTATCTGCTTATGACTTTTTGTAAACGTGTAACATTGTCAGCCATTTGTTTGCAATATTTCTTTATTACAAGTAAAAATTTTATGTGACTAATACTTATTTCTCATGGCTTGTCATGTTTACGTAGTACTTTTAATGCAGCTTTTGTTAAACTTTGCATTTGGTTACTGATATTTATTATTAAAGCCTGGATTTATGGCACTATAAAACTATAAAAGGCAATAAAAAAAACAAAAAATACGCAATTTTTTCGACATAATTTTTCCGGAACGTGGATTCGCAAGGAATGCGCTCTATAGTATATTTTTCGAGGAATGTTTTAAGCGTTGGGTTTTCTAGTTTCCATAGTGGAATATCAGCATCTATAAATGCCTTACATAAATCAAAGGAAAATTGGGACTGCCGTTGCGAAATTACACCAAAATTTTGTAGTAGACACGTTTTCTTACCGTCGGGAACTTTCTTAGCGCCAGTTTTATGCTTTGCTGTCACAAGATGTTGCGTTACAAAGTATTTTTTTTCGTAATTCACTTTTGTATCACGCACTTTTCAAAATAATACGGTACCGTCAGTACTACAAATGTCTTTCCCGAATCCGCGAATGAGTTTGCTTAATTTTGTTTGAGCAGAAGCACGTTCTTTCGGCATATTTGCGTTGTTATGCGATGATTTACTGTACCATATTCAATAGAATTTATTATATATAATGCTACTTAGAATTAGGAAGAATTTTCGGGAATTATTATTTATTTAATATTTCTTAGAAAAACTAATGAACACAAGCAAAATTACCGTTATTCTATTTAATGTTACTTAGAATTATAATTTATAGTTCTAAATAACATTGGATAGAATAGCGGTAATTGTGGGATTGTATATTTAATATTTCTTAGAATTGTCTTTAGTCTAGAATATAGGCAGAATTACGTGAATAGGCGTTTATGGCCTTTAGTCTTGAATATAGGCAGAATTACGTGGAATAGGCATTTATTATAATACCGTATATTCTACGGAATAGTCTTGTAAAATTTTTAAATGTAGGATAACGGCAGTTCAATTATTTCCGGTGTCACCGGAAGTAACATCAACTTTAGAACACCCTATATATTGTTACGTTTTTGGAAAGATAATCGAAAAGCAAATGCAACGATACCACATACGTTATACTTTAACTTAAGAAAAATAACGACATGCAGCAATAAAGGTTTTGGTAATCTGATTTTGTTGTTACCCAAAGTTAGCTAGGAAAGAGCGCCAGATTATTTCTTGTGACGCCAGACTGATCTAAAGGGCTCGTTGCTAAGCAAAGTAATCATAACAATTGCCAAATTGTCAAATCTCAATTCCAAAAGCGTAAATTATTCTTGTTGTTTATTGTTATTCTTCGTTCTCGTTATTTTTTTCTCCGATTTTAACTTGTTTTGTTAGTTGTTGTTTCTCCTTAACTTTATCGAACTTTATTGTAATTAATTAATTGTAATGAACTGAAGCTTAAGTACATTGCCTGTCAAAAACTAGTACATTTAAACAAACTTACCATAATTAATTAATTGCAATAAAATTCGATAAAGTAAAGCAATTACAATTAACAAAAAAAGTTAAAATCAGAGAAAATAATAACGAGAACAAAGAAGGAACCTATGACAAATGCAAGATACAATAACAATAAACAACAAGTATAGTTTACGCTTTTGGAAATGAGATTTGACAGTTTGGCAATTGTTATGATCACTTTGCTTAGCAACGAGCTCTTTAGGGTAGTCTGGCGTCACAAGAAACAATTTGGCGCTTTTTCCTAGCCAACTTTGCGTAACAACAAAAACAGATTACCAAAACCTTTATCGCTGCATATCATGATATTTCTTAAGTTTAAGTGTAACATGTGTGGTATCGTTGGATTCGCCTTTCGGTTACTTTTCCGAAAACGTAAAAGGAAGAAAGTTCTTTCAGGTAATTGAAAATATTAGGAGAGGTATTGCAGAATATTATTTTTGGATGTCGGTTGACGAAACTACTGACTGAGGAAGATATATTGTAAATATTGTTGTTGGTAAACTTGTGGAAAATGAACCAAGTATTCTTCACCCACTTGCATGTAAAGAACTTGGAAAAACAGTTATTTTTAAGCAGTTTTGAAGCAAATAATTCTGTATGCATTCAGAAAACTCAAAATGCATTCAATGACAAAGAAAACAGTTGAAAACAATTTAGCTTTTATCCACTCAAATTTTGGTGACATATCGGATAAAATAAAGAAATTGATAAAAAGTGCTATCAGCACTATTGTATCTCAGAAATTTTCAATAGAGTAAAAATAACTATCCAGAGTGCTCCCGGAGCCACAGGACAAAAAGTCGCGACTAAATTTCAAAATGTTATTAACAAAAATCTTGCTCTAAATATCCTCATTGAAGTTTGAAAAATTTATTCGGGTGGTTCAACTAACACTATTCTAACTGTCAGTTACATGCGCTTTAAAATCTGCTCCACTCACGTTGTTCTTCAAGCGAACGTTTTCTTTATGCAAAAATATTTTATCTGACAGAAGATGGCAACTCTTTCCTCCTAATCTAGAAAAGCTGTTAATATGCAACTGGAAAGCCAATATTAGGTTGTATCAAAAGTTTCCGCCACTTTTCGTACTTACCGCATAGTGGCAAGAATTTTTAATGCAACCTAATATAACTTCTTCAGTAGTATAATGCATAGTATGTAATAAAATAGTGTAATTATTAATAATTATTAGATATTATTATTATTCCACTATATTGTATTAAAAAACAATCAAAAACTTATTTGTTTTTTTTTTCTTTTTATTGCCTTTTTTCAGTATATGTGGCCTTTTACAAATTGCTTAAAGTGCCTTTTTTGACATTTGTTGTGCCTTCTTTTCATATTTTTGGTGTCAAAAAATCTACAAATTGTTACCGTAGATGTATGGTCCTGCGCTACACTCTTTTCTCTTCCCTGACGCTACGCATTTTACTTTCGTTTCTCTTTAGAAAGAAAAGTTTCACACACCTTAGTTTTCGGTTCAAGAGATGAGCTGCGAGGTTTGCCTCAAAGGTAAGTGTACTGATTTTTTATTTAACTATTTATTGAACTTGCTTCTAATTACAAGTCATCTCCTTCTATGACCCCTGGGGTGTTACGTTTTTGCCACCGGTCGTAGCAGTTGTGGGAGTCGTTTTCCGCAAGTGTGTGTAGTTCATCGGTTACAGAGACTTGACCGAAATGATGATCCTTCAACTTAAATTTAAGCTTAGGGAAGAAAAAGAAATTGCATTGAGTGAGATATGGAAGGATGTGGAAGTATGGGAATGTTTTTCTTCGCCAGAAATTCTCGAATTGTATGCTGGCGCATTATCGTGGCGGAGCGCCTAATCATCCTTTCGGATTCGCGGGATTCGTTTTAGAGGTCGTTTCAAGACATCTTTGTAGAAGGGGTGATTAACTGTCTGCACTGGAGTTACAAACTCCTTGAGTACAATGCCACGGCTGTCAGAAAAAAAAATAATCACTGTTTTCATCTTAAGTCATCTCATGCGTAATTTCTTTGGACGAGGAGGATATATTAATAATCTCTTCCATATCCGTGAACTTAAGATCTATCACACTATTGGAACCCCATTTGACTGTTCGATTTAGCAAAGGAATATTAAAGCTCCTAGTGACTAATTCAGAACAAATTAATTAAACAATTTGTATGGCGCAGAGTGTGCCGACGCCTTTCCTATTTGCAAATTGGACGCGAAATATTGTGGACGCAATTTGTATGTGCTTTAAAACATACACTTGTCTATCTACAATATATTGCAATAATTTATTAATACATCTTTCATAGATATACCTGTTTACTGAATCTATTACTTTAACATTTTAAGATCCCATCTAATTGGTTTATGCAGAATCTATAAAAGTTGTCTTTGTAGGTTCTTCTTTTAAAACTTTTGCCGTTCTGCTTTATCCGAAATGGAGTTTCCATCAACTAATAAGAAACCGGTTTTGTTCTTGTACAAGAAATACCATACATGCAGTGTGGGCATATTCTGAGAAGGATACATATAATTTCTGGAAAATCACCGCCTTATTATTGTCTTTGTTTCGTTTATTGTTTAACGTTAATTGCAATATGTGTGGGATAAATATAGAAGCCTCATCGAAATTAATAGTAAAAAGTATATACCGACTGTTTCTCTATACTTCAGACAGCAGATATTTCCGTTAGTATTCATCTTACAAAAATTACGAACAGCAGCTTAAATTATTGATGCAGTTCTAAAATGTAAAATTAAAAAAGTTTCACGTCAAAGTTATGTGATTTCATTATGATGTATTATTATTAGTCTTCTATTGCAAAATTACTGACACTTAAAATTCACAGTTTTCGAATTGTTTACGGAAAATGGCTTCAGATCTATTTCTTGGAAATATCCTCTTATCTCCACTGGTCCTGAATCTGGACTGCAAAGGATGAAATCGGCTCCGAAGAGGCGAAGACCGCTCCATCGGCCGGGAAAGTGATGACGACTATTTCTTGGGATAGTCACAGAGTTGTATTAATCCACTATCTTGAAAAATGAAGACAATAACGGGTACATACGCAGCGTTACTTGACAAGCTGAAGGCAGAAATAGAGGAAAAACGATCGCAATTGAATTAAAAGAAAGTCTTGTTCCATCAAAAGGACACACGGTCTTACACTTTAATGGTCGCCTTGACAAAAATTCACGAATTGGAGTTCGAATTGGTAAACCACCTACCCTACTCGCCAGATCTTCCCACAGCGACTTTTTCTTGCTTCCTAGGTTCAAAATTTCGCTCGGAGGATAGAGATTTTCATAGAGTGGGAGGGTCATCACATTCGTTAACGTCTATTTTGCAGAAGAAGATGTCAACTATTATTTGGACGGATTAAATAAATGCGGGCATTACTGGAAAAAGTGTATACACACAGAGAAATGTTTAGTTGTATCAAAGCTATCCGCCTTCATTCAAGACAATTACTGTTTCAATTTAAATCAAAAGAAATATTTTCTTAGCGTTTCTTTCTACGCTTAAGAGAAGTATATACTTGTAATTAAATAGTCGTACTTCTTTGTTTGAGACATTTGTTAACCAAAACTTGTCCCAGAAAAAATTGTCGCCAACCCTTGCTTTTGTTAGATCTATAGTTAGTAATTTTGGAATATGTCGTATCGCCGTTTTTAATAGTTGGCTGTGCGCTAAACAAAAATATGTAGTTGAAACATTTGATATTAAATTTGACAAAAATGTCATCGTGTCAAGAGCGATTGCGTGAGAAAATAGTGTACAAATACCTTCAAAATCAGAGTGTTTCGACAAAGAAAGTGGCATCTGAATTAAATACCACTATAAGAACGGTTCAGCGAGTATTAAAAAGATATCGTGAAGCGTGTACTACGCGAAGAAAGTGCGAAAGTAGGCGCAAGTCCGGATTTGTCGATAAAAATCTAGAAAAAAAGTGTTGAAGGCGTTGAAGAAAAATCCAAATTTATTAATTAGAGATTTATCAAAAAAATTTAGTTCAACGAAGTTCACAGTTCAAATAATTAAACAAAAAAACTCTATAAAGTCATTTAAGAAAAGCAAAGTGTCGAACAGGAATGCCAAACAGCAGACTTCCTCAAAATCTAGATCTAGGCAATTTTATTCAAAGATTGCATCGAGAAATTTGGGTGTTGTCATGGACGACGAGACATATTGTAAGTTAGACTTTAAACCTCTGCCGGGTCACCATTATCTATTATTCTGGAATCGATCGGAAATCTGTAAATGATGAATTTAAATTCATAAAAACCGAAACATTTTCAAAAAAAGTACTTGTGTGGCAGGCAATTTGTTCATATGCTATGCGCAGTAAACCATATTTTTCAACCTCCTCTATGAATGGTGAAATATATCTAAACGAACGTCTCCAGAAACCCCTGTTACCTTTTGTAAGACTGTATAATCAAGAAACAGTATTTTGGCCAAACTTGGCAACCTGCCGTTACTCGAAAAATGCAGAATTAGCGAGGTCGAAGTTGTAGAAAAAAATTAAAATCCACCAAATTTTCCTGAATTGCGCCCTATTGAAAAATATTGGACCCACATGAAGCAAAAACTTCTAAAATATCAAAAACCGGCAAAATCTTTCGAAGATTTTAAATATAAGTGGAACAATACAACCAAAATGATATCGGATTTGAACGTTTAATGGGAGGGGTGAAAAAGAAATTGCGAAATGTTTGGATAAATCAAAATTAAATTAACATTGTGATTACACCGTTAGATAATTAAATAATAAATGTATTGATTATAAAAGTTCTTTACATTTAATTCGTTAGGTGTTTGCCTTTTGCAAATCAATTAGCGACAATTTTTTCTGGGACAAGCTTTAGATTCAAGAAAATCTTGCAGAAAGTTTGAAGAAAACGATCCTTAGTATAAGTCAATGACCATTATAACACAAAACAATGTTTTCTTAAGGATAGTAAATAGTTTTCTTAATTCCAGAAAGCGTTTAGGTATTGTAATTCAATAGTTTTATTTTCTTAAAATAAAGTATATTTTAAGAATTCTTGAAATGCGTATTACTTACCGAATAATGTTCAAACAAAAGTGAACTTAATGTAGAAGTACCCATGAAAAAAGTGCCTAGAAACAATAACCAAGATAATGCTAATAATTAGCTCCTGGTATTGATGAAATCACTACCAGCAAAAACAATATGAGAAGAGAAAAACATTAAAGCTTCTTGTTCCTGGCCGCATAGGTCTTACATCTCTTAGTTTATGCTACTAATCTTCAAAAACAGCCTACCCTGCGGCGAACAAGTGTGGCACCCGGGGCGCCTGTGAAATATTCAGTGCTTTGGTTAAGAATAATAAACAGTAAATAGTAAAAACGGATGAAATAACGTAACTGAAAGTTTGCCTCATCAGACCATAAGATGTTTGATCAATCTCCCACCGTAAATGTTGGTGTCTCAGAGCCCACTCATAGCGCGCTTTTTTATTTTTCTGTGACAATCATGGTTTTTTCTCGCTTTGCAACCCTTGAGACCAGCTTCAGCTAACCTTCTTCGGGTGGTTCGTGCTGAAATTGGGCGTCCAACGTTCTCCGAAAAAGTCGCAGCTAACTCAGAAGATGTCTTTTTTCTATTACAAAGTGACTCGCGAATTAACATTGTGTCCATCCTCTTGTTTGTTAGCCGTTTTCGTCCAGTTTTTTTGCCTGTTTTGATGGGATCCTGCATCCTGTTGACGTTCCACCGTGTATTCTACAGCACACCGCGAGCACTTTACAATTCTTGCAATTTTACACTGAGTTTTCCCTCAAAACTTGAATTTTTATTCGCTGAATTTGCAGTAGTTGTCGCTTTTGAAGCATTTTAAAAGAAAAACAGTCTAAACTTATAAACTAAACAGGAAATAATGTAAGCACACGTACGATGGCGCTTTGGACAGACACTCAAATATGACTGACGTCATTCTAGAGGATGCAGAAAATAAATTATCAGGTAAACAGATGTTTTATTGCTTCTCAAGAGCTTACTGATTTGTAAAACCCTCTTTTATATTCCCCGACAAACCTACCATAAACAAACCAAACCCTTGTGAGAAACAGGTAAGGCGGTATCTTAATAATTAATAAGTCAATAGTGCCTAATACATATGGCCATAGCTGTATATAGTAAATAATAATAGTAAAAAAGGGACAAATAAACTTAAATATTAACTCATTAATTATTAAACTACATAAAAATAACCCTATTTAATTACATTATTAAAGATATAATTTAATTATACTGTAACCTATAAAAAAAAAAACTTTTACATTAGTTCATTCACTTGCTCCTAATTTTAATTACTAACTTTAAGTTTTTTTTCCATTATTGTAATTTTTCTTTTATTGGATATCCTTGTAGCTATCCTCATGATAGGTTTTTTGAACAGAAACCGGTCGCCTAATTTCTCAGTAGAACTTTGTGAAATCTGGACTATTTTTCCATTCCTACCTTTAATATGAATATTTTCTTAACTTAAAACTAAATGATTTATTTGGAAGAAACATTTTTCTGTCTTGGATTTTCTTGATTTTCTAATCCTAAGAAAATATTTATTTAATACAAATAAAATTTCAAGAAAATTATTTTCTTATATTATACATTTTTATAGTCTTGAAATAAAAGTATTTTCTTGAATAGAGACTGACTTTTGCAAAAAAATCTATTTTCTTGATGCAAAAAAGTGACGAGGTGATTATGTTGAGAAATGAAACTGAATTTGATAAAAGAATACTTGTTTCTGTGTTAGAATTGAAACTTTTTTTTTTACGAAAAATTGACATAAAAAAGAGAAGGTGGAGAAAAATCATATGTGCGACTCTGGAGTAAAATGTAAATTGTCCCTTTGTTATGCAAACAGCTATTATTTTAGCTGTAATGAAATTTACATAAATGTGAAGAAATTAAAAGGCGACAATTTAAATGCACAAAAGTTTAAATGTTATTTTTATACGTGACGTGGTGAATGTGAAACCACAAGTGGCGCCATAATGTCTAATACAGTAGCAAATAACTCATACGACTAATTGTTATTTATTAGAGCAACAAAATATATGAATTATTTTGTACCGCTAGGAATTGCATTACTATAATTCTTATTGTCGGAGGTATTTTCCCCTGGCCATATAACCTGAGATTATCATAGCGTGTATATTAATTCTACGAAAATCCAGTAACAGTTATTACAGTAATTATTTCAAAGAATGCTTTGTTGTGCTAATAATATTGAATCATTGAACTTTGATGGGAATTATAAATAAAAAAGTTGAAATAAAATTAATAACGTTTCTTTCATTATTTTTTTTTTAATTAATTTAGACTCCTTTGTCTCCTTTATCGTTGTTGTTGTGGAATATAATTATGCGATGTATATATGTATATTCTTTAAATACTCCACAATGATTACTATTCGATGCGAGCACGTTTCATGCCTCAACTTTTTTTCTAGGTAATGCTTTTCTTGTACACAGCAAACGTGTTTTTAGAGCAGATTGCTATATATTATCCTGAAAATAAAAAAAATCTCCTCGGTTTACAAAACTTGTCAATACCATTATAGTAAGGATTCGCCGTGTTTATTTCATGAAATAAAACCAACAGAATAAAATCTGGTTAGGCGGGGCGAGCTGATATAAATAGGGGAATCTAGACAAGTTCAATACAGATTTCTTGTAATAGCATAGTTGGGAACAACGGCTAAAATATGAAGAAAATATTTTGGCTATTAGCTTTGTGTATTGCGTGCGCTGCTAGTCTTCAAGTAAAAGACGCTTTACCGAGGAAATACAAAATAGGTAAGTGTGTGTTACAAATATATTCTGTTTCGTTTATATTAATTGATGTTATTTTCATATAAGAAAATAAAAAATAAACCTTAAAGAATCTGAATACATATTTTGATTACTTGATTAAACCAATTACTAAAAGTTCATTTGACCCGAAACTTTCGTATTCTGTATCGACTGTTTACTAGACATGAACATTTTAATAACACTTTATCGATGAATTTACCTTAATTATTCCAATATTTTGTTTTTCCATAATCCTAGTTTATTTGTAAAACACGGCGTGTCCACTTGGTGCGTGGATGGAAAATAATTCCTTTCCTGAATAATTTAGAGAAAAAGTTTTTGAATAAAACATATTCAGAGACATAAAATTATATTCAAGTATAGAGGATATTCAATTTCCGAAGCGCACGGTACAAGTTTAATTTTTTAAACGATACACCGTTTTTTACACGTTTTTGGATGCTTCTCTTCAATTCGTTTCAATTTTCTTCAATATCACCTATACCGATTCATCTTAGTTTTTAAGATAGATAAAATTTGAGATTTTTTGCGCCGTTTCTTTAACGGCCGATATCTAAAATGTTTTACACGCTAGAGCAGTGATTCAAATTTTATTCGATCGAGTATTTCTTGGTGTTTTCGGACATACATCAAAAAAAATTTTATATCAACTAGCGTCTGCAAGATGGCTATCAAAATCGTCATGCTTGATCCACGCCATTTAATTTTTTTATTGAATAGTCTGTATATTTTTTGAGATTCCAAAATACTCCAGAATTTTTTTTATACACATTTCCCTACATCTAAAATATGTCGTTCTTTGGTAGGTAAGTTAAATAGCTATGCAGATAAGTTTTTTACAGAAATGTATAGAGTGTAGAGACGAAATACTATAAATCTTTGTTTTTCATATATTCTTCATCGGGTATAATCTGTAAAAGCATTCAATTTCAACATCTAAACAAAGTGAGCACCATTTTCCTTTACACAAACAGTGATGCGATTATTTGTATTTTGTTGAATATTTACTAACAGTTCGGGAGTAATATTTTGTGTAATATCCACTTCACGCGTTGTCATAGGAAGTTTATATAGAAAGTTTTTTCATTAACATTTCTACGTATTTATTTACTTTTATTCTTAACTAAATTGCGAAAATTTTTGAATAACTTTCCGTATTTAATTGATAATTAATTATCAATATATTGAAGGTTAATTGCTCGTCTTTAATATTGGAGAAAAAGAAAATGCTACAGTTCAAGGGGATTTATTGGTATTTTACCTATTCACAAATATTGCAACGTTTCGGCGCTCTTAACTTGCACCTTTCTCAAGCTGAAAAAAAAATTTTTGACAAAACAATTAGGATATATCTAAAAAACATTCCTCTATTGTGTTTTCGGTAACCACAGTCGAGTGTAT
This sequence comes from Dynastes maya, assembly GCA_029619315.2. Lineage (NCBI taxonomy): Eukaryota > Metazoa > Arthropoda > Insecta > Coleoptera > Scarabaeidae > Dynastes > Dynastes maya. The sequence goes on along the minus strand of JAROYE020000006.1, from coordinate 8,298,072 downwards.
AATAACAAGTAACATGATATAGTTGTAAGTAATAATTGTCAATTGCAGCATGAAGTAGATAATTGATGATTGAAATTTTAGAATTTAAATTTATTAAAGTACAAACTTTTAACTGATATTCTTACTGCAATGTAGGTGGACAGCCGACAACGTGCATCTTAACATACATAGGTATTTTTATAGAGTGTTACAATTCAGTTTTTTACATGTAGTTACAGAGCTGTATTTTAAAAATTTGTGTCAAATAACTACGAAAGTAAAGTTAACATTGAAAACGTTAAAATTGGTATAAATAAAGGAATCTCATTGTTTTTTGGAATGTAAATAAAATTAAGTGCAAATAACAATTTTTAAATAATTAAAATAATTAAAATTGTAGGTATAAGAACAAGTGAGCGTATAATTATCTATTGAAAAGCATACTGTAATGGTTAATCGAATTGTCTATATCAAATTTAAAATTGAAGGTTTTGTTAAATTTAATATGAAACATTTCAGAAAGTAATCTTTTTTGTAGTTTGGTTCTATGACTAAAATTATTGGGTTTGTGAAATAAAAACTGTGTTTCAAATCAATAGAGGGTGTTGCTAATACTGTAGATGATTTTTTTGACAGATATATTGTACTTGGGCTGTCGAATACGTTTTCCCAAATTTTGGCCACTTTGGCCAACATAGCAAACGTCGCAATTTTAACAGTTAATCTTATAAACAACATTTTTACTGTCTGAGATGTTTGTTTTATTCTTCAAATTATGGAAAACATTCAATTTGGTTATGGTATTTATGTTGTACGGTATGAGCTTAATATTATCATCCGAAAGGATTCTACTTAGTTGTTGCGACAATCTTGGTATGCTGACCAAGCCACACAAAGTCGTAATGTTATTGTTAATTAAACGTTCTTTTTGTTGAAATTCAAGGTCCGATAGCGTTAAAATTTCTTGTTTCAAGTTGTTAACGATATTTATTTTTTGATATAACAGGTAGTATGAATTATAATTTAAAATTCTATCTGAACTAGACGGTTTTACAATTATTTCATGGCCATTATAACACAAAACAATATTTTCTTACGGATAGTAAATAGTTTTCTTAATTCCAGAAAGCGTTTAGGTATCGTTCATAAATCAATAGCTTAATTTCCTTAAAATAAAGCATTTTTTACTTAAAATTCTTGAAATGCATATTATTGATATGCACATTATTAATTGCGTTTACCTTGTTTAAAACAGTACGACATATCCGTACATAATGCAGTAAATTATTCACATTGCTTGTGATTTTAAAAAGGCTAAAGTAGAGGACAGAACAATATTCAAACAAAAGTGAGTATAATGTAGAACTACACATTAAAAAAGTGCCTAGAAACAATAACCAAGATAGATAATGCTAATAAATAGCTCCTGAAATTGATGGAACCACTACCGGCAAAAATAATATGTACAACATATTGCTCCTACATCTCTTCATCTTCAAAAACAGCAACTGAAATATTTAGCGAATATAGAAACCGGAATATAGATGGCATACTTACCCATGCAATGATATAAGCATTAACATACGACATTTCATAAACATTTTCAAAAGATACCGATTAATGTAATATTTTTTTTTTATTACTATTTACTATGTCAACTAATTTAAATATAGTTTTTTTTTAATAATATAATAAATAATAATAATAAAAGAAGGGATAAATAAACTTAAATATTAACTCATTCATTATTAAACTACATAAAAATAATCCTATTTAATTGCATTATTAAAGAAGTAATTTAATTATACTGTAACCTATAAAAAAAACTCTTTCATTAGCTTATTCACTTTCTCCTAATTTTAATTATTAACTTTAGGTTTTTTTCCATTATTGTAATTCTTTTTTATTAGATATCCTTGTAGCTAATCTGATGATATGTCATTTGAACACGAAACTGGTCGCCTAATTTCTCAATAGAACTTTGTGAGATCTGGACCAATATTTTTCATTCTTACCTCTAAACAATATGTGTTACTGCTAAACTAAATAATAAATTATCTACTTGCTTGTGTACAAAATCAATTAGGAAGGTAATTATTCTAATTATCTATACTCACAATATTCAATTTTTATAGCTTTCACTGAAGGTTCCTTATAAACCAACAGTGAGACAACCGCTTTCGTTATCACATTCATCAACGAAATTACATTCTTCACTAAGTTAGTATAATTTTCTTTTGGAAGAATCAGCAGTTCGGCGGTAGCTGATTTTCTTTTTACATCCTGAGCCATTTCTTTAGTTCAACTATTAAGTCACAAACTTTTGTTACGATATATCTCTATATAACGCACCCCCCACTTACGACATAATTTTGGTTTCATATACCGCTAACCGGGGAACTTGCTAAAACCCCAAATGAAATTTTTCTCTTTATAAAACAAGAAGTTAATTAGCAATAGATCTGTTGCAACAATTATCTAAAGTAATCTTAAGAAGTCAAAATAAATAGGCGGAAATGCACGGTGCTCAATATTATAAAAATAATTTAAATAAATCCAAGTGTGTGGTCTTTCAAAGGCCTCGCTCTGTTAGTTCAAGGGCTAAGTTGCTAAAAACATTGTTTAGTATTACAACTACATTTTAATATTAAACAATAACGTATTGTAAATGATATTTCATGTCTCTCTTGTTATTGGTAAAGAACAATCATTTCATGTAATAATCTTCGAATAAAATTCAGATTCGTTAGACGAAATTCCACATTTGCGTAGCCAAACAGAAGCCTACAGCAAACATTTCTGTTATAATGTTTTCGTCTCACAATTTTCCAAGGAGTTACACCTGTATGGACCTCCAATGTAAATTGATATACCCTATATTATAGTAACAATAATTCAGTATACGGATTTCTTTTAACGAATCTTAAATAAATTAGTTCGAAACAGAAGGAAAAATCTACTAACAACAAATTTGCAGAAAAGCATCTCCAAATCTCTAAATTATATGTGCAAATATTTGAGAATATTTTCTCGAATCTAAAAATTGCGATTTGTTTCAGATGATAAAGAAACACTTCATTATCAGCTAAAGTTTTTGTTTCTCTTTAAAAATGCATGCCCGGACGAAGACAGACAGTTCCTGAGCACCTTCAAAATTGGAACGGAAATACTTCAGGTAAATGACTGTTTCAGACTCATTCAAAATGATGACTGGTGAATGATGGGTTATTGGGTGCAAGTACTTAATGCGGTGGTTATCTTGGCCGCTTTGGAATTTTTTCGATAGCTTAAAAAGAAATATGCTGGATGTTTTCCTAACATGCTACGAGGGTAGTCTGAAAAATTTAGTTTTATTTCTCAACATACTTGTAAGTCTATACACCTTTCCCGGTGATGCTTCCATCCCTGTGATGGCCTCTTCATTCGAGGAAAATCTCTATCCTCCGAGAGAAATTTTGAGGGAGAAATGTTGTGGGTGGTCTATCAATTCTAACCCCAATTCATGAACTTTTACCATGGCGACCATTGAAGTGTGAGACGGTGCGTTGTCTTGGTGGAACAAAACTTTCTTTTTCTTCAAATGAGCCGTTTTCCCGCAATTTCTGCTTTCAGCTATGTCACGTAATGACGCTCGGTGTGCCCCCGTTATTGCTTTTCCTTTTTCAAGATACTCGATTAACACAACTCTATGACTGTCCCAAAAAACAATCGCCATCACTTTTCCGGCCGATGGAGTAGTCTTTGCCCTTTTCGGAGCCGATTCACCTTTCGCAGTCCACAGGTTCGACTAATTCTTGGCTTCAGGAATATACTGGTGTATACAAGTTTCATCTACAACCATTAATTGACGCCAAAACCCCGACTCATTTCGCTTAGACTGCTCCAACAGGCCTTTGAAAATGTTTATTCGAATGCGTTTTTGGTCCTGAGTGAGTAAGCGCAGCACCCAACGTGCGGTTAGCTTTTCATGCCCAAATCCTCAATCAGTATGACAAACATGTTCTATCGTAATGCCCACAACTTCTGCTATCTCTTTAACCTTAATTCCATGGTCGCCTAATACCATTTGGTGAATTTTTCCGATGTTATCGGTAGTGGTTACAGTTTTTGACCGTCCCGAACGTTCACCGTCAACGAAGCTGGTACGACCACGTTCAAATACAGTTGCCCAAAATTTCACTGGCAAATAATGGTGCAGAGTCCAAGTAAACAGCATCCATTTCGGCTTTAATTGGCGCAGGCGTATTGCCTTTTAAATGCAAGAATTTAATAATGGCCCGAAATTCGACTTTTTCATTTTTACAGAAATACTAACATCGGCTGATACAATGCATGTGGAATTATATTAGCAGAATATTTTTGACTGGTAACGACATCCTTATCTTGAGGCTTTTCAGACTACCCTTGCATGTATAGTTCTTACCGATCCAAGGATATATTAGATGAACTTTTTTGTTATAGCTTCTTCTTTTATTAGACTAAGTATTCAAACATTACGGCACTACAACATTGAATTATTTCATTATCACCCTTACTACAATAGTTTACTAAAGGTGAACGCACGTTTTGATAGTTAAGCTGTCATCTTTAGTAACAAAATTGAACTGAAGAACTAACAAGGAAACAGGTAAGTGCATCTCACCGATTTAAATGAAACTTTGTAGGTTTATAGATCAATCTAATGTAAGAACAACGGTAACTATCTCAGCTACCCAATCGCCCACTGGTGACTAGGGAATCAACGATTTGGAAAGCTATTTTGAAACAATGTCAGTGATATTTATGTAGATACGATGTTGATAATGAAATTTTTCAAAGTAATTTTTTTTCGCAATTTTAAGATTCTTCACCATATGCTTTCTGCTTTTAAACGTCACTCTACTCCGTACTTTCCTGAATAAGAAATTATTTTGAATGAATCTACGACATATACTTGAAGTCTAATTGTATATTACCATTTTAGAATCCAAAATTGCCTAAAGAATGTGTGGACCAACCTTGGTTAGGAAAAGGAGAACTATTCTCAGCCTATAATGAAGGGCACTTACATCAGGCCATATTACTATTTAAACTCTTCTATTATGCCAAAACCGTCGATGATCTATATAAATTTGCTATTTGGTCGCAAGATATAGTGAACGAAAGATTGTGGACTTACTCACTATCTGTAGCTTTGGTACATCGTCCAGATACGTTTGGAATAATTATACCGCCGATTTATGAAATGCAACCGCACCTCTTCTTCAATAGCGAAGTTATGCGACAAGTGGAAAAAACGGTGCAAAGTTGCGATTTCTACCACGGGAGAGATGCAGGTACAATAATTGATGACGACAGGTTAAACCGCTACACTAATTTAGATTGTGAACAAGTAATGACTTACTTTACGGAAGATGTTGGATTGAACTCATTTTATTATATGTACCATATCTTCTACCCATGGTGGATGGACGGTAAAGAATTCGGTTTGGCAGCTGACCATCGTGGTGAATTCTTTTATTACGTTATGGTGCAATCAGTCGCTCGGTATAATGCCGAGAGACTATCAAATGGATTAGCCGAAGTAGTTCCCCTCGATCTTAAATCACCCTTTGATTTTGGATACTATCCAGGACTGCGATATTCAAATGGAGTGGAGTTTCCGAGTAGACCGAAAGGTGTATGTCTAAGAGACGCCTTATATAAACACGGCAATTATACCAAAGCTCACACGCGTTTGCTTGACTTTGCCTTCCGAATCCAAAATGTGATTGATCTTGGAAGAGCTTATACGGTAAGTTAATTTGTACTGCGTAATATTTCCTTTGTTACTACTATTTTACAGAATGAGATTTATTTCTCGGATAAATAGGTACCGTCTAAAATTTGAGAAAATTGGAATTTTCTATATTTGTTGATACGTTGTTGTCAAAATTTGTCATCTGTTAGTTGTTGTTCTGTGGAAAGTAGGTTTCGCAATATTAAATCGCTCATTGTGGAACGAAGATAATTTTTAATTAGTTTTAATTTGGAAAAGCTCCGCTCCCAGCTAGCGACACTGACAACTATTGTTAAAAAAATTCTGAACAATGTTATTACGTTGGGAACAGAGCTTTCTAACCTATATTTTTGAATAAATATAATAAAGTTCAAGAGACCCTTGCCCGATTTTCCAACGTTTTGTTTGTTCTTATAGAGCAGGTGCAGACATAAAATTGTGGATCTTTTTCCTTTCTTTTAACAGATTAGTACAGCATTAGGCTTTGTATTTTTATTTATTGATACAATAATCTAGTCACCCTATAAACGATCGGATTCAAAGCAACAAAATATCAGTATAATAGGATGGGAATTTCCAGGTAAAAGGGTTGATTTATGACATGTTTCAAGTAATATGGCCAGGCACCGTATTTATTGAATTCGAAGCACAATTGAAACCAAATCGTATTACGTTGAAAATTTTAGATTAGATTATGCATATTATAATTAGAAGACGACTATATTTTAAAACTTTATCTTAATGATATGAGTTTATTCCAAACTAGTGGTGTTAAATATAATGTAAATAATTCATAGTGAAATAAATAAAGAACACACACATTCAACATTAAAACAACATTGTAGCGGGACATATTGGGGTGAAATGCGTGCACTTACAATTTAGGTGTAAGTGTTAATTTATTAATTAATTTTATCATTTTAATTTCAATATTCGATAAACATCAGAACTTAATATTTGCGGAATTCAGATTAATTTTGAGTTATTATTCGAATTCTAGCATTTTGATAATTTATATTGTTAATTCTAAATTTCTTAAAAAAGAAGAAGACTCCATTAATATTATTTTGTGGGGGATAATCAAAATTCCGGGTTATTTTCAGTAATTTGCATTTTGAAGATATTTTTTGTGAAAACGACATAAAGCTCATATGCGGCACACATTATCGGGAATCCAGTTATTAAAATTCACAACATCATCTACAGCATCGAAAATTAACATCGTTACGCCAAACACAAAAGTATCAGGTCGTCGAATTGGCAATGGCAGGACAACGAGTAAACAAGCGGAATAATTTTTTGTTGACAATGGATATTTTTCGACGATTCATTCAGAAATTCAATTTAAAACTTAAACGTATTAGAAACTGTTTAAGGTGAACTAAAACACATTAAAGAAAAATAACCAACAAAATTTAGGAAGCAAAGAAAACGATTGCAAAGGTTTACTATAAAAAGGACCTAGAGAATTAACTGAAAAGGAGGATAACAGGATTAAAAAGAAGAACTATAAACGACACTTGACAACAAAAAATAGGGCTTGATCATCATCTAATTTAACATGTCATCGTTTAAAAAACATCTTAATATACTAGTCACAATAGGGCACCTCAATAGCCAGCTACAGTAATTGTAAATAATAATCTGCAATGTTATAAGCGGGAGGAATAATTTGATTCATCGAAAACATTTCATTAATTTTACGGTCTGTAGGTCCGGGAGTGTCACCAAGACACTCTTTCGGCACTGCTCGGCACTGCTCTTTCGGCAGTATTAGGCACGAATACTTCGCTGTAAGGACATGTAGTTGTTCAAAACGAACATTTATTTCTTAGATAATTCCATCCAATGACAAAAACATTTCTTTTTGTATTCCTTCTTCTAAAGATAGCACCACATCTCGCAAATTTTCACTACTCATAATTTTTTCCCTTCTAACTAGACGCTCAGTAAATATCTCCAACTCTTCACAAATTTTCTTGGCTGTTGTAACTGCGTTTTGCACTAGCGTGTCCCTTTTTCCAATGGCGTACATTTGTAAAGAATTTAGTTTTAAATCCCTTTGGTAGATATTTAATCTCTTTGTTCACAGGGATTGTTGCTTGTCATTAATTTCCAAAAGAACGGATTCCCAAAAATTGAGGTAGCACAGAAAAGAAAAAGAATGCATTGAGTTGCAAAATATTCTAGCGTATTATATAATCATTGATTCTGTTGATTACAACATTAGAACATTATTATATTATTTATTTTTACATAATTTAGAGAAAAATATGCCGTCCCAAAATATGTGTCACCCGGGGCGGACCATCCTGACTGACTCCCTCTAGGTGTGCTACTGATTTTTGCTATACGTATACTTTAACATCATTTTTTAAGCAATCAAAAAAGTAACCATATCGTCTTGATTTACATCAAAAGCCGCGTCTTTTGGTATATAACACAACGCGATTCGGAGCAATTTTCTATTTTGCCCCATAACTTGCAAACAGCTGTAGCAATCAAAAAAGTAACCATATCGTCTTGATCTACGTCGAAAGCCGCGTCTTTTGGTATATAACACCAGGCGATTCGCCTGATTTGCATATATATAAAAAAGTTCGTATGATGCAGACCTTGTGTGTAACACTATACAAAAGGAAAATAATTTTAATAGAATCATACAAAGGATGTTAATTGGATGTTTTTAATTTAAAGTTCTTTTCTCAAATACGAGTGTAATGATAGCACTTTTTACGATCAATATTATTATGATGATGGGATTCCTTGTATTTTGTCGAACTAACATTTCCAGAGTAATATTTTGTGTAATTGATGCGTAACACATTGCACAGAAATTCATCAAATTTTTGTTCACAAGCATTTCTATTTAGTTCCTCTATCAGATTCTGGAAAATTATAGAGAGTGTTCTATTAAAAAATCCTGAAATAGTATAAATCAAACATGGCAATGATGTAGACGCTGACTGATGTAAGAACTTTTCAATGTATTGCCGAAAACACCAAGAAATACTCAAGTGAATAAAATTTGAATCACCGCTCTAACGTACGCTCTAGGTGAACACACTGTATATATTCATTCATATGAGCTTATAAAATAGATTTATAGTAAATCTTCGTATATATTATGGTTTCAAGTTCCTGTTTAACTTAATTTATGCTATTTTCTTTTAATTTCACATCTTCACGAACAAAAAACTTGCAATCTCTGCATTCTTGGTAAGATATATGTACATATTTTATAGCGTTTGCATGTGATAAACGTAGCCGTTATCACGAAGATGAAATTTAGTATTTTGCAAAAGCACCGCTGAATTTTCCGAGAATAAGCGGGATTTAGGTATTTCCATTTAACTGAAACTGATCCAAGAAATGTTTAAATAATAAAAAAAAATTGTTGTTTTGATTGTTACTCATTAGAACATTTTCTTTGATGCAAAATAAATAATTACTATTTCTACATTCCAGGCCGGAAATATATACGGAAAGGAAGTAGACGGGTTAGAAATTTTATCTAATCTTCTCGAAGGTAATCCGAATTCCCCTGAGCTGCCCTATTATGGTACATTACAAATATACGCTAGACGTCTCATGGGATACGCTCCGGAACCATTGAACAAGAACAAAGCGATTCCAGCTGCAACGGAGCATTACGAAACAACACTGAGAGATCCTGCATCTTGGAGATTCTTCAAATGGCTCTTGAATTTCTACGATGACTATTACAAGCACGTCGAACCTTACACCGAGAAGGAATTAGAGTATACTGGAGTAAAGATTCAATCAATTCATGCCGATGACGTAGTCACCCGCCTAGAATACTTTAAGAGCGATTTGAGTCAGCATTACAGCACGGGCATGCACAGTGTTGATATATCAATTCGTCAAAAGCGACTCAACAGCTCACCTTGGATGTACAATATTTCCGTAACAAGTAATGAAGATCAGGGTGCTTTGGTGAAAGTTTTTATTGGACCTAAGTGCGACCGATATGGACTAGACCTAGACCTAAAAGAAAACACCGACAAATTTTACGTAATCGACCATTTCATCCATAATTTGAAGAAGGGACAAAATGTAATCGTGAGAAATCTAAACGATGATGTGGGAGGAACCGATAGAACCAGCTACAAGGATCTGATCCAACGCGTTAGTGGGGCTCTTCATCACAAGAAAGAATTTGTTATTCATGGAAGTGAAGCGTATTGGGCTTTCCCAAGAAGGTATTATGAATACAAAATATTTTTTAATTCGGTACATTATACATAATTTTTCCAGATTACTTTTGCCGAGAGGAACCATTAGTGGCATGAAATTCCAATTGTACGTCATTATATTACCGTTACCAAAAGTCGAACAAGGTGTTGATGTAGACAAAGGAGTTTACCGTAGAGTTGGAACTGGTAGACATTCAGGATTCACATTGAGATTCCCATTAGATCGAGAGATTGGAAAATCATTTTTCGTTCCGAATTCCTTCATCACTGATGTTATAATTCGTCATGAAGACGACAAGAAAGCACATTAAATGGTCATCAATGTAATTTGAATCAATGTAAATGTCATCAATGTAATACTTGCACAAATAAAATTTATTAAATACATTTACTGCATTTTTATATATATCCATCCAAACATTAACGGTCTTTTTGGCATTTGCACGTGTACTTTGGCTATGTACCAGGAATTAACTGCAGACCAAGATCTACGAGGTAGACGTTATAAATTCTCGGCCTGATATAGAAAAAATAAGCTATGACAATTTTTATTTTTCAATATAATCTCCCCTAACTTGAATACATTTATTACAGCGATCAATTAATAATTCTATACCCTTGTAAAAACAATTTAAAGTTTTTTCCTCAAAATGTTGTGTTAGAGCTGTTTGCAACTCACTATCGTCCTTAAAGCCACGTCCCCTAAGGTCTTTTTTTTTAATGAGAAAATAAATAATAATCACTTGAAACCATGCCCGGACTATATGGTGGATGTTCCAATTCTTGGAAGCTGCATTCGCGGATGGTAGCTTGTGACATGGTGGCAGTACGTACGGGTGCATTGTCGTGCAATAATCATCCTCGACGTTTTGCGCAAATATTGTTGTACAGTTGTATTGCGCTCTTTAAAGTCAATGAGTAAAATACCATCACAATTCCAGAATATTGTGGCCATCACATTTTTCGTTGATTGAACAATTGGGTCACCGCTATTTCATTGATTCCTTTTTCGATAGAGGATCGTAATACAGAACCATTGTCTCATCTCCTGTGACAGTCAACTCCAAAATCGGTTTCGGGTCGTCTCCGCACATGTTTAAAAACGAGCACGTACATTCGACCCGACGTTCACGTTGGAGAGCAGAAAGTGGATGCGACACTCATCTTGCACTAATTTTATTCATACCCAAATAGTTATGGAAAATTCGGCGAATACTTGTTTCAGAAATGTTAGACATCACTGCTAATTTCTTCATTTTGAAACAGCGATCTGTTAATACCATTTCTTCATTAATTAAAATATTTTGAGGCGTTATCAGTTCAATTGGCCGACCGGGGCCATCATTTACAAGGGATTCTTGCCCCAAACGCAAACATTTTACCCACTTATTTACAGTGGAATATGAAGGAGATAAATCACCATATTTGCCGTCTAAATGTTCCTTAATGTGATTAGGCGTATGCCCTTCTTTTGTTAAAAATTTGTATATATACATATATATGTACATATATAGTGTAGGCCTCGCACATATGCAACTATGATGAAACGGAATTTGAACACGCTCGAACCTATATAAGCCTGTCATGCCGAGAATTTATGGCGCCTACCTCGTAGTAAGCCTACAATTAGCCTATTGACAGTGCCATTAAGCATAAAGTTTCATCAGAAAAGAATGTTACGGGCAAAATAAGGACCAGTATTGTACCTATCCATCAATATTTCGCAAAACTCTATTCGTCTAGAGAAGCCGTCTTCTATCAGTTCTTGAAGTTGGTGGATCTTGAAAGGACGAATCTTTTCACTTTAAAACAAATTTGCAACTGACTGGTAGCACATGCTATGGTTCAGCCCAAACTGTCGAAGTGATCGGTTTGGATTATCTGGTAGGTCAATTAAAACATCCAGAGCCCTATCACCACCACCAGCTATTTTTGGCTGATCTGCGTCTACCTTTCACACTTCCTGATTCGTTGATTTTTTTAGGAGTTTACTTACACAAACTGATTTTTGGGGGCCGATTAGGAAAGCTTTGATTGAATAAATCAGATACTTCCTGCTGTGACCTCTTGCTATCGCCATATCCAACCATCATTAAACTCTCAATTTTTTTCTTTCAGTCAATAATGCCATTCTAATTCTTAGTCTTGGATTGGCTATGAATAAAGATTTAGTAACTGTCTGTCTATTTGTCATTTGTAAATATCTAGCAGATTCCAAAGATGATTGCTAAGCTCTCTATTTTCAAAATATGCATATGGCTAATTTTAGCATAAATTTATCCTAACAGATAAACCTATTAAACCCAAATTGTTGAATTTATCTTTAGGACTTTTAGGATCTTCAAAATATACAGACTGTTGATTTTAATGAAATTGGTATTTTTTCTGACACTAAATTTAGATAAATTGAACTTCTTCCAGTGTGAAGGAAGCTTGTTGTAGATCTTAATAGCTAGAATTTCGGGCGACTGCTGATACATAGTCAACCTGGATTTTGGAGTGAGGAGATCCTCCCCGAATCTAGTGTGATAATCGTGAAAATCTCGATGTGATCTATAATTCTGCCTATTTATATGAACATACATCGCTAATTCTTGAATGAATATACAAGGTCATGTCAGGATATCATAGCTAACAAAAGAATTCCTACAAGAATCTGTAGGTTTAATCCCAGCAATACAACGGATAATCTTCTTTTGGCTTATAAAAATATTATTTGCCAGTGTTGAGTTTCCCCAAATGCTAATTCCATAGGTCAGTCTACTTGTTATATACGCGTGATAAATGCTTAGTAGCTGTTGAGTTGTTAGAATATTCTTCAGGCTTCGAAAGAGGTAGCAAAGAGAATTAATCTTTGACAGAAGGTTTTTGCAGTGATCTTTCCAGTTAAGTATCTCGTCAAACCATACCCCTAAAACTTAATATTGACTTGCCCTTGCTAATTGTTCATCGTTTAGCTTTAAGTCTAAGTAAAATTCGTGAGTTGGATGTAACTGATAAGGGTGAAATCTAATGTACGCGCTCTTAGAGTTGTTGACAACGAGTTGGTTATCTATAAACCAGTTATAAATCCTATCCAACATAGAGTTGCATTTAATTGATAGGTTATGGTCGTTCTTATCAGATGCCACCAAGGCAATATCATCAGCGTAAAGAATGATAAAGTTATTTACTATATTAAGAGGATAAAAAGTAGAAAAAGAACAGGACCTAATATTGAGCCTTGTATATAGGTGTCCCTAGGCCTCCCGCCTATGTTTCTGTTAATATTTTCTTAGTTTTTTGTCAGTTGTTTTCGGAAAGCTTTATTGTGGCACTTTAAGGCTATTAATCCGTTTATTGTATCTTCATTACTTATTTTTAACTTGGTAGCTTACATTAAGTAAAATTTTACATTTGTGTTAGAAATATCTCTAACTTCGATACCAAAAGGAGATCCTTTCGGAATATTTTTATTTCTCTTGCATTAATAATTCTTACTTACAGTTATTTCTTTTGAATTTAAAACATGTTTGACATCATTGAAATCAATTTCAATGAAGCGGCAAATATGAAAGTAATAATTTTTATATAGTAGCAGCACAGACAATCTTGGATCGCCCGATATAAAGTAACTTTCCAGGATATCTGTAGAGGTCAAGATGTAAGATATATTTAAAATGTCATAGATATAATCACTGTCTCGTTCTTATTTTCATCGATGAGTTTAGGGCTAAGCCATCGAATCTATCGGCCCTCTAGGCTGGAAAATTAAAACATTTGTGGGCAATTTAGATTAGGTCTGCTTGTTTGCATCAATTCCCCAATAGGTTTACACGTCCAATTAAAGGCAATTAAAGGACTTCAACCTCTTACTACAAAGCCGCTTTCTTTTTTGTTGTCAAATTCTTAAAGATAATGAAATTATCTCTACAGATGTTACTGATATCCGCAAATGGAATTTGATTTTTTGTAATGCGTGTTTAAATATAATATTATCTATATGATTTGCAATATGATTTCTATTTATGGAAAAAGTTCAAAATCAACTCCACTATTATCCAAATCTGGAGCATAACGGGTGAAACAGCGGGTAGTGTTGTAATGAAACTCGTTTTTAATTCTGAGAGCTTTCGCTGTTTATTTGACAGCTTCTTCAGTGATGTTTACTACAGAGGTGCAAACATAAAATTAAACAACTAATTGAAATAGTTGAACAAAAACAAAAAACAACTTGCATTGGAGTCACGGAAGCCAGCGAAACCACATTCGGAAGATAAAGAACAGGAATCATTAATTTGATAAATGTACTAATCAACTATATGATTTGGTTAAAAAATTGATATTAAAATACAATAATAAACCTAAACCGTCTTTAAAATTCTTAGAATGCATCCACACAAGACGGAAATGTGAATATCACAATGTTATAAATATATATCTTTTTTACATATATATCAATATTTCTTAGGTGTATATGAAAGAAATACAGTCAAAAGATTGAATATAAATCCTCGATTAAAAATTCAATTTTTTTAAAAAACGAAATTACAATTATGAGTAAGATGTCGTCAGGGAATCAGACACATTGTTATTTTTGTGTTATTGTCTAAATGTAAAAGTAACGAATAAATTGAACTAACGTTGTTAATATCTGTTCGAAAATTGATGGTATTCGGATTATTTTGAATGTGATACATTTCCAAAAACAATCTCTTGAAATAATTCCGCTCAGTGCATAATATTTTAATATCGTCAAAGTCTAAAAGATGATTATTATCTACATGGTGACAACTAAGGGCAGTCCTACTGGACCTAGAATCGCAATCATAGCGGTATTGACTAATACGTTTTTTAAATACTGGGAGCTCTTAACTGAAGAGCAATTGGAACAAGGTATCATGTAGATTGTATTTATTGATTGATCCTTTTCCGTAGATTGTTTAAATTTTGGTAGAATTGATGAAATAGTTTGTATGTTATAATTCGTTATTTGGACGGGATCCTGCATAAATTCCTTAAAGATATTTTTTATACTCTCTGAAAGTCCTGGCAAAAATGGAAACTTGAAATATTTGTAGGGTGTCTATGACTGAGGAAGTATGCAAAGTTCGTAAAATTCCAGCCCATCATCACGATATGTAATGTCATAACAGTAAATTATTCAACAAGATAAGCTACTATGAAGTAGGCGGTAACCAGTTCAGCTTACTAATGATATCTAACGGAAAGAAAACAAATAACAAAATTAAATGATCAGAAGTCTGAGAGATTAAACGTTGAATACAGCAGAATCCAAGGGTCAATTTTTAGACCATTTTTGTTCATACTTTACCTTAACGATCTTCCATGTAATATCTCAGATTCAGTGTGCCTTTACGCTAATGACAATCAGTGTACGTAGTTTGGAAGAGATAGTCGTTAAGTCTGCCAGTTCCCTTTACAGATTCAGAACGGCGGTTCGCAAAAACTTACAAGGCTGTTAAATGAGCATCCAACAGTTAAGTCTTGGTATTAAAAATGGATCCTAATTTTAGGCACCTCACTTGGATGATTTGACAGGTAAGCTATCGTCAGCTCTTTACGCAATTCGGACGGTTAAACAATTACCTAATTACTTCTACAATAGCAAAAGTGTCGCACTTTGCAGTGTTTTACTCTTATCTTAACTACAGTATAGTTATCTTGGGCCAAGCAACAGAGATTTGACAGTTTGTTTATTTTGCAAAAAAGGGCAATTGGAATATTATGTAATCTAGGCAACAATAAATCTTGTCGTGACTGTTTTAAAAAGGAAAGAATACTTACTCTACGATCACTGTACATATCCGCGGTTGATACATATGTACATACATATATATATATATACCGCTCACAGAGCATTATTTAGTTTGAATGAGGGCAATCACAAATATGTCATACAAAGCAGAAACCTTTTAAGAAATCCCATTTCATAGACTATCGCAATGTCAACATTCCATCGATTGTCGGGGAAATTTGTTGTATAATAAGCTCCTGGAAGAAATAAGAACGTTGCCGTGATGGAGAGCGCTACACGATTGAGAAGTCTTTTAACCCATAAATGTTTGTTTGTCTAAATGTTTTACAATGTCCATTGTCATATTTATTTTACTTATACAAAATGTTATCCTTATATTTATCTATTTATTATTTTATTTATTTTTATTTTATATACTTGTATAATACTTTCTACGTATACAACGTGTCCCACTAAGAGTGGGGACCGGCGATATCTTGGAAACTGCAATAGTGATGGGAACAATTTTTTCAAAGGGAAATTTCATGAAAATATTTTTCAATTCCAAACAGGGGACGCAGTTGCTAGGGTCAACAGTAAAGTTTAAATTAGCTGGTAAAAATTCCAAGATTAACTATAACTCTAAACGCTTCATTAAAAAGCTTTGTTAATTACGCACCACTTTGGTTAAAGACGTTTTATCATATTGTGCATAATAATTGTAGTAGGCGTTGCCGAATCATATAAAACTAAACCTGCTATAACTTCTGCAGAAGCGTGAACTTGTTTAAAAAGGCATCGTAATTTGCACCACCCGTTAATGTTCAACAAACGTATCATGGCGTTATCCCCAACTGTACGAGTTTTTCTCAATTATCTAAAAATTCAAATGTAACAATGTGCTTTCCTTATGTTGCGTTTGAAGAGTTTTGATAGACTCAAGTAGTAACGAAAACCGCGTAGTGATGTCCTTTTCTTTTTTCCAAATAATAACGAAAGCACCCCATTATGAGAATAATTTCTCTATCAGTTACAAATACCTACTCAATAATTTCGAAACCATTGCTTTAAAGCAATAATTAATCAGTGGCGTTACTTTGCAATTTTTACGATTAGGGACTGAAGGTTTTCTGACGTATAAAAGAACTTGCCTTATTTCTATCTCTACTGCTGTCATATTTTTATTACAAAAAGCAGCTAGTTTATAGCAAACGTACTTTCTCCCGCTATGTTTACATCTAAAGAGCATAGGTTTTTCCGGATATTTTGGTAAGCAAGCAGTTGAGTAAAGAAAGGCTATCATGATTCAAATATATGTTTTTTTTTTTATGAATTCTTAAAGGCACGTTTATATTGTTGTCATTCAACCATTGCTTTTAATGAGTCATTTCAGTTTAATGAGATGAAACCTCTTCTGAGTTTCAACCCTATTTTGGGCGATTTGAATTAATAGAACAGAAAACTCCTTTACCCAAAATCCGATAAAAAAATTTTTGGGGCATTCTCAGCATACAATTGAGAACATACCCAATCCAACTTAACAATCTGGATGAAGTGTGGCTTATTCATATATGGGAAGAACTGAATCAACATGAAACACCCTAGTCAATGTTGAATATGGGTCAATGATGCGAAGATGTTATTCGAGGGTATTATCTTCTACTTTTTAGAATTTTCCATTTTTCAGCTTTTTAGAATGCTTTCTCAGCAAGTAAATCATTGATAAAAAGACCATAATAATGTTAAGCTGTCATCTACATTTGACTCTAAATGAAAAAATTAATAACGCAGGGTTAACGTTTTGATAAATTACTTGGTGTGTTTGATTACTTGATGTGTTATTTACTTTCTTTTACTAATCGAAAAAATAGAAAGTAAAACAATTTTTAGTGTTCTAGAGATACAGTATTTTATTTTGAATTTAAATAAATTATATTTCTTTTGACAAAGATCTGAATTGTGAAGACAATAACCTAGCGCAATCCCTAACCGAGAGCTATATTAACAATTTAATATATTTATTTTAAAAGAAATATAATTAAATTGAATTTTCTCGCTTATTTTTGGCCAAATACTAAATTTTGGTACCTACACAATGACGTTCTTCAGAGAATTGAGGTAGTTCGGTGCCCCTTCTTGATATTTTGAGCTCGAAGCAACACCCGATTCGCAACCAAATATTTTTTTCTTCAAATCTTATTCCGCGGATAATAATGTTGGTGTTAAAAGCTCGTTGAAATAGTTTCATATTCACTTGAAATTTTAATATTTTTATCGAGGAATTTTGAAAATAAGTTTTGTTGTCCAAACTTGTTTATCCCATCTCGATTTTTTATTATTTTGTAATGAATTAAATACAGTTCATGAACATTCTTGATGACTTTGAAAACCGTATTTTCGATGGTTTTCAAAGTCATCAAGAATATTACTTTAATTAATTCGGTTTAGTAAACTGAGGTTCTGAACTAAAAAAAAAATAATACAAATTTGTTTTCACTTCCATGGTGACGATGTCCAAATTTCCAGATACGCTAGCGTCAGATACAGTAAATTAGAATGGTTAGCATGAAAACCCTGCTAATTTTATGGCTGCATGCGGATATGGTATAATTGTCCATATACGATACAATAACATCATGTTGATATGAAGAAATATAATTGAATTTTCCGTAGTGTAAGACAAAGAAGAAAAATTGGCCTGGGCGAAAATGGAGGGAAGAGGTCATCACATAACACTGCTTCCTCTCGCAATAAAATGGAACTAAATACTATTAAACTTTCTAACATGAGTAAACCATAACAATATATTAAAAGTATTCCACAGCCATCGCTTCTGTTGAAAATCTTTCTCCAAACCCATGCTGACTCAATGTAATAAGATTAAGCTTGTTTACAAGAGAATATATTTTATTAAAAGCAGTCCTTTCAAAAATATTTGAAAATATAGTTAATACCGAAATCAGCGTATAATTTTCAATCAAAAGATTCATCTCTTTTAAAAGTGAGTATGTTGACTCTAGTTAAAGGCAATTTCAGGAAGCGTCCAATTTTTGGCTAATCAAGATAAGGTACTTCTTGGAAGTCGAATATTTTGATAAAAAGAATGTTCAGAATTTCCTGCCTTTGTATTTGCTGTCTAGTTAGTAGATAAACATTCGTATTTCAGTTTTGAACTTGAAATATTTTGCTGGCAAGCAACTGTTCAATGTTCAACTAGATTAAACTATACTGAGTTACTGATTTTTTTTTTCAAACATTGGTTCCGTAGATTATTGGATTTGTAATTTAAGATATCTTTTACGAGAGTTCACGACGTATGGTCCGTAACATAGAAGGTTGTTGCATTTTTTGGGAGAAATAATAATTTTAGATCAAACAAGTACTTACATTTAATGGTTACTTCAGAGTTCTCTTAATTTTTGGGATTTTTAATTCTGGAAGAAATTTTTAGAGCTTGACGTAATTGTGATAAGCATACAAAATAAGCACATTGGGGAAGTCATTGTTTCCAGCTGTTTTCTCGATATAAATACTTTAATATCGTGCACTCATACTTTATATAAGATGTTTATTTTATTACGTAATGACATTGATGCAAATATAGAACAGGGTATCATTTTAAAATATGTGTTTTTCTAATCTTATCTTCGCGCGCAAAATCATAAAAAGAACATAATCTTGACCTCTATTAAGTTAATTCAGAGAAACACCGATGGGGATTCGGGAAATATATATATCCGTTATTGCATTGCACACTCCTTAATTATAAATGCATGTGCGTATGTAATTTAGTATAAAAACAACCGATGCACAGAGTAACTTATTAAGAACCGTCACGCCACTTAATAACAACAAACAACAATATTGAATTAAAATTAAGATAATCAGTGCCTTTAAGACAAAACACCAACAGTTTACAGCTGTTTTGCCATTCGAACAAAATAGTTCAGAAAGGTCATAAAATTATATTATTTTTCTCGCTCGGTTTTGTATAAAAACCCACGACCAGTTTCTGGAACGTATACTTAAAACAGCTCGTTGTTAATGTGCGGTAATTAACAATGAAGACTGTTTTAATTCTCTGTACTCTTTTCGCCATCATTGTGGCATCTCAAACTGGGGTAAAACTGTCGAAGCAAAAACAAGATCTTCAGCATCGTAAGTACTACCGCATGTAATTTTTATTATTCTAAAGTAATTGCCAATTGCGTTCCAGGCATGAAAGAAATATTGCACTTAGAGAAAATTATTTTAAGACTTTTCCGTTATATCGAACAACCTGACTATTATGACGACCAAAAAGAAATTGCTGTAAATTACGATATAGAGGATCACATTAGCAATTTCGAAGTAAGTGGATCAGAAGTCTTTTGTAACTAGAGGTACGAGGCATAATATATTTATTATTACAGAATTCGCAAGCTGTTAGGGAATTTTGGGACCTTAACAGATTAGGCTTTCTTCCGAAAAATGAAGTTTTTTCTATCTTTAACGAACGGCATAGAAGGGAAGCAATTTCTCTTTTCAAAATACTATATTACGCTAAAGACTATGAGACTTTGTACAAAACAGCATGTTGGGCTCGCGTTTTCATGAATGGTGGACTTTTCGTTTATTCACTGTCAGTTGCTCTCGTTCATAGAATGGATACATCCATGATAAATTTACCGCCAATTTACGAAATTTACCCCAACTATTTTTATAATACAGATGTAATCCGCAAAGGACAAGAAGCTAGACAAGCATATCCAGAAGAGGTAAGAGGACCAGTTGACAATAGACAGCCACCGATACCCCCCATGCCACCAATGCCATCCGGGCAACCAAAACCAATTCCAGCTCCACCACGTCAAGATCGAGACACAATTTTCAATATACCATTGATGCCAAATACAGAAGATCGAATGTATAGAGAAAGGGTTCCTCCACAATTACCTTATCCACTCTGGTATCAAATGATGCCCATAGAAATGCGCCCGATGGGGCTAGATCCATTATTGTACGGACTAGATCCAATGAGGGAGGATGAATTGAGACAAAGACAGCTTAGACAAGCTCAGATTATGCAAAAACAAATTCAGCCGGAAAGATTGGTAAAGGATAGCCAAGGTGACGACAATATTTCCATAGAGGATCTTAAAGCGTATCCAAATATTGATAACAACATTACAATTGACGCGAGCTATTCAATATCCCCTAACGATCACGACAAAGAGCTTCGTCTATCTTACTTCACGGAGGATGTTGGACTTAACGCATTTTACTATTACATCAGTATTTATTATCCGTTTTGGTTACCCAAAGAAATGATGTACTTCCGAACTGATAAACGTGGCGAACAGTTCTATTATATTATCCAACAAATACTTGCGCGATATTATTTGGAACGTCTTTCAAATGGTTTGGGTGAAATTTTAATTCTAGATTACTCGGTGCCAATTCGTACAGGTTATTACCCATCCATGGTATATCCAAATGGTATGAGGTTCCCTGCGAGACCAAATAACGTGTGGGTTCAAATGGAAAGATCAATGGATAATACTCGGTTTGACAACAACTACACTAATAGTTACACATTCGTCAGAGATTATGATAGAAGAATAAGGGATGCTATTGATCTTGGATATGTTTATTCAGTAAGTATATTTTCCTTATAAAAAAATGTGGACCTTTGATATATTTTACACAGCTAGATGTAACTCAATAAGCTTGTGGTAGTTTCTGTACTGCTTATATGTAGAGTTGCTTACTAGCGCCGACGGGCAGTGGCGGAGGTTCGATATAACCCTCTGTATAACTGCGAGTCTCAACCTGATCTGTCGTGTATACATGTACGCTGCCGTAAATAATATTTCGTAGTTCTACGTTTGTTTTAAAAATGTTGCGTACGTCGCGAAAACGACTAATGTTGGACAAACTTACAGAATTTATAGCAGAAATGCTTGACCTAAATTATGATGGCGTTAAAATTCAATGTGTAGTTTGTAATATCCCTTTAATGTGTTCGTCCAAAAGGGATTGTCTACGTCACGTAAATAGTAAACAGCATTCTTAAAAAAAAATTGCACACGACACTATGACAAATTTAAATTTAATTTACGTGTTACCTTTATTGCATGTAATCTACCGTTTAATTTACTAGACAAGGAAGCATATGTCTTCTTTTGGAATAAATATTCGGACTGCAAATTACCAAGTCGGGCATCGTTACAAAGAATTGTACCATCTGCTCGTGAACATGTTGAAAAAAGAATTAAATCGGAGTTGAAAGATAAAAAACTGTGGTTATGTGTGGACGAAACAACAGATTGTCATAAACATTCTGTGGTTCCCTTTTGTTAAAATAAAATTATTTCGCCTTTCTTTATTGCATTAATGCGTCAAAAATCTATCTATTGATACTTTTCAGTCCGATGGCAAACGCATTGATCTCTACGGCAAGCGCGGATTCCAAATTCTTAGTAATATGATCGAAGGAAACCCAGAAACACCAAACGCAAGATTTTATGGCGGCCTTCAAATCTTTGCCAGACTTATGTTAGGGAATGCAAGACCTGTTATGGTGGACCGCGAAATTGAAATCGTACCATCAGCCCTAGAACATTTCGAAACATCTTTGAGGGATCCTCTATTCTACCGATTATATAAAAGAATATTGATGTATTTCCAAAGGTACTTGGGCAACATTCCATCATATTCCAAAAAGGAATTGCTGATGCAAGGTGTTAAAATAGAAGACGTGCAAATAGTAGAACCTCTTATGACTTATTTCAAGTACGATAGGATCGATATATCGAACGCTATTTATAACAAACCAGTAGATACTGCACACATTCCAGTATACGCCAGGCAGATGAGGTTAAATAATAAACCCTACCGTTACGTTATGAATGTAAACAGCGATAAGGCGTATAATGCTTTAGTTAAAGTATTCTTAGGACCAAGGTACGACGAAACAGGTCGTAGATTGGATATAACCGAAAGTCGTCTGAACTTCGTGGAAATAGATAAATTCATGGTTGATCTCGCACCAGGTGCAAATCGTATACAACGATCATCTATGCAAAATTGCTATGCTAGCGATCGTACCTCGTACAGAGAAATGTACAGACGCGTTATGATGGATCTAAGCCAAAGAACCATGTCGCTAGAATATGAACCAAGAGTGCCTGATTGGTGCCTACCACGAAGGTAAATACGTGCATGAGTTTTTCAATTATACCTTTAATTTTCAATTTTACTCTTTTACAGGCTCCTTCTTCCAAAAGGAAATCCTAAAGGACAAATATATCAAATGTACTTTATCATTACACCTTCTAGACCAAGTAACGATCAGCCTACAGGGCCGATAGAATCAGTGATGGAGTGGCCCATGATGTTTGATGGTCAATCGCTAGGATTCCCACTGGACAGACCAATTGACGAAAACTATTTCTATGTCCCGAATTCGTTCTTCAAAGATGTAGTAATAACTCACATCGGTCTACAAACGGATTTGTAAATTAAGGGAGAGAAAAACAAGTCTAATAATTTTACGATATTTTGTTACTGTTTGTATCTAAATGTATTAAAATAAAGTCGTTTCATTAATATACTAAAATTCTCAATTTTTACTACAAGTAAATGCTTTTTTAAAATATTTTCTGCTGCATGCTGGATTCTTCACAAATAAACGGAATTGTTACAATAAATTTTCTGCCATAAGCAGGATAAAGTCTTTTAAATCCTTAATACTTCATCCCAAAAGGGCTATTGCATTAATCCTACATTTGGTTTCTGTTCTTTAGTACTCGAGCAGGTTTATTCCATTGTTCAGGTTTAGTAAGCTATGCAGTAAATGTTTCTCCTGTAACGTCGACGAAGCGCCAATTGCGTCTAGTAAAATGTGTATGCGCTGACTTAGCGCTGTGCCATTGAAAATAATGTGAGAAGCTGTATTTTCCTTTTCCTCCAGCTGTGTACTGTCTCAGAAAATCATGCCCTGTTAGTAGCCATGTCGCTGTCCTAAATTGCATTCCGTTCAGAGCAGGTACGTCAGGAGTCAATGCTGGGAAAATTTTCTCATTATTTGTTTGTTGTGCTTCTGTCCAGCTTCATGATTCCAATAAGGTTGGAGTCAATCATATACCTTGTCCTACAGTCTTAGTTACACCAAGATCAGGCTCAAACCCTGTAAAGATCGTTTCAAACTTTTTCTCGCTTACTGGTCTGTAATTTCATTGCCTCCCATGCCCTAATGCCATGGTACTTTCATCTATGTAAACTTTTTGCATTTAGACAGAGTTGACAAGTGACAGGTCTGCAGGCATTCCTATAGTAGTTTAGATGCTGTGTCATAAAAGGTTTATTATTATTTATTGCAAAATAAATAAGTTTTACCATCCGATACTTACCGAATCAAAGAACTTGATGACAGACGAAAACGCACTATAACTGCCCATGTGTCCCAAATGAAGAGCTACTACAACCACAACGAAGGCGAAGACGATGACACAGAAGAAGAGAAGGAAGAGAACCTAGACGAAGAAGATCGAGTAGATGAATACGTAGCCGAAAAGAGTGGCAGTGAAAGAGAAACGAAACAAGACCGAACCGGTGAAAATGTCAATGAGATGAAAGCGGTGAGGAAGAAACGACTAATTCAAAAACTAACGAGATTGCAAGACTACACGTGTGTGTGAAACATACGAGCGAGGACGCTCTACTACGCAGGGTGGCCGAGTGTAAGAAACCAGAATAACTATTAAAAGTTCAAATTGGCGCCGCGAGTGACGTAAGCGTTAGTAGTAGTACTAAATGGAAAGGGGGTGGGCAAGTGGTGCGCGCGCGAAAAGTCACATTGTATTCGAAGAGAGTTATTTTGTTTTATTTGAGTTGTTGAAGTAACTGATGTTATTGTAAATTAATGTAACTTCTTATTGTTTGTTTAAAATAAACTTACATATTTAGGCTTCATTATCCCTTTTTTGTTATTATTACATATTTTATATTCAAAAAAACTGTAGTTAAATTAGTACACGTGACTGATTACATTGCAAGATATGGATTGAGCGGTCCTTGTCAGGTGTACTATTCTTGATTTTCGCCTTTCCTTCTTTATATGAGTTGGCGCCACACTTCAAAATAATGTGGCAACACTGTTTACTTCAGAATATTAATCGATAACCGTTTTTGAATTATGGACATTTGATGTTTTTGGGTACGTCCAGTCACAAAATGTCAGTTGCTGTCCGTCCTTGTTGTGAACATCTTTTGACAGTTATTATCGTTTTCCAAGTTGCTTTGCAGGCTAAATTCACGTTCGCGTACCCTGCGTGCGCAGAAAGTTCATCGTCGTCATTTAGTCCGTCGGATTCCGACCATTCAAAATTAAGCCCAGAAGGAAAATTGTCAGTATGGACGACGAACAAAATCTTATATTGGATCGTCCTATGACCGGAAAGGTTCGTATTAAAAGCGACTTTAATTTACGTTTAACTCTATACAAAAAAACGTTTTTTTTATCTCGTAGAGTTCTGATCAACTAAAAAAGCACACATTGGATTCGAACTTCGAAAATAAACCGATCGAGCGAGCACTTTACATACTTACGTAAGCTTACCTCACTTATTACACCGGCTTTTCCGCGCAACCCGTTCACTAAAAGGTTTTGCAATTAGCGTCTCAACTTAGTTCTGAAAATTTGTAGCGTGCAATAAGCGTGTTCGCTCTATTATAAGAAATTATTTTTAGACTCGTATTGCTTCCGGTTGTACCGGAACTCATAACCAACTTTGATATTCTTAATGGAACGACACACTTTTTATTCCTTTCCGATTTACATTTTATGAACTTAAATTCTATACACTCAAATAATTAACAAACACGTACTTAATTAAAACTTAAATGTTGCCTGAACTGTACTTTTAACGATTCAAGAAAGGCTGTTTAGCAGAACTTAATATTAACTTGCGAACGAAATGTCGAAATAATTTTATAGTGGCATCAAGTTTACTAAATTATGTTCTGTTAACCAAAATTGTTTAGAAAATACTAAAGTTATAGCAATTATATCAGAAATATCAAGTGGTGCAAGGACAGGATGTACGAGCACTTTTGGAGGATTTCAACGAATTAAGAATGGACGGTGTTTATGCAGACATTAAAAATAAATATCCTTATGCGCGTTATATTCACTGCTATACCCGCCAACTCACCGACCCTGGATGCAAAAGATAGTCACTCGATTAACATGCCGAACGTGCGCCTATTTTTTAATAAATTGTGGGCGTTTCCTGCTCTTTTTCAAAGATGTTGTAAGCTAAAAAGTAGGCTTTTATCGTATTTTTTTAAAGTCGCGCTCGCCTTGTAGATAGGTCATGAACCCCCACCGTTTAATCCATCACTTTTGCATCCCGCATAATTTGTCTTCCACGTTCTTCTGCAAATGTGGAAAGTATTTTTTCACTAATATATTTGATGAAAACAACAACGATGTTCTTTAAACGACTTAATGATCTCCGGCCTACATCTAAATCAAAATTACTTATGGCGTTGATCGATGGAATAATATTATATTCCGTTAATCAATGCTTATATGCTTATACTAAATATGTATGTATGCTTTCGTTGTCCGTATACATTAATAATTTTATTATAATAATATAGATTGTAATGATAAACTGCAATTTTTATTAATTGTACTAATAGTCAAATTTATGAATTTGAATTTCCGCTGTGCGGGCCGATAAAATAGGATTAGATAGGTTATCCAGGGAACCGGGTGACGTGCAGTTAGTTATAGGTTTGTTCGTTTGTCAATTAGTGCAATACGGAGTAGCTCAAATGTCAGAATTGCGCGTTCGTTTGTAAAAAAAAACTGGCAATCCGACGTTCGTTTGTATATGTTGGGCAGCTTCAGACAGTTTTGAATTGCACAAACTTACATCTCCTCAGGAGGTGGAATAAGTTTGTGCAGTTCAGTGCAGCTGTCATTCCATTATTTGCCGAACCCAACTTTACTTCATATTCATACAAAATGACATCCGTTGTAATCATTGAAAGTGAAATACAACAATTAATAAATAATAAGGGTTTTTTAATGCTATCGTGATTGCCAATTGCCACCATTCTCAATCTTTTAGGTTATGTATACTACATAAATACCAATTTGTACTGTTCGTTTGTACCCATTTAGAGTAGTTCTGAGCGTTCTGAGCAATCAAAATGATCACGTGATCATAATCCTATCACACTCTAGAACTAACGCGGGCAAGACAAACGAACAAACCTTATGTTATGTATTGGACTGATTACGTGAAAAGTAAAAAATGTTAGTGTTTGTATTCTGCTAGGATATTAGGACACTATTTAAAACTTGTTTTCTTTTAACTATCTTTTAATCTACCTAATTTTTTAAAATCCTCCGAAAAACGTTGATGACATCTACCGAAAAATGTTTCAACTGTCTGGCGGCTTTGCAGGTTACTGGCGTTGTTCTCATTGGATTGGACTGCATGTATTTGATTTCATTTGACATTATTTAATTGCAGTTTGACAGAAAATGTAATTTAGGGTTTTCATTTTTAATTTACGTAGTGAAATTTATAATCATGTTTATTATAGTATTATCGAAAAATCTTTCTTATTAACAGCATGTTTGAGACAACTGAGGTTGCTAAAGGTTTTCCGTTGCCGTTGCTAGTAAGCCTAACTTTAATATTAGATTATGTTACTTGATGTGTACCATATGCACTCAATTATATTTGAAAACTAGCAGTAAAACGTACTAATCTCATCATAACTATTTTCTACTACCGTGAAGCCGCCAAACAATAATCCAACATGGATAATAGCCTCGACGAATTGTCCACGGATAAATGCGTACATCTTCCCGACTTATTCTTGTATATAACATTTGACATACTTACCACTATCGTTTAAAGATGCTGGATATTTTTAGGAAGGGGGATGATATACAGAAGCTGAGTATCATACAGGCATTACCTCAATTAGTTCGGATCGATCAGCAAGCAACTTTCTCAAGGATTGTTCCGAAAATTCAACAAGAGTTGCCGAAAGCCTCAAGTGAGTTTCAAGTAACTACAAGTCAGATATTCCGGGTTCTTATTGAAAAGGAACTGCCAGTAAACCTTTTGGGTGCTGTTATTCAAGGAGTAGACTCTAGGGATCCTGTAGTTTCGGCAGCATGGATGGACACGTTACTCTCAGTTATTCCATTGCTAAACGAAAATGTTGTCAAGAATGAGGTGATTTTTGTGGTATTTCTGATTGACAGAAATTTAGATTATTTCTATTATTGCAGATAATACCTTTAATCATGATTAAATCGCAACTAAACCAACCTGTAATTCAGAGAGTAGCCGGCTGTCGAATTATTGGGAAAATCGCCACCCACAAAGCATTAAAACCTACTGAGTAAGAACCTCCACGTTCAGATAGAGTTTTATTTATCAGAAACATTCTCGACTTTTGTCTTTTATTTTAGCATTAAGAAAGATATCCTTCCGTTTGTACATAGCTTATGTCAAGATTGTAGTATAGAAGTTAGGGCAGTGATGTGTATGCAGTTGCCTTTTGTGGCTGAAGGTGAGACTGCTTGTACTACATGATAAAAATGATGGATTATGTGGGTGTGTTGTATTTATTTAAGGGATGGGCATCGGTGTCGTCAAAACGCAGCTGTTACCGTGCTTTGTGGAATTGGCATCGGATAATGCTCCCTTGGTTCGAGAGGCCGCCGTACTAACGTTGGTGAACTTGTTTCCTTATATCGAAAAAGGTATTTGGATGCTTTCCCATTCGTACTGGCGTCATTGTTCGTTTGCTCTGTCCCCGTTTTTAGAATTGATTGAGAGCACAATTATACCGTTAATAAAGAAGCTATGTGAGAAGTGTATGCCAGAGGACAACATCTCGTCAATCATCGCAAGCCAATACGGAGCGATACTCGAAAACATCACGCCCTGTTTGTCAAACGATGACAAGATGTGGTTCCTAACCTATTACAGGATTTTGGCCAAGACAGGCTTCGAAACTAGGCCGGGTGGAATGCAAACCGTCGACGCTTCCAAGGTACGTACATAAAAGATCCAAGCAACAATTTTATTAAGTGCAACGAGTATAATATACTCGCAAGTGAACGCAGGGAATCGATACTCACTGATTTAATAGATGTTTTGTGAGATTATAGAGTAATTTAGTGTAAGAATGGTGGTCATTTCTTTTAGGCTCCTGATCGCCCTTTTTCAGGATGTAACACCTTAAATGCAACACGACTATATTGCGCTACTTGGAAGTATTGAAAATTACTTTGGACAACTTTATAACGGCTTCAATAGTATTAAATGATAGCGTCCATAGTTTTCCCTTATGTTACTACCCCCTACCTCCCTATTTTTTTTTTTAATGTGAACGTTTCGATTGCCGAATAAATTATAAAAAATTACGTTGATTTTATACATGTTCGAGATTCATTGTTACAAGTGATATCTTCCTTTTTTGTAGAGAGTATATAGGATCGAGCAAGGTGTTAAAAATGGTTTACAGAATCCTAAAGAATATACTTCTTAAATCTGCTCCTAGTAAACCACCTTCTAGGAAGCCTCCCCCGAACATATTGTTTTAAATTGCACCCCTCATCTTTTTGACATTATGGTTGATGTACTAAAAGTTAGAAATACAGCGGTATAAACAAAAGTTTCATTTAATAAATAGCTACTAATAGGAGCATATAATAATTAATGACGTCGGAAATTCCATTAAAAATTATAGATTTACATAATTCACCGACGGAAGCCAAAATATATTAACTAACTTGGCATGCAAAATTTAAAATTGTCTGTCAAAATATTGTGATATATTAATTGATAAAAATAACAACTTAGGTATTAAAGAGTGAACGATCCTTGCATAGTCCTCGCGGTGTAGTGGTTAACACGCCTACCCAGCAAGCGGGAGATGTGAGGTTCGATTCTTCTTTTTCAGTAATTACGTCGGAAATTCCAAGGAAAATTATAGATTTTCATATACCGTAAAAGCGTACTATGATCGGCCAGTATAATTGGCATTTTTCGGAAATGGGAAAGCAAAGTCATGTCTTACACGTGTATGTAACCGACCTCGCCGTTTATAATGTGAGCAAGGTGCACAAATGAATTTGCGTTTACGCAATTTTGTCAACCAAATAACATTTCACAGTGTGACATTCAATACAGCAGACGTTTAGATGCGCCGGATTCGTGTAGAATCGTGTGATCATAGTACGCTCGCTCTTACGGTATATGCCAAGTGCGCCAATAGTGTGTCGACGAGGTTTAGCGTGAAAACTAACAAAGATGGAGAAATGAGATTTATTGTACGTATGTATATAAGGTTCGTTCCAGCTACCGATTTCTGTACGGTACGCGTACCAGTTTACACATCGATTATTGCGCGTGCGTCAGATATACATCGTTTGTAAATCAGTAAATGATGTCGTAGATGTTGGAACGCTTTTTGGATTCGATTGTGTATCGCTATTGAGAAAGAAAATGGTAGACAAGGATGTAACATGCAATATGAATCTTTTCTATTGATATAGATGCACATTGCGCATGTCAGTACAAACGGTTCTTGCTTGATACGATGTACCGATATGACCGTACAGTAACTGGTACTTGTACGATGCAAAGTTAAGTTGGAACACTATTATTATCGTTCAAGGTACGGTGCATAATGCAGTTGGAACACTTCATTTGCACTGCGCAGGTACCGGACGGTAAATTTACGGTTTTATAAGCGTGTTGGAAGGAACCTATAATATACCACAGTGCATTTTGTAAAATTATCCACAAATATACAGGATGTTCCAAATTTCGGCAACCGCCTTCAACTATTTTATTTTAAATGGATTACTATATTTTTTTATTAACTACTTTTATAGCCACTTAAATTAATTCAAATTACAATAAATTAGCCCTAATGAAATTATAACAACGATTAAAACACGATAACAGCAAAGAGAAACTACGAAAGACAACTTTATGCGGAAATTTTGCGCAGAGACTTAATGTTTCGTTAGATAGTTGCTTTTATTTGAAAATCATGGCCATCTAGGTGTATTAGATGTGCTGCATATCGAACATTACAGACGTATTTCCCAAAAAAGCGCAATATCTTCGAAAATACTGGAAATATGTATTACGTTATTAGTACCATTTCAAAGGTAATTTTACAAGGGAATTGCCAGTAATATCAAAAAATATAAGTTCTATTTAAAAGAATCGAAAAAGCGTTTCAATTTCGATATTGCACGACATATTTAACACTGGAATATATTTTTAAGTTATACCACCTTGAAATGTATAAACTGTTAGCCCCTAAATTGATAGCAAAAGAGTAACTCACTACAGTACATCTGTTTTCTATCTAGATCATAAAATGTCAAAGTCTGTAAATGTCAGAATGTTAACAAAATTCGCAGTATAGCCAAAAGTAATTATCGCAAGTGCACATACCTGTATATAATTGCAACGGTAATTTAAGTGGCTATCAAAGTAGTCAATAAAAAGTATAGCAATCCATTTAAAGTAAAAAGGTTGAAGGCGGTTGCGGAAATTTGGAACGCCCTGTATATTTGTAGATAATTTTACAAAATGCGCTGTGGTATACTGTATACGTACAGAAAATCTCATTTCTCCATCTTTGGCAGTTTCCACGTTAAACTCCGACGACACACTAATGGCGCACCCGGTATAATAACTTGGGAGAAAAACGGCGTATCCAATTTTTATTTCCACCCTGTATACATAATTTATTCGAGTAGTATAAGAAGTTCAAATATATCGCTTACCTTATGACAACGTTGTACCTATAAATTCAACGTTTGAAAAAAATTATGAGGGTGGGTGGTTGTCTCCGACGTGAAGGTGGCAGTAGCTGAGGGGAAAACTACTGACGCTATCGTTTAATATAATTGTAAAATGGTTAAAAAAAGGTTGCATTCTTTATTAAATTTCAGAGAGACGGAAAGCACAAATAGCGAGGAGTTGTGTTGCGTTTGGGGTACCCTCCAATAAAAAGCGACAATCGGCACCTAAATAATATATCCGCCGTCTTACTTAAATTGGTTGTAGAGCACAAGTTTCATGAATCGGAGTGTCGATTACGTGTTTCCCTTGATCCCGGCCTGAATTAAATTTGCTATCGTTTAAATCGCGCACCGCAAGATAACCATGGCAGAATGTCAGCCCTTCGTCGTTTTGCGTGCCGTTTCGACGAAAAGCAAAATATTTCATGGCATCTCTACTCCCTCTATTTTACTGCAGCGTGTTATGGGAGGACGGCTATACGGGGCGTTTCGGATATTCCACTAAGCCTCCGCGGCGTGGACTGTCACTCGAAGCAGCTTATTGCGAAACGCCCCGTGTACGTTGTTGCCAAGCGACTCGCCGCTATCATCTGACGAGCCGAAGAATTTTAGGATGTCGTTTGTAGAGAGAATTGCGCCTCCAATCTGCCGGCCGTGGCGAAGTTCGTCAGCGCAATGATACCTCAGCACATGGACGTGCTATATTCCATCTTCAGGGACTTGGCGGGCGATCCGTGCTACATCGTGCGGAGGGCGGTAGCCGGTTGTATTCACGAGATCGCTAAGATTCTAGGTAAGAAAATCCTCGCGAAACCGCACCGAACGTCGGGCCCGCCTTATGAACTGCGATCGGGTTATACCGCGCGCTATTCCGAGACCAGTATTATACGGGCCGATTCACGGAACTTTTAAAATTTATGTATATCTAATAATCACTTTATTCGAAAGCTTTAAGGTTAAGCATATCGTACACGTTCAAGTAAAAGTACGTTCTAGCAACTTTGATATCTTAAACGGAAATGTTTTTTTTTTCTCTTCAGTCTTCGAATAGTAAGGCTAATTTGATGGAACATCTCCGCAGCTATCGGTCACCGTGTTGAAGTTATTTTCATTGTCTTTTAGGAAGAGCGTAGCTCCTGTACGGATTACAGAGCTACGATAAAGTAGACGGCAACGTTCTAAATCCAAAGTTTATTTAACATATCTCCTGAGTGGTAAAGGTCCTTTTTTTTCAAATAGTTGTTTTTTTTGTACTATAAATGCGGAAAACTCTATAAGATCCCGCTGCTGGCTGTGTGAAAGATGCGATCGGCGATCTTCAATCGGTTTCCGCCCAATAGGATAATCGAAGAAACTTTGTTTCCGAGTTAAAATTCTAAGTTAATTTCTACCTGTACGGCATGGCCCGTCGAGAACTGCAACTACCTATGCTAAGAAAATTTGGCAGAAATGTTTATGGCTTAGCTGAAAACTAAAGAAATCAAATACGATTGCATGCACAGGTGTCCCAACCTTCTGGAATTGAAAGATTGACCCTCACGGGGTATCTTTCAAAAATATTTCCGCATATACATGGTGATCGACAAGTAGCCCTTTGTCTTGGTCTTCTTTACCGGGGCTTCGAAGTCGTTTCTTTCGAGTATTCGATGCACCGATACACCTACGGTAGTTTCGCACACTGCTCGTTTTAATTCATTCGTGCGCAAAAACAATCGTAAAACGAAACATTAAACGCAATCTTTATGATTTACCTAATATCGACATTTTAGGTACGCCATTGATAAGTGTAGCCAAAGTACTATTGCAAGCGGGTATCCCTTCTTAAAGCGGCGCGAAAATTTTGACGTCCTACCATTTACGCGGTAGGCGCAATTCTAGAAGTTTGCGACACTCTGTGCAGGTATTGGATATTACATATCTTCTGTGATATAGACTCGACTTGTTTTTAGAAAAAGTCTAGAGTCGGTATCGTCTTTTTAATTTACCGAAAGCCACGGAAATTTTCGGTTCATAACCCAAATTGCGTATATTATGCGTATGTACGTTTGTTGTGTAGGTGCGCAGAATCGCATGTTGAAGGCGGATTTCGTCCGTTTGCTGCGCGACGATGCTGAAGACGTGCTGCAGATGCTCGTGCCGAACCTGAAATCGACGCTGACGCTTCTTGCACAGTTCGGCTTCCTCTCGAAGGAGCGGACCGATCAGACGACGATGGAGATCAGCCGCGCGGTGCTCAAATGTCAGATCGAGTTGGCGAAAGGCTACAATTGGCGATTGCTCGCCACGTTCATCGAACAATTGGAATGCCTACCGTTCTGCATGCCCAGCGACTTCATACATCAGCATTTCACGCCGATTATACTCGGCAACGCCGCGAACGGTGTAAGTACGGAGTGGTGGAGCTAAGCTTCCATCCAGTTGACAGTATAGGTAATTGCCGACATAAATTGACATTAATATAACTGCGACATAGCAACGTCGCAACCGGAAATGAAGATAACGTCATTGAATTGGAATTAGATAACTAGAAATTTATAAAGCTTTATTTGCCTGTATGTGCCGAAAATAATTATACGACAGTGGAAGTAGTTGTAAATAGTTATCAATTTTTTTTTTAATTTCCATAACTGCTAACGCAAATTTTAACAACAGCCAATCGCTCGGTAGTTTCAACATTGATCGCGGTAGCCACGATCTAATAAATCTATTCTTATTTCGTCCAAATAATAACCTGAATAACGTTTGTAGGATTAATAAATATCCAACTTCTCTTACTGCTAACTTTACTACGTATTTATTATTACCAACTGTTTACAGTATGGAAACACTAAAACATGAATATAATGGCGGCAGATTCAAAATTTTTGATTAAGTTAGGCTACCCCTATCTGATTTTCGAATCTGTTACGGTTTCTGCGATACCGTACAGTACGCACTTTCGTTCGTTAACGATTGCGTCCGCTGTATGTTGTAGAGGGTGAAACCGGTGCGATATCAGGCGATAAGGACGCTTCTGATCTTCTTGCGCTACAATAGAAAAGACAATCAACAGAAATGGTTAAGGGACGCACTCATCAATCAGTTTTGCTATTCCGAATCCTGTTACACGCGGCAGATCTACGTGAAACTCTGCGTTTACGCGTTAGAGATCTTCAGTAGCAAGTATTTCAAGGAGTACTTCTTCCAGCCGCTGCTATGTTTAGCCGGTAAGTAACGCTGCGAGGGATCGTTTTTATATTCGCCCGGACTATGCGCGAAAACACAACGACTAAAGTGGCGACAAAAATTTATTTCTTTAACATCCAACGTAAAAATTACATTCTTGAATGTAGTGTAAAACGTTCGCATTTCGACCGATCAAATAAATATACTCAGATGCAATAGAAAGTTTCCACCTATTTACATTATATTTTTTAAAAGATTAAGCGAGAAGGTTGTATTCTAAATTAAAGTAAATAACAATTTAACCTTTGAGAGACACAGTGTTAAAACAAAAAAAAAAACAATTTAAGACATTAATTAAACTAAACAGTTGCCATTAAGAACCGGTGAAAGCCATGGTACTTCAGTACCTGATATTACCTCCTCTAGCTCTGATTACAGCTTGTATGCACCCGATATTCTCTCATTCTTCGAGAATTTAGTGAAGCTAGTGATGCAGGCCTGTTTCTTACTCGCTTATCCAACATGTTTCAAACTTGCTCTATAGGTTATTAATCAAGGCTGGCTAACCCATACGGACAATCCCGACTTCGTCAAGATATTCATGAACACGTCTCGCAACATGCAGCCTTGTTATCATGCATTAAGATGAAGTTATTGTCAATAAATGGGACAATTCCAGAATGTCTGTAATGCATCGGTGTGATGTTAAGGACTCTCCTTCTACACAGATAAATTCCGTACGAGCTTCTAATGAAATGCCAGCCCATACGATAATTGAGCCGCCATTATGGTTTACTCGTGGAACGAATGCACAGGGTGCATATCGTTCACCGGCTCTTCTCCACACCCGTTGTCGACCGTCTGAAGGATATAGACGGCGAACTGTTCACACACTTATACTAACACCACACGCCTGTCTAGGTTGATTTCTCGATTATCAGCAGCAGCTATTTTTCTTTTCTTACCGGATCATGGTCTTCGCGTGTACCTGCCTCTCGAAAATTTTCCACAAATTTTCGAACCGCTGTACGAATACGGTAAAGAACTCTACCGGCGCAACGCAACGATCGACCATCTTCCACAAGAGCTACAGCTTTTGCAGAATCTTCGGCGTTTAGGGACATGGCAAAGACAAAATACGGCGCAACCGTACAACAAAACTGAACAGAAGTTTAACATAAAAGCATGTAAACACACACAATTGAAAGTTTTCCTGTCAAATAAAGATTACATTTAAGCAGTTGTTATGACAATCTTGAAAAACAGAACAAAATTAAGATACATAATGAAACAATAGGCCTGAAAGTGAATGTCTATGTCTAGTACTACGACAAAGCAAGTTACCGATGGTATATATTTGGTTAATTGAATGCGAAATAATTAATTACAATTCGGTGGAAACTTGTTATTGCACCTGAGCGTATTCGATAATTTATTGGTATGTAGTAGTATAATTTTGCGCGTTGTTTACGGGACGTACGAATTTCTAATGCGCAACAATTTTATAAGCCGAACATTATCCAATTGAAAACTGCCTAGTTCGGAAATGTAAAAACGATTTCTCGTCCAATGGAAAAACGATCCGTATGATGATGTTGACGCACACTTCAATCCAATGCAGAGGATCCCATCTCGAACGTTCGCTACTCGTTCATCAGTATACTGCCGAATCTTAAGCTGCTGACGTTGCTCCCGCCGATGGATACGAAGTACAAGGTCATCCTACAGGACGCGATCACCAAACTGGAGACGAAGGAGAAGGAGAAGTACGTGATGCAACATTTGAAGAATACGCTGCGCGACGTGCAACTCGTATCGCTGATCGGCAATAAGGAGTTCCAACAGCGCGACATGGCGAAGCAGGAGCAGGAGGCGGCCTTTAACAGTCCCATTCCGGAAAAGCAGATCGCCACTATTACGGGTACGTTGCATCCGCTTGTCCTATTTGCCCGATTAACTGGGTATCGCGTGTTGCAGCTCACGCGCCGATGAAGCCAAAGGTGAACGTAGCGGCGTCCGGACGTCCGGGACGGAGGCCGTCCCTTACGCGATCAGCGCCCGCCAGTAAAACTACAACACCATCTCCATCGACTACGATGTAAGCATTACAAAGGACAGGTTACATACACGCATGTCGCTGCGAAATTTCCAATATTCGGGCATAGTTTTCCTTCAATACTCTAGCATTCAACGGAACAAATTAAAATGTATTTAATAAAGATTTTAGAAGGTACTACTCTGTTAGAAAATCGCTCTCCATAGTGTTGCTGCTTCACGATAATTTTTATGACACATTCCATAAATCAATAACGTATCCACACGTTCATTTGGAGAAAAATTAGAATGCGTTTTAAAGATTTTATAACACTACTTCACTACGTATTATTATTTTTATTAGTAGCTATTTGTTAAATGAAATTTTAGTTTATGCAGTTGTATTCCTAACTTCTAGTACTTCATTCATAAAGACAAAGAGATGAGGGGTGCAATTTAAACAGAATTGGTTTGAGGGAGGTTTAATCTTTTAGGATCCTGCAAACCATTTTCGATAACACCTTGCTCGATCTTATATCTTTACGAAAAATGGAAGATATCGTTTGTAACATTGAATCTGGGACAGCGGGTACTTTCATATGGCTTCCAGATATTTCCATTTAATAGAAGACTTCGAAAAGAGATTTGCAGAATTTCGCACCGTTCGGGACACGCTTTCGGAATAATAATTGTAAGAGCAATTTATAATGAGCATTCAAACTGCAATCCTCACCGTAACTATCGGTACCGCTCCTAGTCACTGCCGTCGACCAATATATACGCGATGCGCATCGCATCCGCGTATCGTTTATTGTAACTCTTATTGTAACGAGATTAACGGTTTCAGCGACATGAACTTCTTAAAGCAACACTTTTACATCGACGCCGGCGTCAGTCTTTCCACAACCGTACTGCGTGCGAACAACGATGACACAATCAATACCGATCCGATCCAACGTCGTTCAACTTCGCCGGCAACAACACTTACGTCCGCCACTACCACCAACATCGTCGGCTCTATTCCATCGCATTCGATCGCGATCAACGTCATCCGTATAACCGACGATATCCCGGAAGAGAACATCGCGCCGAACATGACCGACGACGTCAAGGTGAACCTGCGCAGGAAGCGCGTCAACAGCAAAGGCAAGGGATCGTCCGATTGCGCGGACGTTTGGCTCCTTCCCGCCACCGCCGCTAACAGATCAAAGGCGGCGAAAAGGCATTCCAGCGCCTTCACTTCCTTCGTTTATCTGACGGCGGCGGACGGCAGGAAAGGAAACAACAACGGCAGGCGGCAATCGGAGAAGAGGCGTAGCCTGAACATCGCCGCGC
The DNA here is from genome assembly GCA_029619315.2 of Dynastes maya. NCBI lineage: Eukaryota > Metazoa > Arthropoda > Insecta > Coleoptera > Scarabaeidae > Dynastes > Dynastes maya. The sequence continues at coordinate 8,259,997 of JAROYE020000006.1, read as the reverse complement.
ACGGCGGTAAATGGGAGCCCAGCAAGATACCGGTTTGCGTGAAAAAGCGCGAATCGTTAGTTCTCGCGGTGCCGATAGATCGTCCGGCGTCGGATCGAACCGACGTCGACGACGCAGCGTTGGCCGATGTTTCATCGCTTAGCATCCGAAATGATGACGGTCCGAGCAACGACGACCACCACGACGCGGAACGGCAAAGATATCAGCGGCGAACTCTTGCCGATATCGACGGTATAACGATGAAAATGTCTAGTCTGCCGATCGCAATCAGGTTAGTTCGGAAGGTGTTCTAACACGCTCATGTAAGTAGGTGGATTTCAAGGTGTTTTCTATTTCAGCCGCTAGCATTGCTCGAATACAGCGTCATTCGCGACGTTGCGTTGGCCTATTAGACGTACACTTTGTTTATTTTCGCTTTTGACGCACGTCATCAATTTTTGTCGTCCGTATGAAACAAATCGATACATCTGGGTTAAATTCAAAACCGTATGAACACACTCACTTCATAAATGTATTGTAACACAAATTATTTTTGCTTTAATATTGCATCAACAACCTATTTAATAAGAGGTATATTTACTTGAATATCTAACATACAACCTCAAATAGGTCAGGAATTTTAAATAGAAAATATGTGATGCGATATTAAAGCAGATTTGGTAGGATCTCTATAAATGAAATATAGCGTGTATGTTGATATTCAAGCTAACAAGTTATCTAATCGCTACTTTGCTTCTCAATTGCACCTGATATGCATGTACATAATATAAATATTCATCGTATAATGTTCGTATAATAAAAAAATATATTTATTAATAAAACAACATACGCCATCTTATTTTTTTAACGTATAAATAGAACAAATTTTGAATAATGTTCACAATAAACAAGTAAACATTAAATAAACATTCACTTATGAATCTCTAATATAAAAGGTGTAATCGAAAAGATTAGCCATCTGTTTCTTCTTTGGAATTTGATAATTCATTGGGATCGTCAATTATTATGGACTACTATTGCAGAACTCGATATGAGATTAGCCATATATTTTTTAAGAAAACTTCGCAACAATGCAATGTCATGTTTCTCCATTAACGCTCGCCAGTTGTCTTCTCGCTCAACAAAGTACTCATGGATTGTTTGCACAGTTCAACAGAATCATAAACCAATTATATAACTGTTGCTTTATTTTTTTTATTATTGTTTATTATTACTTTGCCGATACATGTTATAAATAGCATTTCGTACTTCCATTTGTCATCTCCCGCAGATGCCTTATTTTCAGCTTAATACGAGGTCTCTTTTTGCCAGGAGATGGAAGACAGAATCGCTCAAGTAGTCTGTCAAGTCACACCAAGTGCTTTGCTTACTCTATGCGACAATACACGATTTGTAAATAATAAAGCGCCACTGTTTCCTTTTTCTCTCCCAAAATATATCAGAGCATTAAGCCTAAGCTCCTGAGCTTTGGAATTGAAACACTTTCCGGGTATTATCTGCAATAATAGTAAGAACATTAACCCGTTTGCTGCATTGCCTTTATTGAAAATAACTTACCGGAGACTTTGCAGTCATGCTCTCTGTATTCTACAAAAAAAACACATTTTCTTGCGAAATGTAGAAACAAAGTAAAAAACAATCGAGAAATAACGAATAATAAACCAAATACACAAAAACTGCTAACCTACAACTGACAGACAAGATAAACAGAGGATTACTTAAACAGTGTAGTGGCATTTGGTCCATATGCTTCCGCGGTCGTCAATAATGCTATACTCTTGGTTTGGCCGAACATCTTCAGGGCTGTTACTGCACACTGACTGTCGGTCAGTAGTGTAGTAGCATGTACGATTATACTTGTCTGTCACTCCCACGAAATCAAATCATGTAGATGTTTGTCTATGAGACAAGCGGAAATCTTGCTTCCTTGTTTTCAGCAGAGGTACTTGAGAAAGATAGTCAAATGAATAGATTGTCTTTACTCATCCGACAAAACAATGCCGTGGGTAAAAATTTAAAATAGACAAAGTGTATCTCTGCAAGTAAATTAATCGCTTTTTTGAAATTTCGGCGAATGATATTCAGACAGATAGAGGTATATTTCCGAAAAATATTTTTAGTTTAATGGCACGCTACTCTATCACTTTCTCAAGTAAACCTTTTCAAGTTAAACGATATTAGGTTTAGGAGATACCTACCGTGAGAAACTTGATTTTTTTCTAAAAATTGTGGCAGATGCAAAGTTTGCGTGCAAAATTTAAATATCAACACCACCTCTACTTTGGCGTTAGTTATGCGAATCAGTGTTGAGATCCTTATGAAATCCAATCCAAACATGCACGTATTCAACTAGGAAACTGTCATTTTTTTTAATAACCCCTATTTTTTGTATGATGGTTTCCGTTTTAAAGATATTTGCTTGGTTCCATACTTAATCCCAACCCTGTAGTTATTCTTGTTGTAAATCATGCTCTTCTGTTTCAGAAAACCGAATAAATGACGACCTACTGGCCAATAGAAGACTTCGCCGAGACGTTGATTCTATATTCACTTTATTTATTCGTATACATATATACACATTATTTTACTACTACTATTATTACCGTTATGTATAATTACCCATTTACATTTAATTCTTCGTCATGCTTTTTTGTAAATAAATGACAAGATTTTGTCGATTAATCGCTTGCAGTTATTGTCATCATCGTGGGTGTTCTCCATGGTAAAAATAATTACAAAAAAATAAACAACGTACAGGGTACGGCAATAATACTGCGATATCATTCGATAGCATCTTTGTTGGTAGTGGAAATGTAATATTACTTAAATAGATCGTAGATAATTATGGTTAATCCCAAAGATTCCGAATTGTCCCGCATATAAGATTGGAAATCGCAATAGAAAAACCAAATTCGTAGTTTACTACACCTATCAATACACAGGATGTTCCGCTGAAGAAACCATACAAACGAACTATCAACATAATTTTAGATTATACAGTAGTAATGGATATGTATGATTTTTTACTAAGTTTTTGTTTCCAATAATAAGGACGCTATCGAAAAATCTCGCACCATTGTCCCGCCCCGTATAACAAAGGCTTAAACTGTTCGGCGCACAGTCAGTTTTATTGAAATTCCTTTTCTCGCGTAGAATAGAATCAAATTACTCAGAATCTGCGGATCAGTCGGCGTCATCGAACCGAATGTGCTTTCCCAACTCCTTCTCCGCTCGCTTGAGCAATTTTTCCCTTCCCCTTGTGCGTTTCCGGCCCTTCTCCAGTTTCGACGTGCGATCGCTGACTATCTTGCGCCAATAGTCCTCTTCCTCCTCGCCTTCCAATATTACCGGACGTCCGGCGTAGTCGTCGCAGGGCGCGGCGCCAAACCTTTGAGCACTCGTGCTGTCCGCGAACCGAAGATATACGTCTGCGCTTCCGTGCGCCGGAACATCGACGAACTTGACGTCAGCCGAGCGCCGCTTCAATTCCTCCTACGGGAGAAGTATAGGTAAAATGTCGATCGAATTGAATGAACGTTTTAAGGGCATTCTCTACAGGTTGTGGTGTAGAGAACTACATATAAACATGCGCCACCCTAGGTGAAAAATGGACCGAACCCGTAATAAAATATAGTCTCTTAGATAAAAAGCAATTGATTTTAATTTGATATAATTGGAAAGATACAAAAATTTAAATCGGTGCTATCGCAAGTTTCAAAATTCAGAGTTCAATTCATTTTATTTCATTCAAACATACTGAAAGATAATTAAGATCTCTTGGCGCAGGTAATTAACACATTTTCTGAAATTGAAACTTTATAACATGCGTATAAAATATAAGTGGGATAAAGTAGTAAATGATATTTATTACATGGTTAGAGTTACAATTTTATCTAGCCGTTTATTGTGATGTTTTAAAAGATAAGATTTGCCTCAATAATACACTATAGACCAATGAGATATTTTTTATAGATTTATATTTTGCTTGGCCAGTACAAATGATACTAATCATTATTTATTTAGGTATGTACTTATGTGTTATTACTAGTCTTACCTTCTATTTTATGTGTAAACTTTTATGCGCTCGCCACGCCTCTGGCTGTTACCGCACATTTGCCCAGGTTAGTTATTATTATATTAAATCAGCTCTACTTTATGAAGGGTTAGGCATTTTAATTTATTTCTATTGAAGAAGTATTTTTTCTTTACTCTTCCTTGAAGGTCAACAATTAAGTTTTTCATCGGATTATGATCAAGCTTTTTTAATATTACAAATTTTTCATTTTTATAATACCCTGTGTTTTATCGTAAGTTTGGGCACTGTATTCAACATCCCAGAATAAGAAAAACTGCTCATCACGAATGATTTAATAAAACAAATCAATAACGAGAGAGTTTACAAGAGTGGGGTACCCAATCCGGTGCACATTATTTATACTCGCCTTTGCTTGTTTCACGTCCTGATATGGTTCTAACAGTTGTATTTTGACGATAACCCCTGGCACAAATGTCAGTTCTTCTACATGTTTCTCTGTAGCTACAGCATTCACATCCTGGTGATTACCATTAGTGTTTTTCAGCTCGGCTTTTTGTTTTGTATCCATGTGGTTGGTGAACCTCTTCTTATGTAGGAACTGTTTCAATTGCTTCATCTTTGCCTTTTGAGTATCCAAATATACATTTCTAATTTTTTTCCATTCTAGTCTGAAAGCGAAAATCTTGTCAACAAACAGGAGAAGTATCACGAAATAACTTACTTTGATAAAACTTGCAGTCCCAATTCTCTGAATATCTTCTTCCTCATCTTCTTGTGTTTCTTTCTCTTTTTATCTTCGCAATCACCATCCTGAACATTTTCCGCATCGTCCACGACATTATCTACTTTCATTTTCTTATTAACTCCTTCGCATTCGTCGGTATTATGTTTACGTTTTTTTGATAGATCTATTTCCCGCCCACCTTCCTCCTCGATGCATTTGCCGTCGTCAACTCTTTCAATTGCGTGATTAGCTTCGTAAGTAACAATACTGCATAATGTTTCAGGAGCTATTAACGAGGACATCCTACAGCCAATAATTTCAAAATAGTTTAAAGCCTCGACAGCATCTTGTTCTTGTTCAAATTCCACAAATGCAAATCCCTTGTTAACTTTATTGTGCTTATACTTTGGTATAGATACGTAAGTTACATTGCCAAATTCTGAAAAAACTGATGTTAATGATTCATGTGTTGCATCGACCTTGATTCCCTCCACGTATAATGTACAATTGTCTGTGTTTTCTTTGATGTTGATAGGTGTATTTCTTCGCACTTTGGCTTTGTCTTCTGACAGCGTTAGGAATTGAGAATTGTTTATTGCTTTCAGTATATCTTCAATGTTTGTTGTTAACTTTCGAATCTTATTGAATTTTAAAAAAATTTCAATATCTACATCTAAAATCATATCAAGAAACATACAACGATTCATCTAAATATCGCACTACACAAATATAATTTTACGCTTTTTTACCTGGATCTTTCTGTACTAACGGCAGTAAAAACTTATCTTTCGATAGATTGGAATCGCTAAAATAAAATTCCATTTGACGCATTATAGAGTTATAAAGCTGTTTTTTCCGTTGTCGTCCTCTTTTATGGCTTTGTTCTTCCAGGAGCATTTCAGCTTCCATTACGACAATTACCTTTTGATAACGACACAGTATAATAAATCGTTAAATCAAAAATTATTATATTTGCCGCCGACTTGAATCTAAGGTTACGTATAATACATAACCAAGATTTTTTCAGTGCAGTGTTGCCAAACTAACGAATAAGCGTGAAAAATCATCTTTTTACATTCAAATAGGGGCCAATTCATATGTTAACATGTGAAACACTAAAAACCTTTTTCTCTTGTATGTACTTATCTTTGTATAACCATTTCGTTATTAAAATAGAAATGAAACATTATAGTCCAGAGTAGTATTTTAGTTATGCATTAGTAATTAATTACAAATAACTAAATATTTAGAATCATAAACCACTTGACTTTTTAGAAATTTCGCCAATGATTTAAGTTGGTTGTGCGGGCAATAAAAATCATAATTTTGCATATACGAGATGAGTTCGGGTATTCGTTCGGCGCGGATCAAGAGTACAGAGCACGTGGAGGGGATTAGGAGTAGCAAGAGTGGATCACTCGACCCATACTCTTAAATGAACCAGTGCTGCCAATGTAATATATCGTGATTGCCCTACTTCTCAGTAAATTAGCCCAGATAGATGAAAATGAAAAATGAAAGCGATACGTTTTCTTTATTTTTATTATACATTCTTTATTTTTATTATACATTGACGGAACAAATATTATATATGTACAGTACACATATGTACGTATGTAAAACATGTCCATATGGAAGAATACCGAGTATGCCGCGATCAATAATGCGGATCAACGATGAAATACTAGAGTTGCGATCGATTCCTTATAAACGATAATCGTACATTCGGTCATTTCGTCACCTCGTGAAAACTCCTCGTAATATAGTCGATATTTTTGGAATTTAACGCCGACACGACCATTCGCCCGTTCTGGTTCATAAATACGAAATGCTCCTTCGTCAGCTTCTGGATCTGGAAACGAGCACTTTTAAATACACCTGCCGTAGTAGAAATGAAAAAGGATCGATTACATTTTTGCACCGCATTTCATGTTAATATTAAGACATTGAGACTACGCTATTAACGATCGTGGCCTACGCATAAAGGCAAAGTATAAACAGCTAACACAGTCGCGCAGCGTCAAGAGAGACTTTGAGTTTAGGTCTGCCCGAAGTCAGCATTACTTTGTATTGATCACGGAATCTCGAACAAAACGGACGTAGCAGTATAATTAGCGTAGCTGCGTTCACATAGGATAGTGCGAAATTATTGCCAAAAATGACAGCGATGATTTGCTTTGTCATAACGAAACCTTGGAGGGTCTCGTTAACCTCAAAGATACACATAGAAATTGACACGAAACTGATAAGCTGACGTGAATGTAGCAATCTATTGCCTCCTGCCCTGTGATTGGTTGATTGCATTGTGCGGCACCGTGGTGATAATGGCAAAATTTTACATTTACATAGTTTTACACTACACTAATTCTTAATTCTGCACTACATAGCAATCTGAGCGGTCGTATTGTTTTGCGTTGTGTAAGCTTTGGTATAACACTTTAATTTCTGACCTTCCAAACACGTAAAAGCATACAGGATGTTTTATTTAAGATGAGAAACTTAACTTCACTTAACGAAACCAAAAATGGAATCGAATTGTGGATAACGCGAAAAGTGAATACAGAAAAAGTAAAAATTGAACAGTTTCTTCTAAAAATTAAATTTTGTCCCAACCTGCCATTCTTAAACTTTCCAACGCGAATTCGACGCTTCGCCACTAGATTAATCCCAGTAGAAAATTTTAAATTTCACGGATAATTGAAGTTGGTAGTTCCGGTAAGAACATATTCGCTAATTGAAATTATCCGCGAATTGGAAAGATTTCCGTTTGAGCACGTCCGCGCACGTGCGACGAGAATAAAGGTCGAATACCTGTTCGACGGATAGGCCGCAGGTGCTCACCAGACCGGCCGATCGATCGAAATGGTCCCAGTTGACGCTGGAGCCGAGCTGGACCAGCGCCTGCTTGAACGCCCGACGAACGGCGACCAGCCGATCGGCCATTTCCCTCAGCTCGCTCCGCCTACGCAAACCGGACTAGAATTATTAATGGAGAGCGTCGCCGTCGGTGTCGACCGATCGTCGCTTACCAGTCCGCGCGCAAGCCGGGATCCTCCAGTATCTTGACGACGATCCGCGACCCGTTGCTCGGCGGGCTCGAATACAGGCTGCGGACGATCATCTTCAGTTGCGAGCCAAGCTTCGTCGCTTCCTCCTTGTTGCCGACGAGCACGCACAGACAAGCGGGCCGCTCGCCGTACAGGCACATCGTCTGAGAGAAGCTCAGCGTGAATATCACCTTGTTGCCGTCGCTGACGAACTTGCGTATCTACGGAAACGGAATTACATAAGTACATTGATACCGCATCGAAAGAGCCACGAAACATAGCAGCCACTTTCTTCCGTAGAGGAACGACATACAAAATTAGATACAAATTCATATCCATCCAAGTGCGAAAGTTACATCGTATACCAGTAGTGATGGCCGATGACGTAAACGGAAGGGCGCGGACGACGATTCGATTTCCTCGTGTATTTTGTAACGGAAATACTATACTTAATAAGATTAAAGAAAAGGATAAGTAAACTTAAATATTAGTTCATTAGTAATTACTCTAAATTAATAAAAAAACAATATTTTCATTACATTGTAACAAAAATATCTCATTAGTACACTTGCACTTAATTTTAATTATTTACATTAGGCTTTTCTCTTATTGGATACCCTCGTAGCTGGCCTGAGGATGTGTTCTTAAACACGAAACCGGTCGCCTAATTTTTTAATACAAAATTTTGTGAGATCTGAACCGCTTCTGAAACGAAAAGGATCCAGAGGATCCAAGAATTTTATGTCTGTACCTGCTCTACAACAACAAACAAAGCGTTGGAAAAACGAGCAAGGGCCTCTTAAATTTGTATTATTTATTTAAAAATATAGGACTTTTCCAATAAAAAAGCAAAACAAATAAATCTATAAACACGCTACATTTCATCATTATATGTACAGTCTGTTTAAATAAAGGAAATGACATTTTCTATTTATTTATTTGTGTTCAGTAATTCCACCCTTACCACTCTTGATTTTGATCGACTTGGAAAGGGCGACAAATTGGAGACCGCCTAAGGTGCCAAAGGCTCTAGGTACGTCACTGCTTGTTTACTCGGTGTTTTGATAAAAGCAATTGTAAATTTACTAGGGATTTATTTGTAGCGATTCTGGTTACCCCGGCCGAAGTATTTAGATGCTATTAAAATACCTAAATCTATGTTTTTGATGCCGTCTTTAGCGAAAAGAGAAACAAGTTGAATTTTATGGATGGTACTGTATAATCTGCCCGCTTACCGCGAAAGCGTCACGCTCCGTGTCGCCACTCGCCAATCCTTGAAACGGCATGTCGAATACGGCCAGTATATTCTTCTGCTTAACCTGCGTCGATAGGTCCGACCATTGCTTCGTGGTAGGATCTATACCGGTCGGGTCATGCGCGCAGGCGCTGAGCAGTATCACGCACCTGTCGGGCATTTTCTAAAACATACGTATCATATGTTACGTTTGACGAAAATGAAAAAACACATGCTACCTATACAAGTATATCTGTGCAGGCAGTAAGAGTACAAAGACGTAAACCTCAATTACAATTTTGTGGTATCATTTCAGTTCGATCGCGTTCATTTGTGTTCATCTACTAATAAGCTCGTCAATTTGATATTGTCTGCAGTGTAATGAATGAAAAGCATAAGTTCGTAATAAATAAAATTATAAGCGAAAACAAATTGTAAATAAATTCAACATTAAGGGAGAACAATAACTAAATAGAAATAATTCTAAATAAATAATAATGTAACAATGTCAAATAAAACAAATTAGTATGTTTTGTTCACTATTGTCATGGTAACCAATTGTAACACCAGAAACTGCTTGGATACAATGTCCAAACGCAGAAGTTGCGTTTAACTATAAATATCTCTTTTACTTTCAATATTAGACAGTTGCATCTTTATACAAGAACATTAGATATAAATTGCCTATACGGCGGATACAGAATCGATAATAAGGAAGAATATTGCGTCACGGTTATACGGTATACGGTAATAAACAATAAAACGAAGAGTAAATCGTTTTTTGTTCAATAATCAGAGATATTGTACAGTAATAAGGTATACGAAATAAAACAGCTGTTCTCTTTAAAAGTGCCTAAAGCATTACATCGAAGGATTTTATGAGAGCGTTTTGCTTGCAAAACGATCGGTCAACATCGGAGGCGAAAGAATTTCTAGTTAGATGCTACGCGACGAATATCATCTACCGCAAAATCAATTAAAGCAACGCCATACGTAAAATACTACTTTACCTTATTCGTATAATAACGTACCTTAATGTCATCCATCATACTGCCGAAATCGATGTCCTTCGTCATCGGATCGTAGTACTTGTAAGTGCCGACTTCTAAGCCGGTGCTGCGTATGATGATCTGATGATACTTCCACGTCGGATTCGGTACGAAGACCATCCTCTTGCCGTTGTAGAACTTCTTGATCAGCGTGAAACAGACGCGTAGCGCTCCCGTACCGCCGACCGTCTGCAGCGAGACGGCCTGACCGTTGTTGATGTATTCGTTGTCGTCGCCCAACGCGAACCTGATGGCGCTCTTGCAGAACTTCGGGTCGCCGAGGATAGGCAGATACTCCTTATTCAGGTTCATCGAATGGATGAGCTTCTCGGCCTTCTGGACGCTGGGCAACGCGTACACGCTACCAGTATCGTCCTGATAGCTACCAGCCGTCAGGTTAACTTTCTTCCTCGCCTTACACTTCTGATATTCCTGCGCCAGCGTTTCGTCCACGTCCAATGCGGCCATCTTCAAGTCCCCCGTCCACAACCCTCTATAAGAAGAAGGACGAACATGGGACGACGCCACATTACGATAACTAGCTGCTACTCTATCCGCATACTTATACGAAAGAAAAGCGAAAAGAATAAGGTTTACTTGTACCTGGTCTGCGTTAGATTAAAAGCCCTTTTTCGCATTGAGTACAGTTTCCAACGCATTCTCTCCTTTTCCAGATTTTGGTGAGACCGCCGGTCGTGAAATTATCATATTACCGATTGTAACATGCGTCAATCGGCGGCCGACAGTTCTAACATGGCGTATCTGTCATCTGTTACCGTCTGTTATTCTCGCCCGAAACTGGCCGAAATATTTTATAAGCCAACTACGGAAAAGAAGGAACGAATTATACGGAATTATCCTAGCCGTTAGTAGTTGATCACTAAGTTAAGTACGCCACAACGATCGTCGGTCATAAAAGTATACAAGGTAATTTACGTCGGTTTACATCTTTTTAAAATTTTGATCGACGATATTAGGGACAAAGACCTATTTCTTGAAAATATTTTCAATTTCACGGCACTCTTGGTTACATTGGAAGCGGATATCAATTTCGTATTGAAAATAGAACAGCCTGTGTATTATGGATTCTTTGCGTGGCCCTCTTAAATACATACAAGCTAAATGGTAAGGCATATTACAAATCTGTCATAAAAATTTGGGACAATTCATATGAGCTCGTTTTAACGTTGTTTCAATCTTGTGACAATGACTTGTCGATTTACGATTGACACCGACAGATAATTCGACATATTTTTTCATATTTTACAAAAGACATGATTGAAATGGGTAACGTCGTAATAGCGTCGCTTGTCCTAGATTTTTATGAAAGCAGTAATACCATTGCTTTCATAAAAATCTAGGACAAGCGATACTATTATGGGATTATCCAATTTAAACACGTCTTTTGTCAAATATGACAGTTAAGCAATTTTGATGTCAAATCATCGATCAGTATCAATCGTAAATCGACAAGTGTGTAATAATAATGCCCCGTCAAAGTAATATAGTTTTGAAAGCCCAAATCCTCGCTAGAATTCAAGGTGGGCGGTCTCTATAGCAATTGCCCAACATTTTAATCTTAAAAATACGTTTGAAATAAGAACGTTACCGAGAAAAACTGGAATTGACAGCTCAAAAATCTCTACCGTAGAACGAGATGGTGGTTTATTAAATATTTTAAGAGAAAATCCGTTTTCAACTGTAATGGACGCGAGAATATTATTAAACCTTCCCGGATCTCGGTCAACAATTAGCAGAAGAATTAAGCAACTAAATTTGGAACATAGGGCTCCATTTCCGAGAGCCGTATTCCTGCCAGTGCTGTATAGTCGCACAGCACATGGATGGCAGTCTCTTCTTTCGCCTGGCACAATCTACATACTATTTCCTCTGTTAGGCCTAGGTTGCTCATGTTTCTTGAGCGTACGTCTTGGTAGCAGGCCTGCGATTGTTCTAATGGACTTTCTTTCTCTGCTTAGCAAATCCGCTGTAAATTTGGGCCTGTGTCCGCTGGGAAATTACTTGGCCTGTCTCTGACCTGGAATATTCTTGCGCCAGTCTAAGATTTATTTTTTCATTGTTTGGTAGTTGCCTTAACTACCGTATATGCCATGCCTACAGAGTGCTTTGGGTATTTGAATACTAAGGGACATGAGGAATAACATACATACGTACATTAATAAGTTGCCATGTTTCCTAATGGTCCTTAGTAAATACCCAATTCATAAGAATGCACTTTCACAATTCAACTTGTTTGTTTTGTTTTATTCACTCGAACTATTTAATCTTAGGATACAGAAGCGGGGCTTCTCCTATTAAACTTTCCTAATTAATATTCAGGAGGTAAGCGGTTGTTAGAGACAGTAATAGCTTCGCCTCACTTCTGTGTTTTGAAGATGAAATAGTTCAACGGTACATACGTAGATAGAGCGTCGAAAACAACATTAGTGTCGGTATTAAAACGAAAGTAATAGAAATGTATTTATTGTACACTATGATCCATATAAATTAGGACAGTTACAGATCGTAATCGATATCGTGACGACGTGGAGGACGATTATATTATATGTAGCAATGATAAAAAAAAAACAAAAAGAAAAGAACGAGATAGCAACTAAGCGGTCGCGGCTAAATGTTTGTGGACGCATTCCTCTTTGTTGATGAGGTGCGTCGTCTTGTTGACTAGCTGCATGAGCGTGGAGAGGTCGTGCGCCCAATCGTTGAGGACATCGCTCGGATCCTTCGTCTGCTGGAAGTGGACTACCCCCGACGGACGATCGGTCTTCGCTTGGACGCTCTTGCCTACCACCATCTGCGAAAGGAACTCCTCCGTCTCGCCAGCGCTCAGGTCCAACAGCTCGGACATGCGCGAAATCTTTATACGCGTGTAGTATTTCGCCATCACGCGGATGTTGTGCTCCACTACGCGACTCCTAGCGAAAGAAAACAAAACTAGAAACTCAATCATTCGCACGTTATAGCTTTCCCAAATTGTTATTACCCATACCTGCGCGTACAACGAATCTTAGACTACCTTTCGGTAATACTTGGTTCAATTCAGCATTGACCTCCCTCATCAATGATCATATTAAATCGTATCAACTATTGTATCGCTAAAGTTTGACTAACTACGTACGATAAAATTATAAAGATTTGATATGATAGGTTGCATACTCCTTCTACATCCACGTTAGAAGAAGTCGAGGATAAGTAAGTAAGTTGCATACCCTTTGCTATGTTGCCAAAACATCTGTCGTCCGCAATTCGAACGAAATTATGGGTTAATCGATTTTTTTTTCTATTTTCCATTATACAGCGAGTTTAAATTGTATTGTAAGATTGTAGCGTTACCAGTTAGATCCTTATACTTTTGAAGTAGACCATCATAGCGTCGTACACCCTGATGGGAGAAACTTTTTTGGATACTATTGAGACGTGAATACCGAGAAGCTAGTTCGTCTCTATAACGAGTGTGATAATTGCGAAACGTTGCATTCTTATTATAACTATCGACGTTATATTTTATATGCAAAAGACAGTCGATGACATGGGTAAGTTAAAATATGAAGTTTTATAAATGTTTCGTGCGATATAAGATAGTTCCAAATAAGGAACCAATTATTCAACCTGTTGTAGACAACGCTTTGAAGTATTTCAGAGAAACGCGCCATGGGAAAACTCTCTCTCTAAATCTGGAACACAAAAGATTGCAACTAATGAGGACAAAAAACTAGACGTGTTGTTGGAAATCGCCGAAAATTCACATTCTTGTATACATCAATTGTCTTTAGAACCAAACGTAAGCGTAGATTCGATACATCACATATTGAAGGAAAGCCGGTTTTATCCAAACAGACCGATTCTAGATCAAGCATTACGCGGAGATGATTTTGACCGACGGACGTGCCGAATTTTGGGCGCTGATGATGGACCAAGATAACAACGACGTAAATTCAATTAACGGGATGCATCATTATCTCTTAATTGTACTGTGATTGGATGATCCGGCACCATACCCAAACATATTGTCGATCCTTTCTTTATCAACGAAAATCTATTTAGGCTTATTGCAGGATCAAATTATTCCGTCTGTTAGGGTACTATTTCCCAATGATAAAGAGGTTGAAGAAAAACTAATTAGACAATAAGGAGTTCTGGAATGGTCGTCACGATCACCAAATCTTATTCCGTCTAAAAAACGACGTTTACCGCAACAGCCCCGAAAATATTGCAGGATCAGAACACCGGATCAGAGAGAAAATAGCATTGTTACTTTGAAATGCATTCCGAAATTCATGAATTCAGCGAGAGACTAGGTCATCGTTTGACTGTTAATGATGCGTATTTTAGATATTTTGAATTTCTTTCCAATTAAAAACGGACGAGGATATCCATTATGTAAACGGTGATTTGGCAATAGCATTAGAAAATAACGTCATAACTATGAATGATGGAGGTTAACCGCAAAATTGAAAAAACAGTACTTATTGCACCTGAACTACATATGTATATAACAAAAAAATCACTACATGAACAAGTGCAACATCTTCCAGAAACGACAGCCCCTGTGCAATGTTTCAAACTGCTAATGATAAGCCAACTGCTTTAAAGCATCCAGTAATCGATAAGTTTAGAGAAAACGAATGCTTTGATCGTTTAAATTTTCTTACCGCATATCCTTCCATCTTTGCTTCGCTTGTTCACTTCCGCTGAATGTCGGTGTGGATTTGAGCGCGTTCTCGTACAGTTCGCACAGTCCGGACCACTTGATCAGCTCGGGAGTGGTGAACAGCTTCAGCAGCTGACGGAACTGCGCGATCTCGTCCAGAGCCTTATCCGCCAAGACGCGATGAGTTAAGTCGGACTGGAGGAAAACACGCGATACGTAAAAAAAACAGATACTGTCGTAAAAATTAAAATATTAAATAAAATTCAAAAACAAATCTGATACAACATTTTGAGGGTTTTCCAACCAAACAGGACAGAATGTTGTCAATTGAAAAAAAACCCATACCTGCTCCGATTTTATCGAGATTTACTCGTTATCGACAGCATTTTTAACTCCTATGGGCCTTCCCTTTATCCATAGCGTGGTAACTAAAGCTCACCATATTTTACGGAGGCAGTATACATAGTACTACTGATACTTCATTCATTGTAAGATTGCAGCGATAGGATAGGCGAAAAATTCCTGGCTCGCGATTGGCTTATAAATGAGGCAAATTCATACGCACAAAAAACATTCTTTTCAGTAAATGAAATTAAGCTGGATAAAACGAAATACCACCGATATCGAATGCAATTTGTTTTGAACTTATTACGTTTTATTGTCGTTCGGTGTGGCTTTTATAAGCAAATTGTGACAAAAATTGTATTTTAGAACTCTACTTGCTACTATTGAACATTCGACGGTATTGTGTTGTAATAATTATATAAGATGATACCAATAACATAGTATTTATTGCGACAGTTTTGAGATGGCTGATGAAGAGGTATTTAATCCAACGGTGGGGCCATCAAAGAATCCCAAGAGAAAGCACATTGGCAGTAGGCAAAGGTTAATGGCTCATAATTTGTATCTGGACCTTAAGCAGGGCAATTCTAAGTCGGCAGCTGTTAAATTGACTGCAAAGCAGCTTGGGCTGGGTGAGAGAACAGTGTGAATTATTGCAAGAGAAGTGGATACCGCGGGACTTGTTAGTTCACCCCCTAAAAACCGTCTTCGCCGTATAATACATGACTCTTGAGATGAAACGCAAATGTCAACAATTAAAAGACACGTACATTCCTTTTTCTTGAAGAACGAATTACCAACATGCACAAAAATATTGAGTGTAAATATAATATATACATTTATCTTAAGCCTGTTTTACACGCCGCGATCTATTGATGAGTTAATTGAAGAAGTTCGTGACCAAGAAATCGGTAGAAATTAGCTGTTTTACATGTTACAATAACTTGGACAATTTTTTAACGATCGAGGATGCTCGTTTAGCTTCGTTAATAGTTGAACGGGGAAATTAATAAATAGGAAATTTTCGTCTGCGTATAAAAATAGATTGGTAATCTGCTTTTGTCAAATGTTTGGCAGTTTTGATACAGATACTGATATAGGTTAGGTTATTTCGGCGTCGGTTAGTGAATTCAAATTATTAATTACATTATAATTGTCGTTAATTTTAATTAAAAAACACTATACAGAATTGGTAAGTATTTCTCTGTTACTGGGTTGGTTTTAAAATAGCAAAGTTAATGAACAATCGTCGGAAAATCGTGGCATGTTCTATTTTTCAATTAATCGTACGATAAATTGTTCAAGAGTTCCGATTTTTGCTGTCTTGCACGGTACGATAAAATCGAAGATCAACTTATTCAATTAATTGGCCAATAAATCGCGACATGTAAAGCAGGCAGGCTTTATACTTATGTCACCTCACTAAATCTTATAGGTTGTTAATGCAGACGATACTTTGCCCACATTGAAAAGAACAGCGCTACGGAAGATCTTAAAGAAGTGGACAATGCGAAGTCGAAACAGTGGTTTAGTGAAACGGCAAGATTTTCGCTATACTTGCATACAGCTCCGTTGAGGCCATTATATATTGTTTATGTAATCAGTATCGCTGACCACGAGCGGTACCGCGCATCGGCGTAGAATCAGTTCGGACCGAGAGGAACGGTAGTATTACTTCGTCTGCGGAGCAGTACGGACATTTTCGCTGCCGGTCATTTGCGCAATTGTTTATCTGTCCTAGAAAAATTATGATTTCGTCAGCAAAACGACCGCGGTCGGACAAACTTCGAAAATTTATTGCAGAAATTCCAGACTTAATATATGAAGGTGCTAACATTAAATGTGTAATCTGTAAAATCCTGTTAATGTGTTGGTCCAGACAACATTATCGTACACGTAAATAGTGAAAAGCATGTCTCAAAAAGAAATTGCGCACGAGACAATGAAAAATTTATATTTAATTTATGCGTTACGTTTATCGCATGTAATATACCGTTTAATTTACTAGACAAGGAACCATTCATCTGCTTTTGGAATAACTATTCGGAGTGCAAATTACCAAGTCGAACATCGTTACGAAGAATTGTGCCATCTGCGCGCGAACATATTGAACAAAAAATAAAATCGGAGTTGAAAGATCAAAAATTGTGGTTATGTATCGACGAAACAACAGATCGGAAGAAAATGGCACGCAAATTGGAACCTCGTCAATCGGCACCTTCAATTCTATTAGTCTCCAAACGAATACAACAGTGTACTGCCGAAGTAATTTCAAAGTTAGTGTTAAATATATTGGACAAGTTTGAACTTTCAACAAACCAACTCTTGATGTTAGTGAGTGATGGTGCTGCAAACATGCTTTCTATAGGCCGGTCTCTTAAAAGCATTCTGCTAATTTGTTACACATTACGTGTAAAATTCATGCTCTCAATCTTGTGGCAGATAGTATCAGAAAATGTTATCCTGAGGTAGACGCTTTAATAGCGCATACCAAAGCAGTATTTGTCAAATCACCGAAACGTATTCGCGAATTTCACAGACTGTGTTCCCGTATACCAGAGCCACCAGAACCTATTCTAACTCGTTCGGGAACATGGTTGCAGGCCGCGTTTTATTATCATAAATATTTTGACAATATTAAGAACGTGGTTTTACAATTCGATACAAAGGAAGCTGCCGCTATCCAGAAAAGCCAGTCGAAATTTCAAGATAGTCAGGTTAAAATGGATTTAAAAATCATTCACAAATTACTTCGGGCTAGCAGATGCATAGAAAAATTACAAAATCCTGCGGTGCCGTTAGAAGAATCTCTACAAATAGTGCAACATGTTCACGCACAGCTATGCGCGATTGAAGACGCAAAAAATGTTTCTGTCTAGAAAAATTTGAAAGTGTTTTTGAGAAAAATTCTGATTTTGGCACATTAAGACACATTTGTGAAGGTGCGTCAACAGAATCGTTAAGTTATTTGAAAGATTATTTTACTTACGCAAATATTACGTCACTAGATGTAGAACGTTCTTCTCTGGATATAAACGCATTTTTTCCTCATGCCGTACTAGTTTTGCCGAAACAACAGTTGAAACATATCTAATGTTGCAGATATTTAACAGACATTATTCACTTTGTGATTTCACGGAGGACTCTTAAAATGGTAAGTGTTTGAGCACGTGTTATTTAATTTTTATTTAAAAGATGAGCGAAATTATTTGCGGCAGCAAACATCTCTATTAGCAGAATAACTCTAGTGGAACGCGAGGCCTGGTCGACTCTACGCTACTGCGCGGTACCGCTCGTGGCCAGCTTTAGTAATCAGCAATGCTGAATATAATTCCCTGCTTGTACAGATGGAATTGCTTACTCTTCAACCATACCATTGAAACTTTCTTCTTTTAAAATTTACTGAGTTTGGGGGGATTTACCTCACAACAAACTACTAACATCGATAACACTATCACATGTTGAAGTTATACTTTCTGTGACAAATTTTTTATTCAAATTTATCAATTGCAATGTTGTTATTTTAAAGTTATTCGTATGACATTTGTGTACTCTTCAATTAACCCCAAATGTAATCCCATTTATTTACTAATATAATTAAACAAGTTCCAACTATTCCAACAAATCAAACAACGGAAAAATATGTTTATACTGAAATTGATTTCAGAGATGTGTTCACTTTTTATTATTGCGGTATTATTTTCTCACGTCATAATATAACGAAATACTATAATTCCATTCGGTGTTATACTTTGCTATTTACTACAAAATTTTGATAACCAAACCCTCAAGCTTACGACACTGTCAATGTACAATTCGAATTTACCGCTAATTTTCCATCGGTAAGTTTCCCCGATGTAATATGGCCGCCGATCGTAACGCTATCTACTGCAATCTTAACGCTCAGCGGCCAGGCGGTATCTTCGACCATCATTCGACGTATCCCCACTTTTAATACGCTGACACAGAAATTTTATTTCGCGATAGAAAAAAAAAATTATGCAACTGCAACATTGCTTTGCCTCACAGCGAAATCTAGCATTAAAAGTACCAATATACGATGTTGACGCCAAATTTGAACGACGAAAGTGAAACTCTGGGCCCTCCAGAAATATCAAATAAATTCTCTTACGAAAGTGTTTTTTTTTTTTTCGAGAAATGCACACGGCACAATTATTAATAGAGTTGGACGAACATCTACATACCTGTTCATTATCGTACGGCGCCAGTATCAAATATAAAACTACCGCCTTAGCTGCCGCCTGTCGGTCTGCTGGATCGTTCTGTACGGATGGTGTATTGAGTACGGCTCTGTAATGTTTGCAAGTGGCCAAATACGATCCGTCATGTTCGTCGAGTTGCATCATTAAACGGTAGTACTTCAACTTCAAATCCTAGAGAGAGAAAACAACTACGAATTGATTCGCCGATGAACAAATACTATTATTACAAATAATTATTTTGATTCTTTAATATACGCTTCGTTCATGATGAGAGGAGAATATTCGATAAATTTCTACCAACCTTTTTTTGACGAAAACGCTCAAACATGTCTTATACTTTTGGTTTGTTTTTTCTACTTATATGACAATTTAATGTCTAAACTTCCGGTTTGAGAGGGAGCAATAGTAGTTTTACTACTTAAAGTACAACACCCTGTATATTTTTATAGATTTAGATATAGGTTTATTGCAATAAAATGAACACAAACAAGAACTTGACTAAGGGTGTGTTTATAGTGAAGCTGCGATGCTCGATAAGAGCGACGACAAGCAAAACGGACCAATCGGTAATCGTTGCACCTTTACGTAACGCGCGCCGATTGGCCCGTTTTGGTAACTCATTGCTCTTATCATGCCTTCACTATAAACATACCCTAAGGCGGTGAATAAATGCAACAATTTAAGAAGTCACAGTAACCATACGTCAAAACTGTTTTAAGTGTCTCCGAGAGCTTATTAATTAGTTTATACACCTAATTAAATTCAAAATGCGTTTAACCGAAAAGGAAAGATAGAGGTTCTTATGATGATTGGCTTCGGAGATCGATTAACTACTCAAGCAGAAGTTGTTAATTTATTTAACTAAACATATCCTGATCGTCCGCCAATTAACGAAGGTCGATCATCCAAGGTACCTGAAGATACTTAATTTAATATCCTCATAGCAACCGAAGACGTCACTCTGAGAAAAATATCAAGGGACATATGATCACGATGGCGCTGTAATGAGAAGAATGATGTTCCATTTACAAATATTCATTTTCGGTGCAACTGCTAAGATACTGAAGAAATACCAATTGCCGTTTTATAAATCTAAAGCTTTGTGACTGTTATCCTATAGAAACCCTTGACAACTCCAATACGCTCTATTGTCCTGCCTGTATACGTTCGTTAATTTACATACCTCTATCGTTATTGTCATTTACCATTACTCCTAAATATTTAAAGTGTTGCACTCGGTCCAATTTATAATTTTCTAAGATAATTTGGTGCGTAGTTGTCTTGGTTGTACGAGGTGGGCGCCATAAATCTGATATAGAAAAAATTAACTTAAGGAGTTTACCGTAGAGTTGGAACTGGTAGACATTCAGGATTCAAATTGAGATTTTTCGTTCCGAATTCCTTCATCACTGATGTTATAATTCGCCATGAAGACGACAAAAAAGCACATTGAATTGTTATCAATGTAATTTGAATCAATGTAAATGTTATCAATCAATGTAATACTTGCACAAATCGGTTTCGGGTTGTCTCCACACATGTTTAAGAACGAGCGCGCACATTCGAGCCGACGTTCACGTTGGAGAGCAGAAAGAAGATGGGCCCCTCCTGCCAGTAGGAAATTGCACTAATACTTATTCATGCCAAATTTTATAGGCGATCTGCTAGTACCATTTCTTCAATAATTTAAACGTTTTAAGGCGTTATCAGTTCAATTGACCGACCGGGCCCCTCATCACCTTCAAGGGATTCTTGCCCCAAACGAAAACACTTTTCCCACTTTTTTTACATTGGAATATGGAATATGTTTAATATGATTAGGAGTATGCCCTTCTGTTAAAAATTTAATGGCCGCGCGGTACTCAATTTTCGTTACCCGAGACATTTTCATGCACTAGTCACGTTGTCTGGCTGTCTACTAAAAACTGCTACTCTTGGAGCCGCCATATATATAATGTAGGCCTCGCACATGTGCAACTATGACGTAACAAAGTTTGAACACGTTAGAACCTGTACAAGTCTGCCAGGCCGAGAATTTATGACGCCTACCTTGAACACACCTCATGAAAATACAAAATACATACAACTTTGTACATTTATGCAAATAATGAAGATGCAACATTGGATCACTCCTATTTTTTACTTTCAGTTATCTGGAAAATTCAGCTAACTAAAAGAGGATCGGTCCACATTATTCTGGATAATCAAGCCTCTACAGTGTTTCAATTTATTTTCTAACTTAGTCAAGTTATTATTCGTTTCACTGCTACCGAAACCGGAAATAATACCACGTTGTAGTGTAGGCCGAGAAATGGCAAACCGAGATTATAAATTGACGTGTATAAATTATTCTCTTACCGATTAAATTTTTACTTCTCAAGTACATACTTTAAAGGACTTACTATTTAAATTTATTTGTATTAACACTCGTTAATTTTTCCCAAAATGATTGCAATAACTGCGTACCATTGCACTACTAACCTGTGCTGTTTCATCTTCAAAGAATTTAGTGTTAATCTTCTTGGAGATTATTTGTGTACGTATGTAATCCTGTTTCGCTAAGCAGAGGCGCATTTGTTCCAAGATCAATTCTACTTTTTCTCGCTTATCCATGGAACCATAAGTTTCCACCTGTAATTCTTGTATTATATTAGCAGCTTCATTGATGTTCCCTTCTTCCTCTCGAATTTTTGCTAGGCGATGAGTTAAACGGGCCCTTTCGACTTCTACGTAAATTTTACCTTCGGTAACATGTCTAAAATATCAAAGGAATAAGGTAAAATACTTACGATAAATAATTAGAATCTTACCTTAAGGTATCAATTAACTTTATCATTGTCTCTTTATCTGGCGTCTGGTCCACGTAAGTACAACACTCCTGTACCATTTTGGCTACGGCCTGCTTAAGTTGTGAACGTCGTTTAGATAGTAAAATAATATGCTCGAAAAGCGCATTCCAGTTATTTGCTTCTCTACAAATTTGCACTATAGCGACTAATACCCTCCCTGTAGACACCATATCAGCACCAGTTCGGGTCTGTTTTTCCAAGGCGAGAAGTATATCTAAAGCATCATGCATTTTACCCGCAACAGCCAACTTCTTACACTCCGGTATCTTTTCATCGCAAGTGGTGCTATAATCCACTTCCATTTTTACAATTTTACCGGATTCCGTGGCTATAGACTCCATTGTATAGAATTCTTTGGTTAACCAACCTAAATTCTAACCTGCAGCCTACAACAGAAAGAAAACTAAAAACGGTTTCCTGCTTTTCAAATGATGTACAATTACAATATTATCAACGAATGAACGTACACTAGATACTTGAATATTAAGTAGAAGACAAACAATGAACTTACAGTAGACAAAAAGCGTTGTTTAAAGTAATGTCAAAGCAAAATAGCCAGTCATCTTCAAATGTTGGTACCATGTTGGTACTTTTGATATCTTGCAGTTTACATGTTGGTGTCGGAAGAGGGCAAAGTTGGTAGAATGTATATACTACACTCTACCAACCTTGGCATGAGGGTTCTTTTTGAATAGAGAATTTGTACGTTTTTGAATATCATAATAATAAGGTACATATTTTGTTACGTGACAATCTGATATTAACTTATTATTTAGGGGTCAGAAAGTTGTGGCATAAATTAATGAAACAGTAGCCTTTCCTTAATAATTTAACTAAACTCTTAAAATAGAAGGCAAGTAGTTAACTTTGAACAAAAATTTCCTGATAATCATTGTAACCAACTTCTAATTTCATGCAACTTCCTTATTTAAATTTATTAAAAGGTCTTTCTATTATTTATTAAGGGCTGTACAAGGAACCGAATTGTAAAAAAAAAGTTTTGCTTATTATTAAGCTTAACAAATCCGAAGTTAATTGTTATTAACCACCAATTCTTTTAAAAATAAAAGTGCGTAATGCGCAACTATAAAACAATCGAACAATTTCCAGTTTCCATCTTTCTACCATATCCGGTAAGCGTCCGTTATTGTTTGGCATTAAACTTATTGCAACTAATAATTTATCTGATCGAAAAAGATGGGAAAGAGAAATAAGTATACTCGAACACCGTGTGGAAATGCAAATATTTGCAAAGCGAGAGCGTCTAATATGTCAGTGCATTTCAAAAATACGTGCGAAACGGCCAATACTATACGCGGAATGACCGTTAAGAGAGCTACCGCTTACTTGAAAAACGTACTCAACAAGAAAGAATGCGTACCATTTAAAAAATTTCGAGGGGGCATAGGAAGATGTGCCCAAGCAAAAAATTTCCATACAACAATTGTGAGTATTTAAATCGAAATAAACTAGGTCTCGGTATGCGTATATGTTCTAACCTGCATGATTAACATTTTATTACTTCTAAATTTTTTTGTACAGGGACGATGGCCTCAAAAATCGGCTAAATATCTTCTAGATTTGCTTCAAAATGCTGTTAGCAATGCCGAATACGCTGGTTTAGATTGCGAATTATTGTATATCTACCATATTCAAGTCAATGCCGCACCACTGGCTAGAAGACGTACCTATAGGGCCCACGGGGTAATTAATCCGTATATGGGACATCCCTGTCACTTGGAAATCGTGTTGGCCGAAAAATCCGGACAATAACCAATACTACTAGTTCATACTGTATTAAAGTCGATAAATAAAAAAAATTCCGGATATATTGCGTTCAGTTATTAAGTTAAATACAAAGGGATGATCGTAAAATAAGGTGCCCAAAGCCCTACGGCAGCAATAAGACGTGTTAGGCGAAATCCGACAACATTGGCGTGTGCAGCAGCTCTCCCACTCTATATACGTACCACTCCTGTCTCTACGCCGCCCAATGCTGGCTAAGCCGCCGTCTGAGATGAAATTCGCGCTGTGATACGTTTTTTAAACGCGAAAGGGGTTTCACCTATAGACATTCATCGTCATTTAACCGAAGTTTATGGAGAAAAGTGTATAGCTGTTCAACACGTCCGCAAATGGTGTAGGGAATTCACTGGAAGTCGGACGGAAATTTACGATGAAGAGCGGCGCGGAAATCGTTGAAAAGGTCGAGAGCATACTGCTTGAAGATCGGGGGGGTCACCATTCGTCAACTCGCTCTTCGGATTCCTGAGATTTCCAACACCACAACTGAAAAGGTTCTCGAAAGGACAGGCGGCAGAATTTTACATGGGAATACAGAAGTTGGAGCACCGTCTGCAAAAATGTTTGGATAGAAATTGCGATTATGTCGAAAAATAGCCTAAATTTTTACCTTTAAAACGAAATGTAATGTTAAGGAAATAAAGAATGCTATTTTTAAAAAATATGGGAACCTTATTTTACGATCATCCCTCGTATTTGCTAGAGAGTAAAGAAAAGTGGGCGATTGCGGCCGCGGAAAAGTTTACAGTATTATATTTTTATCGTAAAAAAATATTGTGTTGAAAATCATAAATTTAAAACGTCGTCAACGTGTAACAATTATCGCTTTATGTAACAGTAATTAATGTTTTTAAAACGCGCATTTCGCGGAATCGGTTCGGGTCGGTCCTGGTTTTAATGTGGAGCCGGTTCGGAATTCGGTCGACCGTCGAGAAGTAATAGGTGACAGAGTGACAGTTGTAGTGATATAGTTTACATTTTACATTTTGTAGTCTGAACTTGGACTATGTCAATAATAGAATGGAAATCAAAATCTGACAAGTTGTAATTAGATTCCAAACGGTATTAAGCACAGGCATGATAGGACGATAACGAAATCGAGCGAAATAATGGATTTGTCCCATAAAGGTAATTAACCTGCTTGCTTTTTACGTGCATCATATTTACGATGTGCGTATGAATAATAATAGAGTCGAACACGTACATACGATTGCTGAGATTGAACCATTGGTTTGCTTGTTTTTAACGGCATTTACTAATTACATCCTCTTTTATTTTAAAATTTTCTTTTGCTTGCAGATTGAATGTTTGCCTTAATATCTTTACCCATTTACCATTAATTAGCGCAACTAACATTCCCAAAGTAAATAACGCTTTTCTTTTCTTCCAATTCTTCAACCCAATTCCAATTCATTATTTAGCATATTATGGACAAGAGAAGTAATAATGGTGGTAAAGTCTTTTTAGGAAGATTGAAAGGTAACAAAAGAAATATCGAGTTAGTCAAATTTCTTTAAATAAAAATGTGTATTATATGCCTTTTCTCATATAACACGATGTTGATCAGGTAAATCCCTGACTACATCTGTTCCATCTATGGCAATACGTTTTAATGCAACTGCTGAAGAAATTGAGGAGGTATTTGCCAAGGAAGAGGATGATAATGGGCCTGCGGATGATAACTCTCTTCCAGTAGGTATGTATGAAATTTGGTAAGATATTTGGGAAGGAATATATTATTTATGCAACGATGTATGTTTAGAAAAAAGCGTAGAAACAGAGACGAGTCTGAGACGTTCTATTTTGCCAATTTTGGGCAAACGGTCGACTAGTATTGATGTAAATTCAACTAACACACAAGACTCAGCTTTGCCTTCTGATCCGTGGAGATTTCTATCTGATATCAAGGTAGGATATTTACAGTAACATGCTATCTTGATCAAGCTATAGGATAATTTAGTGTGATTTGATACTACATTTTTTCATATAGATCATGAACCTGATAAAGTGGTATTTTTTATTTGTTCGATAATGTTGTATGTTGTTTGCTGATCTGGAAAGAAACAGATGGATTTGTTTTTGCAGCTTGGTTATCAATAAATTACATGGACCTTTATTTATCTAACTTATCTAATAGGGATATTAATACATTTTTTATGTTGATAAAATTGCTACATTTCAATTGGTTACTTAATATTGCATAATTTCAAATTTAAAGAAGCAGTTTGGGCTTCAAAAAAATTTGATAAAATATACCGACCGATTATGTAATTAATAGCTTAACTCTGAAAATTTGGGAACTTCGCGAGGCGTATAGTACACATTCTACACAAACTATACCGGGTACAGATTCAATGTTACAAACGATATCCTCCTTATTTGTAGAGATATAAGATCGAGCGAGGTCGTCGAAAATGGTTTGTAGATTTTGAAAAGATACGCTTTTTAAACCTGCCCCTAGTAAACCACTCTCTTCCAAACGGTATAAACAAAAACATATGAATTGTTAGTTTAAATTTAGTCGTAAGTATACAATCACATAGGTTGTTCAAACAAAAAAAAAATTGAGATGCTGATTTCGATTTCTGAAAATAGTTTATGTTACTATAGTTAAATCTTTAAAATGCCTTTTAATTTTTCTCCACACTTTATGGAGAGCGATTTCCTAACAGAGTGGTACTATCACCCATCAAATTTAAGACATTCTCATTATGTAACACCGGTTAGAACAAAAGAAATGCAAATAAATGTACTGGCTTATGTTGGATTGAATCCACATATTTCAGTTAGAACTGTGGCAGACTTGATGTAGGAATAAGTAAATCGACATACAGAGGATACTAAAGTTTCACAAATATCATCCTTTTAAAACTCAGTTGCTGCAAGCATGAAGACCTACAGACTTTGAACGGCGACTAGGATTCTTTGCTGTAATGCAAGTAACGCTAAACGATGATCCCACGATTACCAATAATATTTTGTGGACTGGCGGTACACGATTTCATAACAATGTGAATCGCCATAACTGCCTTTACTGGGCTCCGGAAAATCCTTATTGTATGCGCGAGACTCATTTTCAAATAATATGGGGTGTCAACGTTTGGTGCGAATTATTTAATGGACGTATCATTGGTCCATACATCTTTGAAGACTTACTTTGACAGGGCAACGTTATTTACATGTTTTTCCATAATAACCGATAACCTTTCCGAATTAGTGGAAGATGTTCCATTAGCAGAGCGCAATGATTTGTGACGGCAACAGGATAACTCTCGGTTGGTTGTACAGTATTTAAATGACGTATATGCCAGTAGATGGATTGGTATTCTAGTTCTATTCAATGGCCAGCTTGCTCGCTACACTTAAGCCCACTGGGCTTTCTTGAACTTTTTGTAGGAATTTCTTTGTTATTAATTGTTGTTTATACCGTTGTATTCCAAACTCGTCACGCTTCAGTCATAAAGTCAAAAAGATTTCTTAGGAGGTGGTTTACTGACGGCAGTTTTGAAAAGTATACCTTTTAGGATTCTGCAAACCATTTTCGACGACACCTTGCTCGATCTTACATCTCTACAAATAAGAAAGATATCGTTTGTAACATTAAATCTGGGACACCCGGTATGGGGTTCACAATATTGAAAGAAGTGGAATTATAGTGTTCGGGCTAAAAATAACTACTATACAAATGTTTTCTGAATCATTAAATATTTAGCATTTATATTACTTCTTTACCGGTTATAAGCACAGGCTGATTTGGATTCTGAGTATATTCCGATTACTTGTCTACGCTTTTATCGCGTTTATGCCTTTTTGCGTAAATTATTGCGCATCGTTTAAAAATACAGAAGTGAATGTACTTTTCGCAAACCGCTACACATGTACTATTTCGGATGTCATTCTTTACTCGAAGCGAATGGATTCACGGAACGTATTGGCAATTGAACAATAATCGCTTCTTTATTCAGGGCAAGATAACCAAAAGCGTAGAAGTTAGATTGACCGAGTACAAAGCGAGAACGATGGAGAACGAAGGGTCCCCGAAAATTGCCGCCAAAGATAAGACGAAGGACAGCAAAGAGAACTCCAGCCTTTCCGACTCGGAAGAGGCGTCCGAAAGCAGCATTTCGCGGACATGCGGTATCGTATCTACAACAGAAGGTACGCATATCGTTCTATTTCATTTCTCAATGATTATTGGAATCTCTCTATAAATACAGTCTTTCACTTAGCCTCGCAAAAAATAGTCAAAGCCGGTGGATCTGGGCGGCTACTGTATTGTACACCTCTTCGTATCCATGTAGCGAACGTGCCATTTAAGAATTTCCTTACTATTGCTGCATCGTCTGCATAACCGCAGATTCATCTTCTCTAACAACGGTGGTAACTCATTTCGCAGGAAATTTACATAAATGTCTCCACGTATGAGTTCTTAAAAGAAGAAAGATCCAATCACATGTTCGTCCGCGATACCACCCCAAACACTTAAAGACCACAACCTTTGGTTATCTATTTCCCTCATCCAATGGGAATTTTTAGTTGCATAATAATGCATATTGTGGCAAAAATTTGCACGATTGACAAAAACGTCTCCGTGAATTTCTTGGTTTAAGGAAATGTGGTAATCGTTGTGTTTGTATTTTCATAATATTTTACCCACAGTGCTCTGGCTAATGTTGTACATCCTAGATAACTTTCTTTGACTAACGTGTAGGTTCTCCTCTACGTATAGCAGCCAGCACCAGAATTCAGTGTTATTTCTGTTTGAATCTTGTTGACGTTTACAATAATCAACACTACCAGTTGCGGAAAATCAGTCCAGTAATTTATGAAACGGTGCTGTTTGGGGATGTCGTCGGTTCGGATTTCGGTTGACATACTGTAGCTACAGCTAAATTTCTCTGAGACTCTCCAAAAATAAATACCATGTCAAGTAACTCCTCTGCAGAATAATTCATTTTACAAAATTGAATTGTTCGTCGATACAACAGCAATAGCAATTATCGATATAAAAACGTAAGCACTTACTGGCAAGGACGTGTCAAAGCGAATTACAGTTTTAGGTACATTGTACAATATCGCTATGTAATAAACATTCTCATTTCCTTACTATATTTCAATCGCTCTAGATTACGCAATACGCCAACGTAATTTGTTGAAAAAATCCACATATCTGCAATTTTCATAATATATCCACGGTTTACCGCGATAGAAACATTGTTTGCATTTTCTCGAATTTGTTGTCAGGTGTTGAAATGTTTAGACCATCAAAAAGAGAAAACAATTCTCTATCAAGTGGTGTGAAAAAATAGATGTGCAATAATAAGGGAGCGTGGCCACACCAAAACAGTTGAAGTTCGGAAACATCTGATGAAACAGAATTGTAACCGTGTAGCTATCTTTCAATTCTTCTTAACGTTATTTTCCTCTATCTCTACTATTAAGTGAGTTATTTCACATATGCAGAAATATGACTCACGCTGCATATATATGTCATTTTAGTATTCTACACTACATCCTTATATTTTCGAAATGTTTTGATTTCGACAAAATTTCGTTCACAAGATAGATCTTTCGTTAGGCGTCGAGATGTCGAGCGACGACGACGAAACGCCCTCCTTATCGGAAGAAGAAAAACGGCAACACCAAGCGAGCAAAGACGATCACGATACGAAGATCGATCAACAGCAGCATCAGCAGCGTTCCGTCCGGCGGCGGTTTCGCGTAACCGGCGGCGACCACAAGTCCTCATCGCCGGTAAAGGAGGGTTCACTCGCCGGCGCCTTCCTCGAGAACATTCAGAAGGTGAACGATGACGATGACGCTATCGAGAGCGGTGTGGACGCGCTCAGCGCCGACCTGCACGTCTCGAACTTCAGCGTCGACAGCGAGAACGTCCTCAACGTACATCAGGTGACCGGATCGGATATACGGAACGCGGAGTTCGGTCTCGACGAACGCGACCTCGAGATGGTCTTCAGTCCGATCGGCTACGTCGATCTGCGCAGCCGCTCCGGTATGACACAGCCGGTCAATTGGCTCGAGATGGCATACAAGTACGTAAGCTCGGAGAAATGTTAGTCCGAACGATTAAGTGAGAGAAGCAATATTGAAGTAGTTTTAACCTTGAGAGATGCGCCCGCTGTTGCTCTAACATTACTATTCGATGCGTGCGCTTCACATGTAGGTGTAGCTTTGTGTACGCAAAAGAAGGCTATAAAGTTTAAGATAGGGATTTACCGGAATTTCAATCATTGATGCTTAAGCGAGTGTATAGACCTGGAATGAATTTTCTCTAAACGTATTCCCATTCTAAATTGTTTCAATTTTCTCGCAAAGTAAGGTAGATGGGTATAGGGACTATTGAAGAACATATATTGAAGGGAGACGCCCAGAAACATATTAATATACAAGAAATTCCACCTAAGAAACCAAACTTGTCTAGTTCGTGAAGAAACTGAACACCCCTTATACATATTTTAGCATAATTTTACGTTATGCAGAACCAATATTTATTATTATTATTATATTAAATTCAAATATCAACCCAGTATTTATAATTTCCTTTATTATAGAAATACCAAAAAAAAAAAAAAAATTATTAAATTTCACATTTAGCTACTCTGCCGCATGCGTGTAAGCAACATTGATTACAATGCAATTAACACCCTTCCTTAAATTAAATTGCCTTCGTTCGCTTATATGTAATAGATAACTGTACTGATGTATGCAGCGTGTTCGCATCGAACAGCAATACTAGAATAAGTGTAAAGTGCGTCTCCCAACAGGGCTCGAACGTAGCAGTTCGGAGTAATATTTCTCCATATACAGGTCTCGCGTTGTAGGATGGCGAGTTCCGGCGCTGTCCGAAGGTACTGTCGAACATTGTTCGGGAAAATTTAAGTTTCAATGCAACATGTAGTGGCGTAGCTCGACTTATTTTTTAAATTATGTTAGCATAATAAAAAACGACTCTAAAATAAAGTCTTGTATTTCCACCGCGCATCTGAAGCGATCGCCATCCCATAACGCACAAATTGTATACCTATAACTTACTTACCGTAACCGTCTGTTAGGACGTAACGAAATTACAGAAATTTAAATTCTCGGGCGACGATTACTAATCTTTACGTTCTCGGGTTATAGTGACGGTTCGGTAAACGTCGTTTATTTTCCGAACAAAGATGAGATTAAAATCTGCAATACCGGGTGTCCCAGATTCAATGTCTTCCTTATTTGTAGAGATATAAGATCGAGCAAGGTGTCATCGACAATGGTTTGCAGAATCCCAAAACTATTCCTAGTAAATCACCCGCTAAGAAAACTTCCCCCAAACCATTTTTTTAAAACGGTACCCCTCGTCTTTTTGACTTTATGACCGAACTACGAGAGTTTGGAATACAAGAGAGTATAAACGAAAATTAAATTCAAGAAATATTTAATACAAAATTATTAATGATGGCAAGGGCTGTGGGGTAGTGTGGCAGACAACAATGACTCTCTGCGCACTCCGCACCACACAAATTATTAATCAATTCGGAACGGCCGTTTCGAAGACAAACCGTTTTCGGCTATACTTTGCTCGATCCTATATCCCTACAAATAAGGAATCTGGACACTCGGTATACATACCACCTACACGTGTGAGTATCTAATAAGATTATACGAGCCCAACTATAAATATGTTGGGACGCAGTGTAATAATTCTACGTTATTAGAGAATCTATTCATATTTTGAAAAAGACACGTTCGAAAAAAATATTTTAAACTCCAATAAATAATTAAATTAAGAAAAAAAGATAAAATAAACTTTGACAATTAAAGATTGGTACGGAAAACTGAATTAATATAACCGATAACTCTAGTAATTCCCGATGTATCCTTTTGACCGCTCAAATACGGCATAGTTTCTGCTAGCTTATTGGAAAAATTCATGAGTTAACGTTTCCCAGATTTGTCCTAATTTGGCTCTTAAATTAGCAATTGAACGCCTTAGCGCAAAAAGTACCTAAGTGACATTTAAATTTTTTAATTAATTTTTTTTTTAAGTTGCAGGGATTTTACTTTTCAAGAATTATCATTTTTTTTTGTAGTTTCTGTAGTAGCTGTAATGCTTTATACGTACTATCTTTTTTTACGTTTTTTGCTTATTTTTTTGAAAATTAAAAAAGAATTCACTTAGGTACTTCTTGGTAAAACGTCACTTAATTGCTTTTGATACTTTAGGCATTAAGGCGTGCAATTGTTCCTTAATTCAGCGACGATTTGCTTTAATGCTACTCCTCGACAATACTATAAAACAATAATTTCACGCAATTTTTGTGAAGTTGGGTCACATCTTACTTAATCCTAAAAGCCAAGGTCTACCCTTACGCGTGTATGGCTATGGGTTGAGTTGGTTAATCTGCCGTGTTTCTTTTCCATATTGTGTCAATAGGTGTGCCTCTCGCCATCTCTCACCGCGCCTCTCAACAGCCCTTCCAACCTCTTCGTTCCATGTTCTTCTGGGTCTTCCTCTGCCCCTCTTCCGATTGGGTCGTGCTTCGTATGTTTTTCTCGTGCCCCTCCCTTCGTCCATTCTTTTAATGTGGCCGTACCATCTCAGTTGACTTTCCTCTATCTTGTTTGCTATCGGCTGTATTTTGAGCGTTTCTCTGATCGTAGTGTTTTTTATTCTGTCCATTCTTGTTTTATTTCCGATTTTTCTCAAGAACCTCATTTCAGTAGCTTCTATTTTACTCGTGCTTATCAGTTATTGTCCAGGATTCTGAGCTGTAAGTTAATACTGGGGCGACTACCTTTTTAAATACTTCTTTCGGAATCTCTTTTTTTCCCAGGAAAGCACTCTTTAGGCTGCTTTAAGCAACTTCCCTGCCGCGGTCTTTCTTTCTATTATTTCCTCATCAGTTCTTCCATTTTAGTCTATCATGGAACCCAAGTATTTGAATTGTTTCACTTGTTCTAGGTTTTTGCTGTTGATACTTATACTGTGTTTCTGCTTTCTACTTATTATCATCGTTTTTGTCTTGTTCTGGTTGATATTTATGCTAATTTTGCTTAAGGCCTGTCTGTAAATTTCCAGGTTCTTACTTAGGGTCTCTTCATCCTTCGCAATCAGTACCATGTCATCCGCATATGTCAGTTCAGTTTGCTCAACTTTCTCCATTTTCCAGTGCCCGATCTCATAGTTTCTTGCCCCCTTCCCCGCTTCCCTAATTGCCTCATCCAACACCAGTGTAAACACAAGTGGGCTCAATATACAGCCTTGCCTTACTCCTCGTACCGTTTAAAATTTATCTGATATTTCGAGTCTTGTTCGTACGTAGTTAGTCGTATTACAATATAGACTTTGTATTCCTCTAGTGGTGTTCGGTTTTACTCCCCTTCTTTGTAGCGTTTCCCACACATCTTCTCTGTTTACTTTGTCAAAGGTTTTTTCTAGGTCTATATAGCACAGATGTATATCTTTATCTTCTTTTATGGCCTTCTCTGATATTTGTCGTATTATAAATATTGCGTCCTGGGTGCCTCTATCGGGTCTAAATCCAAACTGCGTATCCTCTATGGTGTGTTCTGTTTGTGTTCGTAGTCTTTTCTCTAGGATTTTTGCATACAGTTTCGCTACGTTGCTCAGTAGGGTTACTCCTCTGTAGTTATGGCACTCCTGGCTATTTCCCTTCTTATAAATCGGCGTTATTATGCCTATCTGCTAATCTTCTGGTGCGTATCCAAGCACTACCGTTGAGTTAAAGACTACCTTGAAATAGTCTATTGCTCTGTCTGTCAGTTCCTTTAGCATGCCGTTTGATATTCTGTCATGACCAGGAGTCTTTCCTTTTTTGATTTTACTTATTGCTTCCAGAATTTCGTCTCGTAATTTCTTCCTCTTCGTTCTGTGTTACTATGTACCGGCTTCTATTATCCATATTTGCTTCCACTGTCATGTTTCCTTCCAGCAAATCTTTATAATACTCCCTCCACCTTTCCATGATTGCCTTCTCTTCTGTAATAACTTGGCCGTTTTTATCTTTCATGTTCTTCAGTGTCCCTTTTCTCTTATCTTTTAAATTTCTAATCATCCCGAAGAACAGCTTCTGATTTTCCTTATATGCTTCCGTCATTTTTTCTCCGAAATCCTTCCACGCTTTGTCCTTTTCTTGCTGTATTATTCTTGTTGTTATTATTCTAGCCCGTTTGTATTCCTCATAGGTTTCTGCATTTTTATTCCCCAGGTATTTCTTCCATTTCTGTTTCTTGTTCTTTACTGCTTCCTTGACGTTGTTCGTCCACCAATGCGTTCTTCTTATGTCTGTTTGTTATTTTAGTCGTACCGCAGCTTGCTTCCGCCGCTCTTAAGATTGATGTTTTAAAATATTCCCACATCTGTTCGTGTTCTTCTAAAGAAGTCTTTCTTTGTAGATTCTCGTCTAGCAGTACTTTGAACTTCTGTTTAACTAAGGGTTCCCTTAACTTATAGCATCTTATCTTCTTATTGGTTATCGTAGTTCTAACTGATAGCTCTTTCTCTTTTGTTTTTTGTGAAGTTGGGTCACATCTAACCATTCTTAAAATTTCGCTTAAACATTAACAATAGATTACAGACAAACGTGACAGATTGTTTTCTTTCTATCGGTGATCGTTTCCTTTCTATTACTGCCTGATAAAATTTTTCCACCATATACCAACATTTAGTTGTCTACGAAAGTTATATATTTTTGGAATTTCAATTAATGTAATACAATTAAGGAATAAAGTGTTGAAAAAATGTTTCTTTCGATTTTATAATTAGTTTCGAAATATTTTTAAGTATTTTAAAAATATGCTGAATTATTGAAAAAAATCATCACTATTATAGTTGTTAGGGCTCGTAATCAGATTTGAATTGAATTGGGATCCCAAGTTAAAATGGATTTCTCTCTTGTTTGGCAATAGGAATAAGCCGGTGGTCGTGACGCTCGTATGTCTCCTGCTGTACTTCTACTTGCCGTTATCGCTCTATACGAGCGGCTTCATAGCCGGCGCGCTGGTCGTCTCGGTCGTTTGGTGCGTGTACATCAAACTCCTCGGCTACGATCATCCGTTGAAGCCGTCCACCTCGTACTTGCCGGTCATCGAGATGCCGTCGGCGAAGGAATACCAACCTCTCAAGAAGTACGAGGTGCATACACACGTATACAGCGTCCCTCAAAAAGTTAATGTGCTTCTGTTCTAAAGGATGGTAATTTCTCAGTTACTCAGTTATGTGTGAATGTGTGAATAATATTTCCTTCGAAACGGTTTTTATTGAACAGTGCCATCCCCTAGAACAAGCACTAAAATTTTTAAAACACTCTATGTAAGGTTGTTCAAAAGAAACTTACATTTTTGAAATTGCTATAGCTCCAGTTGATCTTGTCGAATAAATACCATTTAGCTACCAGTGGCGAAGCGTCAATTACGGAATGAGGTTACGGTGGAATGAACTCTACACTCTGTGTACTTATTACAGTTAGGCACAAATCTACTAATGCAAAACAGTCGAATCGGTATTGTGGAACTGTGATACCATCTTATGTTTTATAATATAAAAAACGTAGTAGAATACGGTAAACGTTAGTTCATCCTAAGATAAATAATGAATATTCCTGTATTCATTGACAAATAGCCGATTATTTGTCAAATCAATATAGGAATATAGAACATGAATTGTTAAGCGACGTTTTAGCTCACATTGCCATTTTGAGTCTTCTCGACATATGTAAATTACGCGTCTCGCCATTGACGAACTAAATTTTACGATTTCTTTCGATAGTACACTCTAGACTGAACAAATTCACTCGTAAATTATTCGAAGTCTAAGTTTCTTATGGATCGCCCTGTATTGCTTTTATTATTAATCGCCTTGAAATTACGAAACGGCGACGTTTGCGACAGGGCTGGATGAACGAATATCCGGAGGAATACAATCCGTTGACCTATCACGTTTCGCAAACGCAAGCGGTCTATTTACGCTTGCAAGGAAACTTCCTCAAGGTGAGCCATACGAGGCAGAAGATCCCAAAGCGGGCGATGTGGAACGAACCCGAACACAAGTTCGTCTTCACGCGGCATCGGATCTACAATTTGCTCGGCGCGAAGGTGCTCCTGTTACCGGAGGGATTGGCGCGAGTTAGGTAAGGCCCGCAATAGGCGTATCCTCGTCGTATTCGTAGAGCTATTATGCGGTTTGCGCATTGCTCTACTACTATTTTGAGGAACGAAGTAGCGGATAGCTCGTTTGCTTTCTGAGTTACTTGGTGAAATAAAACCATTGAAACCTATTTTCAAATGGAACTCGTAAAAGAATGATAAAATGCGATTTTTGTAGTGTTAGAACTCCATACGGAACATTGTTATTGTTTTCTATGTAAATTACAGTACAATCCGTATGTGAGGTGCATTACAGAATTGAAATGGTGAAGCTGTAGGAAGACGATATTTATCTATTTTACTTACTTACTTAGGTAAAGTAAATTTATTGTTTTTTTTTGTATCCAAGAGTATAAATCATTTTCCGAATTACGAGTTCGTGCTCGAAAAAAGCATATGCAGGGTGACGCAATAGCGTAAACACTCCCAAACGTAACATTTTAAAGTTATTTACATTTATATCTCCGTAATAGATGTCTCATTAAGAAAAACAGATGTTCACCCTAATTATAGACCCCTGTATAAACGAATCTTTTAAATGTATTAGAGTGTCCAATTTGATAGAATTTTTTACAATCTCTTAATAGCAGATTTATCGAGCCTTGTCACACTATTACACCACCTTGTATGTACCATGTTTTTCAAATTAAATACGAATTGAAGCACCACAAACCTTCATATAAAAACATAAGAAGTAATAGCACACATGCAACCATTAATTAATTATAATGCAGTACGGTACAGCTTCGATTGCATAAATAAAACCAAAGGTTAATGGAGCTTAGATTCGGAAAAGATCTTGCATACATGTTTAATTTCGGCAATACTCTTTCAAAGATATTGTGAAGATTAATGTTACTATTACTATTGTTGCTATAATCGTGGCCAATACTGTGTAACCCCGAGAAAGCAAAAGAGCTAACGAAATTCTACTCGTACCGTCTCGGCGAATATACAAACTACGTGTTCTGATTGGATTACGGGGTAGGCAATGGAGCAAAAAGTATCCCATCTGCATCGTACTCAACAAAGACCAAATGGACCTGGAAGAATCGTCGCCGAAGAAGGTGAAAGAGCATCGTGGCAAGGAGGTGCGCTCCCACGATAAGAAAAACGATGCCGTCGTCGAGGTGAGACTTGATCTTTTCTTTGTTTCCGTTTTGTCCTCGGCTCCTCGCATCTCTAACCCTTTACGAAACGAAGTTGTTGTCCGCGCGGTAGTCCGGTAGTCTATCGTTTGAGAATGGAGGATTTCGGCCGATCGATCGGATCTTCCTAACGTTAGTGTTTTTTTAATTCCGATTTTTCAGATATGCTCCGACACGATTAGCGAACGCAACGGCGAGAGCATCGAACTGTCGTCGACGGTAGGGGATGATATGGTAAGTGGCGGTAGCGGCAACAGCAACGGCCGATAAATTCAAATACACCGGATTACGTAACTAAACTCACGACACGCTACAGCAGAAACCACTCGGTCCGGTGACG
The DNA here is from genome assembly GCA_029619315.2 of Dynastes maya. Lineage (NCBI taxonomy): Eukaryota > Metazoa > Arthropoda > Insecta > Coleoptera > Scarabaeidae > Dynastes > Dynastes maya. The sequence goes on along the minus strand of JAROYE020000006.1, from coordinate 8,222,365 downwards.
CGTACTCCGTGGAGGTCTGCCGAAATGACGATATTAAACAGCGAAATACGTCTTCTCTACACGCAATATATTTAAATATTCCTCTTTTCGCTACTTAATCTTGATTCAAAATATTTCTTACGCGCGCAATCCGCTACGATATACACTGCCGTTCATGGAAGTTCGAGCAGGCAAAAAAATGTACGGAAGTCAAAGAGAATAAGGGAAATATTAAATGGCCATGTATTTAATACTTACTTACATGATTTTACATATTTTCAAACACAAATTTATTAAAAAGAAAAAGTTAATGTAATACAAATAATTTAAATCCGATTTTCATCGAAAAATCCACCTTTTGCCTTTAGGACTGCTGCCACTGTTTTCGGCATCCGATTCACTAATTTTGCTAATGTTTCATTGGGCAAACTTGTCCATACCTCCTGGAGAATGGTCCACAAATGTTCCTTCGATTTTGGACACTTTTTCGTAACACATCGGTCTAATTCTTCCCATAACAACTCTATCGGGTTCAGATCGGGGGCTGTGGCGGCCATCCCATAATTTTTAGGGTTCTTTCATTTTCTTCTTGCTGCAGGTAATCTGTGCACAATTTAGATTTATGTTTGGGGTCATTGTCCTGCATAAATTCAAATCCACGACCAATTAATCGGACTCCTGACGGTTGGCATTTTCTTGCTTGTGCCCATTTCAGTCGTTTCAGCCTATTTCCTCTTCGGAGTAACGGTTTTCGACAAGCCACTCGCCCATGCAATCCAGCCTCTTTCAGCCGACGTTTCACAGTATTCACAGAAACTTTGGAATCTCGCAATTATTGAATTCTGCAGCAATTTCTGATGCTGTTAGTCTTCTATTGCGCTTACTAATTATTTTTATTCGTAAATCTTCCGCAGGAATCGTTTTTCTTGACGGCCCTGGCCGATTACGATCACGTCACCGGTTGTCTTAAATCGAACTATAGTATCATGTACTGTAGATTTTTTTAATTTATCCGCAATCCGTCTTTCTGCGTACCCTTCTACCCCTGATGCAAGGTAATAATAGCAGATCGTTTTGAAACAGCTAGAGGTTTTCCACGGGGCATTTTAACCAGTCAAACCGAAATTATTTTATTTTTCATTTGCACAACCACAGATACTTTTACAATAACAATCTCTTCAGAACTACTGCGTTTACAAATGTTATAATACTTTATAAAGGGTATACGAATATTTCCAGGTAACACGAGTGAATCAGCTAACCCTCCTAGGAATTATTATAAAGCTTTATTGTCACTGTAATTACTGGGGATTTCCAACATAATTATATATTTTATGATAACGGTCTTATAATAGACAAATACTACCTGGAAATTGGTAAAAGGCTTCCAGAAAAGGTTTTAATAATTCCTCACAGAAATGTATATTATATAATTTTAAAATTTTTTCCTAAACAGTTTATATATAATATAATTTGTCAGCTTGCCCGAACTTCCATGAACGGTACTGTATGAAATTTGTCTAATCTAGCTAGCATTTTATCGAAAAACTTAATTATTTCTGAATGTATGGAGTACCGTTTAACTCTACAATCTCCATGTTAGACTGGATATAGTGTTGTATTTTTCAGGAAAGATCGCTAGCAGACACATACCGGTTTCTTTTCTATTTCTTACACATACATTTTTTCTATGTGTAACTTTAAAAAGAAAATTGTCAATGGATTAGTGACATAGTAGGCAACCAGTTGTACGTTTATGGTTCGACGAGCATGAAACCATGACCTTGTAATAAAACGCAGCGTTGTCAGCGCTATGACGTTCCCAACAGATCTATTTATTGATGCAAATAAAACAACCATTTTACAAATCCGTCACTTCTAGTTTAAGGGATCAACTATAATTTTTGTTTTTTTTTCCTTTTGTACCGAAACATTAAACTTTCCAGCATACATGAAATTTTTTTAAACTATTACGAAACTTAAAATTTATTGGGAAAGTATAGTAGAATCTGGTACGGAAATCATGTTTGTACTGGCAACGTAGAGCAAAACAAAGCTATGAAGAATTTGGTTATATTTTTAATAAAGTGCAAAATTTCAGCTTTGAATAACGAAAGTATTTTATGCTCACGTTTCCGGTTTCATGTAAATATTTTGATTTTATGTGGGTCTCACTCGTAAATGTAAATGTAAACAACCGCGTCTTAAATTATAAGTAATTCTTAAAGCACTAAGTATCACTAAAACAAGTAAATTTTATCTATGGCGCATATTTAAGGCACGCTTATACGCAACCATTTTAATGATGACATCCTTAGATTAAGCAATATTTTTCAAAACACCATACACCTGGTTAGAAAATCAAGCTTTTCAGTAATTTAAATGTTACGTAGTTAATTTAGGGTTTCTTTAATATCCTCAACGCTGTAGGAAATACTAGGCCCTGCACGAAACTAGGATTTTACTTTTACTTTACATCAATTTGTACTTAATGCCCAGCTAGATCAGACAAACTTGACACTGCGAGTCGACGACACCGGGCATAAATACTTCCAGAGCGAGTGAGAAGTATTCAAGATAGCCGATATCAGACTTGGACATCACTATACATGTACATCGCAGCGCATGCCTCTACAACCGCGACATATTTTTGAGTAGACTTTAACGGTTACTTCCCGCGCATTTCAGATGCAGATCTTCAGCAAACTAGTGGATAACATCGACGATCCGGAACAGCAGAGCACGTCGCAACGAACAGAATTTGTAAGTAGGTATTCACTACTCGTACAACATTACGGATCGTTTGACTTGAGACGGCAACATTTTAGAAAAAAAGTTTTCCACTCAGTACCAAATAACTCTTATTCATCACATTTTTTTTTTCTAAAATGTTATATTATTAAGATCACCAAATTAGGGGGCCATGATTCGCCATTTTTATTGGTGATTTTTATTCATTCTGCTCAGGATGACATGATGCATGCAGAGGATTCGTTTGACGATCTGGACACTAAGAAATCCTGTCTTGATGATGAGGAGGAAGACTACAGCGTTTGCTTCGAGGAATGGCACGACGTCGTCAGTCCTGTCGTACAGGTAATAGGATCTATAAAGATGTATCTGCCTCTCACCTGACCACCCGTCCGCACAACATTTTTTCCCTCTTTGAGTTTCGTTTTAAATTTCTACGGATTACTGTAGATAAGTCCGGACGAAACGCGGCTGTACCTGTTCAGTCGGACTGGCCGCGAAAAGGAGGACTGGTTTAGGCGGTTCCGGTTAGCTGCCAGCAAGGATCCCGACACTGATAAGCGTACGCTCCAGGACGACTATCTGGCCTATATGAAATCGCAGAAAATCCTCTACAAGGACGACGAAACGGAGATTCCCGTCGACGAATCGCTGGTGAGGATACTTTCTTTTTTAGATACTTATTCGGTTACTAGTTCTGTATGCACGATGTGCCGCTAAGGCGCTAATAGTTGGTTGCTGTATTTGACAAATGTTTAAAGGTATTAAAGTGTAAACTACGAGGGGAGCTATGAAAACAATATGCTTTCGCGTCAATTTTCTTATGTCAAGTTTCTGTGAGATTTGACAGTGTCATCTTCAAGTGTGGTTCCAATCGCTTAAGATTTGTCATTTATATATCAGTTTAAAGAAGCGAAAATAAGTGAATTGGTGAATCGGTAGCCCGAAAAATATCTATGAGAGAATGGTGGCAGTATATGGAGAAAATAATCCGTCCTATTTCCAACTCAAATATTGGTGCAAGCAGTTCAAATAAAACAGGGAATCCATTCATGATGACCTAAATTGTAGAAGACCTCTGGAAGCACGAACTGAAGAAATCATCAACAAAGTTGAAGATCTGGTGTTGACTGACCGCCGATTAAAAGTTTCACTTATTGCTAGTGTTGTTAAAATTCTACACGAAGATTTGGAAATGAGAAAAGTATCGGCACGATGGATTCCCAGGCTGCTCATTCCCGAACAAAAGCTGTGTAGACGACATATTTGCGAGGAGGATTTGATTGCTTTATCCCAAGATGAAGACTTCTTCTGTAGAATTATGACCGGGCACGAGACGTGGATATACCACTGGAACCCACGAAACAAGAGTCCATGCAATGGATTCATAAGAGCGCTTCACTACCCAAGAAGGCGAAGGCGCAATTTTCTGCGGGGAAAGTGATGGCCACAGTTTTCTGGGCCTGCAATAACGGGAAACGTCTACAAAGGCTCAATTAGGAACTTGAAAGCGGCTATACGCGAAAAAAGACCGCATGACTATGCTCAGAAAGCTCTGCTTGTGCACGACAACTGCAGAGTGCCCAAAAACATGAATTGTTCAAGCTCCAATCAATGAATGCAGCTTTGTGGAATTACAACGTCCACCTTACTGTCCCGACTTCGCCCTCTGTGACTTATCTTCTTCCAAAATTCAAAAAACACCTAAGAGGGCGTCGCTTTTTATCGAATGATGACTTGAAAAACGCCATGGAGTCGGCTTTTGCAGAATTACCAAAAGATGTTTTTTCGAAGGCATAACGTTATTAGAAAAACGTTGAAGTAAATGTGTGTAAGTGTGTTAGTGTTAATGGTTCTTACATAGAGAAATGAAATGTAAAGAAAACTCCCCTCGTACCACTGAAAGCACAAATATGTAACCTGTCCTACATTCTGGGATTGTAAAATTGCGCCTGTTGAGTATATAGTACGAAGCAAAAATTCCCGATGGCATAATAAACGCCGTAAAGCATCAACATATGTTCGTATATACAGGATGATCGATAAATAGCGAACCAAGCACCTACTTTATTATTTTAAGTTGGATATTGTTGAAATGTTATTACGTTTTTGGTTTCTCCGTGTAGAAATAAACCAATACAATACGTGTTTCGTTTGTCTATTTCTAATAGATTTCGAGATATCATCTATTTCCTTCAAAATATCCGAATTTGGCTGGCTACTTATTGATAAGCCTGCACATCTAGAAGTATTTTTGAAAGATAGCTTACGATGTCCATTACGGGATCTAAAAATGACGTTCATCATCGTTCATTAGTACTTTACGTTTCGTACATCGTAAAATAACGGTATAATACGTGTAAAAGTAAAGATAGGACTTGACAAAATTTAAATAGATAAAAACCCTCTACCGTTTACACAGTAAACGCAATTCTACAATTCCAGAAGATTAGCACCCTATATACCGCCACAAAATAGTTTTCCCCAAAAACTACAACAACAAATTAAATCAAGCGCGTCTCGCGACTACCGATGAACGTTCCCCTGGAAACGGAAGCTCTTAAGAGACTGTCGCTGATATTGAAGAATGATATTTGACAATTAAATTTCAAAACAAATAGAACTTGCAGAGTTAATAGTATGCCTACCACCTATTATCATTTTATCGCAGTTGAGCAACGCAGCGGACATCGCGTGGGTGAACGCGTTCCTAGCGCGGGTATTGTTCGACTGCACGCGCGAGGAAACGATCGTCCAGCGTGTCAAGGAGCGCATTCAACGGAAGTTGGCGTCGGTCCGTCTGCCGCACTTCATACAGGCGCTGTACTGCGAGGAGCTGAACCTTGGCAATTCGGTGCCGGTGATCTTGGCAAGCCGCAAGCCGTTTCTCAACGATCGCGGACTGTGGCTAGAGTTGGACATTGCGTACGAAGGTCTCGTCATCCTCATCCTTCAGACGAAGGTCAACCTAATGAAGTTGAAAGCGTTGCCGTTGCAGGAAGGCAGTGAGTAGCCTCCGTTTTCCTTCTTCTATACGAACGACGACTTAAGCTCAAAAGTTGTAATAATTAATGATCACAACCGTTAAGTCAAAAAGCAGATTTCGTTCTTTTCCTCTAAAGGCTTTCGTCATAATCTATTACATCTCGAGAACGTACAATTTTACCTAGATACACGAAAATGATTTGATTAATTTACATGTTGCGTAACGAAAGAAAAATAATTATAATTAAATGAGTTGATATTATACAGCGTATTCAAATTATATTATAGTGCTTCTACAGCCGCTATAGTGCATTATATAACAAAATGTTTGATATAAAGGTTATTTGACGAGATCTTTTTTGAATTATGCAAGAAAAAATTTTGCTTGTCAGTTTTAACATATTCATTTTTTAAAGTAGAATAGTATCGCGTTTTTTAGCTGTTTGACAACATTATTTTTTTCTCGTCACTTCTATAAAACCTCTTCTAGTTCTTACCACAAAATTAAAAAAAAAAAAGCAAAAAAAAAATTTTTTTAGTTGGAATAAAGGCATTTATAAATGTGGTATATTGTTTATTGTGGTCATTCATTTATTATGTAAAAAAAAATTACTACAGTAACAGAAGACGGTAATTTTAACTACAACTGGGAGAATAACAATTCTAATACGGACATCTGCTGGTCGTGTGCCCGTATAACCGTGTCAGTTGTCGCTTTCTCTCCCAGTTTCCTCTTTCCAAATAAAAACCTTTCAAATAATAATTTTCTTTTCTTTCTATGGACTAACGATGACATTATGTCGAAATCGATAGCTAATTATTAAAATAAAACTTTACCTAGTATTCAGTTGAATTTATATTCATCTATCCTAGTTTTAATACAGTACTTTGTCCGCTAGAAATGTTGGAACGATCGGTCGACGACAAGCCAGCGATCTTCCATTCGGACGTGGACGACTCAGCCGAGAGCAGCACCGACGACGAATCTAGCAAAGGGTTCGTCCCCAGCGACAGGCACGTTCTGGATAGCATGGGATATCCGGTGCCGGGCTTAGGCGGCGCCAGCAAAGGCAGCAAGAAGTTAATGAAGATGGTGGACAAGATCGCCGAATCGAAATTCTTCCAGGCAGCTACGGAGAATAAGTACATCAAGAGGGCGATGCAAGGTACGCGCTTGCGCCAATTTCACTTGTCGATTTGCCGCCTTCTTTTAATTCTCGCTTTCGCCCGTTGTAGAATTCTCGAATACGGACTTGCGTTTGAAGGTCGAAGTTAAGAAGTGCGTCGGCAGATTGGTGATTAACGTGCCGCCGCCGCCGAGCGACAGAATGTGGGTCGGATTCCGCGTGCCGCCCGAGCTCGTCATCAGCGCACATCCGATCGTCGGCGATCGCAATATCAGCTTCATGCGAGTGACCAGTTGGATCGAGAAAAAGATCTACAAAGAATTCCAAGTGGGTATACCTTTTACGCGACGATAGAATCCGATACGTTCGCGCAAACGCAAACGTATAACGATTAAAGCGTAGGCGAATTCAACCACTCAAATTGCAAGAGCTAGACAATTTAGTGAGGCCGTTTTTTGTTCGTCCTCCCTATCCGTAAATCAAATAAATACAAATTCCAGTTTAATTTTCATAATTATTTTGAAATATACAGAATGTTTGGTTTCTCTGGATATTATTACATGTTTAGATTCCTCGGCAGAAAATAAAGCGAATTTGTATGGTACACCATATATTCCTGTACACTCGGTATGACATAAAATAATCTACCCAATTAAGCTACAGTCGCAACCTCAACATTAATAGCTACAATTAAGAGTGCTTAAAGTATAACAAAGGTGTTTCAATGCGTCCGTTCACAATGTTTGAAATTAATAATCACTCCAAACCTCTACGTTCAATTACTACGTACATGTACGAAGAGTTGACACATGCGTTGTTTTGGAATAGCACGAATGCGGTGCAGCAACAAGGTTATGTTTGGTAATTTGATCTTTGGTTAATGTTAAAACCATATTGAAACGTAGTACGCAATGATAATGATTGAAATTAGGTGGATTAGATTAGGTTTATATTTGAACTGTTTGAATATATCAATCATTTTCATTGGTGCGCCTTCTAACCCGATCGATAATATAGGGACTCTACATTATGGAATTAATTATAATGATCCATAGAGGACGCCATGAAAAATACAGGTTAATTGAAATTAGTGATTAGTGAGATTAGTGAAAGCTCGTAAATTACTGCGTTGATTAGCCTGCTTAATTGTAAGTATAAGTTGGAGGTTGTGAATGTAGCTTTAAGGTCAGAAAATATATTAGAACACAGCGGATGATCGCGAATGCTTTCAAATACGATATTCAGCTGAGGTGTGTTTGTTGTTTCCCAAGAGCATAAATATGCTATTTAAAAAAAAATATTTTTTATTGGGCTCTTTTTAAACCAACCTGTATTAATATAACAAGATGCACTTGGAAGCACATTTCCTACCGTTTATTTTTTTGTCGCGGAATCTAAAAATGTAATAATATCTAGGCTGTTCCGTTTAAAATAACAAACTTAAACGACGTACACTCTGTATACTTAATTTTAAGCAACTTTTATTGTAAACATGTTTCCATTAAGTGATAGATAGATAAGCCCTAATTCACTGCGTTCAGATAGTTACCTCACCCGGCATGTACGCAGTTCGCTGTCTAACGCATGCGCGAGAATAGCAACTGCGACTGGCCTTCAGATTCACCTACGCTTTGGTTGTTGCGCTTTTGCCCGGATGGAATAAGAGCGTTGTTTTTCACGTTTGTTCTTCTTTTTGCAGAAAGTATTTGTGATACCAAACATGGAAGATTTACTAATACCTGTGATGTCTTCTAAATTACCAGAGTAAATGCAATTGACGTCTTGTTTTTAATCGCTAAATCGAATGTTGTGTCTATTTATTTTTTTCTTGTCACTGGATGTTCACTAACATGCAGGCACACGCGCATCTAAGGAAAAGCAAAACACGAATCGGTTAAGACGATATGAAAAACTAGTCTGATATAATTATTACTATCACTATATTAATGTTTTATTCGTCTAGTAGAATTTCGCCAAAGGACCTTTTGTCGTCTATCTCCATCTCACCTATACCTTTTGTTTCCCCATCCGCCCTACATTTTCACATCTACTTTGCGTATGATACATAGTAGTATTCCTTATAATTTTAAAAAATCTTATTTTACGATATCGTTATGATTATTCGTTTATTATTTTTATTGATTGTATACAGTATATAAATAGATAAATTTCCATATATGTACTACTATCCGTACTGTGTATATGTATGTAAAAATAAATGTTTTATTTATTTATTTCTGCGTTTTATTATTACCTTAAAATAGGGATTTGTAAAAATGGTGGCGGTGCATGACAGTACGACCAACCCAGTAATTGGTTGACAACATCTGTTATACAATTTTCAAACTCACTTGGTCAGAAAAATGTTTAAACAACAACGCAAAAGTAACGAATTTTAAAAATTTCTACGTGACATCTAAATGAAATTTGATCCGTGTATTGGTCCTCATTCAATGCACCCGTTTACAAAATGTCAAGGCCACAATATCACTCGTACAGAAGCGAAAACCAACTACTAATTAAAGTATTTTTCTATAAATTTATAACATTTAAATCAAACGAAAATTAGATACAACCTACATATTAGTTCCAGATTAGGCATATATTTTTTTGTGATAATTTTTGGCTTAATTCTGAGGGGGATAAAAAAATATATCGGGTATCCCAGATTCAATGTTACAAGCGATATCTTCCTTATTTGTAGAGGTATAAGATCGAGCGAGGTGTCGTCGAAAATGGTTTGCAAAATCCTAAAAGGTATACTTTTCAAAACTAGCCCCAAATCAATTTTTTTAAATTGCACCCCTCATCATTTTGCCTATAATTACAGTACTAGAAGTTAGGAATACAAGGGTATAAACAAAAATGTCATTTAACAAGTATCTACTAATAAAAACAGATTATCAATTGTTAGTTTAAATTTGGTCGTACGTATGCAATCGTATAGATTTATTTCCATAACAATGGGTTGATGAATCGCGATAAACGCCATTAAATCCTTATTGGATGCGTAAAACATTTTCAGGTAATATGAGGTGTCAACGTTTGGAGCGTATATCGCAATAGATGGATTGGTACTAACAATCCCATTCAATAGCCAACTCACTTGCCAGTCTTAATCCCACTGGACTTCTTTTTGTGGGGGTATTTGAAAGATGTTGTGTTTTCTACTCCCGATCAACATGATCACACACTAAAATTATTTCTTTTACGATGTACACTTGAAAAGCGGTGATTGATGAATCTATTCATCAATCACCGCTTTTCAAATGTACATCGTAAAAGAAAAAATTTTAGTTCGCAAGTTCGGCCTATCTACTCAACTCATCTATTGACTATCTATACTATATCTATTGATGAAGCTTTAAATAAAAGCGAAATATTGGTGAAAATTTAAAAGAGTTACATTTTTTAAAACCTTGGTCGTCATCCCGACAGTTTAGAACCACGTATTTTGAACAATGTCTGTAAGCGATTAATTTTATGAATTATTAATGCATTTAATGTTTAACTGTTTGTGAGATTTTTGTTATTATTTATTATTGATATGATCGTTTTGTATTAAATTATAGTCGTAGAGTCAAAAAGATGAGGGGTGCAATTAAAAACAATTGGTTTGGGGGAGCTTTCTTAGAGGGTGGTTTACTAGATGTGGTTTTAAAAATAGTATGTCTTAAGATCCTGCAAACCATTTTCGAGGACACCTTGCTCGATCTTATATCTCTACAAATAAGGAAGACGTTGCTTGTAACATTGAATCTGGGACACCCAGTACAAGTACAATAGCTCGTTAATACAATAAGAATTAACAATAGAATACTAGAAAATTTAGACAATCTATAATATTGTGAACGTGATAAAAGTCATCAAGACTAATTTAACTTTGCGCGTACAGTAATTTTCCACTAATTCTCTTTACTCTTTATTGTTTATCTTCCAACGTGTGGAGTTGACCACTTAAGGGTAATCAAAAGAGCCATCAGCCAATCTATTTCAATATCGTATACGGCCTATACAAAAAATTACAAACAATAAAATTATGAAATTTTCCGCTATCGACGAGACTTTCATCGATTTCAGCAATTGTCGAAGATTGGTTCTGATTGAGACGTATAGATTTAGAAAGTTCTAGATCTTACCTACACATACCTATCTGCTATCTCAGATAGACTTAGATGATTTTATTTGCGGTTAATGAGTTCTAGAAAGGGTTCGTATTTTGATGTGGACAATGATGATGTACACTTCTGTTCAAAGAAAAAGCATACAAGGGGTGAAGGTCGATTTTGTAATTTTTAATTTATGTGTAACTGGCTTTTCATTTCTAATTTTTGAATTTTGCTGGTTGCAGCCAATCAGGCGTACAAATATTAAATATTTAAATGAATCAATTACTAAATCATTGTAAAAGCGTATAATAACAAAATATGACAACAACAAGAAAGTTAAATATAGTCAGTGAGAGGTCTGATAAGAAATAAGGAATAAACTAATAATTAATCCTGGCCCCATCCTTTTCTAAAATTCTGTGGAGTCTTCTGGGCATAGATCCAATTAAATTTTGAAAAAAAAAAATCATTCAAATGAAGATCTCCCCAAGCAATTTTAATGGTTTCCCACAATTCCTCCGTATTCCGTGGTCGAAAGTTTCTTTTGTACATTTTTTTGACCATCCAACCCCAAACATTTTCTATTGGGTTTAAGTCAGGGCTATTAGATGGCCACGGTAAATTTTCAATATTTTGTTGCACAAACCACCGCTGAATAACGTTTGCCGTGTGGATTGAGCAATTGCCCTGTTGAAAAATGAAGTTATTGTCGCCGTATATTTCCCGAACCGGCGGCAACATAACATCATAAAATGTTGCGATAAACGATGGAATTGGAATTTCCACCATCAAGCCTCCAGCAAACACCAGCTCCATTAACACTTATCCACGCCCATACATTTACTGCAAATCTTCCCATCAGTAAAGTATTTTTCTTCAAATCTTGTACCGCGTGGTCTGTAAACTCTTAGACGTCCATCTTTACAGGATTTGAAGACGTTTTCATCAGTAAACACAACTCTGTTCCAAAACTCTGCATCCCGGTTTAGATGATTTAAGGCAAAGAAAATTCTACCCTGTTTTGCTTCTGCAGTCAGAATGCCTTTTCTAGCACTTGCATAATTTTTTATATCTGAAGTAAGGATCCTCCTGCAAGCAGTCGGTCTGGAGCCGGGAAAGTTTGTTTCAAATGCAGCGGTAGTAACCGCTTCAAATGGGTGGTCCCTTAAGAAGTTAACAAGAGCCATATCTTGGAACGTCGTTTGAAATTCGTTTTGCACCAGAACTGACTTTTCCACATTCAAGTTTGGCCACAATTTGTGCTTTTTGAATACTATTTAATTGAGGTGGCATTCTGAATTTCAAAAATGATATAATTAATTAATGTTATTCAAATTCAAAATATTTTTGGGACAATACTGACAGCGACGAATATTTTGTGAAATCAATAATTAAAGATTAAATTACACAGCTAAAATGTAGCTGTACGCTTTTTCATTGAACAGAGGTGTACAGAATATTCCGCAGGGCAATGCTTATACAGCTGGTTGGAAACGGCTCGAATGCTATAATATGCTATTTAATAGAATGCAGCACTGCAGTATTTTTTGACTTGAAAAGATCATAAAAAACAAGGACTACTCGAACTAATGATAGTAATGATTGATTGAATTTGATATTTTAAAATTGGCACAATGTAGAACGCAAGTGACGTCAGGCAGACGAAGATTGGGCAATCCTCGTACGGTCATTTCAATAGTCACAATTTTTTTCGAAAATATTTATTTGCCTATATCTTGAAAACTAAATCTCCGAAGGCATACGGTCATTAAAACTTTCTGGTCTAAAATTACTTGCAAAATTACCAATGACATTTTCATAGATAAAATCTGAATCACCTGTATACCTACATATATAGATGAAATGAATGCTGCGATATTTAAATTCTAAGAAGGTTCAATATATGTGTGTAGCAGCATTCCAATCCGATAATGTATTTCAACAATTTCAAACGATATAAAGTAAATTGGTTTTATTCCCAATTTGTCAAAAATTACATAGTTTCTTTTATATTCCCACCTAATTGAATTTTCTAATATTCATTGTTCATCAGAAATTCTCGGATTAACTTAATCGCTTAATCAGATAAAAAAATTAAGCTGATGTGTCGCGATATAGTCTGGTAATTTTTTTTTGCTCAGACGTCTTACGTATGTAATGTAAATAAATTACAAATCATGAATTTCGGATCGTACGATTCTAACGGAGTTTAAAAGAACCAATAAGATCACCGTTTTTAAAAGGCGTATCAAGCTAAAAGCGCAGATGTACGTGGACATTCGCATTCTTGACGTTGTCTTATAGAATTGCTAATTACTCACGTTTCGAAAATTTATGGCTGAGAAGTTTAATTACCACCAAATGTATTTACTTTGATTATTGAACTAGTAAACATGTTGCGTCTACACGAAATTTAAATTGAAAAGGAGTACGATCATTGTCGAAAATTACCGATCCTGGTCATATAAAGCGTTTAAAGTTCCGAAACATGTCGAATTTCACGACGAAGGTGGTTTGTGTTTGACGGCGCTATTTGATAATTTGTTTTCGTAAAGAGCCGGTGTATCGTATTTTTGTTACGATTTCCGTACTTGCTAATTGAGGTGCGATTCTCCTTACAATAAAAGAAAATCAAACACCTTCTGTCCTATAAGATTGTTAGCTATTTTTTTGAATACAATTTTAAATATTAACCTTAAAAATTGTCAAAAATAAAGTAAGGTGAGGATGGAAGTGTTCGTAAACAGTCCAAATGTTAGATATAACGAAGATTTTATCGAATCCGACTATCAATATACGTCAACAAACGTGGAAAGGAAAGGAAACAAACTTGTGGTATGTAAATTTATAATATATCCTCTTCCGTTGTGTACGATGAGTATGATTACTTCGTGGGCAAATATCTTTGACCATGAAAATCCATATAATCGCCCGCGGTTTTTTCAAATATTCAATAAGCGAATTTCGGCCTGGAAGTAGAATTTCTCTAATAACTCCAAAACCGCGTGAAAAAACAGGATTTTAGTACCAGAACTTGAAGAATGTTCTCGAATTCTGCATGCATTTTAGGTGTAATATCTGCAACTATGTAAAATACACTTTGACCGAATAAACAGCTGCAAAGACGATTGCAAATACGATTACGCATCTATTAAACTCCAAACCAAATTCTATTATGAAAAGTGTTTGATAAATATTAATTATTATATTAAAGAAGAGAAGCACGTTTTGAAATTGAGTCCTAACATATTTTAAAAATTCTACTTCACCCAGAATAATGTATTCATTTGCATCTTATATCTAGATGATAATTTCTTCGATAAGCTTGTTTGGTATTATTATCTGATTTATGAACCGGGCGGCACAAGGTTTTCTGTAAATAGTAAATGCAAATCAATAATTCCAACACTACCACCTACCCGCGTATTATAGCTTGGTGCTTGACTGTAGGTCACAGGAATTTTCCATTGGCAAATGTACCCCACAGGTCATTCGCTAATCCAATTTTGAAAACATAAATAAATGAAAGCCCGATGCTTTTGTTCATATTTTGAGTGAAAATTTCATTTTTCAAACAAAAACTTTAAAAAGGAACTTCCACCTGTAATTTATACGCAGCTGAAAATTTTTTGCTTATAACTAAATATTTTTCATTATCACATACCTCGAATAATAGAAAAACATAAATTGCGCTGCAGATTGCTTTTAAACAAGCAGGTATAAAGATAAAAATTAATAAGTGTCTGACTGGCCTATCCCATTTTCCCATCCAATTCATTTGTCTGGTGTTGTTTTAGTTTGATATGTAGAAAACATTTTTTTAATTTTAGGCAACTCCGCACAGCGAACGGCTAGTTATCACAACTAACCGAAATGTGCCCAAATTGGGCGTCTTGCTGGTCGGCTGGGGTGGTAATAATGGGACCACTTTCACGGCGGGTATTATCGCCAACAGATACGGCTTGTCGTGGCCGACCAAGAGGGGGACGCAACTAGCGAATTGGTAAGCCTATGATAGCGAAGAAAATCAAAGGTAACGAATTACTAGCATTTACCGGATTTCAACAAAATATAATACGTACATAAACGCTATAATTTTAATCATTTGACGCTCTGTTAAGTAAGTCATGAGTCACAATCGTTTGCAGGTTTCTTGTCTTCTTTGTTTGATTTTACGCTCTTTCTTTCATGTCACTCTTAATTTAGGAAATGCAAAGCTTTAATCTATTAAATTCGGTTAATAATTTTGAGAAAGCATTGCCTAAATGAATAGTTATCTCTCCAATAGCGGCGTTTCTGTGTCGATTCCTGTGGTGCGTGGTGTTCCCCAGGGCTCTACGACAGGCGCTTTGCTCTTCATTATCTATGCTATTTTCTTGCCAACGTCAGTGAAAATCTGTCAGATACATTTAATCTTTCTAATAAAGGCGTTACTCGATATTTCGTTTGATCTAACAACATTTTTGAGATGGCTAAACGACATTCGCCGATCTTGAATCCTTCAAAATCCATTATTCACGTTTTCTCTGACAGAAATAGTTATCGCTTACTTTTTAAAACTATCAAGCTTTCCATTAACGGTCTCCCGGTACCCGTAGTTGACGAGGCTAAGAATCTGGGTCTAGTAATTGATTGTAACTTTAGATTTGATAGACAAATATTAATATAAGTTAAAAATGCTTATTATTCTTTAAAATTAATATATAAATAAAATAAAAACCGAGCTGTGTGTGTCTTTAGTTGGGTATTTATTGTTTTCCAGTTTTTGGTCCATGCTTAACTCAGGATATGTTACGTAATTATTATTATTATTATTGCTATAATATTATTATTCGGGGTGAGTCGAGAGGAACAGACAAAACGCGAGGAGTATATTGAACACGTGAAAATAATGTAAAAAAAGCACACATGTTCTTATCCGATTTTCATTTGTTTTCAAGTTATAGCGTGATTAAAACATTTTAACTACCGTTCTTGTAAATGGTCCAAATTTTCGCAAACGTACTATCAAGCAACATTTAGACGATAGCTTTCCAGGGCTTTGGATTAGTCGCGGTGGTCCTGTTAGTTGACCCCCAAGATCTCCAGATCTCACACCACTGGACTATTGTTGATGGGGCTAGTTCAAAAATGAAGTTTACAAGGTAAAAGGCGACACTCGGGACCGACACCGGGCCGATATTAAAGTAAGATATGAAACAATCGAGAGAGCAACAGGCGCCCTTCGTAGACAAAGCATAAAATGTTTAGAGATCAATGGCTATTATTAAAAGAACGCTAATGTATGAAATTTTATTTATTTGTAATTACGCTATAACTTGAAAACAACTGAAAATCGGATAACAACATATGAATTTTTTTACATTATTTTCACGTGTACAATACACTCCTAAAGTTTGGTCCATTCCTCCTCACTCACCCTGTATTTGGTTTGTAACAGATTATCATACGGCGAGTTATGCAAATTTTTAGAATGGTCGGCCTACTTTGATAATTACAATGTAGTTATCAGTAGGAGGAAAATCTTTATTATCATTTTACGACGAACATACGTGTTATAAAATTACGAAAACGCGAAGATTATTTCAAGACCTAGCATTATTTATTATTTTACACAAAATGTTTATAAAACATATCTGTTCATTATCTAAAATAAAGCCCAAATACATAATAATAATAAATTTTCACACAGTCACACGACGTACACTAATTTATAAAATATTAGGAGCGAAATAATACTAAATAGATAATAAAGCAACAGAAATAGTAAATATAGCACGTCATAAGTAGACGCCAAATGACCGGATTATCCTAATGTAACCAGTGATGGAAAGCGTTATAGCTGCTACTGCATCTATTGGCCGCGTCTATTGTGAAATCAAACAAGCAAGAAATAGCTTTTAGGTATCTATTATTTTTCGTATAGGTTCGGCTCTATTACGCAATCCTCAACCGTACGTTTGGGCAACGACGCATACGGAGAAGACGTCTACGTCCCTCTCAACAGTCTATTGCCGATGGTAGATCCTAACGATATAATTGTAGACGGCTGGGACATATCGGGGCTGAATCTCGCCGAGGCGATGGAGAGGGCGCGCGTCCTGGAGCCGGGGCTGCAGCAACAGCTCAAATCCTACATGGTCAAGTACAAGCCGCGACCGTCGATATACGACCAAACGTTCATCGCCGCCAATCAGGTAAATTCGATCAATCGCACAGTGTTAAATGTGTCCGATCTAGCTGGCATTAAATCAAAGAACTTAATCGTAGCAATCCAAGTGAGCTGCACGCTCACTCAATACATGTTGCTAACGGATACGTGCAGCGATGGGCAAAGGTCCGAAAACACCTAAACATCTCCAATAGTGCGATGAAATTCAATACGTATAATTGACTGATTATGAGGACTAAAATGTCCACTATCGGCGCACAATGTGCAACATAAACAATTTGACTTTACATTTCAGGGTGAAAGTTGCACGCTGTACTTCAAGTGCGGATCTTTAAGTGTAAGTGATAGCGATGGATTTATATACGTTCATCATTTGCACAGAGTGGCGGAGACCAAATGACCACATTTGAAATGGACGTCTTACCTTTAATTTTCGAGTTATCGGGATGAAAAAAATCACAATTTGTAGCTAATGAACGGAAGTTTTATTGTAATGCAGAAGAAAAATTAATTATGAAAAAGAATGTCCGATAAATGCCGTCCTTCTTCGGCGACGCATTCCTGTAGACGGTCTTTAAAGTTCCTCGTCACATCCTTCAACAGTTCAGCCGGTATTGCTGCGATTTCACATCGTATGGCGTCTTTTAAATGTGGAATAGTGCGTGGTTTGTCAACGTACACTTTTGACTTCAGGTGCCCCCATAAGAAGAAATCGCAGGGGGGTAGGGTCGGGCGAGCGAGGTGGCCACGGAACGTCACCATTTTTGGAAATCAGATGTCCCGGAAATGTTTCACGGAGGAGATCCACTGAAACTCTCGCGGTATGAGCAGTGGCTCCGTCCTGTTGAAACCAGATGTTGTGAATGTCCCATTCATTTTCCTCCAAGTAGGGAATAAAACATTCACGAAGCATAGCGACGTATCGCTCTGAATTCACCGTCACCGCCTGCCCCCTTCCATTTTCAAAAAAATAAGGTCCGATTATCCCAACTTTCGACAAAGCACACCACACTGTAACTTTTTCGCTGTGAAGAGGTGGCTGGTGCAATTCTCTTTGGTTGCTAGTTGCCCAATATCGGCAGTTTTGTTTATTTACGTAACCATCCAAATGAAAATGTGCTTCGTCCAATGTGATGGTCAATGCAAATTCGTCCTGAAGAATATCCGACATGCGCTCACTGAATTGCACACGAACGTTGTCAGTTGGAAGGAGCCTCTGGACGACCATTATCTTGTAGGGATGGAATTTTAAATGTTTTTTTTGAATGGTTTGAAGGCTCCGACGCAAAATTCCAAGTGCTAGGGCGCGTTTTCTCGTTGAACGTCGTGGGCTTCTCTTATCGGAGACTCGGACACGATCCACATTCTTGGGTGTCACCACAGTTTGAACACGTGTAGAGGGGGCCTTTGGGGCAATATTACCTTGTTGACGAAAATGTTCAACCCAGTTAGAAATCGAATGGTTGTTCGGGAGAGTTGCACGCCGAGCGAGGTTAAAATGTCTTCGGAAGGCGCGCATCGTGATTGCAAAACACTCATTATTACGAAAGAACGCCTCCACGGCGAACGAACGATGTTCAGCACTCCAACGGGCCATGACAACTAAACTTCCCAACGAAGGCTACAAAATGAGACCTTGAACGATCTTCCCCCACCTACCGACCGCAAACCACGCCTTTTTCAAATGTGCTCATTTGGTCTCCGTCACCCTGTACCACTAAGAATAACAGTAAAAAATGAAGAAAGAACGCTCGTGCGGGAAAATCCTAAAACCTCTTCAGTGAGATTTTGTCGGCCAAGTTTTTATATAAAAAAGAAGCAGAAGTGATAAAAAGTGAACACGATTTAATCCGAAAGCAAATTTTAAATTTAGGCACTACTGTTTCTAATATTTTCGAGAACCCTATATACATAAATACATCACAATTTACAAATCACTATGGTGCACGGAAAAGTATGTAATGTGGCTAACTGAGACAAAAGTACACAAAAATGTTATATCTTCGGAGTAACACCAAACGACAGGAACAAACCAATTACTGGTGCAGATAAAGCTTTAATACAGCGTTTCTGCATTATTCTTAGAACTTTTTCTTCAGGATTTGAAATAAACGTGGACACATCTGGTGATTATATAAACACTACCAAAAGTATGTACCTATCCTTATATGGATACTATCCCACATGCTCCAGATATTGTCAATTCCGATGACGTCTGAAGAAGCACAAGAATTAAGGAATAATGATGTTAGGCGTGTAAGACTTTGGCATAATAGAAAAACTTCCAGAGACGATAACAACAGAAATTTGTTTACGCACCTTCTTGTTTTTTCAGATCTTATGATAAGTAGTAAGCAAAAGTCCAAAAGTAAACTCCAAGGCACAATCAGTAAAGAAGTGTTAAATTTATTAAAAGCTCTTGAAACATTCATATATTTATGTACATTATTATTAGTGTTATGTTTGCACTTACCAGTTTTTATGTATACGTTATTCTTTTAGGTTTTGTATACAAATAACATGTTATAAACCATAAAGCAAACCCGTCAAATTGTCGATTTTGTACATGTCATCGGCATGACCAGCTAACCAAGATATTCAACATGACAAAGTTAATTTATTAATTTGATTTCTTGCGGAGCTATCTATTATTGTAACTTAAAAATATAAACACCATCCTATATACTTGAATATCATACAATACTCAACCTTACCGGGCAAACAGCGCACTATTGGAAATAGAAGGATTAAAATTAGGTTCTACCTCTATTTGATATTATTTATATTTAAATGTATCCGTCGTTTTGTGGTGCATACCTATATTTATATTTAATGCCAGCTAAATCTAGATCATACAGATTTCACAACGTGCATCCATCCATCGAGGAGGAATTCTACGTAACTATGATTCTCTCGTTTCGGTAGGCGGATAGGGCCAATAACGTGATAAAGGGGACGAAGGCGGATTATGTGAAGCGCATCATGGACGACATTAAGGATTTCAAGAATAGCAGCGGCGTCGATCAGGTGATCGTGCTGTGGACCGCGAATACGGAGCGATTCAGCGACGTGATCGAGGGCGTACACGACAGCGCGAACAACCTAAGCGCGGCGATCGCCGCAAATCATGCCGAAATATCGCCGTCTACGTTATTCGCGTACGCGGCGATTCAGATGAAGGTGAGGATCGTCGATGTTACGACAATGTGAGAGCCCACGACATCGGATAAACCGACAATCCGACGTCGGGGTAAACATCGGCCGCGGCCGTTAAATGCTGCGATGTTGTGGCCGCGGGCGGAGATTAGAATTTCGTACACCTTAAAGAACGGAGCGGAAGTATTCGCGAAGGCTGAACGATACATTAATTCTTCTTCGCGATCCATGAATTAACTCTAACTTTCCACACTAACCTCGTAATAACCAATAATTTACCAAGTTCAGAAATTAATGATGTATTACATATACGAGATGTGGCAATTAAATAACCGGACTGGTGCTACAAAACATTTTATTGATCACCAGTTACATTACAAAGTGTATCCCCTCCAATGTACTCTCCTAACCGATCCCTACAACGCTCCATACGAATTTTCCACTGTCGAAAGCAGTGCTGGAAGTCCGTTTCTGTCAGTTTGTTGAGAACCTCCGTCGCTTTCGCTTTCACCGCTTCCACACTGTCAAATCTTGTCCCCTTAAGCTCCGATTTTACCTCAGGAAATAAAAAAAAGTCACAGGGGGCCAGGTCGGGTACGGTGAGTGGTCCAACACGGTGATGCCGGACTTCGCAAAGAACGCCTTCACAGACAAGGCGGTATGGGCTGGCGCATTGTCTTGGTGGGGCATCCAGGATTTGCTCTTCCACAAATAGGGTCTTCGTCTTCTCACTCGTTCACGAAGGGTAGTTAGAATCTCGTGTTTCACAAGAAACTTGAGGTTAACTCGTTACTCGATCTGAACACTCCGCATTTTTCCGACGCGACGCTAGCGTAAGGACTTGAACGGACGATTACTGCAGCGAGACTGAGCGACGTACAACAACGTACATCTACAAGCACAGACATATTCAAACCTGCCGTGGCGTGCTCGGTGTTTGTCGATAGTAGCACCAGTCAGGTTATTTAATTGCCACACCTCGCACATATGTACTTGTTATAGATATTGGTTACAACGGTTCTTGAAAAACATCACTTTTTGTTGTACATTTAAACCTTTTTCATTTTAGAAATTCATCTCTAGTGCAGAAAAGTCTCTCATAATAAAAGTAAATAACGTAAATTTCCACAAAAATAAGTTTTTACGTTTAGCAGTCGTTGTTTGCGGCATTCATAGTGGAATCCGAAACCATCCGAAATCTTTTAAGCAATAAATAAACAAATTATTTGGATATCAAACATTTTTTTTTGTATTTTTCAAATATTAAATATCACTGAATCAAAAATAAAACAGCTGTTTCAAATCTGTCAAAGACATATAACAATAATACACCAATTGAAACGGGGATTGAATTACAAAGGGAGATAATACCTTTATTCTACAAAGCAATGCTATTTAAGGAGAAAAGGCGATTATCGGCGACGTAGTTTATCCTTGAAAAAATTAACAGCACACCCTACTTACAGCCATTGTAACATCGTTTCATTTCAGAAGTTATGGGTTACGACTGGGTTTCTTAGAAAACATCTGGTGTAAGTGTCGGAAGAAGGTAGGCCAGAGAAAAATGTGAAAAACTTTTTAATTTTATACAAGGTATCGTTATGTTCAAATTTTGGGGGCGTAAAGTAGACTTTTATCCAAGCCGCATCGGAACAGTTGTTTCAAAGAAGTTAGAGTATTAGAAGCAGCATCACACACAACTCTCTAAAACTCAGGAGCGTATGATTTTTGCTATAAAATTACAATCGCAATTATGTCGTCAGCGGTTAGCGGTGTAATATGCTTAATAGAATTGGAGAAAAACATACACAAGGCAATAATTTAATGAAAATAAATACAAACAAGTGAACAACATTGCGCCATTCTTTTATATTGTACTACTTATTGCACGTCTTGATTCGTTCAAATCCACAAAGCTGCGATATCAATGTTGGCGGTACACAGCCGACCACCAACCATTAGAAGCGACAAAGTTTAATCCTGTTTTGCACCACTCTGGAGGAGTTTGATGTGAATAAACAACCGCTTCTATTACTCTAATTTCTTTTAAATGTTTATAATTTCAAGTAAAGATGAAATCGATGGTTCTCCGGTTTATTCAGATGCAATTTCGTAAAAAAAGAAAAATCGGCTGCTAAAACCCTTAGCCTATAAAAGTAGGACTAATTTAGATTGTTCCGTCATTCTCGTTATAAAGTGATAAAGTGATCATATATAATTTATTTTTTTTACGCCGTTTAGTGTACTTACATCAACGGAGCGCCCCAGAATACATTCGTACCAGGAATAGTCGAATTGGCGCAGAGGGAAAACGTCTTCATCGCCGGCGACGACTTTAAATCCGGCCAAACGAAGCTTAAGAGCGTGCTAGTGGATTTCCTGATCAGCGCCGGCATCAAACCGGTCAGTATCGTCAGCTACAACCATCTGGGCAATAACGACGGAAAGAATCTATCCGCGCCCGAACAGTTCCGTTCAAAAGAGGTAAGCGGAAGTTGCCGGTCCGTTGATGTTATGGTAAAACGCCTGATGTATTTTAAAACCGGTTCTTTTTAACACGTCTAGATCTCGAAAAGTAACGTCGTCGACGACATGGTGGAATCGAACAGCATCCTGTATAAAAGCGGAGAGAAGCCGAACCACTGCGTCGTCATCAAGTACGTTCCGTACGTCGGCGACTCGAAACGCGCCATGGACGAGTACACGTCGGAGATCATGTGCGGCGGCACCAACACGATCGTCGTCCATAACACCTGCGAGGATTCTCTGCTGGCCACGCCCATCATTCTCGATCTCGTCGTACTGGCCGAACTGTGCAGTCGAATACATTTCAAGCGGAAGGACGACGATCCGCCGGGATCGTACTCGAACTTCCATCCGATATTGACCATACTCAGTTACCTGTGCAAGTCGCCGTTGGTGCCGAACGGAACGCCGGTGGTGAACGCGCTCTTCAAGCAGCGCGCGTGCATCGAGAATGTGCTGAGGGCTTGCCTTGGTCTCGCGCCCGAATCCAACATGCTGCTCGAATACAAGGTGCCCTTCCTGATGAAGGGATCCGTCCCCGAACCGAATACCAAGAAGCGGAAGATGACCAACGGTATACACGCGTAGTCATCTTCGACGTTCGATAGTCCAGCACCTTATGTTCGCACCTCGCTCCGTACCTTCCCTTCCCTCCCTCAAAAAAAAAAAAAAAAAAAAAAAAAAAAAACAATACCTCTTCTTTGGAGTATTGAGTTGGAATATTGTATTTTCTTTATTTCTCTTCCGGTTAGCGTTATTAGTCCTTAAGTGAATGCCGTAAAATTAATCGATTTTTGCGTTATGTACAGGTGACCTCTTATACTTTAATCCCTGGTTTACATCCCGAAATTTTCGAATTTGATACTGAAACGATTGAAGGAATATTGGAGTTTTGAAATTTCGATTTAAATTGTAGTTTTTCAAACGAAATATACCTGTACATTATTTACATTTTTCTAAAATAAATTAAGTGAAAATAAATTTTATATTTGCCAAAAATAGTTAAATATGCGTACCTTCACAAAATTAACTTAACTAACTACGTAGCCTCGTGTACTAATAGCAAGGTGTTATTAGTAAAGCGTGACAAACGGTTGCACCCGCTGTACGTACAAGGAATCGAGTGGACGTTCGGTTACTATCGGTTGATCGGTGTGCGTGTAACCGATATTACACAGCGGGTGCAACCGTTTGTCACACTTTAGTTATTAGTTACAAGATGACCAAATAAAGAAGAAAAAAATCTAAATGAAGGGTTTGTTCCATCATTTGTTGATTTCGCTGATTCCTCTGGTACGGAAGTTTTACCGCTTTGGTGATTTAAACTTTCTAGTTGGACTAATCGACTAAAATGTAAGAGGACACCTTGCGCACTGTTTACGAGTCAAACAAAATTTAACAAGGGAGCATGAAAAGAAGAACTAAGACTGATTTTTTTAACTCCTAATGCAATCTTTCGATCATACCAAATCTTTAAGAGTCTTATTTATATAAATTTACTTCATCCGCCACTTCTCAAGCCCGTCTACGTAGAAATACGTACGTATTATCGAAACCGCGAGTGTTTGTAAGTGAGGACTCTGCTGGAAGAACGACGCAGCTCCATAGCAATTAATATTGCATAAAATCGAAATAACCATTTTTGAACATAATTTGTATAAATGTTAATTTTGCGTTGTCAGGTGACAAAAGAGCAAGTTTTAAGAATTGTAAACACCAGGTATTCATTATTTTTAACAATGAAAAAGGGTAGCAGGAAGATGATTGCTATTGCAACTACACCTTTTCAATAAAAAGGCAGCTGCATCATTTTTGCAGCAAGGTCCTCGATTGCATCACGATAACGTCACTTCACATTTAATAGGATAAATGTGAAACCTAAATACGAAATGCATTTTGCGCATCCTGTGTGTTAAAATTACGTATGTATAGAATAATTCAGAGGGAACTGAATATAAGAAGAAATATAATAATAAAATGCAACTGTTTTACAAATTTTGTTTTAATCCAACAAATGGACAAAATGCAAGGTGATTTCTAAAACTCATTAGTAGAGCTCGGATTATATGCATGGAAAAATCGGTAAAATATGCATATATTTTGAAGAAAATATGCACAAATTTTTAACATATATGCACCATTATATGCAAATATGCCTCAAAATGTCAGTTTTTAAGAACGAAAATAAAAACAAGTGTAGTGATTCTATGAAGAATAAATTTATTTTACATCTTAGACTATTACATTACATAATATTTACAATTTTTTTACAACACCCAGGTATTAGCTACAAAAATGTTAACATTTAATATAATTCTATGAGCCTAACTATGTACAGATAATAATTAATTAATTATTAAAGTATCCATAACCTACTCAGTATTATTAAAAAAATTGATTATCAGATGTTTTTCTAAATTTTCCATCTTAAATGAATGACGTTTGTCATCTAGTAAGTGTTTAAACATCGAAAAAGATCGTTCAACATCGACGGAGGTAATGGGGGCATTTTTTAAGTTGGCTACAATATCTGGGTCTAATTCAATATCGTCTACAAATTCCCCGTTTAAAATATTAGAAACTTTGGATAGAATTTTGAATCCTTCATTTTTTTCTAACACTGAGTTTAGCTTTTTAAAATAATTTCACCTGTTCCTCTAACAGCTGACAAATCTTTATGGCATTTGTTTACTAAATTTACAGATTCAGTCAAAGGCGATTTTCTTGATTCTAATTTAAAAATTGTTTCTACTATTACGGAAAAATTGCAAGCAATAAATGCTAACTGATTTGGTATTGCATTATTTTGGAAAGATTTTTTTGCTTCTTGTATGGCATTTGAATCATCAGACAATTCTAAAACAAAATTTTTGATTTTTTGATAATTTTGTGAATAAAAGATTGAGGCATTTAACCATGTTCCCCATCTAGTGACAACTGGTTGTGGAGGCAACGGCAAATCGGGGAATGAGTCTTTGTAAAGCTGAATTCGTAATGGTGCTTTTAGAAAAATTTTCTTTACATTACTAATTAATTCATTCACAAGGGGGAATTGGTTCCTGATTTCTTCTGCAACTCTGTTAATACCATGAGCCAAACAAGTGGCATGAATTAATTTTGGGAAAAATATTTTGAGATTCACCGAGGCTTTACACATATAAGGGGCAGCATCGGACAACATTAGAATTATTTTGTCTTGTGGTATTGGATTAGGAAGGAAAAAAATTGTTAATCCATCATGAATAAATCGAGTTATTGTAGAATTATTTGTTTTCTCTAATTGTTTACAACTTATTAAATATGATTTTCTAGCTTTTTCGGCATTTAAACAGCCAATTAACAAATTTGCAATGTATCTACCACAAGAATCTGTAGTCTCAACCACTTCAAAATAAATTAATTCGTTACCTATCAATGCCCGGATCTCAGCACGTATTTCGGTGTAAATTTGGTCGACGTAATTCTTCCTTAAAGAACTTTCATCGGGAACTTGCTTCCGGCAAAATTTTTCAAGAAAACTTTTTAACTTCGGGTTTCCTAATTTTGCTAGTGGAATATTGGCGCTTACGAATGCCTCGCACAACTCCTTGGAAAATTCTTGTTGGGCCGTCTTTTTCTGAATATTTTTCCATGATTCAAAAAGACGACTTTGAGAACCATTGCCAGATTTAAGTTTTTTCACTTTGTCCTGGTGTAGAGCGGTACCCACGTGCTGCGTTATTAAAAATTTCTTCTCACATGACACCTTAAAGAGAAAAACAATATTTAATTAGAAATACTGTTAGAAATGATTGAATATAATTCGGTACTGATAGAATTATGAACATATTTTTTGAAACTGTTAATTATAAAATCATAAAAATAATTAAATGACACAAATATCGGTAAGGGTACTTACGTTTTTTCCACATGCTGTACAAAATACTTTATTTTGTGAACTCTGGTCGAACACTAACTCTGGGTAACTTTTTATCCAGGAATACACTAAACTTTCAACTTTCGGCATATTGCAGGTTTTACGGTATATGGATGTAACAGACACAACAAATGAAAGAGATCAAATGAAGGAAATGTGTTTTAGGCAAACCATTTTAAACGTTTGATAATTAGAGTTTTCCCAGAATAATCGTATAAACATAAGCCGGGCGCTTTGTCGGCATCCGGCTTAATGGGGTTCGGTTTAGTTGTTAAGTGGAATTCGAGGTACCTAGTTTTCGGTTAAACTTCCAATTTCAGACAAATATGCACAAATATGCAGCATTCGCTAAAAAATGCATTAAGTTAGAAAAATATGCATTATATGCATTTTTTAATTGGCTTATTTTAATTAGAAAACATTCAATTAATCCAAAAACCCCAAAATTTTGTTGATATACCTTTTCATACCAAATATGCATTTTGCATATAATCCGAGCTCTACTCATTAGAGAGAAGCGTTGTGTGGTCTTGATAGTGTTGCATTCAACTAACGTGGGTGTTAACAGAGCATTTTTTTACTCGAATGTATTCCCCACGAATATTCCCCTTTACCATAGGCTTCTGCAAAATGGTGAGATGTTAAAGAATCTCGTTTCCGCAGCAGATTTGCATACCGATCAGTATTTAAATGCGCGGTAGAAAATAAGAGAAATAATTTTACAGCACACATCTATTTCTCGTAACAAACTTTAGGATGCGATACATTTTCTCGTATTATATTTTTAAAGCTGTGGCCTGACATATCGGGTGCAACTTAAGCGCTGGGCAATTCCGAGCCGAATATCTAGATGATTAACTAACTGCACCAATATTTGGCAAAATATGACAGAAGGCAGAAGTATAGGCAACGAAAACGCAATGCTTACTGGGCAGTGTTAATACTGTACTAGCGCAAGTATTAAACGTTCTGGCTGTGGTCTTGTATCTCCCGATTTTGCGAAAGACGGAAAGAATGTTTATCCGTTGTAATTATCTTTTGAGATTTAAATAACGCCTTGAAAATTTCGAGTTTTTTTTCTTTGTACTTTTCCATAAATACGATGTTGTACTGTGTTTTAGATAGATATCATCACTTATTGCGTATATCCCTATTAGGCGTTTGATTACGGAACGTACCATAAAATAAAATTGCATCTTTGATTATTGTTTTGTGTTTTTCTTGGTAAATAAATATATTGTTTAATAACACTCCGTTTTCTTATTTTCCGATCGAATCAAACGCTATTGCTGCATGTAATAGTAATTGATAATAGTCCATGCCTTTCACTATACACACCGCACATTGACCGAGTCTGTGTGCAGTAACAGCCCTGAAGATGTCCCACAAGAGTGTGAACAAAACGTCGGCAAAAGTTACGACAACGATGCGGTTCCAACCCGGAAACCAAGGGTATAGTGTTTAATTCTTTTATCCGTTTTTAATTAGCGAAAATAAGTAGATCGCCCAAAACATATTTATATTTTTAAAAAAAGTTAATCCGAAGATAATTAATTCTTTTATTTAAAGAATATTCGTTACAATAATATACAGGGTGTTTATTAAACATACGGCAAAAATTCAAGGGGTTATTTCGAAGATACAGGGCGAGAAAAATTTTGGACAAAACCAATTTCGATATTTTTGAAATTATTAATGTAGCCGAAATAAAAATATGGCGTACAACACTGGACTTACCGAGTACAAGAAAATTGTAAAAACGCGTTATCTTTTAACAACATTCCAATTACAAAGAACGGCTGTTTTACCCACTAACAATAGGCAAGCGCAGACATAGAAAAGTAGATCAGTTAAAACGTTGATTTCATTTGAATACGTTTCGTGATTGATCATTTTGTATGTGTCAAATTTGTTGAGACTGATTGACGTGTATTTTCTGTCTTTTAATACTTAAGCTTCTGTTAGTGAAGTCCTCTATCATGAATCGCTATACGAATGCCGAGATGACATGCATTTCATTTATGGACTTGCTGATGGCAATTCATTAGAAGCTAAGACGGTTGTACATTGAACGATTGCCTGACCGTAATGTTCCTGATAGAAAAACCTTCCAAAGTATTCATCAACGTCTTCATGAAACAGGCACATTGAAACGAAGTAGAGGACCAGGAAGGCCAATGACAGTAAGAACGGTAGAATTAGAAGAGAATGTGCTAGACATGATAGAGGAAGATCCAGGTACTTCTACTCGAAAAATTGCAAATACTTTGAATGTAAGTAATGGGACTGTTTAGAAAATTCTTAGGGTGTATTTGTTGTACCTATACCACATACAACACGTTCAGGCACTTCTTCCTGCTGATTTTTCTCCACGGATTGCATTCTGTCAGTGACTTTTGCACACATTGGTTCAAATCCCTCAACTACTGACACTGATTCTTTTTACCGATGAAGCGAATTTCTCAAGAAATGCAATAAGGAATTTTCACAATAACCATGTGTGGGCGGAGGAAAATCCACATGAGGTACTTGAAGATCATTTTTAACATCAGTTCTCGTTGAACGTTTGGTTAGGAATTGTGGGTGACTGGCTAATTGGACCGGTATTTCTACCAGGAAGACTTACCGGCGAGGTGTATCGAAACTTTTTGGAACAAACGCTACCTCTGTTTCTGGAGGATGTACCATTGGCAACAAGAAATGCAATGTGGTTTATGCACGATGGTGCACCAGCGCATTTTAGTGTGGTTGCTCGTGAGTTTTTAACAGCAACATACGGAGATCGTTGGATTGGTCGAGGTGGACCTCACTTATGGCCTGCTCGATCCCCGGACTTAAACCCTCTGGATTATTTCCTATGGGGCCATCTAAAGTCATTAGTTTATTCTACTCCAGTGGAAAATGTGGAAGATTTAAGAAATCGGATAATTGCTGGGTATAACTCAATAAGAAACGACCCTGGTGTTTTTGAAAGAGTTCGGCAGTCAATGAGGAGAAGATTGGATTCTTGCATCCTAACTGGAGGTAGTCATTTTCAACAGTTCTTGTAGATTAAGAAACTTTAAATGTAATTTTTGGTAATAAAATGTTGGTTTTGTCGAAAATTTTTCTCGCCCTGTATCTTCGAAACAAAGGGCTTTTCAAAAATCATCAAAGGACAAAATATTCTTAGAATAGTTCATGGAATAACCCCTTGAATTTTTGCCGTATGTTTAATAAACAGCCTGTATACAAATATATAGTATTATTTTCGGTCCATTGAAGGCTATTCACGTAAACTAAACAAAACGCGAAGAAAACACTGAACACTTTATACTTTAACCATCAACCGCAATAAACGTCCGGAAAGAAACTGAAACCGGTGAAACAAAGTGTTTGGTGCTTACAAAATCGAAAACATCGTGAAGTCGGCGAGAGCGGTGTCGTAAGCAAACGACCTACTTTAACATTTCTCATTAAGAAGAATTTTAAATATTCCTAGAATTTTCTTCTAAGAGAGCGCCATCTAGGACGCTGTCGGTAACTAACAATGCAACAGCACTAAGTATCGGCACACTCCGCAAGTTAATTAATTCGGAACGACCGTTTCGGGAACTCGTGGGTCTTCATCGTCGACCGCGCGGTTGTAGCATTCGGTCATGCGGTTGATGATGAGAACCCACGAGTCCTTGAAACGGCCGTTCCGAATTGATTAATAACTTGTGGTGCGCAGCGTGCCGATACTTAGTGTTGTTTGCCATACTATCACACAGCCTTGCTATCATTATTAATGCTTCCGTAGTTGCAATTTAAAATACCACCCCATGATTTCCAGGTATTTAAAGAAAAAGGTAAAACAATTGGTAATACATTTATTTAATAAGGCACCTGATAGCATAAAAATACATAATATATATATACATGCATATATACGTAATGTACATACATCGCTAATTTTTTAGCAACAATCTGCGAATGTTTATAAAATACGGCATAAAAACATGGCACTATATAACATAATACGCATAAGAAAAATAGATAACATTCAACAAAGTTGTAAAACGCAATCGCTATCGAATAGCACATAGAAATCGGATACAGTGCAGTTCTAAACGTATACAAGTGCCGAACTTTTACGCTAACGAAACAACGCGAAGTTGTTAGTCACTTTTACTTACACAACAATGTGGCTACTTTGTACGTTTAGTTATCAATCCAAAGTTGATTAATGGAGGTTATTGTTATTCTTATGATATCCCTTTTATAGACACGATTCAACGGTATTTGGTAATACCTACTTTTTTCTATCACATATTTTTCGAATACGGTGTATAAAGTATAGAATCTATGGAAAAAAAAATAACAAAGAATTTACAAATATAGCATTTCTGTTATAGTAATCGCTTATCACCCATAATTTTTAAAAACTCAAAAACGGCAACCTACAAATAAAAAATGAATAATATGAGAACCTCCAAAAAGAAAAAAAGGCTAGTTAGTATACAGGGTATTTTGCGAAGCTCGTGTTAGAAATTTTGATATTATGAATGGAACGCTGAAATGTTGGAATATAGGTAGTTATGGCGTCGGACCTATTAATTTCAAATATTTTCGTCTACGAAACACTTCCGGTAGAACTGGAACTGATTCCCAACTTTCTTATTTTAAAAATAGATATATATCAAACCTTGATCGCATGATCTTCCATTTCGTTCCTGCAAAAGTAAATACGTTAATCTTCATGACATTCTCAACTATTTAATTTTAATAGGAGCGAAGCAAATGCTAAAATTTCAACATGATCGTAAATATCTCGAAAACGGTTGTTGACTTAGGGTCAAGGCGCCCCAATACAGATTATTTACATGCGATGCACGCTGATAAAAAAGTATACCATTGTATTTAAAATAAGAAAGTTGATAACCACTTCAATCGGAAGTGTTTCGTAGGCGAAAATATTTCAAGTAGGTCCGATGCTATAGCTACCTATTCTAAAATTTCCATTCATAACAACATGCGCAAAACTTATAACTAAGGAGTTTCTACAGCCACACTTTGTTTCACTTAAAATTAACTTTGTTATATAATTGAAAGTGATAAAAAATAATAAGTACATCGAAAAATAATACTTTTCAAGCATTACGTACGAATAGAATAAATAAAATCAATAAGGAAAATAGAACATTAAATTAAAAAATGGATTCTTCTTTTTCTCAAATAGATTTGCGCACTTCGTTTGTTTTATCTTTAGATGAACGACTTTGATTTTTATCCGTATGAATCTAATCGATAATTCCTAGTCAAATAAGGTATCGTATTCCACCACAAGGTTGGCGGTTGACATGTCAAATATGTTTAGGAAACTGTCATCACGCATCCAAGATAAACGTCATATTTGACATTTGACACAGGTGGTGGAAGATGGGATAATTGAGCAACGGCGGTAATTTCAACATCCTTGGTTATCGCAAGTCTTGTTTCCTTTTTTGATATCAGCATTAAAGAAAAAATAATTGTAATACTTATGCGGCGCGTCCAAAAATAAAAAAGGCGAAGTGTCAAATTAAACGCTGAGTTGACTAGTAGTAATGTCTTTAATTTTGTTTTTAATTCGCACAATGCAATCGAATGTTTTTCGTATTTTTTTTTTCTAATATAATCTTATTCCAATTAATATTTATCAAATAGAATTTTATAACGACGTTCAAAATCTTATACATCTATTTCCGATCGGTGACAGAATCATAGCTCGAACATCATTTCGTTATGCTATGTGTTACGGATAATTAACGGCAAGAGAGTAAGTACGTTCAGTAACTGCTCTTGATCTGCGTATTTCCATTTTCTACGACTGCGAAATTCGATGGTAGTATATAGGCGATGTCGGCGCCGTTTTTCCTAAATGTAGGCTTCTGCGTGTCCGCTTGCACCTGAATGCTGATCGTTCGTCGTTTGTTTCCCAGCGAACAGTTGAGCGACCTATTAACGACCACCGGTAGATCTTTTCCGTCGGATAACCTGGTGAAAAAGTAATAAGCTTCTAAATATATTTCTTTTTAATTATGGTCTTATAAATTAAGGAATCGTTAAATGGGATCACATTAGTGGCAGTACTGAAATGATTACCACAATAATAGATTCAGCTGACGTTTTACACGTACAAAAGCGATTCATTTTGATATAAAGTTTAATTAATTAAATTTAGAAAACATATTCTTTGTTTTGGAATTAAAATCTACTTTTAAAAATCTAGTTATTTTATAATGAGAAGTCCTATTTATTTATTTTTAATTGAGAATGATTTCTTTGCTTCGTCGAACAATCGACGATCGTTTGAATCCACCAATCGGATAAAAATGATCAAATAAGACGTATTTCCTAAAATCTGCCCTGATGTCGGGCACGTATAGTAGTGTAGATATTCGACGATTACTTGGTATGCTTACATATGTTAGCAAATTTAGATTTTACAAGTGAAACCGCCCTATTGCGAGAGTTGATAAAGAAAGATAATGAATTTGTCTGGTCAGACGAACATGAAATGGCTATTAAATATGTTAATTTCTAAACCAGTTTTACTTTTTTTTTGACGTTGACAAAGAGATTGTGATATCTGGGATTGGGCGCGGTACTTTTTCAAGATAGACTTCCATGTGCGTACGCTTCGAAAGCTACGACCGAGACACAAATCAGATACGCGCAGATCAAAAAAAGAGCTACTTGCTCTCTGTTTTGGTCTAGAAAGATTTTTTACCGATAAATATTTGGCAAAAAAGCAACCGTAGAAACGGACAACCTTCCATCTATTTCAATTTTCAAAAAACTGCTTAACGAATGTCCGGCTCGATTGCAACGTATGTTGATGCAAATCCAGAAATTCGATATTAACGTGGCATACAAACCTGGAAATGAGGTTTTACTAGCTGATGCTTTATCCAATTTGTAACAATGCATTTGATGACGAGGTTCAAGTTTGTTTAATAAAAAGCGAAATAAATGCAACACCAGAAAATCTACAGCAAATAAAATCAGAAACAGAAAAGGATGAGGAACTGCAACTCTTAATCACTTGTGTGGTCTTCATATTGTCACTTATGTTTAGAATATTCCAATTCACAGAAACAAGAACCTTTAATTAATCATGAAATACTGAAAGTACCGTGGAATAAAGTGCGAAATTTTTAAACTGAATGGTTAGAGATATATTTTACTTATTATTGATTACTATTGAAAGTTTCTAGACGTTATTAATTTGCAACCAGTCACCGCTACTGGTTATGAACGCGATACAGTATTTAACTAATTTAATCTTTTGACGATTCAAGTAAAACTATATCAACGACGATGGCGTACGTCGTTGATAATAAGTACTATTAATTTTGATTCGTACAGTCATACCCAATTTTATATTTAAAGTCTAATATATCTCCGGGAGAGGTAGCCGTGTTTTTCTACGGAAGGAATGCAACTAATTATAACAAAAGAATCGACTTACTCGTGGTATCGATTGACCAGTACGCCTATAAGTTCGCCGATCCGATCCTGCTTCTTCTCGGAATACAACGAAACAACAAAATCGTTCCCCGTACCCGAATGAATGGCGATCAGCTGATCCTGTCCGGGCGATACGCTGATTCCGGTAATCGAATCCAGATCCATCACCTCCTTCAGAGACTTGAACTTGTGACTGCACAACTTGTGGATGGCGCGATCGGTGACCAGCATCGCTCTTTCGGCGACCTTATTGAAGCGATTGAACTTGGTGACGAACGAGGAGAACAGCACGCGAGATCCGAAGCGTTCCGATGTGTTCCTTAAATTGTTGACGCTCTCGTTGAAGAGCGTACAGCTCGGATTCTCCACCGCCATACATAAATAGTTGCCCTCCCACTTCCTGGCCTGTCCCCAATGCGGTCTTCTGCCTTTAAGCGCGGACGCGGTCGTCACCTTCAGTTTCATCTGCGGCCATTCTTCGCGAGGTATCTTCCTCAGCACCATATAGGCGTGCCATCTCCTGAAGATCGTCCGCAACGTGCTGACAGTCTTCCGAAGGGGCAGAGGCGGCGCCGGCCATTTTATGCTCTTTCCATAGTCGTTCATCTTCTTCGCGTTGGCGAATTTCTGGCGCAAGCTGGCGATGTACGCGCGCAATTTGTACCTCCTATAGGCTTGCATTATGTAATAGGCCGCCTTCATTCGCTTGTAGTTTTGTCGCGCTACGTAACCTAAAATCGAGAAGAAGGTTTAACGCTTAAGTTGGCTAGTTGGATCGGTTTACGCTAACCTCTCCACGTTTTCTGGATCAGGATGACAATGGACGGAATCAAATCGTTCCTTCTTTGCTCCAATGCGAATAGCGTCTTCGGCGATCGAACGAAGATCTTGGTTGTGCCGTACTTTACGTCCCCGGAGAACTTCATTTCGTCCATTATAACTTTGGTACCGTCTTTGTCGGTCCCCTTGCGGAAATTCGGCCACGTGTAATGCGAGATCATCTTGTACCTGTGCCCAAAAATTAATTTAGTAAACTTAAATAGGGATTTGATTTTCCACTGCGCACTTTATGTTTTCACCAAGAAGAAAGCATTAGAAAACTCAAAAATTTTTGGATTTTGACTACGTGCATTTCACTTCAATAATAACTAAATACGTTACATGAATAAACTCCAGAAATGTGATTGAATAAAGAGAAGGATAATTAAACGTCACTTTGTACGTCTCTTGAAATGGTTTACCGATTAGTCAATCCTCATTGTGTTTTAAATAAGCTGAACGTATGAGAATTCTAAATTATAAAGTGCAATCCGTTTATAACGAATTCGCTTTTAGGGGAATTTGGGCTATAGTGAACGTTTCCTCAAATTTCGGCTTAATTCTACGCATGAACTTCGGTTACGGTCATAGATAATAAGTAAACTACTCAAAATAATTAAGGAGTCAAAGGTTAGCCTTAGACTTATATTTTCTTAACAATTACATTCCAGTTACATAATATATTAACTCACTCTCCCGATATCGTTTCCACAATCTCCAAATCGCAGCTTGTACAACATTAAGGCGTTCAACAACGTAACACTGAGCTCTGCCGTCTTCGAGAAGGGCTGGAGTTGCTTCAGTCTCCGTTAAATGATGCCTCATCTTATTTTTCGATATAATCAATACCAAATAAAAACGAATACACGGCAAAATGTCACAAAACACACAAAAAATACTAAGCCTTTGATCTTAAAATCCATTTTGATTTTTGTACAAAGCAGCTTCACTACTGCACCGTCTTAAAACAAATGGAGAAAATTCAACAAAAATTGTCACATTTGACAACAGGTTGCTTGATTAATATAATTTATCAATATTAGTATTGCAATTCTCGCTTAGCTAACTAGATACGGAGTTTGAAAATGTCAATTCCTTAATTTTTTTTTGAGTAGTTTATATATATTCTACTATAGATGGCAATGTACGCACACTAGCGCCAAGCATTAGTCCTCTCGAACTAACAAAGTGACTCTGTTTTGCTATACAAACATTAATAGGACTGGCTATGCTGCACATATTTGGCATAGAATAAAACCTTCCCTGCAAAAAGAAGTCACGTCAAGAGGTTGTGAGTTCAACGCAGAGATGACGCCAATATTATTTTGCTCTAGTTTTAAGATTAGCCATTAGATGGCAAAGTCTCGTGTATAGGGTGAGTCGGAAGGAATGGAGCTATAACTTGAAAATAAATGAAAATCAGATGAGAACATATTAGCTTTTTTACGTGAACAATACACTCCCGTAGTTCGATCCGTTCCTCGCGGCTCAACCTGTATAAGATAGATTAATAAGCAAGAACTGAATATATAGAGTTATATCCTACCTTTTGATGAACCTATCGTAACGCTGCCTATACGCGAAACCTGCTCTACGAACCCTGACGTTTTCAACAAGTCCCAAATAGGAAACCTGATGTCTGACACGCTCTTCGTCGAAGGCGATTGGCGATTTAATCTCGTTAGGTTTGATGCACCTCACGTAATGAGGTTCTTTGCTTTGCAGATTCTGCACTAGCGCCATCATTGAGTTCTTGAACGCGGTTCCCGCCGTTACGGGACGTTTAGTAATCTAGTGACGTTTAAGAGAGAGAGTGAATTAAATAAGACAACACGACGATAAAAAGCGGATCAAAATACTTACTTCCGAAATCGACTGAGCGCCCTCCGGCCACATATTCTTCAGATTTGGATCGGAGGAATGGTACAGCAATCGCTTGAAGTCTTGAAAAAGGGTATCGCGATTCTTGTCGAGGAAGTTATTAATGCAGTAGACGACATCCCCGGCGTAATGCGTTATCCGGAAGTCGATCTTGTGCCTCAGCTCCTTATCGGCCGGTTTCAATTGGCGCGAGCTGTAATGCTTGTGGCCTTTCAACTTGCCGTCCATTGCCTCCAGCAGCATCTCGTCCGTTATCTTGCCGACGTTCAGGCACGCCTCGTCCAAGATCGCTATGACGCCTAAGCAAAGTGAAGAATGTCACGTCGGTAGAACATCGATTGTGTCGTGTAGAGGCGCGTATATTTACCTTTGTGCTGCGCTTCGACCAGATCGCAGATGATCTGGTTGTTGAAGTAGTCGATGTGTTGCCACTCGATGCCTTCGCGATTGTACTCCTCTTGTTCTTGCTTAAGTACGAGCTCTACAATGGGAATAGTCAGAAAAACCACAAAATACTTTATTCCCGAGATGAATGAATGAAAAATGAGAGTAGATTTTTTGAAATGGAACATCCTGTATATTAGCAATAACGATGAGTAAACAGGTTTTGATTGCACCGTCTCCGAACTTACCGATAAACAATTGCTGGAGTTTCTCATTGCAATAATTGATACAGAACTGCTCGAAACTGTTATTGTCGAAGATCTCGAAGCCGTAGATGTCCAAGACGCCGATGAGCGAGCTCCGGAACAGCTTTCTTTCGCCCGGTTTATCGACCGCAATCGCAGCATTGATTTTGTTGACGATCCACGTGAACAGACGATCGAAGATGGCCTTGGCCAACGCGTCCCTGCCGTAGAACGCCTGCGTTTCGGTATGCTCCTTGCGCATTATATCTCCGTGCGCCGCAATCACTCTTTCGCACAGAGCCTTCTTTAACTCGTCGTGGGTCACCTTCAGCAGATCAGCGACGTTTTGCGAAACGGTCGCATTCTTCACCTGGATCTTATCCTCGTCGGTGGTGAATTGGACGTTTCCGAGATGGAGAACGGCCGCCACGATCCTCCATAACGTATCGATCTCGTCCTTGGCGAATTGCAGGGTGGTCAACGAAGACCCGACCTCCTTAAAATCCCTACGGTCGTCGACCGTGTTTACCGTGGACGAATTACCTTGATTCATGTAGTAGTAGTCCTCGGGTCTTCGGGACAGGCGTAGTTTTTTTAGGAGATCGTTATCCACGCCTATCAACAACTTGAACACGGGAAAACAGAACAGAACGTTTTATTAAATATTTAAGCCGTACCATGCAAAAAAATTATACAGTGTGTTCAAATTGTACGGAAAAATGCTTCCACAGCCGCTATACTACGCTCTATCTCTATCGTGCTAAGCGGCTAAAGATATTTTGCCATAAGGTAGATAAAACACCAAGGAGCATGGCTGTTGTTAAGAGCTAACACGTAGTTAAAATTGTCGGGATGACAACCACAGTTTCAGAAAAATGTAACTCTTTTCCTTAAGGAAGAATATCCACAATTTACAATTAACTTTATGAAATCAAAATCACTTGTTCTGATATTTTTAATATTCAAGAAACTATTGATAATATTAAGGATGATTGAAAATTAATTTTGCCTTTCAACATAGTTGGTAATTATAATGATAGGATGCAAATTACTTTTCGTAAAAAGTTTAATAAAGTAAAAAGAAGTAACATTTGAAAGCTTGATAGATTGCATTCACTTCAGACAACCAAAATCACTTACTTTAAAGATTCAAAATGGTTAATCAATCTTAGTAACAAGCATATTCCTGTTGGTCTTATTCTATCTATTGTCTTTGGGTTCTAAATTTAGTTTACCTGTAAACAGTGAAAAAAAAAGTTAGATTTTCCTGAAAATTTGATCGTCATCCCGACAGTTTTAACCACGTATTAGGTAGATAGACACGTACCTGATAAAAACAGTGGAAGTTCCTCTCACCGCTCTGCTGAAAAACCACCCTGGACTTCTCCAATAGGTACTTATAAATATGGCCTCCGATCGGGTCGCCTTTAAAATCGAAATGAATGTCCATGTATTTTCCGAATCGCGAGGAATTGTCGTTGCGATTAGTTTTGGCGTTACCGAAAGCTTCAAGGACAGCGTTCGATTGGATAAGGACATTCTTCACTCTTTCAATTTCCTGCTGGCCACCTTTGATTTATAGAAAGCGAAAGAGATCCATTAAAAAAGAGGATGCGAAAGCTTAACGCTAATCGATGAAGGAACGTTAAAATTTATTGTTTTAGAAAAATAAATGTAGAAAGAAATGGATTTATTAGTTTAAAACGATGAGATTATTAAATGACACATCACAATTAGTTTTATATGGTACTATTAGTTGTGGTATTATTAGTTATAGAAAAAAATGGATGTCGATATCTTTTTTCAAGATAAATTCATTGGTAAAAAGAAAAAAAAATAGTTATCGTCTTTTGATTTGCGATTTTGTCGACTCATATCGGTATTTCATATACCGTACGAGCGAGCGTACTATGATCACCCGATTTTACACGAACCCGGTGCATCTAAACGTATGTTGTGTTGAATGTCACTGTGGAATTTGTTTGACAAAATTGCGTAAACGCAAATTCATTTGTCCACCTTGCTCATGTTATAAACGGCGTATTCGTTCATGTACACGTGTACTTCGCTCTCGCATTTCCGAAAAATGTCGATTATGCTGGCTGATCATAGTACGCTCGCTCTTACGGTATTTGTGAAGTTACAGGAACATAATCTTGACACTGTTGAGGCGCTTTCTCTTTGGTGCACCTTATGTGGTAGCCGTATTTTAGTATTAACAAATAAACCAACATATAGAGACGTTTATGGATAATACACCTTTGATGGACAGAAGAAATCTCTTCTTCCAGCACGACGGCGCACCACCTTACAACACACAAATTGTTTCGAAACTGTTAAATTTTAATTTTGGAAACAAATGGATGGAGACGAGTGGACCAATCAGATGATAATTCGAAATTTTATGAACTTATTAAAATTTATGTACGCCACTGCATTCTACTCAAAAAAGTGCCTCAAGAATGTCAAAATTACTTCCCTGCAACTTAAGAAATAAATGAGTTGCCGACATGCATCTAGAACTTACGAAATCGAAGTTTTGTTTATAACTCAAAGACAAAAAACGATGGCTAGTTTCTTTTTTCACCAATC
The DNA here is from genome assembly GCA_029619315.2 of Dynastes maya. NCBI lineage: Eukaryota > Metazoa > Arthropoda > Insecta > Coleoptera > Scarabaeidae > Dynastes > Dynastes maya. Next base: position 8,182,250 of record JAROYE020000006.1, on the reverse strand, counting down.
AATTTATCTTGAAAAAAAGACATCCATTTTTTTTCTATAACTAATTTACTGAGTTACCATCTAAAAATATCCAAATTAACCCAACCTGTACATTGGTTAGCATAAATGACAGGTTATTTGATTCGTTCCGAAACAAAAGTCTGGTGAAAATGAAAATGTTCCAAACAGATGAAGGTATGTTTTGTAGCAGATTTGTTGAGAAAGCACACTTAAAAATCTATAGGCTGTCACCTAGAGATCGTTCATATACATATGCAATCGATTAGTAATTTTACGCTATACGAAAAGTAGGTGCGTTTTGAAAATACACTAACAATCCAGATGTGGGGTTAGTTTTTTTTCTGTCAAAACAAACACATTTCGATATGATCAGAACAAATGGCGTGGTACAGTACCTGGACTACGTTTGAAAACGCCAGAGCCGAATTTGTACATGTCTAAATCTGCAGAAATATTAGAACCTTGATTAATAGATTTATAAACTTTAGGAGTTCTTTTTTTTTAAGGGTTTTCGGCGTAACTCAATTTGATGAACATATTCCTTGGAACTTTTCGAGTTTCGCTTTATATAACCTACCTTGATTAGTCACAGCTGCGATATATTTCATAATGATCTTGGAAGCCTCAGTTTTTCCCGAGCCAGATTCTCCACTGATCACTATGCAAGTATCTCTTCCCTGCTGCCTCATCACCTTATAGGAGGCATCGGCGATTGCGAAGATGTGCGGTGGATTTTCGAAGAGTTCGCGTCCTGTAAACAACACGCAAAATGCGTAAAATGTACGCGTGGAAATGTTAGCTTTAAAAAGCCGGTATTCTCATTTCATTTGTGAATAAATAAGCCTGGGTAAACTTTAATTTCAGATTAAATAAAGCCAGCTGAATACGTAAAAATAACGTCTTACCTTTATATTTGTTGATGTAGGTCGCGTCGTAAATGGGCATTTGCTTATACGGATTAACTGAAACGCACACCTCGCCGATGTAGGTATAAATGTAGCCATTTTTGAATCTGTAATTGTAAGAACGTGTAGAGTATAGAAGAAAAATTCACCTACAAATAATACAAGGGTGGATCAGTAATTAGCGAGCCTAACAAAAGAGGGTAACACTAATAAAAAATTTTATTTGTTGTTCAAGCAAGCAATTCTTTAAAGCCAGTGTTGCCACCTCTACAATTCATCTTTTATATGAAAAAGTAGCTGTTGCGCTACAAACGCTTTTTGATTGTTTCCTTAAGAGATTATATCCTTAACTTTAAAAATTCAAGAAACTTTTAACCTATTGAAAATATGTATTTTGGGGTAAATGTAGCTGCCACTCTAAAGCAATTCTAAAAATATTGCGCCTCCTCAAATTGAAAACTTTAAGCTACGTTGCTTAGATTAGAAGGATTATGTGCAAGATATGCGCCGCATTCCTTGACGGTTGATCACAAATGCGAACGAGAACGCATTTCAGCCCTTAATTTAGTGGAGATGATCGAAAGGACTTTGATCCGAACCGAATAATAACGGTTGATGAAACCCGAACACACCATTATATACCCGAAATGAAACAACAATCGAAACAATGGACTGACACATGCAAATGCTCCGAAGAAGGCGAAAATCGTGTACTCTGTCGGAAAGGTTTCTGCAAGATAATGTAACATATGTGCTCTTCGGCTGCTTCAATTGTAAAAATGCATGAGCTACACTTCGATCTGCAGTTCGCACCCGCCGTATTCGCTAGATTTGGTCTCTTCCGACTTTTTCCTTTTTCCTAATCTGAAAATTTCACTTGGTGGAAAAAGATCAAAGTCGAATGAGGAAGTAGCTGATTAAAACGATTCCAGTAAGCAGGTGGTAACATTAAACGGTGCCCACTGTATGTACAGACGTACCTATCATATGTACACATACGTGTTAGAATACGATACGAAGGTACTGGCACAGTATTTTCCCGTATATTACGATACCTATAGGTAATAAGAAACGTTCATTTACGCGGGAATAGAAAAATCCCGCTATTACACTATTAAAAAAAGGCAAATGATTCACTCCTTACGTTTTACGTCTGACAATATCTCTTTTAAACCCAAGTAAGGTATCCAACTCGAATATTGTTACGAGTAAATGTTAAAGTATCCGATGTATTTATCCATACTTTCCTGCGTACTTCGAACGACAAGAAAACGCGGCTATTTGGAATATTGTTCTTGCGGGTAGTACGATAATACAAAAACAAATTCCGTATGGCTATTATCACGTAAAAGTGTATGAATGCCTACCTATTATGGGTTATCGATAGCCCACGTCAATACAATTTTAAAATATCCGAGCAAGGTGTAGTAATAACAATTTTAAGGTATCACGTTTTCACAAGAGGTCGGCAAATAAAAGAGGATGCGGTTACCTTATAGTTTACGATTGGTAATCGGTCTTTGACGTAGTAGAAGTGCATTTAGAATATAAATTCAACGTTTATGTATATCTAAGTATACGCATATGTATTAAATTTATTCTTAATACAGAACTTGCTAATTCTATTGTACTTTCGCGGTCTGTTACATAAAAAATTGTACAAGGTACATACACAGAATGTTTATACAGTGAGGATTTAAAGTATTAGAATTACTTTCTTTGATAAGTTTTGTAGTGTCGCAATACAGAAGTTTATATAGAGATGGCAACACACGAGCAAGCATTGTTGCCAGCATTTGTAGATTTGTACACCTCGTCTTGTACGCTTGCACGCAAGAGCATTTTTCTAGTGCGTTTACAGCTGATAGAAAATATTCTTATTTTCTGTCATTTAACGTACGAATTATAAAAAAAACGTTTGCAACGTTAGCTCAGTTTTGTAATGGATGGCAAACGATTGTTTTTACAGTAGGCAAATCGTCAAAAATGAAAGTTGGTATGTACGAACATACTTGCTAGCAACATTTGTTTTAGCTAGTTTGAGCTATGGTCTAGTTATCCTTGTCATGTGTGTGCTTTGTGGGGTGAGTTAGGTTAAGTTATATGATCTTTAAGTAGCAGCTTATACTGGTGCCAAAGCGACAAATTAATTAAAAACAAAATATGGAGGGAGGAGTTTTAAAGGTTCAATTAGGAATACAATACAAACTTTGTAGGCGTGTGTCAATATAGCGATACACAAAATGACGATTTTTCGAAGACAAGTGATGACATTGAGAATTCATCAACAACTTTACCGCGAAAGATACCATGGAAAGTTTAACAAGAAGTGACAGCACCAATTTAAATGGATGCCCCACTCCTGGACTACCCCCAGACGACGCAGTCCTTGCAAATTTGGATACCATATTATGCAAAATTATAATAGATGGCGCATTGTACAATTCCCGCCATATTTCAAATAATTCTATTAGCAAGATTATTAGATTTGTAACTGTTTGCTCAGCAAGCAAAGCCAACTATTCACTATTTCAATTCATAGTTTGCTTAAATAATTTAGAAAACATATTTTGTTGTTAGGGAGACCACCAATGATATTATCCATACATTACCAAAGATAATGCCATCTCTAGTTCATATTTTCAGTTCCACCATTTCCATGAACCGTCTGCTTGGAATAAATGTTATATACAAGTGGGCTTCTACGATGATTATATGACAATTCAAAAAAAGGATAGTTTTATATCTATTTTTATAGATTCGACGGGCCGAGAATGTTTTATTAAATACATCGAATGGATATAACGTATGCAGTAAATGCTGTGTAGTTTTTACGCTATCGTTTGTATTAACAATTTTAATGTGTGTAATGTTGTGTTACAATATAGTATACAAAAACAAACAAAATAAATGTTTCATTCTACTCTTTATAATGTAGTAATTAAAAAATGTTTAGAAATAGACAGTGCAGATATAATTACTTAAACATGCTAAAATAATTTAGACGGGTCAAACGGGCGGGCCTTGTGCCGAGGCAATGAACGCAACGGGCGGGCCGGGCAGGCCCACTCCATGCTGTAACGGGGCACGGGCGGGCCGGGTCGTGAAAAATAGGCCCGTGCAGGGCTCTAGTCTGCGAATAAGATTGAGATCTTGTACGTAAAATATGTAGTGTATTTTCACATACGTAGTAAATAAGTTGGAAAAAGCAACCAAGTTTTATTACAACAATAAACACAAAAGGTTTTTTGTTCAATGCTATTGTTTTCAAGATATTATCGATCACCAGTCTTACTGAAACACCTAGTATAATTGATAGATACGTTATATTAGTAACATTTCAATGTCATGTTCCTTATATATTCTGGATTTATAAGTTAATCGTTTATGTCATGTCGGCTACATGTCCAAACAAAAATGTAATATCGATGATGACATCATGTTTTAAGAGTTGAAAAAAGAAGCGTATGATTCAAGCCGACGCCGACTGAACGTTTTAATAATGCTATTCGTGCAATGTGCGTTGGTTGTCTGCCACAATAACGTGGTCGTACGGCAGAGCGTCACACACGGCTGTCTAAGAAAGAACAAAGCTTCGGTTGGAAGTTGAATATTGACAGGTCGCTTGTAATAGTTGTAATAGTTTTACGGCGTTGGATGCCTGTTATTTGGGTCTGATAATATATGCGGTCGGCGTATACACCTTTTTGTATGACATAATCAAGCGGATAAGCTGCAAAAGTGTCACAATAGCGCGACGCTGTCGGAGGACAGACAATAGCGAAACGTGCTTCCACAATAAAATTATTTTTACTATTCAACGACGCTCATAATTTAAACTACTAACAAAATTTACTTTTGTTTTTGCCACACCTTGTTGAAAAAAAAAAGAAAATCTTTAAACAACGCTGAATAATACAAATAATTTTCCAAACATTGACTAACATTTTAACTAACAAACACGTTCTCGTTATTTATAACTATTTGTATTTATTTTGTAAAATTCGTACTAAATTTGCTGGAAAAATCTTTGAAATGCATACGTAAGATATCGATATAAACATATCGTTCATGTTTTTATATACATATGTAGGTGTGACGACATATGCGTAATAGGATGATTCACTGCATGTTCAAAGTAAAACATGCAATAAAAGATATTGTATGTATACGTACACTATTGCTTGTAAGTTTACAAGATAGGAACGAGGACTTTAAATACACACCCCAAGACACTCTTTCCCTTTCCTCCTTCCCATGCCTTAATAAAATAAAAATAATCCAGAGTTTTCTAACTTGTAACATGTATTGCCAATGCTTATCGCTAGATTCGATAAGCCCGCAATTACTTGATATTTCCCAATACATTTTGTATTTACAGGTGCTTAGTAATTGGTATTACTTACCTAGTTCATAATAATATCTTTTCTCAAATCAGCTTGTTTTGTTTTATCCGTTTATAGATTTTATTGCATTTTATGTGGCTCGATTCAACTTATGAGTGGTAGTGTACGTAACGGTACGAATTCGAAAGAGATGTCATCCTTGATGAAAATGGGTTTTATCGAACCTTCTTGTACGCGCCGATTTAGGACGACCTACACGATCCCACAATGTAGGTCACGGTTTAATATGCGTCTATTTTCGTTAATAAGGTTCTATTGGTATATAAAGTTGGCTGTAAATGTGACTACAAAAATATTGTACAGTATAAAAACACTTGAACAGAAGACGTGAACTTTTAATTGTCCATTTAAATCTTACTTTGTACAAAGACTTTTATAACCGACTGTACACACGCATGTATAATTTGTTTCAATAAAACAATTAAAAAATATTAATTAAAGCAACTGTTTAGTACTTAAAAATGCTGTAAAAATTATCCTCAAGCAGTTCGAAGAAAAAAACCAGCTTAAAGGGCCAATAAAGATCTAAGTTAATTTGAAATAGGCTTAAGTAAGATAAGATATGAGTCACTTGTGAAGTACATAGAAAATAAACTTGCAATTGCATGTATTTTTACGATTATGTCAATTGTTATCAGAGGAGAATAAAAAGTAGAATAAAAACTGATAGTATCTTTTGTAGATAGATAAATACTTTATACACTGCATTCACGATGAAAGGAACACTACTGATCTTTTTAGAACATCCTAAACGTGCTCAATCGGATTTAAGTCTGGGCTTCGTGGTAGCCAGAATATTACTTGAATATTGACCTTTTGTAAGTAATCCATAACTTTAGCGATGTATGATTTCGCATTATCCTGCACTGAAAGGCTTCCTTTGAGAGCTTGTGCAGTCAAGATATCTTTCTCCATACTCTTTCGCGACCATCTCGAGATTTTAAACTTACTCTAGTCTCGTCCGAAAACAAAACTCGCTTCCAATCTTCAACTGTCCAATCTGCATGATTTCTGGCAAACCTCGAACGTTGTGCTCTGTGTGCTGCGATAAGTAATGGCCCAACTGTTTATGTATTTGTTATAATAACTCAAAAACTATTCATAATAAACCTGCATATGGAGGGTTTGCTGAAAAGTTTATTTGATCTTCTATACAAATCTGTCAAAATGTACAAGCTGTTCCATTTAAAATAATAGACCTGTTGCCATTTCCGGTCAAACCGGAAGTGATACCGCGTCGTTGTGTATGTCAAAAAATAGCAAACAAAAATTATAAGACGTGTCAGAGTATTTTTACTCGCTAAACGTTGCTAGAATTTATTCCTTCCATCGTGAACGCAGTGCACAAAAGCTGTATAATTTTTCGTAAAGTTTAAACGCAAATATTTGTTGGTTTACTTGGGCATGATTCATAATATGCATGTTATATGTATATATGTACCGACATACGTCATATGTGTATGAACAAGTTGAATTTTCTCCTCTACTTTGGATGAATAATTTATTGTTAGTCGAGTTTGCGGCCCATGGTTGCGTCATTACCGCATCACCGCATCTTGTTCAGGATGTTTTTATCTGATATTACGCGCTCATGTCAGAAATAGCGCCACAGCTACATATAATGTACAGATAGATAATGAGGAAAGAAAAAAAACGGTCGATACATCATAAATACGGGAGTTATGGAACTGATGAAGTAAAAAAGTAAAATTTGTAATAATTGCCAAAGTATTTTTAGTATGTACCAAACGAAAAGTATATTTCCGCAAAACTCTTAATATGTACAGTACCGTTCGTGGAAATTTTAAAATTATATAATATACATTTCTGTGAGGAATTATTAAAACCAACCTTTTCTGGAAGCCTTTTACCAATTTCCAGGTAGTATTTGTCTATTATAAGACCGTTATCATAAAATATATAATTATATTGGAAATCCCCAATAATTACAGTGACAATAAAGCTTTATAATAATCCCTAGGAGGGTTAGCTGATTCACTCGTGTTACCTGAAAATATTCGCATACCCTTTATAAAGTATTATAACATTTGTAAACGCAGTAGTTCTGAAGAGATTGTTATTGTGAAAGTATCTGTGGTTGTGCAAGTGAAAAATAAAATAATTTCGGTTTGACTGCTTAAAATGCCCCGTGGAAAGCCTATAGCTGTTTCAGAACGATCTGCTATTATTACCTTGCATCAGGAAGGGTACACAGAAAGACGGATTGCGGATAAATTAAAAATTAAAAAATCTACAGTACATGATACTATAGTTCGATTTAAGACAACCGGTGACGTGCAAAATCGTAATCGGCCAGGACCGTCAAGAAAAACGACTCCTCGGAAGTTTACGAATAAAAATAATTAGTAAGCGCAATAGAAGACTAACAGCATCAGAAATTGCTGCAGAATTCAATAATGAGCGAGATTCCAATGTTTCTGTGAGTACTGTGAAACGTCGGCTGAAAGAGGCTGGGTTGCATGGGCGAGTGGCTTGTTGAAAACCGTTACTCCGAAGAGGAAATAGGCTGAAACGACTAAAATGGGCACAAGCTCATAGAGATTGGACAGTGGACGATTTTAAAAACGTTTTGTGAACTGACGAATCCAAGTTTGATGTTTTTGGAAATAGACGGGAGAGTTTTCGTACGCAGGTCAAGAGGGGAAACAATGTTACGGGAGTGTATAGTTCCTACGGTGAAGCATGAGTTGTAATGGTTTGGGGTTGTTTTTCTTATCGGAAACAGGGACTGCTCAAATTGAGGGCATATAAAAAAGAAGAATATCGGAAAATCTGGAGGAAATGCCATAACCGTCAGGCGTCCGATTAATTGGTCGTGGATTGATTAGGCAGGACATGACCCCAAACATAATCTAAATTGTGCACAGATTACCTGCAGTAAGAAGAAAATGAAGAACCAAAATTATGGAATGGCCACAGTCCCCTGATTGAACCGAAAGAGTGTTATGGGAAGAATTAGACCGATGTTAGGAAAAAGTGTCCAAATCGAAGGAACATTTGTGGACATTCTCAGAGGTATGGACAAGCTTGCTCAATGAAACATTAGAAAAATTAGTGAATCGGATGCCGAGAAAGTGGCAGCAGTCCTAAAGGCAAAGGTGGATTTTTCGATGAAAATCGGATTTAAATTATTTGTATTACATTAACTTTTTCTTTTTAATAAATTTGTGTTTGAAAATATTTACATTTTTTGAAATCATGTAAGTAAGTATTAAATACATGGCCATTTAATATTTCTCTTATTTTCTTTGACTTCCGTACATTTTTTTGCTTGCCCGAACTTCCATGAACAGTAGTGTATATCAAAACGCTTATAGTAATCGAACAGGACCTCCCCTTTCATTATCCAAAAATTAACTTTGCGAAAGAAACCAATGAGGCTTCAGCCGAAATGAGAATTTGGGGAATGAAGCATGGATTTACAGTTGCATAAATCTTGCGTTATATCACAAAAGTGCATTCGGCGATCAGGGTTCATCTTCATTTGAGTTCTTGCCGTAGTTGTATTTTGTAAGAATGGTATTTTTCCGTTTTTAATACACGTAATACTAGTCGCTAAGAAACTTCATTGTCTGCTACAATTGATCGAGGTACACCATGAGGATTTTCACCCACATTTAACAAAATATCAAGTTTCACATCTTCACTCATTTTCTTAGGACGTCATGTCTTTGAAATGTACTTAACATATCCAGTTTCTCTAAAGTTTCTCTCGACGTTACTCACTATAAATTGCACACTTATTCCATACTGGCAATTTTATATGATTTTATTTTTATGTTAAATGTGTGCAACACCCCACAACATCTAGTATAGTTTATTTCAAATTATAAGAATATAACTAGACTTACAAGGCCTTTAATACTTTTATTGCACCTTCTGTGACGATAATAACCTAGCAATGCATATTGAATCTAGGGGCCGTATTGACTATAAATTACGGCCCTATAAGATAATTATATGTTTATGTATATATATATTTTACAAACAGTATAAATTTACATAGTAAGCAATTCGATGTTACAAGTAATTAAAGAATTTACATATTAAATGAGATTTAAATGTACAAACAGGTAGTTACGCATATCGCAAATCATAATTCCATTTCTATTCAATTCACTTAAATTTACGGTCATTACGGTCCTCAGCAGTTTGTTTGCGTATTCAGGTAGTTATTACCGCAGGTGGTGCAATAACAGCATTTAAGCCGTTCAAAGTTATATTCTTATAATTTGAAATAAACTATACCTAATGAACACTTTCGTCTTTTTTGGGCTAAGTACGTTCCCTCATGGAAGCTGCCAACATCTATGCAATTACGATACAATTTGCCACGTGTGCAAGGTACAGTAAAGGAATGTATAAAAGACGAGTTGAGAAATAAGAAAATTTGCTTGTGTGGATGAAACAACTGATGCTCAGAAACACAGCGTCGTTCATGTTGTAGCGCGTCCTTTAAAACGTGATGGTCCACCAGCTTCATTGTTGTTATCCAGTAAAAGGATTCAGAAAACTAATGCAGAAACCGTTGTCAAGATAATAAAAGATTCGTTGAGAGAATCTTGCATCACAGGAACCCAAGTCACAATGTTCGTTACTAACGGAGCCGCAACAATGCTGAGAGTTGGTAGGATGTTAAAAATATGCTTTCCGACTCTTCTTCACATAACATGCCTCATACACGCATGTCACCTCGTAGCAGAAACCATTCGAAAGAAGTATCCGATGGCGGATAAGTTAATAGCATCTACCAAAAAGTGTTCATCAAATCTCCCAAACACATCCGTGTTTTCCAACAATTGTGTCCGAAATTACCACCATCACCTCAGCCTGTAATAACGCGATGGGGAACATGGTTCCAGGCAGTATCTTACTATGAGAAATATCTTTCACAAGTGAAAAATGTCATTTTGAAACTTGATGCTGTTCGAGATAGTCAGCAATTTTTTTCCAATTCGGACGTTCAACAACAAATAGATGAAATTTCCATGAACTATTCTGAAGTTGCACAAGCTATTAAGCAATTAGAAAACAGTCACTTATCTGCACGAGACGCATTAAATTGCATAAACAATTTACAAGCCGCTCTAGAAAACTTGACGAACACTATAGGAGTCGATGTTGCTCAAAAATTTGATGCAATTTTATCGAAAAATCCCGATTTACAAAAGGTTGGGTCTATAACTGAAAATCAAGAGTGCCCAGGTGAGGAAAAGGAATATCTCACATTTGCAAATCTTACTTCACTGGATGTCGAACGATCATTTTCGAAGTCTGCAACAACATATTCACAACACCGTCGAGGGCTGAATGAATCGACAATGGAAGGGTTGCTGATGTTGCAATTCTACGCCGCTTACCAGGGCGGTTGCCAATTGCCACAGTGGACATCAAGACGACAGGAAAAGGTAACGATATTATTTTTCACTAATATTGTATACTACGTACCTACTTTTATGCGGTGCGCCACTGCCGGTGCCACCTTTTTAACAAACTCTAATTATAATATACGTTTCTTCACTAAATACGCGTTATTAGAATGTTAATCGTTTATTTTAAAAAACAAATTAAAAATCGGATCCGATATAATTTGTTCCTGTACATTCCGTGATTGACTGATGTTTATGTTTGTTGGTTAACTCGAACTGTAGTTTGGCAATAGATATTATTTGAATCCAGTCAATCAAATATTCGACTGGTAACATCCGTAGTGTTAATGTTCATGGTCAATTCTAATGGCATATAAACAAATGCAAGAAAATCGTTGTGTTCTTTAAAGCCTTACAAGAGAATCGAATTAAAGAGAAAATCGAATGCAGATTTTTTCACGGACGCATGCTAAATGTATAGGTGTAATGTTGTACATCACGTATAAGGTTACCCAGTATGGAAAGTTACATTTTGAAATTGCTACAGAACTTGTTGATGAATCGAAAAATTCACGAAAGAAAAAGGCATTTGCATTCGTAAAGCAATGGCATTAAATTGGATTTATAGAATGCAGTTATAGGCACTAACCGGGATAAATTCTAACTTATTTTCAAGAATTGAAAAATTGTTAAAGATTTAAGAATTCCGCAATAAAGAAACAACACTTCACCAATCCAAACAAAACGATCTTACAATGTAATGTATGCACAAGGGTGTCACGAGGAACTGCATCAATCGATATATGAAAGTATACGAGAATGGTAGGGGAAGTACCCGTATTTGGGGACAGATGGCGTTTCGTGTAAAAATCTACATTACCGATTGTCAGTAGTATTTCTTAGTCGACGTCTGTCAAAAGTGGGCAACTTTATATATTTGTGGAATCATGGAAAAATTGCAATAACGGCCAGCGCTTCGATTCCCTTTTTCTTTTTTGATGGGAAAACATACAGAAATCAAAGAGAAGTTAGATAGACTTTATAAGAACCATGCACCTTCAATGACTATCATCAGATACTGAATTTAATGAATTTAAGCGTGGCCGAACATCCGTCCTTGATGAGGAGCGGCCAGGTCATCCCATCGAGGTGACTATGGACGATATGATCATCTCAATTGAACGTGTGCAAAACATCCTTCACGAAACACTGAGTATGCGAAAGTTATCGATGAGATGAGAGACATGGATACATCGCTACACGCCGGTCTTAATTTTAATTTTTAATTTCTGCAGAACAGTTTTGTAAAAAAATGCTTTTTACAACACTTTCAACAACTTTGTCCATATAAGCATGCTGTAAAATAATCGTTTTTTGAATAAACAATGTGCAAAAAAGTATCCTGCTTTTATTAGCGAGAACAGTAATCATAGCAACTTAAAGATTAATAATCCCATTTAGTTAATTGAAATGTCGCATTTCTTATCGGCTTTTTTCTCGAATCTTATCGACGTTATATATTTATGAATATATACAAATATTGAACATTTAATTTTTGTTGTGGATTTTTATAAGTGCATTTTTTCGTTAAATAGCTTGTGACAACTTCCCACTAACATAACAACGCTTTATCGCATGAATCGATTTTCTGGTGTTATCTCCGCGGTTGTTACGAACTTTTTGAATATACAACACTTGAAGATTAGATTAACATCAACTTTGCTCATTATTTTCGATGGTGAAAATATTTCGAGATTAGGCAATTGTTACGTACTTATAGACAATTAGTTCTGATCCAATAGCAACTTTCACTTCTTCCGTAGATGTAAGACTCAAGAGCTTAAAACCCTTCCTTTCGTCACAATAATGTCATACATAAATTTCCAATTCATTACTACAAGAGAGGGAACTCGATAATTGCGTCTACCTTTTATTACCAAATCAATTTATCTTTGAGTTTGATTTGAAACGTCCAACATAATTAATTTCGAAATAAAAATGAAAACATAGATAGTAAATTAACAAGATAAGAGAGAACGCTTGAGGTATATCGTCTACAATCTAATATTTAAGTAATGAAATTATGACATTTTGTTTCCATTTTGTGTACAAACTTATATCTATTGCACATACATACTTATTTCATTTGTTCAGTTTTTATCGCTAACATTGCAAAAATAAAGAAAAAAAAAACCTCGTCAGGAAGTAAACTCATGGATTTCCTGTTGCCAATTCCTCAAAGCCACTATACATAAATATGACGAATTAAATAATAGATAATAAAAGTTTGATTTTTTAGGTAAACATTTTTTTTGAGGAACTGGGTGTTACTTCAAGATCAAATCGAATATGATTCATTATATTTAATCATGCTCCTCTATTACGATGATGACAACGACATAGGACGTCAGAATACTGCTCTAACGTACTACTACTTTTGTAAACAATTATAATAAAGAAACAACGTTTGAAATGAAATGAATAAGTGCAATACGTGAAGCGAATAAATCATTTAAAAATCCAGTTTAAATCCTTATTTGATTTCGCGCCGGAATTCAAATATTTCTTGAACTTATCTATAACTGTCAAACTGGGAGAAATTAATGCTAATAGGCTATTTCTATCCTTTTGAATCTCAAATGCCGCCTGCTTCTTTCAATGCATAGCAGAAGTACGAATATCGTCGATTAACACTCACCTTACTTCTAAATTTTGCATGAAATGACCTATGTCTATTTTGTCCAAGAGGACAAAGTCGCCAACACCGACTTCTTTTTGTGTTGCCATTCTTGTCTTCGTCGTTATTATTGCCGTTGTTTGTTGTCTTCGAACTGGGTAAATGACGAACTACCGTAATAGACACATTAAAGAAAAGTACATAAATAAGTACGACCGCGTCAGAGCCACTAGAATCTATTAGACTTATTTAGGCGTTTAAAAGTAAATAAATATAAAAATAAAATAAAAGCGGCAGTATTTGTAAGAGAACCGTCCACGCCGTGCAACAACCACACGCTACGACATCGCAATTTCAAATAAGTCCGTTTCGTTTTTCTGTTCGGTTATATTTCGTTGGAATCGGGTGGTTCGCTAACTTTAAGCCGGCCACATACGAACGTAATAAATAATATACGCGTGTTACACAAGTATACTGTGAAGTGTGTAACCAACTTCAAAAGCAAGATCAGATGGTAATAAGTAACAAGTGTAAGTGGTTATTCGCGACATACGATCACATCACACCAGCCTAAAAACATAGGCGGCACAGCAACTCTTTGTCAAATCTCTATTGTTGTTTAAACCATGTTTTACACGTTACGATTTATTGGCCAATTAATTGAACAAGTTATTGTCCAACAAATCGATAGAAATATGCTGTTTCACATTTCACAGTAATGCCCAATTTATTGTGCAATTGGGCAATCTTTTATCGATTCTGAATACTTGTTTAGTTATGTTAATAGTTAAACGGGGGAATTATTAAATAGGTAATTTTCATCTGCTTATAAAAATAGATTGGCAATTTAAATTATCCGTTACATCGTAATCGTCGTAGTTTTCGAAATTTTTCCTCACTTTACTTTAAAAACACAAAACAAAATTCGTAGGTACTTTTCAGTTACTGGATTGGTATTAGAAAGGCAATGTTAATGAAAAATGGTTGGAAGATCGTGGCAAAAATAAAGCATGTTCTATTCAATTCAATTAATGTACGATAAATGGTTTAAGAAATCGTACCGATTTTTGCTGTTTTGCACGTTACAATAATATCTAAGACCTACTTGTCCAATGAATTGATCAATAAATCGCGACGTGTGAAACAGGCTTTATTGCTATTTATTTATCTTTTTATGACTTAATCTTTTGATCTATCTAACCCAAATTATCACTACATGTAGCATTTACATGTATATTGCTAAGAAATATTTGAGGGTATATTCTAATTCGTAATGAGCAATTTCTAGCTCGAAAGATCGAAAACAAACAATGTCGTGTGAAAATTATGCCTGTTTATTGTTTATTCTGCTGCAAATTACGATCGCCGTATTCGCGTATGAAGCATTTCCGAGCCTACATTTGTTTACATATCTAGTTTTATGGATATTGCATAAAATTATGGGCACATTATACTCCCAACGTAAACGAAAATATGGTCCGAAGAAAATTTATGAACGCCAAGTACTATATGCAAATGAGAAAAAGAATTCCTTTTCAATGTTCCGCATTGCTTAGTCTTCGTTCTGTCGAGATGTTTGTCTAAATAATTTCTATGAGATAACTGAGACTTTGAGAATCTTTCGCTCTATTCTAAGTTTCGCAATATAATTTACCAACTCCCCATAATTTATCCATTAGCTCACTTTTAATAATACATTTGAACGCTGAACGAGCGATGGTTGACCGCAGTTGGACGTATGTCGGGACTGTGGTCCTCATTGAATACGAACAAACAAAATTAACTTCAACATGTTCGGATACTATCGAAAGTAAATATTGCAAATTTCGGACGAAACTAAATAAACCCATTAAACGTAAGACATTAGTCATTACAACTATTTGTCTACTATTTTTAAATTTGTTTTCTATTTACAGAATTCTAACCTCAAATTTATACGATGTCGTCGAAAAAAGTCGCAGAAAGACCAACTTATAGAGGCAACAGTAAAATGTTCGAAACTCCTAGGAAGAGGGACATAAGGAATGTTGATATGTACGCCTTAAGTGAGACAAAATTAGCTATGTATGGTTTGATTTTCTCACTGGCTATAATTGTAATGAAACTTTATTACTCGAATAGTAAGTATAACTTGATAATTTTAAAACGTTGCCCATAATTACATTCTAATTAACGCTCCAGAAGCTTGTATTGAAGAATTGATCTTCGAACGGCAGCTAATTTCCTTAAAAGAAGCAACAGAGGAAGGAGAGGTGGCATTTAAAAATATTTGGGTTCATTCCATTAAATATAGCAAATATTGGTTACCTGTGTTATGTGGATTGTTAACCACATATTTTACGTGGCTTCTGGTATATCTGGATTCTGATGTTCCAGGAGTGCAACCTCCAAGTCCATTATCTCCAACAAAATACAAGTAAGTTACAATCTTAATTCCATTTCCAGAACCATTGAGGAAATTGTCAAATTGACAAATAAACTGCGATATCCCAACTGTTTCAATCAATTATTAAGCAATTTATGTTAAATGTTAATCTGTCGTATTTTAATTTTAGGTTACAATCAGGGCATAGTTTCCATTTAAATTACGTGTTCGCTTTACTAGTTGGAGTATTGGTATCCATATACATGTTATGGAAAGAAATATCTTTATAATCATACCTCTAATAATAGGAAGCTATTTTCTATTGAGTTAAATGATCATCTTGTTCGACTAAATTAACTGGAATCTATTTAACATAGGTTAATTTTGAAGATTAAACGTACAAAATATGGACAGCTTACAACAAGTAAATTATTCTATGTAAATGTTATGTTTTTAATTAATTTATTTTTCTTTTCTAATAAAATGTATAACAATAAATTAAATTGTTAGTTTTTTTACATTTCTTTTCACTTCTGACATATTAATGTTTTTTTTGTTTATCTAAGTAAGTATGTCACAAATTGAAGTTCAGTTTGAGGTAAATAAGATGCGCATGTTTAAGTTTTTATACAAAAAAAAAAAGAATAAAAACGTTTCGTGTTAATTTTTTTTTCAAGTTCGTATCAAGATTAGAACTCGGTTCCTCAGTTGATGTGCGTCGGTTGGCATTATTGTAACAAAATTTATGGTGCTTAATCTGATTTTGAGTTTTTGAAACTTACGATCTGCGATGGAATTTAGACAAAAGTTTTGTGTGTAAGTTTAAGCAGAAGGATGTGAAAAATGCGTGCATTTTGTTATTACCTACGAAGCAAGGTAAGTTTTTTTGTTATCGTTTTTTTTATTTACCGAAATGTAAAACCGTTACCGATAACTTCGGAGATTTTTAATGAAAGTAGCCTTTTTGGTGTAACATTAACGTAGATGTTTTACTTAAGTGACTCGTAGGAAGCTATGCTTAACTCCAAAGTTTCCGAATTTAATTATGATTACATTTTCATAAACCTTAAATGAACAAGTTCGTCTGTATATACAAAGTCCCTAGTCCTAGTGCCTAAGTGGAAGAATATTTCTTTCCTAATTTAGAGAAAAATTTCTTGAGTAAATAATATTTAGGGACAACTTCTGTACAGCATAAAATTACATTTAAACAAACAAAGTGAATACAACATTTAGCTTCCGTTATGCACGACACAAGGTTTGATGCTTAAATGCATACATTGCATTGTGTTGCTATATATTTGAATGTCGCTCGTCAATTCATGTCAACCTTCAATATTTCCCATAAAATGTATGCATCAAATGGGAAACTTTTTATTGTTAATATTTCAGAAATTTCTGCATTCTTTTAAACAGCATTTTACCAAGTCATATGTGAAATTAAACCTCCGTTCTAGCAGGAATGGGAGAAATGTTGAAATGTTTGTAAGACTTGGCAACAGATTTAAACAATTAGGGATATTAAGAAAGGAATGTTGGTGACAATAGTGGAGAAAGAAAGGCGGCAGTGACGCTGTAAAGGAGACGTTATGTTATTAAATAGTATTATTAAAGACGGCTGTTTTATTGTGAACCCAGAGCCCAGAATAAAGTCCTGTTACTTTGAAAAATATCGATTAATATTTTAACTAAAAATTGTTTAGAATATTATCTTGTGTATAAATATCAATTTCCAAAGAGAATACTATATAAAAAATGAAATTCCTTTATCTTCTCGGAATATGACTAACGTGTGAGTAGTTTGCAAATTAAATTCCGTTAGAAAATATTATTGGCCATAATCCGAAACAGAAATTTCTAACATTGGCGGACAATTTAACTTGGCAGTTCCGGAAATAAAGATCAAATTCGTATGTAGTAAGCCAAGAAGGTAGCGAATATCCTCGGTACACAAGAAAAGTGACGCATCTCAAAAATTTTGCAGGAAAACGGTTTTAAATTTTACTATTAATGTGTATTTAAAAAACCGAAATATAGGCGCAAGGCGCAATATTCTAAGTATCTTTGTTCGCGGTAATTCCACAATACAAAGGGCTATAAGAAAAAATATTGACTAGATATAATACTTAGGAAGCACAACCAAAATATCAAGTAAGCCAAAATGATTGAAGATCATTTGAAATTCCCGCAAAGAGAATTATCAATTTCTACTATTGTCAGTACTGCAATTTGTTATTTGAGATGTGGCCAGTGGCATACTAATGGATTATTTCATAGAGCAATATGAGAGCAAATCTTAAAAATTTTACAACTAATCTTAAAATGTGAAAATTTAAATTAATGGTGGGAGTATTCAATTCTTGAATATATAATTTACATATTCAATTTTAATGATTAGTAAAATCACAGTAAATGTAATAACCGAGTAATAGGCATTGAAATTCTTTAAAGATTCAAATATAGTACGATTTCTCTATTTGTCAATATATTTAAGTATGCTTAAATAGTGCGTCTGTCACTAACACAAAGGCACAGTAATGCTTATTGCAACCAGCGTATAAGATTTAAGAATAAAGAATTGAAATGCAAACTTTTATTTAAATATCAATATTAACAAAATATAAATTTCATATTTTACTTTACAATGAATGTTCAAAATGTCTGCCATTATTTTGTAAGCATATTTGTATTTTTCTTTAAGTTCATCCAGAGTATGTGGGCGATTATGAGAAACGGTGTTCTTCAAATATGGGAATAAAAAGAAACCTAATGGGGTTAGATCAGGTGAACGTGCTAGCAAAATTCCATTGCTAATTAATCTATTCCCATAAAACTCTTCTAAATACGTCAACGTTTCGTAAGAAGTATGTGCAGTTGCACCGTCCTGCTGAAAATACCCACTACCTAATTCTTGGTACGCTAATGACAAAACGAAACTCTGTGACTGTTTACTTATAAGGTGCACCAACATTATTTCCTTAACAAAAATGCGGGAAATTTAAATGATCTTCAATCATTTTGGCTCACTTGGTATTTAATCTTTGTAAATGTACAAGATTACAAATTTTTGAAATAAAGTAATATTACGGAATTACAAGTTTTTTTTTGATTTGTTTTGAGAGAACAAACTTAATATGTTGGTCTTCTCCTTTTCACTTAATTCGGGTTTCCTACTATACAGTTTATTTAATTCTGCGATGTGTCATTAGTAGTATTCTGTGATTTTGTGTTACTTGACTTTCTTGGTTGTTTCACCTGAATGGTCCGAAATTGCTTTTTACCATAAGACGTTTTGTAGAACAGGTTATCTGGTTGTTCTTTTTCAGTTTTAATGATTGCAATGGTAGATTCGTGTAATTTTTTATCAAATTTAAAAATTCAACAATATTGCCACAACTTCAAAAATGCATACACAAATTAAATGTACATTATTAAAATCAACTCATGGTAAAAAAGGACACAACAAAAAACGTGACGTTTTTCTTAAAAGATACGTTTATAAGCACTTAGTTAACACAAGACTAATTATAAATGTGACGTTTTTCTTGATGACTTCGGCACGCACACTACAAATTAATGGAACCGTTAATTTCGCGCCCAAAGACAAAGTGATACTGGTTCCCCCTACCGGCTGTCTCGTGAACTATGTTCATGATGGTGATATCGTTGCGATTTTCGGGAAATATTGTAGGATAAATGCTTTTTTTATACGAAATTCTAGATCGTAAACATTTTTGTTATTTATATTCATTGTTATATAACTAGATCTGGCACAAAAGGATTGTTGAGATTTTGCGTATTTTATACTAACGTGCTTGTAGGGTCATTTTGTGAATAAAATCGTATCGTTTATTGTCAAATATTGCAATAGTGGATTGGTATCTAACTTTTAAAAATATGTAGTTAAATTAAATTTCTCGCGTTTACTATCTTTCAAAATGGCAGCTTTCAGTTTTGGCCTCTACGCGCTGATTGAAGCACATTCTCCCTCTCTTTATATCTCTGATTTTTGTACGTAATTTTTTGTAATATATGTAGTAGGCGCGCCATCTAGCGTGTTCAGTTAGTAACAATTAGTACGATGAGATACGTTATCCAAATTTTCTCTTTTAAAAGGTCTTGTATTTCTCTTTTAAAAGGTCTTGTATTGTACGTACAAATTTGTCGAATCCTTAAAAAAAATTCTTGTTGCTAATGCGTTTATTTTGCTTACCAAAACCGCGTATATGTAATAGAAAAACGAACACACAAAAGCGTAAAAAAAAAGGAGCGTTTTTGTGCAGAAAATGTTAATAATAATTAAAAACGGTGAATAATATCGATAACATCTAATCTGAAGGGGTGCTAATAGTCGAAACCGATATTAGCTCTGTTGATTCGTCGTCTTTGGTCTCGATCTTCTTGCCGTGCATCATCGCAACATGCAACGATTTCAATTCTACCAGATGTTTCTGTCTGGCGAGCGCCTGCTCCATCAACCGTTTGAAAGTGGGCGACTTCCTGTCTACGCTCATATTGAAGTGCTTACGTTCGAGCCGGCAAATCTCGCTGATCTCCAACGCCACGGCGCTGGTCGTCCGCTTTGTGCCGTCGCAAAGCAGGGCGATCTCGCCGAAATAAGCGCCGTCGTGCAGATGGCAAACCTAAAACGTGGCAATCTTACATAAATGGAGAGGGTATTTTTTGTCGAAAATGTTAAAAGCGATTGCCGATTGAAATAGAAGTATTAGCCTTATGGAGAAATGTTGCCAAGAGAAGTTTTGAGATGTTTTGTACTCTGCGAATTGACAGAAATGATTGGCAAGACATTATTATTGAAGGAGTGTACTTCATAAGCTCCAATACGTCGATCTCAACGCGGGGCTGACTATAGGTAGGTAGGTACCTCGATTCCGGTCGATGTTATCAGGGCGACCGTACCGTTGATGATGAAATGCATGCAGTTTCCGGGCGCTCCGGCCTTCATTACGTAATCGCCGGGCATGTAGATCTCGCGCTTCATATACTTCAGCATAATATCAATGCTTTCCTGCGGAAATTCCGACATGATGGTGATATTCTTCACCAGATTTCGGTAGGTGTGCATGATGATCTCGTGCCGTAATTGATCTACAACCCCGATGCAGCCGTGATTCGATGTAATTCGGTGATAAAAGAAGAGAAGCAATGCATATGAACGATATTTACTGTAACATTGCATTGGCCAAATAGAACAATCGTGTTCTATAAATGTCAACTGCCCGGGAAAAGTCTTTATTCAAAAATCTAAAGCAATAGAATGATTACTACAAGGTGTAACAATTACTAAATAACGTTACTATACTCAATCGTTGTTCCAATAACTTACTTCAACTTGATTCTATCATGGCAAATTGCTATAAAATAAATATTGGCAGTATGTGTGACAGTAACCATAATAATGCTAATACAGATCCTTATACTATCGATGGAATCGAGGCAAATTCATATGTATAAAAAATACATTTTTATTCATTGTATTGTAAATTTTGTAAGAAAAGACCGCCAGGTGAAGATTAGAGAGATTGCTAATATAGTAAATTGCAAAGCATCCTTCACGAAAAATTGAGTACGAGAAAGCTATCGGCATGATGGGTGCCGCATCTGTTGACGATTGATGAAAAACGGAATCGCGTGATAACTTCAGAGCAATGTTTGGAAATGTTTAAGCGCAATACGCGTGAGTTTCTGCGGCGTTGTGTGACCGCAGGTGAGACATGGATACATCACCACACACCAGAAACGCAGGGTCAGTTGGCAAAATGGGATTTTCACGACGAACGTGCGTCAAAGAAGGCGATTGATGGAAAAGTTATAGCGATGATTTTTTGGGATTCGCAAGGGATAATCTTAATTGATTGTTTGGGGAAGGGAAGGACAATTACAGGATAGTATTATGCCGATTTATTGAACCGATTCGGGGCTGAACTAAAAAGAATTATGGTAATGCCCCGGCAAAACAAGTCCAGTTGCGATACGAATTGGTGCTCCATCCACCATAATCGGCAGATTTGGCCTCCTGTGACTTGTTTCTTTTACCAAACTTAAAAAATGGCTTGGTGGAAAGCGGTTCACGTCAAATGAAGAGGTCATTGCCGAAACGGATGCCTATTTTGCAGAGTTTAACAAATCCTATTATTTGGATGGCTTAAAAAAGTTAAAACATCGCTGAACTAAGTGCATAGAGATGCATGCGTTGTCTTCCTTAACATAGGTATTTATTATACCATCCTCGTATATATCTAATCTCGATACTAGAAATGATATCTGTCTAACACTTACTTTTGGTGAAGAAGTGATTTCTGTAAATGTCGACTTTTCAAAAAAAAAAGGAAACCCGTTTTTACGTTTATGACGTTCTTAGAAATAGTGATGATTTCAAGTCTTTGATTATTGGTGTTACTGTTGCAGACCTGATAGAAGGTCCAGCGTTTCGCTATCGTAGAAGGAATTTTCTCTGAAAAGGTAGGTGTAATAGGTGATCATCTTCTTCTGTTTCTCGTGCGGCAATCGGATCCGCGTCATGTACATCTGCAGCTGGTTCAGAAAGGCAAGATTCATCATGTGCGGACCGGCATGAGACATTATCAATTGCAGCGTTAGAACTGGAAAGCCAGCGATGAAAAAAAATGATCTAGGTTACTATATAGACTTCGCGATACTTAAAAGGAATCCCATCAGAAAGTAACCGCTCATGAACAGCACGACTGTCGTGAGTTTGTCTTCCATCGCCAAGTTCGGATAGATGCCATGCGTCACACCTGAAAAATTCATCGAAAATATGTAGATGTAAACTTTCCGAAACGGCTATAGCCTACATATAAAGATTTAGCTCAAAATGAGTGATACTGCGATTTGGGAAATTATTTAGAACGATTTTTGAAAAATGTATATCTATATGAAATCTTTTGTTTTAAATTAAATAAACTGCTGAATGTTTTAGATATTATAATGCATCCGCAACGGTTGGATATTGTTTATTGATTAATCAAGAACATTTATCATTACCTAGCAGTTGGCCGGCAGTTCTGAATGTCGCGCTGATATAGATCAGGATAAGATTCGTGCCGTGCCTTAGCGTCGCCGATTTGATCCAGTTCTGTTGCGTCCTGTCCAGGTTGTAGATGTAGAAGTACTTCGAGATTACGGTGCTCATGCAGGTGCTCCAGTGCAGGATCAGAATGGCGTAGACCATGTAGCGTAGTGAACGATAGAGGGCTGGATTTAGTTGCCAGAGCTGGAGATGAATAAAAGTGTCGATTTCGACGTTAGCCCGTTTAATACGGCGATGTTTGCCGTCTTACGTCAGCCACGTTGTTCATGTAGATGATCGTCGTGGGCAATCGAAACAGTCGACTGACGGATAGCAGGTTAATCCAACGGATATGATGAGCGTGCGTATATGGTAAATGGGCGATGGTCAACTCTAAAGGCAATGAAGCTATGAGGTCGGCCAAAAAGAGCCAACTGTGAAGGTAGTGCCTAAAAGAACGTACGATGTACTATATAAACGTAATGGATGAACTTAAACGTAATTAGCTCTTCTTCTTTCTTCTTTTCGTATATCACTATAAATATTTTTATTTTTTACTTAAAAAGAAGAACAAATAGCATTTCAAGCTGGCCTCGCAAAAGTGCAAATCTTTCCATTTGATCATCTCTCTAACTTCACTACTTTCTGAGATCGCTGTACTAGACATCGAAAGAAACTCACTTTGCATATCGTCGCCTCATTACAACTAGGTAATTTCAATTTTGGGAATTGTATTCTTTCAATTTTTTAGGATCTGCTTAATGCAGAAACTAGATAGTTTTTATGGTTATTTTAAGGCACAAAATGTACTTGTAAAATATAGGAAAGTCTCATGTCTACCATAACTATTGCAAACTTAAAAGAAAATGTTCCCAGATATCATTAATTTTGAGTTACCTACCTATATACATACATATGTACTTACAGAGGCTGTAAAAGCATTGTTCCGCTTACCTACGAATAGCCTTGACATCGATGACCACTTCGTCGGTTTTTTCTTCTTGATATCCAGTATGGAAGGTGGTCGCAATATCGGCCATACTAAAGAGGAACGTGGCAGATAGGTAAACATGCGAAGTAAAACCGAGTTGAGTGGCATAGATCGCATCTGCATACATATCCCACGGGGTGAGGATAAGGTGGAAGAGAAAAATGCAGATCATGATGTATTCGAAGTACCGCCTATACACAGAGATAACAAGAAAAAGGACATGAGAAAGGCTTCGCCATTGTTTTCAGTAACCTGTTCGTTATATAGAAACGCAATAAGTACTAACAATATTCGAATTGTCTGTATGGAGCACTTAAAAATAAAATCCATTCACCAAGTAATTTGCTTACGGCTACAGAATAGTGCAATTATGATACCGGCCGACAGCCATGGACAGTATCGAGAAGAGTTGCTAATAAATACCTGAATTCGCTGAACGGATGGATAACAATGTGTTTGGCAGTTAGCTGTCTCCATTTTTCGTTATGGATCGCCGTATGACTGCGGAAGTAAAGCCTGGCGCGAGGATTCTTCTCCGATATCAGGATCATATCCCGGAAGAATCCACAGAATTTTCTCCAGCAGGTCCTTCGTCCGCGAAGGCTCGAACGGACGTTGAGGGTGCAGATATGCTTTGCGCATGTCGGAAGCCCGTGTCTGCTCAACATTTTTCGGAGAACCGATTACGGATACGATTACGAATAAAACTTGTCTGATGTTTGACAGATCGTTTCTTTTCGTTTGTTTTTTCCGCATATGGCACCAAGCTGATTCCCTAATAACAAGCAGCCCTGGATATCGTACGTAAATGTCTTATTACTTATTATCTTTGGGGGCTCTCAACGCTTAAGAAGTAGAAATGGCAGTAAGTAAAAGTATTAAAAGAACTCCATATTCGAGAACGTTTTCAACAAAAAAGGAAGAACATTTAAACACAAAACAACGTTTTTTGGGAAATGAAATATATACAGGGTGGCTTATAAAAATTGACCCTGCAATATCTTCTTTATTATCGATTTTAGAATAAAATGTTTTCAATAAAAGTTTCATCAATTAAAAGCGTGCATCTTTTCGAATTATTTTTTATTATGCAGAGTGTTCCGTTAAGGCTGTACCGAACCAAACTTCATCATTTTAAACGGAACACTCTGTATGTTATTCCATTTTTTGATTCCTTGTTCAATTTTGGGGTAACTCGATGTAATATGCCATATGTCTAAAATGCACCGTTCTCGCGCTATTCAACTGTTTTTATTAAAACTTTCAACTGCAAAGCGTTCGAGGTGCTCATCAATGTGACCGTCGGGTCGAATGTGTGCGCTCGTTTTTAAACATGTGTGGAGACAACCCGAAACCGGTTTTGGAGTCCATTGTCACAGGAGATGAGACATTGGTTCTGTATCGTGCTTCTCTATCCTAGGGGACGGGCGATAGTGAGTTGCAAGGAGTTGTAACGCACAACATTTTGAGGGAAGAACTTTAGATTATTTTTACAATGGTATAGGATTATTAGTTGATCGTTGTGATTTTTTTGATGTCAAAAACTCCGTGATGGAGATGGCCGTGTCACATGGGGCGTTGTCATGATGGAGCATCCACTTGTCTGCAATGCCTGGTCTCACACGAATCACCCTTCTTCTGAGTCTTTCAAGGGCACCCTTGTAAAAAACAAATTCTTTATGAACGGTATCCCTACTATCAAAGAAGCAAATCAGCATTGATTTGATCTTTAATTTGCTCATTCGAGCTTTCTTCGGTCGAGGAGAATTCTCAGTGTACCACTCCTGGCTTTGCCGCTTTGTCTCAGGGTCGTATTCAAAAATCGGGTTTCATCTCCTGTGATTATACGAGTTAAGAAATCGGGGTCTTTGGCAATTCTTTCAAGAAGATCAAGGCACACGTTTCTTCGAATGTCCTTCTGCTCAATTGTGAGCTTTTTAGGCACCATTTTGGCACAGACCTTTCGCATGTGCAATTCTTCAGTTAAAATTTGATGAACGGTGAAACTGTTCAATTGTAACTGGTCACTCAGCATCCTTATTGTTAAACGACGGTCTGACCTCACAAGAGCCTTCATACGTTCGATGTTTTCATTGGTTTTTGAAGTTGAAGGCCTCCCTGAGCGAGGTTCATCTTCCACCAGTTCTCGCCCACCCAAAAATGATTTGTGCCAGCGAAAAACTTGTGTTCTTGATAAGCAATGTTTCCCATAGCCCTGCTTCAACTTTTCAAAAGTTACACTCGCGCATTCCCCAAGTTTGTCACAAAACTTAATGGCATAACATTGCTCCAAATACCGCCGTTCCATTCTGTGTGACACACAACAAAAACACAACTTCGCTGATAACGCTCTCAAAAATCACGTGGTGAAAGTACGAAGTTCAAACTCGGACTGAGCGTCTGGGGCGGACTAACAAACATGCCTAGTGAGGGAGAACAACTATAGCGCTGCCAGATCGCTCGCAATTGTGCCAGTCTCATTATATTTCGAACACACCTCGTACTAGTGATTGAAAAAGTCCTCTAAAACTCGCACGGTCAACGTTGCTGTCTTAGGACTTTTTATAAAAATAAATAATTATTAATCTCTAATAATTATTCATTTTTATTGCAACAAGTGTCTCGCCGTCGTAATCCTTAATAAACACAGATTTAAATGACGTAAAAATAGTGACATAAGTAGAGCAACGCAAACTGCACTGAAAGCCAATGGCTGACGCATAAAAGCTTACACAAAATAAACACGGCCGGGACAATTCGGTATAAGCGTCAGTATAACTGCGACTCGAAAGCCGATCTGTTGTGTATGCATCTACGCAGTCGTATACTATATCGTAGTTCTACGTTTGTTTTGAAAATGTTTTCCTACGTCGCGAAAACGACCAAAGTTGGACACAATAAGAGAATTTATTGCAGAAATGCCTGATTTAAAGTGTGATGGCGCTAAAATTCAATGTGTAGTGTGTAAAATAGATTTAATGTGTTGGTCGAAAAGTGATTGTCTACGGCACGTAAATAGTGCAGGGCATGTTCCAAAAAAAATTCCACACGAGATTATGACAAATTTAAATTTAATTTATGTGTTACCTTTATTGCATGTAATTTACCATTTCATTTACTAAGGAAGAAAGCATACGTTTCGTTTTGGAATGAATATTCGGACTTTAAGTTACCAAGTGACAGAACATTACAAAGAGTTGTGCCGTCTGCTTGTGAGCATGTCGAGAAAAGAATTAAATCGGAGTTGCAAGATAAAAAACTGTGGTTATGTGCGGGCGAAACAACAGATCGTAAAAAACATTCTGTGGTTAATGTAATGGTACGCACAATGGAACCACATCGACCGTCACACTCAATTTTACTAGCTTCCAGACGAATACAACAATGCACTGCCGAAGTAATTTCAATGTTGGTGTTAAATACATTGGAAAAGTTTGAACTTTCAACAAATCAACTGTTGATGTTTATGAGTGATGGTGCCGCAAACATGCTTGATGTAGGTCGATCTCTTAAAAAACATTGTGCTAACTTGTTGCATATTACATGTAAAATTCATACTCTCAGCCTCGTAGCAGATAGTATCAGAAAATGTTATCCCGCTCTAATAGCACATACAAAAGCTGTGTTTGTAAAATCCCCAAAACGTATTCGGGAATTTCATAGACTATGCCCCGGTATTCCTGAACCACCACAACCTATTCTTACTCGTTGGGGAACATGGTTAGAGGCTGCATTTTATATCTTTATAATATAAAGAACGTGATTTTAGAATTCGACCCAAAGGAAGCTGCGGCTGTCAAGGTAAGCCGCTTGAAATTTCAGGATAGTAGAAATTAAAACAGATTTGGAAATTATTCAGAACAATTACGTGGGATTAACGGATGCGATAGAAAAACTACAAAATTCTTCGGTGTCGTTAGTGGAATCTTTGCAAATAGTGCAACATGTTCGCGCACAGCTATGCGCGATAGAAGACGCAAGAAATGTTTGTGTTTTAGAAAGGTTTGAAGGTGTTTTAGATAAAGACTCTGATTTTGGCACATTAAGACAAATTTGTGAAGGTGCGTCAACAGAACCGTTAAGTTATTTGAAAGATTATTTTACTTACGCAAATATAACGTCACTAGATGTAGAACGTTCGTTTTCGGCATACAAAAACACTTTTTCTTCACGCCGCACTTACAAATATTAAATAGACATTATTCACTTTGTGATTTCACGGACTCTTAAAACAGTAAGTGTTTGAGCACGTATCACATTTAATTTATTTTGTGTAAACTTTTATGCGCCCGCCATTGGCTTTCAGCGCAGTTGCGTTGCTCTAGACATAAGGTCACTGCGTCATCATGACAAGCGAAATGATTGCCACAATTATTTTAAAATAAAGCTTTTTCAATTTGCTATCCCACGTATTTCTGCATTTTTCCTTATTATGGCCACAAACCCTTATTTTGAATTTTGTATGTTACTTTATCAACCGTGTATAAAAGTTGTTTGGGGACTTGGAGTATTGTTGGAATATGAAAGAAAATAAATTGTTTGCCAATTTTGACGTATCATGACTTAATTTTTTTAGAATAGTTTTTTTAATTGTTTCATAAAGTTATCTTTTTTAAATTATAACTGTTATAAATAATGTTTATTAAATATGTTATAAAGAGCAAGAGAAACAATAAAATATAAAATGTCCACATTTTAATCTATAATATGTTTTTATTTGAAAAGAAATTAAAAAATCTAAGACAAAATGTTCACAATTAACAATTAGACAGTGATTTAGCATGTTACTTAATCCATAAATCGAATTTCTGAGTGCATTTCGAGATAACGATGCAATTTTCTTTTTCCAACCCGGTGTTCCAATTCTGCAATATTTCCAGAACGGTTGCAGTAAATTCTGTTCTTTAAATAGCCCTATAGGCAAAAATCCCACGGAGCAAGATCTGGTGATCGTGACGGCCATTCTTCAACTCCCTATTTTCCTATCCAACAGTATGAATAGTTTCCGTAGTTATAGTGGAAAGCCTCGAGTCCTTGAACCCTTTAACAGAAGCGACCACTGTAACGAAGATCAATATACGCTCGGTCATTTAATCTAATTAATTATATCATAAACATATTTTCTCATTTTGGAAACATTACACATTCAGTCAAAAGAGCGAAAGGGTGCTAAAATGTCTGGCAACAGTTATAGTTTAATCGAATCTGCGAGATTAATCTTCCTCTGTGTGAAATACTCTGGTTTCATGGCGTACAAACTTAAGACAAATCGTGACGAGACGAAAACGTTCACGTTTTGTAAGCGTACATTAGTCGTATTTGGTATATTTCAAACGATAATCTTCGTTGCCACGGTGAATATGTATTCCGGTTATTTGGCTATATTTCATTCTGATGCCGTCATGGAAGTGGTGTTCTTTCGGGCGAATGCTGTGTTCGAATGCGCTTTCTATATGATCTGTGTACTAAGGAGTAATATTTACAATAAAATGATGTTGGGCCATTTAAATGGTTTGGCGAAAATCGAACAAGTCGCGAATAAAACTCTGAATGTAGATTTTGAGCGTAAATACCTAAAAACTTTATCAGCGACAATCGTCGTGCAATATGGAATCATACTTTTAGTTATTCCAATCGTTATCTTTTCAGATCGCAGTTTTGACTTGACAAGCAACGTTTACGGTTTGCTCATATCAATTGCCAATTGCTGGTCACACGTATCAAATGTTGCTCTATACTCAGTTCCTTTTGCGATTTCTTCAGGTTTGCTTAACAAAATTAGCGGCTACATTAATGAGAACACTGTAAGCATGCCATACCGACACGATGTAGAAAACATTAAGCGTCTTATCGTTTCTATAAAGGAGATATCATCGATGCAAGCTTCGATCTTTCGCATTGTAAGACAGTTTACGCGAATTTTCGGAATCAGCATCCTGCTGCAGATGGCCGCTCTCTTTTCTACGATCGTAGTCCACGCCTCCGGATACATGTCGATGCGTCTGCACGATGTGAGACAAAATAATCTTATTTTGGGCACCTCGATTTCGTTGTTGGTCGTCTATTTGACAGTAGCTGGTATTTACATCGCTGTAGGTGAATCCTATTCGAAAGAGGTAAGAACACTCTAACAAAAAGAAGTTGCATAGTTGTAGTGTGTTGTAGTATACCTTAAATACGAAACTATACAAGGAAAAAGCATTTACAATATTCAAAAACTAATCTTATTATTAACAATAATTCTACAGTTACATCACATAGTAATAAAAATTTGATGTACATATTATATTATCCATCCATTTTGTGAGAGCCGTACTTTTGTCTTCTCTTACAAATTATTGAAATGAGCCTCTGCCGTTTTTTTTGAAGAAATTTGTCAGTTTGCAGTTTTTGTTTCAAATTTACTGGTATTCTGCAATTCAGTATAGTCCCTACGCCATGAACGGATTTCTCATGTAAATATCCGAATAAAGCACAAGATGTAAAGTACCTATCCATAAAAATTGTATGTCCAGGTTTCACGTGTTCGATAAATCTCTTTACCACACCTCCACCTATCCCTAGTTCAGGCTCCGGTTTACCAGAAGGCCAAGTACTCGCACCCTGGTAATCAAAAAAATCTAAAACAAGTCCTTCAGGAGTTTCTAGTACAAAATTCTTCAAATCCGCT
The DNA here is from genome assembly GCA_029619315.2 of Dynastes maya. Lineage (NCBI taxonomy): Eukaryota > Metazoa > Arthropoda > Insecta > Coleoptera > Scarabaeidae > Dynastes > Dynastes maya. The sequence continues at coordinate 8,151,795 of JAROYE020000006.1, read as the reverse complement.
GGGTTTGGTTTGTTCTTAACATATTGCCTTAATGAAGTTGTTCTGGTAAACGGTATCGTTTTGTAATTTTTCTATTGCCTCCACTAGTCCGAAGTAATTGTTCTGAATAGTTTTTAAACCCTTTTTAATCGGACTATCTTGAAATTTTGACTGGCTTTCCTTGATAGCCGCAGCTTTCTTTGGATCGAATTGTAAAACCACGTTCTTAATATTCTCAAAATATTTATGATAATAAAACGCGGCCTGTAACCATGTTCCCCAACGTGTAAGAATAGGTTCTGGTGGCTGAGGCATACGGGGGCACAGTCTGTGAAATTTGCGAATACGTTTTGGGGATTTGACAACACTGCTTTTGTATGCGCTATTAAAGCGTCTACCTCAGGATAACATTCTCTAATACTATCTACCACATGACTGAAAGCATGAATTTTACACGTAATAAGTTAGCACAATGTTTTAAGGCCTACAGAAAGCATGTTTGCGGCACCATCACTGATAAACATAATTGTTGAAAGTTCAAACTTTTCCAATGTATTTAACACTAACTTTGAAATTACTTCGGCAGTGCATTGTTGTACTCGTCTGGAAGCTAGTAGAATTGAAGGTGACGATTGATGTGGTTCCATTGTACGTACTATTACATTAACCACAGAATGTTTTTTACGATCTGTTGTTTCGTCCACACATAACCACAGTTTCTTATCTTTCAACTCCGATTTAATTCTTTTTTCAACATATTCACGAGCAGATGGCACAATTCTTTGTAACGATGCCCTACTTGGTAATTTGCAGTCCGAATATTTATTCCAAAAGAAGACATATGCTTCCTTGTCTAGAAAATTAAACGGTAGATTACATGCAATAAAGGTAACACATAAATTAAATTTAAATTTGTCATAGTGTCGTGTGCAATATTACAAACTACACATTTAATTTTAACGCCATCATAATTTAGGTCAGGCATTTCTGCTATAAATTCTGTAACTTTATTGAACATTGGTCGTTTTCGCGACGTAGGCAACATTTTTAAAACAAACGTAGAACTACGAAATAGTATTTACGGCAGCGTACATGTATACACAACAGATCTGGTTGAGACTAGCAGTTATACTAAGGGTTGTATTGAACCTCCGCCATTGCCCGTTGGCGCTAGTGAGCAAGTCTTGGTCTGTGTAATATTCAAATTTTTTCTATAATTAAATTGCTTTGAAAATAGTTATATTGACTCGGAGGCTTTACTTTAATTATTTTTATCGATTTTGTACGGGTAATAAATTACACTAGTTATGCATGTAGAAGCGCTTCGAAAAAAACACAAAGCAATTTTATTAATCGTGTTCGACGTAACGATGTCGGTAGATAATATTATTAACGGTGATAACAATATTCTTAAAATCATCAGGCCGCTGTGTTTCATGAACAAATGCGGCGGACTTTTATCGTACAAAATCCTTGAAAATGTCGGAGAATCCGGAGAAAGAACACTTCGATTCGAAAGCCATCACTGGAAGCTATTGTTCTCCGGAATCCTTCAAGTTATGACCTTGGTTGTGACCGTCAAAATTTCGTACGACCGTTTTATTGCTTCCCCGTCTGAAATCTCTATCATGGAGGATATTTCTTATTTCCTTTACGTTGCCTTGCAAATAGCATTGCTGATTTTAAATGTATTCTCCAGCAAAATATACAACGCTGACAGTTTGAGCTTGTTTAATGAATTCGTCGATATTACCGACGAAATTCTCAAATTAAATCCGAAAAGTGAACAGAAGTATTGGAACGTCAAGGTCGTGACATCGATGTTCATCGCAATTCTGGTGATGGTCGTCGGATTGAATATCTGTGGTGTATGGTCTGCCTTAATGATGGGCGTCGAAAGTCAGCTGATGTTGCTATTCGTCTTAATCATTGTAGTTTACGCGTATATTGTTCAAACGCTCACCGTAATGACTTATTCAACAGTATGCCTCCTATTAAGTCACTTCTTGCGAAATTTAAACGCTACAATCGAAGATGCTTTCAAGGGAAAGATTTCCAGATTAGATGCGGAATTGTGTCTGAAACAAATCGCTCATATCTACCAGGACGTTTTCTATTGTTCCAGACGTTTTAATAAAATCTATTCGCCGCAAATCCTTATAGAATTTAGCCTGCTACTTACCATCAGCGTAATTATGATATACCAGTTGGCTTCGTATCTTTCGCACGATGTCCAGGAAAACATCAAATTGATTGTTTCCAGCTGTGTTCTGCTGGCGTTTTACGGATTTTTCAACGGTGCTTACATTTACGTTGCTGAGATTTTCATCGGAAAGGTGGGATACTTTACAGTTAACATTCCTTAATTAAATACTTATCTATAAACACGCTTAGTATCGAATATACCGAGTGTTTCAGTAACGGCGGCGATTAGCTATATCTTAGAAACCATACTCTCTGCAGTGATGAAAAACAATTTCCACTTGTAAAGTGACAAAAATACTTTTAAATTGCAAATATATCTGCTTTTTATATTTCTACAAATAAGAAAGATATCGCTTGTCGCATTGAATCTGGGACACCCGGTATAGACAAAATTAAAGAGTTATTCCAGCTTTGTGGCATTACTTCCTGAGCCCATACATTTCGTAAATTTCTTCTTTTACCAACGGTCCATCATATTTTATGTTTTCGGAGGTTATTCCGTTCTGTCCAGGACCGTTTTTGTTTTTCATTTTGTTTATGACACAAATATCCTATACACTATAATTTTATGTTGTGCAGCACTTGTCTCCGGCTATTTATTATCTGAAAACTTTTCTTCGAAATTGCTCAGGGAGGGATCTTGCACACACGTACACAGCGTGTTTAAATTGTATAGAATAATGTTCCTCCAACCGCTATAGTACGCTATGTGAAAACACATTTTATACAAAAGTTGTTTGGCGAGATCCTATTGTTTTGTGTTATGCAAGAAACAATTGTATTTGTCAGTTTTGACGCAATGACTTTATAAAATGGTATAGTGTTTCATTAGTTCTTCTAGTTCATATTTTAAAATTAACACGTAATTTTAAAGCGAGTTAGAAGTCACCAAAAATGCACATATACATACTTACATCAGTTGTTTTTAAATCATTATGTAAGTATTGGTTCGGTACGTCACACATTGAAGGAAAGCATATTTCATTCTTACAAACCTATTCTACTTGAAGAATTATGCGAATATTATTTTGACCTATGTGTTGAATTTAGGTATCGTTAATAAGTAGAGCCCGGTAACTGGGAAGCAATCGCAGCGGCGGTGTGACTGTATTTAGGTGGGCGGGGAGGGCTGGTCGATTATGATACGACACGACAAATCATCATCACTCAGTTCAGTTTAGCATCGGATAGCGGATAGGACGTGTTGATTTTATTCATATAGACGTAGTTATTAATTGTATTAGTTATTTAGTGTAGTGGTTTTGATTTTATTCATATAGACGTAGTTATTAATTGTAGTTTTTAGTGAACATGTCGAAGGCTAAAAAATGACCCTTTCAAGACATAGTAAATAACTTTATTTCTGACTTTTCCGATTTCTTTTACAACGGGAGTAAGATAGTTTGTAAAGTATGTAAAATACATTTGATGTCAAATAAGAAGTGGAACTGTACAAGACACGTAAATTCCGCACAGCATAGAAAACGAAAATTGGGCATTCCACCGAGAAATGCATTTTTTTAAATGTAATTCTTATGTTGATAAACTGTAATTTGCCACTAGGCTTACTCGATAAACAACCGTTTAAGGACTTTTGGGACAAATACAATCCAGAGTTGCGGTTGCCAACGGAGAAAACGGCACGTAAGCATGTTGCATTTGTACGCGATTACGTGGAAAAGAAAATGAAACGCATATTGAAAAAACAGTTTCTTTGGTTGTGTTGACGAGATAACAGACTGTAAAAAAAATTCAATTGTAAATATTATGGTACGCATACCAGACCCTAGTAAACCTACATTACCACTGCTACTAGCTAGCCGAAGACTACAAGAGTGTACTGCTGCAGCAATTACGAAGGTTGTACTTAGTATGTTGGAAAAATTTCAAATTTCAAAAGATAAAGTGTTGATATTTATGAGTGATGGCGCAGCGATAATGCGTTCGGTAGGCAGTTCTCTTCTTGAACATGGTTGCAAGTGTTTACATGTTACGTGTAAAGTGCATGCTTTACATCTTATGGCAGAAACCATTCGGCAATGCTCTCCCGAGGTAGATGCATTAATAGCAAGCACAAAAAAAGTATTTTTGAAATTTCCCAAACGCCCACAACAATTTCACACAGAATGTCCTGGTATTCGTCAACCACCGGAGCCAATTCTTACACATTGGGGAACATGGTTGCAGGCAGCTTTTTATTATGCTGAACATTTCAAGATAGTAAAACCTGTTGTTGCACAATTCAATCCTGCCGAAGCTGCAGCTATTAAGGAGAGCCAGTCGAAATTTCAAGATATTTCCGTTGAAACAGATTTGAAAAATATTCGTAGCTACTATAAAGGATTAGCTGACGCAATAGACCAATTACAAAATAGATCGTTATCATTATTGGAGTCTCTGCAAATAATGGACCGAGTGCATACACAGCTACTGACTATACATGATGCAAAATATAATCGCGTTTTAGAAAAGTTCGAGAGTGTGTTACGCGTTTTAGAAAAGTTCGAGAGTGTGCTACAGAAAGATCCAGATTTTAGCACACTAAAACAAATTTGTGATGATGTATCGAATAATCCACAACAGGTGTTGAAATTCACCGGAGACTTTTGTCACAATACGGGTACAGTGCTTTATCTCGTAAAAGCGTTTTTTTGTGGATCGAAATGTTTCAAAGTGGACGCACGGGCGTAACACAAAAAGAGGGAACATTTCGATCCACAAAAAGACGCTTTTACGAGATAAAGCACTGTCCCTGTATTGTGACAAAAGCCTCCGGTGAATTTCAGCACATTTCACACCTTCTGACCATAAAAATCGGATCATTGCTCGCTGTTCCTCTTTGGTGCAAACTAATAGCGGAGCTGATATACTTATGCTGTTGTAGTTAGCAGACAAATGACGCGATCGTGATTAAATTCCGCACACATGACTACAGAGGTGCCAACTCAACGCATGCGCAAGCGGCCGCCACTACGATAATCTTCAAAGCTTGTTATGGCGAAAGTGTAGATAATATTTGACTTACCCTCGTACTTCGAGAACATTATTTATGCTAAACTTTGCTACATCAGATCTTGTTTTTACGGGATATTGGTAGGAATAGTTTTCCAATGCGCAAAAGTGATTGCTCAGCAGGAACCAGTTGAAATTTTTAGATCAACTAAACGTTGCTTCACTGAACATTTGCTTTCTCTTAGTGTATTTTCTGCCCATCTTCTCTATTTTGTTTTTCAGCAAGTACCAATATTTGTTGATTATTTACAATCTACTCTAATACGATTAATCATACAATAGAACATTTTCATGACGTACCAAGTATAATGTATTGTTGTAGGTCTTGGTTTTTGTAATATTCAATTTTTTCATAACTAAATTGCCTTGAAAATAGTTATATTAACTGGGACGCTTTATTTTGATTAATTTCATCGATTTTGTACATGTAATGAATTACACTAGTCACGCATGTAAAAGCGCTTCGAAAAATTCCTTCTTAGCTCTTCAAAGCAATTTTATTAATCGGGTTCCACGTAACGATGTCGCTAGATAATACTATTAACAGTGGTAACAATATTCTTAAAGTCATCAGACCGCTGTGTTTCATGAATAAATGCGGTGGACAATTATCGTACAAAATCCTTGAAAATGTCGGGGATTCTGGAGGAAGAACATTTCGATTCGAAAGCTGTCACTGGCAGCTATTACTCTCCGGAATCGTTCAAGTTATGATCTTGGTAGTGACCGTCAAAATTTCGTACGAATCCTTTTTTGCTTCTCCGGCTAAAACTTCCATCATGGAGGATATTTTTCATTTCCTTTATGTTGACATGCAAATAGCATTGCTGGTTTTAAATATATTCGCTAGCAAAATATATAACGCTGACAATTTGAGCTTGTTTAATAAATTCGTCGATATTACCAACGAAATTCTCAATTTAAATCCGAAAAGTGAACAGAAGTATTGGAACGTCAAGGTCGTGACATCGATGTTCATCGCAATTCTGGTGATGGTAGTCGGATTGAACACGTTTACTGCATGGTCTGCCCTAATGATCAAGGTCGAAAGTCAACTAATGCTGCTACTCAACTTAATTCTTGTACTTTACGCGTATATTTTCCAAACGCTCGCTGTAGTGACTTATTCAACAGTATGCCTCCTATTGAGTCAATGCTTGCAAAATCTGAATGCTACAATCGAAGATGCTTTCAAGGGGAAGATTTCCAGATTGGATGCGGAATTGTGTCTGAAACAAATCGCTCATATCTACCAGGACGTTTTCTACTGTTCCAAACGTTTTAATAGAATCTATTCGCCGCAAATCCTTATGGGATTCAGTCTGCTACTTACCATCAGCGTAATTATAATATACCAGCTGGCTTCATATCTTTCGCAAGATGTCCCGGGAAAGATTAGATTGATTGTTTTCGACTTTACTATTCTAGCCTTTTATGGATTTTTCAACGGCGCCTATATTTACGTTGCTGAAATTTTCATCAGAAAGGTGGTCTACTTTACAGTTAACATTTTTTACTTAAATACTTATCTATAAAAACGCTTAGAATGGAATATATCGGGTGTTTCAGTAATGGCAATATCTTAGGCTCTGTAATATTTATAGTGGTAAGAAAAAATTTGCACTTGTAAAGTAACAAAGAGCAATTTAGCAAAAAAACTTTCAAATTCCAAATTTATCTGCTAGGGAGCGCAGTTCCTAGCCCCGAAATTTAAAAAGAAAAAATTCTAGTTATCATAGTTTCTGAGATATTACTGATTTCTACCCTTACTGAGATATCTGGTACTCTGATAAAAATAATGTCCAATAAAAAACCACTCTATATAGAAATATTGGAGTAATCAATAACTGTCGCCAAATTACCTACGTTACAAAGTTAAATCGTGACCCTGGTAAGAAAGATGAGAATATAGAGGTACATATACATAGATGCACCAATGTTATTCCCGGATCACGCGGAGCACATGGGGCTGTCTCCGTGAACTCGAGGGGTTCGTTAACGCCATAAACGGCATAGATGGACTGCATGTGACACACAGACACGTTTCCTGCGTGCACACGCATGTAGCTGTCGTCTGTATGCACTAGATGCACCAATGTTGTTCCCGGCCCATGCGGACACATTGGGCTGTCTCCGTGAACTCGAGGGGTTCGTTAATACCATAAATGGCACAGATGGACTGCATGTGACACACACAGACGTTTTCTGCGCGCACACGCACGAAGCTGTCGTCTGTATGTACTGGATGCACCAATGGCATTCCCGTCTCACGCGGAGCACATGGGGCTGTCTCCGTGAACTCGAGGGGTTAGTTAATACCATAAATGGCACAGATGGACTGCATGTGACACACACAGACGTTTTCTGCGCGCCACTGCACGAGTGTCTCTGTATGTGATGCACCATTCATTCCGCTCACGCGGAGCACATGGCTGTCTCCGTGACTCATGGGTCGTTAACGCCACAAGCAATGACTGCATGTGACACCAGAAGTTTTCTGCGCGACACCATGTAGCTGTCGCCTGTATGCACTAGATGCACCAATGTCATTCCCGTCTCACGCGGAGCACATGGGGCTGTCTCCGTGAACTCGAGGGGTTCGTTAATGCCATAAATGGCACAGATGGACTGCATGTGACACACAGAGACGTTTTCTGCGCGCACACGCACGTAGTTGTCGTCTGTATGCACTAGATGCACCAATGTCATTCCCGGCTCACGCGGAGCACATGGGGCTGTCTCCGTGAACTCATGGGGCTCGTTAACGCCACAAAGGGCAAAGATGGACTGCATGTGACACGCAGACACGCTTCTTGCGCGCACACGCATGTAGCTGTCGCCTGTATGCATTAGATGTACCAATGTTGTTCCCGGCCCACGCGGAGCACATGGGGCTGTTTCCGTCAACTCGATGGGTTCGTTAACGCCAGAAATGGCACAGATGGACTGCATGTGACACACAGAGACGTTTCCTGCGCGCACACGCACGTAGCTGTCGCCTGTATGCACTAGATGCACCAAAGTTGTTCCCGGCCCACCCAGAGCACATGGGGTTGTCTCCGTGAACTCGTAGGGTTCGTTAACGCCACAAAGGGCGCAGACTGACATATACGTGATTTTTTTGACAATGTAAATGTGGAAGCTTATTTCATATTAACAGTAAATGATTTTACCCTTGCAGGTGATGAAATTGAAGAATATCCTCTTCAAAGCCATGAATAGAGCTAAAGATGAAAAACTACGATATGAAGTAAGAATTATATATCATGACAGCTCCCCAGTAGAAATTTTTCAAATTTAGGGACAATTTAAGTTTGTAGTGGCGATAATAAAGGACATATTCGCTAATTTCTTGGCGTGTTACATACGAATTTGATCTTTAAGGTATGCGCCCACTGGTGACTGCACAGTTTTTGTAACTGTCGCCCTCCAAAATTCGCGTGCGCCAACGAATAGGTGACTGTCACGGTGACTTTTTACAAATTTTCGATTTTGTTTTAAAATGGACTTCAACGAGACTGCGGTTGTGTGCGCTGTTTGAATTAAATATCGAAAAAAAATATTACCGGGCTCATTCAATTTGGAGTGATCGATTAATATCAGGTAAATTTTACACAGAAATTGAAGAATTATCTTAAGAAGTTGTTTGGATACTATAAAATGAGCATAAAAAGCTTTGACAAATTGCTGCAGCGTTTGACACCTGCGATAACTTTTCAAAATATGAACCTTTTTCTAAGAATCAAACAAAATACAAATAGATGCATATTTAAAATATATTATGAACATATACCTGCAATAAGAATAATTATGTTAACAAAATGTGAAAAGAATAACACAAAAAATACAACATGGTCTTCCTCAAAGTGACTGTTACCCGTGTGCGCATATGACAGTGACAGTTTCGTCAGGGGAAAGTTGCCAAATAACAAAAAAATCACTCTACTGTCACGTCGCCTAGTGTGCGCATCTCCATGCCATTCAATAGGTCATACTGAAGGGTGACAGATTGTCGCGTGACAAAAGTCACCAGTGGGCGCATACCCTTATTGTCGGAACTATTAAATTAAATTGTTCGCAAGTTTTAAAAATTTCTACTTGGACTCCAAAAAGTAAATATCATCATTAACTCGTTACTCATTGACTATATTATTTTATTCCTCAAAACAGTTCGTCAAAATTCATTCACTACAATTCATTACATACACACAATAATTCTCACATTTATAAAAATTCACACAATTCATGCAAGGTGAGTCAACGATTTTGACAAAGTCCATTGATTGTCCAAACGACAATTAAATTAAAATGTTATATACAATGTCAATTCGCACCATTTGTTTTCGCTTAAAAAGTGATGTGAAATACGATCAATCACGCGACTTTTTTAACCGTCAAATTTGATATTTTCTCCAGAAAACTACGGAATTATGGCATTAGTTTTCAAATTTTGGTCAACTATTAAAGGAAAGAGTTGATTTCTGTTTTTTTTTTTCATTTTGTCAACTTTCGACGTTGTAGTACAGCTTTGATTTTTTCATTTTTTTTATGCAGGTTCATATTTCGTAATTGAAATTAAGCAAAATTGTATACCGTGCATTTTTTTGTTATCACTGAACATTTACCTTCTATCATAGAAACAGAATTACTATAGAATAGAAGCTTTTAGTAATAATTTGTTTTCATTTTGCGCCATCTTCCGAAATGTTCTTCTAACTAAATGATGAGAAAGCGGGTAATTTAAATTTCTGTTTTCCCGTCTATATTGTATTTGATCGATGTAAGGATAGGCGAATAAATGAGAAAACTTCGAAATAAATGTAAAACAGAGTTTATTAAACCGAATAAAGGATAAATGATAAATGGTTGATGCTGTGGTAGAACTGTTTCGGCTTGCACTTGTAAAATCTACAGCTTCTTTTCTATTATTTTCAATATCAGTTGCTTCATCAATTAAATTTAATCCTTCATGTGTCATTTCCAAATCTACAGGTTCTTCTGGCAAGTCAACATTAATTTGCTGTTTTGATGTACTTGGGCCAGGATACACTTCCTGTAGTTCACCAACTGTTTCATCTATAAGATACAATAGTAGCATATTTATCTGTTTGTTTCAACGAAAACTTACTTAAAACTGGTAAGTTTAGCCTAGGAATCGAAGTACGAGAAATGTACATATTGGTTGTCCTATCTTCATTTCTGAAGTGAATATGACACATACGACACGAATTATATATCAACTGTGGATTTAAATCTAATAATTTTGAATTTCCACATAAACGTATCCATTCATTAAACCGTTGTTTATCTTTCGTGGGATGCGGGAACCGATGTCTGATTGCTCGGAACTATTTTAAATGGCTACAAATGAACAGTACAAATTGGTATTTATACAGTATACATAACCTAAAAGATTGAGAATGGTGGCAATTGGCAATCATGATAGTATTAGAAAATCCTTATTATTTATTAATTGTTGTATTTCACTTTCAATGATTACAACGGATGCCATTTTTTATGAATATGAAGTAAAGTTGGGTTAGGCAAATAATGGAATGACAGCTGCACTGAACTGCCTGAATTTACTCCACCTCCTGAGGAGGTGTAAGTTTATGCAGTTCAAAACTGTCGGAAGTTACCAAACATATACAAACGAACATCGGATTCCCAGTTTTTTTTAGAAACGAACGCGCAATTTAGAAATTCGAGCTACTCCGTATTGCACTAATTGACAAACGAACAAACCTATTGAGACTGCTGTCGAGATATTTTCATTTTGCACACGACCGCGCCATCTAGTGAAATGTTCTCACTGGCATTAATGTGAAAACGCTTTGTCAATTTAACCTTTACCACCCTGCCTTCTATGCGTTGATGCGTTTTTGGCGAGTAGCTACTGGGATTTTTACAGAAAATAAAACACAAATACGTCAAATTTGACATTTTTGATCTAATCCTGTCTAATCAACGGGAAAAGGTGGTGATTGTGTATTAACAAAAAAATATTGCAAAGGGAATCGTAATGGAAGTATAAAATAAATAAAATAAATAGTGTTTAATGTCTCAACGAGTGTTCGAAGTGCCCACATTTATATTCCATAGAGTTTGCAAGCCAATTGTGAAATTCCTGAAGCGAAAAAATCAAATGTGTTTGTGTTTTATTTTCTGTAATAATCCCAGCAACTACTCTCCATGCTAAAGGTTCCTACGTTAAATTGTAAAAAAAAAACTCGTCGACGCGTGGAAGGTGGAGTCCGTTCAGAATGAGAACGTGACATTACGTCGCATGCGCACAAACCTGTTCTTACTCAAATTGCCATCAGATTGTCGTTTTTGTAGATGTCATTGTCGTCGTAATATATTTGTTATTAATGGTTTTAATTTTCGTATATTATAAATTTTCTGTTCTATATTTTTAGTAAATACTGGGCTAATGAAGTGTTCTCTCAATTTCCCGCCGCGCAGAAATTAGTGACGTAATATCACGTTCTCATTCTGAACGGACTCTAAATGTATATCTTCAATGCTTAAAATAATGCGCGGTATATTTTTGCTACTTAATGTTGTATTAAGTGAACATTTTTTATGTAAATAGAAAATATTTTAATGTTAACAAAAAATAAATTGGGATTGCCAAAAAATTAACCTACTTAAGAAAATCAAACTTGAACAAGAGCGTTGAAAATTTGCAAATTGGAAAAAAGGATTTAAAACAAACAATTTATACCTTTGACACTTTACAAAAATTCAAAAATAATGCCATATTTTATAATTTTCTGAAAAAACTGTCTGATCTAAGGTTTACTGCTGTAGATCCCAGTGGTATATTAGCAGAGTCCATGTATATGTAAAAATCCGTGACGTATATTAAGAATAAAGTTGGGCTTAAAATCGAACCCTGCGGTATGCCCCTCGCGATTGTTTTAGTTGTAGATAAAAATTCCGTTCGCAGCCCCGTCTCTAGACCAACCACACTTACCGTTTGTAGTCGATTACTCAAATATGTTGAATCATGTTTTCCCAAAAGAATTTCATGACTAATACAATAATATCAAACGCTTTAGACAAGTCATAAAAAAAGCCTCCTACTTTTTCGCAATCATCTAATAGACAAAGCCTATGTTTAATAAAATCATAAAAACATAAATATACAGTCCCTGGCCTAATTACTTGAAACACTCAATATTTTGTAGTTTCTTCATAATAAAATATAAACTATACATGTATTATATTTTTTATTTATAAAATATATTGTAAAAATATGTAACATATGTAAATATTAAATAAGTAATTAATATTTAGTCCATAACCCATGATTTTTAATAACACCCTTAATTCTTCGGGGCATACTTTTAATGCAAGATGTGATTGTCTCTTTTATATCTTCATCGTTCTCCCATACATCCTTTATATTCTTCATTAATATTTCCTTTGTAGGGTTTTCTCTTTCATATACCTTACTTTTTAGTCGATTCCATACGTTCTCGATGGGATTGAGGTCCGGTGAATTTCCGGGCCAACATAAAAGAGGTATGTGATTGTCTTCAAAGAATTTCTTAACCTTTTTTGCCACATGGCAAGGAGCATTATCTTGCATAAATATACGCATTGGCATGCGACGTCCTGGCTTAAAATACGGTAATAACGTGTTTTTTAACACATTTATGTGCTGCTCTTGACGCATTGTACCTTCTACAAAATACAAAGGGTCGGATCCGTCTCCACTAATCACTCCCCAAATCATTACCTGCGGAGGGTGTTTTACAGTTCGAAGAACCGTGGACTCTGTGAGACGTTCGCCAGGTCGTCTACGAACAAATTGTGCCCGCTGCACTAACACACAGAGCGAGCACTCGTCACTAAAGAAAACCTATTAAATAATGCAAACATTAATTCAGTAAAAATCATGTTAAGTTATTCACCTTTTTCCAATTCTCGTCTGTGAAATGTCGATATTCTCTTGCAAAGTTGAGACGAGCAGATTTCATTTTTTCTGTTAAACGCGGCTTTTTTACAGGTCTTCGGCCCATTAGGCGATTTTCGCGCAATCGGCACCTGACAGTTCTGCTCGAAATCTCTATTCCTCTCTCTTGTAAATTTTTTTGAATCATTTTAATTGTAGCAAATCTATTGCTCAAAGCCTGATGAACAATTTCACGGTCAGATCCCATCGAAGTTTTTCTTTTCCGACCGCACTTTACCCGTCTTTGTGTCGATGTGCTAGCTCCTTTGTTTAAGTTTCTAGCTAAACGCGATACAGAAGAAGGAGATACTTTCTGTAATTTTACAATTTCTCGTTGTGAATGTTTGGTTGATTGTAGAAGAGCTTGTATAGCGGCTTTTTGTTCACTTGTTAAATCATTCCCGGGCATTTTCTACAAAAAACCCCAAATATTTCAATTTTTTTCAAATTCCAAATAATTAATTAATAAGAGAGAGATAGAATGACAATTTTACCTTTGCAATAGCGATATATTAACACAAAACACTTAACGATACTCCACAACTTAGCTTCTATACGGTTATGACGAAATATTTAAAAAAATATCGATGCATTCTCTAAACTGTGAACTCGCTAAATGTAAGTTGATAACTGAAATATTTGTAAATACGTACTTTACTCTTCTAAATATCATTTCTCTGGCTTTTTTATTTATTGATACAATAATCTAGTTCCCCTATAAACGACCGGATTTAAAGCAAAAGAATATCGCTATAATAGGATGGGAATTTCCAGGTAAAAGGGTTGATTTATGACATGTTTCAAGTAATATGGCCAGGGACTGTAGTATTGAAAGTATTGAAATTGACAATATTATGAAGAAATATATAACAAAGAGCAAATAAATAAGAAAATACATAAATGCGAAAATAAGAATTTCCTAATAAAATGTGGGACCAGTTTGTATGCACAGTGTAATTCGTTTTACAAAGAGGTGGAATATCATCCTTTATTTCAATCTATTCCATAGTTATTTACATAATTATAAATAAAAAAAATAAATATCTGTTAAACTATTGCATACATTTCTATTTCAGATCGCATACGCTCTAGGTACTAGGGCATCTATTACTAATATATTAAGAAATAAAGTAATAGTTAATTAATGAATAATCTTTGATTATCGATTAACGACTGAACTCTATACTGATCATTGATCAATGATCAACGTTGTCAGGAAATACAAGGAACTCCAAAACTATTAGACTTTAGTACAATGCATCCCCGATAAAAAATATACTATGTCTAATTTTAATTTGATCTTTGTTTGGAGAACAAATGAGCTTTGCCCAACCGTTAACACACCCTGTTCAGAAAAACTAACCCAAAGAAAATTTAATCCTTTTTGGTTTAGATCAACGCTTTGTCTCTACAAATCTTCCACGAAGATTACGAGATTACAGCTGCTGGGTTCTTCGTTGTCGATCTAAGGATTGTTACATCGGTAAGAGTTCTAAATGCAGGGTAGGCCAAATCACGAAGATAAATTGATGAGGTGTAATCCAATTTTGGATTTGTTTTATCATTTACAAAATTTCTAATATATATTATAGGACATAATTTCTTTATAGTTTAAAATTCCGAAAAGTACATTATAAGTAGAGCAACGCAAACTGCGCTAAAAGCCAGTGGCTGACGCATAAAAGTTTACAGAAAATAAACACGGCCGGGACAATTCGGTATAAGCGTCAGTATAACTGCGACTCGAAAGCCGATCTGTTGTGTATGCATCTACGCTGTCGTATACTATATCGTAGTTCTACGTTTGTTTTGAAAATGTTTCCTACGTCGCGAAAACGACCAAAGTTGGACACAATAAGAGAATTTATTGCATAAAATGCCTGATTTAAAGTGTGATGGCGCTAAAATTCAATGTGTAGTGTGTAAAATAGAGTTAATGTGTTGGTCGAAAAGTGATTGTCTACGGCACGTAAATAGTGCAGTGCATGTTTCAAAAAAAAAATTCCACACGAGATTATGACAAATTTAAATTTAATTTATGTGTTACCTTTATTGCATGTAAAATACCATTTCATTAACTAAGGAAGAAAGCATACGTCTCGTTTTGGAATGAATATTCGGACTTTAAGTTACCAAGTGACAGAACATTACAGAGAGTTGTGCCGTCTGCTCGTGAGCATGTCGAGAAAAGAATTACATCGGAGTTGCAAGATAAAAAAATGTGGTTATGTCTGGATGAAACAACAGATCGTAAAAAATATTCTGTGGTTAATGTAATGGTACGCACAATGGAACCACATCGACCGTCACCCTCAATTTTACTAGCTTCCAGACGAATGCAACAATGCATTGCCGAAGTAATTTCAATGTTGGTGTTAAATACATTGGAAAAGTTTGAACTTTCAACAAATCAACTGTTGATGTTTATGAGTGATGGTGCCGCAAACATGCTTGCTGTAGGTCGATCTCTTAAAAAACATTGTGCTAACTTGTTGCATATTACATGTAAAATTCATACTCTTAGTCTCGTAGCAGATAGTATCAGAAAATGTTATCCCGAGGTAGACGCTCTAATAGCACATGCAAAAGCTGTATTTGTAAAATCCCCAAAATCTATTCGGGAATTTCATAGACTATGCCCCGGTATTCCTGAACCACCACAACCTATTCTTACTCGTTGGGCAACATGGTTAGAGGCTGCATTTTATTATCTTAAATATTTTGAGAATATAAAGAACGTGATTTTAGAATTCGACCCAAAGGAAGCTGCGGCTGTCAAGGTAAGCCGCTTGAAATTTCAGGATAGTCAATTTAAAACAGATTTGGAAATTATTCAGAACAATTACGTGGGACTAGCGGATGCGATAGAAAAACTACAAAATTCTTCGGGGTCGTTAGTGGAATCTTTGCAAATAGTACAACATGTTCACGCACAGCTATGCGCGATAGAAGACGCAAGAAATGTTTGTGTTTTAGAAAGGTTTGAAAGTGTTTTAGATAAAGACTCTGATTTTGGCACATTAAGACAAATTTGTGAAGGTGCGTCAACAGAACCGTTAAGTTATTTGAAAGATTATTTTACTTACGCAAATATAACGTCACTAGATGTAAAACGTTCGTTTTCGGCATACAAAAACACTTTTTCTTCACGCCGCACTCACTTTGCCGAAACAACTTTGGAAACATATCTAATGTTACAAATATTAAATAGACATTATCCACTTTGTGATTTCACGGAGGACTCTTAAAACGGTAAGTGTTTGAGCACGTATCACTGGCTTTCAGCGCAGTTGCGTTGCTCTACTCATGACATCGTAAATCGCATAATTAACAATAATAGAGGTAAAGAGAGCATGTGTTGAACGATGTTGTGCGTTTTGTAGCGGATTAGAAGTTATACACCT
Organism: Dynastes maya; assembly: GCA_029619315.2. Taxonomy (NCBI): domain Eukaryota; kingdom Metazoa; phylum Arthropoda; class Insecta; order Coleoptera; family Scarabaeidae; genus Dynastes; species Dynastes maya. The sequence continues at coordinate 8,135,232 of JAROYE020000006.1, read as the reverse complement.
TTTTGATATTAAAGTGTGATCATTTTCAGATAATATCTGCCACCACCATGTATATAGTCATCTTGATACAATTCAATCCAAATGCTGGAATTTTCGAACAGTACGCTAAAGCGTCTTATTAGTCGATTACGTTTACAAAGCACAATTATACGTCATACATATATGTTCGTTTTTGCTTGCTGTACTGATTAATTAATAATAAACACATAAGAAAATTGATTCGATGCGTTTTGAATTATTACCTTAGATATAACTTCCAAACCTAAATAAATTCTATAGATTTGCACCAAAATTTTACAATGTTACCTTAGAGAAAGGCGAACATTTTAGGTAATTGGTTTCGTGGATAGACGTGTTAACCACTACATCACGAGGATCGTTCACTCTTTACTGCCTAGATGTTACTTTATCTGCAAATATATTGTAATATTTCGACAGACAATTTTTATATATTTTGGTTTCCGTCGGTAAAAGAGTAACATCTAGGCATTAAAGGGCGAACGATCCTTGCATAGTCCTCGTAATGTAGTGGTTAACACGCGTACCCGGCAAGCAGGAGATGTGAGGTTCGATTCCTCATTATTTTCAGTAATTAATTATGTTGGAAATTCCAAGGAAAATTATAGATTTTCACAATTCATCGACGAAAGCCAAAATATGTTAAGTAAATAAAATAACTTTAGAGACGGCGTACGCATAATTTGCATCGTCGCTCGATGCAAGGTCATCTAAAATGTGGGTCTTTCTAGAATTCATATACCATGTATACGCATTTGCATATACTATAACATGTATATATTTGTGTCATCCTTACTGAAACATTTGAATTCCTTTTATCTTAATTCTTTTCTTGGATCTATTATATTATTTACCAATTACTTACTTTTCCGGAATATTTAATTTGGTCGAATTATTATGCAAATCCTTGGCATGTTTCTAAATTTATCTAAGAATTGGCAGGTACTCAGTTCATTTACATAGATTACGGTGCCTAAATTTTCTAATGCGTCTTTAATTGTCATATTTACAGCCCTTGTAAATGTTATGGACTGGGACCCTAATCATCCTTTTTACAGATCCGTAATCAGGGAATTGTATCCATGCTATAATTCTTTAAACGCTAGCGATTGCGTTTTTATTCTTCCTTTTAATGTTAACAAAACAGATTTTTAGTTCACTTTGTAAATGATTTGTTTGTTAAGCTACAGTTTAATAACATTAGATTGTTTGTCAAAGTGCAATGAATATTGCAAAGAGATCGTGGAACATCATGCAGTCCCACTAATTTAAAAAAGAAAAAATATAATTGAAACCATATACAGGCTGTTTTAAGAAGAATATTTTCGAGAGAAGCAATCTGCGTTGTAACGGTTGGTATATTTCATTTTTACGGAAATGTACTGTATGTAACATAGCCAAATAAAATATACTAAACTAGGTAATTAAAAAAATACAAATCCATATGATTAATAACAAAACAGCTAATAGAAAAATATAAAATAATGTATTGATGTTACATAATAAAAAAGAAATACAAAAGAAATCTAAAAAAAAACAAAGATCAATGTATACAAAGCTGTCTACCGCCCAACAATTACTTATGGATGTGAGACATGGACATTGTCCCAAAGGCAAAAAGACAAGATACAAGCCATGGAAATGAAATATCTGAGAAGAGTTCGAGGTGTGACAAAAAGAGACCGATTAAGAGGTTCCCAAATTAGGAAAGACCTCGAAGTAGGATCTATCTTAGAATTCATTGAGATGAGACAACTGAGCTGGTGGGGACACTTGGAGAGAGTGGACAGCCAAAGGGAAGTAAAAAAAGTATGGGAAGCAAAAATAATGGAAAAGAGGAAACGAGGAAGACCAAAAGAGACTTGGAACAATGTGATAGGCAAGATATTGGATAAAAGAGACTGACATGGAATGAGGCAAGATCAATAGCAAGAAATAAAAGGGACTGGAATAAATTGGTGCATGGTGAAAATTAGATACAAAATTGCCCCTGCACCTACAAGGTAAAAGGGGTTTTTGATTATATATATATAATATACATAATAAAATACTAATAATTATTATACATATGACAGAAATAACAAATAACCAAATAGAATTAAGTATGGCGTGTACTTGTATATGTCTTACGGTGCATTCGTTTATACAAAAATTGATCTTTGAAAAAAACAGGCTTTTGAATACAACGATTCCTAAAAAATCGATTTCGGATTTGCAAAAAAGAATTGAAACAATATTACATACGCAGAGTGTTTCAGGAGGAAAAAGAACTACTTCGGCGATATATTCAGGTTAAAATTAGAAATTAAAAAAAGAATATTTTTCATTTAATTTTAAGGTAGCACACGTACTTATTAAAAACAAATAACAATAGCTTAAAAAATATTATCGGGAAAGCTATTATTGGTTGACAGGTTTCCTCCTGCAGCTTCTATAAGAAATAACCACCCTTTAATTTGGGCTGGCGATGATACTTTCATAAATGTACCTTTAATGAATATAAATCTTAGAATTATTGAATAAAAAAAAAAATTAGAAAACTATCGCTATTAAATATTTGATGGACGCATCAGACATTTTTTTCTGAAAATGATAAAATATAGCTTTATTTTTTGAATTTTTGTGTGTCAAAGGAATAAATTGCTTATTTTATACGCTTTTTTTCAATTTGCCAATCTTGGGCACTCTAGTAAAAGATACATTTTTTTCAATAGGTTTTGTAGTTATTCATAATTTTTTTTATTTACGTAAAAAATGTCTCTCAAAGAGAGAAAGTATAGAATAAACTACCGAGGACTCTCCATGTGGTTTTAGACCAAATAGAGGAGTAGTAAAAGCGATTGTTACAATAAGGCAGATCAACGAAAAGGCGTTGAATGAGGCGGGGGAGGTTCACATGTATTTCATTGACTTAGAAAAAGCCTTCGATAGAGTGGACAGAGAACTTATATGGAGAACGCTGCAGAAAAGGAGAGCAGACGCAAAAACAATAAAAGGAATAAAGATATGATCAAACGAGAAACTTTGTAAGGATGAAGCATGAGAAGTCGGATTACTTTGAAACCACAAAAGGAATCAGGCAGGGTTGCATTCTAAGTCCACTTTTATTTGCGGTAGTCCTAGATGAAGATGGCTACATCTTTTACGGAAAAGAGGCCAAGAAACAAATGACACCGTATATAGCTGGACACTGGAATTTGAACGAGGTGAAGATTTCAACAATAGAATACGCCGACGACATATTTCTTTTTGCAAAAAATGAAAAGAAGATGAATGAGAACCTAAGGAAATTGAATGAAAGCTTAGAGAAGATACTTATGAAGATAAATCATGAAAAGACCAAGATAATGGTAATAAGCACCTCGAAAAAGGAACATCAAATATTTTTGAGCGGAACGAAAATAGAACAAGTCCACAGCTTTAAATACCTGGGCTCGATGATAGAGGAAAATGGAAGATTGGACGAAGAAATCAAAGCAAGGACAACAAAGACAGACAAACTCTTCAACAGCATAAAGCACTCGTTCCTAAACAAGGAAATTCACGGCCAAACAAAAATATAGATATTTAAAAAAGTAGTTACACCGATACTTACGTTCCGGTCGGAAACATGGACAATGACAAAGAACCAAAAAGGAAAAATTCAAAGCGCCGAAATGCGATTTCTGAGAAAAATTGAAGGAAAAACGAGATTAGATAAAATAAAAAACACAGTGTTTAGGGAAAAATTGCAGATGATACCAGTACAAAATGTAATAGAAGAGGGATAATTAAGATGGTTGGGACATGTGATGAGAATGGGCGAAAACAGATCGGTAAGAAGAGTGCATGAAGCGAGAACAATCATGGACAGAGGAAGTCAAGGAAGCGGCAGAAAGCAGAAATATTAAGTGGAACGAAGTGCGCCGACAGGCACAAGATAGAAAAAGATGGAAGGAGGCATGGAAAAGAAAACCGGAAAAATAACTCAACTCAGCCCACCCCCCCAACCTGACACTCGTGAGAGTAATCAGGCTTTAGGATTAAGTAAGCAAGTAAAAAATGTTTACCCAAAACAATATTTTGAAATAAGAGATACGTTGGATTCGTAATTTTTGTATAAAAAAATAATTTGATATAGATTTGGCTTAATTTCAATTACGAAAATTGGACATGTTTAAAGAAAATGAAAAAATTGAAAGCTGTACTGAAGCGTTAAAAATTGGCAAGTTAGTAAAAACAACCAACCTTTTCCTTTGGTATTTTACAAACATTTTAAAAAGAGAGCCAGATTTTGTAATTTTCTAAAGAGAATGTTAAATTTGATGGTTAAAGGAAGTCATGCGATTACTTGTGTGCATGTTATTTGACATAAGTTTTAAACAAAAACCTATGGTAAAGCAAAATTTTTCATATATTGATCAATAACAAAAAAATCTTTATATCAAATTTCATTTTATTTGGGGAATAAGTATGAGGAAGTCCAATATCTCAGTTAATATAGAAGAGGGGAAAAAATGTTTCATGATGAATGTTTTTTTTGCGACGTTGTCAGGTTGTTCCGAAAAGAATGAGAATTCAAGAAAAATCAAAGCACCATAATAAGCATCAAAATAACTTTATTGATACGAATTTACGAAAGATATTTGGCAGCTACGAGGAAAAATTGTAACTTCAAGGTCTTAGGTAGGTACAAGTTTCGCTTCATGTACATCATTCATTTACATCTGTGCAAACTTTGCAATTTTCAAATATCAAAAACTTGTTTTTCTTTAATGGACCTTGTATATTATTTTACAACTTGATAGAACTATTGTATCCCTTCAAATTACACTTATACCATGAAACCCGTCAAATTGATAGTTTCTGAGAAAATTGCAGTTTTATTTTAGAATGTACAAATACGAGGGATGATCGTAAAATGAGGTTCCCATATTTTTTAAAAATAGACAGCATTCTTTATTTCCTTAACATTACACATTGTTTTAAAGGTAAAAACTTAAGCTATTTTTCGACATAATCGCCATTTCTATCCAAGCATTTTTGCAGACTGTGCTCCAACTTCTGTATCCCCATGTCGTAAAATTCTGCCGCCAGTCAAAATCTTTTCAATTGTGGTGTTGGAAATCTCAGGAATCCGAAGAGCGAGATGACGAATGGTGACCCTCCGATCTTCAAGCAGTATGCTCTCTACCTTTTCAACGATTTCCTCTGAAACTGATAGTCTTCCGCTCCGCTCTTCATCGTGAATTTCCGTCCGACCTCCGGTGAATTCCCTACACCATTTGCGGACGTGTTGAACAGCTATACACTTTTCTCCGTAAACTTCGGTTAATTGACGATGAATGTCTATAGGTGAAACCTCTTTCGCGTTTAAAAGACGTATCACAGCGCGAATTTCACGCCTGGCGGTAGCGGCGATCGGGATTTCCATCTCGGACAGCTGCTTAGTCAACACCGAGCGACGTAGCGAGACGGGAGTGGGAAAACTGCTGCACATGCCAATGTTGTCGAATTTCGCCTAGCGCGTCTTATTGCTGCTGTAGGGCTTTGGGAACCTTATTTTACGATCATCCCTCGTATTTGAGTGAACTGTGTGGTTTTTATTAACAAATAAATGTATTTTTCATGCTGGAAATTAATTTTCAAATGCTGCGTTACAGGAATAAACCAGTAAGCGCGTGGACAGGCGCTGATACAACCAAATTTGAGAAAAATGCGTTTTAGATCGATGTCAACTTTTTTAGGCGATGCTTATACCTTTTAAAATGGTATATTTCTTCTCAGCTTTCGATGCTTTATCCAAATATAAAATTTGATCAAAATCGAAGAAACTTTTTCCGGGCACACACATTTAGATTGCATAAACTCAATTTTTCAAATTTCAAAAATCGACAGTTTCTGAAAAAATTGCAATTTTACTGTATATTGTAAAATATAATATTTTTAATAAGCAAGCCGTGAAGTAGAAACTTTATTACTGTCAAATAGTTTGGCATTATTAACTTTTGCGATAAATCCAAATTAAAATAATGAATTTTTCAATTGATGAATTAACAGATATGGTTTTCGTGTTGGATTCAAGTGGTAGAAGTGCAAAAATGGTAACTTTTATTTGAAACATTCTTCCCTATCTTCTATATTAACTGTGATATTGGGCTTCCTCGCACTATTGGGCCGTCCTGTATAAAAAAAACAACTAAGTGGTAATACATATAATATAAAAAACAAATTGGAGTTACAAACATTGAATTATTATGTCCAAAAGTTAAAACATTATCTTGTTTATTACATTTTACAACAAATTTCTCTTTTTCATCAATTGACAACGAAATGTTGTAACTTCAATTCGTTTTTTGTATTGTTTATATTACCATTTAATTATTTTTCGATAGACACTCTGATGAAGGCTTTATTTAGATCCGAAAATTTGCCAATAAACCAAATAAAGAATTAAATTAAAAAAGACATACATAATTCCTCTAAAGGTTTTATTTTATTTTTAATGCGTTCCAGACATTCTGTATTGTTAAGATCTGTTTATCCTGAATACTGATCTGTCGGCAGGGTAAGAATTACTCTTAATTACCCAGGTCGAAGGGTATAATATTTTAAACAGAAATGAAACACAAATCCCTAATTTCTTATTTCAATATCTTAATAGCACTTTTCTAGGATTACTAAATTATAATGGAATTGTATTATGTGGAAGTATAGAATATAAATTAAGCGATATTCAAATATTTAAAGGAAGACTATAAACTTAATATCTTTAGCAAATAAAGGATTACTGATAATATTTTCTTCTGGGGTAATGTGTTTGTTCGAATATTACAAATTACCTGAAAAAATATTTCTTAAAGGTTAGAGAGTGGGGGATACCAAAGGTTATTGTTGATTATTCCTTATAACTTGATCCGTATAAATAGCTATAGTTATTGGTTGACAAAGCCAGTGTTAAAGTTTGTGTAGCTTGAAGAACATCTCGAGAACACTTCTAGTAACAAATATTCAAGGGGACACAAGAAAATTAAGGTAATAGGTTCTCTTTTCTTCATAAAATCAGTTTTGCATACAACACAATTTTTAAGAAACGAAAAGATTTTTTTAGATTTGTTAGATTTACCAGCAAAATAGTATCAAGGACTCAAGAGTTTTTGCTTGAGCTTTTACGTGGGAATTAGCCGTCTCAATGAGATCTTTTGCGTGCTCATAGTACGGCTTTTTCTCGCCAGAAAATCTTAAGCAAGTCACCGAAAATGGTTTAACCAACCAACACTGATCAAAAACGCGAATCTAGGAAGATAACATTTTATTGCAGTGAATCTAGTTTGTATTTTAGTAAATTATTCATTTAAATTTTACGTAGCAGGATATATTTTACTACTACATATGTTTTTTTTTCACGATTGTCATTGACAAAGCAATGTAAATTAATGTGTTATGAAGCATATACCAAGTTAACTAAATATGTATGATCAATGACTTCATTTTAGAAAAATTTCAACTGAATTTTCCTTAATTTAATAGACGTTCCTTACAGATACTTATATATCTCCACAGTCGCAGTTTTCAATTTAACATATTTTTTCTCTTGGTATATTTAGAAATGAATATTGTTCAGGTAGATTTTTCATTCGCAATTTCTTTGCGTACTGAAGGTTCCAGTAGATTTTATACTTTTTCCATTAAGTTCTCTAATTTGTTAAACGCTTTCGTAGGGCACCCCAATGATTGTTAAATAAAAAGTAAACTTTTAACACGTACATACATAAATACTCTGTAGATTCTGTAAATCTATTCTTATATTAGGTTTCGCTGTAATCATAAATTTTTGTTCGCTTCCATGTTTGTGACACTGTTTAAATTTAACAATTATGTCTTTTCTCTTCTGAACATTTAACTAATCGAAAACATCTGACAGTAATGCAAAATGTTCCTAAAAACTACAAATTTGTCGTCGATGCATGTCTTCGAAATGTTAAGTTTAGTCTAGCTAAAACATGAAAATAAGAAGAAAATGTGTGCATCATCATAAAGAGCTAACTATACTCTGTTGGAAAACGGCAAGTACTGCTTTCAATAGCGTAACTAGTAGTACGGTCGTTTTCTACAGAGTATGGTAATCAAATCTCTTCGTTCCATGAAAAACGATATCCACTTAATCTATTCAGCTCATAGTAGTTGTTACTATCATATCCGTTACTTATAAAGTTAAATGATAGTACGGCCTCCATGAGCTAGATATGTTAGGTTTTACACCAGCAAAGTGAAAAGTTATTTTCCGTTTGACGTTTACGTCTTCGTGGTCATATGGACTGGACTAGTGGAAGTTCGAAACACAGTACAGTACCATATGATACGAAAGCGTAAGAACTATAAGACATCAACAGAAACTGGGTATCTTTAGGCTGCTTTAAGTGATATAGTGCAAATTATTAGCCAGTTGCTAATCTAGTGCTTATGAAATGCATTTATGGTACAAGTACAGTTGGTATATTGGATAATCATTGCACGTGATACTGCCAACATATCCTAGAGCCATTATGTGTGGTACATGTCGCAGTCTAATTACTCGTCAACTCTCCCTTGTATAAGTGGCGTTCACATAAACTAAAGCGAAATTAATGCAATGCAAAGCTATACACATGCCAAATTTTACCATTATTTCTGCCAGGATTATTGCAGACATTGCTAATAAACATACCATGTAACGTATCTAATTCCGTGCATTATAGAAGCAATTGTTGTTGGCTTTGAGTACGAGGAGGAATGGCATCTGCGAGAAATTTCTACAGAAATTGCTTAGAAATGACATAGATTGTGCATACATACTGGAACGAATGAAGTTTCTTGTGCCACGTTTGAATTCAAGATCTGATAGTGGCTTCATTCTTCCATTCGCAAAGACTAACATAATGAGACGAACGCCGACGTATATTTTGTCCAGGGCGGCTAATAAACGTGACTTATTTAAGTAAAACTTGTAAAAATTTACTATTTATTTTTTCATGTACTGCATTGTTTTTATTTAGTTATATACTTACCTACATTTCTCCTATTGGGCAATATGCTTGTTGGGAAATAAATGTTTATTATTATTAATTGTTGATAAAAACAAATAAATTTTGGTTAGGTTATGACAAAGCAAACCATTGGTCTCTGTAGTCAAATTCAAATGAAGAGAAAACTCATTTATTTGAAGATATTGCACACAAGAACTGTTTGATAATGTGAAAATTTTTTGATACTTCTGGTATATCTTTTTGTGCAAGCCACCGCTGTCATGCAGTGACATTAGATAAAACCTGTTCATTAAACATGATATTTTTAAATGGTGTTGATCTGGTGCGCAGTTTTATTATAAGAGGTAAAAATTGTGGTGTAATTGTACATATTTTCTATTTGTTTTAAAGCTGTTTCTTCTCCTTCAAATGACAATTTATGTTTACGTTTCGTTGGATCCAATACGCAGGGTGTCCCAGATCGAATGGGATTGCATAGGTAATTTTTTTATCATTGAAGATGGAATGGGCAATGTTTTGCAGTTTTATGTGCTGATTTAAAATGTTCGAACTCGGCATTTCAAAAATACTAAAAATTGTCAATTTCTTGTGTGTCAATAAGAGATAAAAAAAAAGTTTCAAATGAAAGTCACTGTTTTCGATAAGACCAATTTAAAATTGATGTTGAACAAAATTCAAGATGGCAGCTTTTGAGATACTCGTATCAACTTTCTTAAGTTAAGTGGACGCCATATTGGATTTTTATGTTGCTGAATAGAATTTTTTATTCTCTTTTTAACGATGTAAGATAACGTACGATTGAATAAAAAAATACCAGTGAAGTTAATTGTTTTTGATCAAGTAGGCTTAGATGGATCCAAACGAAAATAAACAAAATTTATACAAAAAAACAAAACTTAATCGTAATAATCAGTTCAAAATGCTGGCCATTGTTAGCTAAACATAGTTAAAGATCCATTGAACGCAACAGGTCCGATTAAATGACTTCCTATTATCCGCAAAATACATTAAATCTGAATCGAACCTGATTTCGAGATGGAACTACAACGTGTGGTTTTTCCTGCGATCAGTAGTGTTCATTATGCCGATTAGACACCCCGCACTTAGAAAAATAAGACTCCTCTGTCCATAATACTCGACTTGCAAAACTATTATTTCCAGTATTCTTGCGGACTTACAAAATGCTATTCCGCGATCGTAATCTTCTGGCTGTAAAGCTTCGGCCATGCGCAACTTGTATGAGTGAAACTTGTGCCTTCTTAAAATTCGCGATGCTTTTGACTAAAATACATCAACCAGTGCTTCTATTTCTGGAGTTGAAATGCCTGGATTAGCCGCGGCACAAGCCAATGTTATGATTTTCTACTAATAAATTGTTCTCCTTAGTTTTAATGGATTTCCTCAAACTTCCATACACCGCTGCATATTCCTGTCTAGTCTAAACGCTTTAACATTTGGTTGTCTTGTTTCCGGAAAATTAGTTAAATACAGTACTGTGAAATGAAATCCGAACTCTAATAAATAATCAATTACACTTAAAATACCGGGTATTATTTGAGTATAATTAATTTTTATGGTATAGCAGGTATGAAACGGAACCCCATCCCTCAATATACAGACCTTAAACACATTACTAACGATCTCAGTTACCCGTGTTAGAGCAACGCAAACTGCGCTGAAAGCCAGTGGCTGACGCATAAAAGTCTACACAAAATAAACACGGCCGGGACAATTCGGTATAAGCGTCAGTATAACTGCGACTCGAAAGCCGATCTGTTGTGTATGCATCTACGCTGTCGTATACTATATCGTAGTTCTACGTTTGTTTTGAAAATGTTTCCTACGTCGCGAAAACGATCAATGTTGGACACAATAAGAGAATTTATTGCAGAAATGCCTGATTTAAAGTGTGATGGCGCTAAAATTCAATGTGTAGTGTGTAAAATAGATTTAATGTGTTGGTCGAAAAGTGATTGTCTGCGGCACGTAAATAATGCAGGGCATGTTTCAAGAGAAAATTCCACACGAGATTATGACAAATTTAAATTTAATTTATGTGTTTATTGCATGTACTTTACCATTTCATTTACTAAAGAAGAAAGCATACGTCTCGTTTTAGAATGAATATTCGGACTTTAAGTTACCAAGTGAGAGAACATTACAGAGAGTTGTGCCGTCTGCTCGTGAGTATGTCGAGAAAAGAATTAAATCGGAGTTGCAAGATAAAAAGCTGTGGTTATGTGTGGACGTAACAACAGATCGTAAAAAACATTCTGTGGTTAATGTAATGGTACGCACAATGGAACCACATCGACCGTCACCCTCCAGACGAATACAACAATGCACTGCCGAAGTAATTTCAATGTTGGTGTTAAATACATTGGAAAAGTTTGAACTTTCAACAAATCAACTGTTGATGTTTATGAGTGATGGTGCCGCAAACATGCTTGCGGTAGGACGATCTCTTAAAAAACATTGTGCTAACTTGTTGCATATTACATGTAAAATTCATACTCTCAGTCTCGTAGCAGATAGTATCAGAAAATGTTATCCCGAGGTAGATGCTCTAATAGCACATACAAAAGCTGTGTTTGTAAAATCCCCAAAACGTATTCGGGAATTTCATAGACTATGCCCCGGTATTCCTGAACCACCACAACCTATTCTTACTCGTTAGGGAACATGGTTAGAGGCTGCATTTTATTATCTTAAATATTTTGAGAATATAAAGAACGTGATTTTAGAATTCGACCCAAAGGAAGCTGCGGCTGTCAAGGTAAGCCGCTTGAAATTTCAGGATAGTCAAGTTAAAACAGATTTGGAAATTATTCAGAACAATTACGTGGGACTAGCGGATGCGATAGAAAAACTACAAAATTCTTCGGTGTCGTTAGTGGAATCTTTGTAAATAGTGCAACATGTTCACGCACAGCTATGCCCGATAGAACACGCAAGAAATGTTTGTGTTTTAGAAAGGTTTGAAAGTGTTTTAGATAAAGTCTCTGATTTTGGCACATTAAGACAAATTTGTGAAGGTGCGTCAACAGAACCGTTAAGTTATTTGAAAGATTATTTTACTTACGCAAATATAACGTCACTAGATGTAGAACGTTCGTTTTCGGCATACAAAAACACTTTTTCTTCACGCCGCACTCACTTTGCCGAAACAACTTTGGAAACATATCTAATGTTACAAATATTGAATAGACATTATCCACTTTGTGATTTCACGGAGGACTCTTAAAACGGTAAGTGTTTGAGCACGTATCACATTTAATTTATTTTGTGTAAACTTTTATGCGTCCGCCACTGGCTTTCAGCGCAGTTGCGTTGCTCTAACCCGTGTAGTATTGAATGTATTACGATGCTATGAAAAAAAGTTTTCGAAGCTTACTAATCAACAAAAAGCCGTTATTCTGGCGCTAAGTAGGGAGAGTTTATCGATGCGTACGATAGCAAGTCGAGTAAAATGTAATGTGTCAAGTGTTTGTGACTTATTAAAAAATATATGAAGAAACAGGGTCTACCGATCGAAAAAAAGGTAGCGACAAGAAGCATCGAATAGATACAACGTATGCAGTAAATGCTGTTTAGTTTGTACGCTATCGTTTTGTATTAACAATTTTAATGTATGCAATGTTATGTTACGTTTTCTTTTGGTTTCATACAATATAGTATACAAGAACAAACAAAATAAATGTTTCATTCTACTCATTATAATGTAGTAATTAAAAAATGATTAGAAATAGACGCTGCAGATATAATTACTTAAACAGGCTAAAATAATTTAGACGGGCCAAACGGGCCTAAATTTCCGGGCTGGGTAATGAACGCAACGGGCGGGCCTACTCCATGCTGTAACGAGCCACGGATGGGCCTGGCTAACGTATTCTAAACAATCATCCAAAGTATTCCACCTTACGTCTTGCAGTAAAACTAGTGCCTTTTCATCAGTTTACTTTGCGTTTAGCTGATGCAAAATGTTTTATGATCCGCGTAATATTTTCTTTGATTTTTTTGGTCTCTAAATCGTGTGACAATATTATTTTCGAGTGTGAAGCATTCTTTATATTTTGTAACATGCGTGTCATATTTGCAGCATTATCTGCCACAAAATTTAAAACTTTGCAATTATAATAAGATTAATTACAATATCAATCAAAATATTCACGGCACACTACCCCACAGTCCTTGCTATCGTTATTACAATATCAAAATATTCTGATGTGGAGCATGTCCAAATGTATCAATCGTATCATATAAAAACATTTTTGATCTTTTGTGTAATAAAATGGTTGTGACAAGAAAAAAAAACGCTTTGAAAAAGTTCCACTCATAAAGCCAAAATCTTCCGAGCCCGCAGAGACGGCCTGTATGAAAAGTTGAAAGTCCCAAAACTGTTGTCTGAACATTGTCATTAAAAAGAAATAAAGATAATGAAAGATAATCTTCATCTTTAGTCAAAAATTATGATCAAATTGCAATTTTGTGCCGTTTTAATTTCACAGTATTTCGTACATTTCGAAATTGACTGGTTTATCTGCAGACAGAGAGAGATTTCTAAAACTAGCGTGAGTCTAATTAGCTCATTACCGGCTTGAAGCTTCTTGTTACGTAAAACAGACGTCTATTTATAAGCCGAACAACTGACATACCTGAATGCGAATGCTTGTCGTGATTCTTAATGGCCGAGTTATATACGATTGTGCGCGCGGTTATTGTGCGATAACGTGGCGCGTTTAAAATCCAGAATGGAGAGCGAAGCATTATTTACGGTGGAACAAAACGCTGTATACGGAAGGTAAATAGTGAGATGTACGATTTTTTATACGAATAGTTATCGTCTCACGAATCCATCTCTCGAAAATCAGGTACATTGTGGCAGCTAGAGATATCAAAGAGGGCGAATTGATACTGAAAGAAACGCCAGTGGTGTTAGGAGCGACAATCGAAGGCTTTCACGTGTGCTTCCGGTGCTGTAAAACGCTGAGGACCAGCGTGCAAGTGTGCAGAAATTGCGGTGTCGCTATTTTATGTACAAACGAGTGCCAAGGTATTATGTAGGATTATTTATTACTGTAGTAAATTTTCCCCATCCGTATTCTTTACGATTTAGGAGTTAAGCATAGCGATTCGGAATGCACAGCTTTAAAGTCGACAGGTTTAAAGGCGCTAAATCTACTCGACAATCCACAGATCATAATGCCTTTACGATGTTTAATGCTGCGAAACTACGATGTGGAGACGTGGACGAAATTCTTAGATATGGAAGCGCATGTGGATAAAAGGAAGGATACGCCGATATGGGTTAGGCACAAGGAATATACGGAAAAGGTATGCGCAACTATGGTGTTCCTTATTTGGCCCAATTAATATATACCCCCAAATTAATTGGTACCATTTTTTTTACTTGGCACATATAAAATGCTTGATCTAATTGTCTGAGAGTTATTTATGATATAGCATATTACGGTTCTAGAATGTGTCGATTTTGAAATATGCTCTTCTGAAATCTTCAATTTAAACATCAATATTTTCTTTTTGTATTAGCTATCTTAACCAGTTTTGTTGTTTTGTTATTATTAAAAATGTTGTACAGGATATTCCGAAAGCCCCGTGTAAACGCGGACATAACGGGTGATGCAAAAGTAGTTTGACATCTTTTAAAATTTTTTTATACTTTAATCAGAAACTATTAGAAAATATGCGATGGTTTAATCTTAAAACTAGAACCTTTGCTTACAATTATCATTAGGTTAAAATGGCAAAAGGTCCACTTTCTTAAATTTTTCTCAGTTTAGATGGAACCTTTTGAATCATGGCTTGGATGTAATCCGGACTAATTTGCTTGAGCCTATTGCTAATTCTACCTGCTAACTGATTCTCGTTTTCTGTTGTCCGACCCTTCTCATAAACGAGTCGACTAAGTTCTGCCCAAAAATCTTCGATAAGACGTACCTTTGGAATATTTGGAGGATTCATTTCTTTAGGGACGAACGCGATGTTATCTTCTGTTAACCATGTGGTAACAGTTTTCGCATAATGCGAACTCGCTAAGTCTGGCCAAAAGAGAATATCATCTCCTTGGTGAAATCTTTCAATAAATCGTTTCAGTTTTGGTAGACATTTTGTCCTGTACACTTCAGCATTAATTGCTGAATCACGCACACTTCTTATGAGAGGACTTGAAACCGGCTTTTGAAATAGCAATCCAAACTAAAATTTTTGGCTCAAATTTTGCTTTACCTGCGAATCTCACTTCGTCAGGAGCAGAGTTTTTATTTTTTGTATAAAACCCAGCATTTCCAGCGATGTTAGTGTTACAAAAGGTAAAATATTTCTCATCATCTAAGATCAACACTTTTTGTGCAACTTTTAGATTGGTCCTCATCTTCCTACATCGAACCGGAATAATTTCCATTTGTCTATCCGTATATTTTGGTGCTTTTTGTCTTTTATAATATTTTAAACCTTCTTTTTTCAAATTTCTTGATATACAAGACTGAGATACTTTAAACTTTGGCGCCATTTGTCGTTGCGATATTCCAATCTTGTTTTCCATCAATTCCATCATTTTTGAAACTTTACCCTTACTTGCCTTTTTTTTTCAAGTTAGTACTAAGTTTGCCATCGTAAAAACGTTTTATGATGCTATATATGGTGCTCCATCTAAAATTTTCTTTTGTAAAATGTCTCACCACTTCCGCCGACGTCCATCTTCCAAGGGCAGAATAAATACGTTCTCGTAAATTTTCAATAGCAGCAGTTTTCATTCTTACAACTAACAAATAAACGATTTTTTGTTTAAGAGAAACTTCAGACAAGACATTGACGTTTGACTCATTTGTCAAAAAAAATTCTACAGCCTACTACGCTAATTTTTCAAATGTCCAGCTACTTTTGCATCAGGCGTTATTTAACTAGGAAATTCTACTCCAAAAAAACAAAGATAACATGTGTTTTACTTCCTATAACTAAATTCACTTGTTTCCCAGTTATTTAAACAAATTTATCAATTCAGTCTATTTCGTAATGAAAAGCAACTTAGTTAACAATTGAGGCTTTAGTTTATATAAACTAAATCATCACTGTGATCGATATGGTGCTAAGATGCTATTTAAAAAATTATTCTTTTTGTAATTTGGACTAGATTTTCGGAACATCCCGTATAGCATTTTTTATAATTCTTATTAATAGCTATTTATCCGCTTTCTAAGAATCTCAAAATTAATTTACATTGCGCTAATGCAAAAGAAGAGATATTGATGTTTGAATTGAAGTTTGCATTAATCAAAATCCTCAGAAGAAAATATTTTAATTTCGAAAGTTGATATTATTATAGTACTTCACTAATGGAACAAATGAAATAAAATCAAAAATAATTTGCAATCCTGTAGTTTAACTATCGAACTTGAAAACCAGGAGTGGAGGAAATTTAAAATTGATGCAGTCCGAGCATTTCTTTGAAAAATAAATTCCTTCAAATTTAATCAAAGTATTCCATAATTTTGCCGCGCACAGTATACATATAAAAGACGGGCCAATAAAAGCGTAACATTTAATTTTCTTTTAATAAAGTGTGTTGCGGTTGTGGTTGCCATCAAAATGCCATAAATGTTAAGTAGACATTACCCAATTATCAAAAATGCAGCGATACACGGTTGAACAGCGCATTCGGTGTTGGCGAGGATGGTTTATCGAAAATATCATCGCAGTGACTGACAGCGGATATTAAATAGAGATCTTCATCTTTATCCTTATAGAGTCCAGATAACTCAGGAAATTAAGACGGTAGATCATGCGCAGTGGCTTGCATTTGTCAGGTAGGTACTGCAAAAGCAACGAGTTGATGTTGATTTCTGCGAAAAGAATCCTGATAAACGATGAAGCGCATTTTCATTTGGATGGGTATGTGGATACCCACAACTGTCGTGTTTGGGCTGCTGAAAATCCTCGGCGAGTTCAGGAGAAAAAAATACACCCACAAAAAGTAACCGTTTCGTGTGGGTTTTGGGATGGCGGAGTTATTAAGTCACATTTCTTCGAGGGCGAAGCGGACAATGCAGTTGCAGTTAATGGCGACCGTTATCGTGATATGGATAAAGGAATTTTGTGGCCTGCATTGGTTGGTATGGATCTAGACGATATGTCGTTCCAGGAGGACTGGGCAACCTGCCACACAGTACAAAAAACAATGCAGTTATAAATGAGATTTCCGAACCATGTTATCTTACGCAATAACAACCAGAATTGTCCACCGAGATCGTGTGAGCTCAGGAGGATGGAATTCGGCAAGTCACTGGTGAAATTGAGCTATAAATGTCGACAATCTCACCAAAAGTACAAGAGTGTACCAACAACATCGCGGGAGCCATTTGTTGGATATCCTGTTTCATAGTTAATTGGAGTTTATGCACTTCAAGTTGCAATAAAACTAGTAGTATTTCTAAAAAAAAATATCTGTTCTATAAGGAATTAAATGTTGCGCTCTTATTGGCCCACCCATTACAAACGTTAAATCTAACATTTGGTACGTGTTGCAGCCGCTGAAAAACTTGCAGCAACTGACCGAGGACGATCTGGAGCAAGAAATCGTTCAAACGATTTGCGGTATTCTAGACGTTAACTCTTTCGAGGTTAGACCTCCTGAAAGCGACGGAAATCTTCTAGATCCCAGGGATTGTTTGAGAGGATTGTATCTTGGAGCATCTCTTATGACTCACGATTGCGTCGGCAACACTCAACTATCAATCGACGATGATTTTAAAATGACGGTGCATGCTTCTAGGGCGATTCCGGTCGGCGAAACGATATTCTTCAATTACAGTAATTGTTTAAAGGTAAAGGAAAAGTATTTTCGTTACGTTAATACAAGGTGAATCCGGAGGAATGGACCAAACTCCACGAGTCTATTATACACGTAAAAATAGGGTACAAAAAAGTTATCCGATTTTAATTTGTTTTCAAGTTATAACGTAATTGAAAAATTTTGACTAGCGTTCTTGTAAAGGATCCAAATTTTCGCTTGTTTTCGAGTTAATACGTTTTAAATAAAATAAAAATATCCTTGCATTGACTACCGATGCAAAACTAAAAGTCAAATACGTTCGACATTGAAAGATTTTTCCGCTTCTTATCACACATGACGTACCGGCTATCTGAATCGATCCTTTCGAGGCTCAAAATTATTTTAATAATTTTGTTGTTCCGATAATTGCGACGAATCAAGTGATTTAAAATAACAAAATTGCTCATTCATGAGAATGCCAAGACAGAAACATCGCAAATATATTATTCTATTGTTAAGTATATGGTGATCCAAATTGATAGGCCATTATTGCTATCTGTTATTGTTGGTCCTACAAAATCGGTGTAATTTTTTAACGCAACACCCCGTATATTTTTCAAAATTCTAAGACACTTCAATTTCCGATCTAAAAACTTCGTAGACTATTCTTCTAAAATGAATTATCTTTATTATGTATCTTATTTACTTCTTTGACAAGCAGAACAGTTACGAAAGGAGACGCCACTTGAGGGACGGTAAATATTTCGATTGTGTGTGTAGAAGGTGTTCGGATCCGACTGAACTGGGAACGTTCATGAGTTCGATCCGTTGCAATAAGTGCAAGAGCGGGCTCGTAGTGCCGACGATGCCTTTAAGCGACATCTACCGGACGTCCTGGATATGCCAGTGCTGCGCCACGGTTTACAAAGGCATGTTGATCAAGACAACTGTGGATCAGATCAAGGAGAAGATGATTTGTTGGGGTGGGTAGCTTAAAAAGGAACGTAAGGAGACAAAATGGAGGC
The DNA here is from genome assembly GCA_029619315.2 of Dynastes maya. Lineage (NCBI taxonomy): Eukaryota > Metazoa > Arthropoda > Insecta > Coleoptera > Scarabaeidae > Dynastes > Dynastes maya. Next base: position 8,116,396 of record JAROYE020000006.1, on the reverse strand, counting down.
TTATAAACTATGATGAATGTCACTGTTACTAAATTAGACACAAAAAAACTTTTCTCGCTGAGAAATCAAATTTTTTAGATTAAAAGGTAATCTTATGTTTTTAATGACAACAGAGTGACAACTTACTGCATTATTATTTTTGTTTACACAACAATTGCGATTGTTGACTATTTGTTCACTTTTTTGTAGTTATAATAGTATATTATACAATGATCATTTAATGATAGCCATTAAGACACGAGTATGAGAACTACGACACGAGCCTTGGCGAGTGTCGTAATGACTACGAGTATCTTAATGGCCATTAAATGAGAGTATACACTATTTTTTCTACGACCAATTAGAATAATGAAAGATCTTTATTTTAAAAATTTATTATTCATAAATTACAACTAGAAATACCAAAGGAAATAAACGAAATATCAAAACATTTGAAGTTTAACAGTAACAAAGAAATGTTATTCTTTTTGGTAAGTAATGACATTCTGGATTGTACAATTATTAAAGTGCAATTGCATGGGCAATTTTGTAATATTATGAGTGGATGTCGTTGACGTTGTAGGCATGATGTTGGTTGCATTGGTAGCTTCGTTGTACTCAATTGAGTTCAAAATTTGATTTCCCACGTTCACTTTATTTTGAACAACAAACACTCGCCAAGGCTCGTGTCGTAATTCTCATACCCGTGTCTTAATTGCTATCATCAAATGATCGTTGTATAATATACTATTAGAGCATAGAAAATATGCTATTTATCAGATAACTAGGAGGATGACGCAAATTCGTGCAGTACATCTTAGATACGCATGTAGAAATATCCTCCCAGACCAAGGAATCATGTTCCTTTGTAAATATTTACTCCAATGAAGAGCGTATTTTCTATGGTCCAGCAAATTGAGAAGCATTCACCACCAACAATTCATTGTGGAAAGTTCACCGCGACAAATTCACTAGTCCCAATTCATCACGTGGTTGATTTTTTTTTAAATCTACAGCCTTGGACAAAATTATTAGGCACCCTCGCATTTGGTTTATATCTCAACTTTCACCAGTAAATAAACGAAACGGATGGTATAAATGTAATATTTTATTTAAGAACAAATAAAATTCAATATCGAGTTGATCCTCCTTGGGAGTTTATTACAGCAGTTATCCTTTTCGGTAAACGAGCAACAAGTTTCTCGAAAGCAGAAGCTGATATTTTATTCCATTCCTCTATTGCCGCTATTTCTAACTTTTATTTGGATGTACATTTTTGAATACGTACCTTCTGCTTTAAAATCGTCCACAAATGTTCTTACACACTCACATTACTGTCGTAATTAACAGCGTGAAACATAATAAGCTCTATTAACTTCCAAATATGCGACATAACTCGGTAATTCCCCGAGGAATATTTAGGTATACTACTTATAATTCCCCGAATGATTAAATAACTGCATAGATGGCATCAGTTTTCTAATATAACGAAATATAAGGGGTGCCTAATAATTTTGTCCAAGGCTGTACAATTCACTATTCGCTGTGTTCAGCAAGAATGGAACAACGCAATATCTTTGGAACGAATGAAACTTACAAATATCTACAAATAAGGAAGATATCGCTTGTAACATTGAATCTGGGACAACCGGCATAATTTGCACACACCAAACACAAATAATACTAGCAGCACATATTCAGGATTAAAGTATTCTTGTGTGCATAAATTGTTTTGTTGAAATATACTGTTTTATTTACTTTCAATGATATCAATAAATAGTAGGGATAGGTTACATGTAAAAATGCGATTGTTTCCCTACGTCACTGAAATAAGAAAACAAGGATATCTTCGTTACTTACTAAGTGAATTGCAAATTTAAATTTCAAATTGAATCAATTAAAAATTGAAGTGTTTAGTACCTACAAAGCGATTAATGAATCTTATTCTAAATTTTTGGGACATACAATGCATAAAAACACTTTGTCTATGGCATATTTTCGAATTCTTATACGAAATTGTCCACTGTCAGATCCGACCAATATACAAGAAGGCGAAGAACTGTTGCAGAAACTCGAAATCTCGCTAGCACCGCAACACTATCTAGTACTCGAATTAAAACAGAACCTTATCCCTCTGTACGAACGTAACCTGTTCAATACGTGGGCTATGGAGAGGAAGATACAATTCTGTAAGAATATCATCGATGTACTAAAAATTGTCGAACCAGGAATATCTAGACTACAAGGTAATATTTTTTTTTATATAACGAGAAAACGTATCTATAGACTGTGTTACTTAGAGGTCGAAGTATTTGATTCCTACAGAATTATCCTCTTTTTTAGAATTTATATAGTCTGTGCGTATATACATTAACGGTATCTCTGTCCACTATGTGCAAAAGTACAAGTTATCTTTGGGGGACTCTTAAAGTTTAGCAAATATAAACAGTAACAACTCACCTTATGTTTGAATGAGAACATTATCGCGGAAAAAAGGTAAAATATTTAGAGATAAAACATGTTCATATAAGTGGCTCAACTTCGAGAACACCGCGTATAAGCAAGAAAACATTGTTTCCAAAATAATATTTTAATTTCTTGATAATTTAAAACTCTGCAACATTACTAGGTCGGAGGAAGCATAGCGATATACAAATCGATATGAACCAGGCTATACTCCTTAGGACCTAATACTTCGATCTCAACGTGGGATAGACTATAGTCCGGTCCAACAGGCAATATTTTAAACTTGTTTCCCGTACAGGGTTAGCCTTATTCCAACTGCAATCAACGCAATTGAATATAGCGAACAAGCTGTATCAATGCAAAGAGATTTCAGCGCCAAAATACTTACAAGCGTTGTTCGAAGTCGAAAGAAATCTAACAGAAGCCGTCAAACAACTGCTGTACGAGCCGAAACAAAGTCCTGAAGGACGCCTAACTCAGCACGCCATCAACGATCTGAAGATCCTGCGGAGTATGATTGGGCAGATGAAGACACTATGCGGCGAGAGTAAATTAGCCGAAAGGGATGACCTAACGCGTCAACTACCACAAAAGAAAAATAATGCACTGTAGATCATTTTTAATAGTGTATTGTTTTTGTACGGATATAAAATAAATATATCTATGTAGATATACTTCTCCTTTACACAGTAAATAACCTCACTTATAGTAACAAACATACAAAGTGTATAAGCTTCGAAAAGATGAGAGATGAAAGAGAAAGGGTACTTATGTATGTGTAACTAAAAAAATGCTTTTGCAAATACGTAAGAACATGTTACGCTTTAATTTCCACTCGGCAATTATTAGATGTAGACAAAAAAAAATTGATTCATGATGTCTTTTTTCAAGATATATTTATTGGTGAAAAGAGAAATTATCTACCGCCTTTTGTTTTTGAGTTTTTGATGCATATCGGTATCTCACTTATTCGAGAATTAAACTTCTTGTAACAAATAAACAAGATACCGACACGCATCGAAAACTTACGAAGTTTTGTTTATAACTCAAAAACAGAAAACGATAGCTAATTTCTCTTTCCACCGATGGATTTATCTTGAAAAAGGCACATCGAGTATATAATTGTCTATTTTTTCCGGTAGGTTTTTAGCTCATTTAACGATCGTCCATCATTCTCATGGTCTTCTCGAGTATGTGCTTCCTGTGTATCTCCTCCATCACCAAGGTGTTTTCGCGTCTCCTATCCGCGATCCGTTCTAACTTCTTATAGAGGTCCGGTAACGTTCTCATGTAGCTGTTGAAGTATTTTCTATCCAAGCGGTACACTTCGGTGGTTTCTATGGCGACCACGTTCGCTATCCTCTTGCAATCCTTGGCGATTAAACCCATCTCGCCGAAATAGCCGCCATCTTGAAGATGGCATATCTGCCAATAATAGAGATGAGTTCCGTATGCGAAACAGCGGCTAGTTTGACGAAGAAGCTAACAAGCGTTAGGTAGATAATCAGAGACGCGCAACTCAATGTTAAAATTTAGTTATGTAACTTGAATGAAGTATAATAAAACAGGATGACTTTCAGACTAAATTATCTCCATACGGATATAAAAACTACCATCCCGGTGAAATAGTGGTTCATATTATTAATTTATAAAGCATTGTCGCACAACTACGGATTCATTTTGTAATTGCAAGTCTCAAAGAGCAAAATTATATCTAATTCGTTTGTTATATTCTTTAATTCTGAACAAACCTTGACAAAAGAAGATATCCCCTCCTGTAGAAATTTCTTTACGACAAACCAATAAAACAATCGCTTGGTTCTGGTCAGGGTTTCAAAAAATGTGATTGCAAAACAAAATGTACGACGAATAGGTGTGCTTGTCGTAGAAATAATGTTCTGTGAAATTCTAAATGCCACCAATCTTTAGACTGCACCAATAAATAATTCAGTTATTTTTGTTGGTGTTATTAATTTAGTTATTGATAGGTATTTACTTAATTTTAAATAATTAAAATTTTTAAATCGTACCTAATTAATGTTCATTTCATTAATAAAAGAACGTTCCAATTTTTTATAAAAGTTTATTGTTACAACACATATTCAGTAATCTTTTTTTCGGTGTCATGGTTATTAGTAGTCTGGGCAAACAGCGGTAACAGTCAGTGTAGTAGATATGTGGTGCGGAGACGGCGATTATTTATTTCACGCGTTCACAGCGTCAGTACTAAATCGATGCTGTATGCGAGTAGTTCTGTGCATATGTAGGCTGTCGTAACATATTTCGTAATTGTACGCTTATGTTTGCTTTAAAAATGTCGCAGTTAGGTACGTCGCGAAAACGACCAATGCAGACACAGTTAAACTTTATAGTGGACATGCCGGACTTAATTTTTGATGGTGCTAAAATTCAATGTCTAGTTTGTAAAATCCCTTTAATGTATTGATCCAGAAGCCATTGTCAACGTCACATCGAACGCAAACAGCATTCTTCTGCAAAAAGTGGCATACGAGACCAAGAAAAATTTACATTTGATTTATGTGTTACTCTTATTTTATGTAATCTATCGTTTCGTTTACTAGACAAAGAAGCATTTGTCTCCTTTTGAAATAAATATGCGGACTGTAAATTACCTAGTCGGACATCGATACGAAATGTAGTGCCATTTGCTCGTGAACATATAGAAAAAAGAATGAAAACGGAATTGAAAGATAAAAAACTGTGGTTGTGTGGACGAAACAACAGATCGTCAAAAACATTCTGTGGTTAATGTAATGGTACGTACAATGGAACCACATCGACCGTCATCCTCCTTCTTACTTGCTTCCAAAAGGGTTATAAATTGTACTCTTGATGATGTTGGTGTTCAACTCATTGAACAAATTTGAAGTTTCAACTAAGCAACTTTTAATGTTTATGAGTGATCGTGCCGCAAACATGCGTTCTTTGGGCCGATCTCTTAAAGAACACAGCGGTAACTTCTTACATGTAACGTGTAAAATCCATACTCTAAATTTTGCGGCACAAACGATTCCTACATGTTTTCCACTAGTAAATGCATTGATTGCTAGTGCAAAGGCGGTGTTTCTAAAGTCCCCGAAACGTACCCGACTATTTCACAAACTATGTCCTGATTTACCTGAACCACCACAGCCAATTGTTACACGTTGGGGGACATGGTTGCAGGCTGCGTTTTACTACAACAAATATTTTGATCAAGTAAAGAAGGTGGTTTTAAAATTCAATCCGACAGAAGCTGCAGCAATCAAGAAAAGCCAGGAAATATTTCAAGATAGTCAGATTAAAAGAGATTTACAAACTATTCACAACAATTACTTCAGACTAGCGGAGGGAATAGAAAAATTACAAAATGTTTCGATGTCGCTAGTGGATTCTGATCAAATTGTGAATGATGTTCACGCACAGTTATGCGCTGTAGAAGGCGAAACAATACGAAAATTTCAGTGTTTTAGAGAAAGACTCCGATTTTCTTATATTAAGACAAAGTTGTGAAGGTGCGTGTGAAGATGCATTGAGTTGTTTCAAAGATTATTTTAAATATGCAAATATAACATCGCTAGATGTCGAACGGTCGTTTTCGGCATTAAAAAACATTTATTCCGCACGTCGTACTCACTTGACTGAAACAGCTGTGGAAACATATCCAATGATTCAAATATTTAACAGATGTTATCCAGTTTGTGATTTCACGGAAGACTTTTAAAACGGTAAGTGTTTCAGCACGTTTTATAATTTATTTCTTGCCATCTATTTTATGTGTAAACTTTTATACGCTCGCAACGCCTCTGGCTGTTACCTCATATTTGCCCAGGTTAGTTATTAGTTCAGTTATTAATATTTACTTGATCTTAAATAATTAAAATTTTTAAATCGTTTTCTTGTTAACTGTTGATTTTTTTTTTGAGCGTACCCAATTAAATTTGATTTTATTGATAAAAGAATGTTTTATTCGAGCAAATAACCTTTTATACGCACATTTACTGAGGCTTGGTAGCCAATCTGCAGATGTACTAGTAAATCTGCAGATTGACTAGTCAATCTGCGAAGAGAATTAATGTCTTCGCACTTGGACTGACTCGCTTAGAAAATCTGCAGATTCCGTATTAAAGTTAACCGCTAAAATATATGAACAGTGTTACAACATTTGTCCGCTATGAAAGTATAAGGTTTGGAGTGCACGAAGCTAATCAAGGACAAACGGCAACACTATTCGATAAATGCATGAGACTCCCCACTATAAATGAATCCTTACGTACCCTAGTATATATATATGCACATGTACAGTTAGTGGTTAATGAATTATATTTACATATAACTTATAACCCTGCTGAGTCGCGCGTCTCAAGTTGGATAGCCTTTAAAATACCTCCTTCCCGGTAGGCGTGTAAACCGCAACCGTGCCGCAATGGATGAAGTACATGCAGTCACCCGTAGTTCCGGCTTTCACTATGATGTCGTTCGGTAGGAACACCTCTTGCCGAAGGGAAGGCACGATATGGGCATTGACCGACGGCGGTAGATCCTTCAAGATGGGCACCTTCTTTACAAGATTCATGCACACGTAGATGGTCATATCCTTACGCAGCCGGTCTAAACGATTGTCGAGAACAAAGAGCGCACATCATCCATCCGATTTTGCGAGCCATCGCGGACGCTTACCTGATATCGTCGGAAAGATGGTGTTCTCTCTGAAATAGCTACCGCAGAAGCGATACTCGTAGTAATCGATGAGCCGCTTCTGCATAGCCAATGGCAGTTGTTTGTGGCGCATGTATTGCTTCAGTTGGTTGAGTATCGAATAGTATTTGATCTCGGAGGTGTGAATGCGGAAGAGGAATTGCAGGAACATCACTGTTTTTTTTCCGTAGTGCAACAAAAGATGAAGCTTTGTTTTATTTAAAGTGAATCGTAAAAATACATTTTTCAATATCACCGGTGATAACAAGATCTTCGCCAATAGATTAGAATTGTATTTTCAAAAAGGACAAGAAGGCGTGGGATTACCTAACGGTTTTAGAATCTCTTTAACCCTCTTCTATGACCAATAATGTTTAATTTTCGCTTTTCTTTTTACTTAAAGATATATTTATATAAAATTAATAAGTTTATCAATTGAAGCGTAGCGTGATCAGCGTGCCGTGGATGGAAAACAATTCCTTCCCCAAGTCATTTAGAGAAACAATTTTCAAATAAAAAATATCTGGAAACAAGTGCTGCATAACATAAAATTATATTCAAGTATGCCAGGGTATTCAGTTTCCGCAGCACGCGATACACGTATCCGGTAAATTCACCGAAAACAATTCATCTAAAACAGTTCACCTAAACACAATTCACCTACGTAACAATTCACCTAGTAACAATTCACCTACGTAACAATTCAGTCGTTCAAACAAGTTCTAAATTTCTTTTGGTCATTATGCAAACCTTGTAATTAGAGAAGGATTAAAGAAATAGAAAGCCGATAAGAGAAAAATCAATTAAGGGCTATTAAGAACCGTAGATGCAGTTCGGATGCTTATTGGTTCTTAATGATTAGGTCTTCCCTATATAAGGAGTATTTTCCTACGCCTTGACAGTTTACACTGAACTTTCAAGTGAAACACTTGAAACACAGTATGCCGTTGCAATTTGTTGAAAGTGAGAAGGGAAAGGCAAAGTTGCTGCTGTATGGGAATTTGTACTAGCGTCTGCCGAGAAGATGTACTGGTGCTGTATAGAATATCAGAACCTGTAGTGCAAATCTCGGGTTGTAACCGCAGGTAATGAAATACTCAAACATTCCGAGGACCACAACCATGCTGGAGATGCTGCGCAAATTGAAGTTACCCTTTTTTCCAAAAATGTGCGAGATGCCGCTCTGCAATCGCGGGATCCCCCTCATTATATAATATCACAGCAATGCAGTGGTATTAGCGGTGCAGCTAAAGCAAATCTTCCTAGTGTGCCCATCATGAAGCGAACAATCAGAAATATTCGTCAAAGACAACATGCAGGACCAATTTTGCCTTCAAAAAGAGAAGATATAATTTTTTCAGAGAACTATAAGGTGACATCAACAGGGGAAGATTTCTTATTGTTTGATTCAGGTGCAGAAGTGAATCGCATTCTAGTGTTTTCGACCAAGAAAAATCTTCAACTGTTGGGGCAATCTAATCATTGGTATGCTGACGAAACATTCAAGACTGTTCCATCTATATTCTGTCAGTTATGCACCATTCATGGAGTGATATTTAATACCGTTGTGCCGCTAGTATACGCGTTGCTACCAAGTAAATCAGAGGACACGTACATTAGAATGTTGAAAGCTTTAAAAGAGCTGCTTCGCGCATATGTAATGCCACAAACGATCATGATTGATTTTGAAATGGGGTTTATAAATGCGATGAAAACCGCGACATCAAGGATGCTTCTTCCATTTTTGCCAAGCTATATATCGCCATATTCAGCAACACGGATTAAAGCAGCGATATGACAGTGATGCCGATTTTTCACTACGACTTAGAATTTTAGCTGCTCTAGCGTTTGTTGCTGAGGCTCATGTACAAGAAGCATTTGAAACGTTGTGTGACACTCAAGAATTACCGCAAGAAGCTCAGGAAATTGTCGACTACTTTGAGGACACATGGATTGGGCGTCCACAATGGCGAAATAGAAGAAGAGAACCACGATATTCCTTAAGTGTATGGAACTGTTACACCAGAGTTGATGACAACTTGCCGAAAACCAATAATTCCGTAGAGGGATGGCATCGCGCCTTTGAACAACAACTATGTGCTGGCCAGCATTTGGAAATTTGTGGATGCATTAAAGAGAGAGCAGTCAATGAATGACCTTAACATATCGCAATACTCAAGTGGTCAAGACCCGCCTGCCAAAAAGAGAAAATATAAAGACTCCGCACAGAGAATAAAAACAGTAGCGCATTCAAACGATCCACAAAATACGGTATCATAGTTAAGAGGGATTGCTTTCAATTTAAGATACTAAAAAATTAACAAGATGTAATATTAAAATAAAAAAAAATTATAAACAATAAAAAAAAATAGAAAAGAGAACTACTTCAAAAAGAAGTACGCCTATGGAAGACTACAAGGCCGACCTCCTCGTGGTGTCTTCGAGTAACGCTAACAGGCTTTATTATGTAATTAATAAATTTTCGGTGAATTACATCTGCGGTGAATTGTTACGTAGGTGAACTGTCTTTAGGTGAATTTTCCTAAAATCCGCGATACAAGTTTGGTTTTTTTAACGAAACAGCCTATATCTTCTACAGTGAGATCCAAAAAGATTGTCATGGCCGCTCTCTAGTGTTAGGAGTAATTTGGACGTGTTTCCGCTTGCTGTATATGAGGATACGCAGTAGTACAGTGTCGTACCGTAATAAGATATAGTTGGGTACATCGGGTACATTATAAAAGCAATGGTTGTCAAATCGCGTAACCTCAATTGGGAAAAATATAGTTACTAATATAAATGCAAAATTAATTAAGTACGATACAATTAAATATATCATTAGAATGATAAATCCGTGCAAAACATGTTCCGCGTTCAAATACATATCTTTAATTCTACATACTACTGATTTATTGAAACAAGTAGCGTGGACGAATTTGTACAAATCTGTCATAATAAAACAAGCATTTCAGTAAGTTCTCTATAAGGCTAACTTCACTTCACTAATTAGAATCTAATTTTGTGCTAAACATCGCGGAAGTTTTGTACCATGACAATTTTTCTGGATCTCTCTGTACGTTATTGTATGCCTCTCTTCAATTCATGTTAACTTTCATCAATATTTCCTATACTTATCTAGCTTAGTTTTTGAGATAATGGACATAATTTGAGAATTTAGCGAAATGCAGCTGTGAATATTCTTTAAACGCTGATATCTTAAACGGCTACGCGCCATAGAGCGGTGATTCAAATTTTATTCGATTATGTATTTCTTGAACTTTTCGACAATTCATCGAAAAATGTCTTATAACAACTAGCGTCTACAAGATGGCCATGGGAATCGCTGCCATGTTTAATTCATGCTATTTTATTTTTTTAGTGGAATACCCTGTACATCTTTCCAAATTCTAGTAGAACAATTTTAAAATGCTTTCTATAACCACTTCCCTATACCCAAAATATGTCGTTCTGCACGCTTGCTCAGGAAATGAGTTATCTTCCTCTCACGCAGTAGGCGAATACGCTGTATAAAGCCGTCACAGGTTAATTGGTGACCGAATAGCTGTTTTCGTTTCTTATCAGTACTATCACTATCAGAGTTTAAAAAGTATACATGGTTTACCTAAAGCAACCGCCGCTACAACGTAACCGATGAAACCGACGAGTATGTCCATGATTATATCGTCGGACGTCTCCGCCGAGTAGACCCTATTCGCAACACCTATAGGTAATACGAAAATCATTGAAGAGCGATCATACAAAACACAGTAAATCTATTTTTATACATTTAAAGGTTAGAACACTACATTTATTGGGAACGTGGCCATACATTTACTGACGATATCGCAAAATCAAAGTTAAATAGGAACAAATGGAAGGGCAAGTTGGTGAAGGAGGTTAAATCACATTTTTAAAATAATCTGCTTTTTGTTGCAGTGAATAAGTTTCATTAAAACTCAGATGCTTAACCACATTAATCCACAACCCCTTCTAATTAATCGAATAAACTGTATTTGAAAATTCAATAAAAGTTAGCAATTAGCTATATTAACACGTTAATCGCCCGAGCCAACTTTTTTTTTTATTAAAACATTAACTCTAATATTATTTATATAAGCATAAAAACAAATATGATATTGCAGAAATACTACATATTATCTGCTAAATTGAGACCCGACGTTTGGGTCTCACAACCTGTAAGCTTGGTAAGCCATGAGAACCAAACCACAGCTCTCACATATTTTACCTGTTTCAACTTGTTTCTGTTTTGCGCAATACACTTGCGTCATATGAGGTAAATAATCTGATCGCGTATTGAATGCATTCTGCATTGTAGTGTTGTGCCGTCAGTCAGAATACAAGCACGATGAATTGGATATATGAACAAGAACAAAAAAAATTGTTACAATTGTGGTCTGTTTTTTTTGTCAGATGAAGATGAACCAGTTCAGTATCAAAATAACAATTCTTCTGATGAATTTGTGCTCGATGACTCAAGTGGAAGTTGTTCTTCGGACGAGCAACCAAAACAAAAAAAAAAACATAAACTGTAAGTTTATAATCTTTTGTAAAAGAAGTAGCTATAGAGAGAATATTTATTTGATTTCGGTTTTAGACTGAAAAAAGCCTCAATTGCTTCAACGTCTCGCGATTCTCCTAGGGAGCATTTTGATAATAATAATCCTTCACGCAGCGCTGTTGGCCGCACAATAGAAGAAGTGATTTCAAAATATTGTTTATCCAGCGACGAAAGTGATGTGGAACAAAGAGAAAACACCTCCGATATCTCCTGGATGCCAGTGCAAGGTACGTTCCTGAAGAAATTTGCTTTCAATATTCCTTCCCATGGCACAAAGAATGACTGGATCGAAGAGTTTATTACAAGAGAACCCACTGACTACTTCGAAATATTTTTGAATGAAGAAGTGTTGACATTGATAGTGACGGAGACTAATTTCATCTATTTGTTGTTGAACGTCCGAATTGGAAAAAAGTTGCTGACTATCTGGAACTGCTGCAGAATCATTTGAATCAAGTTTCAAGATGACATTTTTCACTTGTGAAAAATATTTCTGATAGTAAGATATTGCCTGGATTCCCCATCACGTTATTGCAGGCTGAGGCGGTGGTGGTAATTTCGGACACAATTGTTTGAATACACGGATGTGTTTGGGAGATTTGATGAACACTTTTTTGGTAGATGCTATTAACTTATCCACCATCGGATACTTCTTTCGAATGGCTTCTGCTACGAGGTGACATGCGTGTATGAGGCATGTTATGTGAAGAAGAGTGGGAAGGCATATTTTCAACACCCTGCCAACTCTCAGCATTGTTGCGGCTCCGTCAGTAACGAACATTGTGACTTGAGTTCCTGTGATGCAAGATTCTCTCAACGAATCTTTTATTATCTTGACAACGGTTTCTGCATTAGTTTTCTGAATCCTTTTACTGGATAACAACAATGAAGCTGGTGGACAATCACGTTTTAAAGGACGCGCTACAACACGAATGACGCTGTGTTTCTGAGCATCAGTTGTTTTATCCACACATAGGCAGATTTTCTTATTTCTCAACTCGTCCTTTATACATTCCTTTTCTGTGCCTTGCACACGTGGCAAATTGTATCACAATTGTAAAGATGTTGGCAGCTTCCATGAGGGAACGTACTTAGCCCAAAAAAGATGAAAGTATTCATTAGATACTAGATGTTGTGGGATGTTGCACACACTTAACATAAAAATAAAATCATATAAAAATTGCCAATATGGAATACTGTTTCTTCAATACATGACGTTTACTTTTACAATGTTTTCTACATTCAAACCTATCGCGACTTAGTAATCCGCTATTGCATATTATGCAATAAATATGCGGACTTCTATATTCTAATTCAGGGAAATGCCTGAGATATTTATTCACATTGGAAGGGAACGTTACACCCTTTGGGCGTCCCATCTCCGCGTACTTATTTGGCGTCCAGCGTACTGTCGCTTTGAACTCTCTCGCGGTACTGTCGACATCGACTACGAGTTGAAAATTACCCCTACCCACGCCGCTACCGTTACGCTATTGCCATCCGGTACCACCTTTTTAACGAACTCTATTAATAAGCAAAAAGTGTTATAAGGAATATTTTTGTTCATAAACCGTATTACCGGACAAGTGTCATAAGAGGAAATACGGTGTATAACAAGTCTTGCACCGTACGTACAGAGTAACACGTTTCTTTATAAAAGAACTTACCGAAAAGCTGAGTGGAAGCTTTGAACAAGCATTCGATATACTTGTCGAAAATGCTTGACGAGTTCGTGAATCCCCTTTTCGTGATCCACGAGTTGTTCGGTAGGTTGTGTGTGCCGTACCAGTAGCAGGGAACGATGAATTGAAGGCAGCCGCACCAATGAAGCAGCAGGAACGATATGAAGAAGTACTTGATCGTATTTAGTAGGATTAGGTTAATATGCCAGAGCTAATGTGCATAACTAATTAGAGGAAATCTATCGAAATTGAGCTGAAACTATTAGGAATTACACTTGCCTCTGCCACTCTACCCATATAGACCAGCAACGTCTTCACCCTGATAACCTTCAGCAACGCTAGCAAATTTATAAACTTGACGAACTCCCAATGCTTCGCCAACTTTTCGTAACTCTTGATAATGTATATTGCCAATTCGGTAGGCATGGACGACAGGGTGTCCATAATAAAGAAACCGCTCAATACATAATGGCTAGAAAAGCATTTCGAATATAACTTAGAAATAGCACTTCTTAAACTGATTTTTAAGTACTTTCTATTCATTTGCTCAAAAAAAGAATGGTCAGTTTGGACTCAGTGAAACATCGTCAAATCGATTGGTGTTATTCCGAATTACATCCAATTATAATTTCCAGGTTCGATAAATACGTAAATTTCTTAATCAAGTACTCGAACTCTGTGGCACAGAAACACTACTTACTAAAACCCTTACCACAATACTTTACTCGTACAGGATATGTAAATCTTACTGCCCGTAAAACTCAAATTTTGGAAAATATGCAAAAAAATGCACCTGACGTTATACGAAAAGATCAAATCATTGCTAGAAGATGTAGCCATCTTATACAAAGAAGATTATTTTAATCGAGTCAACACCACTTTGTCACAAAGCTCTTATTTAAAGTTATCAAACAATTCTTTGTCTAAAATGATCACAGAAACCAAAAAGACCATGTTAGAATGTAAGGCTGTCTAGTTGGCTTAGTGATAATTTCAGATTTCGACTAACGGTACCAAACACAGTACTGCAGAATGTATGGTTTACCTAAGATACATAAGCTCGGAAAGAATATTAAACCCACTGTGTCGAACATCAACAGTTCAACATACTTACTTTCCAAATGGTTATCTGACAAATTGAACCAGTTACCCGTACAGTTTCCCGATTTGGCTATTAAAAATTATTAGGCGTTCATTAAAAAATTGAAGGCATTGAGCTTACTGACAAAGGAATTGTAGTGTCGTTTGACGTAAGTTCACTGTTTCCTAGTGTTCCGGTTGATTTAACTTTAGAATATTCAGAAAAGTTTTTGTTAGATAAAATCAAATGGATAGAGAAGAAATTCCTAACTTAATTTCTTTGACAAGACTTTGTATGAAACGAAATTTTTTCCAAATTAATAACACTTTATCAACAAACAGAAGGAACTGCAATGGGTAACAGCTTATTCCCGTTTATGGCTAACCTCTTTATGGTTAAATTTGAAACCGACCTGAAGAATACTTCGATCTATTTCCCACGGGTTTGGATCAGATACGTCGATGACATTTTTTGCATCTTTGACACCAGTAAAAGTTCAATAACGGATTTCATAGAACTCAACTCAAAATTTCCCTCTATCAAATTTACCCACGAAGAAGAAAAAGACAACAGGATTCCATAAATTAAAAACGTAAGGAGCATTGTTCAATTAAATTGTTATGAAGGCATGGAAATTTACAAAACCAAAAATCACTTAATGAATTTTGAAATTTACGACCATTAAATTCCAGCCATTATCCTTTGTTACATCATGTATAGTTAATTATGGCTGTAATTATAACTAGAGTAACCTAAACTTGCGGACTCGCATAGGCGTCCGTATTACGGGTTAATAAAAGAATACGAAAAATTCATAAATAAACTAAACCGGTAGAGAAGCAGGCATATAGTGTCGACCTTGAATATAAATCATGTTAAACCGCGCTGAGAGAGATTTCGTTTTAGTACCGGTTGAGCTGTTGCAGAGATTAGTCGAACGGTCAAGGTTATGTACTTACGTGTCGCTTTTGAAAATATAGCTGGTGTTTTTTGTGTGTTGTAGTATTATACCAAGTACATAATTAGTGTATCGTTTCATATAGAACTAATATTTACATACCTAAGAAAACAATGCCTCGTAATAGATTTGCTACTAATGTACATAAGTATGTGTCACTTTTTCCCCATTTAAAATATGACGGTAGTGCAGTTTTTTGCTTAATATGCAATGTTCGTTTGGCTGCATTGGACAGAACTGATTGCCAGAGGCATTACAATGGTATTAAGCATATGAGAAATGCAAGAACTGAAATACCTTATACACCATTCCTCATACATTTATTAATTATGTTTACCTCTGTAATCTTCGTTGTTGTTGTGAGAAAAGCAGCTTTTAAAACGTTTTGGCGACAATACGTTCCAAAGTACCCATTACCCTCACAAACACAATTACAGAATCATTTGCCGCGAATGAAAGAGATGCTAGAAAATGTGTGTAAACGTGATTCGTGTTCCAAAAAAATATGGATTACCGTGGATGAGACGACCGATATAAAGGAAAACAGTATTGTGAATGTAATAGCTCGCGTTTTATCTAGCGAGAACACAGTATCTCGATATTTGTTAGCTTGCAAACGTGTTCAACAATGTACCGCGGAAAATATTCAAAAAGTGATAATGAACGCTTTGAAAAAATTTAAAATTGTCCAAGATCAAGTTGTGATGATTGTGATAGACAGTGCAGCAACGATGTTAAGTGTTGGGCGATCCTTAAAACATATATTTCCTAACTTAATACATATAACCTGCGTGCTGCATGCTTTGCATTTAGTTGGTAAAGTTGTTCGACAACATTACGGAAACGTTGATCGGATGATTGGAAGTACTAAAGCAGTGTTTCGTAAATCTCCTAAACGTTTAGAAGAATTTCGTAAATTTTGTCCAGGTATTCCAGAACCTCCTGGACCAATTTTAACGCGATGGGGTACTTGGCTAACAGCAGCTTCTTACTGTTTGATCCATTTTCAACAAATTCAATCAGTTATAATGCGATTTAATCGGAATGAATCCAAAGCAATTAGAGAAAGTCAAAGAGAATTTCAAATTCCTCAACTTTTAGAAGATTTAACAACAATATGTACCAATTATACAGTATTACTAGATGCCATCAGAAAACTACAATGTACTGAATTGTCATTGCAGGAATCATTAGACATAGTGGAGAGTGTAAAAAATAAATTACACACATTAAATGATACGCCAGGATTATGCGCTAGTCAAAAGTTGGCAGATGTTTTAAGGAAAAATCCCGATTTTAATACTTTAGAGGCCGTTTATAGTAAGTGTAAGAATAGTGAACTTTTAAGTGATTTTGAAAAACAGTTTCTACATGCAAATGTAACTTCCTTAGATGTGGAGAGATCGTTTTCTATGTATAAGAATATTTTTTCTTGTCGACGCACAAGGTTAAAGAAGCAACTGTGGAAACATATGCAATGATGCAAGTTTACAGCAGTTCACATCCTGATGCCTCTAATTTGTTGAATAATTAGCAAGTAAGTTTATTTATGAATTTTTCGTATTCTTATATTAACCCGTAATACCGACGCCTATGCAAGTCCGCAAGTTTTGGTTACTCTAATTATAATCATGTGCAACGAAACGCTTGATTGAACAACATGCGTATTAAAACTTAGGTTATTTTGACTACTTACATATCAATTTAGGGATTGCTTATCTTTAGATTTGCAATTTAAGGCATTAATTATATGCAATGAAACGGCTGATCGAGAAACATTTAAAGTAGAAGGGTAAACAAATAATTGCGTCGTTCTGTAAATAAGATTTACATATTGCGTAATTTATTTGCTATATAAGATTAGTTTTTCCCTTAGTTTGTTAATTCAGTTTTACTATTGATGATTATAGCTTGGGTATCGAAACATGCGTCTAGTACGAGTAAAGTATCGTAGTAAGGGTTTTAGTGAACTATTTCAACGTAAGTTTCTTCATTCGAAATAAAGAACTTTACAGACAAAAATTGACAACGCCTTTTAGAAATTAGTAAAAACTCCAATTCAATCAAATATTAGTTCGAATAATCCCTTTTTTGCCAACTCTCTCACATCTAAATCCAAAAAATTTCCACGTGGCAATCTCGCAGTGTAGCATTCAGCCATAGCACCTTCGGTTGTTTCGGACTGGCAGGTTTAATATTACCATCTCGGATGTCAGGACTCTTCTACGCCTCTCACTCGCACCAAACGTAACTCTGTGAGAGTCCTGACATCCGAGATGGAGATTGCTGAACATACGTACCCTGATATATACCGCGGATTTAGAATAACCTGCTTGGTCTGTTCGATCGTATAGCCCGTGAAGAATGTCATCACTATGTCGGAAATGCAAAAAAAGTCAAAGATTCCCTCTACGAACGAGAGGTTGATCTCGCTGTTGTCGTTCGGGTCCGAATGGAAGAAGGCGACGATCACCGGCGCTATCACTAGGTAATTGCAGAATACGTACAGCATAAACATTTCCCAATACATTCTGGAAAAATAACCGAACGAACGATTCGAAGATATGAAGCTAATTTTCGCAGCGTAAAAGATCTAGATACTCCGTAAAAATGAACACTGTGGCTAGTGTCCTGACTCGGGATCCAAATTCAGTACCGACTCACGTAATTTCTCGTGTGTGTACCAGGCAGATTCGGAAACTAATCCCTGTTTGGCTATAAATAAAGCTTTTCACTATTTTTTAACATAGTCGCCATGTAAATTCAAGCACTTGTCGTAGCGTTTCACCACTTTCGAAATCTATTCTGCGTAAAACTCGGCCGCCTGAGAATGCAGCCAACTTGCACTTCAAAGATCTTCATCATCGGGGCCCAAGCCACATCTTCACGTGAGAGAACAGATGGAAATCCGATGGGGTTTACCGCAACCGTCCCAAACATATTGGGACAATTTGGAACAATTAGAAAGAGAAGCATGTACAGGCTAGTCAAAAATGGGTACGTCGCTAAAAATTTTCAAATTCTTAACGGCTTAAATATTGAAAAAGACCATATTTTAAGAAATGAAGAAACAACGCCATTCGTCAAAAGTGACAAACAACATTTTTTCTTATATGTATACACCAAAAATCATGCCAAACAAGTTTGATGTAAATCAATTTTTTCATGTAAAGTACTATAGTGTCTGCAGAAGCATTTTCCCGTACAATTTGAACAAGCTGTATATATTACGTTTACACTGCTTAAAATTGGGAACGAATTAGGGAGAAATGGCGTATTTCTACGATGTCAGTCGGTACTGAATTATAATTGTGGAGTCGGAACATTAGCAACAGCGAAAAATGAACGCATTATCAGTAACAGCTCGTGATTATTTGGAAGGCTCTTGTTTAACAAAACATAAACCTTCTGAATCTACAAAAATAGTTTCATCAGTTGCGGCCGGTGGTGACGTAAATGGGAGGTCAACGACAACGCTTCGATTCTCTCGTGCATTTCCGTTGCATATCGTGTACATTGTAAGTACTTGACAAGAAATACGCGAGGAAGTCGAAACGTTGTCATTGACCTGCCTTTAGCACCAGCCGCTACTGAGTTGCGTATACTTCCAGTGAAAATGTTATTGGTTATAGGCAGAAAATAAGAAAAAACTTATTTTTCCTACTACCGGCTATGTAAGTCAATCATTTGTAATGATTATAGGTGTTCATATATAAACTTTACAGAATATCTTGGTTCCGTACAGCATTAATATTTTGTCAGGAGAATAATATTAGTATGTTCATGATTTTACACGGCAATAAAACTGGCAAATTTTACGTCCCTTGTGACTAAATGAATACTAAAAAAAAACTGACACATCATTTAACGGTTAAATTGGCATTTCAATTGCTTACCGAAAAATACTGAACGGATGAATAATATGGGTAAAATCGGATTTGATGTGCTTCTCTCTCTCTTGTAATATCGCCGTATTCGTCCGATAATACAGATGGGATCTGGGATTCTTGGTTGTTATACGAATACTCGAATGGAAATTGGAGATAATCCGTTTGTGCCAGGGCAAATTTCGTAAAACGTATTCGGACGTTTCGGTATGTTTTTGAACCGAACATATGTGGTTTCGCATCGTATTGTGCAATAGCGAATGCATTTGATGCATTTTTTCCTTTTTTCTTTGCTTAATAAACAGTTAAAATGTGCTAGATGTCTTAAAACGTTTTTTGACGTTTAATAAACGAATAAGCAGAAGCCTGGCAACGTTATGTGCATTTTATTAAAATATGTAATAAGAATAAAATTACAGAACATGGTTTAAATGATGACAAACTTGTTAATCATCCCATATTTTATAAAATATATATAATATAAATATAATAAGTGGCGCCTTTTATTTTTTTCATATTTTTTTCTTGCTTATCAAGCACGGCGCGTAACGTAATTTCTTACCGAAGGGAATATCGTATTTATGAAGAAGGGGGTTGATCTGAATAAATCAATATATGTAACCCAGGGCGCGCCCACTCCGGTGGGATGCCCCCCCTTTTATAATATACACTTCATGTTTTTCAATGGCTTCTCGTGTTGTTCAGTTTAATTCTAGTGCCTCTCTGCTGTAAACGATTGTCGTTATTCGTTAAAATAAAATAAAACGCCCGGTTTTAATTTAAAGTATATTGCATAAATAATGCTATTTAATTTTGTATTCGTATAGTGGCAGGGTAAAATGAAAGGAATTATTTTGCAATAATTCAATTTTATTCATTAACGTTGGTATTTTCTAAAAAAGTCTGTGTTTGTGGAAAAATTAGGGAGGTGAATAAGAATGTTGACTCGTTTTTCTTAATTTGTTGGATTTGATTGCGTTTTTAAAAGAAAAATCCCGCGACTTTCACCACAAATTGACACACCGAAGGCAACCAGT
This sequence comes from Dynastes maya, assembly GCA_029619315.2. NCBI lineage: Eukaryota > Metazoa > Arthropoda > Insecta > Coleoptera > Scarabaeidae > Dynastes > Dynastes maya. The sequence continues at coordinate 8,096,029 of JAROYE020000006.1, read as the reverse complement.
GCGCATGGCTCATTCTGGTGTTGATATTTTGTAGAGCGTTTATTTAAATTACGTTTGGGAATAAGAATGTCATTAATTAATATTGTAAGATGGCATTTTTTCTACTTTAATTAATCATCTCGGTATATTTGCTATTTTTTTGTCATACTCTTAAACGTTTCCATTTTATTTTCTAGGTTATATAAATAAAATCATTAATTATAAAACCCTCTATAAAAACGCACAATTCCCCATTACTAACAAAATGTAATTTTAGATGAACTCCAAACGTGTCCAGCTGGTATGGGACAACCATTTACAGAACATCAGTGATCTGTTTAATATACTCCATGATGATGATTATCTAGTAGATGCTACCCTATTTTGTAAAGATGGATATATAAAAACGCACAAATTGGTATTATCGGCATGTAGCCCTTATTTCAAACAAGTATTCCAAGTGAACCCGTGCAAACATCCTACGATTATCTTACGAGAAGTCTATCATAAAGATATGACCACTTTAGTCGAGTATATGTATAAAGGGGTGATAAATGTACCCTCAGAGAATCTATCATCGATTATCAAGCTTGCACGAGACCTCAAGATTAAGGGTTTTGATGATATCAAGAATGTTGATGTCCTCAACAATGAAAACCATAATAATGATGACATTGAAACTGAAAATTTGATGAATCTTGTACCTACATGTATCCTAACCGAATCCAATGTAAGCAGACAACGAAACATATTAATGTAGTGCAATGCATATGTCTTAATGTCGATTTTAGGAGAATATTACGGATTTGACTGATACAAATTTGTACGGGACGAGCAATCATAAGAAGAGATGTAGTTCGGACAGGTCCGATTCTACGGATAACCTACTGAAAATAGTTAGGGAGGAACCTGTAGCCGATACTGAATTTATGGGACATATTAAAGGTAGGTGACTCGCTTTTTATTTTATTTCCACTTGATCATATTAAAAGTTTGTTCTTTTCTAGAAGAAAATATGTCAGATTCCGATAGTAATGGTTCGGAAACAAGTCAGGGGCAATTCAATTCACTTAGCGTAAGTTGTTAATTGAATATTTCTGGTTAACGTCAAAATGGCCAAGTGCAGTTATATCGATAACACCTTTGTAGATTTTTTGAATAAATAATTATTTGTCACTACCAGCTACGTAAGTCAACCATTACTGTCCTGATTGGAGGGACGTAAGTGCGATTTACGGGTTATTTACCTTAGTTGCCCTTGATAGCAGGATGTAATGGAATTTTACGTCCCTAGGTTGACGCTCGGGTCGGTAGTGCTTTTGTGGCCTCGGATACACAAAAGCGCAAAACTCCACTTATATTTCTTGTGGCATAAATAAAATAATATTGATATATTTTATTTATTTTGTTTTATAATTTTAATATTCAATAAAATAATGTATTTTTTTCCTTGTAATTTTTCAATATTCAATAAAATAATGTATTTTCTTCCTTGTAATTAGTTTGAAAATTGAATCTTAATTTTAGCAGCTATGTTGTTAAATTTTTCAAGGGTTCATAAAAATAAACATTTTTAACGTTTCGGAAATTTTTTATCTTCAGAAATTTATGTTTTATCTCCTTTAAACATTTTGTTTTTTCATCTTCTTTGTTAAGTTGCTGGCCTCATGGTATGCTTCTTCCATTAGCCTTGATAACCATTTTTCAATCAGGTTAATTTTCAATAAAACAATGTAATTTCTTAAAGTAAAACATACATTTCTGAAGAAGACAAAAAATTGTCGAAATGTTAAAAATGTTTATTTCTATGAACCCTTGAAAAGCTTATATCAACAAAGCCGTTAAAATCAACATCCAATTGTTAAACTAAATAGTTATTTATGTCATGCAATACATCCGAGACCTCAGAAGCACTTGCGGCGCGAAGGTCGTACTATATTTTTCGTACTACCAGCTCAAAATTTCGAAAAACCAACAGTTTACGAAAATATTTGACATTTGTTTATATACTTACATAATAAATTCTCAAAGTTATCAATTTCTGTTGTGTATCGATACCTATTGGCATATTAATTGTAGAGTTTGTTAAAAAGGTGGTACCGGATGGCAGTAGCGTAGCGGAGAGGCCTGGGTAGGAGTAATTTTCAACTCGTAGTCGATCTCGACAGTACCGCGAGAGAGTTCGAAGCGACAGTACGTTGCACACCAAATAAATACGCGGGGATGGGACGCCCAAAGTATGTAACGTTCCCTTCGAATGTGAATAAATATCTCAGGCATTTCCCTGGATTATAATACAAAAGTCCGCATATTTATTGCACAATATGCAATAGCGGATTGCTAAGTCGCGATAGGTTTGAATATAGAAGACATTGTAAAAGTAAACGTCATGTATTGAATTTAAGAAACAGTATTCCATACTGGCAATGAACACTTTCGTCTTTTTTGGGTTAAGTACGTTCCCTCATGGAAGCTGCCAACATCTATGCAATTACCATATAATTTGCCACGTGTGCAAGGTACAGTAAAGGAATGTATAAAAGACGAGTTGAGAAATAAGAAAATCTGCGTATGTGTGGATGAAACAACTGATGCTCAGAAACACAGCGTCATTCATGTTGTAGCGCGTCCTTTAAAACGTGATGGTCCACCAGCTTCATTGTTGTTATCCAGTAAAAGGATTCAGAAAACTAATGCAGAAACCGTTGTCAAGATAATAAAAGATTCGTTGAGAGAATCTTGTATTACAGGAACCCAAGTCACAATGTTCGTTACTGACGGAGCCGCAACAATGCTGAGAGTTGGCAGGGTGTTGAAAATATGCCTTCCCACTCTTCTTCACATAACATGCCTCATACACGCATGTCACCTCATAGCAGAAACCATTCGAAAGAAGTATCCGATGGTGGATAAGTTAATAGCATCTACCAAAAAAGTGTTCATCAAATCTCCCAAACACATCCGTGTATTCAAACAATTGTGTCCGAAATTACCACCACCACCTCAGCCTGTAATAACGCTATGGGGAACGTGGTTCCAGGCAGTATCTTACTATCAGAAATATTTTTCACATGTGAAAAATGTCATCTTGGAACTTGATTCAAATGATTCTGCAGCAGTTCAAGATAGCAACTTTTTTCCAATTCGGACATTCAACAACAAATAGATGAAATTTCCATGGACTATTCTGAAGTTGCACAAGCTATTGAGCAATTAGAAAACAGTCACTTATCTGCACGAGACGCATTAAATTGCATAAACAATTTACAAGCCACTCTAGAAAACTTGACGAACACTATAGGAGTCGATGTTGCTCAAAAATTTGGTGCAATTTTAACGAAAAATCCCGATTTACAAAAGGTTCGGTGTATAACTGAAAATCAAGAGTGCCCAGATGAGGAAAAGGAATATCTGACATTTGCAAATCTTACTTCACTGGATGTCGAACGATCATTTTCGAAGTATACGACCACGTATTCACAACACCGTCGACGGCTGAATGAATCGACAATGGAAGCGTTGCTGATGTTGCAATTCTACGCCGCTTACCAGGGCGGTTGCCAATTGCCACAGTGGACATCAAGATGACAGGAAAGGTAACAATATTATTTTTCACTAATATTGTATATTACGTACCTACTTTTATGCGGTGCGCCACTGCCGGTACCACCTTTTTAACAAGCTCTAATTATTACTTTGCGTTCCTAGGGATGTAAAATTCCATTACATTCTATGTAAAGGGCAACCTGAATCCTGTATTCGAGTATTTTATTATATTTATTTTAAACAATATTACATCTACATGTTTATGTTCGAATGTTTAAGTTTAAAATATAAAATATATGAATAAAGTAAATTGAAAGGAAAACATCCATTACACTTTAGTGGACGTTTTTTTTGCATTTTTGGCCTCCACTTATTTAACACTCTGTGCCACATGTGATCTAGTTACATCATAGGTAACAACCAATCTGATGCTGCGAATTTAGTTTTCAAACCATTTGTAATTTTTTCGCCCGATCTGATGTTCCCTTTTATTTAAAATCATATTAGAAGTAATTTCCTTAAAATATTTCTCCGTTTTTTAGCATAGCATTTTTTATTCATGTAATGACTGCCAAAAGAAATTCTCGACGAAACGGGAAATGAAGAACCACAAAAGGACGCACGCTGGAAAACCGTTTACATGCGATTTTTGCCAGAAGGGGTAATATTGATCAATCCTCTTTTTGTTTTATTTTTTTTTACCGTATTACTCGTTGCCTACTGCAGTTTTTCGCGTACATCTCACTTAATCCGACATCGGCGGGTCCATACTGGAGAGAGGCCGTTCAATTGCAAGGAATGCGGCAAATCGTTCGCCAGACAGGATAAGCTTAAGTTGCACGTACGCAGTAGCCACGAGATGTTCGGTTGTTCCTTTGAGCACGCCACTCTAAAGAATTTCCTGCATAGTGAAGTAAGCGTTTGTAAAATGGCGGAGATACGCTATAATTTCGTATTTTTCCCTTATAGAACAATCTAATCACGCAGTACCTACTACCGAAGCCGACGTTGGAAATTCCTCACGTGCCGTCAATTAACTTCAAACCTAGCGTACCTCCTCAAACCATAACTAGACCGTTTCCGGTTTCCATCTCGCAACCGCCGATTATACCTTTATCAGCATCCGAAATGAAACAGGAACAGACTTCCCCTCCGGAAAAAGTGAAACGCGGCAGGGGAAGGCCAAGGAAGTATCCTCCACCACCTCCGCAAGGTCAGTCCTTCGTATAGCACATTTGTAGTGTCGTAATTAGTAGATGCGAGCGTTTTGCGTACCCGAACACTTCAAATGTACAGGTCAGGTCAACACTTTGGTCAAGTCTATTATTTCTCCAAACAACGATGAAATAGTAATTGTAATTGTTAATGCATAACCTAGAAATATTCACAGGACGATTACCTACAATATGGTGCAACTAACTGTAAGTTATATATTTTTTTAATAGAGCGCCTTCTATATTGTATCATTTTTTAAATTTCTGTTCCTAATTTTCCATAACAGCGTTAATCAAATACTGATGTATTTGCATGTAATACCTTACTACCATAATAAAATTGTTTACAGATAATACAAGGTGGCAGATGTTGCCAAAGTGAACAAAACCCCATCGATAATAACTTGCTTATTTTAAATGGAACAATCTGTATATTTCTTTTTCTTAATCCTATGCCATTCCACCGCAGGGCGTAGGGCAGTTTGAGCTGAGTTTTTTCCCTGCTTCTTTGGCATTTCTCTCCCCACAACCTTCTGTTCTTTGTATGTTCCTTTATTCCTTCCCAGTTTATGCCCCTTTTCTCGGCTTCTTTCTTTATTCATTAAATTTCACAACTTGACTGGAATAGGATATTTAGACTAAACTCAGCTAAAGACATGTTTCAAATGTGCAAAAAACATTTCCTTTAAAACGAATTTTCCCCAAAGATATCTAAAACATAATAATAGACCCAGAAAGATAAAGTGGTACACTGACGACTTGAAATATATGAAAGAAAGGCTTGTTGCATTGTTAATAATATAAAAAAAGTATATGAGTATAGCAATCTTTTAAATACTGCAAAAAGAAAGGGGAATTCTGAATTTATTCGTTATTCCAAGTCTAAAGCTATCTGGAAAATAATTAACCAAAATTTTAATGGTAAATTTAAAGAAAGAGATGCTCCACAGGTATCAGCAAACGATTTTAACAACTTTTTTGTATCTATGCCTGAAATGATAACCTGCCTCAACGTACGTTGCAAATGATTATTTAAATTTAAACAAATATCAAGCTAAATCCTTCTATTTGCAAACCTTAACGCATACGGAAGCATTTATTGCGATCGTGAATTTTAAAAATTCGTCATTTGAGAACATATATGGGCATGACTGCTCGAATTGTCAAACACGTAGCGCCATTCCTATCCGAACCGTTAACAAGACCTTTGAACAGCTGTATTTCCGAAAGCTACTTTCCGGTTGAACTAAAGGTATCTAAAATAGTCCCTGAAATAAAACGAAATAAACTTATTACTAAAAAAAGTTCAATTAATAAGATTTGCAAAATGTCCACCTCCTTGTTGAATGCAAGCTTGTGCCCGTAAGCCTACAGATGTAGTAGCCGTTCGTATTTCACGCCTGTTTATAATAATAATTTTTTCCTAATATTAGAAACTTGTGCGTATACTAAATCTGGCTAACAACGGGACCACCAAATTCCGGACGGCATTTTCAAAATGTGCTGGTGCACCGTCCATTTGAAACCACATCTTGTATAATATGCAGGATGTTCTTTAAAAAAAAATACTCAATTGCATCACTCTGTAGATAATCGTCCTGTGAAGTTATTACAAATATTTCTAGGTTAGGAACTGATAATTACTATGTATGCACGTCTACACATGTCAAACCGTTACCTCACCCTGTACCCTTTTTTATTATATTCCGCTGCTTTTTTCTATTATGTAAAAAACTACAATTATAAAATTCTTTAGATTTGTTATCGAATTAAAAAGCAGATTACGTATTGAGCTCGAGTTTGACTTTTTTTGGATAAATAAATAAGTTAATAAAAATCCTGCGCGCCTTGCTTCAGTGTACGCAAAATATCCAACTCTAGTAATTGGTATGTAGGTCAAAAAGGGACAAAACAAACAGAATAGGAATTGAAATTATTGCATGTTACGCTTTGTTTTTTGTTTTCTTTATTACGTAGTTGTTGTTATTTGCGCGATGGGTGTTCGAAGCGGTCAAAAAAAACAACTGTTTCGGTAGCGACGCGTTTCCTATATCGAAAGCGAAAAACGAAAACAAATGTCAGGAATATCCCCCGATCGGGTTCCCTTCAACTGTTTCAATCTGTTTGAAACGTGTTCCTCTTTTGTTCTAGATGCGTCGATTCCTAAAAGAGGAAGAGGTAGACCTCGTAAAGATGGTAAGTGTTGGCAAACTAAGCTTCGTACTCACTCGAAAAAACACTAACACCATCTTTAGGCGACACGGTTTAAATAATTTTCGCGACAACGCATAATACAAAGATCGGAGCGATAAATGTGAAATTTTCCTTGTATCGTGCTGTTTATTTGGAAGAACAAATTATTACGCTAATTCGATTTCAGCTGTGTATTATTTAACTTATTTATTATTTCAATGTTTCGTTTATATAGCTGACAATTCAAACAAAACAGTGACCATTTCAATAGAACACTCGGTATTTGTTGTGTTATGTTATCGCTAGAATGACTTTGCTTTTTTCTCCCTACATTACTACAATACTGGACGTACCAGATTCGATGTTACAAGCGATATTCCCCTTATTTGTAGAGATATAAGATCGAGCAAGGTGTCGTCGAAAATGGTTTGCATAATGCTAAAAGATATACTTTTAAAATCTACCGCCCTCTAAGAAACCTCCATCAAATCCATTTTTTAAAATTGCACCCCCATCTTTTTGACTTTATGACTGAAGTACTAATGTTTGGAATACAACGGTATAAACGAAAATTGCATTCAAGAAATATTTGATATAAAATGATCGTATCAATAATAAATTACAAAATGATCATCATTCGACGCAATACACGCTTCAAATCGACGAATTAATTCCCTGGAAGTTGCTGCTGTGATCATATTCATTGTAACGGAATTATATGCATGTCGAATCTGAAGTTTCGTTTAAGTTTGTAGGCAGAGTACAATACACAACTTCTTTCAAATACCCCACAAAAAGTAGTCGAGTGGGCTTAAGTCTGGCGAGCGAGCTGGCCATTGAATAGGACCGTTAGTACCAATCCATCTATTGGGATATACATCATTTAAATACTCTAAAACCAACCGCGTGTTATGAGGCGGAGTGCCATCCTGTTGATACCGCAAATCATTGCGCTCTGCTAATGGAAGAGCCTCCATTAATTCGGGAATGTAAATAACGTTGCCTTGTCAAAGTGCTTTCAAAGTTGTACGGATCAATTAAATAGTCCGCACCAAACGTTGACATCCCATATTACCTGAAAATGACTCTCACGTCCAGAAAATCCTCATTTCCGGAGCCCAGTAATGGCAGTTATGGCGATTCACACCCCATTGTTATGAAATCGTGCCTCGTCAGTCCACAAAATGTTATCAGTAATCATGGGATCATCGTTTAACATTACTTGCAGCAACTGAATTTTAAAAGGATGATATTTGTGAAGCTGGTATCCTCTGTACTATTGATTTACTTATTCCCATATCTTCTGCCACAGTTCTAACTGAAGTATGCGGATTCCATCCAACATAAGCCAGTACATCTGTTTGGATTTCTTCTGTTCTAACTGGCGTTACATGATGAGAATGTTTTAAATTTGATGGAAATGAGTCCGTTCGCATTTTAGTTTCAACACGAGGAAATGCCATATGTGATGGTACCACTCTGTTAGAAAATCGCTCACCGTAAAGTATTGCTGCTTCACGAGAATTTTTATGATACTTCCCATAAATTAATAACATTTATTTAGAGAAAATTAGAAGGTATTTTATAACAACACTACTTCACTACGTATTTAACTTTATCTTCTTGAAGTGCTTTGTTACATGAAATTGTTGTTTATACCATTGTATTCCTAGCTTTTACTACTTTAATCATAAAGTCAAGAAGATAATTTAAAAAAATTGCGGTTTAATAAGGGTAGATTTAAAAAGTATATCATTTAGGATTCTGCGAACTGATCTTATATCTCTACAAATAAGATATCGTTTGTAACATTGAATCTAGGACATCCGGTATAAAATTTGCATGCACCTCGTTTTATGTTTTTGTAATTGGTTTGTAAATCAGAATTGAAACAAAAAATAAACAGATACAGTTTATGTTTAATGAAATTGTACATATTAACATTGCATGAATCGCAATTATTACTTGACTATTTTGCAATTGTTCGCGACTTTGAAAAAAAGTGCAGGCTCTTATTTTATTTTACTCTATATTTTACTATTCCAGCATCTTTTTTTTATCATTTCTAGCGCTACATATAGAAAGCCTATGCAATTACAATACTTTCCCTCGTGATAGGATCAAAATTGAAACAATGTGCAGGATGTTTAATTTCTGGAACAATTGGAGGAAGATTGGGAGCTGGGAAAACTGGTACAAAACTGTACAAAATGCCGACAGTTTCAACTTCAGGGTCGTGTTAAAACTTCAATGCTCCTTCAATTGTTCTTGTTCTTTATTGTGGAAGGCGGCTAGATTTGAAGCATTAGCGTTATTTGTCACATTACTATAAATGATATTCTTTCTTCTATATTCATAGAGAGCCAACGCCAGGATCTGGCATTCACTTACGGCCCCTCCAGAGGCTGTCTGACGACGTCTATGGGAATCGCAGAAGCTTTAGTCAAAATGAAGATGGGGACCGTCGCCGATTTGAACAGAAAAACAACCCAAGACTATGCGGACGCACTCGAAATAGAAGGTAATGATACCGAAACAACATTGGATAATGTGAATCTTACAAATGTGCAAGAGATGCCAAATAACTCGAGTACGCCGATGGTTATAAAACAAGAAGAGGATTCAAACGAAATCCAGCGGGCTAGCGACGATCAGTTAGGAATGGTCGCGGAGAACTCGGAAGTAGTACGTGAGCCGGACGTTGAAGACAAAATCATAGATGTAGCCAAAAATATGACGACAGATATAGACTTAACAAGCGGAGATTAAATCTCATTTCCTTCGCAAGATTACAAAAACAAAAGTAACGAAATGCAACTTATAGGAATAAGAAAGAATTTCGAAATTATTCTTAATTAATTTATTACATTTTCATTAAGGATATGCATTTACAGGATAATTCGTTGGCAATTTTTTGTGTAGCATGGGACGCCATCTAGTGTAAATGTATCAAACTCTGATTTTCTTTAGTCAACGAGATATCCTGTAGAGGTCGCAAACAGTATTGTCAATTATTATTGCAAGAATTATAGTCGTATTATGTGCAACTCCGTACTACGTACCTTGTGGAAGATTAATCCTGAGTTTTAACCTGTTATCAATGCCAAGTAGTTAAACTTTTTACTTACCTCGTTTAGGATTTTCAAAGTTCGATTACAATTTTTGCCTATCCTTACTTGAAAATTATGTCTTTTAAATTTCTAATCGTCTCTACTTATAGTTTATAAACATAAATGTTATTTTATTATTTATTTATTGATTGGTTGATTTGTTGTTTTTAAATTATTTATTATCTATTTATTTCTTCCTTACATTCTATGGAATATATAGATGTATATGATCGATTAGATTCTTTCACATTCACACGCCAGTGCCCCCCAATTGCCACAATGCGTTACTACATCAAAGACGCACCAGACGTATGTAAACTTTAAGAAGTGTAATGAATAAGAGCTACGGATTAATTGATACAGTGAACCGTTTATAAAAGTTTATATTTTTATCACTTTGAAGATGTGATTGATAATCGTCGAAATAATACGAGGCATTCAATAAAGAAAAATGAAACTAAGAGCAATATTGGTGTTATTTTTTTATCAATTTCTTGATGTCCTACAGCTGCTTTCTGTAATAATATGTAGCGTTTGAAACTACGTAGGGTGGGTGGGTCAACGATTTGGCAGCACCGTTTATTCTCCACACAAAAATAAAATGAAAACTTGACATACAGAGTGCCTTACACACATTGACCGCGCAATATCTTTATTATCGATTTCAGAATAAAATGTTTTAAATAAAAGATCCTCTTTGGGGATTCCTTTCTATGATGATTCTGGGATTTTCCTGGCTGCAATATTGATTAAATGATCTATGATGAATCTATGTTGAATACTGTTACTACTACTATGTTGAATCTGTGTTGAATACTCCTCTATTACTGAAAGAACATTCGTCTGTCCATATAATTCTTTCACAAAAATTTGTGACAAATGTGATCTATACTTAAATTTATGCAAAATGGTTTGGTTCGGTACAGCTTCATGGAACACTCTGTATAATAAAATTCAAAAAGATGCACGTTTCAATAAATGATGATGATGATGATGAAACTTTTATCTAAAACATTTTATTCTAAAACCGACAATAAAGAAGATATTGCACGTTCAGTTTTTAAAATTTTTTTAATTACCGTATACAAGATGGTAATTGCAAGGATATAGAGAGGAGGAAATTGCGCTCCAATTTCCGCGCAGAGGATAAAATCGAACGCTGCCATTTTGAAGGGTGGTACTCGCGGATAATTTAAACTATTACTTTTCATTAAAAGTTGATTTAAAACTGATATTCGACAATATACAATTCGAATATTACGTTGCACCTTTTCGTAGTTCGTTTGAACTTTGCCAAAACATTAACTCACCCTGCACAGGTGTTTAAAAATTAAAAACAGATTCGATGATTTTCCAATTGTTCCGTAAATAGGCATTATATTTATATAAATAAAACTTTCATAATATAATCTACTTGTATAGCGCTTCTATGCTTATATATATATAAAAAAATGTTAGTAACTACTTGTACCCTTGTTAAAATGCGATCAGTCAATAACCATCTGCGAAAGATTGTCGCCGGCAATCACCTACAGCGTGTATCTCTCCGTTCTCTATGGATATAACGTTAACAGCTGAATTCACCGGCATTCCGACCATTCCAGACTTTCGTCTACCGCCCCTGAGCCGAAATCTCCTGACCGCATGTCCCCTCCACATTAGACCTCGCAAGATGCCCTTCGGAAAACCCTGTTCGTACTCGACAACCATCGGCTTCAGCTGATGATGTAGACGCGGTTGATTTACGGCATCCTCGATACAATCGCCGAACCATAGGTGTCTGATGATGACCAAGGAGGTAGCGGAGAGAATTTTGAAACCGCCAGAGGCGCCGATCACCATCCGCACGGTATCGTCGCGCTGATTTACGATTATCGTCGGGCACATGCTCGACATCGGCTGTTTGAACGGTGCGATCGCATTGGAGGGGTTAGCTTTCCACGGATGGTGACCAGGGATGTGGAAATCGATCATCTCATTGTTCAGGATAATACCGGTAGATGGGGATGCAAATAGCGCGCCGAAACTGAAAGAATACGTACATTCAAATCTTAGAAAACAATGTAGCATCTTTTCGAAATTAATTACTAAGCACTGAAAGAGAATTCCTGAGTTACAGTGACGAATTTGCTACTAATTTTTCATCTAGTAATGAACAGCTATAGCTTATCTCAAAAAGAGGAGGAATCATTTAAATTTTCCCCGCAAAAATTAAGCGGTTGGATTGATTTTGATTAAACCCGACCTATATATCGGATGTTCCAGATTCAATGTTACAAGCGGTATCTTTATTTGTATTATGTCTGTGTATGTATGTATGTCTGTCTGCGTATGTTTGTATGTGTATGTATGTATATCTATATATGTATGTTTATGTAGATTTGCATGAATTGTTGAAATAATTATCTATTAGTATGCATATATTTCAAATTTATTTCTTATTTGCAAAGCAAAATAACTCCTCTAAGACGTCAACAAGTTCATACGAAGGTTATAGTAAGTAGGCGGGTTATGGATTGACATAAGCCGCCATCTTTTACCCTTTTTGTTCGGAATTATCGTTTATCATTAAATTCTGTTTTTGAGACAATGTATAGCGATAAACATTCAGAGCAAACAAATGAGAATTGTTTCCTAGTGGTTACTTTGTTAATTGGAAAAAACATTTTTGTTGTAAAAATTAGAGAATAGGACATGGTAGGTCCTATTCTTTAGGCAGAAATTACCACAAATTGATGGTGCTGGTAACCGAGACTGCGTCCCCGTTCGGTCCTAGGATGCTAATATGCGCCGTGCCGGCGTCCTCTACCACCTCGTAAACGCCGAAATAGTGCGCAGTGCTGTTGCACGTCTTGTGATCCTTAATCCGGTTCCTAATATAATCGGTGACCGTGCAATTGTAGCAGCGATCCGAAAGCTTGCGTTCGGACATCAAGGGTCCGCTCTGTTGACTCTTCAACCCGTAGGCGTACTTCCACGCTTCGACTATCCGATGCCAGAAGAGCGCGGGCGTGCCAATGTTGACCATCTTGGAGATGACGTCCAGAATTACCAGTAGAGGACATCCGGCCGCCGGCGAGGGAGCGGTATAAACGACGAGGTCCTTAGTTAACACGGTACTAAGTGGCTTCATCCATCGCGGTCTAGAAAGAAACGGATCGCTAATAGTAATAGATCAGTACGGTTTCACACATGGTTTCAACGAGCGCGACGCTGTATTCAAGCAGTGTTCTATAATACATACGCTTACCATTTTTATTTGATAAAATGTTTATTAATCTGCTCTCCTGTAATAAAATCTAAACCGAAACTTATATGCAGGGCTGGGATAAAGTATAGAACCAAGTGAATATCTTTAAAACGGAAACGATGATATTGATGAAACTTTCCAAGTAAGAGTAATGATTAAAGCGTGACAAACGGTTGCACCCGCCGTGAAAGGAATCGAGTGGACGTTCGGTTATTATTAATAACCGAACGTCCACTCGATTCCTTGTATGTACTGTTATGTTATGTTCAACGTCGTGTTTACGACGACAACAATTTCTCTCGGTTGTCATTTGGGTACTGAAGTAAATGTCAGGCTGGCCACTCGTTGGCAACCAAATACCCTTCTTGCGGGGATAATTGGTAATTTTTGCGTTACCATTCCCCCCCTCAGCCAACCGTCCTTGGGGCGAGGAAGATAGAATTTAATTATAAGTCCAGATAACGACGGGTGTGGGGTACCATGGACAATTCTACTCATTTATCAATCTTGCTATTCAATTATTTCTTCCAAATTAATGTAAAAATCGTCTGGAATAAACAACAACGTAAATTTCAAAGCACAACAGATAATATTTCGTCAATTAAATCCTTATCTGAACGGTTTCCATAAATTAGTAGTGGATTTTCTCTTTTAAAGCTTGTGGTGACAATTCGTATCACAGAATCATCAACAAACAACCTCCTGGTTAAGTCACTGCATTCGTTCTCGTTACTAATATCATTTTGATTGAAAGTCATCGAAAAGTTAGTTTCTATTTAGGCAAATTATCAAAATTGGCTGTGAAAGAAAACAATCGCCGGTCTTTCGCGATTTAAAATAAATGAAAGAGAAACGACGCCCTCAATTTTCATCAATCTTTATTCGCCCTTGGTTGAATCAAAGTTTGTCGTGAATCCAATCCAAAGATGTGTTCGTGGTGTATTAACAAAATTTAGAGTAGAAACCCTGAGAAAGATATTTCAGTACATAATAAACACAGCTCCTTTCACGGCGCTTCTGCGGGTGCAACCGTTTGTCACGCTTTAGTAATGATGCATAATGCATCTGATTTAGAGTTTTTTGTTGTTATTGTGCTTCCGGTTTAACCGGAAGCACCCTCAACTTTATTTAAACGGGACACCTGTTTATTTTTGCAAATTATAATAGACTTTGTTTTTCCGGATTCGTTCATACTGGTTATAAACTATTATCAGTAAAAAATGGAAAAATAAAGCACATCACATTTACTGAATTTAAATTTATTGTAAATTAATGACAAAATGAGAATCATCCGATATAAACAAAATCATTTCAAGTGCTCAAACTGCTCGCCGTTTACCTCCTGACAATGTGCAACCCTTTCCAAGACTTCTCTACGGATTAATTCACATTCAACGACTATTATTCAATAAAAAAGTTAAGGGTACTACCGGTTAAACTGGAAGTACAGTAACGACAAAAAATTCGAAATCAGATGCATCACGCGTTATTGCACTTGCATGCAAAGTTTCATCAACATCATCGTTTCCGTTTTAAAGATATTTGCTTAGTTCTATACTTTATCCCAAGCCTTATACAGGCTGCCATCAAAGGCGAGGAATTTATATTAACAGGTAGTAGAAGTCGTAAAAGTAAATCATTATAGAGTAATTTCAAATAGAGTAGTACATATTACGTTATATGCCTACATGGTTTACTTTAATCCGGCGAGTTTACCGTTACTGCTTGCGAAGAGATTACAGGTGTTTAGAGTAATTCTTTGACGTTTTAATTACCCAGTTGAGACATTACCTGTACTTCTTCAAATCTTCCTTTGTTATGATTCCGCCTTGATCTTTGATATCCTGCAGGAAGCAGTTCGTTAACGGGCCGTTATAGAGATAGTCCGGACCTTTCTCGGCGATCCTCTTCAGCGTTTCGAGAAGCTTCGGTCGCAACATCAGTTCGCCTTCCCTGTACAACTCTCCCGTTTCTCTATTAACGAAGATCGCCCTGGAAAGCGCATAAAACCGAAGCATGGGTTAATCGCGAATATCGGAAGCAGCGTACGACTTACTAACTTAAGTGAGGGCGAACTAATGATCTCCACCGATAACGTGCTTATAATGTGAGCCAGATAATTGCTGACGTAAATACCGCGCTCCAACAACTTGATCGTCGGCACGAAGAGATCCCGCCATCCCAATTTTCCGTATCTCCGATGCAGTTCCCAATAACCTTTCAGTTCCCCAGGAACTGCCACCGAAAGACCGCCAGCAGCTATATCTACATACATATATACGATAGACGAAGACACGTATATCAGGCAGATATGTTCTTGGTACAATAACGATAGCAAGAACTGTAAGGTAGTATGGTAAATGAGGAGCATCGTTTTAAAACGGTGAGCCATAAATGTCTAAAAGTCGTTTTGAAACGATGCTCTTCAAACATCAAAATATCGGCACACTCGGCACCGCACAAAATATTTAATTAATTGGGAATAATTGTTTTGGAAATCCATGAAAGGAGGTATAAACAGAAAAGGTAGATTAAAATATTGCTCTGCAAGGAGAGTTGAAAGCTCTTACCGTTCTCGCAAGATTTTGTAAACATATCTCTGGAAGCGCAACTCGGAGCACACTCTCTAGCGTTCAAGACCTCAGCTTTGGCCTTTTTCTTCGTGTAAATCGTCAAGATGAATCCACCTCCAAGGCCCATACTATGAGGATTCGTCACTCCTTCGCATAGCAGCGTAGCAATGGCCGAGTCGGCGACGCTACCATCATGTTTTAAGATATCCCTGCGAAAGATCGGTTTGGAAAGATGGAATTTGTGACGTATCTAATGGGAGTGGCGGGAGCTTACAGGCCGATATTGGTACAGTCAAAGGTATTCGCGACTACAGCCGCATTGTTGAAGAAATTCGGCTCTCTGCTGTACTTGGTATCGCCATCTTCTTGCGACGCTAAACTTAGGAGGCACACCAGTATACCGAAGTTAAAGATTTGCGCTCCCATCTATAGCTATTAGTAAGCATAATAGCTCGGTATTGGAAGATCCATTCTAGTTTACTAGGATAAGTATTGATAGAGCACCTTTCAACATAGTACCTAATGTCAATTCTATTTGACAGTTTTTTTTTGGTACGCATATTTTTATCCAACGATTGACAATTCACCTTTTGAAATGCAATTTTATAATACGAAAGAACGACAAAATAGCATCTCCATCCTAGCTAACTGAACTACATCTAATTGTATGTCAAGACTGTATTGGAAATGGGATATCAAGAACATATTACGTAGATATTCCACAAAAATAAGCAAAAGACCGCGAGGAATATGTAAGTTCGTTCATTTATTTCCCCGAAACTTGGTGGCTCATGAATATCTTGTAGGTGTACACAAAAAACGGCGATCTTCTTAGGTATAATAATAGCTATCTTGTCAATCGTGGTAATCGTCCTTATCGGTCTACTGGCCGACAAATGCGCTAAATATATGAATGTGAGCTATGGCATAAATCTCACTGAAGCTGAATAAAAGAATTATTACTGCAGCGATTTATTCATTCATTAAAAAAAAATACAGTATAAGTACGCATTGGATACGTTAAAGTTTATCGATTGTGCAAACATCGGAGGCGTACACGCTTACTAGTACGATTATCAGAGCGACCAGACCCGCTATGATTATGCTAAGGATAATGCACGCCGTGCAAGTGCAAGAACAACTGTAAGAAACGTATGCAGTCGTTATGGAAAAAAACTCGTTGGGTAGAAGGTAATGCGTTATTCGGATACTTACAAGGGGCCGAGCAAACCCAGACACATGCCGCGGTATATTTTTAGCTCCCATGACAGATTGACAACCTATTTTTGCTACTACAAAATATAAACGTCGATCAAGATCATGGAGGTTACAGACGGTTGTTTTTAATTCAGAAAAAGAGTGCTTGTATTCACATAAGAACGTAAATAAGAGACTGCAGGTCATAATAACCGACTATGCAAGAAAAGTTAGAATTAATTTACCAAAAGCAAGTAGCGCACTGTGGCTGCGGAGCTATATTACAACGCTTCGAATCCCTCGAATATTTCCGTTGCATATCGTGTATATTGCACTTGACAACAAAAAATACACGAGGAAATCGGAGCGTTGTTTTTGAGGTCCCATTTATGTTACCACCAGTCGCACTTATACAAGGATAATAAATATTACACGGATTACCCAATGCGATCGTTTTCAAGTAATTCTGGTTCGTAATCTATTTCACAAAAATGTAACGAACACATTTGACTTATGCCCTGATTGAATTTATCTGGTATTTGACAGCATCTAATCCACGGTTCTATGACAATCTTCGAAACCATATTCTTGCTGACACAATGTCTACTTATCATTTTCATAAATTAATAGATTTCTTCAACAAAAAGCTAATCACTTATAAATGCAGTAAGCAATAATCCAAAAGCTAAATTTTAGGTGATGTAAGGATTTAAACGAGAAGAAATGGAAATAAAACGATCAACACCCAATGTAGCACATGGCACTTGACGCCATGTGGAACGCAGTCACGTAACTGGTTACTAACGCTGGCCACGAGCGGTACCGCGCATCGGCGTAGAATCAGTTCGGACCGAGAGGAACGGTAGTATTACTTCGTCTGCGGAGCAGTACGGACATTTTCGCTGCCGGTCATTTGCGCAATTGTTTATCTGTCCTAGAAAAATTATGATTTCGTCAGCAAAACGACCGCGGTCGGACAAACTTCGAAAATTTATTGCAGAAATTCCAGATTTAATATATGAAGGTGCTAAAATTAAATATGTAATCTGTAAAATCCCGTTAATGTGTTTGTCCAGACAACATTGTCTGCGACACGTAAATAGTGAAAAGCATGTCTCAAAAAGAAATTGCGCACGAGACAATGAAAAATTTATATTTAATTTATGCGTTACGTCTATTGCATGTAATATACCGTTTAATTTACTAGACAAGGAACCATTTATCTGCTTTTGGAATAACTATTCGGAGTGCAAATTACCAAGTCGAACATCGTTACGAAGAATTGTGCCATCTGCGCGCGAACATATTGAACAAAAAATAAAATCGGAGTTGAAAGATCAAGAATTGTGGTTATGTGTCGACGAAACAACAAATCGGAAGAAACATTCTGTTCTTAATGTAATGGCACGCAAATTGGAACCTCATCAATCGGCACCTTCAATTCTATTAGTCTCCAAACGAATACAACAGTGTACTGCCGAAGTAATTTCAAAGTTAGTGTTAAATACATTGGACAAGTTTGAACTTTCAACAAAGCAACTCTTGATGTTAGTGAATGATGGTGCTGCAAACATGCTTTCTGTAGGCCGGTCTCTTAAAAAGCATTTTGCTAATTTGTTACACATTACGTGTAAAATTCATGCTCTCAATCTTGTGGCGGATAGTATCAGAAAATGTTATCCTGAGGTAGACGCTTTAATAGCGCATACCAAAGCAGTATTTGTCAAATCACCGAAACGTATTCGCGAATTTCACAAACTGTGCCCCCGTATACCAGAGCCACCAGAACCTATTCTAACTCGTTCGGGAACATGGTTACAGGCCGCGTTTTATTATCATAAGTATTTATATAGCCAGTTGAAATTTCAAGATAGTCAGGTTAAAATGAATTTAAAAATCATTCACTACAATTACTTCGGGCTAGCAGATGCAATAGAAAAATTACAAAATCCTGCGGTGCCGTTAGAAGAATCTCTACAAATAGTGCATGTTCACGCACAGCTATGCGCGATTGAAGACGCAAAAAATGTTTCTGTTCTAGAAAAATTTGAGTGTTTTTGAGAAAAATTCTAATTTTGGCACATTAAGACACATTTGTGAAGGTGCGTCAACAGAATCGTTAAGTTATTTGAAAGATTATTTTACTTACGCAAATATTACGTCACTAGATGTAGAACGTTCGTTCTCTGCATATAAACGCATTTTTTCCTCATGCCGTACTAGTTTTGCCGAAACAACAGTTGAAACATATCTAATGTTGCAGATATTTAACAGACATTATTCACTTTGTGATTTCACGGAGGACTCTTAAAATGGTAAGTGTTTGAAGACGTGTTATTTAATTTTTATTTAAAAGATGAGCGAAATTATTTGCGGCAGCAAACATCTCTATCAGCAGAATAACTCTAGTGGAACGCGAGGCCTGGTCGACTCTACGCTACTGCGCGGTACCGCTCGTGGCCAGCTTTACTGATTACATTGCGATGGACTGAGCAATCCTCGTACTGTTTACTATTCTCATGGCGTATAGTAATGTGAGAATAGATTCAAATTACGCGCGCAGAGATTAGTGCGCCCTCTATCAATGGAGACTCGAACTAAAGTGGGTGTTCAACTTTTAACATTGATTATGCTTCACTTTGTCTTTGTGGTATAATTCTTTATGCTGAAAATTTAAATATTTCTGGATTTGAAAAATATCTTACAACCTTTTTACTTCAAATACTGTTTGGCACATATTTAAACGGAAATAATTTAAAAAACCTTATTTATTTCCAATTGCAGTAAAAAAATAAAAGATATAATGAACTATATTTAACAATAGAAGGCATTCTTTAAAAACGATTCCTTTCTTCTACACCAAAGTAATATGTATCCAGCGCTTGTCTCATGATTAGAAGTCCTTTCTGGTTCAAATGTATCAGATCTAATCGGTCACTAGGATGAAACATTCTAGAAAATAATATTTTAGGAGTTTGCTATGTAAGGAAAGTGTCTTATATTCTTACCTTTCGAAATAGTCAAATGTAACGCTATTATTGTAGGTAACGAAAAGCGTGCAGACATCTATGACAAAAATCTGTCTATTGTTAGCCTTATTTTGGATGAAGGTGTTGAAAGTTCTCAATGTACACCAGTGGGGTTCGTTTTTTGCTAATTTAGGCACTGGCGGAACTGTTAGCAATACAATTTTAGAACATTTTTCAATCAGTTTGTCCAACAATATTGTATAGTGTTCTAACATTCTGCACATGTCGGTTTTTTGTATAAGGTCATTTGTGCCAATCATCATTAAAACTTTAGAATGCACTTCGTAGTTATTGTTGGATAAACGGCATTCCAAATCTTCAATTTTTTGTCCGCTTACGCAGTGTCCTATATAACGAGATTTCGAACCAACTATAAATCAATATGATTTGATATTTATATGTATATATTATCAAAATACCCTTCTACCAGAATCTGGTGTATTTAATACGATACAAATACTAACTTGTTAATGGTAGAAATGAACGTATTCCCAGTATCTGTTCAGTGAAGCGCACAAACTGACTGTCACCTAATAATTGATAATCCTTATATTTTGGTATCTGCAAGCGTAAAAAAAAAAAGATTAAATTGGATAATATACCAAAAATCATAAGCATACTTATTTACCCTATCTCCATCAAATAACAATCGTCTCTTATTCTCCAGTACACCAATCCTACTAATACATTTTTTAGCAGGCATGCTTTTTGATTTCCTCTCCAATAAAACATCTCTTAAATTTTTGGGATCGTTTAATATAAGTTGCGAAGTACTTTGCGATAGCGCATTCAAATACTTTTCTAATGGTTCTTCATGGGCACTTTCGGAATCCTTCCCTTCTCTATCATCATCGAAGCTGGTACTTAATCGTTCCATTTTATCTCCGCTATTACGAACGCAATACTTGTTACATAACAATTAAGGGAGGGCCAAGATCTTTGGATAAAACAAAAAATATTAGATATTATTTGAATATTCCTTAGTTGAAATTATTCAGTTAAGAGCTGTCAAGCAAATGCAGAAAAGTATAAAATAGAATTCTATCACATCGGCGTTTAAGCGCGCTCTAGCGAAATTTTTGTCAACTAACATGATTCAAACGTACTTCAGGATGGAAAACAACTTTTTTTTCCTACTATTCGTATACTACAGAACATTCAGAAGCGACACTCTTCCTCCGCACTTTGGTGAAAATTGGTGACCTTCGGCCATGTTTTTGTTGGTATATCTTAGCGGGAATTTTGAAAATAATTCACATCCCGCACTACTAGTAACGATTTACATAAAATTTATAAATCCTTTCTTAAATTCTTTGTCTAAGGTAAAAGATCAATTGTTTGTATTCAATAAAATTATCAAATTAAAAAAAAAGCTAAAATAAAAAACAGAATAAAGAAAATTCTAAAATAACGCACTGAAGTACTTGACGCAACAAAGGTAAACAATGTGCTATGAAATCACTATGGATTGTTCCATATAACGGATCAAGCAGATTCATATCTTAGCTATCAGCTGCACTCCGATTTGCAGAGGGCGTATTCGTTAGTAAACGCGCATGCGGCAATAAAAGTTTCTTTAGAAACGATGTATTTTGTAATTCTTGATATAATTTTCGTCAGTTTTGCTTCCGATTGTCAAATTTGCGTCTTATTTATTTTGTCCTGAAATACATAGTTTAAACTCAAATTCAGAATTAGGACCACAAGTGGTTTAAATTTAGCGTGGGGCTACGATAAACGCCTGATGGATGCATTCATAATAATAATAATATAATAGCTCTTTATTTAACCGCAGACTTACAGACAGGATTGCGTTTCTAAAGTACCATCACTTGCACAAAAATCTGGGACAACTCTTATGAGCTCATTTTGGCGTTTTTTCAATCGTGTGACAATGACTTGTCCATTTACGATTGACACTGACAGACAATTTGACATATTTTTTCATAGTCATGTTTAAAATGGGTAATGTCGCTTGTCCCAGATTTTTATGCAAGTGATAGTACAATCGCTTTCATAAAAATCTGGGACAACTCTTATGAGCTCGTTTTGATGTTTTTTCAATCTTGTGACAATAACTTGTCCATTTATAATTGACACTGACAGACAATTTGACATATTTTTTTATGTTTTACAAAAGACATGGGTAATGTTATAACAGTATAGCTTGTCCCAGATTTTTATGAAAGCGATAGTACTCACAGATGTATTTTAATGAAATAATATATTACAGCGTCAATACGTAATAAATGTTATAGATATTCCATTTTACTTGTTTTTTTTTTAAATATTAAGGTGTTTTACCAATGTTTCATATTCCCACTAAAATGTATTGAATATGAAAAGAAACTAAATGAAAATGTATTATTACTTAAATATTCATTTGAACCACCCCTATTGATTTCGTAGTTCTACTATAAAATGCAGAGGGCCAGTTAGAACTTCAAATGCATAGGAAGTTGCCTATGTATATCACTATGGAAAATATTTAATCTATGGTAAACAATACCACAGATAAAGGAGCTTGAGTTATCTGTGCTTTGATTGGTGAAAAATACTATGTGTCACTTTTGAATGTTCTGTGCTTAGCTTATACCAACTTATACCGTGACCAGTTGCACCAACAGACTTTTATTATGGTATACAAGAAACTGAAATGTCTAAAATGAGATGGCGCTAAAACCGAACTGTCAAATAGTAGAAGAGGTTATTAATTTGAAATAATGCTACATTTTAAAATTCTTAAATTTGATGAAATTATGCACCTTTAGAATGTTCGCAAAATTGCACGTTTCGTAAGCAAACACATCCAAAAATGAATACAGAATTCAGTAGGTTTGGTGTGACCAATTATGGAAAGATAGATGAGTTAAATTTAAATGTTAGCGTAAATAGCGTTTATAGTTTACTGACACAATTATGTGAGAAATTGCTGTACACTCACAAAAGCAGTGTTCCAAATAAATTAGTGAAGAAATTCAGGTCAAATGCATTTGAAATTTTGTTATCAAAAAAGGTTCCAAAAGGTGCGAGATCATTAAACATTATAGATTCAGAGTTTTAATGAAATATTTTAGGAGATAAAGTGCTATTGCAGGATAATAGCGATCCCTATTGTCATTTATTAGCTTGGCAGTTCATTTTAATAAATGAACATAAACTAACTGATCATGCTTGCAAATTGCAAAGGTGTGTCAATACCTTACAAAGCTTGAATTCTTTGAAGGAAAATGTTTTATCAGATGTACTCTATGTTTTATTGAGATTGTGTCAACTGCCTGATGAGAAGAATTCAAATTCAGTAAGTAATGTGCATTATGCAATATATTTTATATTATTTTGGTGTGCTCTGTATAGATAACTAGTATGGGTTCATCATCATTAGAAGATAATATGAAATTTCGATGTTACGATAGTGCCAAGTTTAAGTTATCCATGCCGATGATTTGTACAGATAGCAAATTTAGAAATGATTCTTTTCTACTCCAAACAAAGCGGAATATTAACCGGTACGAGTATTTACGTGCTAGATATTCGGAAAGTGATATCTGCAAGCAGTGTAACATTCCAATAAGACTTTCATGTTGCGGTTCAAGTTCTGCCGTTAAGGAAGATGATGGTTATGAATCTGCCACAAAAGGTAGTATAGGTTATTTTAGATGAAGCAAACATTTATGGTCTTGAAATAGATGAACCATGTGATATATGGGAATTGGTTTCGAAAACCGCATTCTCTGATCATCGTACATGGGAAACGTTGGGAAATCCATTTCCTGATAAAGAAGCACCGTTCTTATCCGAAGCTCCCTCTAAAATATCTTCAAATTTATACAACATGCAGAGATGTAATATTCTCCAGCGGTTGGACGAGGCAAACTGCAAATCGGCCATCATTACGGATCAAAAAGATTTTGTGATTCATGTGAAGCATATGTTAGGTACATATTTTCTTTTTTTGTTGGTTACTAAGGGTGTGATTCTATCTCTTTGTAGTGGGAATAACTTCTGATTCGTTTAAACGAGATCAAAGAAATGATATGTATCTTGTGCCTGGTACTACAACCGAAGGTGTAACACCCTTGGCCATGGAATCGTATTGTAAGGATTTAATACTCTGCAGTTGTTGCTACACTTCACTTGATAATCTGTGCAACTTTAGATCCTTTGAAGATCAACAGAGTCAGGGTTTTATATTTAAGGTACAGACAGTTTCCTTATATTTTAGCCTGTAAGGATTATTATAATCAGGGTGGCCCGAATCTTATCTACGAAAATGTCACTAGCAATTTTTCAAGTAATTTTAGATGCGAAAGTTTTAATGAACATATGTCTTCGGAGCTTTAGTTTTCAAAATACAGGAAATTGAATATTTTCGGAAAAAATAATTTTCTTTAAATATTAAAAAAACATTAACAAGATTGAGATGTATTAATAAAAACAATGCAATGGGTGAGAGACCATGGCCAACTAATATCAATTACAATAAAACTTACGCATTAAATTGTCGATAGTTTGGTTTGTACATGGTAGAATACTCTTAAAACAGTGAATGCTAGTAACGGGCCACAGGCGGGCCGGGTCGTGAAAAATAGACCCGTGCAGTGCTCTAATCTACCTAGCTATGAAAATATGCTATCGCGACAATTGAGGACCCTGTTGCAAGAACGACGCAGTTTCATAACAGTTGTTATTGCATACAAATAACCATTTTTAAACATAATTTGTATAGATGTTGATTTCGCATTTCCAGGTAACAACAGGTAACAGGTAACAAAAGAGTATGTTTTAAAAATTGTAAACGCCATTATTTTTAACAACGAGAAAGGGTAGCAGGAAGTTGATTTGTATTGGAGCTACACATTTTCAACAAAAATGGAGCCGCGTTGTTCTTACAGCAAGGTCCTCAATTTTGTAATCTCAAGTGACATTTTATAGTGTCATCTCCAGGTTTGATTCCAATCGCTTAACATATGTCATTTATATATCGCTTTAAAGAAGCGAAAATGAATAATCTGAATCTTGAACATAGAAGCGTCATGAAATTTCTATCGAAAGTCAAATGTTGGTGCAAGCAGTCGACCCAAAGCGTGGAAGACATTTGGAAGCACGAACTGAAAAAATCATCAACAAAGTTGAAGATTTGGTGTTGACTGCCGAGTAAAAATTTCAGTTATTGCTAGAGAAATAGGAATATCAGAAACGAGTGCTTTTAAAATTCTACACAAAGATTTGGAAAGTGTTGGCAAGATGGATGCTCAGTCCCTAACAAAAACTGTGTAGACAAATGCGAGGAGAATTTGACTGTTTTGTAATCGGCGATGAGACCTGGGTACACCACTAGGACCCTCCCACGAAACAAGAGTCTATGCAATAGATTCATACGGGCTCTCCACCACTCAAAAAGGCGTAGACGTAATTTTCTGCGGGGGAAATGATGGCCACAGTTTTCCGGGAGGCGGAGGGGATTCTCTAACTCGTTGTTTTCATAGCTAGGTAGATAACGTAAAGAACTCCCCTATTTGAAATTGCTTTAGTATCAAATTCGTTTTTTATCCACTTTATGCTGTATTCGATACCATTGTTATTGTGCAGGAACTTTGCGGTAGTATCAACAGGTACCTTTCGTACTATCGACTCGCGATTCAGAACATTTTGGACAATTGTAACCTGTTGAGCGTTCATAATCACGTACGCCCCTTGCTTGCGCATTTAACTGTTCTGGCATCGGTGTGTAAAGTAGGTCCTTTCACCGAAACCGGGTGTCTGCCTAACGGCGTCTCACTACTCAACTACTTGTACCAGAAAACCGTAGAGTTAACCAATAGGGACGTAATAATGGTCCTTTACTCCGTGCTATATCCATGCGTGCAGATCTACTTCAAGTAAGTATTTAGGCAGATTCAGTACTCCTTTTGTTCCTACTTTTCATTTTTTTAATACTTCCCTTAGCCGATTTCTTCAGCAGTGGATATTTGAAGGTACCGTGAGCGATCCTTACGGGGAGTTTTTCGTCGTCACCAACTCGTCGTACTTGCGCACTCGGGGAAGAACCTATTGGACGCGCGGTCATACCGTTCGGGTCGATATGGTTCCGGATTTTCTAAGCGATCTAGCGCAAGAGATACTTCTGTGCGGGAAAGCGGTGAACCTGTTGAAATTATGCGTACCAAGCGTAAGTAAACGATGAATTTATTTGTAAAAGTGAGTGGTGTAATGAGTAGAGTTTGTTAACAAGGTGGTATCGGATGGCAGTAGCGTAGCGGTAGCGGCCTTGGGTAGGGGTAATTTTCAACTTGTAGTCGATCTCGATAGTACCGCGAGAGACTTCAAAGCGACAGTACGCTGTACGCCAAATAAGTACGCGGAGATGGGACGCCCAAAGGGTGTAACGTTCCTTCGAATGTGAATAAATATCTCAGGCATTTCCCTGGATTAGAATATAGAAGTCCGCATATTTATTGCAACAATGCTGGGAGTTGGTAGGATATGGAAAATATGCTTTCCGACTCCTCTTCACATAACATGCCTCATACACGCATGTCACATCGTAGTAGAAACCATTCGAAAGAAGTATCCGATGGTGTTTAAGTTAATAGCATCTACCAAAAAAGTGTTCATCAAATCTCCCAAACACATCCGTGTATTCAAAAAATTGTGTCCGAAATTACTACACCACCTCAGCCTGTAATAACGCGATGGGGAACATGGCTCTTACTCTCAGAAATATTTTTCACAAGTGAAAAATGTCATCTTGAAACTTGATTCAAATGATTCTGCAGCAGTTCCAGATAGTCAGCAACTTTTTTCCAATTCGGACGTTCAACAACAAATAGATGAAATTTCCATGAATTATTCTGAAGTTGCACAAGCTATTGAGCAATTAGAAAACAGTCACTTATCTGCACGAGACGCATTAAATTGCATAAACAATTTACAAGTCGCTCTAGAAAACTTGACGAACAGCATAGGAGTCGATGTTGCTCAAAAATTTGGTGCAATTTTAACGAAAAATCCCGATTTACAAAAGGTTCTGTCTATAACTGAAAATCAAGAGTGCCCAGACGAGGAAAAGGAATATCTGACATTTGCAAATCTTACTTCACTGGATGTCGAACGATCATTTTCGAAGTATACGACAACGTATTCACAACGCCGTCGACAGCTGAATGAATCGACAATGGAAGCGTTGCTGATGTTGCAATTTTACGCCGCTTACCAGGGCGGTTGCCAATTGCCACAGTGGACATCAAGACGACAGGAAAAGGTAACAATATTATTTTTCACTAATATTGTATGTTACGTACCTACTTTTATGCGGTGCGCCACTGCCGGTACCACCTTTTTAACAAATTCTAGTAATGAGTAGTGTATTTTAAGTCGCTAATTCGAGTTGAACATCCAACTTGAAAGATAGTGATTTCTAATGCGATTGGAGTCGAAGCCGTTTTCATTTTTGTGTCTAGTTTAGTCGAGTTAAGTCGGGCTAATCTACTTTACATTAATTGATAATCTTGATAGAGAAATGAGATTTTCTGGACGCATACCGGGTGTCCTATGCCACGATTGCCACAGTTTAAGGATATGTTGCTCAACCAAACTCTTCGTACTCCAGTCATAAAGTCAAAAAGTAATTTGAAAATTTTAAAAAGTATCTTTTAGGGCAAACCATTTTCGCCGACACCTTGCTCGATCTTATATCTCTACAAATAAGGAAGATACCGCTTGTATCGTAACATTGAATCTGAAACACCCGGTGTAAGGTATTTTTTGTATGTCGTCATCATTTTGAAACAAATGAAAACCGGATCATTACATTTTTTTAAATTACGCCTAACTCATGGAGTTTGGTGGGTTCCTCCCAACTCATCTTGTATTTATAATTTTTCAGTCGCCATTGTATATGTATTTATCCGGCAAGAAACCGAATTTACTCACCTGTTGTCTGAACTCCGATCAAATTTCGGCGCTGGAGAGAAGTTCTACCTGTTATTACTTAGAAGTTCTTGCCGAATGCGGACCGAAGTTCAAGTTGGAAGATATGATTGCTAAAAGCGTCGAACAGCAAATAGTGTTCATGAATCTGGTGACCAAGAAGCGAACCGTCACACTGAAGAGGCTAGAATGTAAGTAAAAATATACAATGTCCACCTAGAAAATCACAAATAAACTTCTAGAATCGGCAGGGGAGTTAGTGTCTTACTTTAGTTTAGTGGATCGAACTATTAAGTTCCCCGCCACTTCTCAAAGTCTATTGTTGATTTTTGAACGGTCTCAGAACGGTACGTTGTTAATTAATCTAAATTTCAATATTGGAATTAGTGGAAAAATTGAAGACGGTGGAGGAGGAGATCGCGAAGAAACGCAAAGCGGAAGCTGCATTGAGGTTGCAATACGACGAAGCATTACAGAATAAGAAATCGCAGATAATCCAGCAGGTGCAGGAGGAGATCAAGTCCAACGGAGAACTGTTAAGGATACAGAATTTGCGACAGAAATTGATAACGGAAGAGACGTAAGTACGACATAAATTGAAAGAAAGTTTAAACGCGAAAATGAAACATTTTCTTTTAAAACAGCAACGATATGATAGAATATTACCAGAAACTCAACGACGTCTTAGAGCGGAAGCGCAAAGACGTGCAGAAACACATCGACAGATTGAAGAGGTTAGATATAGATGCTAGCGCTATCCCTGTACGACCAGCGCAAGATTTGCAGAAAGACGATGACAGCACCGTCGAGAATGAACATCTCGAGCAATCGACTGAAGACATATCTTCTCCCAATTCGAGTGACACGTTCGCAACAGCCGTTTCGGAAACCTCGGTCAGCGATGACCAAGAGCATCAGCATCCCACGTTGGAAGATGACAACCAGCAGGAAAAGGAGTCCAAAACTGATGAAATTCATGAATTTGCTTCGTTGGACATAATTAACGCTAATGCGGAAGGTGTGTATACGGACTGTTCTCAGAGTTGAAGCCCTTGGTGCAAGGTGTTAATTCACTTTTTGATGAATTTTCATTCTTTCTTGCAAAAACGTGTTAAGTCAATTATTTATTTGTTACTTAAGCTCCCAGTAGTCAGGGTAGATGGCGCCCAAAAAGGTTTTATACGCAAACAAAATAGTGTCATCGCTATATAGTTTCAAATTTAATCATCCAATCATCATACTGGTTTTTTACGTTACGTTTTTTCTTTTTTATCTAAGTGGGTGTTCACTGCATTGTAGTTATCCATACTGTGCTTTGTGGTGTTATTTCAAGAAAATAAGTAATTTGACTTTCGGGTTTACTCCGGGGGGAAAATAAGTGATCGGATTATATTTTTAAGTCAGATGAATGCTCGGACAAAGAAAATCTATGAGCTAGCTATAGCCGCTGCTGTGTCGGAGGGCTTGTCTGATGGAAGAGGAAGAGCTATTCGTGGATTGTGAATATGTTCCGACGGATACAGGTACCTAGATTGGGCGCTAAGACTTTGGTAGAGATGATAGTCATACATTGAGCCTCAATTCTGTGTTTTGTTCTTTCTTCTTCTTGCTGTTGGGAATGCGTTGTTGTTTAGTGAATTTCACAATCTCGCTCGATGTAACCATGAATCTCGTTTTCTAGGTAAAATCATTTACTTTTGTGAGTTCTTCAACCCCGTTAGTATAAATGCCTCAATTTTGAGAACACCCTGTCTACAATATCCTTGCATTTTCTTAATTAAGCTTAAAAGAGGACATTTTAAATATTTTTTTGACTTTGTACGATAGGCGACAGCAAAATTTCCGAAGTGACGCGGATCGCCGCTGAAAACTTCGCAATTGCCCGCCGCAATCGTGCCAAAGTCCTCAGCGAAGAAATGGGAATAGTAGGCATCGATCTGATTGGAGCCAATCAGAACGCGAGGACCGCGGCGAACATCAAGGCCACTAGCGAATCGACACTCAGCGCTTTGGAGCGAAATCGTTTGAAGGTTATGTCGTCCGAATTTGATCTCCACGTGACATCGGAAAAACCATGGAGATCTAGGAAAGCTGGGGGTGGTGAATTGAACGTGGCCGACAGGAATAGATTGAAGGTTTTGGGTAGCAGCGACTGTTTCTACAATCGAAACGAGATAGTATTTGCAGAAGATAAAATGCAATGTGAGATGGTGGAAGTTAAAAACGGGAACCGGGAGGTGCAGGGGAAGGAGATCGATATCGATGTAACCGCGCCATCTGGTTATACAAACGAGAATTATGTTACGAATATTGATACGAATATAACGGAGGTAAGGATTATTTCAATTTGATTTTCAAATATGTGCAGTGATCTTCAAATTTGATGTCTGGAATTTTGTATATAGATCCTCGTTTTAATTTTGTGGGTGTTTATGAAAAAATGCACCAAATTTCTTTGCTGGAGTTATCTTTTTCAAATTGATGTAGTGCACTTTGCGTTGAATATAAACAATTTCAAGAGGCGCAGTGACATCCTCCGACATTAAGCTTGAAGATCGCTCTACATCTTATATAAGCTTTTTAGATATATCGTCATTTAAACAATATTTTCTAAAATTTATCATTTTCAGCTAACTATGAAAGAAGCTAACGGAAATGTAATAAATAAAGAACTATTAAATAGCAACAACAACAACAACGATACGAACGAGGTAACTTTAGACAATCTCCAAGAGCTAAACAAAGTGCATAAGAAGAACTTGCTGAATAGATCGATCAATCTGAACCTAAAGCTGGATTTTAGCGAGCTAAACAAAGACGGCGTTGGCGTTTTTAAACAGAGCGATAATCTACAACAGAATAACATTAGCGGTGAATCTATCTTTAGTCGATTCCTGAAAAGTCCTAATTTTGAGCTGGAAAAACCCATACCGATGTCGTTAGGATCGACCCCATGTTTAGATACGGCCACGCCTAAGATGACTACTAGTATCGACAATTTGGAGGAGGAAAGCGGTGCTACTACAGCAGCAACGAATTTTACTGACGAGGGTTTCACCTTTGACGAATCTAAAAAAGAAGGGCAAATGATACCGCCGATTTTGTTTGGTAGAAAGTATTCGCCTACCGAGAAAATCTTGGAGAAAACGAATCTTTCGAAAAGAGTAACAATGAAAGAAGCAGGAGCAATTTCCACCAGCGCCATTAAGATATTCATCCAGCAAAGCGTTTCTGTACCGGTCAATACTCAAATTGGGCTAGTCAGCAATGAGTTATTGAAGTACATCTTCATGGATCTGCAGTTCTTGACACATCTCAACAGTTTGCGTAATTATTTCTTTTTGTTGGATGGCGAATTCGGGCGAAACATCACCGAAGGTCTCTTTGAGAAGCTGCACGACGTCAATTTCCCCGTGGATCTCATTAACTACCGAACGCTCCAACATTTGGTATACAACGCGATCGATTCCTCTATAAAACGCCAAGAGAACTCCAATTGCTTATCGTTTAAAATCAACAGCTTACCGAAAACGTTCAATCTAGAAGATCCTGACGTTTTAGAATGCTTGTCGTTGTCGTACAAAATCGGATGGCCCTTGAATATACTTCTACCAGCTGACACTATCGCTAAATACGACGAAGTTTTCAAATTCTTACTGAAATTGAATCGCGTCTCGTGGGTACTTAAGAAAATCTTACAGGTTAGCGTTGTACTTGGTTTAAATGTAAAGAATTTCGTAATTAATCGTGTTGCTGTTTTAGGAGTTAAAATTGCTGTCGAAACAGTCCGGTAAGAAGGAAACCTATCTAGTCTTATCGCCGCAATTCCAGAAGCTTCATCTACATCGACACATTATGACGCATTTCGTTCAAACGTTGCAGAATTACGTAGTAGCTGAGGTGTTACAGACCAGTTGGGATTCGTTTGAGAAAAAGCTTGTTTCAGTCAATAATATGGATGAAATATACTTGTTGCACGTGGCTTATATTAAGAATATACTTTTCATGTAAGTTTCAAGCTTTTGATCGGTTGCCAGCCAAATTTGACGTTTGCACCATTAGTTCTTGCAATCAGTCTAGTGGTAAAGGCCGAGAACGTCTTACCTATCAAATAGCTTTAATTTTTTATAGGAGATTCATTTGAAAACGAACTAGACGAGAAACTATTTATTTAGTTCTAGTTGGAGAAACTTATTAGTTGTTTCTATATTGGCGGGCAAAAAATTCCGGTCGCATTGAAATTATGATGTATTTTTGGAATTTCCTGTAACGCTTATATTTACATCAGTTGGTGCCTAATTATTTTTAGAGCGAGGTAATCGTCTCTGCCATACATTGGCGAAGTACAAGTACATACACTGCAGTATACGTGACGCAAAATATAATCGCGTTTTAGAAAAGTTCGAGAGTGTGTTAAAGAAAGATTCCGATTTTATCATATTAGAACAAATTTTTGATGGTGCATCGACTAATCTATTAACTGAATTCAAAGAGTGTTTTAATCATGCATGTAGTACATCCGTAGATGTCAAAATATAAACACAACTGTGGAAACATATCTAATGCTGCAAACGTTACGATAATGATTAGAGTAACCTAAACTTGCGGACTCACATAAGCGTCGGTATTACGGGTTAATATAAGAATACGAAAAATTCATAAATAGACTAAACCGGTAGAGAAGCAGGCATGTAGTGTCGACCTTGAATATAAATCATGTTAAACCGCGCTGAGAGAGATTTCGTTTTAGTACCGGTTGAGCTGTTGCAGAGATTAGTCGAACGGTCAAGGTTATGTACTTACGTGTCGCTTTTGAAAATATAGCTGGTGTTTTTTGTGTGTTGTAGTATTATACCAAGTACAAAATCAGTGTATCGTTTCATATAGAACTAATATTTACATACCTAAGAAAACAATGCCTCGTAATAGATTTGCTACTAATGTACATAAGTATGTGTCACTTTTTCCCCATTTAAAATATGACGGTAGTGCAGTTTTTTGCTTAATATGCAATGTTCGTTTGGCTGCATTGGACAGAACTGATTGCCAGAGGCATGTCAATACTATTAAGCATATGAGAAATGCAAGAACTGAAATACCTTATACACTATTCCTCATACATTTATTAATTATGTTTACCTCTTGTAATCTTCCGTTGTCGTTGGTGAGAAAAGCAGCTTTTAAAATGTTTTGGCGACAATACGTTCCAAAGTACCCATTACCCTCACAAACACAATTACAGAATCATTTGCCGCGAATGAAAGAGATGCTAGAAAATGTGTGTAAACATGATTTGTGTTCCAAAAAAATATGGATTACCGTGGATGAGACGACCGATATAAAGAAAAACAGTATTGTGAATGTAATAGCTCGCGTTTTATCTAGCGAGAACACAGCATCTCGATATCTGTTAGCTTGCAAACGTGTTCAACAATGTACCGCGGAAAATATTCAAAAAGTGATAATGAACGCTTTGAAAAAATTTAAAATTGCCCAAGATCAAGTTGTGATGATTGTGACAGATAGTGCAGCAACGATGTTAAGTGTTGGGCGATCCTTAAAACATATATTTCCTAACTTAATACATATAACCTGCGTGCTGCATGCTTTGCATTTAGTTGGTGAAGTTGTTCGACAACATTACGGAAACGTTGATCGGATGATTGGAAGTAGTTTAAAAGCAGTTTAAAAGAATTTCGTAAATTTTGTCCAGGTATTCCAGAATCTCCTGAACCAATTTCAACGCGATGGGGTACTTGGCTAACAGCAGCTTCTTACTATTTGATCCATTTTCAACAAATTCAATCAGTTATAATGCGATTTAATCGGAATGAATCCAAAGCAATTAGAGAAAGTCAAGAGAATTTAAAATTCCTCAACTTTTAGAAGATTTAACAACAATATGTACTAATTATACAGTATTACTAGATGCCATCAGAAAACTACAATGTACTGAATTGTCATTGCAGGAATCATTAGACATAGTGGAGAGTGTAAAAAATAAATTACACACATTAAATGATACGCCAGGATTATGCGCTAGTCAAAAGTTGGCAGATGTTTTAAGGAAAAATCCCGATTTTAATACTTTAGAGGCCGTTTATAATAAGTGTAAGAATAGTGAACTTTTAAGTGATTTTGAAAAACAGTTTCTACATACAAATGTAACTTCCTTAGATGTGGAGAGATCGTTTTCTATGTATAAGAATATTTTTTTTTGTCGACGCACAAGGTTTAAAGAAGTAACTGTGGAAACATATGCAATGATGCAAGTTTACAGTAGTTCACATCCTGATGCCTCTAATTTGTTGAATAATTAGCAAGTAAGTTTATTTATGAATTTTTCGTATTCTTATATTAACCCGTAATACCGACGCCTATGCGAGTCCGCAAGTTTTGGTTACTGTAATAATGATGCTTCTATTTTTAATGTTCGGTAATTCCGATGCAGCTCGCCAACCTACTCGGTAACGCTGCTTAAGAGGGTGTGTATCACAACTTTTCAGGTATTATAATTTTTATTCGGTTGTGTTATTATTCGATTTACTGCTTATTTTTTGGTGTTGTACTTACTGAAAAAAGCGTACGCCTATGCCGCGCAGAGACATTACCTCGCTTTAATTATTTGTGTTTTCGAGAAATCTTATCTGCTATATTTGTTATCTGTTATGTATTGTCACCGTAGTTACTGAACATATTCATTTGCAAAGTTTTTATATATGTAAAACATTCCATTGTGTAAAAAATCTTGGTATAATTATCTGCAGCTTATGTTTGCTGAGTATGCCAAAGTTCAATTAGTTCCTATATCTTTAGAGATATTATGCAGCATATGTAAATTTTAAGTATGCTTATAGCTCATCTCATCGAGATAACTTAATTTTTAATTTAACTAAGTAAGACAGCGTCATAGGTAAACTTGTTTAAGTGATGCTTAGCCATTAGTTAATTTGTTTGGGGTGTAAATTTTTACAGGTGTCTACTTAACCAACGATCGTTGCCAATACGCAAGCTAATCCTTAAGATCTTCACGGTCGTGCTGAAGTTCTACAACTACCTTCGCTCCGCGGAATGGAGTTTCGACGAGGATGACTGCGTCTTCGAACATCCGAACTTCAGAAAATTGGAAGAGATCTTCAGAAACTTCGAGGAGATGGCCGCCTACTTCGCTAAAGCCGCCCATAAGGTCGCCAAAGTCGGCTATCAGCCGCATCTCGTCCAACTGCTCGACATGCTAAACGCTAACGATTACTACACCAATCGGATTAATGTGTCGCGCTCGCAAAGCAACAATAGCACGCTGAATTCGACCAATTGCCAGTCGTTTGTTTAATACTATGGTTTGTTAATTGTTGCTTAAATTTTCGCATATTGTTCCTCTAATACTAGGAATTAAAATAACTAACTATTGTTGCCTCTTGTTAATTTCGGTAGTTACCCAAATAAACTCTAACATGTTCTATATATGTAACTATATTGTTAGTAAAAACAAGAAAACTGCTTAATATCCAATTAAATCATATATTTTACGAGAATAAACGTTTACTTATATCAACAAATTCAGAGTCTATAATAAGAACTTACGATTAAATATTTGTAGATCAAATTAATCAATTACCAAAAAAAAGAAGAGTAGGAAAATAATTTTACTGCCACCTGCTTTTCTTTCTGGTGCTCGGTTGGATCGCCTGACTTTCTTGCTGCTGTTGTGGTGGTGGTATTTCCGAACTTGCTGTAAACTATAAATACGAGTTAAAAAGGATATACAATCAAAGTAAATGAAATATTAGCGTCAGTATGTCTACGGGGTCTGGCGAAGTTCCAATTAATCTATTAATTTAGCTTACATTATGAATTTATCTACTAACACAAATGTCCCGATATCTTGCAGATTTTAAGTGTCTTTTCAAAGCTCTTTGAAAAGTCAAGATGGGTTTGGGCAAAGAATTGGAAACTGTAAGGTGGGTTCAATATATAGGATATCTCACGAGGAACTGCATCGGTTGGTGTATGAAAGAGTATATACATTGCAAAATTCTAAAAATTTGGCAGTATACTAAAGTCAATTACTATACTATAGAGCTACAATATTTTCAATAATCTAAGACTTCCGGTTATACCGGAAGTAGCTGTCCACTTTATTTTAAACGGAACATATATATTATTACATTCTTGGATTCCTAGTTTAATTTTAATGTTTGTTTGATGAATGCTGCTATTTCTAACCATATTTGAAATACTTGCATTTTTCGAAAATGTTTGACAGACTGAAAAGTGCAAGTGAATTGAAATTTTGCAGGACTGTTGACCGTCTAGGGTTCAATGTCACAAGCAATATCTTCCTTATTTGCAGAGATATAAGATCGAGCAAGGTGTAATTGGTATAAACAAAAGTTTCATTTAACAAATAGCTACTAATAAAAATATAAATTGTTAATTTAAATTTGGTAGTACGTATACAATCGTATAGGTAGTTCGAATAAGAAAGATTCAGATATTTATTTCGATTTGCGAAAATAGGAAAATAGTGTAAATATAGCTAAATACATTGTGAAATAGTATTGTTATAAAATTTTTAAAGTGCTTTCTAATTTTTCTCCAAATGAATGTGTCGATATGTTATTAATTTATGGAGAGTCTCATAAAAATTCTCGTGAAGCAGCAACACTTTATGGAGAGCGATTTCCTAACAGAGTAGAGCCATCGCATATGCATTTCCTCGTGTTGAAGCTAAAATGCGAACAGGCTCATTGCATAAAATTTAAAACATTTTTATCATGTAACGCCAGTTAGAACAGAAGAAGTGCAAATAAATGTACCGGTTTATGTTGGATTGGATGCACATATTTTAGTTAGAATTGTGGCAGAAGATTTGGGAATAAGTAAATCGACAGTACAGAGGATACTAAAGCTTTACAAATATCATCCTTTTAAAATTCAGTTGCTGCATGCATAAAGGCTTACAGATTTTCAACAGAGACTAGGATTTACTGTTGTAATGCAAGGAATGCTAAACGATGATCCCACAATTACCAATAACACTTTGTGGACTAACGAGGCACGATTTCACAACGAGATGGTGCATCGCGATAACTGCCATTACTGGGCTCCAGAAAATCCTCATTGAGTGTGTGGGACTCATTTTTAGGTAATATGGGGGTGTCAACGTTTGGTGCGGATTATTTAATGGACCTACTATCATTGGTCCATACATCTTTGAAGGAACTTTGACGGGGTAACGTTATTTACATTTTTTACATAATTACTTTCCCGAGTTAATGGAAGATATTAGCAGAGAGCAATGATTTGTGGTAGCAACAGGATAGCGCTTCGCCTCATATCATCATATGGTTGTGGAGTATTTAAATGACGTATATCTTAATAGATGGATTGGTATCAACGGTCCTATTCAATGGCAAGCTTGCTGGCTAGACTTAAGCCCACTGGACTTCTTTTTGTGGGGGTATTTGAAAGAAGTTGTGTATTCTACTCTGCCTACGAACTTAGACGATTTGATCATGATCATAGCAGCAATTTCCAGGGAATGAATTAGTCGATTTGAAGCATGTGCTGCGTCGAATGGTGGTCATTTTGAATAATATCTGTAAATGATTAATTTTATGAATTATTAATGTATTTAATGTTTATTTTACTGTTTGTAAGATTTTTTTGTATTAAATATCTCTTGAATGCAATTTTAGTTTATACGGATGTATTCCAAACTCTTCGTATTTCAATCATAAAGTCAGAAAGATGAGGGGTTCAATTTCAAAAAATTGGTTTGGGGTAGGTTTCTTAAAGGGTTGTTTACTAGGTGCAGATTTGAAACGTATATCTGTTAGGATTCTGCAAACCATTTTCAACAACACCTTGCTCGATCCTATATCTCTAGAAATAAGAAAGATATCGCTTGTAACATTGGATCTGGGACATCCGATATTCAAAGTAGGGCTAAGATACTTCTCGACAGTACACGATATTAACGTTCATCACATACAAATTTTTGCAATGCACCGAAAATTGTTCTTCGTACTTAAAATACGCGACCACGCTGCAAAAAAAAGGAAGTACATTCAGACTCTACGATCAATGCATTTTGACTGCTGATATTTTGTTTTTTCAATTACTCTCGTTTTTTAGAGAAACACCAACGAATATGTATATTCTGTCGGAAAATATCCCTAATTCTAACCTGTGTTTGATATTGCGCCCTGAAGGCCGCTTTCATCGCCGACAATCGGTCAGTCGCTGGCCCTCTAGCGGGCGATTGCTGAATCGCCGGTAACGCTGAAGACGTACGCGTCGAGCTGCTAGCGGTTTGCGGACGTTGTGCTTTCTCTTTGAAGCCCAAACCTAGACCGCCTACGTTCGGACTTTGATCCTTCTTCTTATATCTAAATTAACAGAAAAAGAACGCTATTTCATGCCTAAAAATACTTATAATTCGTGCGAGGCTTACCTGGACTTTCTGAACCAACTGCTTTGCAACGCTAGATCTAGAACTTCCTGTGGCACTTCCTGATGGGCGGCTTCCAAATTGCGAACGATATGCCCGACGAATTCCTTATCCTTTTCGGTCAGCAACGTATAGGCATCGCCATGAACGCCTGCGCGGCCCGTTCTTCCTATTCTATGCGTATGGGTGTCGATATCTCGCGCTATATCGAAGTTAATAACCGTCCGAACGTGCGGGATATCCAAACCACGCGCCGCTACATCCGTCGCTACCTTACGTAAGAAAATAAACAATGAAAGACGGCAATAAACAATATTTTCAAAGAAAACAAGAACGAAGTGCACTTACCAACAACGAACACTCGTTCTTCTTGAAGCTCATTATCATCTTATTTCTATCTGCCTGTTCCATATCGCCATGCAGCAATAAACAATCGAATTCCTTCACTTTCAAATCGTGAGCGACTTGTTCAGCGTCCAATTTTTTCGTTACGAAAACCAGTACCGACCCAGCCGATAGCAATTCCACCAACTTCTTATACAACCATTCCCGTTTAGCTAATGGATTGGGCAACAGCAGCACGTGCTGGGTGACGTCCTCGTTGGCCTGTCCAAGTTGACCTTGGGAAATCTTTACCGGATCGTCGAGTGCATCTTTTGCCAATTTCTCGATCCGCTTCCGAAAGGTGGCGCTGAACAACAACGTCTGCCGATCGGGCCGAACGTGGTTGCATACGGATCGCACTTGCGGTTCGAAACCCAATTCGAACATGCGATCAGCCTCGTCCAATACGAGAAAAGTGACACGTTGAAGATTGGTGGCGCCACTTTTTATGTGATCGATTATACGACCGGGTGTGGCTACGACAACTTCTGCGCCCTCTTTGAGTGCCTAAAAGTATGGAATTGATACTTTAATGCAGGATAGTATACAGGTATACAGGTTGTCCTCAAAGTTGAGGCATTTATGAGGGTGCACTATGGCCAAAATGATTTCGAAAGTGCACTTTATCCCCAAAATCATTTGCATGGAAATTTCGATGAAAGGGTTTTGAAAGAAATATTTAGAAGTTCTTATTCTCATAGTATTTCTAGTGTAACTCGAGCTTTAGACAAAGTAAGAAAAGATACTTTTCACAAATTTGATTAAAAATTAATGATTTTTCTCATGGTTACTTTATGTTAAAACTACAAACTAAGATATTTTGCTTTTAAAGCAAATAAAATTTCATACAACTTCCCTATTCACCAGAAAGAACGATTGACTAAGATTATTTAATCAAAATTTAATTATTAAAATAATCAAATAAATTCATTAAAAAATCCTAGCAATGCATAGCCTGTATTGTTTTATGCTTTCTGCTACAAAATCAAAATTTAAATAAGTATAATAAAAACAACGTACTTGACTTTGTTCCCATTTGGATCCACCACCATACGGACAAAGCACCTTAACATCGTAAACTCTTGCAAATCTCCTTGCTTCATTATAGATCTGTAATGCTAATTCCCTCGTAGGGGCTAAGATCAACGCTATAGGACCTTCACCAGGTTCCACTGGAGGTTGAACAGAGATGTGCATCAATAATGGCCATAGAAATGCGGCTGTTTTACCGGAACCTAGAAATTGATATAAAAGCAAAATTAAGTACGTAACAAAACAATTATAAAGAATATACCTGTTTGTGCAATGCCTAGCACATCCCGCCCCATTAAAGCGCAAGGTACAGACTGGCTCTGAATTGGTGTTGGAGAGACGTATTCTGCCCTAATGATTGCCTTTAGCAACTTGTCGTCTAAATTAAAATGTGCGAAGGAACAAACTGGACTTGGTGGAGAATTTCCAGAGACTGAGATGCCCAAAGTCTTTCTCAATTCGTGAACTTTACTGTTGGTTAACATCTGTATTTCTGGATGAATTCTGTAGAAATTCTTCTCGAAAGGTTTGTAATCGATGGTGGAATGATCTATAGGTGGCAGCGGATCAATGATCTTCTTTCGATCTGGTGGAATCGGATTTCCATCCTCATCATACTCAATTTCAGGTGTATCGTCATCAACTTGAGTTACACCAGCATTGGGATTTTCCTCCATATAGCGATAGTAAGATTCTTCATTGTCTTCTTCTTCTAAGTCATTCCTGATACCGGCCTTCTGCGGTCGTGTGGTTTGTTTTTCCACTTTCATCTGGAATATTAGGAGAAATAATAATGCTTAGGTTGTATTTTTTTTCTAAAATACAGCACTAACCTGTTGTTCTATTCCAGCCATGTACGCATCTAATGGATCATCTTCGTTATCATCGACTACATTATTCGCAGCTTCTTGTGGCTCTACAACCTGAGTCGGGCTACCTGGGGCAGGTATATAAGCTAAGACAGGTGTCGATTCCTCATCGTCTTCTTCAAAGTACCTGCAACATCCACATACAGCGTGTTCGTTACGATCCTCTGCTGAACTCACTCGTCTTCCGTAACGGCTCGTTTTCGGCTACCTCCCCATGCAGCCGATAAAGCATTCTGACTGATAGCATTCATCGTCGAATAGCCTTGTTTGCTAATACCACTTGAAGGCGGTGGAGGTACAGCATTATGGCTTCCTTTTGATCTGTTGAACTGAAAGCCCGAGTAATTGAAACCGCTCATTTTCGGAAATAAATGCGATACAAGTCTTAATTCTATTAACTATTTAAATATTGGGATGTATCATATTAATTTGATAGCACTGAATCAATACACGTTATTGGCATCAAATTGAAGTTTGCTATTTTTGATGTGGAACTTATTGCAGGATATCGGATCTAATCTGTTCGAGTTTGATATAGAAATTGAGATTATCCTAAATCGTATATTTAAACTTCACCAAATCTTTGAGTATTGAATTAAGCTAATGTCAAATGTCAAATGAGAGAGCTGTCATATGCTGTCATGGCTGTCAACTTTGGTGTATACGCAATGTTGCCATAAAAGAATCCCTACGAAAAAAGTTTAGCGATGATTTAGCATTTTCTTTTTGCTTGCGAATTGTACAGATCTTGCGATAAGTTAGAAAACTGCGATAGTAAAAGTAGCTAACACAACTAGAAGTTCCATAAATTAATTTACTAAAGAAGTAGTGTTGTTCTTTATCCATTGTTGGTAGTATTTGATTGTTGCTCTACTTAGGGGTAGGCAACTATTTATACATTTTATGTACCAATAAGCCCTCTGCGGGCTAACTAACAAGTACTTCCCACACGCGCGTAATTTAAATAGCATGTAATTGCTTAATGTCAAACTATTAGTAGTTACATACGAAATTACCAGTAATTCGTTATAACAATTGTTGAAGTAGGTTTTTAATTGCATATTATATCATTAGGAACAAAATACAGCCATCACATTAAAAGAATTAATGAAATCACATGAAATTAGAAACATTAATAAAGAAACACAATGTAAAAGATTTACAAATCAATCAGCTAAAGTAAGTGGTCACGATTATATTACTGGAGAATATAGAGAAGCAGCTTGTTACTGTAATTTAAATTTAAAATTACCAAAATTGATTTCAATAGAAATTCAAAATTTAAAATATGATTCAATGTTATTTTTAACTTGGATTATAACATTATCTGAGTATTACTTTGATGTAAGCATTATTCCAAATTCAAAAGGAGATTATATACAATTTTCAAAAAGAGTAATTGTTGATGAGTATGAACAACCTTATGATTTATGAAAATGTACAAAATTTAAAAAAGGAAACGTTAAAATGAAATGATAGATGAATGTACAAAATGTAAAAATAAAAGAAAAACACTCAGAAAAGGTTCTAAACAAAATGTTATAATTGAATTTAGATTTATTGATACATTTAGATTTATTAGTGCATCATTTGATAAAGCAGTTAAATATTTTCCAGAAGTCAATAATTGTTATTGTTCGTATTGCAAATCAAAACAAGAAATTAATAATATAAAATAATCCAATTACAGAAAATTACATTTTAAAAATAATTGCCAATTATGAGAAATGGTGTTAAAACATTTAGCTATTCCAAATTTTAAAATATTTTAAAAGAGCTTAAAAAAAGAAGATTTACGATTAGTATTACAGAAAGCAGTATATCCGTATGAGCTAGTTGTTGATTCGTATAAAAAATTTAATGAACAATTACCATTGGAATGGAAACGAAAGATTGGTAATGAAATGCGTGGTATTAAATTCAACAGACTTTTACTTAGTTTCAGAGTCCTATACATAACTTGGAATAGAAAAAGTAACATACAAAAGAACAACAATAATTATTTCACATTATGCAGTTATAATGTGTACATTTCAAAAAAGATTCACAAATGTGATATAAAAACAATATATAGAAATAATATTTTGAGATGAAAACCAAACTATAAGAATTTATCTCTACGCAAATCTAACTTCTAAGCTTTACTTAACGTACAATAAAGCTTATTACTTGTATAAGTAAAACAAAGAAGCTAACCTATATTAGGTACCCCATGGTTACTTATAGGATATAGTTTTCGCCACCTTTCATATCGTTTCTCTAACAATTTTTCATTTAACACTAGCTTATTTCCAATATCCATATACGATTGCGTTGTGGATGTGTAAGGATTCCATTTAACGTTATCTAGCAGCTCACAGGGTTCCTTGATAGGTACGCTGCAAGGTGAAAAATACAATAATCAAATGCCACTACCTTTGTAAGTTCACCAACTTACCCATGCGTAGCAAAATTAAACCATATTGTTGTCATTTTTTCTATCATTGATGATTCTGGACCGGATTCTTTAAACAATGGAAACTTAGGAATATGAAAGAGATATATTAAATCGTCAAGATGGGAAGCACCTGAAAATATATCATTTAAAAAATTATTAAGTTCTTTATTACAAAAGTATCAAACACTTAGTAGGTTGTTGATTTATTTTATTATGTGAATCAACATCTCATACTTTTGTATAGTCCATTCACTTTAAGAATACAGCGTTAGATAAGATAGATTTAATTTAAGGTTGCTTAAGTTTCAACTTCTTAATTTGATATTTAATCATTATCTTAATCACTGTAAGGGAAATTAAGACCCTTTGGAATCAGCGCAATGGTTTAAACGTGCCCCGAAATATATACGGAAAACTGAACTCGGATTTTACAAGGTTGATTTCGGCAAAATCAAAAGCAAAATGGGCCTCGGTGTAATCGAAAACGGGTGATTAGAAATAAAGGAGAGGCTTACCATAGAGACTGTCTCAAAAGGACTGTCAAATTTTCAAGAATGCAAATGATGTGGAGTTGTATGTCTACTAGCGGTTTGGGCCATTTGGAATTGATTGTGGGTAAGGTGAATACTGCAAAGTATAAGGTAATCTTGCAGGACAGTATTGAAAAATTGGAAGAGACGTATAGCTTTTATTTTCCAACAGGATAAA
Source organism: Dynastes maya (assembly GCA_029619315.2). Classification (NCBI taxonomy): domain Eukaryota; kingdom Metazoa; phylum Arthropoda; class Insecta; order Coleoptera; family Scarabaeidae; genus Dynastes; species Dynastes maya. The sequence continues at coordinate 8,052,120 of JAROYE020000006.1, read as the reverse complement.
AGTTCTGTTTTGCAACCCGTACTTAAATGTTATCGAAATTGTATGGCATGAAATGAAAAGATATTTAAGGAACAATTCTCAAAGGACAATTGATGATTTAAGAGTAAAATTAAGATAAATCTGGGACACGTTAGTTCCTGAATTTTGGAACAAGCTCGTGTTCTTGCGTTTATCAAGCTAATCAGCCTTTCAAAGTATGTGTAGATTATCATTGAAACAATCACGTGATACGAAGAAAACCATAGAATAAAAATGACAGATACAGCAATCTGTATCTCTTTTTAGTGTGTACCTCTCTCACTAGTTGTGATGTTTAAAAAGTTTCTTTACATTATAAATTCATGTTCGCCGTCTATATAAATCTAACACGCATCTACGGCACTGAAAAAACAAATTTTTCTGATTGTAATGCTATCTACTGCATTCTTAAAATGAACGGAAGGAGTATAAATTACTAAGTGTTGGATTTCTATTTTGTTAATAAATGCAAATTTCATGTACCGTATGGAGATGTATTATTACTGTCTGGTAAATAGAAGAAACTGTATCGGCCTTTATAATTAAAATTGTAATAAAACACATGTTCATTTTTCTGTGCCATAACCTCTACAAATCTATTAACGTTAAATCCGACAAGCGAGTCGGAAAATAATTGAGCTAGAGCAGGCAAAGATGATTTTTCGATGCTCTTCTCTCCGAAGTAGGAGGATTTTAACGATTTACTGATAGTTTTTGAATTATCTGTGTTTCTTTCGTAGACGAAAACTATGGGACCATATGCCTCGAACTGCTTGTCTAAATCGTTCAATAGTGTATCATTTGCAATAATATCTGCAATAGGATATTAGTTATTATAGTAGGTAAAAATTCGGTTGGTCTCTAAGACATACCAAACGCCCTTCCACCGAATTCATCTGCGGTAATGCCAACTAAAATTGGAACTTTCTCTACTTTTTCTTGTAGAACTGCATCGACGGGATGTGTTATTAGGAACCGGGTTTGGTCGTAATCTGGCTCAATCACAGGACTCCAATGAACGACTGGTTCATTTCCAAATTCCTGCAGGATTCAGAACACATAAAAATATTTTAGTGCAAAGAAGCAGACAATATTCGGGACACACTTTTTCAGAATTAATACATTCAAAAAATAAATAATACAAGTAGATAGTAAAAAGGATTTTAATAAGCTGAATTACGATCATAATAAGCTTTATAACGATTTTAATGTTTTATTAAAATTATGTTAATTTTTAATATCTGATACGTGCTACTTGTAGTATGTTTTTATACCTTTCTTAAAAGATCTGGCTGCCCCTAAATATTGGAAGGTATAATAAATTAAAAAAGTTACGCACAATATAGGTTTCACCAAATAATTAAAAATCGCAATTATTTGTTGAAACTGAAGTCACAAGTGACCAAGTGACTCAAAATAAAGCAAAGTTTTTAAAGTTTATTGCATTTTTTTTTTATCACGGATTTTCACGGAGTAGCGGCCGTAAACATCTTGCATATATTTAATTACATTGTAAGATATACAGTGTAGTTCTAATGTGCGCCCCTCCCCCGTGCTAACTTTTCAACGACAGAAGCTAGCGTTTTTAGAAAAAATAGGTCGATTTCTATTTTTTGTGAACTAACTTTTATCGGTAGTTCAATTATATTTCCGATGTCACCGGAAGTGACGCCAACTTTCTCATTTTAAATACGAGGGTAAGTCAAATATTATCTACACTTTCGCCATAACAAGCCTTGAAGGTTATCATAGTGGCGGTCGCTTGCGCATGCGTTGAGTTGGCGCTTCTGTGGTCATGTGTGCGGAATTTACTCACGATCGCATCATTTATCTGCTAGCTACAACAGCATAAGCATGTCAGCTCCGCTACAACGAGCAGTGGTCCAATTTTTGTAGTCAGAGGGTGTAAAAGGTGCTGAAATTCACCGGAGACTTTTGACACGGGGACAGTGCTTTTTCTCGTAAAAGCATTTTTTTGTGGATGCAAATGTTTCAAAGTGTCCGCACGAGCGTAACACAAAAAGAGGAAGCTGGAAGGCCGTCAACCTCGACTACCGACGACAACATTTAGCAAGCTCAAAAGATGGTTACAGCAACCAGACGAGTTACCATAGGTGAGGTTGCATATTCTTTAAACATCAATCAAGCAAGCTTTGAGAAGTCGTCGATTTGCCTTATACATAGACGTTCGGGATGCGGTGGAAAAGTGGCTCCACGACCAGGAAAGCATACGGAAGCTTGTGGTTCGCTGGATCAAGTGCATTGCTAAAGGTGGAGACTATATTGAAAAATAATGTATCTGTGGTACACCTATCTTTGTTTAATACAGTTGTAGAATAAAAAGTGTAAGTAATTTTTGACTTACCCTTGTAGAATACCCTATATATTTTTACGCTTTTGGAAAGGCAATGGAATAGCGAATCCAACGATATCACATATGTTATACTTTAACTTAGGAAGTATGACGATATGCAACAATAAAAGTTTTGGTAATCCGTTCTTGTTACGCAAAGATGGCCAGGAAGGAGCACCAAATTGTTTCTTGTGACGCCAGACTGATCTAAAGAGCTCGTTGCTAAGCAAAGTATTCATAACAATTGCCAAACTGTCAAATCCCAATTCCAAAAGCGCAAATTACTTATCGTTTATTGTTATTATATTTTCTTTCTTTGTTCTCGTTATTATTTTCTCTCATCTTAACTTGTTTTGTTGATTGTTGTTACTTCTTCACTTTAGATGTGTTAGTTTTTGATAGTCAATATGTCTGTTTTTTAGTTTTTTTCTGTCGTTACTTTTATGATGGCTTCGGCACGAACCATACGTCAATTTTAATATTATGTAAATCTGGCAACAATTATCACCTTATTTGCCATGATTGCGTAACAAATTGTACAATAATTTAAATCATATTATCTTCTGTTAAAGCAATTCTCCCTGTAAATTTTATACTATCTATCCTTACTTAGCGCAAAGTTCAAATATTTCCGGCTGTACAAGGGTAGTGTTCATTATGTTCCACTTCATAGCGATTGTTGCCAAATTTACCGAATATTAAAATTAGGTACTTAATGTTTATCTTACGGGATCCATGCGGAGGCCATTGTAAAATTACACCTAAAAAAATGAAACTTAAGCACATTGCCTATCAAAAAGTAACAAATTTAAACAAACCTATCGCAATTAATTAATTACAATAAAGTTCGATAAAATAATAAAGAGAACAAAAAGCGAAAGTATGACAAATGCAAGTTATAATAACAATAAACAACAAGAATAATTTACGATTATGGAATTGAGATTTGACAGTTTGGCAACTGTTATCATTACTTTGCTTAGCAACGAGCTTTTTAGATCAGTCTGGCGTCACAAGAAACAATTTGGCGCTGTTTCCTAGCTTTGCGTAACAACAAAAAGCAGATTACCAAAACTTTTATTGCTGCATATTTTTTCAATTAAAGTATAACATATGTGGTGTCATTGGATTCGCCTTTCAGTTACCTTTCCAAAAACGTACAAATATAGGGTGTTCTATTTCAAATAAGAAAATTGACGTAACTTCCGGTGAAACCGGAAATACAACTGAACTGCCGATAACGGCAAAACATAGTTCACAAAAAATCGACCTAGTATTTCTCACAGCTGGTAATATCTATATTTTGAGGGTATAGTGTTACCCAGTCATTTGCATACATACTTTTAGGTTGGGAAGAGAGTTTGCTATTTCCTCAGCTGGTTTATCTTTTAAACATTTCACAATACCAGAAGACGTATTATCAGTACAGTCAAGAAGATTAGCTTGTCTTTTTGCTAGACTCAATTGCTCTATTCCTAATGGCCAATTTCCATATACCGAACCGCTCATTACGATAGCTTTATGGAATAATCCTAAACAGATTTGTTTTTACTATTAGAATGTTTTTAATAACAGAGAGATTTTACTTACCTTTTGAAAGAGGTGATACCAGGTGTAAGGTGACGCTAGCGGCACCGGCGCAGTACCCGGCTATCGTTACTGAATCAGGATTACCGCCAAAAGCGGCTATGTTGCCTCTAACCCATTGCAGCGCTTGAACTTGGTCTTTAAGGCCATAATTACCAGGAGCTTCTTTATCTCCTGTACTAAGGAAACCTATAAATATTATCGGAACAATATTCTTAATATTTTCACTAGGAAATTATAGGATATTAACTGTATCCTACCTAATGCTCCAAGCCGGTAGTTGGGCGTTACCAAAACTATTTCCTGATCTAACAAATATTGAGGTCCGATATCTACACTTCTTCCTGATGAACTATGAAATTCCCCTTGGTGAAAGTATACTATTACGGGTCTGTTTGGATTATCATTTCCTTTTGGCACCTTAAAGAAGATTTTACTTGGATTGCACATGTATAAAGGACGCAAATTCTTGGATAAAATTAACGCACCAGTAAAACTTATTATTATTATTATTATATTTATTTTTTCAAAGTTTTATGTAATACTTTATCGGAAAAAAAACATGAATAAATAACAGATACAGAAGATACAGAAAATAGATGAGATTTTGACATAGTATTTTTATTAATTAAACAAATTACACATTTTCATCTCATCAGCTTTAAATATTCTTCTTTTCATTTTTTATATTCCATACATTTTGTATCCTGCCTGGAAGCTCTTTATGTCGCCTTTTCTATTTATTTAGCAAATTTGTATTCATTTCCCAAATGTCTACATTAGACAAACGAAACGGGCGATAGGCACCAGATTCAAGGAGCACATCGCATGCAACCGATATGGAAAAATTGTATCGTCGAGTTTAGCACAATACATAAACGAAACCGGGCATAAGATTAAATTAGAAAATTTAAAATCAAGAACGTAACTTCGCCGCGGGGATTAGACGCTTACGAAACCATTTATATGAAAATGAATACAAGTTTGCTGAACAGAGGGAAGGAGCCACTAGCCCACCAAAGCCTTATTGACTTATTAGGATAAAGCGGACGCATGTTTTACGTTCTGTACTACACAAACACGAAATTTTCTATATTTTAGTTTTAGAGTGTATAGGTGGCCAAAGGAAATAACTCGTAAATATCTTCTTGAGAGTATGGATAGAATAGACATGTTGGAATGATAATTTTTTTCTCACATCATTTGAAACAGTTGTTTCGAATTAATCAAAAAATAACTTGTTTGGTGCGGAGTGTGCCGATACTTTATTGTCATAAGAAATAATTTTTGCGCCATCTATTATTATCTTGGATTTACACACTTTTGGAGATTATGCTTATTTAAAATAATATTTTCCACGTTATTACCAACACGTAATCGTTTCAACTAAAACTATGAGACGAATTTTTATGTAAACACTATAGCTAAATAATATAGCCAAACTTTAACACATGATTTTTTTAGTAACTTTTGGCTATTACACAAAGAACTATAAGGTGTACAAAACAATATTGCTCTAAGTTGTGTCTGAGAAGGATCACCTATAAATATCCAATAACAAAAATTTTGGATCCTGTACACGGCTTTACCCCAATCCGTTTAACAAATATTTCGTACAGATTTATCTTCCCAAGCCTAATTCAGTGTTATTCATATTCATCAGAAGTTTACATTCGAAATGGAAATAGAAACAGTTAGTTTTCTAATCAATTTTTTAAATTTTTAAAATAAATGTTATAGTAAATCAAACCAAAACCGCGGCTACGAACAACCTATAATACCTTATAGAATTTGCCTATATAAAAACATTACGTCAAAATATGCATATTGTAAAACGTATTATACACAAATTAATACAAACCTAAACCTAACCTCTTTAATGGTGATGAGAATAACAATTGCAAAATATAACACCGGTGGCCAACCAAATTTGATTTAATAGCTACACACGTATCTAACAAAGAAGAGAATATTTGGCAACAACGTTAACAAATTACGTCATTATTGTCAACAACGGAATCAACTGCTAATTAATAGAAGATTAAAATATATAATTCAGTTACCTTTGTTGTATATATATTGAGGAATAAGCAGTCCTCTGAAGTCTCTTCCACATTCGGCTGCGGACAAGCTGCGCCATCTACTGTAGCGTTGAAAACGGTGTCCCATTTTTCAGGCGGTGTGGGAGGCTACATTCAAAGAATACACTTTAAAATAACATCGACTAATTTCACCAATTTAGTACCTTAAACCTTAATTCTTTCACTGGCGCTCTCGCATATCTAAGTCCTTTGTAGGAGTAAATTGATTTACCCTGGCGCGAGGTTATAATTGTACCTTTCACATCTCCGAACGCAGTAGTAATAGTTGGTACGTGAATGCTGTGCTGACTGGTTGTTTTGCTAACGGGATCTGGATCTGGGTAAGGGTAGGCTAGTGCCGTTCCAACGAGTAGCACCAGCGAGGTTATTGCTAACATATTCTGTAACATAAGGCAACAAATATATGTTTTTACAGAAAAAAATACCTCGATTTCCATTTTCTATATACTAATATTTGGTGTACAGCTGTCTTTCATTAGTTTATACCGATTTGTTTATAACAGAACAGTCTTCGCCTTTTTCGGAGCCGATTCACCCTCCTCAGTCCACTGTTTCGATTGTGCCGTGGCTTCGGGAGTGTACTAGTGTGTCCAAGTTTCATCTATAATTATTAATTGACGCCAAAACTCTGATTTATATATATATCGCTTAAACTGCTTCAATAGGGTTTCGGAAATGTTCATTCGAACGAGTTTTTGGTTCTGACTTAGTAAGCGCGGTACCCAATACGCAGTTAGCTTTTTCATGCTCAAATCTTCAGTCAGTATATAACAAACACGTTCTTTTGAGATGTCCACAGCCTTTGCTTTCTGTTTAACCTTAATTGGACGATCGTCGAGCACCATTTGGTGAACTTTTCAATGTTGTCGGCAGTGGTTACAGTTTTTGATCGTCCTGAACGTTCATCGCCAATCAAGCTGGTACGACTACGTTTAAATTCAACTGCCCAAAATTTCATTGTGGCAAATGATGAGGCTTGAAACTTTTGAACTTTGAAACCTGCATTTGTATCCATTCTTTCAAAAATTTATTCTTTTAATGGTGTTGCACATTGTAAGGATAACAACAATAATTAATTACGAGGGTAGATTGACAAGTTTCCGGAATCGCTGCTAGGGGGTTGCTTTTTTTCAAATACTTTATGTCGTTGTGTTACCAACTCTTTCATATCAATTGACTACAAATGTCATAAATAATCTGGTTTTGGCAAGCATTGAAGTCAAGTACCTTTTTGTGTTTTCAATTATGGATAAAAACGAAGTTCGAGCAGTCAACATATTTTTCTATTTGGAAGGGAAAACCGCAACGGAAATCAAATCAAGATTAGATACCATTCACTCTGCTGGAAAGGTGATGGCATCGATTTTTTGGGACGCAACAGAAACTTTGCTAATTAATTATCTTGAAAAAGGAAAAACTGTTACACAACACTTTTGGACAAACTGGAAGCGGCAATTCAGGAAAAACGTCCGGGAATGGGCTATCGCTCAGCCAAATATTGACAGAATTGAAGTTCGAAATCCTGCTGCATCCGTCGTATTCGCCTGATTCGCCAAAACATTTCTGGGTGGAAAAAGATTTTGGTCGAATGAAGAACTGATAGACTTTGAAGAAAGTCACTTCCGGGAGGGAATCGAGAAGGTAGAGAAACGTTGGACCAAGTGTGTTGGGGTTCGAGGGGATTATATTGAAAAATAAAATATAACTTGAATCCGATTTATTTTATTTTCATTGTCATTCCGGAAACTTTTCAATCTACCCGTATTATTTAAAAAATTGCGTAGTTATAGTTTTTGAAAATGAACATTTGTAAGAGAAGGTACGAAGGCGAAACTTTTTCTACAAGAGAAAGGCAGATGATTTTCAATGCTTATAAGCATTTTATAAAAAACATGAAGGCTTCCAAGATAGTCGATGAGATAAGCAAATCACTGGGCTATGGGAAAGGGTAAACTCAGAAGCTGTCCGGAGAACAGGATATGTGCCGGATTAAATTGAAGAATTCTACCGAATGGACCGTTTATTATCCGGAAAAACAAAAATATTTCTTTACTAAAATAAAGCTTGCCGTTTGGGAAACAATTTAATTCTCTGACGAAAACAAAATTAATTTTTTTGGCTCAGGCGAAAAAGATTTCTTGCTTATACGAAATAAATGCTTTCAGAGATTAACGAATAATGTTTACCTACCTTATTAATCGCTTATTTTTGTATTAGCACATTTAGGATGTATTTATTGCGACCACACAAAACCAGAACTGACCTCCGATGAATATTAACCCTTATATATAGAGATGGGTGTATTAAGCTACATCAACTAACCAACACTTAAACGGATGAATCAAAATCAATTTGCATAAAATTATGTAGATGTAGCCGGTGCAGGATGTAGGCTAGTGTACGGCGTGGAATATTTTGTAGGCATACATTTGTATTTTCAAGTGCATATCTAGATGTATCAAATATAGTCAATTTTGTAATCAATTTCATTTATTTATAATTTAAAGTGTTCAGTGTATTTTGGAAAAATAAATTCAACATTTTTAAAGGGCTTAATAATTATAAATACTATTCAAACGCTTGCCATGGTCAAGTTCAAGTTTATATAAATAAATTGTAATTTGTAGATGTGCGAGGTGTGGCAATTAAATAACCGGAGTGGTGCTACTATAGGCAAACAGCGAGCACGCGACGGCAGGTTTGAACATGCCTGTGCTTGTAGATGCTTCCCCCACCCTGGGCTCGATGGGCACGGTTGTACGTCGCTCAGTCTCGCTGTAGCAATCGTCTGTTTGAGTCCTTACGCTAGCGTCGCGTCGGTCTGTTCAGATTGAGCAACGAGTTAACCTCAAATTTCTTGTGAAACATGAGGTTCTAACTACCCTTCGTGAATGAGTGAGAAGACGAAGACCCGATTTGTGGAAGAGCAAATCCTGGATGCTCCACAAAGACGCCAGTCCATCCCGCCTTGTCTATGAAGGCATCCTTTGCGAAATCCGGCATCACCGTGTTGGACCACCCACTGTACTCGCCCGACCCGGCTCCCCGTACTTTTTTTTTATTTCCTAAGGTAAAATAGGAGCTTAAGGGGACAAGATTTGACAGTGTGGAAGCGGTGAAAGCGAAAGCGACGGAGATTCTCAACAAGCTGACAGAAACGGACTTCGAGCACTGCTTTCGTCAGTGGAAAATTCGTATGGGGCGTTGTAGGGATCGGCAAGGAGAGTACATTGAAAGGGATAAACTTTGTAATGTAATTGGTGATCAATAACATGTTTTGTAGCACCAATCCGGTTATTTAATTGCCATACCTCGTATGCATTACTTACTTAAATGCCGCAACACTGAAATTGAGAAAATTAAAGACATTCAGCTTATTGATAACAAAGTTTTAGTTTTATTTGGTGTAAGTTCACTGATTTTTAGCGTCCCAGTCGATCTAATTTTGCAAAATTTAGAACGACGGTGGTTAGATAACCAAATGCATAACGAAGGGGTTGTTGGTTTGGTTCCTTTGGCAAGGATTGATTTAGATAGCTGGTAGGTCATATGTGATAAGAACTTTTAATGTCGAACGTACTTGACGTTTTGATTTACATGAGTAGTCAATGCAAGGATATCTTTCTTTTATTTAAGACGTGTTAGCTGGAAAGCAAGCGAAGATTTGAACCATTTAACTTGAAAACAAATGAAAATCGGATAAAATCATATGAGTTTTTCCATGTGCAATATACTCCTGGAGTTTGGTTCGTTCCTTCCGACTCACCCTGTGTAATGTGATTGCGGAACGTTCGAGAGTTTAAGGTAGTAAGTTTAGTGTATACAAAAGGACCCGCCTATTTAGTTAAGTCGCCATTTAAACACAATTCGTAGATGGGCGATTTTCTAATTGATAAATTGAAGACAGGAAAATTACCAGAACTGCTATACGAACGAAATGAGATGCGTAAATAATGTTCTGGTGCTCCTGTCTTTCTCTTTAAATAATGACTGTTGATTAAATCGTTATTGTAGAAAATGGATTCTTTAATTTTGTTTTGCGTGAGATCAGGATGTAGTTGATTTTATTTTATTTTATTGATATAAATTATAAATTCGTTATTTTTAATTGCAGGATAGTAAAATCATGTATTTTCATAGCAAAACAAATAACAGAAACATATTTACACTTCTGCACTGAAAACAACCTGTCTAGTTACCATATTAATTCTATTCATGATCTAATAAAGCGATACCTGGAACAGCATGTTCCATGAAAAGAATTGAACAATATGGAATTTGAAATTTTGTTATATTTTATATATATCAAATACAATCGAATAACTTTAATATTATTCATCATCCACAATACTTAATTAAAGATGAAGTATGCGAAAATACGCAGTTTACATTATTTAATTAGTACAAATGTTTAGTGTTAATATTTCCTTGCGGTTTTCCCAGTAGCTACTTGCTCGAAACATTTACCACATATCTACTATTGAATGCAAACCAATGTGTCTTTTCTGTTGACCTCGACTTTCGTTGATATATAGCAGAGCTATCATAATTTTAAAATTAGTTACATTTCGTTGCTCGCTATGTATTCTTTAAAGTGTATTTTGTATTTGATCGCGTTTCTGCTGCATATTTGCCATGGAGGATATGAACGACAGCCGATAGTAAATTCGTCTTTAGGAAAACTCAGAGGTTTTACGCTGACAACTCGTCTTGGTAAACCTATTTACTCTTTCACGAGCATTCGATATGCTAAAGCTCCTATAAACAACCTACGGTTTCAGGTAGGACTACTTTGTATTGTACTCATATATAAATTCTATTTTTGTTGTTATCTCATTTAAAATATGCAAATTGCCCACTATACCCACTGACTTGATATATTTCAATGTTTATACACATACGTAATACATATATGTACATTAATAAAGTTATACATTTGGGTTCGTTTTCTTTTTAATAACGTAAGTTTTAAGGGAGAAGGGGCAAATGAATTCTGTTAAATTGTGTACCCTTTAGATGTAGAGTGCTTTTTGAAATATTGTCGGAAACTGATGATTTCTTCTTTGTATCACAATTTCACTTCTACACTAAATATAGCTATTGCTTCATTATGAAACAGTTTTTAAAGTTACAATCTTTGAAACAGTTCACTAAAGCCCTTACCACAATATTTAACTCGTACTGGACGTACGTTTCGATAGCCAAGCTATCATCATCAGCAGTGAAACTGAATTTAGTGAACTGTTTCAGTGTTCCAGTGCCACAGATTTAGAGTACCCGATTACAATCTTTATATACTTTTATACTACATTTTTTAGCCTCCAGTTCCTGTGGATAAATGGGATGATATTTATGACGCGACAAAACCTGGACCTGTTTGCCCTCAACCTAACAATCAAAATTCGTCAGAAGATTGTTTAATGTTGAATGTTTATACAAATGAGGTATGTACATGAATAAATCTCGAATAATATCTATTGTTAACTCGAGCCAACTTCCGCTCCTGACCTTAACGACAAAAGAATTAAAGATATCTTCGGTGGCCAACTTGCGTTCTTGTTCTGTCATGATTACAGGTCGTAAATGACCTCAACGCTATAGTTGGTTGTTGAGCTGGGAGAGAGCGACTACGTCTTGCCGCCATTAGGGCGTTTCCTCTGGGTACCGTCCTAACCTAGAGGACTCCCTGGCATAGAGAGGATGTATAATGGGCTTAAATGCTGTGGAATCTATCTTACCTTCTCATTGTTCATAATCATAATAAATATCACCAATTACAAAGTTTTTATCGATATTTGGATATGGGATAATACGAATATTTTCTTTTAGCTACCAGCTGATAGCAAGGAAGTGCGTAAACCTGTCATGCTATTCCTCCATCCTGGAGGATTCTACGGCTTTACAGGAGCTATCTATATGTTTGGACCCCAGTATTTGTTAGATGAGGATATAGTGTTGGTTACTGCAAACTATAGATTAGGTTCCTTAGGTGAGATGACATGTACAGGTTGCTAAATTTAGGCTTTTACAGTTGTCCTTGTACATATTTAACAAACAATAAACAGTATTTACTTCGTATATTATTTTTAGGATTTTTGAGTACAGGCACGAAGGAAGCTCCCGGAAATAACGGCTTCAAAGATCAGGTTGTAGTATTAAAATGGATTCGCGATCACATCAAAGCATTTGGTGGCGATCCGGAGATGGTAACTTTATCGGGGTACAGTGCAGGATCTCGCAGTGTAACTTTACATTTGGTTTCACCCATGTCCAGAGGTAATCTGCTAATGGATGGTGATCGAAACTGCATTAATTTCATTTAAATTTTAGGTTTATTTCATAGAGCAATCGTTATGAGTGCGTCCTCCTTGGGCCACGCTACGATATCTACAAATCAATACGATTTGGCACAAAAACAAGCTAGGTTAGTGAATTGCAGCGATGATAGTCCCGCTAATATCATAAGCTGTTTGAAAACTAAGACTGCTCAAGAGATTGCTGATACGTTACGAGGATTTGCAGTAAGTTCTTTGTAAAGAATATACACCTTTAATTGATTTCTGACAGGAAAAAAGTAAAATCTTCTAAATCACTGTTTAACTAATGCTAATGCTAGACGAGTATTATTTCCCAAAGGCATATTATTTCTATAGGTGGTGTAGATATATTTACTCGTCTGATCCATTGCAAAATCATCTTTTGGATCTTCGTTTCTTAATGACAGTAGATCGATTTGGAATTGATTGAGCAATGGAATTTTTGGGAGACTTAATTCTAAGAAAGAAAAAAATGCAAAAGTTGTCAGTCGATTGTTATTCGTTTCAAATTTATAGGCGTTCTAATGATAGTCATTATTATTAATAATGAGCGAATGTCATTTGTGTTGGCTTGTCGTTTGTGTTGGCCTTTTTAAAAAGAGAAATTATTTCATTTTAAATTTTCTGTTAAAAAAATGAAAAGGCCTATAATTTTGAAACAAATAACAATCGACCTACAACTTTGAGGTTTTTTCTTCTTAGAATTAAGTCTACTTTACGCTTCCAAAATTGAAACATACCGATACGGGACTTCTTATATAACCGATGAGGAAATTTTTGTTTGTACCTTAAAAATAAAAACAGGTATCAATACGCGCTTTTCGCTACTACTTGGACCTTTCAAATCTTCTAAAAACTACACAAAAAGGTATATCATTGGATTTGAATCTTTTGAAAAAATAGAGAAATGCTCATATTTCGTTTTAGAACATATTTTCGGTTTAAAAATATTTTTATTGAGTTGCACTTAGTTACCTTACTTACAAAAAAAAATTCCCTATCGCTCTAGGTAGTACGATTTCCAAGATATTGTCGGTCGCTATGCTTAATGAGAAATTCCATTGATTCTTGTAATATTCCTGGTTTTATAGGAGGTAGGTGGTGATCCGATCTTAATTTGGACAGCTGTAATTGAACCAGACTTTGGACAGGAACGATTTCTTACGGAACATCCGGTAACTTCCGCTATACATGGTCGTTTTGTTAAAATTCCAATAATGATTGGAATCACGGAATTTGAGTTTGGATTTGTTGCATATAGTACGTATTAAGTGTAGCTGTAACTAATAATATTTAATGATGCTTTTGTTTTTGGGAAGAACTATTAATTACTACTATATGCACTTTTTCTAGATGCTATTAGGAGGCAAGAATACCTGGATCGTATTAATAATGAATATAAAAGAGTATTACCGATATCATTTGTCTATGAGAGGAATACTACCAGGTCATACGAAATAAGTACCAGCTTGAAACGGTTCTACTTTGGTGATGGAGTAGTGGAGAATACTACCCGTACTAAAGATGGAATTGAACACATCTACGAAGATGGAATAACAGGATTTCCTGTAAATAGGGCAACAAAATTAATTTCTGATAAGAATACAGAGAACACGTACTACTATTGCTTTACCTACAAAGGTCGATACAGTTTCTTTTATCTACCAGATACCAACAGAACACAAACCATTGGTAAGTTAACAATAGAATACATAGGAAGCGTTTCTAGCTGATTTGTTATATTATGGTTGCAATTCATTGTTGAAGATACTTGCTTGCCCTAACTTACAAAATACCTTTGAAAATAATTCAGCAAAATGGAGTAATAGGGCTAAATTAGGGTTGGGTATAGTGATCGTTGAAGACAATACAACAAGAAGTGTGTGTTCTTTTCAATGAAGAAAACCCAGATAGGGGACTAATCTGTCCAGAGCAAAACTTTGAAGCGTTTTAGAGAAATGGGTCATGTGGAGACTGTTCTTATATCTCGAGCACGAAGGATTGCAACTAATGAGGACAAAAAAATTGGACATGCTGTTAGAAGTCGCCGAAAATCGACATTCTTCTACCTGTCAATTGTCTTTAAACTATGGGTTCGGTACATCGCATATTGAAGGAAATTAAAGGTATTCTTCGGGATTTATCCGACCGGCGACGTGTTGAATTTTATGAGTTGATAAGGGGCGAAATTAACAACGACGTATATTTAATTTAAAGGATTGTTGTTTTTTTTCTCTTAATGGTTGGTGCCGTTAATAAGGATAATGGTCGACACTGGTCCTAGAAAAATCCTCATTGGATGATCCAACACTATATACCGAAAGACTTAAAAAACTAAACGCACGGGCAGGAATTTGCGCTGAGCATATTTGATCCTTTCTTTATTAACGGAAATTTTATGGGAATATGCAGGTACTTAGACTTATTGCAGATTCAAATTATTCTGTCTCGCAGGGTACTATTTTCTAATGATTAGAAGGTTGAAGAAAAATTAATAAACAATAATCTAAATCCCAATGACTGGTTTTAGCAAGATCGAATGTTAGAAATTATTTAAACGAAATTATCTCGATCTGTTGGAAAAGAAGAAGGGGTGTCGAAGAATGGCCGGATCGCTTACCAGATCTTGCTCCGTGTGATTTTTCTTTTATGGGGCCATTTAAAGTTTACTGTCCCGAAAATATTGCAGAATTGGAACAAGGGATTAGAGAGGAAATCGTATTGTTACCTCAGAATGTACTGAGAAATTCGACTCGTGGGTGACAGGCTAGGGTTAGGTCACTGACTGGCTGTTAATGGTGTGGATTTCGAACAGTTGCTTTAGATTTTTTAAATTTATTTTCAAGTAAAACCATATGGATTAAAATTTTTAATTACAAGTTCTGAAACGCTTCACTAAAACCCTTACCACAATAGGGTTTTAGTGAAATGTTTCAGTGTTCCCTAGAGTTTTTTCCCTAGAGTTTGAGTACGTGATTATTAAAAGTCAAGTTTAATTATATACAAAACCATGGATATGGGAACCTGTACCAACCTTGAAGAATTTAATTTTTTAGCATAATTTTGGTGTTAGCTACGTAAATCAGATCTGAGATTTTTTATTAATGATATAGATAACTATTTATAATGCCAAATTGATATTAAAAATCTTCTAAAAATTTAATCTAAATAGAACAGCCTGTATTTTTGATCATATCTACATGTTCCTTTCCAAAAAATACCTGCATTGCATTTCTCTATATCTCAATTCAAAAATTTGATGCAGTAATGGATGCAAATAATATATCCAATTCTTTTTTCTGACCAATAGTGTTTTTAAATACTCCAAGTATTAAATTTTACTGTTCGCCAAAAAAATGTCTACAAAAAACTTTAAAATATAACAGCTCCAATAATTTAGTAGGTGGAATTACTATGCTACAAATAATGAGAGAAATACTTGCAAAACATCAATTTTAGGAGCCGTACACCATGACGACCTAATATACTTATTCTACATGTCTACCTTATTTCCTTATATCACCAAGAACGATCCAGAATGGGAGATTGTCAATAGATCGGTGAAGATGTGGGCCAATTTCGTAATAACGGGGTTCGTAGAATGTTCCCTAATTTGTAATAGAATTTCGCAAGATTTTCATTGTAGGAATCCTACCCTTGGGCATTCCGCAAGATTAGACAACGTTCGCTGGGAACCGTATTCAAAGAAATCTCCTAAGTATTTGGAAATTGGTGCTGATTTGAAAATGAAAGAAAACCTCAATGAAGACAGATATCGAGTTTGGGAAAAATTGTTTCCTTTGAGCGATTATGCATAATCTGTTTTCTTTATCAAATAAACAATAAAGAATATTGGTAATGTGTAAAATATTTCATTAATAAAATACATTTTTACAATTATTTATTAATTTTTATTTATCGATTTATCTTATTATTAGAGTTTGTTAAAAAGGTGGTACCGGCAGTGGCGCACCGCATAAAAGTAGGTACGTAATATACAATATTAGTGAAAAATAATATTGTTACCTTTTCTTGTCGTCTTGATGTCCACTGTGGCAATTGGCAATCGCCCTTGTAAGCTGCGTAGAATTGCAACATCAGCAACGCTTCCATTATCGATTCATTCAGCCGTCGACGGTGTTGTGAATACGTTGTCGTATACTTCGAAAATGATCGTTCGACATCCAGTGAAGTAAGATTTGCAAATGTCAGATATTTCTTTTCCTCATCTGGGCACTCTTGATTTTCAGTTATAGACCGAACCTTTTGTAAATC
Organism: Dynastes maya; assembly: GCA_029619315.2. Classification (NCBI taxonomy): domain Eukaryota; kingdom Metazoa; phylum Arthropoda; class Insecta; order Coleoptera; family Scarabaeidae; genus Dynastes; species Dynastes maya. The sequence continues at coordinate 8,035,468 of JAROYE020000006.1, read as the reverse complement.
GGGATTTTTCGTTAAAATCGACTCCTATAGTGTTCGTCAAGTTTTCTAGAGCGGCTTGTAAATTGTTTATGCAATTTAATGCGTCTCGTGCAGATAAGTGACTGTTTTCTAATTGTTCAATAGTTTGTGCAACTTCAGAATAGTTCATGGAAATTTCATCTATTTGTTGTTGAGCGTCTGAATTGGAAAAAAGTTGCTGACTATCTCGAACTGCTGCAGAATCATTTGAATCAAGTTTCAAGATGACATTTTTCACTTGAGAAAAATATTTCTGATAGTAAGATACTGCCTGGGGCCATGTTCCCCATCGCGCTATTACAGGCTGAGATGGTGATGGTAATTTCGGACACAATTGTTTGAATACACGCATGTGTTTGGGAGATTTGATGAAAATTTTTTTGGTAGATGCTATTAACTTATCCACCATCGGATTCTTCTTTCGAATGGTTTCTGCTACGAGGTGACATGCGTGTATGAGGCATGTTATGTGAAGAAGAGTTGAAAAGCATATTTTCAACAACCTACCAACTTTCAGCATTGTTGCGGCTCCATCAGTAACGAACATTGTGACTTGGGCTCCTGTGATACAAAATTCTCTCAACGAATCTTTTATTATCTTGACAACGGTTTCTGTATTAGTTTTCTGAATCCTTTTACTGGATAACAACAATGAAGCTGGTGGACCATCACGTTTTAAAGGACGCTCTACAACATGAATGATGCTGTGTTTCTGAGCATCAGTTGTTTTATCCACACATAGGCAGATTTTCTTATTTCTCAACTCGTCTTTTATACATTCATTTACTGTACCTTGCACACGCGGCAAATTGTATCGTAATTGCGTAGATGTGGGCAGCTTCCATGAGGGAACGTACTTAGCCCAAAAAAGACGAAAGTGTTCATTAGCTACTAGATGTTGTGGGATGTTGCACACACTTAACATAAAAATAAAATCATATAAAAATTGCCAGTATAGCAATCAAACCTATCGCGACTTAGCAATCCGCTATTGCATATTGTGCAATAAATATGCGGACTTCTATATTCAAATCCAGGGAAATGCCTGAGATATGTATTTACATTCGTAGGGAACGTTACACCCTTTGGGCGTCCCATCTCCACGTACTTTTTTGGCGTGCAGCATGCAACGTACTGTCGCTTTGAACTCTCTCGCGGTACTGTCAAGATCGACTACGAGTTCAAAATTACCCCTACCCACGCCGCTACCGCTACGCTACTGCCATCCGGTATCACCTTTTTAACAAACTCTACTTATTATTAAAAGTGCCTAATTAATTGGCAAAAATAACTTTATATATTTTACTTGAATTTTAAATGACAAATGTTCTGTCGGTGTGAGTTTTTGAGTTTTGAATTTTTACTGAATCCTTATACACAATATTATCTATTTTTAAATTGAATAGCTTCCTCTGCATGCTCCATATATGCTTAATATTAAAATAACCTGAAACAAGATAAGTACTTTGTCAATGAAATATAAATAAAAATGAATTAATATGATTTATTTTGATTAATAAGAAGTTCATTTGATGCCCCCTTCTAAGAATTTCTCAATTTCTGCCTTTGTTAAAATTTTTTTTGGCGTTCTAGGAGAATATTAAATACATTTTTATTCAAATAAGGTATTAACTTGGGATATTTTCCTATGTCTATGTTTTGTTTGACCTTTAGTGTTCTCCTTAGCATCTGATACGGATAGCTTACTGCTGGGATGTGTATTGTGTATGCTTCGGGTTTTTACTTTTAATCGCCCTTGACCTCGTCTACCGTTATTGGTATTACTTCTAGTACGGAAACTAAACAGCTGTGTTTTGTTATTTGATTGGCCGGCAATTTCTTCATATTCTGCCGGAGCAAATATTAATTAATTAAAGTATTTACATCTGTACGTCTTTGTTGATTGTCTTTAATGATATTAATTATTAATTTTGACATCTGCTTATATAACAACTTAAATTCTGTGAACAGATACAGTATACAGTGCGCCCTGATTTCGTAAGGATAACCTGGGTAGCTTTTGTATTTGAAGAGATAGAGAAATGGTAAAATTAACAAAAAGGTGATGTTACTAGGGCTCATAAAGAATCCATTTTCAAATACTACTTGTCATGGCTTGTTACATATTACGTGTAAAATTTGCTTTCAGTCATGTGGCAGATAGTATTAGAAAATGTTACCCTGAGGTAAACGCTTTAATAGCGCATACAAAAGCAGTGTTTGTCAAATGCCCAAAACGTATTCGCAAATTTCACAGACTGTGCCCCCGTATGCCTGAGCCACCAGAACCTATTCTTACACGTTATATTAAGAACGTGGTTTTACAATTCGATCCACAGGAAGCTGCGGCTATCAAGGAAAGCCAGTCGAAATTTCAAGATAGTCAGGTTAAAACGGATTTAAAAACTATTCAGAACAATTACTTCGGACTAGTGGAGGCAATAGAAAAATTACAAAATCCTTCGGTGTCGTTAGTGGAATCTCTGCAAATAGTGCAACATGTTCACGTACAGCTATGCGCGGTAGAAGACGCAAAAAATGTTTGTGTTCTAGAAAGGTTTGAAAGTGTTTTAGAGAAAGATTCTGATTTTGGCACATTAAGGCAAATTTGTGAAGATGCGTCAACAGAACCATTAAGTTGTTCCAAAGATTATTTTAATTACGCAAATATAACGTCACTAGATGTAGAACGTTCGTTTTCTGCATATAAACACACTTTTTCCTCGCGCCGCACTCGGTTTGCCGAAACAACTGTGGAAACATATCTAATGTTGCAGATATTTAACAGACATTATTCACTTTGTGATTTCACGGAAGATTCTTAAGACGGTAAGTGTTTGAGCACGTATTATATTTTATTTCTGACCATTTATTTTATGCGCCCGTCACTGGCTGTTGGCGCAAATTGAGCAATTCTAGTAATGAGATTGCAGAACGTTCGAGAGTTTAAGATATAAGTTTAGTGTATACAGAAGTACACGCCGATGTAGTTAAGTTGCCATTTAAACACAATTTGTAGATGGACGATTTTCTAATTGATAAATTGAAGATAGGAACGTTACCAGAAGTGCTATACGAACGAAATAGGATGCCCGAATAATGTGCTGGTGCTCTTGTTTTTCTCTTCAAATAATGACTGCTGATCAAATCGTTATTATGGAAAACGCTAAATGACAAATTAATGTCAAAACTGAACTCTTTAATTTTCTGTTTCGCAAGATCAGGATGTAGTTAATTTAATTTCATTTCATTTTATTAATAAAAATTACAAATTCACTCTTTTTAATACTTTTCTACTTCAAAAGAAAATAACAAAAACATGTTTACGCTACTGTATATTTGTTTTACTGAAAATTATGTGTAATCACCGCATTAATTGGATCCACGGTCTGATAAAACGATACTTGGAACAGAATGTTCCATGAAGAGAATTGCTACATATATATACACGTATGTACAGTGTGTTTCACCTTACAGCTTGAAATTTATGAATCTTTGTCATTGGTAAACCGATTAATTTCAAATTTTTAGAACTCTTTTAACGAAATTGTTGTATAAATGGAAAAATATTAACTTTTAACCTATTACGATCAAAAATTAGATGCAAAAAATCAGAAAAACGTAGTAGGCCTTGTTTAATTGCAAAGGCAATTGCGAAAATCGTTTTAGGATCTCCTGAAAACCCTAAGGTCAAATTTTGGTCAAGCAATTTTGAGTAACAATTGTTTTATACAATATTAAAGTTAAATTAAACTTATTTCGTTTATACTTTTTATTTCACACATTAGTACAGCGCTTCTGTATAAAAGTATTGAAGCTGCTCGAAGACATGGCTATTTAATACGATTACAAAGATTCATTTTTTATTTAAATTTCACTGCACATATCCAGTCAAACGGTTTATTCCGCTTTGTGGTTATTATTGTGTTTTTATCGGTTGCTGAAAAAGTAGAATTAGTTCGTTTAGTGGGCGATAATCATCGTTCATTCAGAGAAGTAGCTAAAGAATTCAATGCTAGATACCCGTATAAAAAGGTTACCTTTCAAACAGTTGCAAATATCTGTTTAATGTTTGTAGTGTTTCTAAATCTAGACCTCAACGTGAAAATAGAATTAATTCCGTCGTAGATGAACTGATCTTTTAATAATAATAATAATAATAATAATAAACATTTATTTTCCCAGCAGGCATATTGCCCAATAACAGGAGAAATGTGGGTAAGTATATACACAAAATAAAAACACAATGCAACACATGAAAAAAAAATAAAGAGTAAATTTCTACATGTTTTACTTAAATAAGTCACGTTTATTAGCCGCCCTGGACAAAGTATACGTCGGCGCTCATCTCATTGTGTTAGTCCTTGCGAATGGAAGAATGAAGCCACTATCAGATCTTGAATTCAAACGTGGCACAAGAAAATTCATTCGTTCCAGTATGTATGGACAATCTATGTCATTTCTAAGCAATTTCTGTAGAAATTTCTCGCAGATGCCATGCCTCCTCGTACTCAAAGCCAGCATGTCGTGCCTTAACAGAAGTCCATCCTGTGGAGTACCTCTCCCAGGGTAACTTCCATCAATCTTAAATGACAGGAATTTGAAAAATTTCCGATGGATACGATCTAGATTTAGAAGGTCACAAGCATATAAGGGATACCAAATTAGAGCGGCATACTCCAGTTTACTGAGTACAAAGGCAAAGTATAACGACTTTAATAAAGAAGGATCATTGAAGTATTTAGAGACACGCATCACAAACCCCAGAGATTTCATGGCTTCAGAACAGATACTGTTAATGTGAGCTTTAAATGTGAGAGTGGTATCGAAGTGTACACCCAAATCCTTAAACTCAAGGTTACGTGACAAATTGGTACCTCTGATTTGGTAGGACAATAAGTACGGTGAACAAGAACGCGAGTAGGTAAGTACACAGCATTTATCAACATTTAACTTGAGCCCAAAAAGCTCACACCATTCTACTAACATAACAAGACCATTTTGCAATTTCCTCATGTCATCAACGGAAGATATTTCCGAGAAGATTTTAATATCGTCTGCATAAGCAAGGGTGGGAAGGTCAATTTTCAAAAGCAGGTCGTTAATATGAAGCACATTGAATACTATACGTGCTAATCCTAGACCAAGCATACGTAAGGTTGCAAGTCTTCAAGTCTATATTCACAACTAAAAGTGTGAATGTGTCTTAAACGGCACAAACTTAAACCATATAGACCAACATTTCTATATACTTGAAGAAAACGATGACAGAAGAATAGATTATTGTCTATGGACGCAAGGAAGTTTCTTAAATAACAGGGATTTTTTAGAAAACATGTTTGCGGATGAAGCCACCTTTACAACTAATGGAGATGTTTTATCACAATACTGTAGATGGTTTTATATACTGATTTGTTAAATATTAGATAAGAACATTGCATTATAGTCGACAAAAAGAAGTAAAAAGACAATTTTATTCTTCGAGGGATGATCGTAAAATAAGGTTCCCATATTTTTAAAAAATAGACAGCATTCTATATTTCCTTAACATTACACATCGTTTTAAAGGTAAAAACTGAAGCTATTTTTTGACATAATCGCCATTTCTATCCAAGCATTTTTCCAGATGGTGCTCTAACTTCTGTATCCCTATGTCGTAAAATTCTGCCGCCAGTCCTTTCAAGAATCGAATAACCTCTTCTTTGATGTCATCGTCGGTTAATTTTGGAAACAAGTGGGAATCGCTTGGAGCTAGGTCCGGACTGTGGGGGGTGAGACATGACACTCCAGCCAAATTTTGTCAGCACTTCCTGGGTTTGACGAGAGACGCGGGGCGAGCGTTGTCGTGAAGAAGCGTCACACCTGCAGTCTTCCTCTCCGGCGGTTCTGGATCGCCCGTCTGAGTTTGGTCAGTGTATCGCAATACCTGTTTGAGTTTATTGTCGTCCTAGGAGGCAAAAAGTCGACCAGGAATAACCCTTTCCTGTCCCAAAAGATGGTTGCCATGACTTTGCCAGCAGATTGCGTTTGTTTAAACATCTTTGGCTTCGGCGAAGTTGAGTGGCGCCATTCGCATAATTGTCGCTTGTTTTCGGGAGTCAAATGAAACGTTTCGTCGCCCGTAACAATGGAGTTCAAAAGTTCCTCCTTGTTGTCTTGCCATTTTTGAAGAAACGCCTGGGCACACTTGCAGCGTTTCTGCTTATGGTTTTCCGTGAGCATTCGCGGTACCCACTGCGTGCACACCTTGCGGTAGCCCAGTTTTTCGGTCAAAATCTTTTCAACTGTGGTGTTGGAAATCTCAGGAATCCAAAGAGCGAGTTGACGAATGGTGACCCTCCGATTTTCAAACAGTATGCTCTCGACCTTTTCAACGATTTCCTCTGAAACTGATGGTCTTCCGCTACGCTCTTCATCGTGAATTTCCGTCCGACCTCCAGTGAATTCCCTACACCATTTACGGACGTGTTAAACAGCTATACACTTTTCTCCATAAACTTCGGTTAATTGACGATGAATGTCTATAGGTGAAGGCTCTTTCGCGATTAAAAAACGTATCATAGGGCGAATTTCGCACCTGGCGGTAGCGGCGATCGGGAGTTCCATCTCGGACGGCTGCTGAGCCAATATTGAGCGGCGTAACGAGACGGGAGTGGTACGTATATAGAATGGGAGAGCTGCTGCACACGCCAATGTTTTGATGATGTTTTGTCGATTTCGCCTAACACGTCTTATTGCTGCTATAGGGCTCTGGGAACCTTATTTTACGATCATCCCTCGTAACTTTAATATTGTAGACAAATAGCTGCTGAAATAATTTCAATATTATTCTGTTTTTTAAAATACTGTAGTGAAATTTGTTATAAAAGTGAATCTTTCACATTAAGCAGCCTTGTGTTCGAGCAACTACAATTATAGCTTTTAGACAATTGCTGTTTAAAATTTTTTAATCAAAATTTGATTTTAGGGTTTTCGGGTGGTCCTGAAACGATTTTCCTACCTGTTTTTACGATTAAACAAGGCCTACTTTGTTTTTTCCATGTTTTGCATCTAATTTTTGATCGTAGTAGGTTAATGGTTAATAGTATGTAAATTTTTTAGTCATACAACAATTTCATTGAAAGAGTTCTATACCTCATACAAATTTGAAATCAATTGGTCTACCAATAACAAAGATACAGGGGTGTCAAGTTGTAAAGTGAGACACACTGTATATATACCACATGGAATTTTTTCTACCTTTTGTACATCGAATATAATCAAATAAGGCGAAGCTCATGCCAAGGAATCTGAATATTATTGATTATCCACAATACTTAGAATTAAAGAAGAACCATGCCAAAATACGCAATTTTCATTTTTAATCAGTATAGGTATTTAGTGTTAATCTTTTGTTGCGGTTTTTCCAGTAGTTACTTGCTCGAAGCATTTACCACATGCCTACTATCAAAACCGAACCATTTTTTTTTTTTGTTGACCTCTATTTACACCGATATATAGCAGAGCTAACATAATTTTAAAATTAGTTGCATTTCGTTGCTCGCTATGTACTCTTTAAAGTGTTTTTTGTATTTGATCGCGTTTCTACTGCACATTTGCCATGGAGGGTATGAACGACAGCCGATAGTAAATACGTCTTTAGGAAAACTCAAGGGTTTTACGCTGACAACTCGTCTTGGGAAGCCAATTTACTCTTTCACTAGTATTCGATATGCTAAAGCTCCTATAAACAATCTACGGTTTCAGGTAGGACTGATGTAAAGGGTGACTAAGGCATAAGCGTATTTTTTTACTTTTTATAAATGATTTTCCTCAATTTTAAATATTAGTGAGAGGATGTGCTTCTAAAACAAAACTTAAAAATTAAAATATCTCAAAAACTGTTGAGTGTTTTATCATGTATATTTGGCTAAATCAATTTCAATTGAATTTTATACGTTTATATACCAATCTTCCTGTAAACATACGTGGTCAAATGTTTCTTGTATTGTACTCATATTAAAAAATATATTTTTGTCCTTATCTATTCAAAATTTACAAATTGCTGATAGCTGCAATAATTGTGCAATAAATGTGGTAATTTGAGATAAGAACGACGTTGGGGTAAGTGCACTCATAGTCAATAACTTCATATATAATCGCCAAAGAGGTCGCTCTAACGCGTAGAAGTATTGTTAACCCAAGCTACCAATTAAGCCGACCTCAAGTGTATGCATGACATATCTTGTGGTTTGATAAATTGTATGGAATATTTTATATTTTCATTAACTTCCATGTCAACAATTTCACGTTTGAGTATAGTTTAATGATTATAGTTTTTTTTCGCAATTACTCGTGAATTTGTTCAGAAAGTAAGTCCGCCCTGCAAGGACTTCTAGTTTCTTTTAATGGATTTTTTTGTTCAATTATCAACTCTATATACATATTTTTAAGACTGTTGTTTATGTGATTTTTGTTAAGTTAGGCCGTACGCCTTTTTGATAGAATAAAGGTATTTATTTTTTGTTAAAAATATTTGAAATGGAATTTTGTTAGAAGATCGTCATTACTAACCTGGGCAAATATGCAGTAACAGCCACAGACGTGGCGAGCGCATAAAAGTTTACACATAAAATGGAAGGTAAGAAATAAATTATAAAACGGGCTGAAAGACTTACCGTTTTAAAAGTCTTCCGTGAAACCACAAACTGGGTAACATCTGTTAAATATTTGAATCATTAGATAATTTTCCACAGCTGTTTCAGTCAAGTGAGTACGACATGCGGAATAAATGCTTTTTAATGCCGAAAACGACCGTTCGACATCTAGCGATGTTATATTTGCATATTTAAAATAATCTTTGAAACAACTTAATGCATCTTCACACGCACCTTCACAAATTTGTTTTAATATAAGAAAATCGAAGTCTTTCTCAAAAAACACTTTCAAATTTTCGTATTACACACCAATTTGTTTCGCCTTCTATAGCGAATAACTGTGCGTGAACATCATTCACAATTTGAACAGAATCCACTAGCGACATTTTGTAATTTTTCTATTCCCTCCGCTAGTCCGAAGTAATTGTTGTGAATAGTTTGTAAATCTCTTTTAACCTGACTATCTTGAAATATTTCCTGGCTTTTCTTGATTGCTGCAGCTTCTGTCGGATTGAATTTTAAAACTTTACTTGATCAAAATATTTGTTGTAGTAAAACGCAGCCTGCAACCATGTTCCCTAACGTGTAACAATCGGCTGTCGTGGTTCAGGTAAATAAGGACACAGTTTGTGAAATAGTCGGGTACGTTTCGGGGACTTTAGAAACACTGCTTTTGTACTAGCAATTAATGCATTTACTAGTGGAAAACATGTAGGAATCGTTTGTGCCGCAAAATTTAGAGTATGGATTTTACACGTTACATGTAAGAAGTTACTGCTGTGTTCTTTAAGAGATCGGCCCAAAGAACGCATGTTTGCAGCACCATCACTCATAAACATTAAAAGTTGCTTAGTTGAAACTTCAAAATTGTTCAATGAGTTCAATACCAACATCATCAACAGTACAATTTATAACCCTTTTGGAAGCAAGTAAGAAGGAGGATGACAGTCGATGTGGTTCCATTGTACGTACCATTACAAGATTTAGAGTATCGATTTTACATGTGACATGTAAGAAGTTAACAAAGTGTTCTTTTGCGGCACCATCACTCATAAACATTAAAAGTTGCTTAGTTGAAACTTCAAATTTGTTCAATGAGTTCAACACCACCTTTAAAATCTCATCGGCAGTACAATTTATAACTCTTTTGGAAGCAAGTAAGAAGCAGGATGACGGTCGACGTGGTTCCATTGTACGTACCATAACATTAACCACAGAATGTTTTTGACATGAATACAAATTAAATATGCTTTAATAGACGTTAAGTTCTCCCATTCATAAACTTTAAAATAGAAGCGTTGGGCATCCACACAAACGTTTCATCTCTTATTTCTCCAATACCTTTTCATACAAACAAACACATCAAATAGAAATCCTGCCTATGTAATAATGTAATAGATCTTATATATTTTCTAACTCACAATTGCATTTTGATATTAAATTAGATCAATTGTTTTAGCCTCCAGTTCCTGTGGACAAGTGGGATGGCGTCTATGATGCGACCAAACCTGGACCTGTTTGCCCTCAACCTAACAATCAAAATTCATCAGAAGATTGTTTAATGTTGAATGTTTATACCAATAAGGTATGTGCTTGAATAAATCCCTTTAGAAGCTAATACAACATTTTTTGCGAAATAATATATTCAAGAGCGTGCTGGTACATCCGAGTTTCATCTAAAGTTATTAATGGACCCTAAAATTCCAATTTATTTCATTTAAATTGCTTCAACGGGACTTTAGAAATATTAATCTGAATGTGTTTTTGGTCCCGAGTGAGCTAGCGCGGCACCCAATCCATGGCTAGTTTTTTCGTGCCCAAATCTTTAGGCAATATATGGCAAACACGTTCTTTGGAGATAATTCAACGGTGTTCCAGCACAATTTATGTTAAAAGATAATTCAATTTTTAACATGAAAGCTTTATAGACTATTGTTCTGGAATGGATATTGTGACAGTTAGGATGGCTTCTAGTTTCCAGAAAAGATACATGTTTGTAGTCTGATATTTACAATAGTGGGTTGTTGTAATTCGTTGAATGTAGTTTTTTGACACTTAGGTGTAGCGCAGATGACAATGTTAATGTTAATGCTGTTTTATTTTTTTTTTTAAACGATTTTTGTCACTCTTTCGATTAATTTACAGTCAGTTGACACAATTTCAAGTTATTGGAGTTTCATTCTAGTAATCTTCTTTCAGAAGTGTACTAAATTCTTCTCAATGTAACCTTCTCTTGTGCTAAATAAAGAAAAATCAAACTAAATAACGATTCAAGGAAAATGTCCTTGTTTACTTTGCGTGTTTAAAATGAGAAGAATGTATACGTTGTTGATATACATTCTACCTTTGGAAGGCCTCGAATCGAGCAGGCACAGTTTTTCGGTCGGTTCGCCGATCGTTTTTCATGTATCAGTATATCGAAGGAAAACAAAAGACCGATGGACTAAAGGGTCCTTTATAACTGAAAGTATTCTTTCCATTTCCATGGCAGTTTTTACCAAATGAAGCATTCGTTTGTACTGACCTTTCATAATTGGATTTGACAGTTCTAATTGGTTGATTTTATTTTAATTTGTGCGACCTCGCGGTATACATAATATATGTTATTATTTATGCTATAAATATGTAATATTTTTAATGCCAAATAATATGCAATTACCGAAAAAACCATTAAACAACGCATCCTGGAAAAGATTTAAATTTTTGTATTTTTTTTAAAGATTTTGAAAGATAATTTCATTAATTAAGACTACTTAAATTAATGTTCGAGGTTAAAAGTCGGAGCACACGAAAAACAACTAATATCTTAATATAATCAATGTTACTGCTTTTATTCAGAAAATATCATAATTACTAGAGTTGCTCAATTTGCGCCAACAACCAGTGGCGTAAAAGTTTACACAAAATAAATGGTCAGCAATAAAATATAATACTTACTCGAACACTTACCGTCTTAAGAGTCTTCCGTGAAATCACAAAGTGAATAATGTCTGTTAAATATCTGCAACATTAGATATGTTTCCACAGTTGTTTCGGCAAACCGAGTGCGACGTGAGGAAAAAGTGTGTTTATATGCAGAAAACGAACGTTCCACATCTAGTGACGTTATATTTGCGTTAAAATAATCTTTGGAACAACTTAACGGTTCTGTTGACGCACCTTCACAAATTTGTCTTAATGTGCCAAAATCAGAATCTTTCTCTAAAACACTTTCAAACCTTTATAGAACACAAATATTTTTTGCGTCATCTACCGCGGATAGCTGTGCGTGAACATGTTGCACTATTTGCAGAGATTCCACTAACCACACCGAAGGATTTTGTAATTTTTCTATTGCCTCCACTAGTCCGAAGTAATTGTTCTGAATAGTTTTTAAATCCGTTTTAACTTGACTATCTTGAAATTTCGACTGGCTTTCCTTGATAGCCGCAGCTTGCTTTAGATCGAATTGTAAAACCACGTTCTTAATATTCTCAAAATATTTATGATAATAAAACGCGGCCTGTAACCATGTTCCCCAACGTGTGAGAATAGGTTCTGGTGGCTCAGGCATACGGAGGCACAGTCTGTGAAATTTGCGAATACGTTTTGGGGATTTGACAAACACTGCTTTTGTATGCGATATTAAAGCGTCTACCTCAGGATAACATTTCATTCATCTAATACTATCTGCCACATGACTGAAAGCATTAATTTTACACGTAATATGTTACAAGTTAGCACAATGTTTTTTAGGAAACCGGCCTACAGAAAGCATGTTTGCGGCACCATCACTCATAAACATCAACAGTTGGTTTGTTGAAAGTTCAAACTTTTCTAATGTATTTAACACTAACTTTGAAATTACTTCGGCAGTACATTGTTGTACTCTTCTGGAAACTAATAGAATTGAAGGTGACAATTGATGTGGTTCCATTGTATGTACCATTACATTAACCACAGAATGTTTTTTACGATTTGTTGCTTCGTCCACACATAACCACAGTTTTTTATCTTTCAACTCCGATTTAATTATTTTTTCAACATGTTCACGAGCAGATGGCACAATTCTTTGTAACGATGCCCGACTTGGTAATTTGCAGTCCGAATATTTATTCCAAAAGAAGACATACGCTTCCTTGTCTAGTAAATTAAACGGTAGATTACATGCAATAAAGGTAACACATAAATTACATTTAAATTTGTCATAGTGTCGTGTGCAATTCTTTTTTGAAGAATGCTGTTTACTATTTACGTGACGTAGACAATCCCTTTTGGACCAACACATTAAAGGGATATTACAAACTACACATTGAATTTTAACGCCATCATAATTTAGGTCAGGCATTTCTGCTATAAATCCTGTAACTTTGTCCAACATTGGTCGTTTCCGCGACGTAGGCAACATTTTTAAAACAGATGTAGAACTACGAAATAGTATTTACGGCAGCGTACATGTATACACAACAGATCTGGTTGACACTCGCAGTTATACTGAGGGTTGTATCGAACCTCCGCCACTGCCCGTTGGCGCTAGTAAGCAACTCTAATAATTACGGCTACGTCTTGCCGCCATTAGGGCGTTTCATCTGGGTACCGTCCTATCCTAGAGGACTCCCTGGCACAGAGAGGATTTATAATGGGCTTAAATGCTGTGGAATCTATCTTACCTTCTCATTGTCCATAATCATAACCATAAACGTGAGAGAGTCTATGGAGAAGTATTCTGGAAATGGGACTCACTTTAAAATATAATAAATTTTATTTAGAAAACATCACCAATTACAAGTTTTTATCGGTATTTCGATATTGAATAATATGAATATTTTCTTTTAGCTGCCAACTAATAGCAATGAAGTGCGTAAACCTGTCATGCTATTCTTCCATCCTGGTGGATTCTATGGCTTTACAGGAGCTATCTATATGTTTGGACCCCAATATTTATTAGATGAGGATATAGTGTTGGTTACTGCAAACTATAGATTAGGTTCCTTAGGTGAGATGACATGTACACATTCAACAAACAATAAACAGTATTTATTTCGTACATTATTTTTAGGATTTTTGAGTACAGGCACGAAGGAAGCTCCCGGAAACAACGGCTTCAAAGATCAGGTTGTTGTATTAAAATGGATTCGCGATCATATCAAAGCATTTGGTGGCGATCCAGAGATAGTAACTTTATCAGGGTACAGTGCTGGAGCCCTTAGTACAACTTTACATATGGTTTCTCCCATGTCCAGGGGTAATTTGTTAATCTACTATGTCCGAAGCTGCATTAATTTCATTTAAATTTCAGGTTTATTTCATAGGGCCATCGTTATGAGTTCGTCTGGATTGAGCCACGCTACGATATCTACAAATCAATACGATTTGGCCCAAAAACAAGCTAGATTAGTGAATTGTAGCGATGATAGTCCCGCTAATATCATAAGCTGTTTGAAAACTAAGACTGCTCAAGAGATTGCTGATACGTTACCAGGATTTGCGGTAAGTTTTTGTGGTAGTCGATAGTAGATAACATTATCAGTAGGACAGGATAAAGATCTTTCAAATCATTATTTAACTAATGTAAGTGCTACACGAGTACTATTTCCCAAAGGAACATCTCTATTGAGGGTGTGGATATATTTGCATTATAAAGTAAAAGACTGGCCTAAACGTCAGTTACTAACACCTGGAATTTGAACCATTAGTAGACCCAGATAAAGTACATTTACCTCCATTGCATATAAAATTAAGGCTAATGAAAAATTTTGTGAAGGGGATGAATGGAGAGGGTAATACATTTAAATACAATCGCGAGAGGTTCTCTAGAATTAACGAGGCAAAAGTAAAAGAAGGGATTTTCGTAGGTCCTCGAATTAGAGAACTGATGAAAGATGAAATCTTCGATGGAGTTGTTGAAGGCACTGGGAAAGTTGCTTGGATTGCTTTTAAAGGTTACTAAATTCCTGGGTAACTATAGAGCAGACGACTATAAAGATTTAGTGAAAAATCTGCTATTAACCCACGAAGATATGGGATGCAATATGTCACTAAAACTGCACTTTTTGTATTCCCACCTTGACTACTTTCCAATGAATTGTGGACATGTTAGTGACGAACATGGCGAGAGGTTTCACCGATAAATTTCCTTAATGGAGAAGTGACATCAGGGCAAGTGAGATTCTAAAGTATTCGGGAGTCATTAGATATCACACACAAATGAGAAACCAAAAAAGGACAGTTAGTGACTAAAAAACAGTTTTTATGTAATCTTGTGTAGTTATCAAAACGTTCAATAGTCATATCTTTGTTACACAAAAACTATATCCAACTCATAATTTATTTTATTATATTTAGATTTAGCAACGTTAATTTAAGTATAATTGATAGAAATTATACGTAGCACAAACAAAATTTCAAGTCCAGTTGTCCAGTGTTATCAACACGTGATCAGCCTAAACAGATTTTCTTGAGAAATACTCATATATCATTTTGGAACATATTTTAAGTTTAAAACGATTTCTACTAAATCTATCTTAGTCACTCTACGAATGGAAACGACTTACCTATCGCTCTAGGTAATACGATTTCCAAGATATTGTGGGTACTTTTATATTGTGGGTACTGCTATTGAGATATCTAGAAGATTCTGTTAATATCCCTGTTTTGTAGGAGGTAGGTGGTGATCCGATCTTAATTTGGACAGCAGTAATTGAGCCAGACTTTGGACAAGAACGATTCCTTACGGAACACCCGGTAACTTCCGCAATACATGGTCGCTTCGTTAAAGTTCCGATAATGCTTGGAATTACAGAATTTGAATTTGGATATGTCACATACCGTACGTATTTGTTCTTGGAAAGAGTTGCTACTATAATAATTCTATTTTAGTTGCTATTAGACTTCAATGGGTTTTGGATCTTCTTACCAATGATTATAAAAGAGCATTACCGATAATATTTAATTATGAGAGGAATACTAATAGATCAAATGAAATAAGTACTAGTTTGAAACAGTTCTACTTTGGTGATGGAGCAGTGGAGAATACTACCCGTACCAAAGATGGAATTGAACAATTATACGCTGATGGAATAACAGGGTTTCCTGTAAATAGGGCAACAAAATTAATTTCTGATAAAAATACAGAGAACACGTACTACTACTGCTTTACCTACAGAGGTCGCTACAGTTTCTTTTATCTACCAGATAGCAATAGAACACAAACCGCTGGTAAGATTTCTCAGAATACATAGGAAGCGTTTGTAGTTAATTTGTTATATTATGGTTCCAATTCATTGTTGAAGAATAGAACGATATTTGCTTGCAATAACTTCCAAAATACCCTTGGAAGTAATTCTGTGAAATTTTGAGTAATAGGGCGAAATTATCAAACCATACTTTTTATACCGGATGTTCCAAATCATTTTGGAAGCACTTAAATACCCAATATTTCAAGTATTGCTATCAAATTCAGTACTTGTAGGTAAAACTTCTGATTTAACCTTAGAAATGGATTGAACGAAGGGCCACCATTTCAAAGTTGAAATTCCGGTTAAATCGGAAGTTAGATCAAGTTGCCGATATTTCAATTTTAGTCCTCATAATCAGTTACCTACAAGTACTGAATTTCATAGCAATGCCTGCAATATCATCGGGGATATTTAGGTGTTTCCGGACTTTTGCTGTTGTTAAAAAGCTTTTTATTTTAAATTCGCCTAATTTTTAAAGTAACTAACACCGGGCTTAGAATAAAATACCTAATTATGCATAAGTCTATTCAAAACACCTCTTCAAAATGACTGTCGTTATGAGCAAGGTATTCGCTTACTCTTCTTAGATCCTTTTCTGCTACTCTTTCCAACATCTCTGGAGTTACCGTTCCAATCTCCTATTAAATTCTATGTTCTAACTTTTGCAGAGTGAGGGGTAACTGAAGGCAAGATCTTTAATATAGGGACTGGTAGCGCGGCGGGCTACCAGTCTCAGGGTACCGGGTTCGAACCCCGGGCCCATCACTCTCAGGGTAAGGTTTTCCATAGTTTTCCTTACTCCAAATTTGGCGAATGCTGAGGGTGAACATCTTAAGACGCTCTACGCGCGCAGGCGTAATAATATCTCATGGCTGGCCGATGGCTGCTGTAATTAGCGAAAGCTGTTGGGGGATGTGAAGGCATGAATTATTATTATTATTATTAATATAACTTCAAATCTTGCTGGCCACACAATTGGACCGTTTGTGGATATATTGTTGTGTCTAAATGTTTCATGCAAAAACTGTGAAACATTTCTCGTATTGTAGCAGGGAACACCTGGAGGCTGGCAAAAAGCTGTAGTGGTAGATTATCCACATCATCTGGGATTTGATGTATTAAAAATTTTAAATAACGTACCCCAGGCCCAATAATTCAATTTTCAAGAACGTCCACCCAAACGTTGACTCCATTTGCGATCAATAACGCACATTTAGATAGTTGAACATAGCGTTGTTACAAAAACGAGGTTCGTTAGTAAACAAAATTTTATTTACTAAATTGTTGCCTGTATTGTATTTATTTACCAACCATGTACAATATTCCAACCTTTGTTGCGTCCGCATAATACAAATATTGATGCAAAATATACTTTAAAGAACGATGCTTATGCTTTTTTTAATCTTTCTTATCGATTCTCTTGATATGTTCAATTGAAAAGCAATTTCTCTAACTGAAGCTGTAACATGAAGACGACACTAGGCAATTTTCTTGATTGCAAATGGGTTTCTGCGCATTTTTCGGAAATAATAATGACAGTAAATGTAACGAGTAGCGGGTGGTGTATAACTCACGTACTTCACGACTGTTCATTCTCCCTAGATCAAAACCCTGTTAATTTTTTCTCCATGTGCAAACGAGGCGATTGTTCATGA
This sequence comes from Dynastes maya, assembly GCA_029619315.2. Lineage (NCBI taxonomy): Eukaryota > Metazoa > Arthropoda > Insecta > Coleoptera > Scarabaeidae > Dynastes > Dynastes maya. Next base: position 8,017,942 of record JAROYE020000006.1, on the reverse strand, counting down.
TTACTTTGATCACCAATACCTTTATTTTTGTTTTGTTTAGACTAATACAAAGACAATCTTCTGACCAACAGTGTTCTTGAATATCCCATGTATTATTTATCTGTTCGTAAAAAATTGTCTATAACAATTTTTAAAATTTAACAGCTTTAATATTGAGAGAAATACTTGCAAAACATCAAAGTGTTTCGTATTTTTAGGAGCCGTACACCATGACGACCTGGTCTACTTATTCTACATGTCTACCTTATTTCCTTATATCACAAAAAACGATCCAGAATGGGAAACCGTCAACAGATTGGTGAAGATGTGGACCAATTTCGTAATAACAGGGTTTGTAGAATGTTCCTTAATTTGTAATAGAAATTCGCAAGATTTTCATTGCAGGAATCCTACTCCTGGACGCTCCTCAATATTAAACAACGTTCGTTGGAAACCGTATTCAAAGAAATCTCCCAAGTACATGGAAATTGGTGATGATTTGAAAATAAAGAAAAATCTCTATGAAGACAGATATCAAGTTTGGGAAAATTTGTTTCCTTTGAGTAACTATGCATAATCTGTTTTTTTTTTATCCAACAAGCAAAAAAAGAATATTGGTTATGTGTAAAATATTTCATCAATAAAGCATATGTTTTTTATTAATTAATGTATTGGCAATATAACTTGGCAATATTTAGCAAATATAACTTTATATATTTTATTCATCTTAGATATTTTAATTCTTTAAAAGCAATTCAGAGAGTTATTAAAGTGGTTTGATCTAGATACAAAATATATTGTATATTATAATATATAAATAAATAAAATAACAATAATAATAAAGGCTTTTATTTGACAAAATTTAGAAAATCTTGATATTAGCGGGAGTTGCATTGCAGTGGTTGTCATCTTACTTGTGTTAATGTAATCAATAACACATGGGCTGAAAAGTCCCGGGCCTGACAAAGAAAACACGTTTTTTTTTGTTCAAAATTAGCTTTATTCATCAACGTAATTTCCATCAAGAACAACGCAATCATTCCAGCGCCGCTCTAACATTTCAATACCACTTTTGTAAAACGATTTATCTTTTGCCTCAAAATATGCCTCAGTTTCAGCGATAACCTCTTCATTCGAGCGAAATTTCTTACCGGCGAGCATTTTTTTTAGGTCTGCGAACAGCCAGTAGTCGCTGGGAGCCAAATCTGGCGAATACGGTGGATGTGGGAGCAATTCGACGTTCAATTCATGTAGTTTTGCCATTGTTTTGATTAACTTGTGACACGGTGCGTTGTCTTGATGAAACAAAATTTTTTTCTTCGCCATATGCGGACGTTGCTTTGCAATTTCGGCCTTCAGACGCTCCAGTAACGCTATATAATATTCACTGTTGATGGTATTTCCCTTCTGAAGATAGTCGATGAATATTACACCACGCACATCCCAAAATACCGAGGCCATAACCTTTCCAGCCGATTGTTGTGCTTTCGGGCGCTTTGGACGAGGTTCACCAGTTGCTGTCCACTCAGATGACGATCGTTTTAATTCCGGAGTGAAGTGATGGATCCATGTTTCATCCGTTGTCACATATCGACGCAAAAATTCCGGTTTGTTACATTTAAACATGGCCAAACACTGCTCAGAAGCATCAACATGTTCTTGTTTTTGGTCAACAGTGAGCAAACGCGGCACCCATTTTGAACAGAGCTTTCTCATAGTCAAATGCTCATGCAATATAAAGCCAACACGTTCTTTTGATATCTTTACGATGTCAGCTAACTCACGCAACTTCACTTTTCGATCATTCAAAACGATTTTGTGGATTTTTTTGATGTTTTCTGGTGTTATCGCCTCATTTGGACGTCCACTGCGTTCTGCATCATCGGTGTCTCTACGACCACGTTTGAAGTCAGCAAACCAACGTTTTATTGTTGTTTCTGATGGAGCGGAGTCCCCATAACACTTTTCAAGCCATTGCTTCGCTGGAACGGTATTTTTTCCCATCAAGAAGCAGTGTAAAATTAAAACACGAAATTGTTTTTGATCCATTGTTTTGGAAATAACAAAAGTAGCGTCACTCTTAGCATAATAACTCACAAACTAATGAATAGAATATCATGAAATTTTAACAGCTGTCTTTTTAAGGTTAGTACTAACTGCAAAACAGGTGAATGCAATAAAACTAACGCCATCTATGTGTTAGGCCCGGGACTTTTCAGCCCATGTGTTACGTTTCAATCCAATTAATTCGTCACGTTTGGATAACAAATTTGGTATCCCACAAGGTTCTGTGTTGATCCCAGTTTTGTTTCTACTTTATAATAATGACATTGAAAACACTATATTAGATAATAACATGCTGATGATAGGTCAGTTATAATTACTGATAAAGATGGGTACACTTTAGAGCGTAAATTTAATACATTTCTCGATAGAATCAATCACTGTCTAAGTGATCAGAGTCTACACCTAAATATAGATAAAACACAGAGTATTTAGCATTTTATAGTCATCAATTTGTATATTACAATAAATTAACGCAAGCCAACAGTTTTAAGTTTCTGGTCTTAAAGATAGATTACATTTTAAACTGGAAAACTTGTCAAATGTTTCAAAATTAAATAGTTTTCGAAATTTAAAGTATATCTTGACAAAAGAACAATTAATTACAGTTTAACATATTTTAGTGGAGACTAGATTGCGGCATCTGCTTCTGGGGAGTCTCGCCTGCCACTGAGGACATTTTTGCGATTCAGAAACGTATTTTGAGGAAACACATACATGTAGAGCAATCTTCAAAGAAATGAATATGCTGATGTTAACTGGGTTATACTTATACATCTTTGAGACGTGTGTATACTATATATGTATATTTTTGAACAGAAATAAGTTTATAAAGAATTCTGAAGTTCATCAGCACCACACAGGGACTGGTGATCCACTTTGTAAGGTTGGAAGTGTTAGTTACCTTCAAATTTTCAGTGTTGTTTTTGAAAATTAGTGGCATGAACTGATAGATACACAAGATTGTGGGTAGGAGCAAAAAGCGTTAATGCTTTTCTCTTCTTACATTGTTTTTACCGGGAGTGATACCATCAATACCATGGGCTATTTATTAGCATTAACTTGATTATTGTTTCTAGGTAATTTTTCATGTGTACTTCTACATTAAGTTCACTTTTGTTTGAACATTATTCTATAGATAACCACCTCTATCTTGGCCTTTTTAAAATCACAAGCAATAAGAATAATTCACTGCATTGTGTACGGATATGTCATACTGTTTTAAACAAGGTAAGTGCAATTAATAATGTGGATATAAATAATATGCATTTCAAGAATTCTAAGTAAATAAATGCTTTATTTTAAGAAAATGAAACTATTGATTTATGAACAATTCCTTAACGCTTTCTGCAATTAAGGAAATTATCTACTATCCTTAAGAAAATATTGTTTTGTGTTATAGCGACCATTTACTTATACTAAGAATCGCTTTCTTCAAATTTTCTGCAAGATTTTGTTGAATCAAGTTAAGAAATGTTTTAAACAAGGAAATACAATTATTTCATCACAGGTACATAAAAAAAACGCTATGAAAATATTTCTTTTGATTTAAAACAGTTATTGTATTTTGGATAATTGTCTTGAATTGAGGCGGACAGCCTTGATACAAGTAAACGTTTCTTTGCGTGCACAGACATATGTTTCAAGCTTCCACTGGTAGTAGGTAGCTGTTCCATAATTAGGAGACCGTAAACACCAAAAACATATACAACACAAATAATACTTAGAAGTACTGTTTTACAACATTTAAAGCGTTTCACACCAAGAAAAGTCTAAACTGTAAACGCTAAACACAAATACAGTCAGCGAAATAAGTATTCATACATCCAACCATATTCGCATAATTTCGGAACGTGCTCAATAAGATAAAATTTTTCTGTACAGAAAGATAGTAGGTTAAAAACATATCAGATACACCATATATTTTAAAATACCATTAATTTTTAATATTTCGTAGGATAACCATCTGTTGCAATAATCGCTGCTAGGCGTTTTGGTATAGACGGTATCTAGAAATACGTGTACTAATATTTTCTCATTTTCCCAATAATAAATTTTTTAAAATCATTTTTGTTAGAAACGGTATCTTTTTCACATGTATGTAATTCCTGGCATAAATGCTCGATAGGATTGGCATTCGGTGACCGTAGAGAATTTTCGAGCAAATGTGGTGTGTTGCATGTAGACTCACTAATCCCCACCCATAAATAATAATTATGTTTCGGATCATTATCCTATTAAAAGCAATAATGACCAGGAACGTTCGGTTCAAAAGCATTTCGTTTAAAAATTTCTTTTAAAATGTTTAAGTACCAATTAATATATTAAATTTACGACCTCTTATAGTACAGCGATTGCGTTGAAAGTCACAAAGTTTGATATCCTAAAATCAAAGATGCCCACCTGGTCCACTTGTAGTAGTACCTTTACGAATCTAACATGTCGTAACATTGACCAAGAGTAAGAAAAAATGTGTGAATCCAACACCAGTCAACTATTTCTTGGTGAAATCAATGGAATATTTTTTTGAAACTACTGGATTTGATGAAATATTTCACTTTACTCAGTGTAAGGTCATCTACATTTGAATTTTCGGGCTGCTAGTGTTCTCATATTAGTGAATCTATTTTCTATGGTGTTTCTAAAAAATATGAAACCGTATCTCAGAGACAATTATATTATTAGCGAAATATACAAATTGATTAATTTGAAGTGACAGATCAATTTCCCATGTTACTATTAGTATTTTCAATAAAATTTGTAATAACTTCAAGGTAATTGAAGAAAACTCATCCGATTATTACATTTTGTGTTGCAATCAAACATACGAGGTAGGCACCATAAATTCTCGGTCTGACAGGTTCGAGCGTGTTCAAATTTCGTTGCGTTATAGTTGCACATGCGCGATGTCTACACTATATATACTATGGTTCGAAGAGTAGTACCTTTTAGTAGCCAGCCAAACAACGTGACTAGTGCATGAAAATGTCTCAGGTAACTAAAGCTGAGTATCGCGCGGTCATTAAATTTTTAACCAAGAAAGGGCGTGCGCCCAATTACATTAAATAATGTTTAGACGTCCTTTACGGTGATTTACGAGGTATGGCAATTAAATAACCGGACTGGTGCTACTATCGGCAAATAGCGAGCATGCCACGGCAGGTTTGAACATGTCTGTGCTTGTAGATGCTTCCCCCACCCTGAGCTCGATGGGCACGGTTGTACGTCGCTCAGTCTTGCCGCAGCAATCGTCCGTTCAAGTCCTTAAGCTGGGTTCACATCACAGCTGTGTCGCCGTACCACGGTGTTGCAGTGCGTCAAAAATTTTAAGACGACGCCAACCGCCGTTCACATCACCACTGTTTCACAGCTAAAAGAAAATAGCGCGTATTTTAAAGAGAATTGAAGCATGCACGATATGTTCTGTCATGTTAAGATCTTGTTTTGGTGAGCAACGGCTGTTGATGGTATTTGTATTAGTTGTACAAAGTTATATTAGTTTTCAGATTTTTGTGATTTTCACATTATTAACAATATGGGTACAGAATAAGTATGTACCACCACATACGACGAAGACTTTTAGCGTTATATTTGCTAAAAAAGTATAATAGATATTACCATTTTATGTCGATGAAAATAATCTTTTCCTTTCATATTATATATAAGTTGTACACGAATAATTCACCTCAATTGACCACGTTTTGTCAAAGATGTTTCCCGTTCAGTTCTCAATAGAAAAGAATGAACCACAAGTTGGACAAGGATGCACTGGGAAAACGCGCTGTGCCACCGCAAAAAGTTACAGTTGAACCAACTTTTAGCGTCGTGAATTTCCTATGGCGCCAGTGTAGTTTTTTTTAAATCAGCCAATAGCTTGCACGCCGCATCACCGCGATACAGCGACACAGCTGTGATGTGAAAAATGCAGAGTGTTCAGATCGAGCAACGAGTTAACCTCAAATTTCTTGTGAAACACGAGGTTCTAACTATCCTTCGTGAACGAATGAGAAGACGAAGACCCGATTTGTGGAAGAGGAAATCCTGGATGCTCCACCAAGATAATGCGCCAGCCCATTCCGCCTTATCTGTGAAGGCGTTCTTTGCCAAATCCGGCATCACCGTGTTGGACCACCCACCGTACTCGCCTGACCTAGCCCCCTGTGACTTTTTTTATTTCCTAAGATAAAATCGGAGCTTAAGGGGACAAGATTTGACAGTGTGGAAGCGGTGAAAGCGAAAGCGACGGAGATTCTCAACAAGCTGACAGAAACGGACTTCCAGCGCTGCTTTCGACAGTGGAAAATTCGTATGGAGCGTTGTGGGGATCGGCAAAGAGAATACACTGAAGGGGATAAACTTTGTAATGTAATTGGTGATCAGTTGCCACACCTCGTACCTCCTTCATATTCCACTCTACAAAAGTGGGCAAAATTTTTCCGTTTGGGGCAAGAATCCCTTGATGATGATGAGCTCTCCGGTCGGTCATTTGAACTGATAACGCCTTAAAACATTTCAATTATTGAAGAAATGAGTGTGAAAGAATTACCAGTGATGTCTAACATTTCTGAAACAAACATTCGCCGAATTCTCCATAACCATTTGGATATGAATAAGATTAGTGCAAGGTGGGTACCGCGTCTTCTTTCTGCTCTCCAACGTGAACGTCGGGTTGAATGTGTCCTCGTTTTTAAACATGCATCGAGACGACTCGAAACCGATTTTGGAGTCCATTGTTACAGGAGATGAAGCAATGGTTCTGTATTATGATCCTCTATCCAAAAAAGAATCGATGGGATGGCGGAGACCCGATGAACCTCGTCCCAAAAAGGCGAAAGTCGTTCAATCAACGAAAAAGGTGATGGCCACAATATTCTGAGATTGTGAGGATATTTTACTCATTGACTTTAAAGAGCGCTGTTGACAACTGTCAACAGCACATATTATGCGTCTTTGTTGCATAGATTGAGGAACAATATTCGTGCAAAACTTCAAGGAAATTGACAAAAGGTGTTCGATCATTGCACGACAGTGCACCCGCCCATACTGCCGCCATTTCGCAAGCTGCCATCCGCGAATACGGCTTTCAAGAATTGGAACATCCATCGTATAATCCGGACATGGCTTTAAGTGATTATTATTTATTTTCTCATTTAAAGAAAGACCGTAGGGGACGTCGTTTTGAGGACGATAGTGAGTTGCAAGCAGCTGTAATACATTTTGAGGGAAAAACTTTCAATTATTTTTACAAGGGTGTAGAGATATTAATTGATCAATAAATGTATTGAAGTTAGGGGAGATTGTATTGAAAAATAAAAATTGTTATATTTTACCAAGTTTATTTTTTTTATATGACGCCGAGAATTTATGGCACCTACCTCGTATGTACATCTAATTATTATGTATCAAATATCGGTTATATTTCTTGAAAATTACTGATGTAGATGTAAATTTACCACATGTATTTTTTTATAATACCTTATAGCAAAGGTAGTTGAATAACCTAGTAACACTTAGATTAAAAAAAAACACAAATATATTGCGCGTTAACTTTTTTGCGGCTTTTCCAGTAGCCATTTATTCGAATAGATACCACATTCTTTCTGTCCTAACCAGTACATATCTCCTTTTTTATCATTGACCTTTGTTGATTTTTATATATAATAGGACTACCATACTATAGCAGTCAGTTTCATGCAATTTCTGACGATGGTTACTCTAAAATGTTCAATATATTTAATCGCGCTCCTTCTGTGTATTTGTAAAGGGGAACATGAACAGCAACCGATAGTAACCATATCTTTGGGAAAGCTCAGAGGTTTCGAATTGACAACTCGCCTTGGGAATCCTATTTACTCTTTCACAAGCATTCGATATGCTAAAGCGCCTGTTAACAATCTACGGTTTCAGGTAGGAATAACATGCTATATTGAAATGAATACTTAATTTTGTTTTGTATTGTACTCGGGCCAAATAAATCGATTTAGTAGACATTTATCTAGCAAAGAAAGGAGTATTGTGGTGGGGTTGCGATGTAAGATGTATTCTCTGTTAGATACGTATGCAGCTATTAAATCAGATTACGTTGACGACGTGTACATTTTAATCATATTCAGGGGTAAAAATCTCTTACATCATTCAAAAGATATCTAAAATCTAATCTAAGATGCAATATCGTAACCAAAAGATAATGACATAAATAAGTTATTCGTTCTCTGAATGTTTGCTTGCTTCAATTAATATGTTAAAAAGTTAAACGTTTCCTTCTTTTCAGTGTATTCTATATAATTGTATGAATTTTTTAGCCTCCGGTTCCTGTTGAAAAATGGAATGGCATTTATGATGCGACCAAACCAGGACCTGTATGCAGTCAACTTGACAACAAAAATTCATCAGAAGATTGTTTAATGTTAAACGTTTACACAAATCAGGTATGCATAAATTTGAATGTTTTATTTTTGATAGTATTTAACAATTCTATAGTTTTTTAATGTTGTACTATGAATATTACTTATTGAGTAACTATTGTGAAAGCCCGGAGTTAAGTTTGTGATTCAAATGCGGCAACAAAAACACTTTCCATTACTTTTTAAGTACCTAACCAATAAATAATGTTCAATGCTGACTTATTTGCTAATGTAATTCAAATTAGTCGTTTTCTCTAAAATATGAAGAAATACTCAGTAAAAAATATATATTCCAAAGCATAAAAGATCTATTTTATGGTTTTTGAGAACAATAAATAGCAATAGCAATAAAGATTATATCTCCTTTTCTTTTGCCTTTTAAAATCCTATATTTTCGAAATGATTTTATGGCCAATATTGTTCTCATTTCGCAGAGCACTGTAAGAGATAGATATACTTACATTTAAATTTGATCACATTGCTTTTAATTTTTACAATCAAACAAAGTTTCCTCAAAATAACTTGCTATTTGTATTTTACAGTTTACATGATACTATTTTTCATGCAGAATAGTTCTTTTATCATAGAAACAGGTGAATATTCTATAAAAAGTTACCTTAAGTATTTAAAAGTTGTTAGAAAAAGATTAAAATCATTTTTAAATCTTTTAAAAGTATGTTTGCAAGTCCTTACCTAACGTAGTACACAATAATACGATTGTTATGCATGTACAACATACCAACGTGACCAGATTGATTTTAAATTAATAGTCTTATTATTTATGTATTATGTTTAGTAGTAGGCTTGCTAAAATTAAGTAATTCTGATATTCGGGATGTGTTTTTATTGTCAATATTTTGCAGAATTTTATTGTTATTTCGTTGCACTGTGTCGTTACCTTGATATTTAGTGTTACAGTATTTTTACAGCTCTTACAAAATATTCGCATAATTACTGCCAATGAAGAATTTGCTTTAGAAATAAAGTACTTTTACGTCATACTGTTCGTAAAGGATAATTGAACCCATAAATGTGACATTTCTGTTTTTCGTTCCGATTTCTTGTTGATTTTTTTGAAGATTTGTTATAAATTTGTACTTACGTGTCATATTGTGTAATATTTTACGTGTCTTCAAAAATTAAAATATTTTCAAGTTTGAGAACATACAGTAGCGTGAGTATAATAGCAACCACTAAATTTCTGCATGAACTACATACTCAGTCCTGTTTAAGAAATAATATGTAATTATACTAGCAGAGAAGTGAAATAACTAGAGTTTGTTAAAAAGGTGGTACCGGCAGTGGCGCACCGCATAAAAGTAGGTACGTAATATACAATATTAGTGAAAAATAATATTGTTACCTTTTCCTGTCGTCTTGATGTCCATTGGCAACCGCCCTGGTAAGCTGCGTAGAATTGCAACATCAGCAACGCTTCCATTGTCGACATCCAGTGCAGTAAGATTTGATTTTCAATTATAGACAGAACCTTTTGTAAATCGGGATTTTTCGTTAAAATTGCACCAAATTTTTGAGCAGCATCGACTCCTATAGCATTCGTCAAGTTTTCTAGAGCGACTTGTAAATTGTTTATGCAATTTAATGCGTCTCGTGCAGATAAGTGGCTGTTATCTAATTGCTCAATAGCTTGTACAACTTCAGAATAGTTCATGGAAATTTCATCTATTTGTTGTTGAACGTCCGAATTGGAAAAAAGTTGCTGACTATCTCGAACTGCTGCAGAATCAAGTTTCAAGATTACATTTTTCACTTGTGAAAAATATTTCTGATAGTAAGATACTGCCATGTTCCCCATCGCCTTATTACAGTGGTGGTGGTAATTTCGGACACAATTGTTTGAATACACGGATGTGTTTGGGGATTTGATGAACACTTTTTTGGTGGATGCTATTAATTTATCCACCATCGGATACTTCTTTCGAATAGTTCCTGCTACGAGGTGACATGCGTGTATGTGGCATGTTATGTGAAAAAGAGTCGGAAAGCATATTTTCAACATCCTACCAACTCTCAGCATTGTTGCGGCTCCGTCAGTAACTTGGGTTCCTGTGATACAAAATTCTCTCAACGAATCTTTTATTATCTTGACAACGGTTTCTGCATTAGTTTTCTGAATCCTTTTACTGGATAACAACAGTGAAGCTGGTGGACCATCACGTTTTGAAGGACGCGCTACAACATGAATGACGCTGTGTTTCTGAGCATCAGTTGTTTCATCCACACATAGGCAGATTTTCTTATTTCTCAACTCGTCTTTTATACAATCCTTTACTATACCTTGCACACGTGGTAAATTGTATCGTAATTGCATAGATGTTGGCAGCTTCCATGAGGGAACGTACTTACATACCAGATGTTGTAGGATGTTGCACACACTTAACATAAAAATAAAATCATATAAAAATTGCCGGGATGGAATACTGTTTCCTAAATTCAGTACATGACGTTTACTTTTATAATGTTTTCTACATTCAAACTTATCGCGACTTAGCAATCCGCTATTGTATATTGCGCAATAAATATGCGGACTTCTATATTCTAATCCAGGGAAATCCCTGAGATATTTATTCACATTCGAAGGGAACGTTACACCCTCTGGGCGTCCCATCTCCGCGTACTTATTTGGCGCGCAGCGTACTGTCGCTTTAAACTCTGTCGCGGTACTGTCGAGATCGACTACGAGTTGAAAATTACCCCTACCCACGTCGCTACCGCTACGCTACTGCCACCCGGTACCACCTTTTTAACAAACTCTAGAAATAACTATAAAAAAGGATGAGAGAATAACTAAATAGGTAAGGTAGATAAATACAATTTAATATTTATAGTGGTTGCATTTTGTTTGTATTGTTGTTGGCTAATTTTCTGGAAGATTAGAAAGGTTCTAATGATGTATTTTCTGTCATTATTTACATAAAATACAATCCACATAGGGTCAATATATTAGCATTAACTTAGGGGTCATTCGAACTTATTACAATTTTTGCATTCGAGTAATCACCTTGTATTATATGTGAACTAAATCAATGCAATTGTCAATGTGATGTTACCTTGTGCTAAATGACTAGGTATTTATACCTCAGTATATTTTACAAAGGTAATGTCTCTGTTTATTCTGAACGCTTAGTTTAGATTTATTACATAAAGAGCATAATATACGTGCTTACCTGCATTTTAACAAATTTTATTCGTTATTTTGTATACAGTGTCATACAAAACGTACGCATCGTATGGAATATTGTTTAGTAATAAATTAAGGAAAATTTTGTACGCGTCAACTATCAGAAAACCTTCCAAAACGAGACCCTAGAGCCAGAAATGAAACCCTAGTCAATTGATTGTTCGTCAATATTAGTTGGTAACATGGAAATGTTGTATTTGATAGATGAGTTATGGCATTCAATAGAAAAAAAGCGCGTCAACGATGTTTGTAAACAAGGAATTAGGAGAGCTACAAAAAATATATTTTTTAAAAGAATGTAAATTAAAATTACATCTATTGAAAGAACATAAAACAAAATTAGAAATCCTCCAAAAAGGAAGTAATTTAAAAATGGAAATAATGGAAGAGGAGCACCAAATAAAAATGGAAATTTTACGGAGGAAATAAAACGCTTAAAATAATACTGTTCTGTTTCATTATTATTTTGAAAAATGATTTGAAAATTGTATAAAACACTTTATTTATATTCTTTGAAACACAATATCGTACACATATTAAATAATTGTTGAAAATAGGCATTAATTAGCATACAATGCCATTATTATTACCAATATCTTCAGGTAAGTTTACATTAACTACTGGCTCCACGCCTTCGTTGCAATTTGGATCAACGCCATTCGTTGCGCAAGCAATATTGTGAAGAACTGCAGGTCCTACTACAGATAGACGTACATATATCTAATGTTAAGATTGGAAAACAATGTTTCCAAACCCCAAAACATCTCAAAATAACATTTCTTGTCTGAATTTGGGACTCCGTTGTTTTGCTGGAATAGCGAAATTTGCATTGTGTCATCATGTGACACCATAACCTCTATCATTTCTAAATTCTACGAGTGTAGTAATGTAGCGGTATACCATACTGGTCTCTGCTGCGCTTCCACCTTTGCATCACTCTGAAATAGAAAAAAAATTAAGAAAGTGTTTTGTATGTGATTACTTGCCAGTGCATAGGTTTCGAATTACAAATACAAAAATGTACAGATAATTTTTTGTGAATGAAAAACGCATTTTCTTGGTTTCTTAACTTCCATTTTATCTCAAAATCAATAATACATTTCATACTAGAAATGTTTTATTTGAATATCCCTAATTTTTGACGAGCAGATTATTTATATTGGTTTTATAAAATGAACAGTTTTTTAACTAACCATTCAGATTTAAAACTATTTTAATTTATAAAAATGAGAATATATTAATTACAATAAAGAAAACAAATAATAATTAAAACAGAAAAAGATACGGGAAAACAATAAAGAAAACGATGAACCAAAAGATACCATTAGTAATATTTTTACGTCAGCCAAAACTTTTTAATGACGTTTTAATATAGTTGAATTATATCACACTGCAATAAGTAAGATACATATACATTTCCTCTAGCTACCTACCAAGGGTAAAGAAGTGCGTAAGCCTGTTATGGTGTTTTTCCATCCTGGAGGATTCTACGCCTATACAGGAGCTATCTATATGTTTGGACCCCAATATTTATTAGATGAAGATATTGTGTTGGTTACTGCAAATTATAGACTAGGCGCTCTAGGTGAGATGACACGTACCGATAATAAACATTTATAGGGTGTTTAATTCAGACATTTAAAATCGTTCCCGTACATGTGTGTATTACTTTTAGGATATTTGAGTACAGGTACTAAGGAAGCTCCTGGTAATAATGGCTTCAAAGATCAGGTCGTAGTATTAAAATGGATTCGTGACCATATCAAAGCATTTGGTGGTGATCCAGAGATGGTAACTTTGTCGGGGTACAGTGCAGGAGCTGTTAGTGCAACTTTACATATGATCTCCCCCATGTCCAAAGGTAATTTGTCCAGTTAATGGTGTCTGAAAGTAAGTTACTTGAATTTTATTTAAATTTCAGGTTTATTTCATCGAGCCATTGCTATGAGTGCATCTGGATTGGGTCAAGGTACAATATCTACAAGCCGCTACGATTTGGCACAGAAACAAGCTAGATTGGTGAATTGTAGTGATGATAGTCCTGCTAGTATCATAAATTGCCTGAAAACTAAAACTGCTCAAGAAATCGCTGATACATTACCAGGATTTAGAGTGAGTTACTTGTAAAAAAAACATTGTTCTCATATTTATTATGTATATTTAATTCATTGTAGGAGGTAGGTCCCGATCCGATATCAATTTGGACTGCTGTAATTGAACCAGATTTTGGACAAGAACGATTCTTGACGGAACATCCGGTAACTTCGGCAATACATGGTCGTTTTGCTAAAATTCCCATAATGCTTGGAATTACCGGAATTGAATTTGGATATGTTTCAAATAGTACGTCCATATATTAGTTTTAGAAGTTGATATTCATTACTAATACAATCAAATTTTGCGTTTCATTCCATGTAGATGCTATTAGATTTCAAGATTTCCTGGATCTTCTTACCAATGATTATAAAAGGATACTACCGATAATATTTAATTATGAGAGGAATACTAGCAGGTCATACGAAATAAGTACCAGCGTAAAACGGTTTTACCTTGGTGATGGAGTAGTGGGGAATACTACCCGCACAAAAGATGGAATTGAACATTTATACGCAGATGGAACGGTAGGCTTTTCAGTAAATAGGGCAACAAAATTAATTTCCGATAAGAATACAGAGAACACGTACTATTACTGTTTTACCTACAAAGGTCGATACAGTTTCTATTATCTACCAGATACCAACAACACAGAAACAGCTGGTAAGTTAACTGATATAGGTAACCTCCAGTACACCTTCAGTTTCACGCAAACGTAATGGCGAAAAGAAAATTAATTCTTATTGTAAGTAAGATTGGTTTGAATACTAATATGTGTTTTATACATTCCTTAGGAGCTGTACACCATGACGATTTGATGTACTTGTTCTATATGTCCACCTTGTTTCCTTATACCACTAGAAGCGATCCAGAATGGGAAGCTATTAATAGATCAGTCAAAATGTGGACCAACTTCGTAAAAACAGGGTTTGTAAATTATTTTATACATTCAGAGAAGAAAAAAATGCTTAACCACCAACTTTCCTTGATTTATAAGTAGAGTTGGCCACGCGCGCCAACAGACAGCTGCGTCGTATCTATACGGTTACATACAAGCCTCAGTGTAGCTTCGACCTTCCATTAGCGCGGTACGTGTTGTTTAGAAATGTTGCGTACGTCGCGCAAACAACCCATGGCGGACCAAGTTAGAGAATTTTTAGCAGAAATTCCTGATTTAACGTATGATGGCACTAAAATTGAATGTGTAGTATGTAATGTCCCGTTCATGAGTTGGTCCAAAAGCGACTGTCTACGGCACGTAAACAGTGAACAGCATGCTTCAAAAAAAAACTTGCACACGAGACTATGACAAATTTATATTTAATTTATGTGTTACTTTTATTGTATGTAATATACCGTTTAATTTACTAAACAAGGAAGTGTCGAAATTTCAAGATAGTCGGGTTGAAACGGATTTAAAAATTATTCACAACAATTACTTCGGACTAGCGGAGGCAATAGAAAAGTTACAAGATTTTTCGGTGTCGTTAGTGGAATCTGTGCAAATAGTGCAACATGTTCATGCACAGCTATGCGCGATAAAAGACGCAAAAAATGTTTGTGTTCTAGAAAAATATTAAAGTGTTTTAGAGAAAGATTCTGATTTTGGCACATTAAGACACATTTGTGAAGGTGCGTCAACAGAACCGTTAAGTTGTTTCAAAGAATATTTTAATTACGCAAATATAACGTCACTAGATGTAGAACGTTCGTTTTCTGCATATAAACACACTTTTCCTCACGCCGCACTCGGTTTGCCGAAATAACTGTGGAAACATATCTAATGTTGCAGACATTTAACAGACATTATTCACTAAGCGATTTCACGGAGGACTCTTAAAATGGTAAGTGTTTGAGCACGCATTATTTTATTTTTATGTAACAACTACGCGAAAGTATTTACGACAGCAAACATCTACACACAATAGCTCTAGTGGAACCCGAGGCCTAATCGAAACAACGCCGCTGCCCGTTGGCGCGCGTGGCCAACTCTACTTATAAGTCTAAGAGCAAGGCATTGATTTCATTTGCTGACTAGGGCAACATATATTACATGTAAGAGAAAACCTGTGCAGACATTGAACTGTTATTATCTACTATTTGATTTAATTGCATAATAGTTATTACTAATGACCGATTTCCCAATGCAGTAAATGCCTATATTGTATATGGTTTCCTATTGTAGATTTAACGTGACTAAATGGTTTAAATGTTATTAGATATTCATGTTTTTAAACGTTAACAATATTAGGTTTAGTCATAGAAAAAGCTGCAACGGACAATACATTATTATTGTATACAAAACAGTCTAGTATTACACTTTTTTTTGTTAGTCCAACAAAGCGTGAATGACCTATTACATAACCAAAAAATAAATGCTAATATAGCTCATGGTATTGGTGGAATCATTCCCGGCAAAAACAATGTAGCAGAGAAAATAGCGCTAACACATGGACATGTTTCTGCCTACTCGGCGTCATCAGCATGGTTCTGAGCACTATCTACTGCCGCTATCATTGAGTTTGTCTCTCAGTTTATGTTGCTAATCTCCAAAGCAGCACTGAATATGTCTCTCGGCGACACCTATCGCCAACAAACACAGTCACGCCGTCCCAGAGGGTAGCAAGACATTGCTGCTACATTGTTTTTGCCGGGAATGATTCCACCAATACCATGAGCTATATTAGCATTTATTTTTTGGTTATTGTATTAGGCATTCTTTCCACGTGTAGACCTATTACATATTTGATATAATTAGTTGAAGAAATATTGCCTTAAAATACTGGCTTATTGAAGTAATATTTTCGGTAATGCGTCGATAATAATTTACTAACAAATCTTTTTTTGTATTCCACGAAGAGAAAATTAAACTTATAATTTTGCCACATCCAAAAGTTGGTCTCAACAATGTAGCGCCCTAGGCAATCCATTAGCAGTTGGTTAGACAGGAGCGAAAGAAGGCTTATCAATAAAAAAAAGGTCAGAGTAATCTATTTTCAAAATGGACGCCACATAATTTGTCATATGAATAACATGAATTACAGCCCATAAATTACAAGAATACAACGACAGGGAAGAAATCAAGGGTGCACACTGTTTGACATAAAAGAGATACTTAGCAGGATTTAAAAAGGGTTTTAGTGATACAAAAGCGAATTATAAGACCTATTTTTTTTGTTTGAAACCTTATGTAAACGTGTTTTAATTGTAAATAACATCACTATTCCTGCGACTTATGACTTGACTCATGACCTGATTCATGACTTGGTCATGACTTGATTCATAACTTGATTCATGATTATAAAACTAGACATTCTTATATGTTGCGTTTAGATAAGCATAATACTGTTACTTTTGAATAGATAAAAAGTATATCATTATTGTCATTAAAACTGTTGTCTGAACATCGTCCGTTTCTATAATAGTAGTATGGACTAGAATTAGATGGAAGTTAATGTCTTTTTATTGCAGAAATCCTACCCCTGGACATTCCACAGTGTTAAATAATATTCATTGGGTACCATATTCGAAGAAATCTCCCAAATATTTGGAGATTGGTAGTGATTTGAAAATAAAAGAAAATCTCTACGAGGACAGATATCGACTTTGGGAAAAATTGTTTCCTTTGAGCGATTATGCGTAGTTTAGTTTAGTCGTCATACTCTTATTGATGAATATATGTGTAATTTCCTAAATTACTATTGTTGATGGATATCATATTTTTTTCTCCAGGAATAAAGAGATTATTATTGTTAATATTTTTTTATTAAGGCACTTTCTGAATATTAGAAATGATCTTCTAGTGTTAAATACATATACAAAATGTAGTTAAATTGCCTATAGTTGAATGGAAAATATGAATCCTAATTTATTTATTTCGGCAAAGTTAATTTAAACAAAGTTGTGTACAATCACCTAGTTTATTTAGCGTTAAGTAGAATGCATCACGCGGAGACGAGCTAGCTTTGCAGCCCAATGGTTTTTATCTACCCCGGTGTACTTACAGAAATGATTTACTTGAAGAATAGAATAGAAACCAGCAGAAGATAGCGAAAAATAAATAGTAAATGAATTTGGTCCGTAGGCTTCCGCGGTCGTCAATAGTACTATACTCTTGGTTTCCAGGTTTGAACCGCGTTGTTGCCGTAGCTTTGCCTGACGTTTCGTCCACACTCTTATGAGACATCTTCAAGGCTGTTACTGCGCACTGACTGGGAATATAGTAATTCCAGAGTGGTTTATATAGGGCTTGCTTTGGGTCAGTGGAGCGGAAATGTTATGCGTCAATGAAGCGGAAATGTTATGCGTCGATGAAGCATGACGGTTGCTAGGAAGTTTAATCAGTTGGAGTTTCCACGTGTGTTGTAAGGGATAGCCATCTTCGCGATTTAATTTGTTGGGATGTTTGAAAGCTCGTCCAAACAGTCCTTCACAGGACTCAACAATCAACACATGGCCGGAAACGATCATTTCACAAAGTGTCCTGGTATTCGTCAACCAACGGAGCCAATTTTTACACGTTGGGGAACATGGTTGCACGTAGCGTTTTATTATGCTGAACATTTCAAAATAGTAAAAGCTGTTGTTGCACAATTTAATCCTGCCGAAGCTGCAGCTATTAAGGAGAGCCAAAATTGGGCATGCCACCGAGAAGTGTCTTTTTTTTTTATGTAATTCTTATGTTGATAAACTGTAATTTGCCACTAGTCTTACTTGATAAACAACCGTTTAAGTACTTTTGGGACAAATACAATCCCGAGTTGCGGTTGCCAACGGATAAAACGGCACGTAAGCATGTTGCAGTTGTACGCGATGACGTGTAAATGAAAATGAAACGCATATTGAAAAAAACAGTTTCTTGGGTTATGTGTTGACGAGACAACAGACTGTAAAAAGAATTCAATTGTAAATATTATGGTACGCATACTAGACCCTAGTAAACCTACATTATCACTGTTACTAGCTAGCCGAAGACTACAAGAGTATACTGCTGCAGCAATTACGAAGGTTGTACTTAGTACGTTGGAAAAATTTCAAATTTCAAAAGATAAAATGTTGATATTTATAAGCGATGGCGCAGCGATAATGCGTTCGATAGGCCGTTCTCTTCTTGAACATGGTTGCAAGTGTTTACATGTTACGTGTAAAGTGCATGCTTTACATCTTGTGGCAGAAACCATTCGACAATGCCCTCCTGAGGTAGATGCATTAATAGCAAGCACAAAAAAAGTATTTTTGAAATCTCCTAAACGCCTATGATCATTTCACACAGAGTGTCCTGGTATTCGTCAACCACCGGAGCCAATTCTTACACGTTGGGGCGCAATTCAATCCTGCCGAAACTGCAGCTATTAAGGAGAGCCAGTCGAAATTTCAAGATATTTCCGTCGAAACAGATTTAAAAAATATTCATAGCTACTATAAAGGATTAGCTGACGCAATAGACCAATTACAAAATAGATCGTTATCATTATTGGAGTCTCTGCGAATTATGGACGGAGTGCATACACGGCTACTGACTATACATGGCGCAAAATGTAATCCACTGACTAAGTACAAAGAGTATTTTAATCATGCATGTATAACATCGGTAGATGTTGAACGCTCTTTTTCAAAATATAGACTCTTTTTTCTCACCACGGCGAACATCGCTCACCGAGATAACTGTGGAAACACGTCTAATGGTGTCAACTTTTTGCCACTCTTATCTATATGACGTTAATACTGATAATGGTGCTTCTAGTTTTACTGTTCCGTAGCCAAGGCTGCTTAAAAGGGTGAGTGTTTCACTACTTTTCACATATTATAATTATGTATTAGTTCTGTTATTTTTTTTCTATTTTCTTACTATTGTTTTTGTATACTAGGCAGGTACGGCTATGGCACGGCTTCCTGTTACCGGGCTCTATTTATAAGGTAGAGCACAAGGTTATGAAAATAGCGATGGTATTTGGGAATCACAGCGTATGTTATCGTCTTATCGGTTTAAAAACTCGAATTGGTTTACATTTCCATACATATTTTGCAAGTGTACGTGTGCGTTTCTCGGTACTGTATGTGGTTAGATACGTATAAGAATCTGTGCAACTGCATCCATTTTAGACACACTGCTTAATCTAACAAATACGAAAGAAAACTGAGCAGATTATACATATATCAATTTAACCTTTTAATTGATTCGACGATGAAGCTTCTTATATTCGTTTACGTATTGTATTTGTATTGTGTAGTGTGTAGTTTAGAAAACCCTAAAAATAATGAACCGCAAATCGAGATACCTTTGGGTGAAATAAGAGGATCTATATTGACTTCGAGAGCTGGAAAGGTTATTTACGCTTTTAGAGGAGTACGTTATGCAGAGCCACCTACTGGCAATTTAAGGTTTAAGGTAATTAATTTACTGTAATGTAATTGCTATCATGTAATTATAAAAATTAACATTGATGTGTTATCTTATCACTTGCAGAATGTTTTGAGTTAGCATGGAATGTGCATATAACAGTTAAGAAAGTGTATTTATCTCATACATACAGGAAGCAACAATAATCTATTATCGGTTATTTATTTCGTGTTTTTGTCACATTGTTTTTAAGTGGAATTCATACTTTTACTAAACTTATCTGTAAATCAACAGACGTATGGACAAAATTCATTCAATCGAATTTAGAATTTATATGTTTCTTGATTTAGATAATGAAGTTTGAAATATAGGGTTTTCTATTAGAAGCGACGCATTTGTAAATTGACATTTCTTCTAAGTTAAGTTTGTTATTTTGACATTTGAGCTGTCAGTGTTGCGCTACCTCAGGAAATCACAATAATTATATTAAAATATGTAAACACCGACACTATGATAATAATGTATTTACTTTAATAATCTAACTTACATTTCATGTGACAACATAGTATGTCAAAATCTTAACACGAACTCACTTCGATTCGGTGCGCAACAATAACAACTCTTCGCAGGATAAATGGATGGGTCTCCACAAATGTCTACCATTTCGTAAAGCGACGATACACGTGTCTACAGCGTCTAATACCATTCCGAATTAACTGTTCTTCGATCCTCCAAAGCGATGCTTGCGACATGTCCAGCACGATCAAAGAAACAAAGAATCATTTTCTTGGATGTGTTTCGTCCATGAACAACTTTTATCGGATTCGGTTCATCTGGGAATGCCCAAACAGTTGATTGTTACTTAGTTTCCGGCTCGTACGAATATATCCAAGTTTCGCCACCTGTTACGACGTTGTATACGGATTTTGAAGTTCCTCTGTCGAATTTTTTTAGCATTTCCTTACACCAACTGACGCGAGCCTTTTCTGTGCTTGGGTCAAATTATGCGAAATCCATCGAGAACATATCTTTTTCGCACCTAAATGTTCATGCAAAATAGAATTTATTGCAGTTTTCGATATGCCTAAGGATGCTTCTATCTCACGGTAAGTCACATGCCGGTCCTCTTCAATCTTGTTTTTTGGAACAACAACCGATTTCGGTTGACCTTTATGAAATTCATCACTGACAAACCAGTTGTAAACAGTCTTTTCTGATGGTGCTTCATCACCAAAAGTTGAAGGAAGCGATTCGCGGCATTGTTGTTATGTTGGGCCTTTACTGAATTGTAAAAAATCATCCAACGAAATCCTTAATGTGAAATGTTTTTTCACAAAATTGCTTTTTGTGGGCGTTAGCCCACTGTTAAAAAAAAACTACTGCGACAGAAAGCCTTGAAATTAACCGTGCAGCCCTCGAGATTCTTCATTATTGCAAAGTAAGATATGGTTGTTATTGACGAAGAAGATTATATAACGCCAGACTTTATGGAGTCCCCGTCTGAGATTGATAGCGAATAAGGAGCATTGCTGTATTTAACAAAACATTTATAATTAGTTGATTATGAATAACAGTTAATTTAATTATAAAATGATTTTCTTTTGTATCTGACTACACAGAAATTCATTATTCTGTATGTAAAATGACGAAAAAGTCTGGAAACGATTAAATATCTCAAGATTTAATAAGAGAAAATTCTAGCAGTTTGGTATAGACTTAGAATACTTTAAGTTACATTAATCGTACCTTTTTTCGATTTTGTACCTTCATTTGTATTATGATTTTTGAAAAGAACTTTTTTTTCGAATGTATTTATTCACCTAGGTACACCAAGAAAACTATATACTTAAAATAGCAATAGACGTAGTAAAATATGTAACAGTAACACTTTATCCTAAATTCAACTATAATTTTTGTTAGAGCAACTACATATTCTTAGTATAAATTGTACTTATTTTGAAAAATCCAATATTTGTCTCTGTGTATAACATATAGGTTTACATACCTATGAATTTTAGCCTCCTGTACCTGTAAAAAGTTGGAATGGAATTTATAATGCAACAACTGACCCACCTGCATGTCCACAACCGGAAAACGACAATACATCCGAAGATTGTTTGTTTTTGAATGTATTTACGCCAACCGTACGTTTATCGAAGATACCTAAGTAGTGGTACTTCTTTCAAGATGCACATTTGTTGTAGTTAAAATGTAAGGCAGATACAACTCCTAAACCGGTGATGGTTTTTTTTCACCCAGGTGGATTCTATGAAGGTTCATGCAACAGCGGCGTGTACGGTCCTCAGTATCTACTTGATGAAGATGTGGTTCTAGTAGTTCCCAACTATAGACTAGGGTCTTTGGGTATGTATCACAATATACGTATTTTGACAATTAATTTGCTTATGTTATATTTACAAAGATGACTCCTGAAAAATATAGCATTGTTGCAATAATTTGTTCACTACTTATGTATAGAGGGAGCTGTATACAAAGAGGTCCTAATGTAATCGAAAGACGAATCCAACGATACCACATATCATACTTTAACTTAAGAAATATGACGATATGCAGAAATAAAGGTTTTGGTAATCTATTCTTGTTGTTACGTTTAGTTGGCTAGGAAAGAGCGCCAAATTGTTCCTTGTGACGCCAGACTAATCTAAAAAGCTTGTTGCTAAGCAAAGTAATCATATCAATTGCCCGTCAACTGTCAAATGTCAATTTCAAAAACGTAAATTATTGTTGTTTATTGTTTTTGTATCCTGCACTTGTCCGTTCCTTCTTTGTTCTCGTTATTGTTTTCACTCATTTTAGCTTGTTTTGTTAATTGTCGTTATTTCTTTACTTTATCGGACTTTATTGCAATTAATTAATTATGATAGGTTTGTTTAGATGTGTTAGTTTTTGATAGTCAATATGTCTGTTTTTTAGTTTTTTCTGTTGTTACTTTTATGATGACTTCGGCACGAACCATACGTCAATTTTAATATTATATAAATTTGGCAACAATTACCACCTTATTTGCCATGATTGCGTAAAAATTGCACAATATTTAAATCATATTATCTTCTGTTAAAGCAATTCACCCTGTAAATTTTATACTATCCATCCTTACTTAGCGCAAAGTTCAAATATTTCCGGCTGTACAAGGGTAGTGTTCATTATGTTCCACTTCGTAGTAATTGTTGCCAAATTTACCGAATATTAAAATTAGGTACTTGATTTTTATCTTACGGGATCCATGCTTAAAATCACACATAAAAAACTGAAACTTAAGCACATTGCCTATCAAAAAATAACAAATTTAAACAAACCTAACACAATTAATTAATTACAATAAAGTTCGATAAAGTAAAGGAGAAACAACAATTAACAAAACAAGTTTAAATTACATAAAGTAACGAGAACAAAGAACGAAAAGTATGACAAAAGCAGGTTATAATAACAATAAATAACAAGAATAATTTACGCTTTTGGAATTGAGATTTCACAGTTTGGCAATTGTTATGATCACTTTGCTTAGTAACGAGCTCTTTAGATCAGTCTGGCGTTACAAGAAACAATTTGGAACTCTTTCCTAGCCAACTTTGCGTATAAACAAAAACAGATAACCAAAACCTTTGTTGCTGCATATCGTCATATTTCTTAAATTAAAATATAACTTGTGTTATATCGTTGGATTCGCCTTTCGATTATCTTTCCAAAAATGTAAAAATATACAAGGTGTTACAGGGGCCGCACTACATAAGGGCTGGTTTAACTTATTTTTAAAAGTGTTATTCACATGCACACACAACGTGTTGAAATTGTATGGAATAATACTTCTACAGCCACTTTAATACGTTATATGGAGAAAAAGTTGTTTGGCGAAATCCTAGAATTGTTTTGGGTTATGCAAGAAAAAATTGTTTGTCAGTTTTAACGCATGACGTTATAATGCATTTTTAACTGTATGATAAAGTTTTTTTCTAGTTATAACTTTTATAAAAATTCTTTCAGTTAGGTGCTTACAAGATTAAAAAAAAATAAAAAGAGAAATAAAACTTTTTAATTTATTTGTTGCCTCAAAAATCATTCCGAAACTGCTCTAAAGTAACATAAGAGGGTAATTTTAACTGAAATTGGGAAAATAATAATTCTAATTGGATACGGTGACTATAAGAGAACACAACAAGAAGTGTGTGTCCTTTTCAATGCAAAATACCCAAATAGGGATCCAATTACCCAATCTGTTGTGAGCAAAACTTTGAAGTGTTTTAAAGAAACGGGTTATGTGAAGACCCTTTCTAAATCTGAAGCACGAAAGATTGCAACTAATGAGGACAAAAAATTAAACGTATTGTTCATTGTTAGATAATTAAGTACGAAATCGTATAATATCACAAGTTTGGCTTTGACTTTACCAATACCGACTAAAGATCATTGCAACTATTAATGTTAACAACATAAATGTTCGCAGTTATTTTTTTCCTAAAATAACATCTACTTGCAGGTTTCTTAAGCACAGGGACCAAAGAAGCTCCTGGAAATAACGGTATGAAGGATCAAGTAGAAGTACTTAAATGGGTGAAAAACAATATAGGGTCTTTCTGTGGCGATCAAAACTTGGTAACTATTTTCGGATACAGTGCTGGTGGTTTAAGTGTCACCGCTCATCTTATATCGCCTATGTCACGAGGTAAATAAATCTTAGTAAAGTGTGTTTTAACTCTTTTCCAAAAATATCAATTTCTTTGGAAGTGGACAAAATGACCGGCACGTTACACAAGTAGATAAAGAGAAATCACTTTTAACTTCTTGGTTTCCAGGCTTGTTTCATCGAGCAGTTGCAATGAGCGGATCTATACTTGGAAATTTGCCAATTTACACCAATCAACTAAATTTAGCTGAAAAACAAGCACGATTTCTAAATTGCCCAACCTCCAGTTCACAGGAAATACTGTCGTGTTTGAATACGAAGAGTGCAAAAGAAATTGGCGATACCTCATGGAGTTTCGGCGTAAGAACAATTTTAATTGGATTGTATAAATTTTACGTATTTATGTGATTAAGGAATTTGCGTATGACCCAATTTGGATTTGGACACCAGTTGTGGAGCCTGACTTTGGCCAGGAAAGGTTTCTAACAGAAGATCCTTTAGATTCAGTGCCGGAGAAGAATTTCGCAAATGTACCTGTTATGCTTGGTGTTACAACTGATGAATTTGGCTCAAGATCGTTTGGTTTGCATTTAGATACTTGCAGTTCTTTCAAACCAATATATTTGTCTTTTTTGTTTTTAGAAATAGTAGGTAATAATACTATGTTCGAAGCTTACGACAAAGATTACTTACGAGTTTGGCCTATCATATATTGTTACGAGAGAAATGCACCCTTATCAGAAAATATAAGCAAGGGATTGCGAGCATTTTATTTTCCTAAGGGGGTCGATATTTCTGCGAGAAAGGCAATAGCAGATTTGTACGCTGATGGCGTTATTGGATTTAGTACAAACAGGGCGACTAAATTATTATCAAAATATAGTTCGGAAAAAGTATTTTACTATCTTTTTAATTACCATGGGAAGTATACACATGCATATTATCCAAATACGAACAGGACTGTACCCTATGGTAAAACTCTTAGACCAAAAGATAGACGGTCGGCAAAATGTTTTCCTTGTGTTTTAGGAGTTTCCCATCACGATGATCTCTTATACCTTTTCTACGTGTCATTTTTAACTCCACTTTTCAATGCTGGTCCGGAGAGTCAAATAGTGGATAAAATGATAAAAATATGGTCTAATTTTGCAAGAACAGGGTAACGTAATGCGAAGTCTGTGTATAGGTTAAAATTAAATTATCATCTCCAAATATTTAGAAAACTATTTAAAAAACTATGGCACGTAAAGGAAGATGGTTTACATTTTTTAAAGTTATATTTATGGTGTTCGAATTCGCCCCTATAGACGGGGTGAATTAGAGAAGAAGTATTTACCAAATATGTGAAAACAATTAAATCAGTAGGACGCGTCATAAATTTAAACTTCTTGGAATTTATTCCATATTAAGACAAATCCATGGTGACTGCGAAGTATTTATAATTCTATATACTATCTGATATCAAACTATTATAATATTTACTATCTCTCTTGGATATTTTCCAAAACGAATACTTATTGTCTAATGCAATTCATATAATTTGAAAGTATCCAATTACGTTGGTTGATTAATTTGATTTCATCTTCATTTATTTTTTCCAATACAGACAAAAAGCAAGATATCAAAAAACTATTTTCTCTTTTTGTAGGTCTCCAACTCAAAGCGGTGCTGTCGATAATGTTTTGGGGTCAGTGCAGTGGCCTCCATTCAAGTTGGAAAGCGAATCATTCATGGATATCGACACAAAGTTAGTCGTACGAGAAAAGCTGTTTGAGAGCCGCTATGCAACTTGGTCAGAGTTAATACCATTAAATGATAACTCACATTCTAAATCGTAATCATATGTTAAACTTCTTGAACTTGCTTTCTTTTTTTATTTCATCTTTTCCATTCCATTGTGAGCATTTTCATTCTTGTTGATTTGAATGCTGTAATGTTCGTTTTCTTGTATCTCTGTTATAATAGCTTGTTTTGTAATTGAGTTTTGGACTTTAGTATCAGGCAATAAACTATTATTACTATAAAATATGTGTATTTTATTATTATGAAATCTATACCGGGTGTCCCAGAATCATTGTTATTAATCTTTTTGACTTTATGACTGAAGTATGAAGAGTTTGGAATATGGCGGTGTAAACCAAAATTGCATTCAAGAAATATTTAATACAAAATGATTATATCAATGATAAATAACAAAAAAATTCTCACAAAAAATTGAATAAACATTAAATATATTAATAATTCATAATCATACCACAAATCATTGTGCTTTACCAATGGAATATCTGTCATTAACTCGGGACAGTCATTATGTAAAAAATGTAAATAACGCTGCTTTGTCAAAGTTCCTTCAAAGATCTGTGAACCAATAGAACCATCTCTTTGGTTCAGAAGATTTTTATTTTATTTATTAGTTTGGTACATACACACAGAACTAAATATAAAATATAA
This sequence comes from Dynastes maya, assembly GCA_029619315.2. Lineage (NCBI taxonomy): Eukaryota > Metazoa > Arthropoda > Insecta > Coleoptera > Scarabaeidae > Dynastes > Dynastes maya. The sequence continues at coordinate 7,990,766 of JAROYE020000006.1, read as the reverse complement.
TCCGACTATAATGTCCATGTAACATAAATAGATTTATGTGTATCACTTAATTAAATAGTCTTTCCTCTGCTGTTCCAACATGTTTTCTAAATGGACGCACTTTTCCTGCAAGGTAGCGTGGTCTCTGGTTAATTCAGATAATACTTCATCTTTCTTGGAAACCACTAATTTGACTCTGCAATTAAAGCAAATGATTGCGTAAGTAAATAACAACAATATAAAGGTACTGCTTACCTAGAATATACTTGCTGTAATTGTTTATCATTTTCCTCCCTAAGTCTAACGACCTCTTTTTCTAGCGACGATAAGTCTTGCTTCATCTCTTTACGAACAATATCTTTCAATTGGGTTCTTTCTTCTACCATTTTATCAATTGTTTATTATTGTAGTAGTAACCAAACAATACTATTACCGGAAACCATCTGGATGCAAAATCTAAATGCAACACTCATTTTTTTTTACTTTGAATATGAAGTGGAATGAATATGAAATACATGTATTATTATAGAAAAAGTTAAGAGAATTTCCTATACGGTAGACATAGTGTATGATGCTATTTAAGAAAATAACGAACATCCTGTACATTTTGAAGGCGAAATCTGTTAGAAATAGAATAGATAAAAATTGAGAAATTAAGAACATAATAATATACAGAGCGTTCCATTTAAAATAGCAAAGTTGGTTCGGCACTTGCAGATCATTCTGTATATACGAACATATTTTTGGAAGATATTATATGAACATTTTAACTTTGTATTGCTTTTTAGAATAAGCACAATTTTATCCGAAAAGGTTGGAAAATTGGGGTTTAAGCAAAAAAGCAGAGACCACTTTCAACAAAAAGCCGTAAAAAGATATTTACTATGCACAGAACGTGTAACAGGTTTTAAAGAAACAACACCTATTTGCTCATTCGTTCTTGGAAGCATCGAGGCAGGTTTTATAAGGCAGAGCGCAAGGTTATAAGAATAGCGATGGCCTTTGGGAATCACAGCGTATGTTATCGACTTATCGTTTTAAAAATTCGAATTGGTTTGTATTCCCATACATATTTTGCAAGTATACGCGTGCGTGTCTTTGTACTGTATGTGGTTACATATGTATATAAGAATCTCTGCAATTGCATCCGTTTTAGACACACTGCTTAATCTAACAAATAACATATGAAAGAAAACTGAGCAGATTATATATTAAGTGTATCTTATAATTGATTTGAAGATGAAACTTCTGACATTCGTTTACGTATTATATTTGTTTTGTGTAGTGTGTAGTTCAGAAAACCCCAAAAATAACGAACCGCAAGTTGAGACACCTTTGGGTGAAATAAAAGGATCTACATTGACTTCGAGAGCTGGAAAGATTATTTACGCGTTTAGAGGGGTACGGTATGCAGAGCCACCTACTGGCAATTTAAGATTTAAGGTAATTAATTCACTGTAATGTAATTGCTATCATGTAATTATAAGAATGAATATTGATGTGTTATCTTATCACTTGCAGAATGTTTTGAGTTAGCATTGAATGTGCATATAAAAAAAAAATTATTTATCTTATATGTACATATAAGAAGCAACAATTATCAGTTATCGGTTATTTGTTTATTGTTATTTATTTTGTGTTTTTGTTACTTTGTTTTTAAGTGGAATTCATACTTTTACTAAACTTATCTGTAAACTAATGGTCGTATGGACAAAATTCATTTAATCGAATTTAGAATTTACATTTTTCTTGATTTAGATAATGAAATTTGAAATATTAGGTTTTCTATCAGAAATGACGCGTTTGTAAATTGACTTTTCTTCCAAGTTGAGTTTGTTATTTTGACATTTGTGCTTGTCAATGTCTACCATTTCATAAAGGGACGATACACGTGTCTACAACGTCTAATACTATTCAGCATTAACTGTTCTTCGATCCTCCAAAGCAATGCTTGAGACATGTCCAGAACGACCAAAGAAACAAAGAACATTTTCTTGGAAGTGCTTCGTAAGCGAATAACTTTTGTTGGATTCGGTTCATCTGGGAATACCGAAACAGTTTCCGGCTCGTACGAGTATATCCAAGTTTCGCCACCTGTTACGATGTTATATACGGATTTTGAAGTTCCTCTGTCGAATTGTTTCTGCATTTCCTTACTCTGCTTTACACGAGCCTTTTTTGTTCTTGGATTAAATTATGCGGAATTAAGGATGCTTCTATCTGACGGTAGGTCATATACCGGTCCTCTTCAATCTTGTTTTTTTTTTTGGGAAAACAACCGTTTTCGATCGACCTTCACGAAATCCATCACTGACGGAAACTCGATCAGGACGAAATTCTGCAAACCAGTTGTAAACAGTCTTTTCTGATGGTGTTTCATTACCAAACGTTGAACGAAGTGATTCGAAGCATTGCCATTGTGTTGGGCCTTTATTAAGTCGTAAAAAATCATCCAGTGAAATTCTTAATGTGAAATGCTTTTTCACAAAATTGCTTTTTGTAAACGTTCGTTGTTAAAAAAAACTACTGCAACAGAAAGGTATACAAACCCCTCGAGATTCTGCATTATTGCCCAAGTTGGATATGGCTGTTATTGACGAAGAAGATTACATAACGCCAGACTTTATGGAGCTCCCGTCTGAGATTGATAGCGAACAAGGAGTATTGTTTATGAATAATAGCTACTTATTGGTAACTATTTGTGTATTTATATCCCTCATTTAACTATAAAACTGTGATTTTCATTATTCTGTATATAAAGTGACGAAAAAGCCTGGAAACGATTAAATATCTCAAGATTTAATAAGAGAAAATTCTTGCAGTTTGGTATAGAGTTAGAATAGTTTAAGTTACATTAATGGTACTTTTTCTCGATGTTGTACCTTCATTTGTTTTTTGATTTTTGAAAAGAGCACTTTTTTCCGAATATATTTATTCACCTAGGAACACCGAGAAAAATATATACTTAAAATAGCAATATACGTAGTAAAATATGTGACAGTAACACTTTATCTTAAATTCAACTATAATTTTTGTTAGAGCAACTACAAGAATCGCTCGGAAACTACGTGGCCTAACAAAGAAAACGCAATTTTTTTTCGACTGTCCTGCTCGCTCAACACACTTATTCCAACGATGTTCCAAATTAGCAATACCTTCCTTGTAGGTCGATGAATCCAAGTCCTCGAAATAGCAATTTACAGCAGCGATTACCTCGGAATTAGACGAAAATCTCTTACCGCCGAGCCATTTTTTCAGGTTTGGGAACAGATGATAACCGCTGGGAGCCAAATCTGGGGAATAGGCCGAATGAGGCACTAATTCAAATCACAATTCATGAATTTTGGCCATTGCAATCGCAGACTTATGGGCAGGCGCATTATCCTGATGGAAAAGCGCTTTCTTCTTTACCAAATGAGGCCGTTTCTCCTTGATTTTGTCGCTAAGTTGTCGCAACAAAGTGGCACAATATTCGCCATTTGTTGTTTTCCCCTTTTCTAATCGACCAAGATAATTCCATGGGAATCTCAAAAAACAGTTGTCATAATCTTTCCTGGTGACAAAACTGTTTTTGCCTTCTTTGGTGGCGGAGAACCTTTGTGTGTCTATTGTTTGGATTATTCTTTGGTTTCGGGAGTATAATGGTGGACCCAGGATTCATCGATGGTTATGAAACGGCGTAAAAAATCCTTCGGATTGTGGCGAAAACGTGCCAAAAGGTCACGAGAAACACTCAAACGATTCAGTTTTTGCTCCGGTGTGAGCAACCGCGGCACCCAACGCGCCGAGTATTTTTTCATTACCAATTCTTCAGTTAAAATTCTGTGCACATTGTCATTTGAGATATCCACTATGTCTGCTATCTCGCGCACTTTTACTCGACGGTCATCCAATACGATACGGTAGACTTTTTCAATCATATCCGAGGCAGTTGCAGTTTTAGGGTGTCCACTACGGGGTTCATCATTTGTCCGCGTACGACCACGCTTGAATTCGGCAACCCAGTTTTTAACCATTGAAAACGAAGGAGCGGATTCCAATAGTGTTGAATTCAGTTCTGTTTTAATTTCGGTTGGTGTTAAGCCTTTCAAATGAAAGTACTTTACCACTGCTCTCAACTCAGTTTTTTCCATTGTTTACAAAATCACACAAGACGTTCACTTTGGCGTACTGTCAAAAACATACTAATTGACAGATCGCTCTGTGCTATCATATTTAATCTGTTAAAAGACGATTCTATAGAATGGTAATGAAAATCCCTCCAAATTTGCGCCATCTCTGTGTTAGGCCACGTAGTTTCCGAACAATCCTCGTACATATTATTAGTATAAATTGTTCATATTTATAAAAATACAAGGGTTGCTGCCTCAAATTTTTTTTCTGCCTATAGCACATAGGTTTACATATCTTGAAATTTTAGCCTCCTGTACCTGTAAAGAGTTGGAGCGGAATTTATAATGCAACAGCTGACCCACCTGCTTGTCCACAACCAGAAAACGAAAATACATCCGAAGATTGCTTATTTTTGAATGTGTTTACACCAACTGTACGTTTATGGAAGATATTTTAGTAGTAGTACTTCTTTCAAGATGCACATTTGTTTTAGTTAAAATGTAAGGCAGATACAAGTCTTAAACCAGTGATGGTTTTTTTTCACCCAGGTGGATTCTATGGAGGTTCATGCAACAGCAGTGTGTATGGTCCTCAGTATCTTCTTGATGAAGATGTGGTTTTAGTAGTTCCCAACCATAGACTAGGGTCTTTAGGTATGTATCGCAATGCCTATGTTATATCTGCAAAGATGGCTTCTGAAAAAAAATAGCGTTGTTGCAATATTCGCTATTATAATAGTAATTACACTAGCATGGTGATGGCAATAATATGTTCACTATTAATGTATAGAGGGAGCTGTATATAAAGGTTGGTTCAACTTATTATAAAGGTGTTATTCACATGCACATACAGCGTATTCAAATTGTATGGGATAATAGTTGTTTGGCAAGATTCTAGAATTGTTTTGAACTATGGGAGAAAAATTTGTTTGTCAGTTTTAACGTATGACGCTATAGTGCCCTTTTAGTTTTTTTCTTAAAGCTGATTTCCAATTATAACTTTAAGCTCTAGTATAAATTCTTTCAGTTACTTCAAAATTTAGAAACAATAGCAAAAAAAGAAATAAAACTTTTTAGTTGGAGTAAAAACATTTATAAATGTTTATTTATGTGTTAGTTATTTATTTATTGGGTTAAAACAATCATTCAGAAACTGCTCTACAATAACATAAGACGGTAATTTAAACTAAAACTGAGGGAATAACAATTCTAATGATAGTTGGGTACGGTGATCATAAGAGAACACAACAAGAACTGTGTGTCCTTTTCAATACGAAATACCCAAATAGGGAACCAATTACGCAATCTGTTGTGAGCAAAATTTTAAGTGTTTTAAAGAAACGGGTGATGTGAAAACCCTTTCTAAATCTGAAGGACGAAAGATTGCAACTAATGAGGACAAAAAATTAAACGTATTGTTAGAAGTTACATTCTTCCACACGTCAATTGTCTTAAAATCATAATGCAAGTGTGAGTGCGGTACATCGCAGATTGAAGGAAAGCGAGTTTCACCTATACAAACCTATTCTACTTCAAGAATTATCCGAAAATGATTTTGACCATGTTGAGTTTTGCGAATTGATGATGGATAAAATTAACAACGATTTAAATTTAATTAACAAGATTGCGTTTTCCATATCGTATTATTTTCTCCTAATGGTAAAATCCTTATTGGATGATTTCTTCTTTAAACATTGTTAAATAATTAAGTACGAAATCGTATAATATCACAAGTTGGGCTTTGACTTTACCAATACCGTCTAAAGATCATTGTAACTATCAATGTTAACAAAATAAATGTTCGCAGTTATTTTTGTCCTAAAATAACATTTACCTGCAGGTTTCTTAAGCACAGGGACCAAAGAAGCTCCTGGCAATAATGGTATGAAGGACCAAGTGGAAGTACTTAAATGGGTGAAAAACAATATAGGGTCATTTTGTGGCGATCAAAACTTGGTAACTATTTTCGGATACAGTGCTGGTGGTTTAAGTGTCACTGCCCATCTTATATCGCCTATGTCACGAGGTAAATAAATCTTAGTACAGTATGTTTTAACTCTTTTCCAAAAACTATCAATTTCTTTGGAAGTGGAAAAAATGACCGGCACGTTACACAAGTAGATAAAGAGAAATCACTTTTAACTTCTTGGTTTCCAGGTTTGTTTCATCGAGCAGTTGTAATGAGCGGGTCTATACTTGGAAATTTGCCAATATACACCAATCAACTAAATTTAGCTGAAAAACAAGCACGATTTCTAAATTGCCCTACCTCCACTCCTCAAGAAATACTATCGTGTTTGAATACGAAGAGTGCAAAAGAAATTAGCGATACCTTATGGAGTTTCGACGTAAGAACAATTTTAATTGGATTGCATAAATTTTACTTATTTATATGATTAAGGAATTTTCGTATGATCCAATTTGGATTTGGACACCAGTTGTGGAGCCCGACTTTGGCCAGGAAAGGTTTCTAATAGAAGATCCTATAGATTCAGTGCGGAAGAAGAATTTCGTAAATGTACCTGTTATGCTTGGTGTTACAACTGATGAATTTGGCTCAAGCTCATTTGGTTTGCATTGAGATACTTGCAATTCTTTGAAACCATTAACTTTTTTCTTTTTGTTTTTAGGAATAGTAGGCAACAATACTCTTTTAGAAGCCTACGACAAAGATTACTTACGAGTTTGGCCCATCATATACTGCTACGAGAGACATGCACCCTTATCAGAAAATATAAGCAAGGGATTACGAGCATTTTATTTTCCTAAGGGGGTCGATATTTCTGCGAGGAAGGCAATAGCAGATTTGTACGCTGATGGCGTTATTGGATTTAGTACAAACAGGGCGACTAAATTGTTATCAAAATATAGTTCGGAAAAAGTATTTTACTATCTTTTTAATTACCATGGGAAGTATACACATGCATATTATCCAAATACGAACAGGACTGTACCCTATGGTAAAACTCTTAGACCAAAAGATAGATGGTCGACAAAATGTTTTCCTTGTGTTTTAGGAGTTTCCCATCACGATGATCTTTTATATCTTTTCTACGTATCATTTCGAACTCCACTTTTCAATGCTGGTCCGGAGAGTCAAATAGTGGATAAAATGATAAGAATATGGTCTAATTTTGCAAGAACAGGGTGCGTAATGCGAAGTCTGTGTATAGGTTAAAATTAAATTATCCTCTTCAAATCTTTAGAAAACTATTTAAAAAACTATGGCACGTAAAAGAAGATGGTTTACATTTTTTAAAGTTATATTTATGGTGTTCGAATTCGCTCCTATAGACGGGGTGAATTAGAGAAGAAGTATTTACCAAATATGTGAAAACAATTAAATCAGTAGGACGCGTCATAAATTTAAACTTCTTGGAATTTATTCCATATTAAGACAAGTCTATGGTGACCGCGAAGTATTTGTAATTCTATATACTATATGATATCAAACTATTATAATATTTACTATCTCGCTTGGATATTTTCCAAAACGAATACTTATTGTCTAATGCAATTCATATAATTTGAAAGTATCCAATTACGTTGGTTGATTAATTTGATTTCATCTTCATTTCTTTTTCCCAATACAGACAAAAAGCAAGATATCAAAAAACTATTTTCTTTTTTTGTAGGTCTCCAACTCAAAGCGGTGCTGTCGATAATGTTTTGGGGTCAGTGCAGTGGCCTCCATTCAAGTTGGAAAGCGAATCATTCATGGATATCGACACAAAGTTAGTCGTACGAGAAAAGCTGTTTGAAAGCCGCTATGCAACTTGGTCAGAGTTAATACCATTAAATGATAACTCACATTCTAAATCGTAATCATATGTTAAACTTCTTGAACTTGCTTTCTTTTTTATTTCATCTTTTCCATTCCAATGTGAGCATTTTCATTCTTGTTGTTTTGAATGCTGTAATGTTCGTTTTCTTGTATCTCTGTTGTAACAGCTTGTTTTGTAATTGAGTTTTGGATTTTAGTATCAGGCAATAAACTATTATTATTATAAAATATGTGTATTTTATTGTTGTGAAACCTATACCGAGTGTCCCACAATCATTGTTATTCATCTTTTTGACTTTATGACTGAAGAGTTTGGAATATGGCGGTATAAACCAAAATTGCATTCAAGAAATATTTAATACAATAATAATAATAATATATTTGTTCCTTCATTACATCGCAGTGTATACTACACGTCAAATAATTAGTAAAAGTTTACATATAAAAATTAACTTGTCGCATAAACAGTTTAATGTGAATTACTTCTATATAAACTGGATTCGTTTGGTTTAGCTCCCAACTTCTCCTTGTTAATTAAATCTTACTTGGTAAAAAGAACTAACTATGTATTTTATAATGGATTTAATTCGTTTGAATTTGTGTCTAGCAGCGGTATCTCACAAGGATCCAATCTTGGTCCATTGATGTTCATTCTATACATAAACGACCTCTTAACATCCTTATCTTGTCATGTCCTCGCTTATGCCGACGATGTTAAACTGTTTTGTAATATTAACTGCCAACAAGATATCGAGAGTCTTCAGACGAGCATTAATATACTTACCGAGTGGTCAAAATCCAATACACTGACATTAAATTCTAGTAAATGTAATTTTATGTGCTTCACAAGAAAAACAAATCCATATATCTCCACTTATCAAATCAACGATATTTCCATCGACAAGATTACCAATCTTAAAGATCTAGGTGTCACTTTTGATCCAACTTTATCGTTTAACATACATATTGAACAAATTTGTTCATCTGCCTCTAAAATGATGGGTTTTCTTATGAGAACGTCCAAATATTTCAATGACGCACTAGTGCCAAAATCCCTTTATTTTGCATTTGTACTCTCAAAATTGGAGTATGCCTCTATTGTTTGGTATCCTTTCTATATGTCCCATCAAGCTCCAATTGAACGTGTTCAGCGTCGGTTCCTCAAATTCTTGTCGTTCAAAGTTAATGGCGAATATCCACCTTGGCATACTTCTTACAACACCCTTCTCGAATCGCATCAATTTCGTTCATTGTCATCCCGTCGTGATTACCATAGCGCTCGATTTTTACACAAATTATTAAATGATAGGATCGACTGTATGCAGCTGGTCTCCCACATAGGATTCAACGTACCTCGAATAGCATCTCGTCTCCAACCTTTACTATGCCGACACCGAGGACCAATCTTCGTTTGCGGTCGCCAATCTATCACATGATCAGGAATGCTGAGAAGATATTTAGTGATATTTTCACCGGAGAGTTGGCGCCATGATACACGAAACATAATGGTTTTTTGTATAGTTATGTCATGTTTTTAAATCAATATGTATTGTGTTCACAATGTGTATATTTGTCCTGTAATTGGGTTTAACTGTTGGACAATAAACATTATTATTATTATTATTATTATTATTATTATTAAGATTTTATGTTAAAAAAGTCATTAATGGTATATATGGAATTTTCTCTTAGTAGCCGGCGAAGATCTGTTTTAAACTTGTGGATGTTTAGTGTTTTTATAGATACTGGTAAGTGGTTATATACTTTCACAATTTGATGTGTGACACTTTTTGGAACTAAAGCTTTAGTCGTTTGCGGCAACAGTATATTGGAATTTGTGTAACCGCGTGTAGTATACCCATGATTATATCAATGATAAATAACAAAAAAGTAAGTAAACATTAAGTATATTAATAATTCATAATCATACTACAAATCATTGTGCTTTACCAATGGAATATCTGTCATTAACTCGGGAAAGTCATTATGTAAAAAATCTAAATAACGCTGCTTTGTCAAAGTTCCTTCAAAGATCTGTGAACCAATAGAATCATCTCTTTGGTTCAGAAGATTTTTATTTTATTTATTAGTTTGGTACATATACACAGAACATGTAACATAAGTAGACTTATATGTATCACTTAATTAAATAATGTTTCCTCTGCTGTTCCAACATGTTCTCTAAGTAGACGCATTTTTCCTGCAAGGCAGCGTGGTCTCTGGTTAATTCAGATAATACTTCATCTTTCTTGGAAACCACTAATTTGACTCTGCAATTATAACCAAATGATTGCGTAAGTAAATAACAATAATATAAAGGTACTGCTTACCTAGAATATACTTGCTGTAATTCTTTATCATTTTCCTCCCTAAGTCTAGCAACCTCTTTTTCTAGCGATGATAAGTCTTGCTTCATCTCTTTACGAACAATATCTTTCAATTGGGTTCTTTCTTCTACCATTTTATCAAGGGTCTAAATTAGAAAATTCTTAATTCTTCTAACGAAAACGCGAACGTTAATATAACTAGCGCCAGCATAATTAACAACGCTAATACGTCTTAAACCTCATCGATATTGAAATATTAATTACGGATTGTTCTGTTAAATAAAGTAATATTAATAATAAAAATGCTGCATTTTACCTGCTTGTTTTCGTTTAATTGAATTTCCAACAGTTTGATGCTGGCTCTTAGTTCGATAACAGTATCTTCGGATTCGAGTAATTTGCTTTTAGTTTCGCTGTATTTAACTTGTGTTTGTTTCTCTGACTTTTCCAAGTCAAGAATTTCAGCTTCAAACTTTTCCTTGATGCGTCTGAAAATAAAAGCATTTTTCATATCACAACATGGCTATTAATTTGATGTAAATAAGGAAGATATTGCTTGTAACATTGAATCTGGGACACTCGGTATTCGTTGATCAATATTATCATTTTAAAGTCTTCTAGATGCTACCAAAAAAACTTTACCTTATTCTATTTTCAGTTGCTTGTTCGATTTGAATTTTTGTTTCGTTTGCTTCCGATTCTAAACGTTCTATAACCTCCTCTATTTCCTTATCCCTTTCTCTTTTAAATTGCTCCCGCATTTTTGCCTCCTTATCGATTGCTTGTAAGGTTAGCTGTTTGCGATAATTATTCTTCCAAGCTTCTGTTTCCATCCCGATAGTCTCCTTCAGTAGTATCATTTCGTTATTATGCCTCCTAATAACTGTCTAAATATTTGAAACATCAGTTAAAAGTTAAATTAAAACAATAATTGAATAGCAAATATATAATACCTGAAGCTTGTCTTCGAATTCTTCTTGAGCTCTCTTGATGGCACTATCCCTCTCAGCAATAGCTGTATTTTGTTTTTCTTCGCATTGCAGCAAGCGAGCAGCATGTTCTTGCTGTAATCGACGCTTATGCTCTTGATATGCTTTTTCCTCGTTTTCTACTAATTTTTCGTACCTGGGAGAGAATATAGAAAATCGTGCAAGGCTGTTTTAAGTTCGTGGACCATCAGGAGGACCTCGATTATTACAAGACATAGACCACAGGTTTTAATTTAAGAAAGTTAATTTCATAAAACGTTTGCATACCATATTTAATAAGAATAATGAAAATATAGCAAACAATATGCAGATGAAGTTTCAAAACCTACTTAATAATTTAAAGAAATATAGACAAGCTCAACTTGCTTTGATTGATCCAACCGTTCGCAAGTTATGGGCGTTTGTTATTTTTTTAACCACCAAAAACGAGGTCCAAAATCGACATCGCTCTAGTTTTTGTCTGATTTATCGTTAGCTCTGCATTAAAACGATATCATTGCTTGGTTTGATTGATCCAACTATATTCCATATTCCAAAGCTTAGCAGATATTTATCTTTTTCCAATATACTTCTGTAACTATTCCTTGTTATATCATTGTAATTAGAAAAAAATAGAATAGGTACTTAATGGGAATACAAAAAAAGTAGGAATTCATTTTGAAAATAAACTTGATAATGCTATGGCGTTTCTAAATCGTTAGAATAAGGAACAAATATATCAATTGTATTTTACATAAAGTTGTCCGGACTCGTTTTTTCGACAAAAATGAGATAAATCTTGCTCGCAGAGAATACATACCTTTGTCGCATTATATCTCTTTCGTGAACCAAAGCCTTTTCCCTTTCATCCGTCAACTGTTCCCGCAAAGCTTCGCATTGCTGTTGAGTTTTACGTGCACCTTTAAGCTCTAAGTCCTCTAGCTCTTTTGCGTGCAAGGCTCTCAAATTTGTAATCTCTTGTTGATGACGTAGGGTCATATTTTGCAATTCAGGTTCTAAACTTTTCACTGTTAATTCCTGCGTTGAAATACGAACGCCTATTAATTATAGTTGACTATATTAAATTTATCCCACCAAATACAACCTCGCTTGAAAGCCTTACTGAGTTAAATGGGAATAAAATTTTGCTGGATTACACACATATGTTCAGGTTGTAAAACTACGCTTTGGGTGTGGGTGTGAAGGTATTTTTGAGTTTCATTTTTGTGTTAATAGATATGGGGTGAATAAATTAGTGATCAATAAATAATCTATGTGAATTCATGAAAAAAAGGGAGAAAAATCATTAATCAATAATTAATCCTATATAAAAAACAGGGTATTGTAATTATAGTAAATAATACCAGTACTTTTTGTGGCCAAGCGGGTATACTTTCTATTTAATTTTATACCTTAATTTTTTGTGTTTTACTATCAATCCATCGCTCCCGTCTTATTTTTTCTCCAGCCATCTGCATTTCCTTTAATTTTTTTATCTCAACTTGATGTTTATGTTCCATTGCTTTCATATTGGAGTTATAGCGATCTTCCAGAACCTTTATTTCAGCGATGAGACTTTCGCATTGCTGGTTCAGCGTTTTCTTATCGTTTATAAGCTGATCGATGAATTGCTGGTGCCTCTTAACGATTTTTTCGTGTTCTTCCTTCTGCGCTTTCAATTTTTGTTTGACAATATCTTCAGATTGTTTCGTCAGTTTCAAAACTTGCTCTCTAACCGAAGAAAGTTCATCTTGTAGTAGTTTTATGCTCGACGATTTATCTTTCAATCTTAGATTTAGGTCAATTATTTGATCGCAGAGCTCTTCTGCGTTTAATGATAGCAAGTCTTCGCGTTTTGGTATCGTGTCTAGCCGTATCGCGCTTTCAACAACTTTAGCTACTAGCAGAGCACGTTCTTTAGCGGTAGTTAAAGTGTGCGATGAGTTTCTATCTACCTCGTCGAGAAACGATAAGATTTGGCTAAAAAGAACATTTTAAAAGGTTTCTAAGTGTAAGGGGTCCGTTTAAATATCATCAACAAACTTTCAGGAATGTGTTCTTGTAAAACTTTTTTATTTCGGAGCTAAAATGGATAATGGAAAATGATGACGGAATATGGAAAGAAATCAAGAGAGCATTTGAGGCGAATTGTAATGGTTGTGGAGAGTTTTATACATACAGCAAAATCATATCAGCAGCAACACGATGTGGAGCTAAAGGTAGCATTTTAGCAGATTTATCTTTCGACATTATAGGATTCTTCACAATGAAGAAATTTTAACTTTAGATATCATGTAACATGTGATTATTGTATCAAAAGTTTGAAAAAAACCTTTAAATCATTCTGAAGTTTAACATAGTCATTTAAAGAATCATCGGCATATAAAAGGAAATTACTATTTGGAAAACATTAAGATATATCATTAATAAATGGAATAAAAGAATTGGGCCTAAATTCAAGTCCTGTGGCATACCAGAAGTTATATTTTCGAAACTCGACACCTCGCTGTATAACGCGACAGCTTGACGTTTGTGTGACAAGTATAAGGCCAATAATAGAAGATAACCTCGTGTTACCATGACCAATGAGTCAAATACGCCAAGGAGATTGTATGCTTGGTTTTTAGAAAGCCATTGACTACAGGCCCTAATGACATATCTGAAGTAAGACATTATTAAGGAGGAATTTAACGAAGGGGACTTTGTTTTGTAATCTTTTACCATCCTTGAAAGTTTGTTGATAATTCTTTGACGGATTCAGTATAAGAACTAGATTTCTAACTTATAATTTGATGCACATGAATTTAGGGAAGACGTCGATCCCAAGCCTTGGTCACTTGATTTACTGCCAGCCGATTCACTTCTGCTACCCAGGTCCGTTACGATAATTTCTGGTATATTTTGAGAAGAATTTTTCATTTCAGTCTGAGATTCTTGGAACTGCAATTCTTGATTTACCATGTCTTTTATGGATTCTATCTTCATGTCTAGAAACATCACTTATTAAAAATATAAACCGACTGCGTAAGTAGGTTGGTTTACAGAACTGGTCCATTAAAAATTTATGAATATGTAATAAAAATGTAATTCTAAATTTTTAGATCTACTTAAGTATGTATTTTTATTATTGTCATACTTCCGGTGTAGCAACGTTGTTATCTTAAATGGAAATGGGAGTGTCTTTCGTCGATGTTGGACTCATTTCTGTGAATCAGCCCGTGTAATATCTTACGTGATTTCCTATCTTCTGCTTCGAGAACCTTCAATATCTGAACAATGTCATCGTAGGTATTGCTTTCGGTTAAACTGGTTTTGCTTTGATTATCTGTTGCAATTTGCAATATTTCTTGATCATCGACGCAAGTAACAACATCCAAATCCTCGACATTTTCTAAAATATCCAGGAAATTTGTATTTTTCCCCGCATGATCGCCTTGAAGCCATTGATTCACCTTTGCACTATTAACATCCTCCTTAGAACGTACTGCATCAGAGTCTTCGTCTTCTTTACTGTTGCAGTCGTCTTTATCATCGCAAGCAAATCGTGACATCCAAGATTCCTCTTCTTGGCATTCGATAACTGGATTGTCTTTGCAAGAATCGTTGTTTTTTTCTGTACATGGTTGTTTATTCTTTTTAATTTCGTTTATGCTGTTGAGTTTATCTTTCTTTTTGTAAGTAGGGTAAGTTTTATTTATTTTTGTTGTATTACATTTTAAATTGTTGTTATTTAAAGTTTTATCGGATATTATATTAGTTGATCGTTCTTGAAAAAATTTTTCGAATCTAATATCAATATCGTCTTGATTTTCTTCTAAATTTGACGAACTTTCGATATTGAATCTCTTAGTTTTATCCAGAATTTTTTGTGCTTTATTTATACACTTATCTATTTCCCCATGTTGGGTTTTCAAATTTTTCAGAAAATTATCAGTTCTTTCTTCCGATTTTGAAATATCTTTTTCCGCAGATTTATCTTCGGATAACCAGTTCTTAAAAGTTAGATCTCTATTCGCATGCGAGAGTATTTCACTATCACTTTTAGATGTTAGTATCTCATTCGATATAAGATTAGTACATTCTTGACGTTCACTAAAAGACTCATACGTTGTGAGCTTATTAAAATTCTCCGTGGTCTTCTCTATCGAGTTAAGTTCTTCAGTAACATTCTTTTCTATTTTATACTGAGTGTATTCTAAGAAAGTATTGAGGTCTTCTTCTGTTTTCAGTTCTTGCAATTTGAGTCTCATCTTGTCGTCCAAATCATTTCTTTCGTATTGCTTAATCGCATCTTCCTCAAATTTCAGTGTTTTCAAACGGATCAATTCAATTTCGTCGTTATTCAGTAAATTGTTATCTCTTCTTTTATTTTTCAGTTTATTTTCGAATTTTTTAGGCAGTGGTGGTTTAGATGTTAAGCCAGGTAGAAGAGTACATGTCGAAGTGGTTTTTGCAGGTGTTACTACGTTAGATTGTACCATTTTTTCAAATGTAGTCGTTTTCTCAAGTTCGTTTGAATTCGACCTGTATGATCTGATCGGTTCTGATATTAATTTTTCGAAGATTTGCGTCGATGTTAAACAGTTTTTTTCATCTAGAAATAAAAGGATACCAAATTAGAATATCAGCAATAAATACAGTTCTCTTGTAACACAACATAACTTCTCAAATGCCTTGCGATAAGGTGGTTACTTTGGAAACCGTTGGAAAATAAAAGGATATTTGGATGGTTCTATTATGTCTTGAAAACAGACAAGTATGTATCTTCAATTCTTTCTGGTAAATATGTTTTTGAGGAGCTGCAATCTATCAACAATCTTCGAGGGATCTTAGAGGGCATCGCAGAATCCTTGAAGATCGCAGCATAAACTATCTGATGCATATTGCAAAGGACACGATCCCTATGCAATACAATTTTGATCAGCCTTATAAAGTGATCATTGAAAGCCGTACTGAGTGGGTATCCGGTAAGTCTCAATGTAAAAGAGGTACCCTGGAGTGGAACATGGACGGCTCGAGAATAGAAGGTGCCGGAACAGGTATAAGCATCAGTGGTTCTAAGTACCACCTAGTAACATATTTCAAGCAGAGATTTCTGCTTCAAACCTGTGCGCCATAAGGAACCTCGAGAGAGGGATACGAGGCACAACTATAAATATCTTCAGCGACAGTCAGGTACGCAATAACCACGTTACTTTGCGGAGGGTTCCAAGCCACCGATCGAAGGAAATGAAAAGGCAGATAAGCTGGGCAAAGAAGCAGCGGACATGCCTTTCATTGGTCCTAACCTCTTCTGTGGTCTCCAAAAGAGCCACATAAAACAAGTAGCTAAGACATGAGAGGACAATCAAAAGGCCTCGCACTAGAAAAATGTTCCAGGAAAAAAAAACAGGCGAAAGCATTCATATCAGGCCCGCCAAAGACAGCAAAAATAGCGCTATCGTTCAGCAAAGGGGATCTTAGATTACTGGCAGAATTTCTGAGCGGCCATGTAGCCCTAAAATATCACTTATTTAAACTAGGCAAAGCTGAAGATCAAATCTATCGCCTATGCCAAGAAGATCTGGCGACGGCAGAATACATCCCACGTAAATGTGTTGCCAACTATTCTAACACAATAGATCTATTAAGGTCGCAGTGATTAAAGGCATCTGTGCCATGGCCCGAATATAATAATAATTATAAATAATAATAATCTATCAACAAATGTGTTTTATGAACAAAGACGGAAGTCAGTTATGATCGAGGTGTAATTTAGTAGAAGCAAGGAAGCGGCATCGCATATGCACTGCTAGGTTATGCTAACATCTTGATAGTGTACATCTTCTTTAGAGTTCTTTCCAGATTAATTTTTTAAGTAGGTATCATTTTGTGTTGTTGTTAAATACAACAATTATTTTAATATGAATTTACAACAGAAAGTGTTGATAAGCATAGCCTATTATATTTACCTTGGCTAGATGAATATTCTGAGGAAAATTTATCGATTATTAATAATAGGTTAGGTATATTGTAGTATCTGTTCTATATCACTAACAGCTAAAGAGAAGATTCATGTAAAGCAACATATTACAGGAAAGACACACAAAACAAAATCAACTGCAGGCCCTCCCGATATCTTCATTCGAGATCTCTGTTTTGCGTTTTTAGCAGCCAATATTCCTCTGGATAAATTGCGAAACGCGATTTTGATACAATGTTTGCAAAAGTATACAAATGGAACAATTCCCAGTATACCTACAGTACGAACACATATTGCTAAATTGTTTGACAAGATTCTTAATACAATTAGAAGCACCGACATAGTCGGACGGTCTGTAGTAAATGTCGTTGTAGGCGTTTTACATCCGGAGAAGCCAAATGAACCACATTTAAAGTTGCTGAAGCAATAACTTCAGACTCGATTGCAACAATCATTAATGACAGCTTAAAAAATCTGTCTTCCAACAATTGTAACAAACCAGAAAATGTTCCTTTGAACATGAAACTGACACAGCTGGAAATATGTTGAAGGCAGGAAACCTTCTTAAGATACCTTATCATAATATGATGCATATTACATGCGTAGCTCATACATTGCATCGCATTACCGAACATAGGGACAGTTACGAATTTGGCATGTTTCACACAGTTTGTCAGTGAAAACTGGAATCATCGTAGGCAAGTTGACACCATTATCACTAATTTTTCATATGCATTTGATAAGATTGATCATAGACTGCTTCTGCATAAGCTTGAAGTATTCGATTTATCGCCCAGCATCTGCTTGTTAATGAAATCTTATCTATCGAAGAGATTCAACTACGTTTTTTTTATAACGAACGTTACTCGTTTAAATTTATATCTTCAAGGACAATCGACGGAGTACAAGAAACTAATCGATATAGCACAGATTGCTGCGTGAGTCTTCTGTAACATTGTCTATAGCAAACATGTTTTGACTAGCAATTGAAGCTAACAAAAGCTAATCAAAGGAAAGTCAAAGTGAAACAGCTGTCAATGCTATGAGAAAGAACGGAATTGATATTAAGGAGTCTTTGAACAAATATGTACCAAACTTAATCACAATACACGAACCACAAGAGATTATTATCGCCTATTATTTATTACGAATTACTGTAGGTAGGTGAAATAGTAACTAGTGCAAGTTTGTCAGTAATATTTACCTAAACTATTTAAGCTTGGCGTCTCCGTAATTCCTTCTTCATAATCGTTTTCTTCGATGGCGGACTTATATAATAAATTGCCAGCAGAGTATGGACGACGGGATTTGACGTTGATCTCATAATCATCCTGAACAACACGAGTTTAAATAAATTATTAATGATCTACATGCTTTCTCCTATTTGAATACTAAACCTTGCTGTACAATGCCAAAGACGGTACAGCTGACGAAGGTCTTGATTGTTTCTGTGTAGACTTCAAATTGGGTCTAATTTCTAACTTAATCTGAAAAGAAGTTTTTCATCCATTTGACAAAACTGTTATAATTTTCAAGTAATTACAATTATAGCTTTTAACTATAATGCGCAAAATAAATGTTCTAGACACTTATAACCTAAATATTATGACAGATACTCTTACAGCCTCTTTGAAAAAACATGTCAGTCGCTAATCTTACAATTCAATGTTTGTACATTGTCTTATTCGACTAGGGATTATTGATTTGATCCAGGCAGAAAAATGTTCGATAAAATGTGGCTAGAGATAAAACGGACAAAGCGCAAAAGTTAGGCATCATAGAAAGCAGCATTATAATATATTCTTTTTGAATATTTTGGGGTATCACCAAAAACTAGATGAAGTCAATAAAGAAATTTAATTTAATTTTTGGTTTTAATGACGATAAAGTTAAGCTCATTTTATAAAAAATATGTTTTTCGATAAACATCATATGTTGACAAGCAAATGTCATCCTATTCCCACTATTAAAAATCTTGAAATCAACCGATACCACAAGTTATATTGTTTATAATGTATATTTTACCTTATCTCCATTCAACTTCAGATCTATACTATTTTCTTTCTGTTCACTGTCTTTTTCTGACATGTCTGACTTAACTAAACATAAATAATTTAAATTTAAGGCTCCTCAGTAGAAGAAGCAGTCACATTACGTTGTCAACCGAATGGACAAATATGTAGTAAACAAGAAAAGTCGATGCACCTGTTCCTATACTACGCTTGTGGTTGTCATAGTGACAGGCATGCTAAACACGCTATATAGAAATTGCATTTATCATAATTATATGGGAATCACTGTGCCGTGACGATTATTAGGGGTATGATTCAGGCAAAGTGGGCAATTAAAGAAGTGGCCTTTAATAAAAAAGTAAATTTGAGTTGCTCTACAATCTGCTGATTTCGATTTAGAAATTATTCGGATGTATCCAAATTGGTGATAGTGATTAATTCATTTAGATTTATTTTTTATTAGTTTTGCTCACTGCAGCTGAGCTCAATAGATACTATTGCTTTCATAAAAATCTGGAACAAGCGCAATGTATCTTTTCAAATATGAAGTTTATTAAAAGAAAAGCTGCGATGTTATCCTTCATTACTACATGCAGAGAAATGGTTTCTTGCATCAAATAGATTTTTTTTCAAAAATCAATATCTATTCAAGAAAATATTTTTATTTCAAGACTATAAGAACGCATAATATTACAAAATAATTTTCTTGAAATTCTACTTGTATTACATAATTATATTTTCTTAGGGTTAGATAACACTGGACAACAGCCAAAATGTATCTAAAATAAAATAGACTAAATCTTAATCTAAAAATCTAGAAGCCATACTTCGTATATAAGCAGCTACAAAGCGGAGAGATTAGTCAGTCGAAGTTAGTGAGTCTAATCGAATAGTTGACATTGTAAGATATCTCGAAAGTGTGTAAACAATCCAGATCGCTTCTGTTATGTTTGTGGTGAGGTGACTTTTGCGTCTCAGAAGCGGCCTATTACTCCATTGATAAAACAGGCATATCGGCTTTATTTCGGTTGCAAAATAGGGAATCAAGACAAACATTGGGCGCCACATATCTGCTGTAATACATGCGCTTCAAGTCCGAGAAACTGGTTAAATCATAAAAAACGATCGATGCGGTTTGCTGTCCCAATGATCTGGAGAGAGCCTACAAATCATGTTAATCATTGCTATTTCTGCATGATCCTCGTGTTGGGCGAGACACAGGTATATCCAAGAAGAAAAAATCGGTTATCAACTATCCAAATATATCATCTGCCATGAGACCTGTGCCCCATAGTGACGAACTTCCTATTCCAGAACCCCCAGGAACATTCACTTACGAATCAGATAATAGCGATACAGCGATTTGTCATGAAGAAGATATGCCATCAACATCAAGAGATCCTGATTTCACGCCAAGCACGTCAAACCGCCAACCGCACAAAATAACCCAGTCAGAATTAAACGACCTCGTCGATCTAAAACTTCCAAAAAGTAAGGCAGAGTTACTAGGATCAAAACTGCGGCAGTGGAACCTATTAGAAGACGATATTTCGATATGTGTTTTGCGTAATCGCCATAAAGGCCTAGTACCATTTTTTGACATGGAAAATAACTTGGTTTTCTGCAATAGCATTAGCGGTTTATTGGCGGGTTTAAATATAAACTACAGTTTAAAGGCAGTACTATTGCATATTGGAAATATTCTACCGTCTATTCCTATTGGATATGCTGTTCGCATGAGAGAATCATATGACAATATGAAGTACCCATTGACAAGCATAAAATACGATGAGCACCAATGGCAGATCTGTGGCGACTTAAACGTTGTTGCACTTTTACTTAGGTTGCAGTTAGGCTATACCAACTTTTGCTGTTCTTTGTGTGCATGGGATAGTCGGGCAAAGGCACTTCTTTACAAAAGACAAGACTGGTCTGTTCGACAATCATTAGAGCCAGGTCAAAAGAATGTACAACATATGCCATTGGTAGACTCCAAAAAGGTTTTGTTGCCACAACTGCACATCAAATTGGGTCTAATGAAAAACTTTGTTAAGGTACTGAATAAAGATGGGCCAGCTTTTCAGTACCTGCGTCAGGAATTCCCAAGGCTGAAGCAAAAATTAAAGAAGGTATTTTTGTTGGACCACAGATTCGAGATATTCTGAAAGACGAACATTTTGACGGCACTCTAACAGATATTGAAAAAAATGCTTGAAATGACTTTCGCCTCGTGGTCACTTATTTCTTGGGAAATAAAAAAGCTAACAATTACGTTACTCTTACTGAAAATATGCTGTCATCGTATCAAAAAATGGGTTGCAATATGTCTCTAAAGATCCATTTCCTATACTCACACCTGGACTTTTTTCCTGGAAACTGTGGAGCTGTAAGTGATGAGCACGGTGAACGCTTCCATCAGGATATATCAACAGTGGAGAAAAGGTACCAGGGAAATTGGAATGCTTCCATGCTTGCCGACTACAGTTGGACTCTTGTTAGAGATGCTCCAAAAACAATTCACAAAAGAATAGCAAAAAAACGGCATACATTTAGTGACTCTAAAAGTGTAAAAATATCTATTTTTTATTATTTTGTTAAAAATAAAATATGCGAGTTGCGAAATCATCTGTTAAAAATTGACAGATTGTAATAATTAACGTTTAACCAGCGCGCGAACTAACAGTCCTCTTTTGGTCCTTACTCTAAAACTAGTACTGTTTAAACAGTTTTATTACCGTTCAAAAACAGTTCTGACACGAAAAAAACCTTAAACTATTAGTTACACCACAGGATCCAATGCAACTAGTACAGGAATGGTTTTAGAACCGTTCAAACTCGGAAGAAAAATGAACCTATGAAACCATAGCGATTATTGACAGTTGCTTATGTCAAATGCCACAGTGATGTCGTATTAATATTCAAATACTTTCATCGAATTAATTATCTGTACTTGTACACATTTAAATCGGAAAAAAAGAAAATAAAAACATCAAAGTATGTTGTCAATGTCGAAGAAAAATTTTAAGCGCCTGAGGAAGGAAATAATGTATCATGAATGCGATTTACCTCCAGAAGAACAGCCGATTATAGGGTTCATTGATGGCGGTTATTGTGTGTATTTTCGGAGATTTATTAGGAACTCTCTGTTGGTGAGCGAAAGAAATCCGAGATGTTCCAAAGTGTTCCAATCCAAAGCCTCAATTAGAAGGGAAACAGAAAGACATCTTAAGTATTATTATCATGTAATACATCCTTTTAGCGATTTTATGTAAGTTAAACTATAAGGTGTCGAACACTAAAATATCAACATTCTCCGCATCCTACAAATTATTTCATTAATTCGGAGCAATTGTTTCGGAAACTCCTGGATTACTATTTAATCCAAGCAAATTTGTAAAAAAACTAGCAAATGGGGAATATAGAATTTATAAAGTTTTGAACTTTTGAGAAAACAATCATAAGGGGTGTAATAGTAAGAAACAGAAAAGTTCCCCATCCGCAAAAGACCATTTTTTACGTTTCTTTCAATATGTACGTAAACAATTTATTCTTCGAAGAAAACTATTATTATGAAAAGTATTCCTCGTGCAATTCTGCATAAAAAAGGTCCTATGCGTTTTAAGACGAACCGTTTTCGAGATATTGAAATTGGAAGAGGATTAACATTCTATGAGAATATGATTCTGGCAAAGAAAAGTTTGTTGCACAGCTTGCACAAAAACTGTAGAGCGTTGGCATTGAAACCAGTATTGCGAAAGGTAATGCACCTGTTGACATTGTTGGAAAAGCAATAAATGTCTCACAATTACACCAGCAAGTTTTCGTTGGTCAAGATGTTGAATTTCGCACATAGCTCTTGCTCCAGAAAACAAAGACATTCTCATGATCAAGAAAAGTAAGAAAACGTTAAGACCTTGTGTTATAGTTCCATAGACGTAAGTAATTCCTCACTCATCCTAGACTGCAATGCCGCCATACTCTCACGCTTACCATCCACTTTTGATGCAGCATGCCTCCACTCCTACCGCGTATATCTCCAAGTCCAGAAGTGGCTGAGGAATGGCTTGTTCCCCAGAAACTGGGGATCAATTACCATGAAGCGAGCACCAGCTCTGGGAAAGA